>OX388352.1:87162284-88486998 GCA_947579665.1 Sympetrum striolatum
CGATTTTTTTTTGAGTTATCGACGTTTTTGAATTTCCCGATGAAAATCATTGAAAAATTTTAATGAATTTGGATATATTTCGTCAAAAATTAAAAAACGAGTCCAAACGAGAATAGATTTGCTCAATTTTTAGCAAAATGTGGCCAAAAACCAGAAATTTCATCGATAGTTTTTCGAGTTTTCGACGTTTTTTTGAGTTAACTGCAACGAGATATAATATAATTCTATATAATCTTGTTATATCATTCCATAAACTTAAAAAAAGTCCAAAATTTTCTGATTTTACAATTCTTTTTAGAAAAATATGGCAAAAAACCTGAAATTTATCCAGTTTTTTTAGGGTTAAAATAACTTTAAAAAGAGTCCAAGAGAGTCCAGTTTTACTCAAATTTTATTCGAATATGGCCCAAATCATAAAATTTTACCGATTTTTATTCTAGTTTTGCACGTTTTTTGGCTAACCTTCTAAAGTAAAATTAAATAATTTAAATAAATATGGATATATCTCGGCTACAACTTTAAAATAAGTCCAATCTTGAATAGATTTGCTGATTTTTTAGCAAAATATGGCAAAAAACATGAAATTTCACGAATTTTTTTCGAGGTTTTGACGTCTTTTGGGTGAAATGCCTCTAAAACTTTAATGAATTTAATAAATTTATATATATCTAGAAAGAAAATGTAATATGAGTCAAAACTTGACCTCGTTTGCTCAATTTTTATCAGAATAAGGCCAAAAACCTGAAATTTCACCGATTTTTTTTGGAGTTATCGACGTTTTTTTGAGTTTACTGAAAAGAAAAATTGAAAATTTCTATAAAATATGATAAGATGTGGTCATAAGCTTTAAAAAGAATCCAAAACTGTCCAGCTTTGCTCAACTTTAGGCGGAATATTGCCCAAAACATAAAATTTTACTGATTACTTATTCGAGTTTTGCACGTTTTCTAAGTAACCTAGTAAAATAAAATTAAAAATTTTTAATGAATTTGGATATATCTCGTCAAGAACTTTAAAATGAGTCCAGACTTGAATAGATTTGCTCAATTTTTAGCAAAATATGGCCAAAAACCTGAAATTTCACCGATTTTTGTCGAGTTTTTTTACGATTTTTAAGTTAACTATTAGAAAAAATTAAAATTTTCTTTAAATTTGGATATATCGCGCCAAATATATTTGAAATGACTTAAGACTTGACTATATTTGCTTTATTTTAAGTTAAATATGGCCAAAAACTAAAAATTTCATTTTTTTTCAAATTTTCGACGTTTTTTGTGTAACCTAATGAAGTTTAATTAAAAAAATATTAATGAATTTGGATTTTATTTCGTCAGGTTATTTAAAATGAGTCCTCATTTGAAAAGATTTGCTCAATTTTTAGCAAAATATGGCCAAAAACCTGAAATTTCATCGATAGTTTTTTGAGTTTTCGACGTTTTTTTGAGTTAACTGCAACGAGATATAATAAATTCTATACAATTTTGTTATATCATTCCATAAACTTAAAAAAAAGTCCAAAATTGTCTGATTTTACAATTTTTTTTAGAAAAATATGGCAAAAAACCTGAAATTTATGCTGTTTTTTTAGGGTTATTAAAATGTTTTGGGTTAAATGCTTCAAAAAATTTAATAAATTTATATATATTTAGTCAAAAAGTGTAATAAGAGTCAATGCTTGACCTGGTTTGCTCAATTTTTATCAAATAAAGGCCAAAAACCTGAAATGTCACCAATTTTTTTCGGGTTTTTGACATTTTTTGGGTGAAATACTTCTAAAAATTTAATAAATTTATATATATTTAGTCAAAAAATATAAAATGAGTCCAAACAAGAATAGATTTGCTCAATTTTTAGCAAAATATGGCCAAAAACCTGAAATTTCACCGATTTTTGTCGAGTTTTTTACGATTTTTATGTTAACTATTAAGAAAAATTAAAATTTTTTTTCAAATTTTGATATATCGCGCGGATATATTTAAAATGACTTAAGACTTGACTATATTTGCTTTATTTTAAGTTAAATATGGCCAAAAACTAAACATTTCATTTTTTTCTCGAACTTTGGACGTTTTTTTTAATAACCTTCTGAAGTAAAATTAAAACATTTTAATGAATTTGGATATATCTCGTCAAGAAATTTAAAATTAGTACGAACTTGACTATTTTTACTCAATTAAAAGTAAAAAAACGCAAAAAAACCTGAAATTTCATCCATTTTTTTCCGGTTATCGTCGTTTTCTGACTAAACTGCAAACAAAAATTAAAAATTTGTATAATATGTGGTAAGATCATGTCATTACCTTTAAAAAGAGTCCAATACTGTCTAGTTTTCTGCTTTTTTTTGCAAAATATGGCCAAAAACGTAAAATTTTACCGATTTTTTTTTGAGTTATCGACTTTTTTGAATTACCCGATGAAAATCATTGTAAAATTTTAATGAATTTGGATATATTTCGTCGGAAAATTAAAAACGAGTCCAAACGTGAATAGATTTGCTCAATTTTTAGCAAAATATGGCCAAAAACCAGAAATTTCACCAGTTTTTTTTTCAGGTTATTGACGTTTTTTGGGTGAAATGCTACAAAAATTTGATAAATTTATTTATATTTAGTCAACAAATGTATTATGAGTCAAAACTTGTCCTGGTTTGCTCTATTTTTATCAAAATAAGGCCAAAAATCTGAAATTTCACCGATTTTTTTGGAGTTTTCGACGTTTTTTGAGTTTTCTGCTACGAAAAATTAAAACTTTCTATAAAATATGGTAAGATCATGTCATAAACTTTAAAAAGAGTCCAAGACAGTCCAGTTTTACTCAAATTTTATTCGAATATGGCCCAAATCATAAAATTTTACCGATTTTTATTCCAGTTTTGCACGTTTTTTCGGCTAACCTTCTAAAGTAAAATTAAATAATTTAAATAAATTTGGATATATCTCGGCTACAACTTTAAAATGAGTCCAAACTTGAATAGATTTGCTCAATTTTTGCAAAATATGGCAAAAACATGAAATTTCACGAATTTTTTTCGAGGTTTTGACGTTTTTTTGGGTGAAATGAATCTAAAAAATTAAGAAATTTAATAAATTTATATATATCTAGAAAAGAAATGTAATATGAGCCACAATTGGTCAACTGGTTTGCTCAATTTTTATCAAAATAAGGCCGAAAACCAGAAATTTCACCGATTTTTTTGGAGTTATCGACGTTTTTTGAGTTTACTGAAAAGAAAAATTAAAAATTTCTGTAAAATATGATAAGATCTGGTCATAAGCTTTAAAAAGAATCCAAAACTGTCCAGCTTTGCTCAACTTTAAGCGGAATATTGCCCAAAACATAAAATTTTACTGATTACTTATTCGAGTTTTGCACGTTTTCTAAGTAACCTAGTAAAATAAAATTAAAAATTTTTAATGAATTTGGATATATCTCGTCAAAAACTTTAAAATGAGTCCGGTCTTGAATAGATTTGCTCAATTTTTAGCAAAATATGGCCAAAAACCTGAAATTTCACCGATTTTTGTCGAGTTTTTTTACGATTTTTAAGTTAACTATTAAGAAAAATTAAAATTTTTTTATGACTTATGACTTAAGACTATATTTGCTTTATTTTAAGTTAAATACGGCCAAAAACTAAAAATTTCATTTTTTTTTCAAATTTTCGACGTTTTTTGAGTAACCTCTTGAAGTTAAATTAAAAAATATTAATGAATTTGGATTTATTTCGTCAGGTTATTTAAAATGAGTCCACATTTGAAAAGATTTGCTCAATTTTTAGCAATATATGGCCAAAAACCTGAAATTTCATCGTTAGTTTTTCGAGTTTTCGACGTTTTTTGAGTTAACTGCAACGAGATATAATAAATTCTATATAATTTTGTTATATCATTCCATAAACTTAAAAAAATGTCAAAAATTGTCTGATTTTAAAATTTTTTTTAGAAAAATATGGCAAAAAACCAGAAATTTATCCAGTTTTTTTAGGGTTATTGAAATGTTTTGGGTTAAATGCTTCAAAAAATTTAATAAGTTTAATAAATTTATATATATTTAGTCAAAAAGTGTAATATGAGTCAAAGCTTGACCTGGTTTGCTCAATTTTTATCAAAATAAGGCCAAAAATCTGATATTTCACCGATTTTTTTGGAGTTTTCGACGTTTTTTTAGTTTACTGCTACGAAAAATTAAAATTTTCTATAAAATATGGTAAGATCATGTCATAAACTTTAAAAAGAGTCCAAGACAGTCCAGTTTTACTCAAATTTTATTCGAATATGGCCCAAATCATAAAATTTTACCGATTTTTATTCCAGTTTTGCACGTTTTTTGGCTAACCTTCTAAAGTAAAATTAAATAATTTAAATAAATTTGGATATATCTCGGCTACAACTTTAATATGAGTCCAAACTTGAATAGATTTGCTCAATTTTTGCAAAATATGGCAAAAAACATGAAATTTCACGAATTTTTTTCGAGGTTTTGACGTTTTTTGGGTGAAATGCCTCTAAAAATTTAAGAAATTTAATAAATTTATATATATCTAGAAAAGAAATGTAATATGAGTCAACAATTGACCATGTTTGCTAAATTTTTATCAAAATAAGCCCAAAAACCTGAAATTTCACCGATTTTTTTTGAGTTATCGACGTTTTTTGAGTTTACTGAAAAGAAAAATTAAAAATTTCTATAAAATATGATAAGATCTGGTCATAAGCTTTAAAAAGAATCCAAAACTGTCCAGCTTTGCTCAACTTTAAGCGGAATATTGCCCAAAACATAAAATTTCACCGATTACTTATTCGAGTTTTGCACGTTTTCTAAGTAACCTACTAAAATAAAATTAAAAATTTTTAACGAATTTGGATATATCTCGTCAAGAACTTTAAAATGAGTCCAAAAAAAAATAGATTTGCTCAATTTTTAGCAGAATATTGCCAAAAACTTGAAATTTCACCGATTTTTGTCGAGTTTTTTACGATTTTTATGTTAACTATTAAGAAAAATTAAAATTTTTTTTCAAATTTTGATATATCGCGCGGATATATTTAAAATGACTTAAGACTTGACTATATTTGCTTTATTTTAAGTTAAATATGGCCAAAAACTAAAAATTTCATTTTTTTCTCGAACTTTGGAGGTTTTTTTTATAACCTTCTGAAGTAAAATTAAAACATTTTAATGAATTTGGATATATCTCGGCTACAACTTTAAAATGAGTCCAAACTTGAATAAATTTTCCAAACTTAAATAAGTTTTACTCAATTGTTATTCGAATATGGCCCAAATAATAAAATTTTACCGATTATTTATTCGAGTTTTGCACGTTTTCTAAGTAACCTACTAAAATAAAATTAAAAATTATGAATGAATTAGGATATATCTCGTCAAGAACTTTAAAATGAGTCCAGACTTGAATAGATTTGCTCAATTTTAAGCAAAATATGGCCAAAAACCTGAAATTTCACCAGTTTTTTTTCAGGTTATTGACGTTTTTTGGGTGAAATGCTACAAACATTTGATAAATTTATTTATATTTAGTCAACAAATGTAATATGAGTCAAAACTTGACCTGGTTTGCTCTATTTTCATCAAAATAAGGCCAAAAATCTGAAATTTCACCGATTTTTTTGGAGTTTTTGACGTTTTTTGAGTTTACTGCAACGAAAAATTAAAAATTTCTATAAAATATCATAAGATCAGGTCATCAGCTTTAAAAAGAGTCCAAAACTGTCAAATTTTTTTCAACTTTTATAGGAGTACGGCCCAAAAAATAAAATTTTACCGATTTTTTATTCGAGTTCTGCACGTTTTTTGAGTAACGCCCTAAAGTAAAATTTAAAATTTTAATGAATTTGGATATATCTCGTGAAGAACTTTAAAATGTGTCCAGACTTGAAAATATTTGCTCAATTTTTAGCAAAATTTGGCAAAAAAACTGAAATTTCATCGATTTTTTTTCGAGTTTTCGACGTTTTTTGAGTTAACTGCAAAGAGATAGAAATAAATTCTATATAATTTAGTTATGTCGTTCCATAAACTTAAAAAAAAGTCCAAAATTGTCTTATTTAGCTATTTTTTTAGCAAAAAATGGCAAAAAACCTGAAATTTCAACAGTTTTTTTTCCGGTTATTGAAATTCTATTTGAGTGAAAAGCTACAAAACATTTAATGAATTTAATAATTTTATATTTATTTAGTCAAAAAATGTAACATGAGTCAAGGCTTGACCTTGTTTGCTCAATCTTTAAGCAAAATATGACCAAAAACCTGAAATTTCTCCTATTTTTTTGAGGTTTCGACGTTTTTTTAGTTTACTGCTAGGAAAAATTAAAAATTTCTATAAAATATGGTAAGTTCATGTCATAAACTTTAAAAAGAGTCCAAAACAGTCCAGTTTTACTCAATTTTATTCGAATATGGCCCAAATCATAAAATTTTACCGATTTTTTATTCGAGTTTTGCACGTTTTTTGGCTAACCTACTTAAGTAAAATTAATTAATTTTAATGAATTTGGATATATCTCGGCTACAACTTTAAAATGAGTCCAAACTTGAATAAATTTTCTCAATATCTAGCAAAATATGGCCAAAAACCAGAAATTTCATCCGTTTTTTTCGGGTTATTGACGTTTTTTGGGTGAAATGCTACAAAAAATTTGATAAATTTATTTAAATTTAGTCAAAAAATGTAATATGAGTCAAAACTTCACCTGGTTTGCTCTATTATTATCAAAATAAGGCCAAAAACCTGAAATTTCACCGATTGTTTTGGAGTTTTCGACGTTTTTTGAGATAACTGCAACGAGATATAAATAAATTCTATATAATTTGGTTATATCTTTCCATAACCTTTTTAAAAAGTCCAAAATTGTCTGATTTTGCTATTTTTTTAGCAAAATATGGCAAAAAACATGAAATTTCACCGATTCTTTTCGTGTTATTGACGTTTTTTGGGTGAAATGCTATGAAAAATTTGATAAACTTATTCATATTTAGTCAAAAAATGTTATATGAGTCAAAACTTTGCTCGTTTTCTCTATTTTTATCAAAATATGGCGACAAACCTGAAATTTCACCGATTTTTCTGGAGTTTTTACGTTTTTAGGGTTCAATGTTAAGAAAAATATAAGATTTGGTTAGATTTTGTCAATAACGTTAAAATTTGTACGATCTTCACTTGTTTTGCTCAATTTAAAAAAAAAATAGGCAGAAAACCTGAAATTTCATCCATATTTTTTCCCGTTATCGTAATTTATGAGTTTACTGCACAGAAAAATTAAAAATTACTATAAAATATGGTAAGATCATGTCATTACTTTTAAAAAGAGTCCAATAGTCTAGTTTTGAAAATATTTGCTCAATTTTTACCAGAATTTGGCCAAAAAACTGAAATTTCATCGTTTTTTTACGAGTTTTCGACGTTTTTTGAGTGATCTGCAAAGACATAGAAATATATTCTATATAATTTGGTTATTTCTTTCCATAAACTTTAAAAAAAGTCCAAAATTGTCTTATTTAGCTATTTGTTTAGCAAAAAATGGCAAAAAATCTGAAATTCAACAGTTTTTTTTCCGGTTATTAAATTTTTTTTTGAGTGAAAAGCTACAAATAATTTAATGAATTAAATAATTTTATATATATTTAGTCAAATTATGTAACATGAGTCAAGGCTTGACTTGGTTTGCTCAATTTTTAAGCAAAATATGGCCAAAAACCTAAAATTTCACCCAGTATTTTTCGGGTTATTGACGTTTTTTGGGTGAAATGCAATGAAAAATTTAATAAATTTATTAATATTTAGTCAAAAAATGTTATATGAGTCAAAGTTAGACCTGGTTTGCTCTATTTTTATCAAAATAAGGCCAAAAACCTGAATTTTCACCGATTTTTTTGCAGTTTTCGACGTTTTTTTTAGTTAACTGCAAGGAAATATTAAAAATTTCTATAAAATAAGGTAAGATCATGTCATAAACTTTAAAAAGAGTCCAAGACAGTCCAGTTTTACTCAAATTTTATTCGAATATGGCCCAAATCATAAAATTTTACCGATTTTTTATTCGAGTTTTGCACGTTTTTTGGCTAACCTACTAAAGTAAAATTAAATAATTTAAATAAATTTGGATATATCTCGGCTACAAACTTTAAAATGAGTCCAAACTTGAATAGATTTGCTCAATGTTTAGCAAAATATGGCAAAAAACATGAAATTTCACGAATTTTTTTCGAGGTTTTGACGTTTATTGGGTGAAATGCCTCTAAAAATTTAATGAATTTAATAAATTTATATATATCTAGAAAAGAAATGTAATTCGAGTCAACAATTGACCATGTTTGCTCAAATTTTATCAAAATAAGCCAAAAACCTGAAATTTCACCTGTTTTTTTCGGGTTATTGACGTTTTTCGGGTGAAATGCTACAAAAATGTAATACATTTATTTAGATTTAGCCAAAAAAATGTTATATGAGTCAAAACTTACCTGGTTTACCTCAATTTTTATGAAAATAAGGCCAAAAACCTGAAATTTCATCGATTTTTTTGGAGTTTTCGACTTTTATTGAGCTTACTGCAGAGAAAAATTAAAAATTTCTATAAAATATGTATGATCATGTCATAAACTTTAAAAAGAGTCCAAAACAGTCCAGTTTTGCTCAATATTTATTCGAATATGGCCCAAATCATAAAATTTTACCGAATTTTTATTTGAGCTTTGCACGTTATTTGAGTTACCGTCTTAAGTAAAATTAAAAATATTTTAATGAATTTGGATTTATCTCGTCAAGAACTATAAAATGAATCTAAACGTGAATAGATTTGCTCAATTTTTAGCAAAATATGGCCAAAAACCAGAAATTTCACCTGTTTTTTTCGGGTTATTGACGTTTTTTCGGTGAAATGCTACAAAAATTTGATAAATTTATTTATATTTTGTCAAAAAATGTAATATGAGTCAAAACTTGACCTGGTTTGCTCGATTTTTATCAAAATAAGGCCAAAAACCTGAAATTTCACCGATTTTTTTTGAGTTATCGACGTTTTTTGAGTTTACTGAAAAGAAAAATTAAAAATTTCTATAAAATATGATAAGATCTGGTCATAAGCTTTAAAAAGAATCCAAAACTGTCCAGCTTTGCTCAACTTTAAGCGGAATATTGCCCAAAACATAAAATTTCACCGATTACTTATTCGAGTTTTGCACGTTTTCTAAGTAACCTACTAAAATAAAATTAAAAATTTTTAACGAATTTGGATATATCTCGTCAAGAACTTTAAAATGAGTCCAAAAAAAAATAGATTTGCTCAATTTTTAGCAGAATATTGCCAAAAACTTGAAATTTCACCGATTTTTGTCGAGTTTTTTACGATTTTTATGTTAACTATTAAGAAAAATTAAAATTTTTTTTCAAATTTTGATATATCGCGCGGATATATTTAAAATGACTTAAGACTTGACTATATTTGCTTTATTTTAAGTTAAATATGGCCAAAAACTAAAAATTTCATTTTTTTCTCGAACTTTGGAGGTTTTTTTTATAACCTTCTGAAGTAAAATTAAAACATTTTAATGAATTTGGATATATCTCGGCTACAACTTTAAAATGAGTCCAAACTTGAATAAATTTTCCAAACTTAAATAAGTTTTACTCAATTGTTATTCGAATATGGCCCAAATAATAAAATTTTACCGATTATTTATTCGAGTTTTGCACGTTTTCTAAGTAACCTACTAAAATAAAATTAAAAATTATGAATGAATTAGGATATATCTCGTCAAGAACTTTAAAATGAGTCCAGACTTGAATAGATTTGCTCAATTTTAAGCAAAATATGGCCAAAAACCTGAAATTTCACCAGTTTTTTTTCAGGTTATTGACGTTTTTTGGGTGAAATGCTACAAACATTTGATAAATTTATTTATATTTAGTCAACAAATGTAATATGAGTCAAAACTTGACCTGGTTTGCTCTATTTTCATCAAAATAAGGCCAAAAATCTGAAATTTCACCGATTTTTTTGGAGTTTTTGACGTTTTTTGAGTTTACTGCAACGAAAAATTAAAAATTTCTATAAAATATCATAAGATCAGGTCATCAGCTTTAAAAAGAGTCCAAAACTGTCAAATTTTTTTCAACTTTTATAGGAGTACGGCCCAAAAAATAAAATTTTACCGATTTTTTATTCGAGTTCTGCACGTTTTTTGAGTAACGCCCTAAAGTAAAATTTAAAATTTTAATGAATTTGGATATATCTCGTGAAGAACTTTAAAATGTGTCCAGACTTGAAAATATTTGCTCAATTTTTAGCAAAATTTGGCAAAAAAACTGAAATTTCATCGATTTTTTTTCGAGTTTTCGACGTTTTTTGAGTTAACTGCAAAGAGATAGAAATAAATTCTATATAATTTAGTTATGTCGTTCCATAAACTTAAAAAAAAGTCCAAAATTGTCTTATTTAGCTATTTTTTTAGCAAAAAATGGCAAAAAACCTGAAATTTCAACAGTTTTTTTTCCGGTTATTGAAATTCTATTTGAGTGAAAAGCTACAAAAAATTTAATGAATTTAATAATTTTATATTTATTTAGTCAAAAAATGTAACATGAGTCAAGGCTTGACCTTGTTTGCTCAATCTTTAAGCAAAATATGACCAAAAACCTGAAATTTCTCCTATTTTTTTGAGGTTTCGACGTTTTTTTAGTTTACTGCTAGGAAAAATTAAAAATTTCTATAAAATATGGTAAGTTCATGTCATAAACTTTAAAAAGAGTCCAAAACAGTCCAGTTTTACTCAATTTTATTCGAATATGGCCCAAATCATAAAATTTTACCGATTTTTTATTCGAGTTTTGCACGTTTTTTGGCTAACCTACTTAAGTAAAATTAATTAATTTTAATGAATTTGGATATATCTCGGCTACAACTTTAAAATGAGTCCAAACTTGAATAAATTTTCTCAATATCTAGCAAAATATGGCCAAAAACCAGAAATTTCATCCGTTTTTTTCGGGTTATTGACGTTTTTTGGGTGAAATGCTACAAAAAATTTGATAAATTTATTTAAATTTAGTCAAAAAATGTAATATGAGTCAAAACTTCACCTGGTTTGCTCTATTATTATCAAAATAAGGCCAAAAACCTGAAATTTCACCGATTGTTTTGGAGTTTTCGACGTTTTTTGAGATAACTGCAACGAGATATAAATAAATTCTATATAATTTGGTTATATCTTTCCATAACCTTTTAAAAAGTCCAAAATTGTCTGATTTTGCTATTTTTTTAGCAAAATATGGCAAAAAACATGAAATTTCACCGATTCTTTTCGTGTTATTGACGTTTTTTGGGTGAAATGCTATGAAAAATTTGATAAACTTATTCATATTTAGTCAAAAAATGTTATATGAGTCAAAACTTTGCTCGTTTTCTCTATTTTTATCAAAATATGGCGACAAACCTGAAATTTCACCGATTTTTCTGGAGTTTTTACGTTTTTAGGGTTCAATGTTAAGAAAAATATAAGATTTGGTTAGATTTTGTCAATAACGTTAAAATTTGTACGATCTTCACTTGTTTTGCTCAATTTAAAAAAAAAATAGGCAGAAAACCTGAAATTTCATCCATATTTTTTCCCGTTATCGTAATTTATGAGTTTACTGCACAGAAAAATTAAAAATTACTATAAAATATGGTAAGATCATGTCATTACTTTTAAAAAGAGTCCAATACTGTCTAGTTTTGAAAATATTTGCTCAATTTTTACCAGAATTTGGCCAAAAAACTGAAATTTCATCGTTTTTTTACGAGTTTTCGACGTTTTTTGAGTGATCTGCAAAGACATAGAAATATATTCTATATAATTTGGTTATTTCTTTCCATAAACTTTAAAAAAAGTCCAAAATTGTCTTATTTAGCTATTTGTTTAGCAAAAAATGGCAAAAAATCTGAAATTTCAACAGTTTTTTTTCCGGTTATTAAATTTTTTTTTGAGTGAAAAGCTACAAATAATTTAATGAATTAAATAATTTTATATATATTTAGTCAAATTATGTAACATGAGTCAAGGCTTGACTTGGTTTGCTCAATTTTTAAGCAAAATATGGCCAAAAACCTAAAATTTCACCAGTATTTTTCGGGTTATTGACGTTTTTTGGGTGAAATGCAATGAAAAATTTAATAAATTTATTAATATTTAGTCAAAAAATGTTATATGAGTCAAAGTTAGACCTGGTTTGCTCTATTTTTATCAAAATAAGGCCAAAAACCTGAATTTTCACCGATTTTTTTGCAGTTTTCGACGTTTTTTTAGTTAACTGCAAGGAAATATTAAAAATTTCTATAAAATAAGGTAAGATCATGTCATAAACTTTAAAAAGAGTCCAAGACAGTCCAGTTTTACTCAAATTTTATTCGAATATGGCCCAAATCATAAAATTTTACCGATTTTTTATTCGAGTTTTGCACGTTTTTTGGCTAACCTACTAAAGTAAAATTAAATAATTTAAATAAATTTGGATATATCTCGGCTACAACTTTAAAATGAGTCCAAACTTGAATAGATTTGCTCAATGTTTAGCAAAATATGGCAAAAAACATGAAATTTCACGAATTTTTTTCGAGGTTTTGACGTTTATTGGGTGAAATGCCTCTAAAAATTTAATGAATTTAATAAATTTATATATATCTAGAAAAGAAATGTAATTCGAGTCAACAATTGACCATGTTTGCTCAAATTTTATCAAAATAAGCCCAAAAACCTGAAATTTCACCTGTTTTTTTCGGGTTATTGACGTTTTTCGGGTGAAATGCTACAAAAATGTAATACATTTATTTAGATTTAGCCAAAAAATGTTATATGAGTCAAAACTTACCTGGTTTACTCAATTTTTATGAAAATAAGGCCAAAAACCTGAAATTTCATCGATTTTTTTGGAGTTTTCGACTTTTATTGAGCTTACTGCAGAGAAAAATTAAAAATTTCTATAAAATATGGTATGATCATGTCATAAACTTTAAAAAGAGTCCAAAACAGTCCAGTTTTGCTCAATATTTATTCGAATATGGCCCAAATCATAAAATTTTACCGAATTTTTATTTGAGCTTTGCACGTTATTTGAGTTACCGTCTTAAGTAAAATTAAAAATATTTTAATGAATTTGGATTTATCTCGTCAAGAACTATAAAATGAATCTAAACGTGAATAGATTTGCTCAATTTTTAGCAAAATATGGCCAAAAACCAGAAATTTCACCTGTTTTTTTCGGGTTATTGACGTTTTTTCGGTGAAATGCTACAAAAATTTGATAAATTTATTTATATTTTGTCAAAAAATGTAATATGAGTCAAAACTTGACCTGGTTTGCTCGATTTTTATCAAAATAAGGCCAAAAACCTGAAATTTCACCGATTTTTTTTGAGTTATCGACGTTTTTTGAGTTTACTGAAAAGAAAAATTAAAAATTTCTATAAAATATGATAAGATCTGGTCATAAGCTTTAAAAAGAATCCAAAACTGTCCAGCTTTGCTCAACTTTAAGCGGAATATTGCCCAAAACATAAAATTTCACCGATTACTTATTCGAGTTTTGCACGTTTTCTAAGTAACCTACTAAAATAAAATTAAAAATTTTTAACGAATTTGGATATATCTCGTCAAGAACTTTAAAATGAGTCCAAAAAAAAATAGATTTGCTCAATTTTTAGCAGAATATTGCCAAAAACTTGAAATTTCACCGATTTTTGTCGAGTTTTTTACGATTTTTATGTTAACTATTAAGAAAAATTAAAATTTTTTTTCAAATTTTGATATATCGCGCGGATATATTTAAAATGACTTAAGACTTGACTATATTTGCTTTATTTTAAGTTAAATATGGCCAAAAACTAAAAATTTCATTTTTTTCTCGAACTTTGGAGGTTTTTTTTATAACCTTCTGAAGTAAAATTAAAACATTTTAATGAATTTGGATATATCTCGGCTACAACTTTAAAATGAGTCCAAACTTGAATAAATTTTCCAAACTTAAATAAGTTTTACTCAATTGTTATTCGAATATGGCCCAAATAATAAAATTTTACCGATTATTTATTCGAGTTTTGCACGTTTTCTAAGTAACCTACTAAAATAAAATTAAAAATTATGAATGAATTAGGATATATCTCGTCAAGAACTTTAAAATGAGTCCAGACTTGAATAGATTTGCTCAATTTTAAGCAAAATATGGCCAAAAACCTGAAATTTCACCAGTTTTTTTTCAGGTTATTGACGTTTTTTGGGTGAAATGCTACAAACATTTGATAAATTTATTTATATTTAGTCAACAAATGTAATATGAGTCAAAACTTGACCTGGTTTGCTCTATTTTCATCAAAATAAGGCCAAAAATCTGAAATTTCACCGATTTTTTTGGAGTTTTTGACGTTTTTTGAGTTTACTGCAACGAAAAATTAAAAATTTCTATAAAATATCATAAGATCAGGTCATCAGCTTTAAAAAGAGTCCAAAACTGTCAAATTTTTTTCAACTTTTATAGGAGTACGGCCCAAAAAATAAAATTTTACCGATTTTTTATTCGAGTTCTGCACGTTTTTTGAGTAACGCCCTAAAGTAAAATTTAAAATTTTAATGAATTTGGATATATCTCGTGAAGAACTTTAAAATGTGTCCAGACTTGAAAATATTTGCTCAATTTTTAGCAAAATTTGGCAAAAAAACTGAAATTTCATCGATTTTTTTTCGAGTTTTCGACGTTTTTTGAGTTAACTGCAAAGAGATAGAAATAAATTCTATATAATTTAGTTATGTCGTTCCATAAACTTAAAAAAAAGTCCAAAATTGTCTTATTTAGCTATTTTTTTAGCAAAAAATGGCAAAAAACCTGAAATTTCAACAGTTTTTTTTCCGGTTATTGAAATTCTATTTGAGTGAAAAGCTACAAAAAATTTAATGAATTTAATAATTTTATATTTATTTAGTCAAAAAATGTAACATGAGTCAAGGCTTGACCTTGTTTGCTCAATCTTTAAGCAAAATATGACCAAAAACCTGAAATTTCTCCTATTTTTTTGAGGTTTCGACGTTTTTTTAGTTTACTGCTAGGAAAAATTAAAAATTTCTATAAAATATGGTAAGTTCATGTCATAAACTTTAAAAAGAGTCCAAAACAGTCCAGTTTTACTCAATTTTATTCGAATATGGCCCAAATCATAAAATTTTACCGATTTTTTATTCGAGTTTTGCACGTTTTTTGGCTAACCTACTTAAGTAAAATTAATTAATTTTAATGAATTTGGATATATCTCGGCTACAACTTTAAAATGAGTCCAAACTTGAATAAATTTTCTCAATATCTAGCAAAATATGGCCAAAAACCAGAAATTTCATCCGTTTTTTTCGGGTTATTGACGTTTTTTGGGTGAAATGCTACAAAAAATTTGATAAATTTATTTAAATTTAGTCAAAAAATGTAATATGAGTCAAAACTTCACCTGGTTTGCTCTATTATTATCAAAATAAGGCCAAAAACCTGAAATTTCACCGATTGTTTTGGAGTTTTCGACGTTTTTTGAGATAACTGCAACGAGATATAAATAAATTCTATATAATTTGGTTATATCTTTCCATAAACTTTTTAAAAAGTCCAAAATTGTCTGATTTTGCTATTTTTTTAGCAAAATATGGCAAAAAACATGAAATTTCACCGATTCTTTTCGTGTTATTGACGTTTTTTGGGTGAAATGCTATGAAAAATTTGATAAACTTATTCATATTTAGTCAAAAAATGTTATATGAGTCAAAACTTTGCTCGTTTTCTCTATTTTTATCAAAATATGGCGACAAACCTGAAATTTCACCGATTTTTCTGGAGTTTTTACGTTTTTAGGGTTCAATGTTAAGAAAAATATAAGATTTGGTTAGATTTTGTCAATAACGTTAAAATTTGTACGATCTTCACTTGTTTTGCTCAATTTAAAAAAAAAATAGGCAGAAAACCTGAAATTTCATCCATATTTTTTCCCGTTATCGTAATTTATGAGTTTACTGCACAGAAAAATTAAAAATTACTATAAAATATGGTAAGATCATGTCATTACTTTTAAAAAGAGTCCAATACTGTCTAGTTTTGAAAATATTTGCTCAATTTTTACCAGAATTTGGCCAAAAAACTGAAATTTCATCGTTTTTTTACGAGTTTTCGACGTTTTTTGAGTGATCTGCAAAGACATAGAAATATATTCTATATAATTTGGTTATTTCTTTCCATAAACTTTAAAAAAAGTCCAAAATTGTCTTATTTAGCTATTTGTTTAGCAAAAAATGGCAAAAAATCTGAAATTTCAACAGTTTTTTTTCCGGTTATTAAATTTTTTTTTGAGTGAAAAGCTACAAATAATTTAATGAATTAAATAATTTTATATATATTTAGTCAAATTATGTAACATGAGTCAAGGCTTGACTTGGTTTGCTCAATTTTTAAGCAAAATATGGCCAAAAACCTAAAATTTCACCAGTATTTTTCGGGTTATTGACGTTTTTTGGGTGAAATGCAATGAAAAATTTAATAAATTTATTAATATTTAGTCAAAAAATGTTATATGAGTCAAAGTTAGACCTGGTTTGCTCTATTTTTATCAAAATAAGGCCAAAAACCTGAATTTTCACCGATTTTTTTGCAGTTTTCGACGTTTTTTTAGTTAACTGCAAGGAAATATTAAAAATTTCTATAAAATAAGGTAAGATCATGTCATAAACTTTAAAAAGAGTCCAAGACAGTCCAGTTTTACTCAAATTTTATTCGAATATGGCCCAAATCATAAAATTTTACCGATTTTTTATTCGAGTTTTGCACGTTTTTTGGCTAACCTACTAAAGTAAAATTAAATAATTTAAATAAATTTGGATATATCTCGGCTACAACTTTAAAATGAGTCCAAACTTGAATAGATTTGCTCAATGTTTAGCAAAATATGGCAAAAAACATGAAATTTCACGAATTTTTTTCGAGGTTTTGACGTTTATTGGGTGAAATGCCTCTAAAAATTTAATGAATTTAATAAATTTATATATATCTAGAAAAGAAATGTAATTCGAGTCAACAATTGACCATGTTTGCTCAAATTTTATCAAAATAAGCCCAAAAACCTGAAATTTCACCTGTTTTTTTCGGGTTATTGACGTTTTTCGGGTGAAATGCTACAAAAATGTAATACATTTATTTAGATTTAGCCAAAAAATGTTATATGAGTCAAAACTTACCTGGTTTACTCAATTTTTATGAAAATAAGGCCAAAAACCTGAAATTTCATCGATTTTTTTGGAGTTTTCGACTTTTATTGAGCTTACTGCAGAGAAAAATTAAAGATTTCTATAAAATATGGTATGATCATGTCATAAACTTTAAAAAGAGTCCAAAACAGTCCAGTTTTGCTCAATATTTATTCGAATATGGCCCAAATCATAAAATTTTACCGAATTTTTATTTGAGCTTTGCACGATATTTGAGTTACCGTCTTAAGTAAAATTAAAAATATTTTAATGAATTTGGATTTATCTCGTCAAGAACTATAAAATGAATCTAAACGTGAATAGATTTGCTCAATTTTTAGCAAAATATGGCCAAAAACCAGAAATTTCACCTGTTTTTTTCGGGTTATTGACGTTTTTTCGGTGAAATGCTACAAAAATTTGATAAATTTATTTATATTTTGTCAAAAAATGTAATATGAGTCAAAACTTGACCTGGTTTGCTCGATTTTTATCAAAATAAGGCCAAAAACCTGAAATTTCACCAATTTTTTGGGAGCTATCGACGTTTTTTGAGTTTACTGAAAAGAAAAATTAAAAATTTCTATAAAATATGATAAGATCTGGTCATAAGCTTTAAAAAGAATCAAAAACTGTCCAGCTTTGCTCATCTTTAAGCGGAATATTGCCCAAAACATAAAATTTTACCGATTATTTATTCGAGTTTTGCACGTTTTCTAAGATACCTACTAAAATAAAATTAACAATTTTTAATGTATTTGGATATATCTCGTCAAGAACTTTAAAATGAGTCCAGACTTGAATAGATTTACTAAATTTTTAGCAAAATTTTTCCAAAAACCTGAAATTTCACCGGATTTTGTCAAGTTTTTTACGATTTTCAAGTTAATTATTAAGAAAAAATAAAACGTTTTTTTAAATTTTCATATGCTTTGCCAATATATTTAAAATTACTTAAGACTTGACTAAATTTGCTTTATTTTAAGTTAAATATGGCCAAAAACTAAAAATTTCATTATTATCTCGAACTTTGGACGTTTTTTTAATGACCTTCTGAAGTAAAATTAAAACATTTTAATGAATTTGGATATATCTCGTCAAGAAATTTAATATTGGTACGAACTTGACTATTTTAGCTCAATTTAAATTTAAAAAATGCGAAAAACCTGATATTTCCTCCATTTTCTTCCGGTTACCGTCGTTTTTTGAGTTTACTGCTAAAAAAAATTAAAAATTTCTATAAATTATGGTAAGATCATGTCATTACCTTTAAAAAGAGTCCAATTCTGTCTAGTTTTCCGCAATGTTAAGAAATATATAACCCAAAACGTAAAATTTTACCGAATTTTTTTTTTGAGTTATCGACTTTTTTGAATTACCCGATGAAGATCATTGAAACATTTTAACGATTTTGGATATATTTCGTCAAGAAATTAAAAATAAGTCATAACTTGAAGAGATTTGCTCAATTTTAGCAAAATATGGCCAAAAACCTGAAATTTCAACGATTTTTGTCGAGTTTTTGACGATTTTTATGTTAACTATTAAGAAAAATTAAAATTTTTTTTTATATTTGGATATATCGCACCAATATATATAAAATGACATAAGACTTGACTATATTTGCTTTATTTTAAGTTAAATATGGCCAAAAACTAAAAATTTCCTTTTTTTTCGAATTTTCGACGTTTTTTGAGTATCCTACTGAAGTAAAATTAAAAAATTTTAATGAATTTGGATATATCTCGTCAAGAAATTTAAAATTAGTACGAACTTGACTATTTTTACTCAATTAAAAGTAAAAAAACGCGAAAAACCTGAAATTTCATCCATTTTTTTCCGGCTATCGTCGTTTTTTGAGTTAACTGCAAAGAAAAATGAAACATTTGTATAATATATGGTTAGATCATGTCATTACCTTTACAAAGAGTCCAATACTGTCTAGTTTTCTGCAATTTTTTTTTTTAAATATGGCCCAAAACGTAAAATTTTACCAATTTATTTTTTTTGAGTTATCGACTTTTTTGAATTACCCGATGAAAATAATTGAAAACCTTTAATGAATTTGGATATATTTCGTCAAAAACTTAAAAATGAGTCCAAACGTGAATAGATTTGCTCAATTTTTAGCAAAATATGGCCAAAAACCAAAAATTTCACCAGTTTTTTTTTCAGGTTATTGACGTTTTTTGGGTGAAATGCTACAAAAATTTGATAAATTTATTTATATTTAGTCAACAAATGTAATATGAGTCAAAACTTGAACTGGTTTGCTCAATTTAGTAAATCTAGTAAAAATTAAAAATTTCTATCAAATATAGTAAGATCATGTCATAAACTTTAAAAAGAGTCCAAAAAAGTCCAGTTTTACTCAAATTTTATTCGAATATGGCCCAAATCATAAAATTTTACCAATTTTTTATTCGAGTTTTGCACGTTTTTTGGCTAACCTACTAAAGTAAAATTAAATACTTTAAATAAATTTGGATATATCTCGGCTACAACTTTAAAATGATTCCAAACTTGAATAGAGTTGCTCAATTTTTAGCAAAATAAGGCAAAAAACTTGAAATTTCACGAATTTTTTTCGAGGTTTTGACGTTTTTTGGGTGAAATGCCTCTAAAAATTTAATGAATTTAATAAATTTATATATATCTAGAAAATAAATGTAATTCGAGTCAACAATTGACCATGTTTACTCAATTTTTATCAAAATAAGCCCAAAAACCTAATATTTCACCTGTTTTTTTCGGGTTATTGACGTTTTTCGGGTGAAATGCTACGAAAATGTAATAAATTTATTTATATTTAGCCAAAAATGTTATATGAGTCTAAACATGACCTGGTTTGATTAATTTTTATGAAAATAAGACCAATAACCTGAAATTTCATCGATTTTTTTGGAGTTTTCGAATTTTTTTGAGCTTACTGCAGAGAAAAATTCCATATTTCCATTCCAAAAAAGAGTCCATAACTGTCCAGTTTTGCTCAACGTTTAGCGGAGTACGGACCAAATCATAAAATTTTACCGATTTTGTATTCGAGTTCTGCACGTTTTTTGTAATCTTTTACGGTAAAATTTAAAAATTTTACCAAATTTGGATATATCTCGTCAAGAACTTTAAAATGAGTCCAAACTTGAATAGATTTGCTCAATTTTTAGCAAAATATAGCCAAAAACCTGAAATTTCACCGATATTTTTGGATTTTTTGACGATTTTTGGATTAACTAGTAAGAAAAGTTAAATTTTTTTTTTAATTTTGATATATCGCGCCAATATATTTAAAATGACTTAAGATTGGACTATATTTGCTTTATTTTAAGCAAAATATGGCCAAAAACCTGAAATTTCTCCTGTTTTTTTCGGGTTATTGACGTTTTTTGGGTGAAATACTACAAAAATTAAATAAATTTATATATATTTAGTCAAAAATTGTTATATGAGTCAAAACTTTTTTGCCAATAAAATAATATATGGCAAAAAACATGAAATTTCACCGATTTTTTTCGAGTTTTTGACGATTTTTGGGTTAACTACTAAGAAAAATTAGTTTTTTTTAATATATAAATTTTTTTTTCAAATTTGGATATATCGCGCCAATATATTTAAAATGGCATAAAACTTGACTATATTTTCTTTATTTTAAGTTAAATATGGCCAAAAACTTGAAATTTCATTTTTTTTTCGAATATTCGACGTTTTTTGAGTAACCTACTGAAGTAAAATTGAAAAATTGTAATGATTTTGGATATATCTCGTCTGGAACCCTAAAATGCGTCCAAAGATGAATAGATTTGCTCAATTTTTAGCAAAATACGGACAAAAACCTGAAATTTCATCGATTTTTTTTGGAGTTTTCGACATTTTTTGAGTTTACTGCAACGAAATATAGATAATTTCTATATAATTTGGTTATATCTTGCCATAATTAATAAAAATGTCCAAATGTGTCTTATTTTGCTATTTTATTGTTATTATTTACGTTATTGACGTTTTTTGGGTGAAATACTACAAAAATTAAATAAATTTATTTATATTTAGTCAAAAATTGTTATATGAGTCAAAACTTTTTTGCCAATAAAATAATAAATGCCAAAAACCATAAATTTCAGCGATTTATTTCGAGTTTTTGACGTTTTTTGGGTGAAATGCCTCGAAACATTTAATACATTTAATAAATTTATATATATTTAGTCAAAAAATGTAAAATGAGTACAAACTTGACTAGTTTCAGCTTAATTTTTATGTAAAATATGGCCAAAAACCTGGAATTTCATCGATTTTTTTCGAGTTTTCGACGTTTTTTGAGTTAACCGCAGAGAATAATTGAAAATTTCTATATAATTTGGTTATATCTTGTCATTATTTTTAAAAAGAGTCCAAATCTGTCTAGTTTCGCTCAATTTTTAGCAAAATATGGCCAAAAACCTGAAATTTCGCCGATTTTTTTCGAGTTTTTGACGCTTTTTGGGTTAACTGTTAAGAAAAATTGAAAATATTTATTGAATTCCTCCCAATAGCCTCTCCCCATCCCCTCCTTGAGTATGTATTTGAGTAAAGTTATTATCCTGATGATGACGCGACGTGTCGAAAGCTGGGTGGCATAATAAATCCTTTCTGTGGTACGGGTAAACATTTTGTTTCATTTTGTCAGTTCGTTCACCATTTTCGTTCTACGAAGATGGTTCGGAAAACAACCGCCGTCTAGCTATCTATTAAACACCCGCCTTGATAAGGATATTTTCTCCCTAATTAAAGCTACTGCTTTCCACTATTTTTCTACATAATCACCGTTTTAATCCAAGTGTTTTTCTTAGCGTTTCAACAATTTGAAAATCCTCTCTACATAAAAATCGACCTTCAGGGTACTGCCACAGCATTTGAAGATCTTCATCGTCATGCTGTGCTCTAAGCCACTGCTTCATGCGAATGAACAGATAAGTGAACAAGATTTCACATGGAGCCGAGTCCGGGCTACGGGGGGATGTACGGGGGAAGATCATAAACATCCCATTTGAATCACTAATGGCAAAAGTCCTACTATTCCTGCGTTAATAATGAATGGTTGCTCTTCCATCTTCAATTTCATTTAACCTTTTAATGGCGTCAAGGGAAAATTATTTGACTCCACTTGAGATGTCAAATATCCATGAAAAATTCAAATTCTAAAATTTGGTAATTTTATAATTTGAATTTTTCTAGTATCTTTAATTTCTACCTCTTAATATGATAGCCGTGCATCTATTTTAAGAATTTTTGGCTCATTATATACTTTTGATAACGATTAATTTGCATTTTTTTTTCTTTTTGGATATGAAACCACGCTCTTCCAATATTAAAAAAGGAATATTTCACTTCACGTATCCTAAAAAAATCTCGTAGATTATTACAGATATCTTTAAATTCTCTGTAACCTATTCTCATTAGACCATCTCAGATAGATTATTTATAATTGAATTTTTATTGATATTTTGCTACGGCTTCTTAAGTATATGCAGTCCACTTCCCCATTATATGACGCATCTAAGGGAGTGTGGACTACTGACGAAGCGAAATGTCACCTACCGGTCAATTACGTGTGAAAAACTTCTCAAACCGACTGCACTCCAACGGATAACGTTACAGCATCATTTCTAAGAAAATTGGGCCTTTGTTATATTACTATAATAGTGCTACAACATATTCGCCCCTAAAATTGTTGCTCAGCAAAATGTTTACACAAAATCTCTTTAAAACGCAAGGAAATAATTGTCCTAAAGCATTGAAAGTATTTTCAGTAATATCCTTATAATCATACGTTTTTTATAGGTCGTGGACTATAATCAACAACCGCACTAAAACAGTTAAGAACTTGGTTCTACTGGTTGAGAATTGGTACTATTACAAATTTGCTCGTTATATTTCGTCCATATATAGCACAAAATTAACTATGAATGTCCATAGCTGATAGATGTTTTGCTTCGAGTATCTTATGCACCTCGCATTTACGGAAATTTCTAATGCAGCACTTATTTTGTGAAGTTGAAGTGAGCAAACGCGGGGTGCAATGCTCTCGCTAATACAGTTCAAAGCTATAAGAATCGAAGATTTTGCTAATTTCATTTAATTTTGACGCACCTCGAAAAAAAACTAAAAGAATGAATAAACGGTGGTTAATTACCGACAGCTTCATTGTTCTAACTTAGTAAATACTTCAAAAAAAATTAACTGTATAAAAATTAACTCCTACAAAGATCAAAACATCGTTCATCAGATAAGAATAACCTAAGATAAGAATAATAAATTCGATTCTCTTGGAAAGGTTTATAATAAAACGCACTCTTTTACAGTAGTCCCTCTTTCCTCCCAATTTCATTCCAATTCAACGCCTCTCTCATCTTTGGTATTCCAAATAATGATCATCGCATAGACTGCAACGTTTACGATTGACAAGTGCAAAGCGTTGTCATCAATATTAATAATATATTTATTTATAACTGTCCGAAAGTGAAATCAGCGTTCCGGATAGCATGATCTTACTTTTCGACTGAAAGGATTACGTGCGCGGCTATATTTGACTGATATTATTTAGTTTGGTTCATATACCAAGTAGGATATAAGTTAGTTATTGGCGTAGCTAGAAGGATAAAATCCTTTAAAACAGTAAACTGAAGGCTATAAAATGAGTTCACGGCATCTTATTTACACGGCATTTTGGAGAGGAAGGGTGTATAATAGGATGTCTTGCGGAAGCCCTTTGAAGGAGCGGCTGACGTAAGGCCATTAAACCCTTGTGGGACCTGGAAGAAGGCGTCAAAGGGTCACATGGTCACACACGGTCACTCTCGAAAATATTACGGCCAGACGTAATAGAATGGGAGCAAGTGTGGATGGTGTGTAGTACAGAGTTGCCAGATTTCTAGTGGGAACTAGAGACCCGAAGCGCAGTGAGGAAATGTTCTACGAAATACGCATCTTGGGTAGTTTTAGGGGAACCACTGGTTGGAGAATCTCTCGTCACAGATAGATTGAAGTAGCTAAAAAGCAAAGTAGAACTAAGGGGAAGAACCTTAAATAGAGATTAAGCAATTAACCATATACTTATATATACCAGAGCCTAAATGTCACAAGAAGTTGAGCGATAAAATCATCCAAAACATTTTTCCATTTTACGTTGGGATTGAGGTTGACTTCACACAAAACTATTTCACAGTTTGTTTCTAAATACGGTCGGTGTATAGCGGGAAGTGACGATTTTATTGTCACAAGGACTCCATCACCTCGGAGAACTCGATCCTTGCGAAAGATCTAATGAGTAGATGATAGCTTTCCAAGATTGTGAATTGTGCTTCCAATTTCTTAGCCGCAAGGTTTTTGTTCCCTCAACAACTTTCACGTTATTTCTTCCGACAATCTTACTTATTTTATTCTGTGCGTCGAAGAAAGCGCCTTATTAAAACCCGCTTGAGACTCCGCAATAATGATTCATCTGTTATTCGTTTAAAATAATTCATTATTTTTAAATAATTCTCTTGAATTACTTACTGGGCGATAATTCTTGCGATCCCTCGCTTTTTTCCCGGTTTTTGAATAATGATGATTTTTGCTTAGTACCAGGAGTATAAAAATTTGTAGAATATCTCTTAAACGGAACGTATTATTTTGTGCGATAATATACTCAACGTACACGAGAAACGACATAATCACTGCTATCACTATTACTTTCAAGTTTTAATTAAGTAGTTTAGTTCCTCAAGCCAAGGAGGATCTTGCTCTATTGCCGGTGCTTTTCGTTTGCAGTTTCCATTTCGTCGTTGTCCTTTCAGATCAAAGGGCCATGTTTACATTTTCGCCACCTTGACATTCGCTTTCCCTTTTCTGCTCAATGTATACATAGTCGCTCAAAACAACGCGAGCGTTCTCTCCTCGTGACAATCGCAGACAAAAACTGTTTCGCCCTCCGTCTAGGAAGAAGTTTCTTCCAAATGTCGGGCAAATATGTTTAATGTTTTTATATCATTGCAATTTTTCCTGCCCCCATCACTTGTTAGCGAAAGGAAATTCTCTTCATAACTTCACTTGAGCTTTTTCATCACTTTTCACTCGTGGGCGTTGTCGTGTAGCTTTTTGTGATCGAGATCAGAAATCATTCGTTCGTTGTTTTTCGTTTTTTATTCTACGGATATATTTCTGCACTTCGTTTTATAAATATCTATACAGATTACAGTACGTTAAATCTACCGTCACCTGATAAATTTTGCGAGCAATTTCTCATATTATTTATTTTAATCAAATATCGGTAATTTCAGCTTCGTAATGTTTCGAAAGTATGGGAAAATAAAAGAGAACTATCGATGAATTAATAAAATGAAGATTAATGCTTGTCGCTCCATACAAAAGTTCCATGGTGAATATTTCTGGCAGTATGAATCCAGTGATAGTTTTGCAATTTATTTTATATCGTGTGGTATTTCGGATTCTTTCAGTTTTGTTTCATAAAGAAATGACTATCTAATGGTTAGAACTATTCTAAAATAATTCTTCTAAACTTATTAGGTGTCTTATATATTTCAATGTTTTGAAGGTTTTGCAAGTAATTAGTTTTTATTATATTCTAATAGAAATATAATAAGATATAAAAATAAAATATAATAAGATTTTATTTCAATTAAATATTTTACATGCTCACATAACCTCAATAACCTTTAAACTTCTTGTTTTGATGAAATATTCAATTTTCATTCCCTCATCTCAGCATTCAAAGGAGAGGGGGTTCTTTGTTACAAAGGTTAAGACATAATGAATTAATTAGATGATCAATATCTCCTTTACTAAAAAAATTGTAATAATTCCATGAAATTATGAGTTATTTTTTGTATCGACTCTGACATGTATTCACTTAAGCAAAGCGCACTTTTTCACTCAAAACATGCAAAAACACTCCTGAACATTCTTTCTTGCATGCACTTTCTCTCTCAACCCTTTTTCCAGTCCGACCACACTGCCATCAAAGTCCTGCTATCTCTAGCGGACCATTAGGGAACTATCTCATGGAAGGCCTCAGCTACAATTCCAAGGGTGTCATGGAATAATGATAAGTGAGAATTAGCTGATCAGTGAATGCATTGGTTTATTGTTTTTGCTGAAAGCCAAGAAAATGAATAGGCCTCCCATAGAATCATCATCAAATTTTAAATTCCTTAATGATTACAAATCGAGGCCAAATCCATAATCCTTTACGGGGGTGTTCTCATGTAACATTTTGATAAAATCGAAAATTTATTTATTTTTTTCATGTTTAAGTATCTAAAAGTAAGATACCGAAAGGATTTTGCCGGATTCGAAACCTAAACCAAGTTTTTATGCATGTTTAGAGGCGCTCTCGCGGCGTGCCGAGCTCGCACATGACGCGCCGGAAATCATTTGTATTTCAGATATTTATACCTGAATTATTTCAGGATTATTATTATTTATTACACTGCCATCAAAGTCCTACTATCTCTTAGGGAACTATCTCATGGAAGACCTGTACGAATGGATTTTTTACGAAGGGGTTAAAAATTAGCAACACTACAAAGAATATTTATTCATGTAAGATCATTATCATCAATAAGGATAAAATATTTTCTAAAGACATCATAGCAATTGAAAAATGACAATGAAAATAATCCCAAACAACACAAGTCGGCAGGAAACTGGCGTAAGTACGTCTTATGCTTGTCATTATACTCATTGGACTGGGCGCAGAACGGTATCATGCACGTGCTTTTCTAGGGTCTAAGAACGCTTTTATTGGGCGTAAACTCGTGCCGCAGAATGGTACCAATATTTGACGGTAGATGGCACTACTAGGTAATGTAGCTGGCGCCCGTAGTTCGCAAACCTGCCGCGAGATGGTACTTTTACACCGAACAGTGGCGTTTTAAAATTACGTTTGTATTATATATAAATTTCACTGTATCGCATATTATTATTATACAGGGTGCGGCAGAACCGACTAAGCAGTTACGAGTGTGGCAGAACCAATTAAGCAGTTTTGAGGAGTTATAAAAAAGAAATCTGCATATATAAAAAAAACCTTTTTATTTTCGAACATGTATGGACAACTTTTTTCGAAAATAAAAACGTTTTTTCTTTACATATGCAGATTTATTTTTATAACTCCTCAAGATTGCGAAATTGGTTCTGCCACACTCAAAACTGCTTAGTCGGTTCTGCCGCACCCTGTAATAAAGAAATTTCTTCTCTTAAAAAGGTATCTGCAGAAAGGTCCTCCTTCCATTGAAAATAAATAGTAAATGAGCAATTGCTTTCAATAAATATATTGATAAATAAATAATACAAACAATTAGCTTTCGACAATATCCCTCTTCCGACTTGCTGTCCTCAGCCAGGTTTGCAGTTTCCCTTTTACAGCCTCTTCCGTCGTCTTCTCATGACCATAATTGCAGAAAACTGCACCTGAAAAAGAAGATGGAACAAAATTTTACGCCACCTCCCATTTATTTATCCACTTCCAAGGAATGAAGTAATATACAACAATAGAGGCAACAGCCTAAAATACACACCATGAACAATCTGCAATAGGGTGTATTATCCAATTCATGTTTCTCTCCACTCTGCCCCTTCCAACTGCAGCGTTTGGTAAAGAACTTGAAGAGTATCCTTGAGAGGATTCCATTTATAATTGTTGTGAGGTCCCCTCCCTCCTATTCCTCCAAGATTTTGTACCTGTTAAGACATTAGAAAAATAGCATAGTTCAGTGAAATATGTGTAACATAAAGTAAAGAAGTAGAGTCACTAACCAGTAGCTCCTTCACCTCCAAAACCTTTATTTTCATTATCATCATCACTCACAGAAATGGTTCCAGTCCAATATGGGCAGCGAGAATGGCAGTATCCTGTTCTGCATATTGTCTGTACTAGAGGTTCTACTCTCCAGTACTTTTTTTAAACTTCCCTCTGACAATTCTCTAAGGAGGAGACTTTCTCTGCTATATTTTTTATTCCTGCCTTTACATTTTCTAATTCCCCATTACTTTTTTCTGAATTTGTTAACCCATTTGCTAGCTTAGTAACATTCTTGTCCAGATCATCCATCCTTTTCAATACTATATCTAATTTCTGCATCAAGGCTCTAAAAAGAAGGAAACAAGAAATACATTAAAATATAAAAAGAAAATTTCATCAAAAATTCTAAATCATGGTCAGTCTGTGATAGGTTTTTCATTTACATTCACATAATTCAGTAAATTCAATATCAATCAAAGTGAGATTCACTAAACAACACCTTCCTTAAAACAACTTTATGCTTTCTAAACATCCCATAATTTAGAAACTTACTCATGGCTTAAAAAAGGAATTTGACTCAAGAAAAATACACACCATTTGCTATTGGGACTTCCATTACCTCTCTTTTGTTGGTTGCCAGCTATCTCCTCTATCTCCCCTGTAATGAAGTTAGGATATTGTCATTCACCAAAAGGCTAAAATACTTACGGCCGTATTCATAGATTGTTGATTTAGCGTTTAACTAGAGGTTGCTACGCAGTGATTCACTTTCGAGTGATTAACGACTAACTAAAATGTGGTATTCATAGATTTCAACTAGCGTGTAACTAGAGGTTGCTACGTAGACAACTGCTATACGGCGGAAAGTGACATTCTCTATTTGGCAACCTCGCATCTGCACCTCAAACAAATGAAAAATAAGTTGTTTACATTGCTTCTGCCCGAAGGAAAGGCTAATTTTTTTCCGATTTTTCTTATTAAAGCGATTGATATGGTATCTCTATCATCAATTCTTTTTGCTATTTGATGTATTGAAATATTCTCAAGTAAAATCTATCGTATTGGTTTTCTGTGGTGCAAATAACATCACATAAATACAAAACGTACAGATGATGCCTAGGATGGGCAAACATTCATACGCTCTTCTTATTGATAAGATGGAGATAGTCTTTACATCGTTGATTTTTAGGGTTGTTTATTCAATTAAAATATCTAAAAACCGATTGTTAAGGTTTTTTATGCTGTAAAGAATATGGTATAAATATATGAAAGACTGGCAAGGTAAGTTGAGTTCCCTAGGTCTACAATTTATGTAGATTTTCTTCCGTAGTTTCCTATTGTATGTCTTGTTAATAACTTAAAGAGGCAGGGTACATATTCAGATAATTTAAATTGTATTATTTGTTAAGATTTCTCATTTTTCATATAATGACATTCATTTGAGACCTTAAGTTCATATGTAATATAAATAAGCATTCGGAAAGGGAGTCATGAAGAGATTAACTGGGCAGAAGACAAGTTTAGCAATGTGTGTTGACTACTAAACCATCGTTTCCAGAGAATATCATGTTCTTTCTTACGATTTGTTGCTATTTATACTCACAGATATATGCTTAAGTGGATAGTTATTATGCTTCCTGTTAATATTACATTTTTTTAGTAATAATAATGAATATTATTGCATTAGAAAAGTCTAGAATACGTCTGAAATGAATTTTGAATCAATGAAAGGTAAATTACAGTTTTTATTTAACCCGCAATATGATAATGGAATGGTATAAATTGGTTTAGATTTATAAACTAGTTTCAATCTCCAGAAATAATAGTCAAAAGTTTGAGGAAAATGGTTGGAAGTTTAATTTATTCATAGAAATTAGTCTATTACAGTGGAACCTCGCTTAACGAGTTTAATTCGTTCCAGAATCTTACTCGTAATGCCAAACACTCGTTAAGCGAAACAATTTTTTCCATTGGAATCAATGTATAATAGGATAATGCGTTCCATTCCGAAAAAATACTCAAAAAATTTATAATAATGTAATATATTATTTATAATATATCCTTTTTTACTGGAAAGTTGTCTAGAGAGGTTTTTTCTGCCTATGCTTCAAAAGTTTGCGAAAATAAGACACAGCATTATCGTTAAATAAATTTTCAGCGCACATAGCTACTGCCTTATTAGGGTGATGCTTCTCAACGTACGATGTAACAGCTTCCCATGCTTTTAATATCTCCCTAATTTTGTTGGAAGGTTGTTGCTCTGCTGAAGCTGTTATCTCCTCCTCCCCTGACGAAATACTCTCCACAAATTCTTGCTGTGACACAGAATTCAGCTCCATAAGCTCATCGGTGGTCAGTTCCTGGCTATGCTCATCCACTAGCTCGTCGATGTCGTTGCTATCCACCTCTAGCCCCATAATCTTGGCCAGAGACACAATCTCGTCAACTACCGGCTCCGCAGGCACTTGCTCAAACTCCTCGGAGTTTTGTTCGACAACGCTGTCCGGCCATAGCTTCTTCCATGCAGAAATAAGGGTTCTCTTGGTGACCCCCTCCCATGCCTTGTCGATTATCTTGAGGCAGGCAACGATGTGAAAGCGGTCTTTCCAAAACTCTCTGATAGTGAGATTGGTTCCTTCAGTTACCTCAAAACAACGCTCAAAGAGAGTTTTAGTGTAGAGCTTTTTAAAATTTGAAATTACCTGCTGATCCATTGGCTGCAGTAAAGGAGTGGTGTTAGGAGGCAGGAATTGGATCTTGATGAATTTAAATTCTTCAAGGAGGTCTTCTTCTAGGCCTGGCGGATGTGCAGGAGCGTTGCCCATAACAAGCAAGGCACGGAGTGGCAAATTCATCTCAAACATATATTTTTTTACTGTCGGACCAAACACTACATTGATCCAATCTATAAAAAGGTAACGCATCACCTAAGCGTTATTGTAGACCTCCACATGACATTTAGCCTGCACTTCTGGACTTTATACTTCTTGAAGGCTCGCGGATTGTCCGAATGGTAAACGAGCAGCGGTGTAATTTTCAAATTGCCGCTTTCATTTGCACAAAACAACAACGTGAGACTGTATTTCATTGGCTTGGCAATGCCTTCTCTTCTGTTGTTGTATAAGTTCGCTTCGGCATCTTTTTCCAAAAGAGACCCGTTTCATCACAATTAAAAACCTGCTGCGGCAGATAGCCCTCAGAACTCACAAGGTTCTTGAATACGTCGACGAAGTTCTCGGCCGCCTTTATGTCTGAGCTTGCTGCTTCTCCGTGCCTCACAACGCTGTGGATGCTAGTTCTTCTCTTAAACTTTTCGAACCACCCAGGGCTTGCCTTGAATACTTCTTCTTCGTCTGTTGATGATCCTGGCGTCTTCTTAATGATGTCGGAAAAATTAGTTTCGCCTTCTCATAAATTAGGTTTTCGTTAATAGTGTCGCACTGCATTTGCTTCTCATTGATCCAAATGAGAAGCAATCTTTCAACATCGTCGAGAATACGTGGTCTTTGCGTAGAAATTCTTGTGAATCACTTTGAGGCATCAATCTCCTTAATCTTATCCTTGTTTTTGAGGATAGAGCAAATAGTAGATGTGGACCGATTGAACGTGCTAGGTAAGCCACGCTCACACCTCGATCCTGCTTCTCAATGATTTGACGTTTTACTTCTATCATCATCATCATCATCTTCAATTGGGAACTTCTCCTATCAAGAGGTTAGCTCTCATGGATCTCCACTCATCTCTACCACTTGTTTTCCTTTTCATTTCCTCATATTTGTTAATATCCATCCAGTTCTTTAAATTGTCCAACCATTCCATCCTTGGTTTCCCTCTTTTTCTCTTCCTTACTGTCCATCCTTCTAATGACCATTTAATTTTCAAAATTCTTCTGGCAAACCATGTGTCCAATGCCTTTATTCTTTTTTCCATACCTTTTAAGATGGTCCATGTCTCGCACCCATACAAGAAAACCGGCCGAACATAACACCTCAACATTTTCAGTTTTAGTTTTATGTTGATCTCTCCTCTCATTAGGTCCTTGTATTTCCAAAAACTTTCCTTTGCAATTCCAATTCTTGATTTTATTTCATTACCAATCGTCTGACATTAAACTTCCTAGATATCTAAACTGTTGGACTTGTTTTATTGGTTTGTCATTTTTTTATATTGCAGTCAATGTTGCTCTTTTTACTAGCCACCATCATTACTTTTGTTTTATTGGTATTAATTTTTAATCCAAATTTTGCTCCCACCTCATAAACTCTTGCATTGCTAACTCTAAATCCTCTTTTGAAGATGTCATGATTACTATATCATCTGCATACCTTATATTGTTGAAATTCCTTCCTCCTACACATATACCCTTTAATCTCTTCTGATGCTTGCCTATAACTTCTTCACTGTAAAGGTAAAATAAAAGTCTGTTATTTGTACCTTATTTCCTTTAGAATATTCATCGGGTGTATGATGATACGATATATCTTTCGTATGTATCATCATACACCCCTGTCTTACTCCACATTTTACTTCGTACCATTCTGTCAGTTCGGAATTTATTCTGAAAGCAGCTTCCTGGTTTCTATACATTATTTGAATTATTTTTAGGCAGTTGTTATCTATTCCAATTTTATGTAACATTTGTATTAAAACTTTCTGGTAAACTTTGTCAAATGCCTTTTCGAAATCTATAAAACCTAAATAGGTCTTTTTATTATCTTTTAGATTCTTTTCCAAAATTAGCCTTAACTCCATATAGTATCACGTGTTCCTTCCTTTTCCCTAAAACCATACTGATCATCTGATATTTTATCTTCAATTTGCTTCTTAATTCTCTTTAGAATTATCATTTGTAATATTTTACTTGCATGTGAAACCAAACTATTTGTTCTATATTTTTCACATACTATTGCATTGCATTATTTGACTTCTGTAGTGATTTTTTTCTCTTACTCCTTTCTTCTTGTGGCATTTTCTTTGGGGAAGAATATTTAAACTTTGCACTAAAAATACACAATAATTTGTCCGGATACAACTTTTGCAAGCGACAGTAAGATGCTAGCTGAACGAGCCCTGAATATAGCCTGATAGCCGAGATGCCGGCAGGAACCTCCATGTGGCACCGCGATGTATCCTCTTCACTCGTTCTGCGAAACATCGCTCGTTAAGCGAGTCACTTTGTTACATTTTGTTTAGCTCGTTATGCGAATCACTCGTTATGCGAGGTGCTCGTTAAGCGAGGTTTGACTGTACATTTTTTTTTCTTGCCTAGCTACTGTTGCCCTTCACCGGTGTAGTCCTCCTAAGCTCTGATTAACTTTTCAGGAGGTGCTTCACCGAGGCAACAGCAACAACAAACTCATCTATATTCAATTATTCTTCCATTACGAAGAGGTATAATTACAGAGAGGCAATGAAAATGTCCTGGAGGATGATTTATATTGAATATCATTAACTGGTGATTTCACAATATCATATTTAAATCATGTCTAAAACTTGCAATAGAATATATGAGAGATAAAGTTAAGATAAAATAAAAATATTTGAGATAAAAAGTAATTGGCAAAGCAAATAATTTAATAAGAGTTGGTATATAAACATTTTCACATGGCCATATTTCTTCATTCTGGCTATGCCATGTATCACTGATCAACTTTTAAGGTTCATTCACATAAAGATGGCTTGATAATTACTTCACTTTCATAGCATTGCTAAAAATAATTAATATAGTGTATCAGAAATGTTAGCAGATTTGCAATGTAGAAGATTAAGTATAATTTTTATATGAGAATGGTGCAAGCTCACACAAAAAATCCTACAGAGGGTCATCACAATGATATTTCCATTGTAGCCTTATGAATTAAACTAGAAATGTAAATGTTCAATAAAATTCCCAACAAAGTTTCTCTCTTTCATGGTGATATTAAGAATTGAAGAATGCATTTTCCATTTATCCTTTTCAATGTATCTGCCAATTGCAAAATATGACATAAATAACACTGTTCTTACAAAATAAGCATGCTATACTTTAAGTAAAACTTTTGATGGTCCAGATTTAAAAATGAATGTTTTGAAACAAATTATAAATTCACATTAACTTACTTTAACATCATTCACCATTATCATCCATCCACTTATCTTTATTATGCATACTCAAAGCAGCTTTTATACTACCAGTTATGAAAAACACTGAATATTGAGTCAAAAGTAAATGTAACACATACATTTCTCTAAACTGCAACTAAAGGCAAATGATAATCATTCCATTCACAAATGAAAAATATAACTTCCTTTCTTCGGCTTTCTCCCAATCAATCGAAGTAACCTTTCACGTCACAATTCCGCAAATATATATTTATAACTAAAATTCTGTCACAGTATCTCAGATTCACTTTAGGCGAATAAACTCTTAAATAAATCATCCACATCCTATTTTTCACACCTCTTTTACTTCAAAAACTTCAGTATCATCGTAGAACGATTTTATAAGAAAACAAATCCAGAAACTACTAGACTCTAATTCAAATTCAAACAAGTTGCTTAGGATAAATTACGGAATAATACCACCCTCAGAAAGTTAAATGAATAGAAAGTGATAAATACTATTAAAATTACGAAAAAATACGTTTTAGAGCAAGCGGAACAAAACATTTTAAAAACTCGATATTGTCTGCTACGTATAGACTACCAAAAAGAATGCAAACAATAAATAAATTCATTAATACACTAAGGAAATAGAGAAAATACAGTTAACAATCTAATTAGAATGTAAAAACTTCCAAATTTACAACTAATGATACACAATATCGGTTCATCGCTCAACTGCACACTGAAAACCGGAGGAAGAAATTCCATTATGGCGTCAAAATCATCCGCTAGTTACATTTTAAACAAGAGGTCACACGTCACTTGTGATAACTATTTTATTTAGTTACATTGTATGCCAATAGAGCCTTAGCAGCGCCAAGTCGAAATCTATGAATACGAAATTTGGAAAAAGTCACACGTTAGCTGTAGCTAAGGGTTGCTAAACAATCTATGAATACGGCCGTTAACAACTATCATATTACAGTAAATGATCATCTGTGATTGCCATAAACAAACTTGATATATGCTACATAAGAAAGAATTGAGATTAATTCAAACTAATACATACCTTGCTCAGCCTGCCTCTTTGGAGTGCCACCACTGACTCTTGCAATCCCAGACATTTCCTCCCATTCACCTACAATGAAGTATTATGATGATTACAGAATGTTTTATTCTATATATATAAATATATATATATAGTCCATGATTAACTAAACAATCCTAAGATTACCTTCATCAGATAATTCTGGCATAGTGGTCAGTGTAGCGAGATTTGTAGGCATCCAAGTGGTGCCTCCAGTAAAAAATTCTCGCAAATGCTTCTTTTTGGCAGAACGCTTGCCCCTCCCATACTCCTCCTCTTCACAACCTGGACCCTCGCATCTAAATCCGTCACCTCTGACCAAAAACTCAAGAACTCCCTTTCCATCAGGTATTCATCTGCAAAGATTCAAAATTAAAGTGGGGTTATGGAATAGGTAGCTCCATGGGAACATGGAACATTTCGCATGCAGGAAAATTTGGACAACTTGTTACTCTATATCCTGAATGCTGAAATTGAACTTACCAAAAGCAACATGACAGACGTGGGTCCCATTCCACTTCTCTCAATCTCTCTGGGGATATGCCCTCACCCGGTTTGTTACATTGCTATAGCCTCTCGATGGCCAGAGGCAGTATTTCCTCCCTCCTCTAGGAGCCACACCTGTGGCATCACAGACACCGGCTTTGTGTTTTCTAAACTGACAGTGGCATCACTGCATGCTGGTGCACCGAACTCCACTATTTTCCAGGTCATTCTAAAATTAAATTAATGAATGCAATGCATTAACACACAATCACAATTAATGTGTGTTAATCACACACAAATCAATTCAACCTTCCCTGCTATTATCAAAGATTCCCAAACAGTCATGCACATGCACATTTTCTGCAAGACATTATAAACCAGTGATAATGGTCAAGAAAGTAACCACCTTAACAATTAAATTAACTAAGAGAAATCGAAAAAAGATTCAGTTGTAAATTCTTACTTTTACTATGAAACAGATAAGGCTACAACCTCAATTCATGATATTCAGATAAAAGTTTACTTATTTACATGAACATCAAGTTCCATCATCACCTAGTATTTGTCCGAAGTTGGGAAGGATACCTTGTTACAGTTTTATATTACAAAAAGCAATAATGCTAACAAAACATTAGCCTTTGGAAATTATTTTATAATGTACTAGCTGAAGTGCCCGTTGATTCTCAACAGGGAAATATTAATAAATACTTTTGTTACAGGCTTGATCGTAACACGTCTCATAATTTTAGTTAGATAGCAAATGTCAGGCTATCATCGTTTCCAAATCAATAAATATAAATAATAAAGTTATAATAAAATCTGCGAAGTAATCTAAATATTAGAATGAACAATTCTTCGATAAACACAACATTTGTTTAAGGATTATAAAAAGTAAATTCGAAGATAGCATTAGGACAAGCAGCATCACGTTTAAGGAGACATTTTCAGAAAGGGAAAAAATTGATATTGGAAACAATGATCAAACACAACCAAAATGTATTTTATAACACTCTGAAACAACCGAGATTGAACACCGATAACAGAATGATAGTAAATGTATACTAAATATACAAATGTAAATATATACGAATGTAAATGTATTGGAAGCACTTAAAAAACCACAATGAATAACTTTTTTATTCTGCGTATAACAAAGCGTAAACTTGCTTTACCTTTTCAAAGGAGGGATTGGAGATTTGCTAAAGCTTTACAAATCGCCGTTTAACTCCTGTCCTTAACTGAAACTGGGAAACCTTTACGATATTCACCAAGTCCATTTCCGGCTAAATATTTATCGAAGTAAATCGATAATACTTAATGTAGAAGATTATATTAAAAACATGTCAAACTTATCAGGTTTTTTATACGCAGTCAGTTGTATTGATCGAGAGAAAGCAATTTCATCTAACAAACTACTATACTATTAATCCCACGAAATAGTCAGTAAACAATTACGTTTGTATAAATAAAACTTGGTTGCTACAGACGCTTCCATAAAATATAAAACCTTTCTTAAATACTGGTATTCGTATGCTTGTACGCTCGATTCTTCACAGTATATCGACCACAGCTGCAGTTACTAATATCTCCTTAAATTTCTCCCTCTTCATATAATCTATCACTTATTTTTAACATGAATTTGAAGTAGGAATATTTTCTCAATGTGTTCCTACGGATAAGTACATGTGCTGGGGATTCAACAATCGCCTTGATCGTCAGGGATGAGGTGGGTTGTTTACGACCTCAAAATTTTGATAAAATATTCACGAACTTTATCAAAATGTGCGCAAATTCGATTGAAAAACGATATTCTGTGTCGTTTTAGTTTTTTGTTATTACCGTCTTTTATCTTCTCTCAGGTAAATGAAACTTATCACATGGTATTCAAAGTATTCAACGAGAACATGAAGTATATTTTTATTCTTCCATTGTTTTACAATAACAAGAGAATGTGTATAACAGTGGGTACCAACTTCTTCCATATGCACCGTACCAGTGTAGTAACTCAACTTACAAACTCAATATAACAACACTTCCCCGTAAACGCAGGGCGGTGAATGTGAATGTCAATAAAGTTTTAAAATACAAGTACAAAGTAGTTTCATAAATACAATCTTAAAGTATTAATATTATATGTAACATAGATGAAAATCAATATATTACCTAACAAAATCTTCAAAAATAACATAATTTCTTTCAAATAATATTTGCAAATGCACTTACAAGAGTAATAACTCATTGGCAAATTTTTTAAACTTAATACAAGGTAAAAAAATTGGTAAAAATGTCACTTACGTTGTTTTCTGAAGATACATAATTCAGCATGAAAAGATTTTTATAATATTCATCTTTCACAAAGAAATATTTTACCTCAATGTGTCTACTTCTCTTCAACCTTCCAGCTTTTATTATTTTAATGGTTGTCTGATTGTCAATGAACAGTGTTGCTTTAACTTCTTTATCAGTCAGCTCTTTCAGCAACTCAACAAGATATTTCAGCTCTTTGGTGCATTCATTTGCTGCAATCAGTTCAGCTTCCATAGTTGTCTGTGCCACAATACTTTGACGTCTTGATGACCAAGCTATTGGACCTCCAAATAGTTTAATAACATAGCCGGATGTACTCTTTCTTCTAATATCCTTGGCAGCATCAGCTTCTCTTGCATCTACATCTCCCGCAAAGTCCGCATCACAGAATGCGAGTAGGTGCAGAGGATCCTCAAGTTCATCGTGACGACCACTGTAGAAAATTCCTGCAGATGGTGTCCCTCTCAGGTATCGAAGAGTCCTTTTTACATTGACATAGTCTTTAGTCTTGGGGTTTTCCATTGCTTGACTTTCGAAATTCACAGCGAAACTTAGATCAGGGCGAGTCTTGCATGACAATTAAAGAAGCCTTCCAATTCCTTCTCTATATTTGAACATGTTTTTTCTTATCTGAATTTTCACATATCTCTTCAGTCTTGTAAATATCTTGGGTGATCGGTGTTTTCATTGGTTTGCAGTCTTGCATGTTGTACCTAGTCAGTATTTTTCTTGCATTATTCTCTTGGTGTAGAAATAGTCCTTCTTCTGTCTTCTCAAACTGTATTCCTAAAAGTATGTATCTGGGTTTTCATTAGTTGTCATTTCAAATTCTCTTTGGAATTTCTTCATCAGTCTTTTGATTCTTTCAAGTTTCTGTCCTATTATTAGTCCATCATCAACATGGATAGCTAGGAACATTTCACTTTGAGTAGCTTTAAAAATGCATTGATCAGTCTTAAGTTGAATCATATTTTGTTCTTTAAGAAAATTGGTCAACCTTTGATTCCACTTAAGTGGTGACTGTCTTAAGCCATAGATTGCCTTTGAAAGAACAACTACTTCATCTTGATCTTCAAATCCTTCAGGCAACTTCATAAAAATTGGCTTATCTAGTTTGCCATATAGAAAAGCACATCAAATGTTTGTATGTGGTAGTTCTTTTTTGCTGCGATTGCCAAGAGTAAACGAAGAGAATTTGTATCCACTACTGGACTAAAGATTTCTTGAAAATCTATATCATCTGACTGCTCAAATCCTCTTGCAACTAGGCGGGCTTTGTATCGTCCATCATCTTTCTTTTTTAGAAGCCATCTACTTGATATAATTTCTTTTCCTCTTGCCTCTTCTTTCTTTATTGTTTTCCATGTATTGTTCTTCAGGAGACTTCTTTTTTCATCTTCCATTGCCTTCTCCCACTTTTCTTTGTCAGGTTCATTGATGCATTGGGAGTAAGTGAAACAGGCCTAATTATCTGTATTTTCTTCAGTATCTTCCAATTCAAAAACAAGTTCATAGTCTTTAAATTTTTCTGTTTTTTTCAGTTGTTGTCTGTCTCTCAGATTTCTTCTTCCTTGTTGTATTTGTTGTATTGCTTGATTTTCTTCTTCTTGTGTATTTTCTTCATCTTCATGATTTTCTTGTTCTTCATTTTCATTTTCTTCTATGTCTGCATTTTCTACTATCAGATATGGTTCTTTAGACATATCTTCTTGGAACATCTTGGTAAATGTGACATCTCTTGATACATAGACCCTTCTGAAGTTTGGATTCCATATTCTATATCCATGTACTGAATAGCCTATGAATATTCCCTTTTGACTTCTAGGTTCAAGTTTCCTTAGGTTTCCAAGATTTTTGGTATATACAATTTGTCCAAATTCTTCCAATCCGGATAGATTAGGTCTCCTTCCATTCCACATCTCACGTGGCGTTGTATCCACAGACATGGTAACACTTCTGTTTAGCAGATATGCTGCAGTTTGTGCTGCAAATCCCCAAAATTTGTTATCCAGCTTGGATCCATGCAACATTGATCGGACCTTGTTAATTAGGTTTAGAATGATTCGTTCTGCTTTGCCATTCTGTTGAGGAGTGTCTCTTATTGTGTATTCAATCACAATGCCCCTTTGCTTGCACCAGAGTTTGAATTCATTGCTTCTGTATTCTCCTCCATTATCACACCTTATTCTTTCCGTTTTAAGGTTGAAATGGGCTTCTGCTTCATGGATGTATTCTTTGAGGTATTCTTCTGTTTCATCTTTTGTGTGAAGCAAATATATTTTCAGAAAATGAGTATAATCATCTAGTACAGTTAGAAAATATCCCTCTTTGTCATGTGTTTCTGGGGTTACTTTTTCCACAAACATCTGTATGTAGGATCTCTAGTGGTCTGGTAGCTCTAGTCCTTCCTTGTGAAAATGGATTTCTGGTTTTCTTGCTTATAATACAAGATTCACATATTTCTTCTTGGCTGTTGTATTTCTTGATATCGATGTCTACTCCATCACATAGGTCAGGTATTTTTCTTAGATCATTGAAATTGATGCGGCCCATCTTTTTGTGCCAATTAATGAAGTTTTCTTTCTGAGTCAGCATTGCTTCATAACATTTCTGATTCTTTAAATCAATCTCCCAGAGTCCTTGTTCTGTTTTCTTTCCTTCCAACACAATTTCACCTTCTACAATATCTATCTTGCCATTATGGACTACTTTTACTGCTTCATTATCAAAGATAGCAATACCATTGTTGTTAGTAACTGTATTTATTGACAGCAGATTCCTGCTCAGACCAGGTAAGTGTAGAACATTTCCTAAAGAGATTTGACCTAAGGTGTTGTCCCTTTTTGGCTACTCCAATTTTTGTTTCTTCTATCTCCTTGGAATCAGTCAAGATGTATTCATCTTTGGCAAAATGTCCTGTTGCACCTGTATCTGCCACAAATGTGTAATCAGGTTCCATTCTGGACTTTGCAGACTTCCTTTCATTTTCAGTCAGATAAGTTAAGTATGCCACCTTTCTGTTGTTGTCTTTTTGGCTTTCTCTACATCTGTTTTCATGTTCATATTTCCATCTACATTTGTCCTGAGGATGATTAGATTTCTTACTGAATTTGCATGTTGGGAACGATTTTCCTTGCCAGCATTCTTCTATATTGTGTCCATCTTTGTCACACTTCTTACAATGCTTAAGTGCTTGTCCATTTTTCTGAATATCTTTATATTGTCTTAGCTCTTGATGAGGTATTCGCTGTTTATTCTTTTCGGGATTTGATCTACACTCAAACTTGCGATGTCCCTGTTTGCCACAATGGTTGCACATACCTTTGAACTTGTATGCTTTGAATGCAACTTGGTTGTCTTGACTTTGAGAGTTGTTTTTCAGTTTCTCTTCTTCCTTGAGTAGTCTTGCTCGTAAATTCTCTAGTGTCTTCTTATCTTCAGCCATAGAATCCCATGCACTTCCGAAATGCTTAAATTGATCAGGCAGAATCGTCAATATCTTTGTCATTAACATCATATCATCTACAGTAGTATGTTTTAGGTTATTCAGTCTGAATGCAAGTGTTTGCAAAGCTGCGATGTTAGTCATAACATCTACCGACTTGTTGTATTCGTATTTTATAAATTCTGCGATCAGTTGGCTTTTCGTTTCTTCGGTATCTCTCTTATATACACTGCATACTTTTTCAAACATGTCCTTTGCTGTACTGGTTGTTAGAATGTAGGATTTATATACATATGGTACACCATGATTGCAGTTACTTTATTGGTAATATACATTATTTTCCTTAATAAATAGCAAGCAGTTGCAACATGACTGCATAAATTGTTAATGTGTGTTTCCCATATTAAGCAGTTATAAATGTGCACTCTTGATCAAATGATTCAACCATGGTATCGCCCATTAGTTCTAAAATAATATGTATTATGAGCAATTTTGCCTAGGGGCAAATGGAAATGCATGAATTATGATATTTTCTTATTTATTGAAACCATATTCTGATTGCACCAGTATTCCATTTGTGGTTCATAGATTGTGCAATGGAGCACCAATTATTTATCTCTTAAGTGTATTTGTCTTTTTAGCCTGTATAATTTCATCCTTTGGAGTATTTATTCATATGTTTTGGAAATTTACTGCATCCTAAATGTTGTGGTTGTTGCTGTCTTGATGGAAAATTTCTTTCCTTTGTTATGCTTATGTTAGCTAGTGGTTAGCTATGATGTTGAGTATGCATTGTTTATACAGATGGTTAAATCAGATAGGGCCATTCTGTGTGCCCAGTATCTTGAATGAGTGTGGATGTGCCACACATAACTTAAAAGGTTGAGTGGGAGTTGCTATGGTACATGTTTCTATATAGACTTCCTTTGTAATAGCTACTTTCTTAATATTTCACTTGTGTTGGAATGGTAATATTATGTTAAGTTATTTAACCATGTATTCTGTAAATAATTATTTGATTTCCTCTGTTATAGTTTAAATAGTTATAATTTTTATTTAAACTTCTAGCTAGACTTGTTTTAAGAGTAATTCCTATTCTTCTGAAGGATCAATTTAGTATGAAAATGGAATTTTAAAATTTATAAAATTGGTGAAAAAAACAAATGGGAAATAGCTGAATTTATTCAGCATCAAATAGATTACAATTGATATAGAGGTTGGTGAATGTTGATTTATTTTTACTGAATTAAAGCTTAGGAAGCATGCAAATCAAGTAAGTGCTGAAACTTATTCCATAATTAGATAATTACCGTAATTGACGGCATATAAGACGCAACCTCATTAAGTTGGCCACTCACAAGAAAAGAAAGTTTTAATAGTCCGTGCGAAAGCGCGGTACCACAATAACTTAAAATGTAGTTTCTTTTAGTTGTCACGTTTCGTAAAAGCCAAATATTAACACAATCATTGAATGCCATTATGAAATAGGTAGTATAGACCATCTGGGCTAAAAATAGCATTCAGTATTGATAGTTAACCTGTGGAAGTTGAACCTTCACATATAAGACGCAGGGAAATTTTTCGAGACATAATTTAGGTAAAAAGGTGCGTCTTATATGCCGTCAAATTCGGTACTTTTCTAACATCTCTTTGTTCCGGTGAAAGATTCTTTCTCAAATGAAGCATCCTCTCCTATGGATTCACTCAATTTTTTTTTTCATTCTTTATGGGTCTAAAGTTTTGCACAGTTTCTGTATTGTGTGATTCCTACTTATTTGGAACTTTCAAACCTTGGCTTTTTGGATGATTGTTTATTATGTTAAAAATTTAATAATTGCCATATACTTTATAGAATCTGTCAAAATTTGACCTTATAGCTGTAATATTATACCTAGACATCACATTATTACTAGGTTGTCATAATTTTTAATAGTTAAATAACATACTGACCAACTTTAAGTCATGGAAGTGAATATTTTTCAAAGAATCCAGTAAAGAAAACTGAGGAATTGCACATTTTTGGTATACCCAAAGATAGTTGACTTTTCATGGCCTTTGACATCATATGTGTATTTTTTGGTGTCTTATTTAAAATTCAAGCTAAACTGATATATTGAAGATTGTACTACCAACTAAAACCTATGATGTCCATTATTGTTACAGAAAGTTTGATAATGCTATGAAACATCCTGGGTTCCATAGAAGGAATAATAGGATGGTATATGTCTTTCTGCAATGAAAGTTTTGAAATTATTATAAAGTCAGCAAATATTCTAAATGCGTTTTTAATATAAAGTATAAAAATTAAAATGTTTAATATCACATTCCTCTGAAAGCCAAATAGAATGTATACCTTTCATCTACAAATAGAGTAATGTTGATTCGTCTATTTTCCTTAATAATGTCTAGTTTTTCTTGTTTGTTCTGATTCATTTTAAATTACTTTAGCAAGCCATTTTACTTCTAATATAATCTTATGTCTTTAATTGATAAATGCTTTCTAGTTATAATTTAAGGATTTCCAACTTCCCTTCTGCAAGTTAGATGATAAGAAGTTATCATATTTTGTTATTTCTGCAATGGGAAAAAGTATATGTTCTCACTTTGTATACAGTTTATTCATATGCAAATCTCTATCCTCAAAGATAATATCTTTTGTAGACAAAAAGAACTGGTTATTTCTTTGCTGATTCAATATAAAATATGTCATTCTTAGAATTCTCTTGGCTTCTACTGAAGACATCATTAAAACAAAACCTGATTTAATATTTAATTAAAAACCAGAATAACAATTTTGCATTAAAAAATTGTAAACCAAAATATAATATGCAGGTAGAAATAAAAAACGAATGTTACCAAATTCTAAGTAAAATATTTAGAAATAATCCTTTAGCATAAATTAAAGGATTTTATTCCACATGAATGAAATCCATTATGGATTTGGCCTCGATTTGCAATCATTAAGGAATTTAAAATTTGATGATGATTCTATGGGAGGCCTATTCTTTTTCTTGGCTTTCAGCAAAAACAATAAACCAATGCATTCACTGATCAGTAAATTCTCACCTATCATTATTACATGACACCCTTGGAATTGTAGCTGAGGCCTTCCATGAGATAGTTCCCTAAGAGATAGCAGGACTTTGATGGCAGTGTGGTCGGAATGGAAAAAGGGTTGAGAGAGAAAGTGCATGCAAGAAAGAATGCTCAATAGTGTTTTTGCATGTTTTGAGTGAAAACGTGCTCTTTGCTTAAGTGAATACATGTCAGAGTTGATACAAAAAATAACTCATAATTTCATGGAATTATTACAATTTTTTAGTAAAGGAGATATTGATCATCTAATTAATTCATTATGTCTTAACCTTTGTAACAAAGAACCCCGCTCTCCTTGAATGAATTGCTGAGATGACCATATGCACCGTACCAGTTTAGTAACTCAACTTACAAACACAATATAACAACATTCTGCAACCAAAATAAGAATCCTTATTCTATTTCCTATCTTTTGGAGCTTGATTCGTCTTTCTAGGACCATTATTTCTAATTTAATTTCGCAAAAGAAATGAACCCTTCTATGAAAAAATTACCTCTACGTGTATTTCTTATGGAAACGTTTTGACCCATCTTGGTTCGAACCGTGGACCTTAGGGAAATAAAAAGTAGCCTATACTCTGCGCTGGATTGAATTTTAACAATGTTGAAAATTTCAAAGTCTTGCGACTCTCGGTTCTCGAGTTTTTAGCGAACATACATACATACCCACACACTATTTTATATTATAGATTTTACAATTTATTTTACATTTTTACAATTTTATTTTACAATTTGTTTAAATCCAAATTTATAACACATACACTTTTATGTGAGAATATATCTAAATATTCGGCATGGATTAGAGCTATCAAAGAAAAAGTTAAATTTGCAAAAGCAGTACAGATTCAATTAACAAAAATTACACTACTATGTTAAAAAAGTTCTTTTCAGAAGAATGGGATCAATTCAATGGCTTATCCAGACAAGCCGACCTATAAATATTGATGAAAAAATTTAGGTTTTCCAAATAAATACCTAAACATCACAATAAAATTGAAGTATGAGTGGCAAAAAATCTAAACAAGAAATATTATTCAGAAGAATCAAAGCGAGATGTACCACATAGTTGAATTGCTGGAAGGTAAGAACATTTTAGTAATTTGCATTAGCGATATCTTGGTACATACATAAACTTGGTATTCCCTTGACCACTGCAAAATACAAGATATCAAACTGAGATATAACTGAAATATTCATGAATCTCCAAGAAACATTTACGCTCATGGAAAGGAATATAATAGAGCTCCATAAGAATACTTACAAATACTCTGAAAATGAGCATTTTGGAATGGCCATCTGTAACACAGCATTCCTAAATGTAACCTCTAAATATATTCTATCTTCCTCAATCATTACACAGTGAAATTATTACCAGATTTATAATCTTACTCCAGTAAATAGTGGTGAATCAATACCCTATCAGTATGTTACTAGATCAATGAATCTTGAAAAAAGTAATGAAATCCAGATAAAATCTAAGGCAATGTGAACAGAACTCACTTGGTGTTTTCCCAGTATTTACCCTAAGAATATCAAGACTGTAGAACTTAAGAGGAACCATAACATACTTGTCAAGATTGTAAAGTTTATCTTCAATATATATACAATTTACTACTTCTGCCTAAAACCTAAGGTTGTTTAAAGATAAAAATCTAAAAAGACAAAGAAAATATTATTTTTATATAAAGTTCATTTTGCCAGAAATAATACTTACTCAAATGTGTCGAAGCACATTAATAAGAATAGAAAACTATGCCAAGCCTACACTCTGATGTAAGTACCTAGGTTCAATATAATTAGTTATTACTGTTACCATAAAAATAGCTATTTATCAAAATAGTAAATATATTATAGAATTCCCATATGTATCAATAGAAAATCATGGTCTTTAATATAGCCTAATTATACCTGTAGGGTAATAAGCACCATCAATATACAACAATATCAAAATTCAGAATAGAAGATCTAGAAAACCTGAAAGAATATCAATGGAACATTAATTTTTTTCAGAAAAAGGTAAGTATTCAGAAATAATCCACAACAAAATTAAGTGTCCTTTGTTAAAAGGTTAGCCTATTAACTATTGAACATGTATTCTTAAATATTTTCAACTTTAAAAAAATATCTACAAAGTATGAAATAAACCTTCAGCATTGAAGAGACAATTTAGAAAATGAATCGTTCAACCAGAATAAAGAAATAAGTGAATGCCAAAATCGAATAATAGAAAAATCTTACTCAAACTCAAAGAATTTTCCAGACAAGCATGTCTACATGTTTATTCTGACATCACAGTGTTCTACCACCGAACAACAAAAATTGAGGTCAACATCATTAGAGAATCACCGAACACCACGATGTTTTTTCAGCTCCGGAAACAGGTGATAATCATTGGGGCTAGGTCAGGTGAGTACGCTGGATTACCAAACACATCCCAGCGGAAGTTTTCCAGTAGCAGCACTGTTTCTCGGGCAGAATGTGGCCTTCTGTTGCCGTGGATCTACAAAACTTTCCGTGACAGCAGGCCGCGCGGCTTCCTTAAATTCCTTAGCAGTCCTAAACGACAATTTTACCAGAAATTTTTGTACTCTTCTTCTCGTAGGCGTTTTTCTATACATTTAAACTATATAGTCAAACAGTTTCTGAAATAAAGGGGGGGACGGACGGAAACTTCATGAAATTATATATAAAGATTAGGAGTTGAAAATTAAATAAAACACGTGCTGTCATCTCTTTCTAAAAATTGGAACTTTTGTTCTAAAACTTTGATACTGCTGCCATCTCTTGAAAAAAATTTGAACTATTGTTACTAAACTTTGCCGCTGCTGCCATCTTTTGAGGAAAATTCGAACTATTGTTTTTAAGCTTTGACGCTGCTGCCATCTCTTGAGGAATATCGGAACTTATGTTTTTAAACTCTGACGCCGCACAGTTTTTTGAGTGCAGAATTTGAAACTTTGCATAGTCGTTCTTGAATAAATTCTGCATAAAACTATAAAATCATTTGCGTTGTTCCCACGCATTACAATTCTATAGGGGATCAAAGTTGACCAAATTTTACGAAAAATGCCGGTCCTCGAGTTTTCTCAAAATTCTTCCATTTCAAGCCAATCCTGAACTAAAATGAGCTAAATCATCGGGTAAAAAACGATGTAGTATTATAAACCTAATCTTCATGCTTCATAAAACTGAGTTTGAATGATCACAGTTGAATATTTGCATTATTTATACAACAAAATGGCTAACCCTTATTTTACGGAAAATTTCCACTTAAAGTGAGGAAAATAGTAGTGAATAAGCGCGGTGTACGCGGAGTTATTCATACCAAAATGTTCTTTGAAGTTTTCTGAAGAAGAATCTGAAATAAAATCCTGCGACAATTTGCCACGCCGATAAATAAAGCGACTTTTCGATGGCGATGCAAGAGCTATGTCCGTGCGGCGGAGCACCACTATGAAGTGAACTAAGTATCATCATAAAAATACCCTTTGTTACAGCTAAGGCGTTCTCTCTCCATAACTCCTTTTGAAAATGAAAACCCAATGGTGGTGAGCAAACGGCCCATCGTGGCCTTCGACTGACTCTTTCATTCTTATGAATAGAATTAGAATTTGAAGGATAGAATAACGATCAATCAATTAAAAATCAAATGATTATACCCATGAGACGATATGACTTACGAATACAATATCTGTATCGCTTTCCGCTTGTGGTATCATTTGATAAGAAATGATGGTGAAATGCTAATGAAGATGTAATAAAATTCAATAAAAATGGCAACGTCACTTGCCATCTCTTATCTCTTTAACAAACAGAGAACACTTTAATATAATTCATTTATTCATTCAGTTTTCACATACAGAACTTTTGCCAGTTTAAAGTGAAAATGTAACAATGAGATAATTAATTAATATTAACAATAACACAATAAAAAACAAGGTACTTGGAAATATTTAGAAAGGGGCTTTTACTATGCGTGAGTCAATCCCATGCGAATAAATATCCCTTTAGATAATGTAAAAGGATCCACAGAGAGTGGAAGGTAATTTAATGACTCTTGTGAGGAACGGGAAAAAATAAGAGAGACATTAGGAGTGGACAGTCAGACTGATATGTAAACACCTGGCAGATTATCGATCTCCCAATTTCAGCAGTTAACTTTGAGGACATTCCAAGGATATGTTTGAATTTACTGATAAATTTCGATTACTTTGTGAGATAGTATTCCTTGAGACGTTATTATTACAATTTGTGTAATATTTATAACCACTTGAAAAGTCATAAGAGTTGGTGTTCCAATTTTTTATCATACTTTGACTGAGATGATAATTAAGTCCTCATTCAATATTATATTTTGTCTTGCTTTGGTAGCGATTTGTGAAATTTTCAACGAATATTTCTTGCCCTTAGCAATCGTTAGTCTGCCGTTCCCTAGTTCACTTTCGAACAATGCACACTTAAAGATGTTTTGTGAACGCTTCAAACCATTCCTAATGATACTCAAGTTCAATGAATTGAAAAATCATTTCACGGATTATCATTACAGTTATAGAGGCATTACATTAAACGGAACCATTTACATGACATTCGTTGTTCGATTCATATTAAGTAATTCAGTGCAAATTGATGTTGGATACCTCAAAAACAGAATTTAAAACAGCTCAGTTACAACTGCTGCAATCTCTCTGTAGCTGTAAAAAGAAGATAAAAAAACTCCTTTCCATAGGAAAACTTTTATGTTATTCTAATGTACAAAACCGTTTTCTGATTTGCAATCAGATCAACCATACTTGAGCTAGAGGGACTTAAAATTTGACCCTAGCGGTGCTGATATCTAGGAAAAAAAAGTCGTAAATTTTTTCCGGATGTTTCGGCTTAAAGTTTTCTCAATTTTGTCTTGAAGAGAAAAATCGAATATGAGTGTAGTGATTTCTGCAATATTATTATTATTATTATTAAATGCCGGTCTTCCATTTTTCGAAAAATTATTTTACTTCAAGCCTATCCTGAATCAAAATGAGCAAACTCGTCGGGTAAAAACGATGCAGTATTATAAATCTAATCTTTGCGCCTCAAAATACTGGGTTTGAATGATCACAGTTCAATATTTGCAATTTTTATTCAAAAAATGGCGAACCCTTATTTTAAGGCAAATTTTCACCTTATGTGAGGAAAATAGCAGTGATGTATGTACAGTCATTTGCAAAAGTCTGTGGGCATATTTTGTAGCTGCTCTAGCGGCCGAAGAGTGCACTTAAAATTTCTGTAGGTACAACCTGATTTGCAAAAAGGAAGGAAATCAGAGGTGAGGATAATGTTTTGGAACTTGAGGCGAGTGAGGGGAAGTAAGGGGTGACTTCGGAATTTTTTGGGAACCGCATTCGAATAGACACAGCACCTCGCACCATTGGAAAGAACTGGAAAATTTGATCCTTTTGGTCTGCGACTAAGCAATTTTACCGAAAAGAAAGTTTTCTCTGTTTTAGCACCAGCACTTGTTTACCAACTTCGTGGAAAATTCTTCTGTAGTAAATGCACTGTAGCAAATTTCAAGATTTTTTTCGAAAAACTGATTGTTAGAACCAGATTTTTAATAGGATTCATATCTAATTATCTGTCCAAAGTTGAGCAAGTTGATCTAGGGTTCGATGACTATGCGCTTTAAACATTTTTCTATGAAAAATCTACTGTGAGCTCGGGACCTTTTTTGAGAAATTTATCGTTTTTTTATTCTATGCAAGTTTCATTCACCATCATATGTTAAGAAGAGGAATGAAACAAGATGTGGAATAACTTAGAATGTTTATCAAGCGTTATCATTCTTCAATATTAAATTAGATGAAGGTGAATCCAAAACAAAATTTAATACTATCAGCAAATGTGGTTTTTCAGTCGGAATAAGGAATAATTTGGTTAATTAAGAAAAGCTGATTGAGAAAATTATATATTCTAAAGGTCTTATACAACCTATTTGCAACAACAGAAGGGTAAAACTTTTAAAACACTTATAAAATATGTAAGGAAATTTTGCCTTTTATGTCTTGATCTCCCAGTATATCGTGATCAATCATTAGCATTTTGCAAAAGATGATTGCATTTCAAGTATTGGCATGTGTGAGAGAGGTTTATATTTTCTTACTATAGTCTGCCACTTACCAAATAAAAAATCTGATGTGGCCAGCACATGACTTTCTCCATATATAAGATGTAAATATTTATCTACGACAGTAATTTCGAACTCTATATTCCATCTAAACTTTGAAGATGAGTGATTAATTTATAAATACTATTATCTTTTACGTCACAAACATTATAAATAATGTTTTTCAGGACATGATCGATGAAAAACGATGAAGTGGCCTTTCGCCCCAGCGCCCAGAGCCCCCACAACGTACATAATCAGCAACTTCCGGTTTATCAGTATTTCACAAATAACTCCTACACAATCCGTGATACAAAAATATGTTTCATACAAAAGACATAGTAAATTACAATTTCTAAAACTTTTATTATTAATACTATATACCTAAATATCATATTTATGGAGATATTTTGAAAACCGGAAATGAGCTTTGAAGAATAAAGCTCAACTTCCGGTTAACCGATTTACTCCAAAATCTAATCAACTCTAAACACACAAACCAAAATACTATATATAAAATTTAGTGTTGATCCGACAAACAATTTTCATGTTAGAGCGCCCACAAAGTACATAATCAGATACTTCCGGTTTATCGGTATTTCACAAATAACTCCTAATCAAGTGGTGATACAAAAATATATTAAATACAAAAGTTATAGTAAATTACATTATCTAAAACTTTTATAAGAAATTCAATATACGTATATATCATATTTATGGAGATATTTTGAAAACCGGAAATGAGCTTTAATGAATAAAGCTCGACTTCCGGTTGACCGATTTACTCCAAAAACTAATCAACTCTGACAGCACACACACCACTAATATATATGAAGTTTGGTATTGATACGACTAATAGTTTTCACGTTAGAGCGCCCACTATCACACACACACACACACACACACACACACATACACACAGACATCATTCCGAAAATGGTCAAAACGTGTTCTAGGGACCCCAAAACGTGTATTTCCGTTGAAATCTCGAAGTCGAATTTTTTCATGAAAACAATACTTTCTCTATACTTCGTATATGGAGAAAGTAAAAATACTGTCGAAAACCAGAGAGTACTGAAAAGTGCTTTTTTGGCAAACTACATAAGTTGAGTGTTATATTTCCAAGAATTTAAGTTGGTATATAACATGTTCCACAATAAGCTCGGTAAAGGAAATTTAATCTCTAGGACCAAATTTACCAGTCCTTTCAATGGTAAAAAAGCGCTGTCTCTATTCGAATCGGGTTAACAGAAATTTCACAGTATCAGTAGTAAGAACCAAAACCTTCACCCAGAGGTGCTGTTTTAATTTCTACCTGAAAATAACGTAGTACCAACTGAAACTTTAAGCTGAACTCTTTGGTTGCTGGAGCAGATACAGAACTTATGCAAATGACTGTACATCCTTTATTCTAAAATGGTTAATATGACAAAACTGTATATAAAGCATAAACTGTATATAAAATTCAAAACATTCCTAGGTATTACAAGCTTTTAAACTATTGGAGAAAGAAATCCAAGAATTTATCAAGAATAATCCCAAAATCATTTCATATTCCACCTCACAGGCTAAAAGTAATATCTTTGAACTAGTATTAAAATCCAAAATCACCCAATAGATTACCACATGGTATATCCTTCAAATTATCATACGGATAATTATATTTGTATAGAAAACTTATTTGCTGATGACTTTTCAGAGGTTTATATGGAACCAGAAAATATTTATTCAAGAATTTAACTCAAATGGAATTACTAATATCAACACAATGTGCTTATCTTGTAAAGAAATAGAAGAAAAATTTCTATCTCTGCACATATACCTAAAGGAGCTGGGACTGACTCCACCCAGCCTCTATGTCTACTAAAGGAGTGTCATAGTCCCTTAGTATACCCTTATTTATTATATGGAGAAATTTTGAATAACGGATATTCTCAGTAGCAGGCACCTCCTCATAAGGGGCATGTAATATAAACACAAGGTGTTCTGGCCTACTATTGTGAAGCACCATCTAAATAAATAAATCAATATTTATTCTTTGTAGTTTTCCACAAATTCAATTTTTTTAAACAACCAGGATCTACCTAACAGTCATCTTCAGGTAGAGTGTATACGGAAATGAAAGACTTTATACCTTGCTGGGCAGTTTTGATGATAGGGAAAGGAGGTGGGATGGGTCAAGGAAGGTGATATCAATGGTGAGATTTGGGGTAAAAAATATTTCTATCTTCTCTGTAGCATCCAATTTATTTCCTTTCATTTCATACTTTCCTCAAATGAAACTCATAAGAAACATTAATTAATGTATCTCTCACTAATAGTCATTTTGTATAGTAGCTGTGGCAAGTGGTCTTCCATATTCTTAATCTCCAATGACTATCAATAGTGGTCAATCAGGGTAGTGGTAATTGGTAAATATTCTTACAATTGAACTATCCTAAATATTATGAAGGACAAGCTTTACAGGTCAACTATGAAACTAGACTGATCTACAAGTTGGAGCAAGTTCATGCCATAGAATTGCTGGCTGAAACAATTCAAAGCTTAGTATAATTTGAGGTGGAAACATGTTTGCAGAGCATTAGCTAATGATTTTGAAGCTTCTGCGTCAGAATAGCAAGAAAAATTGAAGAAATTTTGTGATGACTATAAAGAAAAGGATGTTTTTAATAGTGATGAGACAGGACTTTTCTACAAAGATAAAAAAAAGAATGTGCAATACCAATGACTCATGTAGTAGGGGAAAGCAGCATATCAAAGAATAATGGTTACTCTGTGTAAATACGTTTGGTGGGCTTGTAGTAGTCTCATTATAGGGAACCCTGAATCCACAATGAAATCCATCACGATATAAAAACATTTCTTTATGACCTATTGGAAAAAAGTTGATGATGAATGCCCAAAAAAGATATAAAAATCAACATGGGAGACCAAAATGCCAAAGTTGGCCAGGAGAATATCTACCACCCAACAATAGGAAAGCATAGCTTACTTGAAAGGACTAACGGCAACGGATCTCAACTTGTCTGCCTCCAAAAATATGGTAATAGGCAGAATGCTATTCCCACACAAAAAAATATATAGAGGAACATGAAAAACACCAGATGGACATTAAGACAACCAAATAGATCATATAATGATTGATGCAAGGCATCTTTAGTAACCTCATGATAGAAATTATAGAGGATCAAACATAGACTCTGATCTTCAACTTGTAATTTCGAAAGTAAGAGCAAGAATCAGTAAATTTAAAAATGAAAGACATAAAGATGGCAAAATAATTAACATAGGATGCCTGAAGGATGAAAAGGTTGCGAAAGAATATAGGAACCATGTACCTGGGCTTTTGCAAAATTATAATAAATGATAATAGTTCCAATGATGCCATAGTCAATAGAGTAAGTGAGATCTTCAAAAGTGCCTTAAATACATAAATTGCCAAGAGGAAAGAATGGCTTGACCATCAGTGCCAAGAAGTAACAGAGAAATAGAATGAGGCATATAAGAAAATGATTTTGTGGAAATATACTTGGAGCTCCTAGGAAGATTGTAAAGCATGAGGCAGGAAGAAAAGAGAATTCATAAGAGGAATAAGAAACAGTATGAACAGGAGCTTATTATTGAAATACAAAACCTTAAAAATAAGGAATGAAACAAGGAAATTTTATGATAGAACAAATGACATGCACAGACCAATTAAAGCCCAAATATCTATGTGTAAAAATAAGAATAGAGACATAGTTAGTGATAAGAAAGCTATGAGTATGCAAAAAAGATAGGCAGAGTATTTTCATGACCTACTCAATGGACCCACAAGTGTAGACTAGGTAGATAATCTTACAAGTGATGTAAACAGACAAAATAATGAGCAAAAAATTGAAGGGTCCGAAAGCCCAACACTGCGAAAGATAACAATTATAATTAGAAAGGTAAAGAATAAAAATCACCAGGATTAGACAGCATACCCAGTGAGCTGTATAAATATGGAGGCAAAGATAAATATATACATAAAATAATAAGGAGTATGAAAAGTATGCCTAAAGACTGGACAACAGGAATCATATGGCCAATCCATAAGAAGGACAACCAATTAGAGAGGAAAACTTTTAGAGGAATTACCCTACTTAATGCAGTATATAAGGTTTTTGCAACATATTATTTTATAAATTAAAACTAGTTACAGAAAGAATACTTGGTAACAATCAAAGCAGGTTCAAAAAAAGTACAACAAGAATACTCAGACCCCTTTGAAACCAAATATTTACTTTTTTAGGGAGTTACACAGATGTGACTTCTCTTTAATATCGTCTTAGAAAATGATGCCCGAGAGTCGGGAATAATTTCAAATGGTACATTATACTATAAAACAGTCCAAATGTTTGCTTCTGCAGATGAGGCTAATATAGCTGGTTAAAAAGAGAGGCAGTGAAAGAGGATTTCCTTTCTTTGGAAAAAGCAAGTAGAGAATGGGACTGATAATAAATCAAGAAAAGACAAAGTATATCGGTGTCTTAAAAGATGCACCACAATTACCATTTTTATATACAGAAATTGGTGACTATAGAATTGTGCATGTAGACAAATTCATCAATCCTGATTCTCTTTTAACTAATGAAAACAATATGAGTGAAGAAATTCATTGCAGAATTGAATTGGCAAAAAAGTTAATGCGGACTACATAAACAACTGAAAGCTTGACCATCAGCAGAAAAAAATAGTAATATTATATAAAACTCTTACAAGACCAGTATTGACATGCGGTTCAGAGGAGTGGGTGATGAACAAGAATGATGAAAGAATACTGGGAGCCATTCAGTGAAAAATACTTTGAAACATCTATAGGCCAATATTTTTACGATGTAATTGTGTTCACTGAAATGTGGCATTCACCTAAAATTGAATAATGGGACGGCTAAATGGTTTTGTTATTCTAAGAAATGATAGAATTAATTTAACTAGTTCCAAATCAAGGGGAGGCAGTGTATTAATTGCTATCCGTTCCTAACTCTCATTCAATAAACAGGAGATTTCTTCCAATACAATTGAACACCTATTTGTGCGCATCTCTCTGGAATCTGAGTCTATTTTAGTAGGTGCCACATACATCCCCCCAAACTCAAACATTGCAATACTATTGAGCGCCTCGTTACCTCAATTCAATTTACTTGCACTCTATTGCTTGGTGATTACAATACTGAGTGAGACAACTCACTTTCTGGATCTAAATCTGGTTTATACTCCACCTAACTCCTTAAATAGGAGGCGTGATTTAGCTTTTTGTAACAAATGCTCAATTACTTTGTCCACAAGCATTCCTTTTGTACTTGTTGATGTATATCATCCAGCTCTCAACTTTATTGTTCCTCTTAATCATGAATTATATCTCGCTGAGAAATTTAACCTTGGTTTTGATTTCTCAAAATAGATGATCCTTCTGCTAGTGCATTCGTTCAAAATATTAATTGGCCATCTATGTTGTGTAATATCCCAGTAAATGAAGCATTTTCAATGTTTAATGCATTTAATATATTTCTATTGATATGTTTACAACCAAAGTACATTTTGGTTATTCTCACTATCCAAAATGAAATTCAAAAGAACTCAAATCACTTATTAAACGTAAGAAAACCTTTTTCATTGTATTTATAAGACCACAGGTTGTGACATTGATTATACTCTTTAGTCAGAGCATAGAGCAAAATGTAAGAAAATTTTAAAGGAATGCTACTGATTGTTTACGAATAATCTTAAGGTCTTATTAATCTTCTTAAGTTCTTATTGATGAAACTTTGTCTTTTGGTAACCATATTTTATACATCGTTTCTATGTCCCTTCGTATGCTAGGTTCCATTAAAAGATTTACAAGAGAATTTAAAGATATCCAAATGTTAAGAATTTTATATATATCTTTAGTACATCCTATCTTAGAATATAACTCTATTGTTTGGAATTCGCATAATAATAATAATGTTAACTGTATTGAAAGGGTGCAGAATAATTTTTTAAGAATTGTTAACTATTATGCTGGGTTTCCTGCATATGATGCGCCATACACTGAAACAATGCAAATGCTACATTTATTTTCACTCTGTGTTAGACGACATCTTGCAGAGTTGATGTTCTTGCACAATTTATGCAACAACTTAATAAATTGTCCACCTTTGCTTAAATTGATACTTTTTAACTATACTTTTCTCTCCACCAGAAGAACTAAATGATTCTACATTAAATATACTGCAGAAGAAATTTTACATTCAATTCCCCAATAACTAGGATCCTTCACCTGTGTAATTTTCTTATCAGTAATGTTGATATACACAGTGATTCCTTAGCTGTTTTTTAGAATAAGTGTACTGAACTTTTGTTTACTCTGTATAAATATATGTTACAGTGCAATATTATGATTTGTATGTATTTTTTTAATTTTGTGCAATCTTAATTCATATTTTGGTGTACTCATCTCTATGTATGGATTTATTATTTTATTTATTTATTATTTTTATTTTCTTATTTTTAGTACTTAGTTTTTTTGTTTTTCAATGGGACGGCGACTGCAGAGCGCGATAGAGGTTGACGGAGATTTCACCGAATATTAAATTATTCAAAGAAATCTACCGTTTTTCATTCATTCCGGTATTCATCGGGAATGATTAATCCCTTATTCTTACATTTACACATTCAAATTCCTCGAGGATATAATAATAGAATGGGGATATTTGCCAGTCACAACGCTGAATTCGTAAATAACCGCAATAAACTAATTATAAAATTAGTATCTTTTACGAATCAAGCAATTCAGTAGAAATTCATTTTAATAACAGAGCGAATGACTTCAATGAAATTAATATATTTCCAATGAAACTCTCCGGATAAGGTATCGATTTAATTGGGGTAGGAAGTAAAAAAAAATATTTTCGTTGTTGAGATATTTCTATTGTCTATTTAAGCATGGTAATATTTCATAGAAAAGCATTTATATGACAAAAAGATAAAGCCAAAATCAACGTAACAGAAAAAGATTCCGCTACATTTTAGATGAATATTCAACCTGAAAGCAGCTTAAGAAGCGAAAATATCAGCATTAACGCTCGCATTTAATATGCTAGAAGGCTGAAGTCCCTCGCACTTGCCTCAACGTTTCTCGTCTAGCTAAAACAGAGAAACCTTTCTTTTCTGTAAATCTTCTCAGTCGCAGACCAAAAGAATCAAATCTTCCCGTTCTTTCCAATGGTGCGAGGCGCTATGTCTATTCGAGTGCGGTTCCCAGAAATTCCAAAGTCACCCGTAATTTCCCCTTACTCGCCGTAAGTTCCAAAACATTTACCCCCACCTCTGATTTCCTTCCCTCCTGCAAATTACTTAGTACCAACATAAATTTTAAGTGGACTCTTTGGCCGCTAGAGGAGCGACAGGACATGCCCACAGACTTATGCAAACGACTGTACATGAATTTATAATACTTGCATTTCAGGTTGATGACTCAAATTATCATTGAAGATACTTTTTTATCTTGGTATCTTTGCGGTGATTTTGCAATAATTGAATTTTCTCTAGTAGCTAACCGAAATGATAATGGCTTTCACAACTTCCTGATTTTATTTCTATTTTCTGATTTAGCTTCAAAACTTTAACCTACCTATGTTATCTCTTTAACTTAATTTGTCAAGTCATTTTCCTAGACATTTGGTAAAGGAATGGAATCTTAAATTAAAGAACAAAAATCATGATTTTCATTTGGGCAAACGTCTTAGTTGACTACTACATCTAGATCATATATATTTTGAGAGGGAATTATTGATGAAAAAAATGCTAATGAAAATTTGAGTTTTCAAGCTTCTCTAAAGTGCGAGATAAGCGTTTCAGTCCTTTATGGAATACGAATTGTGTACTAACTTAATGGAAGGCGTAAGATTAGTTTCCGTAAGTATTATCACATCAAGATCATTAAGTAAAGGCTATCATACACGGTGCAATGAAAAATAAAATATTTCAAAAATGTTTTAATTTTCATTTAAACTCTGCGAGCCGCCATAGACGGTGTGATGAAATATAAAATATTTTCTTTTTAAATCCAACATGGCGGATCTGCGAAACCCATAGAGTAAGGATATCCTCATCCTTACTCTATGGTGTAGAATTTCTGGTACAAAATCAGAAGAATGATTAAATAATAATTTATTCATCACAAACAGGTAATACTACCCTATTACATGTGATATAATATACAAAAAGGAAAGTAAATAAAATACATAAATATCATCAAAAAAACATTAGAAAAAAGAAGAGAAAAACATATATCAAAACAGAATTTAAAAAATAACATAAAAATGGAATTGGACAGAACATAAAAGAAAGTAAGAAAAAAATCAAGAGGACAAAGTTGTATATAATTTATGCTTTAAAATTCTGGGAGAGTCATTGAAGAGGTCTATAAATTTGTTCCTCCCTAGGATATCATTTGTGGACCGCATCATCCTGGTGAGTGGTTCATATTTGCAGGCATTCACTCTCCCAAAAGGAACACAGAAAAGAGCAGAATGCCTTGACCTCCTCGTGGGCACATTAAGATCTATCTTGGATAGAAGGGCTACAGAATCAATTGTACCCAGAAGAAGATTTCTAAAAAATATCATGTCTGTAACTGTTCTTCTTGTCTTCAGAGTTGTCAAATTAAAGCTATTGCAAATATCAGGATAATTATGAGCATTGAAATTTGGAATGTTTTCTTTCCAACAAAGCCATTTGGCAAATCTAATTTGAATCTTCTCTAAGGAGTTGATGTGGGAAGAGCAGTGTGGATTCCAGATAGTGCTATTATACTCAAAGATAGGGTAGACTATAGTGCAGAAGGATCTAATTATTGTATTGGTAGAAAAGCTATGGAGGGTATTACGTTTTAGGAAACCTTTGCTACTGATAGATCTAACATGTTCTTTAAATGTCAGTTTTGAATCAAAATTTATACCAAGATCCGCTATAGAGGTTACATGCTCAAGTGGGCTGCCATCAAGGCAGTAATTATATTGAAGTAGACCAGTAAGTGCTTAGGGAAATGAGAGTGGGAGGACTTATTCAAAAAAACATCTTTTGTGCTCATTACAAAATAATTTCTCATGAAAATTCCAAAGAGTGTACTGTGTATATGAAAGAGGTTTAAAGAAAAGGCGGAGAAGACGGTTCTCAAGAAAAAAAAGTTGGTGACGGACTCAATTATACAGAACAACAGATAATTATCATCACTCAGGAAATGAAACATAAAATTCATAAAATGGTGGAGGATGTTTGACAGAGGGTAAGTACTATGCCTCTTCAAACCAGCCCAGTATTCTTAATCAGAAATGTTGTTTATGAAAAACAAGTAAGCATTGATAAAATTCAGCAAATTTTATCACAGGTGTAAATGAGCTCCTCTCTAATTTTTAAATGGTTCTCAACTTAGCCTTAACTGTCAGCTTCTTCTATTTCCAACCCAAAACTACTTCCTTCAAGCAATTCACTGGGAAAGAACCACATCCTACTGCTCTTTCTTTACTTAGGATAGTCAGGTTAGTAGGAGTGCAAGGGATAGTGTTGCATAATACATAACCTACTCATATCCAAAGTCAACCTCAGCCTTCATAGGGCATAATGTAATTAGGTAATCAAATGTGGCTATGAAGACTAGTTTACAGCAACATAAACAAGTAATATTGCAGAGAAATTCTAACTTAAAAGATGAGATTACATTTGAGAAATTTTATAAAACTCCCCTACAATGAAGATAATGTGGTAAATGTATAAAAGTTGACAGACATTAGTTAATAAATCATTCTACCTATACATCATAAAAAATTACTATATTTTGCAATTGTGGAATCAATACTACGATATGCTATATGGGGAAGCACTAATAAAACTTTGATTGACCCTCTTAAAAATAGACAAGAGCGAATTATAAGGTACATCACGGAACAATACAACAAAATCTCGCATGATTCATTTTAAAACTTAAATATATTGCCCTTGGAAAGTCTTCACGTGTATTCTGTTATAATAAATCACTATTTTAAAAATGACCACAAAATAGAAAACACTCCACAACACACTATCTCTTTACGCTCTACTGAAAAGTATAACCTGTGAAGATTTTACAATATGCATGGAAAAAGAACCTGCGCTAATATAATTCCTAAGATATTCAATCAGCTGTCTCACCATTTACCACAATTAAATACCTACAATTCTGTAAAAAGTAACGTAAGAAGTAGTTATTACGTAACATAAGTATTAAATAAAGCTAAGAGCTTGGGTAAAATTTCACTAAAAATACTTTACCACGAATTAAAATGGAACTGGACAAATTACTATGACCAACCTTTCGCTATCATGATTTTATTCAAATTGGGCCACTTTTGCAATTAAATATCGATAGTTGTCGATACATATGGCTACTGATATATCTCGCTATTATAGGGACTAAGAGCGACTTTTAAAATGAAGAGGAGCCATTAATTTTTGTTAAAATAGCAATCCAGCCCAATCTTGCTGAAGTTTTGAACATTAGAGAATAAGTAAGATAATAAAATTTCGAAAACATGCAGTTTACAAAGTGTTACAAAGTTGAAGATTACTTGTAGGAAATATTTATTGTTTTATATAAATCTGAAAAGCAAGGACAATCCTTATCCTGCTTAGTAAACCTCATTCTATGATTATATTTTAATATTGATTTTTCTGAAGATACTTGTGATAAATTTCACGTTCTGGATAACTTAGTTCATCATATAACTTAGTTGCCACAATTTCATTACCTACCAGAATAACACCTCACAGCAAATCTACTATTGATAACATTTTTATATCACTTGACCCTTCTTCTTACACCACTAATGTTATTGACCTAGGCTTCTCCGACCACTTAGCTGAAACTGTATAATTCTCTTTAAATCCGCAACCCATTGAATACACTAGCAAATACATTAGAATCTTGGCGATAATAAAATTGAAAAATTTCTTTTGAACTTGAAGGTGGCTTTTGTTGATTGGTCTGACATTAAGTTTGCCTCTACTGTAGATGAAAAATTTAATATATTCTTTGAATCCTTTATGCAACGTTTTTACCACGCTTTCACAAAGTCTAAGATTCCTGATAGAATTTCAAATAACTCAAATTGGTTTACCCCTGAACTTGTGAATTTAAAGCTACATAATTTAAATATAAATTCTAAGAGAAGAGCTGATGAATCTCTCCATTTAAATTATAAAAAACATCTATGCCTCTATAAAGAAAAAAATCAAAGCAAGGGATCAATTTTACAAATTGATATAAAAATCATCCAACATTGCTAAAACAGCTTGGAAAATAATTTATGATGGTCACACTGTATGAAAACCTGCTCCTAATCTTCATGTCAATGGTCAGATTATCAAAGATCCTCTCACCATTGCCAACCTTCTCAATCAGCAATTTTGCTCTTTTATGAACAACCATCCCACACATATGTTACTAATGCCAATTTCCCTAATCTAATTTTGAACCACAAATCTCTTTTGAAATCACAAATCCTGTTGATAAAAAGGAGGTATATATCCTGGATAAAATTGGGAAAAAACATTCCTTTGAAATAGATTAAGTACCTGCATCTCTTCTTTAAAAGTCTCCCAAGATTATTACTCCACCTTTGCTTCTCATCCTCAATGAATCCTTCTCACGAGGCATTTTTCCTGCCAAGATGAAATTTAGTAAAGTTAATCCACTATATAAGAAGGGAGAGATATCCACACTTAAATATTATCTTTGGTTTCTTCTTTTTCCAAGATCTTTGAAAATGCTATGTTCTCAAGACTTGTTAACTTTCTGCAAAATCATAAGGTCCTCTCCCCCTCACAACATGGCTTTAGAAAGGGACACTCAACTTCAATGGCAATTTTTGAATATTTGACAAAAATCTATCAAAAACTTGACTTACAACAAGAAGTTGTTGGTATTTTCTATGATTTAACGTAAGCCTTTGACTCTATACACCATAAGCTTTTGCTAAAAAACTGGAGTATATTGGAATTCGGGGCAATACTTATGAATGGCTCCACTCATTCCTGACCCACAATAGTGCAGAATCATAAAGTTATAAATCAAACTAAATTTTTAATATACTCTTCCCCTCTTACTTTTACTGCTGACCTATCCCAGGGATACTTTGCTATCCCAGGGATATTCTCTAGGGCCACTGGTTTTTCTCCTATACATCAATGATCTCCCTAAATGTTGTCCTATTGAGGATATGACTCTATTCGCTGATGATACCTCTCATTTACTCTCATCTTCCTCCAATATACTACTTTCTTGAAATGTAAACAGTGCTACTAAATTGATGTCAACTTGTTGCTTCTCAAATAAATTAACTATAAATAATAGCAAGACAACGTATATACAATTTCATCCCTATAAAAAAATAGAACCAATCTCAGTATCTATCAATAATAAAAATATTCAGCCTTCCAAATCTTTTAAATTTCTTGGAGTCATGCTGTCTGAAACCCTTGACTGGTCTGCTCATGTTTCTTTTGTTGCCAACAAAATAAATTCACATACCTTTCAGATTAGAAGATTGAAAGACAGCGTTTCTATGAATATCCTTTTTATGTTATAAACTCTCCTCAAGCAAAGAGATTATTTGTTCTACAGAAGAGAGCCTTAAGAATTATTCTTGGACTTAAACCATTAACACCTGCAGAGAACATTTCATCTCCAGTGGGATAATGACCCTTCCTGGTATTTATATTTATGAATGCGTCTGTTTTGTAAAAGAACACCAAAACCACTTTACCTCCACATCTTCGATTCATTCTTACAATACCAGGCAGAAACAAGACTATTTCCTTGATCACCATAACCTACATATATTTGGCAAAGGATGTTATTACAAATGTAAAATTTTATTTAATGCTCTTCCCCATTATCTTAAATCTTACACTTCCATCTTATCATTTAAAATGAATGTGAAAAGATTTATTCTGAAACATGGATTATATTGTACAGATGATTTTATAAACCTTGAGCAAAATCTTTAATATTAACTATTATTATGAGTATTTTATTCTTGACTTATCCTGTGTATGTAAACCATATCTCTGGATAAATAATAATAAAATAATAATTCCTCTCTGCAAGCTCTTAGTAGCTCAGAGGGAGTGAGGCACCAACCGGCCTTCAGGCTGAATACTTTACATACAGATAATTCTGAAATTATGTTATTTTTGGAAATATCCCTAAAGCTCTCACTCATAATTCTTAAGTATCTTCTCTTGATGAGAGGATTTCTATCTCAATCTCTTATTTACATTACAACTATTTCGTACAATCTGAGAATATCCTACTCTGTAGTTGATTAACGAAGGTAGGAGGGAATAGGTCACCTTGAAACTTTCATAAATTGAAGCATTTTTTCTTTAAATATTGTATGAGCTTGTAGCTATATTATTAAATTATTCCGATGTAAATGTCAGCAAAATTGATGAAGTTTAAGCTGTTTTTTTTGCTGATGGTATGCTACAGCAGGAATAGTGATCAAAGAGTAATTCCAAATAGCATCACCCTATTTGTTTACTTGGATTTTAAATTTACCTTGTTGCTGTATCCATGTAATTTGAACCTATGATTTGCATTCTGGGTTTGATCATACATAAAATCATGATTAGTTATAACTTTAAGGCACTATTACCCTGATGCTACACATGTTCTACACAGTGTCTCGAACACCTACCATCCACATTTTAGACAAGTCCGGGTAGGATGTAAAGAAGTATAGTTGGAACATGGCTGTTAAGGAATTAGATGTTTCAATTCTCCAATAGCTGTTATTGTCGGCATTCCTCTTCTCATTCCCGGGTATTCTGAGAAAACAAGATAGGACACTGAACCTTTTGAGAGTACTCAATACATATTTCAATTGCATTGTATTCTTCTTCAGGAGTAATTGGTACCAATTCTTGATGTGAGAAACAATCCTGAGAATATCATAAAAGAAATTAAATTTTAATGATATTTTTTGTTATTATGCATGATAGTAATATAAAGGGAAAAAATGCTTCCTCAAAAGAACAACAATGTTTTAGGTGACATGAAACCATGTGTTTCATGCTAATACCTTTATGTAATTTGTAATACTCTTCACTTCAAAATATCAAAATGTGCAACCGTTTAGCATGAGTCACTGCATATGATTAATGTCTTATTTTACCATAGTGTATATTAAATGAAATAAATAGATAAATTGAAAACATAATATGTTTTATAAATATTATATTGAGAAAGATCAGTTAAAGTGTGTGCTCAAATTTTCCAAAGGTATAGGTGTACAAGGAGCAAAAGTCTCAGTTAAAATCATACATGTATTTCCCCATGAATATAGTAATGTTTTATTAAAAAATTCCTATCAAACTTAAGGAAATTTTACTGTTTTCAAGCTTTTAGGGAGGATCGAAAAAAATGCTTAAAAAATACTATTATTATATTTAAAAATGTTTACATAATCCTCATTTCCCTATTTTATCATTATGTTATGTAAATAAGGTTGTGCTTTATGCGTAAAGAATCCTATGATATTGTGAAAGAAATAAATTTGTAATACATATCTATTATATATAGACGCTTCTCCGGATATCTATTATATATAGACGTTTCTCTGGATATACCTATATATATATATATATATATATATATATATATATATATATATATATATATATATATATATATACGAGTAAAATGTAGCTTGCATACTGCAAGCAGATCAACAACACTATTTTCATGTAGGCATCATATCTGGACGGCCATCAAAAGAAAAAAATGGATTGAAATTTTTCTTCAAATTCGCTGAAATTTCATCGTCTGGCATCGAACCCGGGTCTTTACTGTAAACTTACTATGCAGCACAATTGCAGATCACCATCTCTAACTATGTGTGAAAATTCAAGCAGAAATATGGGCTACAACTGCCTCAAAAGACGTTCTAATTTTCACGAATTTAAATGGCTCTCTGGATTCGAACCAAGGACGATCTTGGAAATCTAAAAAATGTTTCTGAAAGTTATTAATGATCTCTATCTATATGCTGAATTTCAAGTTTCTATATTATTGGCAAAGGTTTCAAAATAATTCCTAAAAATCGTATCAACTTCTGATTGCAGAGACACCTGGTGTCGAACCCAGGACACATTGATAGCTGTGAATATACTGGTTGATTTGTATGGACTTGATCTTTTGATATGCAAAGTTTGAAGTCGATATCGTGCCGGGAAGTACCTAAAATTTGTTTCCGTTATCTCCGTAAGAAATGCATTGAGGAATTTAAATGTCCCTCTGGGATCGAACCAAGGACCATCAGCGAATATTTAAAATTTGATTATGATATATTTTTATGGTATCTAACCTCATACCGAATTTCAAATTTCTATGCTATCGGGAAAGGGTAAAAAAAAATCTTAAAAATCGCCACATTGCATTTTAAACGGCCGATTTTTGCCCCGACCTAGCATCGAACCAAGGATAATATTCGTAGATGTCTTTATGGTTTCCTTTAGATATGCACGGCATCTAGCGATCCCTTGAATTTCAAATGTCTCCTTTTCCGGGAAATGCCTCAAAAAAATTTTCGAAAATCCCCGCCATGTATTCTTATGGACAAAATCGCGACTTTGGGGCCTTCTGGAATCGAACCCATGACACCGAGGTTCAATGTCGGCTTTTACCTGGAGGTTACACGTCATGGCCATAACGTGGTAAAAAATTCAAGTCGGTGGCACTTGTGGAACATGGTTAGACTTTTGATCCCCTATATATATATATATATATAACTTATAGGTATATCCGGAGAAGCGTCTATATATAATAGATATATATATATATATATATATATACGAGTAAAATGTAGCTTGCATACTGCAAGCAGATCGGCAATACTAATTTCATATCGGCATCATATCGGGAATGTCCTCAAAAGAAAAAAAAAGGAGTGAAATTTTTCTTAAAATTCGCTGAAATTTCATCGTCTGGCATCGAACCTGGATCTTACTGGTGAACTTACTATGTAGCACAATAGAAGATCACCATCTCTAACTATGTGTGAAAATTCAAGCAGAAATATTAGCTACAACTGCCTCAAAAGACGCTCTAATGTTCACGAATGTAAATGGCTCTCGGGACTCGTACCAAGGACGATCTTGGAAATTTAAAAAATGTTTCTGAAATTTATTAATGATCTCAATCCATATGCCAAATTTCAAGTTTCTATATTATTGGGAAAGGTTTGAAAATAATTCCTAAAAATCGGATCAACTTCTGATTGCAGAGACACCTGGTGTCGAACCCAGGACACATTGATAGCTATGAATGCATAGTTTGATTTGTTAAGACTGGTTCTTCTATCACGCTAAGTTTTAAGTCGATAGCATGCCGGGAAGTACCTAAAATTTGTTTCCGTTATCTCCATAAGAAATGCATTGAGAAATGGAAATGGCGCCCTGGGATCGAACCAAGGACCATCAGCGAATATGTTAAATTTGATTATGAAATATATTTATAATCTCCAACTCCATGCCGAATTTCAAGTTTCCATGCCATCGGGAAGGGGTCCAAAAAAATCTTAAATTTCGCCACAATACATTTTAAACGGCCGATTTTTGCCTCGACCTAGCATCGAACCCAGGATATTTTTCGTAAAACTCATTTATGTTTTCGATAGATCATGACCATATATAAAGGCTCCTAGATTTTCGATTCTCTACCTATCCCGGAAGTATTTTTAAAAAATTCCCGAAAATCGAAGCAATGCATTTAAACGGGAAAATCGAGACTTTGGGGCCCTCTGGAATCGAACCCATGACACTGAGAATCAAAATCGCAATTTTTCTGGCGGTTACACTCTATGGCCAATATGTCGTAAAAATTTCAAGTCAATGACGCTTGTGGTTTGGCCTGTGAGTTTGTATCCTCTCTATCTATTATATATAGATGCTTCTCCGGATTCATTCATATATATACCTATATAGATAGATAGGATACAAATTCACAGCCTAAACTACAAGCGTCATTGATCTGAAATTTTTATGACATATTGGCCATAACGTGAAACCCCCAGGAAAAAAGCGACTTTGATCCTCAGTGTCATAGGTTCGATTCCAGAGGGCCCCAAAGTCCCGATTTTTCCCGTTTGAATGCATTGCCGTGATTTTCGGGAATTAAAAAAAAATACTTTCCGGATAGGTAAAGAAGTAAAACTCAAGGTGCCTATATTTATGGTCTTGGACTTTCGAAAACATCAATGACTTTTACAAAAGTTATCCTGGGTTCGATGCTAGGACGATGCAAAGATCTGCCCTTTAAAATACATGGGAGCCGTTTTTCATTATTTTTTTAGATGCACTTATCGAAATGATAGGATGTTCGTGCTTGGCTGAAAGATGTATGGTACGAATAAGTTTTAGAAAAAAATTTTCATAAGACCGTACTGTTCCTGGGTTCGAAGCCAGAGCACAATAACGTTTCTCTCATAAGGAATATAAAGGAAAAGTAGGACGTCATTTGAGGCAGTTGTAACCAATATTTCTGCTTGAATTTGCATACGCGGTTAGAGATGGTGTTTTTCTGTTGTGCTGCATAGAAAGTATTGCCTGAAAGACCCGGGTTCGATGCCGGGCGGTAAAAATATCCCCCATATATAATACTATGGGGTATATTTTCATAATTTTTTATGCATTTATCGATATGTAAGGGAGCTCTTGCTTAGATGGAAGATGTATAGTAACACTTTGTTTAAGAAAAAAAATAGATAAGACCATGCTGTTCCTGGGTTCGATGCCAGAGCACATTATAATTTCTCAAATAAGGAGTGTATGTGAATAGTAGGACGTCGTTTGAGGTAGTTGCACCTAATAGTTTTGCTTGAATTTTCACACATAGTTTGATATGGTAATCTTCTATTTTGCTGCATAGTAAGTACACCAGGAAGACCGGGGTTCGCTGCCAGGCGATTAAATTGCAGCGAATTCTACGAATATTTTGAATTTTTTTTTTCTTTTGATGTCCGTCCCGATATGATGCCGATATGAAATTAGTGTTGTCGATCTGCTTGCAGTATGCAAGCAACATTTTACTCGTATATATATATGAATACGAGTAAAATGTAGCTTGCATACTGCAAGCAGATCGACAACACTAATTTCATATCGGCATCATATACCGGGACGGACATCAAAAGAAAAAAAAAATTCAAAATATTCGTAGAATTCGCTGCAATTTAATCACCTGGCAGCGAACCCCGGTCTTCCTGGTGTACTTACTATGCAGCAAAATAGAAAATTACTATATCAAACTATGTGTGAAAATTCAAGCAAAACTATTAGGTGCAACTACCTCAAACGACGTCCTACTATTCACATACACTCCTTATTTGAGAAATTATAATGTGCTCTGGCATCGAACCCAGGAACAGCATGGTCTTATCTATTTTTTTTCTTAAACAAAGTGTTAATATACATCTTCCATCTAAGCAAGAGCTCCCTTACATATCGATAAATGCATAAAAAAATTATGAAAAGATACCCCATAGTATTATATATGGGTGATATTTTTACTGCCCGGCATCGAAGCCGGGTCGTTCAGGCAATACTTTCTATGCAGCACAACAGAAAAACACCATCTCTAACCGCGTATGCAAATTCAAGCAGAAATATTGGTTACAACTGCCTCAAATGACGTCCTACTTTTCCTTTATATTCCTTATGAGAGAAACGTTATTGTGCTCTGGCTTCGAACCCAGGAACAGTACGGTCTTATGAAAATTTTTTTCTAAAACTTATTCGTACCATACATCTTCCAGCCAAGCACGAACATCCTATCATTTCGATAAGTGCATCTAAAAAAATAATGAAAAACGGCTCCCATGTATTTTAAAGGGCAGATCTTTGCATCGTCCTAGCATCGAACCCAGGATAACTTTTGTAAAAGTCATTGATGTTTTCGAAAGTCCAAGACCATAAATATAGGCACCTTGAGTTTTACTTCTCTACCTATCCGGAAAGTATTTTTTTTTAATTCCCGAAAATCACGGCAATGCATTCAAACGGGAAAAATCGGGACTTTGGGGCCCTCTAGGAATCGAACCTATGACACTGAGGATCAAAGTCTCTTTTTTCCTGGGGGTTTCACGTTATGGCCAATATGTCATAAAAATTTCAGATCAATGACGCTTGTAGTTTAGGCTGTGAATTTGTATCCTATCTATCTATATAGGTATATATATGAATGAATCCGGAGAAGCATCTATATATAATAGATATCTATTATATCTAGATGCTTCTCCGGATTCATTCATGTATATACCCAGATACCCAGATACCCAGATACCCAGATACCCAGATACCCAGATACCCAGATACCCAGATAGGATACTAATTCACAGGCTAAACTACTGGCGTCATTGACTCGAAATTTTTACCGCGTATTGGCCATAACGTACAACCGCCAGAAAAATTGCGATTTTGAACCTCAGTGTCATGGGTTCGATTCCAGAGGGCCCCAAAGTCTCGATTTTTCCCGTTTAAATGCATTGCTTAGATTTTCGGGAATTAAAAAGAAATACTTTCCGGATAGGTAGAGAATTAAAACTCAAGGAGCCTATATATATGAACATGATCTATCGAAAACATAAATGAATTTTACGGAAAATATCCTGGGTTCGATGCTAGGTCGGGGCAAAAATCGGCCGTTTAAAACGCATTGTGGCGATTTTTAAGATTTTTTTTGGACCCCATTCTGAATGCATGTAAACTTGAAATTTGGCATGGTGTTAGGATTCATAAACATATTTCATAATCAATTTTTTTTAATTTGGTTATGGTCCTTGGTTCGATTCCAGAGGGCCATTTGCACTCCACAATGCATTTCTTATGGGGATAACGGAAACTAATTTCAGGTACTTCCTGGCATGATATTGACTTCAAACTTTGCATAAAATAAGATCAAGTTCATAAAAATCTAACTGTGCATTCACAGCTACCAGTGTGACCTGGGTTCGACACCAGGCGTCTCTACAATCAGTAACTGATCCGATTTTCAATAATAATTTTGAACCCTTTCCCAACAATATAGAAAGTTGAAATTCGGCATGTAGTTAGATATCATACATACATTTCAAAATCATGTTTTAGATTTCCAAGATCGTCCTTGGTTCGAGTCCAGAGAGGCATTTACCTTCATGAAAATTAGAACGTCTTTTGAGGCAGTGGTATCCAATATTTCTGCTTGAATTTTCACACATAGTTAGAGATGTTGATCTTCTATTGTGCTGCATAGTAAGTTCACCAGTAAGACCCGGGTTCGATGCCAGACGATAAAATAACAGTGAATTTTACGAATATTTTCAATCCTTTTTTTCCTTTCCGGGACCGTCCCGATATAATGCCGTTATGAAATTAGTGTTGTCGATCTGCTTGCAGTATGCAAGCTACATTTTACTCGTATATAATAGATATAGATGCTTCTCCGGATTCATTCATGGATATACCTATATAGATAGATAGATAGATAGATAGATAGGATACTAATTCACAGCCTAAACCACAAGCGTCATTGACTTGAAATTTTTACGACGTATTAGCCATAACGTGTAACCGCCATAAAAATTGCGATTTTCATCCTCAGTGTCATGGGTTCGATTCCAGAGGGCCCCAAAGTCACGATTTTCTCCATAAGAATACATGGCGGGGATTTTCGAAAATTATTTTGAGGTACTTCCCGGAGAGAGAAAGAGTTGAAACTCGAGGGATCGCTAGATGCCAAAGATATCTAAAGAAAACATTAGAGACATCTATGAATATTATCCTTGGTTCGATGCTAGGTCGGGGCAAAAATCGGCCGTTTAAAATGCATTGCGGCGATTTTGAAGATTTTTTTTGGATCCTTTCCCGATAACATGGATATTCGAAACTCGGCACGTGGATAGATATCATCAATATACTTCATAATCAAATTTTACATGTTCGCTGATTATCCTTGGTTCGATCCCAGAGGGCCATTTGCACTTCTCAATGCATTTCTTACGGAGATAACGGAAACAAAATTTAGGTACTTTCCGGCATTCTATCAACTTCAAACTTTGCATGATACAAGAACAAGTCTTTACAAATCAAACTGTGCATTCACAGTTTGCAATACGTCCTGGGTTCGACACCAGGTGTCTCTGAAATCAGAAGTTGATCCGATTTTTAGGAATTATTTTGAAACCTTTCACAATGAAATAGAAACTTGAAATTCGGCATATATATAGAGATCAGAAATAATTTTCAGAAACATGTTTTTGATTTCCACGATCGTCCTTGGTTCGAGTCCCGAAAGGCATTAACATTCGTGAAAATTAGAACGTTTTTTGAGGCAGTTATAGCCAATATTTCTGCTTGAATTTTCACACATAGTTAGATATGGTGATCTTCTATTGTGTTTCATAGTAGGTTTACCAGTAAGACCCGGGTTCGATGCTAGACGATGAAATTTCAGCGAATTTTAAGAAAAATTTAAATCCTTTTTTTTTTTCTTTTGAGGACCGTCCCGATATGATGCCGAAAAGAAATTAGTATGGCCGATCTGCTTGCAGTATGCAAGCAACATTTTACTTGTATATAATAGATATATATGGATACATGAATGAATCCGGAGAAGCATCTATATATAATAGATATATATATATATATATATATATATATATATATATATATATATATATATATATATATATATATATATATATATATCTTATATTATCTATTATATATAGACGCTTCTCCGGATATACCTATCTATTATATATAGATGCTTCTCCGGATTCATTCATATATATACCTATATAGATAGATAGGATACAAATTCACAGCCTAAACTACAAGCGTCATTGATCTGAAATTTTTATGACATATTGGCCATAACGTGAAACCCCCAGGAAAAAAGCGACTTTGATCCTCAGTGTCATAGGTTCGATTCCAGAGGGCCCCAAAGTCCCGATTTTTCCCGTTTGAATGCATTGCCGTGATTTTCGGGAATTAAAAAAAAATACTTTCCGGATAGGTAAAGAAGTAAAACTCAAGGTGCCTATATTTATGGTCTTGGACTTTCGAAAACATCAATGACTTTTACAAAAGTTATCCTGGGTTCGATGCTAGGACGATGCAAAGATCTGCCCTTTAAAATACATGGGAGCCGTTTTTCATTATTTTTTTAGATGCACTTATCGAAATGATAGGATGTTCGTGCTTGGCTGAAAGATGTATGGTACGAATAAGTTTTAGAAAAAAATTTTCATAAGACCGTACTGTTCCTGGGTTCGAAGCCAGAGCACAATAACGTTTCTCTCATAAGGAATATAAAGGAAAAGTAGGACGTCATTTGAGGCAGTTGTAACCAATATTTCTGCTTGAATTTGCATACGCGGTTAGAGATGGTGTTTTTCTGTTGTGCTGCATAGAAAGTATTGCCTGAAAGACCCGGGTTCGATGCCGGGCGGTAAAAATATCCCCCATATATAATACTATGGGGTATATTTTCATAATTTTTTATGCATTTATCGATATGTAAGGGAGCTCTTGCTTAGATGGAAGATGTATAGTAACACTTTGTTTAAGAAAAAAAATAGATAAGACCATGCTGTTCCTGGGTTCGATGCCAGAGCACATTATAATTTCTCAAATAAGGAGTGTATGTGAATAGTAGGACGTCGTTTGAGGTAGTTGCACCTAATAGTTTTGCTTGAATTTTCACACATAGTTTGATATGGTAATCTTCTATTTTGCTGCATAGTAAGTACACCAGGAAGACCGGGGTTCGCTGCCAGGCGATTAAATTGCAGCGAATTCTACGAATATTTTGAATTTTTTTTTTCTTTTGATGTCCGTCCCGATATGATGCCGATATGAAATTAGTGTTGTCGATCTGCTTGCAGTATGCAAGCAACATTTTACTCGTATATATATATGAATACGAGTAAAATGTAGCTTGCATACTGCAAGCAGATCGACAACACTAATTTCATATCGGCATCATATACCGGGACGGACATCAAAAGAAAAAAAAAATTCAAAATATTCGTAGAATTCGCTGCAATTTAATCACCTGGCAGCGAACCCCGGTCTTCCTGGTGTACTTACTATGCAGCAAAATAGAAAATTACTATATCAAACTATGTGTGAAAATTCAAGCAAAACTATTAGGTGCAACTACCTCAAACGACGTCCTACTATTCACATACACTCCTTATTTGAGAAATTATAATGTGCTCTGGCATCGAACCCAGGAACAGCATGGTCTTATCTATTTTTTTTCTTAAACAAAGTGTTAATATACATCTTCCATCTAAGCAAGAGCTCCCTTACATATCGATAAATGCATAAAAAAATTATGAAAAGATACCCCATAGTATTATATATGGGTGATATTTTTACTGCCCGGCATCGAAGCCGGGTCGTTCAGGCAATACTTTCTATGCAGCACAACAGAAAAACACCATCTCTAACCGCGTATGCAAATTCAAGCAGAAATATTGGTTACAACTGCCTCAAATGACGTCCTACTTTTCCTTTATATTCCTTATGAGAGAAACGTTATTGTGCTCTGGCTTCGAACCCAGGAACAGTACGGTCTTATGAAAATTTTTTTCTAAAACTTATTCGTACCATACATCTTCCAGCCAAGCACGAACATCCTATCATTTCGATAAGTGCATCTAAAAAAATAATGAAAAACGGCTCCCATGTATTTTAAAGGGCAGATCTTTGCATCGTCCTAGCATCGAACCCAGGATAACTTTTGTAAAAGTCATTGATGTTTTCGAAAGTCCAAGACCATAAATATAGGCACCTTGAGTTTTACTTCTCTACCTATCCGGAAAGTATTTTTTTTTAATTCCCGAAAATCACGGCAATGCATTCAAACGGGAAAAATCGGGACTTTGGGGCCCTCTAGGAATCGAACCTATGACACTGAGGATCAAAGTCTCTTTTTTCCTGGGGGTTTCACGTTATGGCCAATATGTCATAAAAATTTCAGATCAATGACGCTTGTAGTTTAGGCTGTGAATTTGTATCCTATCTATCTATATAGGTATATATATGAATGAATCCGGAGAAGCATCTATATATAATAGATATCTATTATATCTAGATGCTTCTCCGGATTCATTCATGTATATACCCAGATACCCAGATACCCAGATACCCAGATACCCAGATACCCAGATACCCAGATACCCAGATAGGATACTAATTCACAGGCTAAACTACTGGCGTCATTGACTCGAAATTTTTACCGCGTATTGGCCATAACGTACAACCGCCAGAAAAATTGCGATTTTGAACCTCAGTGTCATGGGTTCGATTCCAGAGGGCCCCAAAGTCTCGATTTTTCCCGTTTAAATGCATTGCTTAGATTTTCGGGAATTAAAAAGAAATACTTTCCGGATAGGTAGAGAATTAAAACTCAAGGAGCCTATATATATGAACATGATCTATCGAAAACATAAATGAATTTTACGGAAAATATCCTGGGTTCGATGCTAGGTCGGGGCAAAAATCGGCCGTTTAAAACGCATTGTGGCGATTTTTAAGATTTTTTTTGGACCCCATTCTGAATGCATGTAAACTTGAAATTTGGCATGGTGTTAGGATTCATAAACATATTTCATAATCAATTTTTTTTAATTTGGTTATGGTCCTTGGTTCGATTCCAGAGGGCCATTTGCACTCCACAATGCATTTCTTATGGGGATAACGGAAACTAATTTCAGGTACTTCCTGGCATGATATTGACTTCAAACTTTGCATAAAATAAGATCAAGTTCATAAAAATCTAACTGTGCATTCACAGCTACCAGTGTGACCTGGGTTCGACACCAGGCGTCTCTACAATCAGTAACTGATCCGATTTTCAATAATAATTTTGAACCCTTTCCCAACAATATAGAAAGTTGAAATTCGGCATGTAGTTAGATATCATACATACATTTCAAAATCATGTTTTAGATTTCCAAGATCGTCCTTGGTTCGAGTCCAGAGAGGCATTTACCTTCATGAAAATTAGAACGTCTTTTGAGGCAGTGGTATCCAATATTTCTGCTTGAATTTTCACACATAGTTAGAGATGTTGATCTTCTATTGTGCTGCATAGTAAGTTCACCAGTAAGACCCGGGTTCGATGCCAGACGATAAAATAACAGTGAATTTTACGAATATTTTCAATCCTTTTTTTCCTTTCCGGGACCGTCCCGATATAATGCCGTTATGAAATTAGTGTTGTCGATCTGCTTGCAGTATGCAAGCTACATTTTACTCGTATATAATAGATATAGATGCTTCTCCGGATTCATTCATGGATATACCTATATAGATAGATAGATAGATAGATAGATAGGATACTAATTCACAGCCTAAACCACAAGCGTCATTGACTTGAAATTTTTACGACGTATTAGCCATAACGTGTAACCGCCATAAAAATTGCGATTTTCATCCTCAGTGTCATGGGTTCGATTCCAGAGGGCCCCAAAGTCACGATTTTCTCCATAAGAATACATGGCGGGGATTTTCGAAAATTATTTTGAGGTACTTCCCGGAGAGAGAAAGAGTTGAAACTCGAGGGATCGCTAGATGCCAAAGATATCTAAAGAAAACATTAGAGACATCTATGAATATTATCCTTGGTTCGATGCTAGGTCGGGGCAAAAATCGGCCGTTTAAAATGCATTGCGGCGATTTTGAAGATTTTTTTTGGATCCTTTCCCGATAACATGGATATTCGAAACTCGGCACGTGGATAGATATCATCAATATACTTCATAATCAAATTTTACATGTTCGCTGATTATCCTTGGTTCGATCCCAGAGGGCCATTTGCACTTCTCAATGCATTTCTTACGGAGATAACGGAAACAAAATTTAGGTACTTTCCGGCATTCTATCAACTTCAAACTTTGCATGATACAAGAACAAGTCTTTACAAATCAAACTGTGCATTCACAGTTTGCAATACGTCCTGGGTTCGACACCAGGTGTCTCTGAAATCAGAAGTTGATCCGATTTTTAGGAATTATTTTGAAACCTTTCACAATGAAATAGAAACTTGAAATTCGGCATATATATAGAGATCAGAAATAATTTTCAGAAACATGTTTTTGATTTCCACGATCGTCCTTGGTTCGAGTCCCGAAAGGCATTAACATTCGTGAAAATTAGAACGTTTTTTGAGGCAGTTATAGCCAATATTTCTGCTTGAATTTTCACACATAGTTAGATATGGTGATCTTCTATTGTGTTTCATAGTAGGTTTACCAGTAAGACCCGGGTTCGATGCTAGACGATGAAATTTCAGCGAATTTTAAGAAAAATTTAAATCCTTTTTTTTTTTCTTTTGAGGACCGTCCCGATATGATGCCGAAAAGAAATTAGTATGGCCGATCTGCTTGCAGTATGCAAGCAACATTTTACTTGTATATAATAGATATATATGGATACATGAATGAATCCGGAGAAGCATCTATATATAATAGATATATATATATATATATATATATATATATATATATATATATATATATATATATATATATATATATATATATATATCTTATATTATCTATTATATATAGACGCTTCTCCGGATATACCTATCTATTATATATAGATGCTTCTCCGGATTCATTCATATATATACCTATATAGATAGATAGGATACAAATTCACAGCCTAAACTACAAGCGTCATTGATCTGAAATTTTTATGACATATTGGCCATAACGTGAAACCCCCAGGAAAAAAGAGACTTTGATCCTCAGTGTCATAGGTTCGATTCCAGAGGGCCCCAAAGTCCCGATTTTTCCCGTTTGAATGCATTGCCGTGATTTTCGGGAATTAAAAAAAAATACTTTCCGGATAGGTAAAGAAGTAAAACTCAAGGTGCCTATATTTATGGTCTTGGACTTTCGAAAACATCAATGACTTTTACAAAAGTTATCCTGGGTTCGATGCTAGGACGATGCAAAGATCTGCCCTTTAAAATACATGGGAGCCGTTTTTCATTATTTTTTTAGATGCACTTATCGAAATGATAGGATGTTCGTGCTTGGCTGGAAGATGTATGGTACGAATAAGTTTTAGAAAAAAATTTTCATAAGACCGTACTGTTCCTGGGTTCGAAGCCAGAGCACAATAACGTTTCTCTCATAAGGAATATAAAGGAAAAGTAGGACGTCATTTGAGGCAGTTGTAACCAATATTTCTGCTTGAATTTGCATACGCGGTTAGAGATGGTGTTTTTCTGTTGTGCTGCATAGAAAGTATTGCCTGAAAGACCCGGGTTCGATACCGGGCAGTAAAAATATCACCCATATATAATACTATGGGGTATCTTTTCATAATTTTTTTATGCATTTATCGATATGTAAGGGAGCTCTTGCTTAGATGGAAGATGTATATTAACACTTTGTTTAAGAAAAAAAATAGATAAGACCATGCTGTTCCTGGGTTCGATGCCAGAGCACATTATAATTTCTCAAATAAGGAGTGTATGTGAATAGTAGGACGTCGTTTGAGGTAGTTGCACCTAATAGTTTTGCTTGAATTTTCACACATAGTTTGATATAGTAATTTTCTATTTTGCTGCATAGTAAGTACACCAGGAAGACCGGGGTTCGCTGCCAGGTGATTAAATTGCAGCGAATTCTACGAATATTTTGAATTTTTTTTTTCTTTTGATGTCCGTCCCGGTATATGATGCCGATATGAAATTAGTGTTGTCGATCTGCTTGCAGTATGCAAGCTACATTTTACTCGTATATATATATATATACGAGTAAAATGTAGCTTGCATACTGCAAGCAGATCGACAACACTAATTTCATGTCGGCATCATATCGGGACGGTCCTCAAAAGATAAAAAATAAGAATTAAAAATATTCTTAAAATTCGCGGCAATTTATTCGTCTGGCATCGAACCCGGATCTTCCTGGTGATACAACCTATGCAGCACAACAGAATTTCACCATCTCTAACTATATGTGAAAATTCAAGCAGAAATATTGGCTGCAACTTCCTCAAACGACGTCCTACTTTTCACATATATTCGTTATGTAAGAAAAGTAAATGTGCTCTGGCATCGAACCCAAGAACAGAATTGTCGTATCTAAATTTTTTTCTTAAGCGGAGTTTTAATATACATCTTCTAGCAAAGCAAGAACTTCCTATCATTTCAAAAAATACATCAAAATAAATAATGAAAACTAACTCAATGCATTTTAAATGGGGGATATATTTACCATCTGGCTTCGAACCCGGGTCATTCTGGTAATACTTTCTATGCAGTGTTAAAGAAGATCGCATCCTTTAACCATGTGTGAAAATTCAAGCAGATTTATTAGGTGCAACTGCCTCAAATGACGTCCTACTTTTCCCTTATATTCCTTATGAGAGAAAAGTTATTGTGCTCTGGCATCGAACCCAGGAATAAAGCGGGCTTATAAAAATTTTTTTCTTAAATCAATTCTTACCATATACCTTTCAGCTAAGCCTGAACTTCCTCTTATTTCGATAAGTGCGTCAAAAAAAATAATGAAAAACGACTCCCATGTATTTTAAAGGGCAGATTTTTGCATCGACCTAGCATCGAACCCAGGATATTTTCCGTAAAACTCATTTATGTTTTCGATAGATCATGACCATATATATAGGCTCCTTGAGTTTTGATTCGATACCCATCCGGAAAGTATTTTTTTTTAATCCCCGAAAATCAGAGCAATGCATTTAAACGGGGAAAATTGGGACTTTGGGGCCCTCTGGAATCGAACCTATGACACAAAGGTTCAAAATCACATTTTTTCTGGCGGTTACACGTTATGGCCAATACGTCGTAAAAATTTCAAGTAAATCACGCTTGTGGTTTAGGCTGTGAATTAGTATCCTATCTATCTATCTATCTATATAGGTATATACATGAATGAATCCGGAGAAGCATCTATATATAATAGATATACATTCATAGGGGATCAAAATTCTAACCATGTTCCACAAGTGCCAATGCCTTGAAATTTTTACGACATATTGGCCATAACGTGCAACCTCCAGGAAAAAGCCGACTTTGAACCTCAGTGTCATGGGTTCGATTCCAGAAGGCCCCAAATTCGCGATTTTCCCCATAAGATTACATGGCGGGGATTTTCGAAAATTTTTTTGATGCACTTTCCGGAAAAGGAGAGAGTTGAAACTCGAGGGATCGCTTGATGCCGCGCATATCTAAAGGAAACCATAAAGACATCTACGAATATTATCCTTGGTTCGATGCTAGGTCGGGGCAAAAATCTGCCGTTTAAAATGCACTGTGGCGATTTTTAAGATTTTTTTTGGATCCTTTTCCGATGGCATAGAAACTTGAAATTCGGTATGAGGTTAGACACCATAAAAACATATCTTAATCGAATTTTACATATTCGCTGATGGTCCTTGGTTCGATCCCAGAGGGACATTTGAATTCCTCAATGCATTTCTTACGGAGATAACGGAAACAAATTTTAGGTACTTTCCGGCACGATATCGATTTCAAACTTTGCATATAGAAAGATCAAGTCCATACATATCAAACAGTGCATTCACAGCTATCAATGTGTCCTGGGTTCGACACCAGGTGTCTCTGCAATCAGAAGTTGATCCGATTTTTAGGAATTATTTTGAAACCTTTCTCTATATTATAGAAACTTCAGAGAGCTATTAACATTCGTGAAAAGTAGGTCTTCGTTTGAGGCAGTTGCAGCCAATATTTCTTCTTGAATTTTCACACGTATTTAGAGAAGATGATCTTCTGATGTGCTGCATAGAAATTTCGCCAAAAAGACCCGGGTTCGATGCCAGACGATTAAATTGAAGCGAATTTTAAGAATATTAATCCTTTTTTTCCTTTCCGGGACCGTCCCGATATAATGCCGTTATGAAATTAGTGTTGTCGATCTGCTTGCAGTATGCAAGCTACATTTTACTCGTATATATATATAGACGCTTCTCCGGATATACCTATATATATATATATCTATTATATATAGATGCTTCTCCGGATTCATTCATATATATACCCAGATACCCAGATACCCAGATACCCAGATAGGATACAAATTCACAGGCTAAACCAAAAGCGTCATTGACTTGAAATTTTTACGACGTATTGGCCATAACGTGCAACCTCCAGGAAAAAGCCGACTTTGAACCTCGGTGTCATGGGTTCGATTCTAGAAGGCCCCAAAGTCGCGATTTTCCCCATAAGAATACATGGCGGGGATTTTCGAAAATTTTTTTGGGGCACTTCCCGGAAAAGGAAAGATTTGAAATTCAAGGGATCACTAGATGCCATGCATATCTAAAGAAAACCATAAAGACATCTATGAATATAATCCTTGGTTCGATGCTAGATCGGGGCAAAAATCGGCCGTTTAAAATGCATTGTGGCGATTTTTAAGATTTTCTTTGGACCCTTTTCCGATGGTATAGAAACTTGAAATTCGGTATGAGGTTAGATACCATAAAAATATATCATTATCGAATTTTAAATATTCGCTGATGGTCCTTGGTTCGATCCCAGAGGGACATTTAAATTCCTCAATGCATTTCTTACGGAGATAACGGAAACAAATTTTAGGTACTTCCCGGCATGCTATCAACTTCAAACTTTGCATGATAAAAGAGCAAGACTTAACAAATCAAACTATGCATTCACAGCTATCAATGTGTCCTGGGTTCGACACCAGGTGTCTCTGCAATCAGAAGTTGATCCGATTTTTAGGAATTATTTTGAAACCTTTGCCAAAAATATAGAAACATGAAATTTGGCATATAGATTGAGATGATTAATAACTTTCAGAAACATATTTTTAATTTCCATGATCGTCCTTGGTTCGAGTCCCGAGAGCCATTTACATTCGTGAACATTAGAGCGTTTTTTGAGGCAGTTGTAGCCAATATCTCTGCTTGAATTTTCACACATAGTTAGAGATGGTGATATTCTATTGTGTTTCATAGTAGTTTTACCAGTAAGACCGGGGTTCGATGCCAGATGATGAAATTTCAGCGAATTTTAAGAAAAAATTAAATCCTTTTATTTTTCTTATGAGGACCGTTTCGATGTGATGCCGATATGAAATTAGTATTGCCGAGCTGCTTGCAGTATGCAAGCAACATTTTACTCGTATATATATATATATACTATATATAATAGATATATATACATTCATAGGGGATCAAAATTCTAACCATGTTCCACAAGTGCTAATGGCTTGAAATTTTTACGACATAATGGCCATAACGTGTAACCTCCAGGAAAAAGCCGACTTTGAACCTCGGTGTCATGGGTTCGATTCCAGAAGGCCCCAAAGTCCCGATTTTTCCCGTTTAAATGCATTGCTTTGATTTTCGGGAATTAAAAAAAAATACTTTCCGGATAGGTAGCGAATCAAAACTCAAGGAGCCTATATATATGGTCATGATCTATCGAAAACATAAATCAGTTTTACGGAAAATATCCTGGGTTCGATTCTAGGTTGGGGCAAAAATCGGCCGTTTAAATTGCATTGTGGCGATTTTTAAGATTTTTTTTGGACCCTTTCCCGATGGCATGGAAACTTGAAATTCGGCATGGAGTTGGAGATCAATAATAAATTTCAGGATAAAATTTTACATATTCGCTGATGCTCCTTGGTTCGATCCCAGAGGGCCATTTAAATTCCTCAATGCATTTCTTACGGAGATAACGGAAACAAATTATAGGTACTTCCCGGCACGATAAAGACTTCAAACTTTGCACTAAGAAAGATTAAATGTACGCAAATCAAACTGTGCATTCTTAGCTGTCAATGTGTCCTGGGTTCGACACCAGGTGTCTCTGCAATCAGAAGTTAATCCGATTTTTTGGAATTATTTTGAAACCTTTGCCAATAATATAGAAACTTCAAATTCGGCATATAGATAGAGATCATAAATAACTTTCAGAAACATGTTTTAAATTTCCAAGATCGTCCTTGGCTCGAATCCAGAGAGCCATTTAAGTTCGTGAAAATTAGAACGTCTCCTGAGGCTGTTATAGCACATATTTATGCTTGAATTTTCACACATAGTTAGAGATGGTGATGTTCTATTGTGCTGCATCGTAAGTTTACAGTAAAGACGTGGGTTTGATGCCAGACGATGGAATTTCAGCGAATTTTAAGAAAAATCCATTCCATTTTTTTCTTTTGATGGCCGTCCCGATATGATGCCGACATGGAAATAGTGTTGTCGATCTGCTTGCAGTATGCAAGCAACATTTTACTCATATATATATATATATATATATATATATATATATATATATAGGGGATCAAAATTCTAACCATGTTCCACAAGTGCCACTGCTTTGAAATTTTTACGTTTTGGCCATGACGTGTAACCTCCAGAAAAAAGCCGACTTTGAACCTCGGTGTCATGGGTTCGATTCCAGAAGGCCCCAAAGTCGCAATTTTCTACATAAGAATACATGGTGGGGATATTCGAAAATTATTTTGAGGCACTTCCCGGAAAAGTAGAGAGTTGAAATTCAAGGGATCGCTATAAGCCCTGCATATCCAACGAAAATCAATATGACATCTTCGATTATTGTCCATGGTTCGATGCTAGGTCGGGGCAAAAATCGGCTGTTTAAAATGCATTGCGGCAATTTTTAAGATTTGTTTTGGACCCATTCCCGATGGCATGGAAACTTGAAATTCGGCATGGGATTAGATATCATAAATAAATTTCATAATCAAATTATACATATTCGCTGATGGTCCTTGGTTCGATCCCAGAGGGCCATTTACATTCCTCAATGCATTTCTTACAGAGATAACGGAAAAAAATTTTAGGTACTTCCTGGCATGATATCGACATCAAACTTTGCGTAAAATAAGATCATGTACTTACAAATCAAACAATGCATTCACAGCTATCAAAGTGTCCTGGGTTCGACACCAGGCGTCTCTACAATAAGTAACTGATCCGATTTTTAAGAATTATTTTGAACACCTTCCCTTTAATATTAAAACTTGAAATTCGGTACATAGATATAAATAATAGATAAATTTCGAAAACAAGTTTTAGATTTCAATGATCGTCCTTGGTTCGAATCCAGAGAGCCATTTACATTCGTGAAAAGTAGAACGTCGTTTGAGGCAGTTGTAGCCAATATTTCTCCTTGAATTTTCACATATAGTTAGAGATAGTGATCTTCTATTGTGCCGCTTAGTAAGTTCACCAGGAAAACCCGAGTTCGATGCCAAACGATTAAATTGAAGCGAATTCTAAGAATATTTTCAATCCTTTTTTTTTTCTTTTGAGGACCGTCCCAGTATAATGCCGATATGAAATTAGTGTTGTCGATCTGCTTTCAGTATGCAAGCCACATTTTACTCGTATGTATATATATATATATATATATATATATATATATATATATATATATATATATATATATATATATATATATATATATATATATATATATATATATATATATATATATATATATGGGTCATTCCACGCCAATTCGACAAGGTGATGTCCCTTGAGGTGACCGATTTTGACCAAATTTGGCAGATCGCTTTGATTTGATAACAAAATGAAAAACCTCAAGCCGTTTTGTAATTAACGCTATTGTTTACGAAATATTGCAATGTTTAAAAATTGAAATTTTACAAAAGTGCCTTCGTATTCGAAGCCATATCTCCGGTAATATAGAAGTTAAAAATACACAACATAGCTTAATTTAAAGGTCTTGTATTATAAAAGATAATGATAGGAAGTTTTTATAAAATTTAAACAATTTAATAATGTTTATAACAATTTAAAATGTTCAAATCGATTTGTGACGATGTAACCACCCCTTCGATTTTTCTCATTTTTTAATATGTTGTACATACAACCCTCCTCTACAATTTAAAAAAATTTGGCGAGGGTAATATTTCATTTAAGAAAGAAAAACATTTTTGAGTATAGGCGTGACGCTCGCCGCGGCTCCGCGCCGTCCGGCTCGCGCACTGAACGTTCGGAAGTGTGGCGTCTCATATCTCAGCACGCTTATTCTTCCATCTGCTTTTCACCAATTTCAACTGTTCTACCAATAATATTAAAACACCACTGACAGCAATGTTAATAAAAGGAGTTACGATATACCTTATGCTGTCAAAGAAAAACACAGAAGGTCTTGACGAACGTTTCGCTACTACGTGTAGCATCTTCAGAAGAAACCTCGAGACTGAAATTAACCTGAAAACAGCGAGCAGAAGGAGGAAAAAACAAAAGAAGGTCGCTAAGCGAGATCAACGAGGCTGAACAAGGATCTGTCGAAATCAGTGTCAAAATTCATGAGGTGTTCCCGATTTTATAAATAAATAAATTCTCCCAAGCGTCTAAACCTGAATTAGCAATGTGAACAAGGCTTAGATTATCTGCGTCAATGTTGTTTGCAAAGTCAAACATATGTTTTGCAACAGCCGAATTAGAAAATCTCCCAGATCTGAAGTGGGCTAGATATTCTTTAAACCTGATGATAGTTCTCCTTTTTGTTTGGCCGATATATTTTAGTTCGCAATCTGGGCAGGATATACAGTAAATGCCAGAATTATGAAGCAGTTCAGTCTTGTCCTTAGTTGAACCTAGCAAATTCTTTAAATTAATATCGTTGTAATAACATACTTTAAGATTGTTGTGTTTAAAAATTGTGGAGAGACCTTTAGTTAATGAAGGAAAATACGGTATTTTAATACATTTTGAAGGTAAAGTATCAGGAGTTTGAGAAAGAGTAGAGCATTGACCAATCAATTTTTTAAATTTATGTCTCTTAACTAAAGTATTAATTAACGAAGAATCGTAACCTAGCATGTCAGCAGTATTTTCTATGAAACTTAATTCTTTATTATAACTAGTAATATCTAGAGGTAGGTTTACAAGTCTATGAACAAGATGATGAAAAGCTGCGTGTCTGTGAGCTAAAGGATGGAACGAGGAATTAGGAATAAAATTATTTGACGAAGTAGGCTTTCGATAAACATCGAAATGTAGGCGGTTAGAGACTCTAGAGACCATTACATCAAGGAAGGGTAAACAATTGTTCTGTTCAACTTCAAATGTAAATTTAATTGAAGGGAACAAGCTATTCAGTTTTGATAAGAAGGAATCTATGCGCATAATAGAGGTGTCAAAAACAGCAAAAACATCATCCACGTATCTTAACGAAACATTAGGGAAGTAGTCAAAGGTTTGTTTACATACATTTTCAAAATGATTCATAAAAATATTAGCAAAGAAAGGAGAAAGAGGATTTCCCATGGCTGTACCAAAAGTTTGTGTATAATATTTGTTATTAAACTGAAAGCAATTCTGGTACATACAAATTCTAGTAAGTGAAAGATACTCAGCAATAATCACATCAGAAAAACCAAAATCAGTAAGACAAGTATGTAAAATATTTAGAGTATCATCAACGGGAACACTGGGAAATAAACTGCAAACATCAAAAGAAACTCTTTCAGATCAGAGTCTTTTAATTCAATTTTGGAAATCTTGTTGATAAAATCAAACAATTCACTATTGAATGATTGAACGAAAAAGGTAGGTTGTTAAATTGTGAATTGAGCCATTTTGCAATATAGTAAGTAGGAGAATTAATTGCAGAAGCTATAGGTCTCATAGCTTCATTATTCTTGTGAATTTTTGGTAAACAGTATAATTTAGGAATTACAGGGTTAGACACAGATAATTTATATTTCAAAGAGGATGATATTAAATTAGGACACCTGTTTAAAGTATTTTTAATTTGTAAAACATAACTATTTAGAGGATATTTTGTCAAGGTTGTGTATGGGCCACCATCTAATGAAGACTGAGAATTCTGAAAATACTGTTTTTTATCTAAAATCACTACTAAATTGCCTTTATCTGCTTTTAAATAAAAGCAATCTTTAGATCTTAATTCTTTTATAATACTATAGTAATTGGATGAGTTAGGTAAGTGTAATGAATTAAGATTCTTGGATAAAGTTCTCCTACAAGATAGCCTGATTGAAGTTTTGGTTTTGTTATCCAAATATTGAATACCACTTTCTATGCTGGCCACTAATTTATCTAACAGTGAAACTTTTGGTGGAAAGGCGAATTTCAGACCCAGGTCAATATGTCAAGTTCTTCAGCAGAAAAAGAAGTAGATGAAAGATTTCTAACAAAGCTATGAGAATTAGAAGTAACAGTAGTCAAATCAGAGTGAGCAATGTTGGAACTTTGAGGTGAACCATCCCTTTGAGAGTGTTTTGGGGTGATATTTCCCTGATTTATGCATTTTTTGCTTGAAATAGGTGTTTGATCGAGGGATTGTAACGTCTCGTTCAGTCTGCCTAAGCGACTTTCTTTTCCCGGAGTGTAATGTCTCCCATTGGTTAAATCAGTCGGCAAGGGTGAAGGAAATTAAAGGGTCGGTTAATATTGGTAGTATTGGTAAAACGGCTTGAGGGTTTTCATTTTGTTATCAAATCAAAGCGATCTGCCAAATTTGATCAAAATCGGTTACCTCAAGGGTCAATTTTGCCGATTTCCTTGTCGAATTGGCGTGGAATGACCCATATATATATACGAGTAAAATGTAGCTTGCATACTGCAAGCAGGTCGAACACACTAATTTCATGTCGGCATCATATCGGGAAGGCCGCCGAAAGAAAAAGATATGGATTGAAAATATTCTGATTATTCGCTGTAATTTATTCGTCCGGCATCGAACCCGGGTCTTCCTATTGATACTTACTATGCAGCACAATAGAAGATCACCATCTCTAACTATCTGTGAAAATTCAAGCAGAAATATTATCTGCAACTGCCTCAAACGACGTCATACTTTTCCCTTATATTTCTTATGAGAGAAATGTTAATGTGCTCTGGCATCGAACCCAGGAATAGTACGGTCTTCAGAAAATTGTTTTCTTAATTCAATTTTAACCGTACATCTTCCAGCCAAGCATGAACTTCCTATCATTTCGATAAGTGCATCAAAAAAATAATGAAAAACTAACCCAATGTATTTTAAACGGGAGACATATTTACCGCCCGGCATCGAACCCGGGTCTTTCTGGTAAAACTTCCTATGCAACATAATAGAAGATATTAATCTTTAACTATGTGCGAAAATTCAAGCAGATATATTGGCTGCAACTGCCTCAATCGAAGTCTTTCTTTTCCCTTATATTCCTTATGAGAGAAATGTTAATGTTCTCTGGCATCGAACCCAGGAATATTACGGTCTTATGAAAATTTTTTTCTTAAACTAATTCTTACCTTACACTTTCCGGCTAAGCACGAACCTCCTATTATTTCGAGAAGAGCATCAAAAAAAATAATGAAAAACAGCTCCCATGTATTTTAAAGGGCAGATCTTTGCATCGTCCTAGCATCGAACCCAGGATATTCTTTGTAAAAGTCATTGATGTTTTCGAAAGTCCAAGACTATAAATATAGACAACTTGAGTTTTATTTCTTTACCTTTCCGGAAACTATTTTTTTAAAATTCCCGAAAATCACGGCAATGCATTTAAACGGGAAAAATCGGGACTTTGGGGCCCTCTGGAATCGAACCTATGACACTGAGGATCAAAGTTGCTTTTTTCCTGGGGGTTATACGTTATGGCCAATATGTCATAAAAATTTCAAGTTAATGACGCTTGTGGTTTAGCCTGTGAATTTGTATCCTATCTATATAGCTATATAGCTATATATATGAATGAATCCGGAGAAGCATCTATATATAATAGATGAATGAATCCGGAGAAGCATCTATAAATAATAGATATATCCTTTGTATTAAAAATTTTACATGAATTAAGAAATGTATAAATATTTATATTTATGTTTTCTCATGTAATTTTGTGTGAAATCTAGACGTTCAGGCGTTACTTTGAGGTAATGAAGAAATAACACTTGTGAATTTTGTAGCATCTTCTGGAAGTGGAACTTCTGGAACACCAGAAGATGCTACTCCAGTACCAAAACTGGTCGTGATTAACATAAAAGTGTGGAAAATTTACAAGTGTTATTTCTGCATTACCTTAATGCAATTTTGTATCCGATGAAACAACAGTTCACTTTTAGAGCATTTTCTGAAAATAATTGTTAATGTTTTATGTCAATAAATTTTTATTAATACTGTATAACCATTATGTGATTATAACGTAGGAGTTGCGAATTATCGAAATTGAAGAAAATAAAGTAGACAACATTTCTTTTATTACCTCTAATTAACAGCACAAGGAAATCACATATTTCGGAGCTGACCACTCCTTGGACCAAACTGATCTTTACAAACATAATCTACCATAGCATAGTTTCTAATCACATTTAATGAGTTTAAAAACACTCGCTGCTGCAGCCCCTTCTCAATACAAGACATTTCGAGGATAGGAAAGGTGACAAAGTTGTCGACACATTAAAAGAACAAGAAGACCATCAGTTTCATTTCTCACTTCTGACCCATCACTTATTTTACCCGTCGTGAAATGTCTCTACTCCAACAATCACTGTGACTACGATTCTTCCAGTTGACACAAAAATGCTCAAAACATGAGCAAACGCAAAGCAATGGTTTATTGGGGTTCACAGAATTTTGTAGACGTTTGAAATCTGGGGGATAGAATTGCACTATTGACAAGGAGTCTATTTATAAATGCATTTTAGACGGGTGCTTGGGTGACTCTTAGTGAATCTCCTAATTTTCACTGATTTCCTATTGGTCCTTGCTTCCTTCCTTTAGATACATTTACCCATTCGTAGTGCACATGGAAGCGACATAACCTTTCGCAGCACGTAAAAGTATCTTTTGTGGTGGTATATTTACGTTGTGGATATTATCTAATGAGGGAAAATACGAATTATATTCATGTATTCGATACAAAGACGATGGAATGCTCTCCTTACTCTGTGGGATCAACCTGTAGGTCAAAGTAACCTGAGGACTCAACAGGCAGCTAATACCCTATTAGGAGATACCCGGTGAAAGTTTCCCGAGTGACTATTCAAAGTAACGGTTGAGTCCAGCAGATGGTTTCGGAAGAAACTCGGCCCCATCGTGCTGCGTTTCCGCTCGAACGATAGAATGACGTATTAATAAAGATACAATAAGCGCATTCGTAAAATCACGTATGCATAATATTTGGTCCCTCCCTAAAAATGCATACTTACGCTAAACATCTATCATAGGGACAATCGACAAACTATTAAAAATCAAATTATTTACAAACTTAAACCAACTCGTTAAAAAAATATTGACTGTAAAATAAATAAGTTCTGCAGTCATCATAAATGACTTAAATGTTTCAGCTCTACTAGGAGCCGACAACAATGGGTAAAAAAATCGAATCTAAATTATCTTAAAAAATTACAGGTAATATATATGCATATCTTTGCAAGTGTAGATTGACATATGTGCATATATACAAGTATATTGGGAGAATAGATTCTCACTCGATCTCTTCTCTTTGGTTGATAATACATTTTGAATACTGAATGTATTTTTACAGGGAATGGTGTACATTATTACATAAATGGAAACTAATTAACATTGCAAAGTCAGTCTCATCTTCGTTTAAGTTACCCCTCATACTAAAAAAAATCATACAATGACAGCGTTAATAATCCCTCCACATAAGTTTAAAGAATCACAGATAAGATACACTCATGAATATCTTCCGAGACCGTCTGTGCGGCCCTTCACTCACTGAAGAACTGATATTGGCTTGGTCGGCGATATTAGCGCAAGAGGCGAAGCGGGTTCCGCGCTCGACGAGGGCGTGGAAAATAGGAGCGGCGGTGGAGGCGCTTGCGCGTATTGCCCGAAGGAGGCGGGGAATTGGAAGTGGGGGCTGGCGGCTGGGCTGTAGCATGGGCTGAGGGCGGAGGCCAACGGGCTCAGGGAGCTCCAGAAATGTAGCGGCCCAAGAGGTGTTTTGGCTGCGAATGCCTGGAATTGGGGGGACGTCAACGCCACTACGGGTGTGTGAAGAGAGGGAGAGGGGGCTGCTGACAGGGGTTGGGGCCTGGTGGGCGCCCCGACGCTGTCCACGGAGAGCGGCACCGGCTTAGACTTGGTCTCCGACAAATTTCCCGTTGGATGCGGTGAGCGGCGCTTGAGGATAAGCGGTGAGCGGCACCTTGTGGGGGTTCTGCGGCCTTTGATGTCCAGGTTGATTGGCTGGCAAGGGGACGAAGCTGCTGAGCGAGCCACTTCGGAGCAGGCGTCGTCCATGTCCTCGGATCGAAGAGAGGATGTTGGGACCGGAATTTTCTTCCAGCAGTCGGCCATCGGAGAACAAAGACCAAAAGTCCGAACATCGGGAACTCCTGTCGAGAGCAAAGATTTATAATTTACAGAATAGGCATCATAAATGGCCTTTCTTACACGAGTATCCTACTAATTATTTATTCCCCTTCTTTACTTCTCGAAAGCCTACCCCTACAATCCAGCAACTTCTGTTCCAACCTGTCTTCCCATTTTTTATTATATATCCCTCGCATATTTTCTACATTTATTCTTACGGCGTTACACCCCCTCTCAGATTTGAACCTTCAATTTCTTTAACCTCCCATTTTATCCTGTAACAAATCTTCTCCTTTTTTCGATCGTTGGCACAATCTCGTATGTTTTCCTATTAAAATTTTTATCTTTCACTTTTATATGAAAGACCTCCAACCTTATAAATTCTTTCTTCTTAAACGCCCGGGCAGCAAAATACTCTAAACCAGTGGTCGCCGATCTTTTTTCTACCACTCACATTGTTACAGCTTCATTTTCTTACCGCCAATCGGAGTACCAATAAGTATGAAATTATGAATAATATAATTATAAAATGAACCTTAGAAAATCAGAGAAAAAAAACTTGAAGAAGATCAAGCAGGATTTTAACCTTGGAGAAAAACTCAAAATCAAAATTTTACTCAAAGAACGTTGATGGGAAAAACAATTGAGAAAAACCAAAAGCTATACTTAGCATTGTTATACTTAAGGAATGCTTTTGATTCTGTACCTCGAGTGTACCTATGGGAGGCAGTGATAAAGAAGAAAGTACCTAACAAACTTATAATAGTCATTAAAAGTCTATGAGTAAAGGGGATAGTCAGAATAGATGGAGTATTATCCAGAGAAATCTGCATGGAAAAATGAGGAAAATGATGAAGAACAGGACAGAATGAAATAAATGGGTGGAGATGACGGGATGGTGGACCCAGGCAGCCTCCCCGACGCTGAAAGGCATGGAAATAAGTTGATGAAAGTTAACAAAAACTTTAATTGAGAGAATAATTATAGCGAACCTATTAGTCCTGCCTACAAAAACGTTTTAGGATCCCTGCTCTAGAACAAGAATCATCTCCTTTTTTCCCTGTATTGTTTCAAGAACCTTCATCACCCGATTCATTTACTTCGTAAAGCCTTTCTAAGCTACAACTAGCTAAGTTTTAATCCCCTCATGAATCTCCTCATTTGAGTCATTTCACGTTTATTTTTCCAACCTTGCTTCATGAGTAAATACACGATTTAATATTTTCTCATTTCTTTCAGAGTCCGATTAACCAGCTTTTTCATCGGCGACTATCTATCTTTTTTCGCTTCTTTGTGTATTTCTTGAATATTTTCAAGATGTTTTGTCTATTCCTTTGTATACGTATAACTTTGTCACTCCTCTTCCTAGCTCAGTCTGATTCCCTCCATAGCTATCTTAACTCGTGTTATTTAATTTGAGAAACGATTTCACTACAAGCGGCTATCTCCAACATCGTTCATTATTATGAATGGTTTCATTAAATATGAATCTATATATCGCATATTTCCGCAAAGAAGGCTATAATTGAATCATAAAAAATACCCCCGAAATCGTCTTATACAGACACAAAAACTGATTGAAATTTATATAAATTAAAACCATTATAGCATAAAAATTCACTTACCAATGTATTTAAAACTATTAAACTAATAAAAAGTACTAATAATATAATATTAAAAATTATGTCAATTGAGCTACTGATATTTATAATATTCAAAATTATGTCAATTGAGCTACTGATATTTAAGGTCATTATCCGAATGCCCGAATCAGATCAAATATTTGCAGCAATCGAAAGGCAGAGTACTACAGGCAGGATCAAGAGATAGCAGTCCTCCTTCAAAAGGAGTGATTCCAATGAGCCATCACCGAGTTATCTAAAGTACCTTTGTGCTCCGTTGGATGTGAATATTATGGTGGCTAATCTTGCTAGTGAGCATCCAAAATGGTTGCTATTAACCTTAAAAATACTAGATTTATAATTATTACAAAGCATATCTCAAGTCACGATGTGGAGTAGGGATATTACAAATCGAGGAACATGATTTGTTAAGGTGCAAATGATAAATCGATATACATATGATAGGTTTTGTGAAGCAAGAAAGGGAATGGAGCATATCACCTCCAGAATGCTACAACAGTGGACTTTATTGGTGGTTTATCAGCACCCATCGACTGAATTCAATGTCACTGGTTCGAGATCTTGGCTCGATAAAATTTTTAACTCAATTTAAAAAAAAATGTTGAATACGACAACGGAAAGCAGCGAGTTATGTTTCCAGTAGAGACGTCGTGTTTCCAGAAATGACCCTAAAGATAGCGGAACTTTTCATTTAACAGACATCAACTGTTGAGAAATTACCAACCAGATTAAAGAATCGATACTAATCAGACAGGGTGTGAATAAAGTTAACATTTAAAGAACTTTGACGCACCTAGGACAGTACAGCTGTGTATTGGAAATGGGGAAAATAACGCATGCACAGTATGCAATCACAGCCTCTTATAAAATATTATGCTGTTTTTCTTTTCGCGCAGGAAGTGGGAGGCGTATTTGGACCGTAGGTGAGCAAGGAGGTGGCAGCATTAGAGAAAAAAATTAAATATTTCAGTGACATCTTCAAAATCTGGTAAATTTTCCTAAAAAACTTATAAAGTTTTCTTAAAAAGCGTGGTAAAACGTGCGTCCCAGTAATCGTCTTTTATTCATTGCGGATTCATGGAATGGCCAAACAAGCTCTGCAACCTGTGATCAGGTATGTTTTTCAGACGATCTGCTAAATGTAAATTATGCTTGTGAAAGGCAATGCTTTGTAAAATGCTCATGGTATACCCATGTATGTGTTTTTTCGTTTTTGTAGTAATTTTCTGCCAGATTATTGTGAAAAAGCTTAAATGTGATGATTTACTGCAAAAGTAAAGACTATAAATAAAAAAAACTATTTACACATTATTTTACTTAATTGCATAACTAATAAAATTTCACGAGCTAATTGATACTAAAAGTTACCAAAATCAGAATCCTTAAATTGAATCGACTTCAATAAACATTGAAATTTTAACACTGAATAAATAAATTAAAGACTCATTGAACTTTAAATTCTCACGATAATGGAAAAGGATTAAAACAACTATAATCAAGTTTGAAGCGCAAGTGACATGCATCGGAAGAAATAAAAAAGGTCTCGTAAGACTCTAACGATACTCAAACACGAATGTGCAGATTTTACATCACGCGCCTGTCACAGGCTCGGCGGTCCCACTTTAAGGGACATAAGTTTCTCCTCGAATGTATTCTCGTTTTCGAACTGAAGGACGTTTGTATTCGAATATTCCTCCCTATTTGGATAAATGGCAGGTTTGAGTACATTTAAGACCAGAGGTTACGTCCATAAAGATGGTAGATCTGGAAAGTTTCCCATTAAACACGGAGTTGCCGACGTATATGTATTAGAGGTTTGAAATCTCCAAAAGCCGTCTTCGTTAGCGTTCCTCCTGTTACTTTCTGGTAATCCGAGAAAGCAAGAAAGGAATGCCGCACTTCACGATGCTAAACGCGCCGACAAAGACGGCTTTACGAGATTTCAAACCTCAAATTGATTAACAGCCGTGTTCCAAATTTTTCTTTTCGTACGACATACAGTCACAGCTGATTGTTTATTAATCTGAAACATAACTATAAAGCACCTATAAATTGCTATAACTATAAACCATTACCAACGAATACCGAATGATTCGAGAAAGCATTTTTACGAACCATCATTCATCATACTTTAAGCGAGGCTCTCCGTCATCGAAGCTCATTTGGTTGAAATTAGGTTATTCTATTGGTTATCAGGTGAAATAATGGAAATATTGCTTTTATGTCTATCAGTGAGTAACAAGTAAAATATATATAAAAGAAATAAAAATAAGATTTGAGAATTACTCGAAAACAGCGAGTTATTCCTTGCAGATTTGGTCTAGCGCGGTGTGTTATCTATACTCAGATTGTCGATTTTAAATTAATTGTTACAACAAAACTAAGGCTCATTTAGGCGAACGACAAGACGATTTTTCATTGCTTTACTTCCTGCATCACCGCAAAAATTTTCATCAAAATCCCAGGATAAAAGGGAGAGTCTCCCCATGTAAGAGAAGAAGAAATCAGAAGACATTGGTAGAGCAAACTGTAGTGACGACTGAAGGGAATGAGAATTACCAAAGGAACATGTTAGACATTTATACCTTAATACTTAATTTTCTACCTTTATTTATTTTATTTTTTACCTTTATTTATTTCATTTTCTACCTTTATTTTCTACTAAATTTTCTACCTTAATAATTAATATTACGAAACTCAACGTTTCGTGGTGAAATTCCTTAATTCTTTGGCGATATTTTATTTTATCGTGTGCAGTATTTTACTATGTTTTATTATTATAAGAGACAATATTCTAATTTCCACTCCTAGAGTTCCTAAAACATTGGAAATTAAATGAAAATTTAGAACATAACGATAAAGATTTATCACACTCCATGATACATTTTAGTTGAAAAAAGAGATTTTTCATTTGTATTGAAGTATTTTACAGTTATGCTGTTTCAAAATATATTTTATGCTTGTCATGTCACAAAACTAGTTACTAATGATAGAATTATTCAAATATAGCACAAAAACTGATATTTTCAACTCTGCAAAATTCACTGAAAACGAACAATATTTGCGGAAAACTAAGCTTATCGTATACGAAGCTGCCAGAATTCTCACTAATTCTACGCATAACAATTATTCAAATAGGTACATCTTGATGATACCAAACAATCAGTCTGAATAAAACCCCGTGCTTAAGAAAGGAGGAGACATTTTTAGAGTGATGATTCAAACATGCTTTTACAGACTGTCATTCTTGTATCACCGTTCTAGAACGTAGAATTCTATTCAGATAAGGAAAATAAGGAAAAGTCTTATAAAGTGTATCATTTAATGAGAATATTATGTCACCATGACTTCATTTTATTCTTACGATAATGTAAAGATAAGCTCATAGTTGGAATATCTAGATTGCATGCTGACATAATGTTTGATGATGGAATAAGGTCGATCCTTTCCTGGTACTTTGATACTAGATAACACCAAATAGTAGCCGCTCTTTCTACATACTTGTATATTTTTCAGAAATGTTTGATATGCTGTCATAGGCCAGAGATTATTATGTACTACTTATAAATTTAAAAAATGTAAGCTATTGAAAGAATAATAAATAAATAAATAATTTGACTTCTTGCTCTGAATGTGGTAGCGAGTTTAAATCAGAAACTATACGTTTTGTTTAATTAACTGCGTTTGTCAATGCTTAAACAATCTCTACTTATTTATTCAAAATAAGGAACTGAAAAGCAATTGTTATAGCGATGTCGGATCATCAAACCGAAAGAAAGGTCTCACCAGAAATGATACACTTATAAAAATTTACATTCCGGTGAAACTTATTACGATAACATATGGGATAGAAAACACTGAATCACCTTTAGAAAAAAACCTTGCTTTTCATTTGATATTGATTTTAAATTGCGATGAATCGAGTTGTTTATTATATGAAAGCATAGATATATGTAATTAATGAGTCATTCCAGCTGTGACAAGTAGCGAAGGGAAAACCGCCGGATATGTTGGAAAGTATTTCGAAATTCACTTTTCCTCGTCTCACTGTACGACGAATGCCACCAACTCTTGACTTTCTCTAAACAATATCTCTGAATAATCCAATGCATTCCTACTATACAGCTTTCTTGAGGACTTGAAGTAGTAGTAGAAGTACCAGGATTAAATTACATCGATGGCTCTGAGGTAATCTCGCATGTATGGGCCCCCTCAGGAATCGGGAATCGAACCCAGTACCACTTCCACTAAAAAGAACGCATTATCCGCTCCGCTTTCCGAAAGCCATCATTGTGATGTTCTGGATGCTTAATAATACTGGATGTGACGTAATTTGAAATTAGAAAGAACGGCACGCGAACACATGAGTAATGTAAAGTATAGTATAACTTTGGAAAATAATTGAAACTCTATTTTCATGATATCAACTGCGTTATTTCATATCATATGATCCTAATGCAAGAATCACAATGAACCAAAAGTGACGCACTATTTAATTTCATTTTAACATATAACTCATTTAATCATTAATTTAACACAAACTTTTTACACATTAAATGTATAATTAATTTAATCGTACCAGCCCAAACTTTATCAAAGAACAAAACAAAGCGTTGCCAGAATTCGTTGACCGTTCTAAACTGAAACTGTACTAATCAAGGATATATAAATCGAGAGTTAGATGTTCTTTGCATTCGGGTCCCATTTCCATCTTGAGTTTGGCGCACGATGTCTAAAAGCCGCGACAAAACGATACCACGTGCTCTCATTTGGGCCAATCGTATCGTTGTGCTCTTCGCCACGCACCCCATCCATTTCCTCCTCACCATAGCACTCTCCCGCTGTGCCAATCCGATGGTTAAGAAAACACATTAAACGGTAGTATACCGGCAACGACTTTTGCGTCTGTGTGCACTGGGTTGCCTACATATACGGCGCTGCATAAATCATTCAATCAAATGACTGGTACCGATGAGGATTTAGTGGGATCCCCCCGTGGCTGCGCCGCAGCCGGATGTCATAGGGCAATGGTGTCAGTCACTCTTCCCCTTGGCTTTGAGGAAGATGCTTTGCCAACGCCGAGCTTCCAGGAGGAAAATGTGCCCATGTACCACGATAATAGCGGTAGTGCGTACTTTTTTAGGGCGGACAGCGAGGCCGTCGGTGTCACTAATACGTAGGAAGAGTAGCCACCGCTCGTATTATTTAAAACAGAGGATTGCTCCATTCCTTCCCTCTGACAAACTTCGCGGGAAATGGATGCTATTTGGACGATTTATCTCAACCACATCTTCCCTAACTTCATTTTCGTTCTTAAGGTAGTATCCAGAAAGTTACGAATGAGATAATTGCACTAATATCTTCCAAAGCGACTTTTTCTGCAACTGATAGTAAACAAACTGTAGTATTTTCATCACTACACCACTAAATCTTAACAATAAATTTGTTGGATGGAGTAACCTCAGTCGGAAATAATAACAAATGAATTTCTTGAACAATTTAATTTTTCTAATTTATATCCCGAAAACGTCAATACATATAAAATCGAAGAAGTGACTTAAAATGAAGCATTTTCTTTAAAAATTATCAGAAAAAAAATAAATTATAAAATTTAAATGCGTAGATGTGACATAAAATATTATGCAAACAATTAATAACTCTTAAGATTTTTTTAATCTTTTAAATTCCTAAATAAAATTTCGATGACTTTATGAGAACTTATTGTTTTTAGGTGTATAATTTTTCTTCTTAGCAAGACGTTTCTCATAAAACACCATGTGGTCAGCTATATTTCGGATTCTAAAATTTTGAAGATAACATAATGGACTTTAATTAATTGAAAACACGAATAGTAAAATTAAACAGGAAGTATTGATATCGAAAACAGAATATTCACTATATTCTAAGTCATTAAAATTTTATTACATTTTTACTGATATGTAAAAAATGTGTTTCGTTTCATAATAATAAAATTAAGTGGAGAAAAGGCACAGAATCCCGATTTTTTCACAAAACTTGAAGTTGAAATTTTCCCAAAACCAGATCGTCCCTGACTGAAATTATATACTATGACTGTTCAATTGTGTGTTACCCAGGGGTTCCGAGCCTTTTAGCAACAGCGTGCTACTTGAAAGTTTTAGAAATTTTGTCGTACCAACAGTCCTATATTTTTTTAGAAACATATATATACTTTCGGAAAAGTTCCCAATGGCTTATTTTAATTAAATTACTAAGATATCTTCATATTTTATTATTAATGCACTAGTATTTCGGTTAAACAACCCTTTATCAAGACAACAATAAGTATATAATTTTTTTTCTTTCAATTTTGCGTGCTCATGAACACAGAGGCCCTTGCAGTTATCAGTTATCACCCACGCGTACCACCTGAAACGTTTCCGCGTACTACCAATAGATTTTTTTTTACTATAGAAAATTGTGCATGGTCCATTTAAATTATTCAACATTACATGTACTCATGCAACGATCCGTGTAAAGGGAAAGGCCAAATTATTCAATTAAAATTATCCTTATCCTGGGAAATACAAGTAATATATGAAAAGCTAAATTTGATACTATGCTCCATGTTGTCGGAGTTAACTGCTTTGACAGAAAGCGGACTATGTGGAACGTTTGTCTGCCTTCATTCCCTTCTCCATTGATTTTGAAAATCCCCGAAGAAGGAATGAGGCTATATGAGGAGTGAGCTTTCCTCACTGAGCCTCAGAATACTTTCAATGTAGAATATCCACGAAAGTGCAGTGTAGTGTAATGAAAGTGAAAGTGAAATGACTACGAATTACACTAGTCAATCAGGAGGGACCAAAATCAAGAAGACATTTTGCAGTATCCTGTATTAAAAGGAAAATGAAACATTTTCCATTCAACAGGATATGGAAGTAAGAACTATAAATAATTATATATCTGCTGCTTTATTACCTGGTATTGTTGGACTTGCAGAGAAGTGGTTGAGGGCGAAACCGCTGCTTGGAGCCCCGAAGTAATACTTGCCGCTAAAAACCCGCGGTGTTTTCTGGAGGCTTTCCATCTTCACCCGAAATGGGATTTTGTTCTCCATCTTAACTATCTCAGGAAATGACACGAATCTAGCAGAATGCAAGAGAACAATTTGGTTTAAAGTTTCGATTAAATTCCAATTATAATTAATTTCAAATAAGTTGCAAGAATATTATTATTATGAACTCTCAAGGAATATTTAAAAAATGATCAAAGGGTGGCAGAATACAAAATAATAGTATGCCATTCAACAATGCGGTCAAATATGTTATTAATGTGGTGGGTTCGTAATTTACTAAACTTCAATTCATTTTCGTTCGATTCGATCATATAAATCAGTGGTGGAGAACCTTTCTTTCATTTCAGCGCTTCAGTGGGCCGCTTAATAAACCATAGGGTTGCATATTAGAGGCATATTGTCTACATAAAAGTAGTTCAACATCGAAATTATACGAACGAAAACGAATTTAATTGCATTTTAAATCACAGGACAATGGGAAAACATTTTGTTTTTTTAACAAGTTGAAGGAAGTGACAAAAAGGCCATGAAAAATGCCCCAAGTGACCTTGAGATGATTGAGGCCACTTTTGATCCAAATAAGCCATGATTGTATTAGATAAAGTTCACCTATTGATTGAGTCGTATGATACGTATGCATGGTAAGCGTCATATTTAACGTGCATTGTGAGACTTTAAGAACTTTTGATTGGTATAAAAAGATCTCTTATTTGACAAAGATAGGACTATACACAAAAGAAATTTTCTGAGAGGATTGAGATTCATCCACGTCAGAAAGGTGTATGAAAATTTAAATGGTTCTCCAGGTATATCAAGACCCAGAAGAGGCTGACTGCTGAAGAGTAGAAAGTTAAGCGGCTTTAATAAAAACAAATTCGTGAAAAAGCCATGCATATGCCTCAAATGAAAAATGCATGCGAAAATACGAATGTTATGAGTCATTAAGAATAAATGAGAAAATGGAGTTCTTACTTGGAAATGGAATATTATCGGCATACACGTAGCAAATTTACATGGAATATAAAGCGAAAGAAATTTATAAGTAGAGAAACAATTTACCGGTAAACAAATTTCTGTCCTAGGACCTTCTTGATAATGTTCTTATCGTAATAGTAGCGCAAGGCACGACTCAATTTGTCATAGTTCATATTCGTCTTATTTTTCCGAAGTCCCCACAGCCTGGCAACTTCTTCTGCGTTGACTAGCTTGAATTCACCGTCATTATTAGTCCAGGTGATTATATTACAGTACTGATTGCTCAGCAGTAGTTCCAGGAGGAATTGCCACAACGTTATATTCGTCTCCATCACGCCTGCTGGTAGAATAGTACAAAGGAATCTTGTGAATAGGACGAAAATACATTTATATCTTGATTTAAGAAATGGAACTAAAATAAAATGAATTATATATAATTATATTCGAACTTAGAGGATGATTATGTAACTAAAAACCCAAATTTTACAATACAGATGACTGAGGAGAGAGAGATTTAACAAAATTTCAGTTGCTTGATAAATGTCCTTACATATAAATAAGATATTTATGGTATTTAAACTTAACTTATGTTAGTATCGCACTTTTGATGAAAATATGTTACATTAGGAAATTTTCCGCTTTCGCAATTAGGAGATATGACCGATTCAAACATCCATTTTATTCTCTTGGCTGCACACAGTAGAATGACCTTGTACCCATGGTTCAGACTTCATTGTGAATAATTTCCTCAATCCTACATGTCATCGTCATATTACCATACTACGAGATTGAATTAAAAAAATAAAGGATTACATAACCCGTAAGTCTGTATTTATTCGCAGTATAAATACATGTGGCACAAAAAATTCCATTAATCATAAATGCCGAGGCACAAAAGAACGGTAACACCAGTTTTTGTGCTGCGATAATGATTCGATATCATATATTACGATTGCGAGTGAGATTTTATTCGTAAACATTTATTATATTGCAGGGTTAGGTAATTCGTCATTTCTAGTTTGTTTTGTATTTGTAAACCAATTTGACGAAGTAAAATTGTTTGCTGAGGAGAATCCAATAATTTAAACATATTTGATATTTCCCAACTTTTTAAAGAAACTAAGCGATATTAGAAAACTTGTGAGATGAATACTGAGATTGCAAAAAATAAGCATAATAGATGAATGATTTTTTAGGAGTTAGATGAAACATCCATTTCCCCACATTTACGAGGTAATAAGTAAGAGGAAGCTATCCGATCTTTCGAATTTAAATTTATACACGACCTAGAGTACAATGAAGAGCTTTGGAGACACTTCGCCTCAAATTTACAAAAGAGTGCAAAATATTCCAGACTTTCGCATTGCTGTATCAGTAAGTCTGAATCTTACCATAGCTTAAAATAATTTTCCCTCCAGTAAATAGGCAATATGCTTCAGGTCTAGAAAGGTCACATAAACTTCACCATTTCGGAAAGCATGTCACGTAACTTTCATCGATGTAAACAAACTTTGTTTTTACACTCCCTTTACTTTTGGAGAAAAAAAATCAATTCAGGTTCCCCGCAAAAGTTTTCACATTCATTGACGATTTCATATTGCTGACGATTCCGTCGGGTAATTTCCATAATCTACCGAAAGAACGTGTTATACGGTTCTGGAATGTTCCCTGAAGAGGCACTGGGGAGTTCCGTGAGGTGATTTATGCAAATTTAAATCCTGCGTGAATTATGCGTGTGGTAGGGCAACTCAGGTGTCTGAGGGATATGGGTGAGGCGAGACGGTGGCGAGCGTCCGTCAAATAGAGTGGCTTCTCGTTCCCTTGTTGATATTATACGATTTGACTACAGCGATATATAAATAGAATTCCTAATAAGGACGCAATCAGACAATATTACTGCGATTGCCACCACCTCACTATTCTATTTGCAGAATGATTTCTATTTATTTCGGGTAATTTCGTTCGCGGAGGCAGTTCCGAACGGTTCTGAACTGTTAGTCCCGCGTTCGCGGAAGGGTAGAACCAGTTCGGAATCGGTAATTTCAGTTCCAGAATCGGTGGAAGGACAGATAGTCCGGTGCATGCGCATTACTTTCTTACGGGGTTAAATCCTGTTGGGAGCGGGGATTTGAAAATCATCTGTTTTATGTTTTGTTGTTTGTATTGGCGTATCGATAGAGGGACACTTGTTGGATATAATCCTGTTCGCTGAGAATCTTTAACGAGAGTAGACGTTGTTTTTTTCCGCTCTTCGAGATAACCTGCTCTAGGTGATTATCAATCGTGTATCCATTCATTCGTAACGAGCGTGAAAACAGAATGAGTTTATTTTGCCATTTCAGTTCAAGTGACGAAGATCTGGAAGATGCACTTGAAGCAGTTTCCGTCCCGAAAACGGAAAATTACTTCGAAGAAATTGTTCCAAAGTTCAGTGACCAGCTATATATGGAGCATTACAGAACCAGTCGAAGGGTTTCAAGTATTTGTTATAAAAATTCCCCCTCTATCTCCTCATATCCCGAAGGATATTAAATTTTGCAGGCTTCGATGGTCTTGCCTTCTTAAATTTGAAGGGGTTTCAGATGCTTGTGGTGACTCAGTTCCTAAATAGAGAATAACCAGATTTTTCATGCTACATGAAGGTGCATTACCTAAATTTTATTTTCAAAACAGGAAACCGCTGATTTTATTCATGCAATATGAGTTAAATTGATATACTACTATTTACCAAATATCTCCAGGAACAGTCAATTTAATGAAATTATTTGCACTTTACACCTGCATAAAAATCTTGTTTGCATTAAGTCATCTGATCACTTATCATATAACTCTTTACCTATTGTCTCCTTATTCATTGCTGAAAGATCCAGGTGATCTTCAGCCATCGTTAAAAGGACGATTTCTGGCGTTATGCTTTTCTTGTTTTAGAGAATTTTGGACATTTCGTCCGAAAAATTAAAGTCCTTCCGTCCTCTGCCTTTTTTTTGCATTATCGATCCATTTTTTATAATTTCTTTCTAGCACCTTCCATCTATTTTCGCAGAGTTGCGAGAATTTTCTCTTTTGCGGTGGCCGAAAGTTCTTCCGCGATCACCTCAAACATTTTCTTTAAATTTCATATTTTGCCACCTCCAACCAACCAACCCTGACGTTTTTGTACGAGTTCAGTAATAGCAAAGTTTTATTTCTGGACCAGTGCACGCTTTCCCTTCTCTCCTCTTCACATTGGATTATAACAAATTCACTTAAATCTTAAGAAAGGAAACAAAATTAACTATAGTCACATTACTTGGCAGTTATACTTAAATATTATTCAAAGCGGAATAGATTTCCATTGTATTTTAGAAAAGACTGGTGAAAAACTTGTTTCTACGAATAGGTTCAGTTACAAAAGCAAAATCTATATTTTCTGCTATTAATACTTCAATGCAATATACTTCTAACCTACTTGATGATGATATTATTAGTTAAAACTGGTTGCATAATTGAATATTTACGTGGAAAAATAAATATTTCATTCCTATTCTCGGATATATTAGCTCAGAATCAGTATATTTCTTCCAAATTTCATATTCTTAACTTACTTTCCATAATATTTTATCAAAGTTTACGAAAGGACTTATACTTTGTCCGTGCCAAAATCAGCAGGTACTAAGAGTTTCAAATTTGAACCGCTGGAGGGTTGGTATACAATTCCGAACCAGTTCTTTGTCGTTCGAGGTGCAAAAATCCTAGAACCGATTTGAAGAACCGCGCATGCGCTCTAAAAAATCCGGAACTAGTTCGGAACCGTTCGGAACTGCCTCCGCGAACGCACCTTATATTTAATGGATAACGAACCAGTGGAAGTGAAGGGATTTCAGCAAATGGTTTCTAGGACTATAATGAAAGTAAAAGTTTAATCTACCGTCACCACCTGATAATAATGACCGCATACATTTGCCTCTAATCTGATTATTTTCAACAATCATCGCGACATAATTTTGTGAACCAAACATTAACATTGAAATCACGTTAATTTGTTATTGGTTGGTGATCTAGTGTGTTTAATTGTACGGAGTCTTTTGGTGCAGTTTTACTAATCATCCCCTTCACCCTGACATTGGCAGACCAAAACAAATATGCATTTATCCTAAGAGATGTGCGCCAAATAGCGAAGGTGTGTAGCATGTAGCAATCCAATTTCTGAATAAAATTGGAAAACCAGTTAATATACATTAAATAATGTCTAGGCAATATAGCGAAAGTTTTTTCATCTAGGCAAGCGTATGAATGGGACAATAAATTCAAAGATGGAGTTGCAAGTCGTACCGTAGGACTATCGAAAAGATTGAACATAAAAATTTTCAGTCTCCCTTATTCCCCTTATTTGTCTGATCTAGCGCCCGGGGATTGTCATTCTTTTGGGCCACTTAATGAGGCCTTTGGTGTCAAGAAGTTTTCCACGTATGATAAGGTGAAAAAGTGCAGACATGATTGGAAAGTCAACCAGAAGATTTTTTTCCACGTGAATTCAATACACTTGAGAAGTAGCTGGGTACGTCCGTTAAAAGAGGGGACTATGTTGAATATGTAAGACAATTTTTAGGCTTTGGTTCATAAGAATGGCACATTCTGTTGTTAGTAAGTGATCTAAGCTCAAATTCGCAACATTATACAATTCGAGCTATCATTTGAAGAAAATTTCATATTAATGATGTAATTAGAATCAGGCAACATACAAATTCTTTAACATGTTCTAGAAAAATACATCATTCGACTTCCCTAAAATGTACACATCGCTCTAATGAGGAATTCCAACCTATTTGTAAAGTATTTAGCCCGAAAGCAAGTTGAAACCTCATCCCCTCCACCACTGGCAACCAAGAGCAAAGAGAAGGGAATTGGGCTTCCTAAGCAAGGTGAGGTAGTTCTTCCTTGCTTTCCCAACCAAGTAGAGCATGCCTATGTAAGTGAAACACAATGACTATACGAGTAACACTTTACTTAACATTCCATATGGTGAAATCTTAAATTATTCTATTATTCATTATCAGCTGTCCCTTAGAATCTTCCATGTCATCACAGTCATGATCAAGACTGAGACAAAAGTAAATTAAAGATTCATTTTCTGTACTCTGTAACAAAATAAAAATGAAATATATTCCATCCATCAATATACAGTATGACAGAGGAACTCGAATCCATTCTAATTACAATCGAATTGTCATTCTTCACCTGGAGTAATAGCTTACAAAAATGAATTTTTGGATTGATATTGGGATTATAAATGGAAATATGCAAAACATCATTTGGATGGATATTTTAGCAAAACCGGCACCGGAATTTCGAAGTCGGATCGAAATCTCAAAATTGAATATGATCATAGCCATCGCTTTCGCTTTTACTCCTAAACAATAACAGTTCGACCCTTAAAATCTCCATTAGGAACTCTCTTCATGCTCTGCTCCGCTAGCCACGTGACTTTGGTAGTAACATCGGAATCTCATATGTGGTCATATTCAATAAACTGGCTCCCAATAACATTCGTAATAGCATTTCCTTTTGAAAAATTTCGACTATAACGCACTCCTCATGATGAGTGGGGAAAATAATTGAGCTCCCTCGATCTAAAAAAGGGAGCCTTCAACTGCGAGGAAGCTGGCAATTCCTTCTTCACTATGACGTGCTTGAGATTTATTGGTTTCGGTGTAAGAGTGGTGAGTAGAGGGGTAACTCGAAGGAGCGTGGGCCAGCCATACTCTCCCTTCTTCACATTCCTTTTTTTTCTCACTCCAAAACCTCCGGACCAAAGACCCCAGCGCAAACAAATCAACCGCCACACTGCTACTGTTCGTTTACCCATTTCCCTTTGTAATTCATATCTTCATTCTAAATCTCTTGCAGGCACAAAACTTCTTACGTTTTAGTGCCCATCGGTGTAGTACCATACAATTTATCTATAGCATTTAAGGAACGATTTTAATTGCTCTAGCGGCAAAACTACCGCTTTTTTACTCTACGCGTGTATATGAAAACATGAAAGATGTTTGGGACAGCGGATCCGGGAGTCACTTCTCCACAAGACAGGATAATCTTGTATGATCAACGTAAGTCTAAATGGACTTTACGTACAGGTATCAGCTAGAAGAGCGATATTCGAAATAGTGATTGAAATTCTACACAGCTATTAATACGCAAATGAAAGCAAGGTCTTCATCTAAATCTTTTTATATTTAATTTTTATATACTTATGTAAATAGATAACACTTATTTAAATCTCAACATGACTATGCTTATAGATGTATTTCATACATGTACCTATTGTTAATATATTTTATATATTTTGTCACGTTTCTAACCATATTTTAGTTATTACTATCAGTAGGTTTAGTAGGTTTGCGCAGATTTTTCACACCCCCCGCTTCTTAGTGTTTTATTCCTGTAGAGGATAGATGTTTTTCCTAAGAATATCTTAGGATTTTTAGATCCAGAATTTTTCTCAATTTTCTTCATACTATATCTTTAAATTGATTATTGTATATTATATGACGAATTTGTTAGATGGAGACTTTTAATGTCAATCTCGCCCGATTTAATTTATTATATTATATTATAAAACTTTAAAATATGTAAAAAAGATCGAAAGTTTGTAGATTAAGAGCGGAAACCAATTATTCCTGAATCCACAATGCAAGTAAAATTAACTGCTAAAAGAAATTCCGGCGGAAATCACAATGTTATTTGATATATTGCATAAAATATTTATCGGTCTAAACACTACCTGACATTCGTTTAATACTAGAGTATCAAAAGTCAACAATTATTTACTAATTGAAATTCAAAAAATCTAAGATAAACCGCAGCGGAAAATGCTGTAAATACAGTCGGACGTAAAATGAGAGATCAGGATCTGTGCCGCAGTCACGACGACTTTAATTTCCGTTTTTGGTTAGGTTTTTCAGGCACTCTACTAAACTTAAAAGTTAAACACCCATCCATTTATTCGAGCTCCGAAGTGAAGTATGAATCCCAGTAGAGTGACGGGGTTTCGGCCCACCCAAAATTCTAAGCGGTACCACCACTCTTGTCTTCCAGACGTTGATCGCTAGAAAATCTCTCCCGTCTCCCGAGCTAAGTGCGGTAGTTCTCGGTCGAGAGTTTGTAATCGCCTCTTGGGACGCCAAACCTTATTTTACGCCGCCCACCTCTTCCAGCTTATTTATTTTCCCCGTCCTCAGTTAATCATCCGAAAACTCCCGGCTCCTCCATCCTGCGCACAATCTCTCTTTTCCCTTCCATATCCTTTGATGGTTCTGATCAAATCCCGCTGTGTGATACACTCCACCTTCATTTGTGAGGCACTTCCCAATAGAGAAGTACCGCCCGTCGAGCCCCCGGCGTCTTCCGACTCCCTCCTTCAGGGGGCGTTGCTGCCAAGTCGACCTCCGTCAAACGCGTGCCCTATCTGCGCTTGTCTGCAAGAACACTCGCGCGTCCCGAAGATTCTGCGTCCGGGCGTGCAACTGTCCGTCGCCGCGACGCGAAAACACTGCAAAGCGGACGGCGAGAGGATGCGACGGATGGCGGCGAGGAATCGCGCGTCCTAGTCAATGAAAAGGAATTTCTATCGCAGATGCCGAAGGCCTCTTGGAAGGAAATGATATGATGGAATGCGCACCACTCCAGAAGAGGATAAGAGCGATTGTTCGAAGGGGGATGCTTTAATCAGAGAGAAGTTTATTCCGAGTTGGAAGCTTACTTACGAGAAACAAAGTGCCATAAGATATGAGGCTAAATTAAATGTGCCGTCACGTGACGATATATGATAAAATGAATGTACCTTCGAAATGATTGTTCTGCATTTGTAACAAAAAACGGAAAAATAATAAATGGACATTTTTATGACTGGCATATTTTAACCTGATAAATTAAGAAGTTGTTTAATAATAATAATCATTAAGATTTCTATGTTCCTGACTATATTATTTGTAGAGACAACTCTGAATTTCCAATATTACCTAGAGTAAAATAAAATTAATTTCTTCAAGTTTCACCAGAATAGAAAATACCCTGGAGCAATACAAAAATGTGAAAACAGTAATCCTTTGCCGCAAAAGAAGCTCAAGGGGCAGTACTTTTTTAAAGACCATACAGTAAACGATTTATACGAGAATAGTGGGACTTCGAAGACATTTTCATTTGCTGTAACTACTAAACCGTGATTTCGACTAAAATAACTGATTTTTCGTGCGTCTTCTAAAAGCATTTCTATGGATTGTACACGACGGACATTAATCAGAAGTCATCGAACTATGGGGCGTAACAAACTGCGCCAGCGTATTTGATTAGTATATCAATACGGTACGTGTAAAAGTTTTTAGATTTTCTGAGTCAATCGTAGAGGTAGGGACCCAAATACGGGCAGAAGACTGCTAGAAACCGGTAATATTAAGCGCAAATTCCTTCATTCTAACAGAACATATATTGCTTTTAGAATCTCTGTTATGACCATCTCAGAGACTGTATATTATTAAGAAGGAAAGGTATTTTCTCTTTTGGGTTGTATTTGTCGCTTTTCTCTGCGACATTATACGAATAATTCTGAGAACAAATTCGAATCATGGTCAATTTCTCATAGGTAGTAAGGTAATTCCGGGTGAGATGCCCCAGTCGTGGTATTTTTAAGGAATAACACAATATTGCTCTACGGACGGTGTTCGTCAGTTAGTTGGAATGCACCTGTCTATCTGCAATTGTTTCACGGCGATTTATTCTTTTTCCGCAGTTTTATAACATAATTTCAAGTAGGAACTGTTTTATTCCGCCCTGTTATAAGATAGAGCATAATGTTTCTGATTGGCATCAGTTTAAATGTTAGAATGTTTTGAATTAAAGGGCGAAAACTTTTAGCTATAGGCTCATCTATTATCCACGTGCAGTGACTGGCCATCTTGGACAAAGTGTAGCCCCACATGTAAGGGCATCTCTCCCGTACTGAAAGGATAGACCCACCTTTTATCGGGATAGATGCCGCAGTACTATCTTTAGGTATATGTGCCCTATTGGTATCAATTTAACTTTAAGGTGATACTTATTAAGGCTCTATTCAAGAAAACGTTTGTAATCTACATTTAAATTTAAATCCGCGGTCGAATGCATTTTATGCACGATCAAAAGATGACGCATTGTTTCATAAGCACTAGGGTGGAGCGTTTTGCCACTTTTTTTGATTGAAATTTAATACTGGCAAACGTTGCCACTCAAATGGACATTACAAATATAATTTTTTTTCGAAATCAAGAAATATCTTCTGTGAGAATTTTTTCCTCGACGTTTCGAAATTTCGACAAGAAAATGAAATAGTTGTTAATTTGTTTTAATTTTTAAAACGACAATATTTTTGCGTAAAAAGATGTCACTCGTAAAACAAAGGGATGACCATGCCCCCATATGCTATTTATATGCCTCTAGAGGAGGCTGAGATGCCTCCTATTTTTTTGCAAATGACACTTCTAAATAGATTTTAAAGTTAAACTAAATGTTTAGTAAGATCCTAATTTCTAGTTCAATTCAAAAATTTTCTTACATAACAAGCGCTTTCCAGATTAAATGCAGTTTAAGGAAATGGGGTATCTATTTCACAGGGGTGGGGGTGTCTCACTAGGACACTCGGAGAGATGACCAAATGCGAGGTTCCTGAAAATGTTTTTAAACAAAATTTCTTTATATACTATTAATAATCAATAAATGTTATATTCTATCACGCAGTTTTACATTCTTGTTATCGCTGAAGTCATTGTTATGAAGTAATTTCCTTAGGTGGGGCCTCCCCAGTAATCTCTCCCAGAAATTATCTTATGCCTTAACCATCGACATTGAATGTTCTCTGCCAAAAAATACCATTCTTTTGGTTGGAATCTTCTAAGACCGCCCGGAATTCACCTAGAAGACATCTCTAGAGGTTAGAACGAAAATGCGTGCGTCTGCGAAAGATACATTAAGAAGCTAAGCTCGTTTATCGCAGGAATCAGGATTCCTATTCAAATGAATTTTTTGCCCGAAGGGAAGGAAATCCTACTAGTAGATGTCATTAGTAGCGCCTCTCAAACAACATTTGTTCTTCGGTATCTTTTAAAGCGGTCATAATCGCCTGGTGCTATAATTCGAGACCATGAGGAGGAATAAAACATCGGCGAGCCAACAGCCAATTTACTTTCTCATTGGGGAAAATGAATTGAACCTACGGAGATAAATTCCGCGCCAAAACAAAAGAACGCGCATCCGACAGCGGAGGGGAATGTCAACTGGAGAGTTGATAGCCCGAAAGAATCTCATGCATTAGCGAGAGGTGATGACGAAGCCCGAAGTACTATACATAAATTGGCAAAATGTTTCAAAGTTCCTCCGCGGAGCTCTGATTGTAAAGCACGGATCGTCCTCCCATTTTATCGGAATTAAGGAAAGATGAAAGCGGGCCGTGGGGCGAGTCTCACATTTCAATGGCGGGACTTCAACCCACGACCCTCCGCAACGAGCGAGACCGCGCTGACCTCTATGAACGGAGGTCGGAGGATAATAAGAGGAGTAAGAGTATGGCAGGCCGCGGCGTCGGATAGAGAAAAAACCCAATGCGGCATTATTCAGGGAGAGGAAGGCCTTCCTCGTGACCTCCGACCTGTGCCGGAGCCCTACCGAGAAGTTTATTGCCGCTTTTAATTTATGGAATCTCCGCGTACAAGTTTTCAATTTGGCGGTTTCCGGGTGTGTGACTGAGCTCCCAGAGGGCGGCCTCGCTGGCTCCATCCCCACTCCATTTCTTCCTTCCTACCCCTCCCTCCACTGTGGATGCCAACTTTACAGGATTTTCCAAGAGTTTCGTTTGTTTACGATTCCAATTTCTCCCTCCTGTTTGATCCCCAGATTCATCCCTAGATCTCTCCCTCCTAGATTTGATCGAAGTATTTGCAAATTAATACATAAATATGGAACTTAGACATAAAAAAATGAAAAAATTACCAGAAACTGTTATGAAAATTGAGCGAATGTTCATATTAGCCTCTAGGAACTTCCTGAGCACAAGCAGATCACCAAGAGGTCTCTGGTGTTGCGCGAAGTGTTTAAATGTTCCTCTTTGAAAATGGAAAAATGACGAAAAAATATATAAATTATATAAATTATATATAAATGAAAAAGGATAAATAGTATTCTTGCATAGAGTCAATTTATTTATTTGCAACAACAATTAAATTTTTAAGAATACGGAACTATAAGATAATCATAATGTCCCATAAATCTATACGAATCTCACTGTGAGTCGGAAAGCATTCTAATAAGTGTTTAATGTATCACAATGTTGATCAATAATCAATTGCTGTTACTATTAAACAGTCATTGACTTCCCATCTAAGCAAATAGGTAAAATACCACTACGTTTTTCTATTTCAACTCTCACTTCATTATAGCAAACGACAGTTACAACCTATCGTTCTTTCAGTCAACCACCATTAATAATGATTACATCCGTGAAATTAAATAATAACTTTTCAATTTTCGAAACAAATTTTGGCGAAGATTACTGAACCTACACGGAATTTAACGGAAACGTTCACTAATATCTTACGTATATAGTGACGTAGAACGATCATAGAAGACAAAATAAATATATCCGCCAACTAGCAGACGAATGATTTCAGATCTGAAGAAAAAAATCTTGGCGGTCGATTAATAAGTTGAGATTTTTAATAAAATGCATTACGAAATTTTCTAGGAGTACCAGGAATACGGACACATTTCGAAGATTAACAGTGGAATGATACTAAGTTTCCCTGCAGGTTAAGACTATTTTGCTGTTGTAATTCTGCTCTATTATTACGAATTCTACCGAAGAATTCAATGCAAAATTTTTCTGAGATCACAGTTATTTTATTCTTTACTCTTACGCTTCCTGAACGGTTTGTGTCGTCGCGTTTGGATTTTCTAAGCTGGAACACTTCAACTCTACTTCAAAGATTCGTAAGGTATGACTTAAAATATCTAATCGTTCATATTTCAGACATATAATCCGGAATCATTATAGAGAGAATTTTTCAATAACAATCTGAGGTACTACATTAAACTATTCGAAATGGAAGATAAGCTGAAGTAATGAAGAGAAAACTTAGTAAATTTCCCACACATTTTTTTTTTATATTACGAACGGTTTCGCTACCGGAGTAGTATCTTCTGGTCCAGAAGCAAATTATTTTCTTTTCGCTTTTCATAGCTATTGCCATTAAAAATAATGTAGGATTACGCAGTATTCCGCCCGCTTTATGGATACCTCATTTTATAGAATGATCTCCCAGTCCATAAAAAGTATAGCAGTAATGTATGAATATACCCAGGCTGTATATGAATACATATCAGAGAAGTTAACTACGTTTTACACCTTCCAACTAATATAAAATTACACACTGAGAGTATTTCATACCTTATTACTTATAAAAGGTCAAAAATGAGCTTGATCGTGTCCTCCGCAGATTAAATATGCGCGTATTCTGCATTAAAAGGTTGGTTATCCGTGGGGAAAATTACAAAATTATGAAATATGCTGACTATAATTACTTAACCTTTACTATTTTAAAATTATTTTATCTATAAGCAAATATGTTATGCATTAAGTCTAACCTTTTAAAATGAGTAAAATGCAATCTTGAGCCCATAGGTTTATGGAAAGACTTCTAGAAAGCTGGTATTGGAATTTTTTCCAAGGCTTTTGTTCAAGAACCGGGCATTGCAAAAAATATTTCACTTCTCTACGTACTCGGAATTGCGATATAATATATCATACCTAAAAGGGAATAATTTATGATGGCTATCAGATGACTCAAATATGATATAAATTTAAGAACGGAACTATCTGGGGATCCGGATGTCCAGGGATCTTTGGTAGATCCGTTGGAGACGATCACCAACCCCTTGATAATATGGTTAAACAGACGTTTTGCTGAGGCCATGACGAGGAATAAAAGAGCGAAGATCCTCTACGAGTTATTTTATTTGATATTTCACAACAGAATAGTATTTTTATATCTATCTGGAGAAGTAAGGCACTGTGTTGATTATGTTTTAAAATGACTAAATAAGGAACTTGGCCAAATCTTCCCTTCTGACTCCTCCTGATCTAACCCTGCAGGAGGAACGAATTTCAATAGCAACTGCCCTCTCCCTACCGTAGTAGAAGAAGAAAAAATCTCTCCGCTTTCCATCGGTTGGCAACCCTTCATCTCCCTCCGTATCTTAACGACTCAGCTCAGCATCTCCTCCGACGGCAGTGATGGACTAAGAGGTGACTGCGCGTTTGTTTACATTAGGAATGATAGCTCCGGGGGCGGGTGGCCTTCCTCACCCCCGCTGGGGCAGGCGATGGAAGGCCTTCGGCGAAGGCAGGGCCCAGCGTGGAACCCTCTGCCGGTGGCGGCTGCCTTCATTACTACCCCTTACCCCAACGCGGGGAAACCGTCTTCCACGGTACTTGATTAAAGCCTAAGATCCCGTGGCGGTGCGCTATAAGAGGCCATCTAATACAATGGCCGGCGGATATTTAATCAAATCAAATGTTTTGGTCCGGGTGCAGTAACCTCTAAGGGTGGGGGAGATAACCCATCCATCACCGCGAGGAACGCCAAACCTTCCGACGTGTACGGAATATAACTCCCTGATTTCCCTTCGCCGTGGAAAGTCGGGGAAGAACCACGGGGGCATACATTCACGGGGTTTCAAAATCGTGTTTATATGAGCTCGTATCTAAACGATGGGGCGATAAGTTAATTAGGATGTGTCAACTCGGGGATTGATTGAAAGTTTTGCTCCGCGGAGTGGTGGAGAGGAATTTCACTCGGATGGAATTCTCTCGGATAGCAGTAGAATGCGTGTCAATCCGTGTGATGGAGATTTATCGGGTTCTTATTCCAGGGGCTATGGATATCGGTGTCTTCCAAGTAAGAAATGAGATGCCCACGATGGAAAGTTATATCGGAGAAAAACAATTTGTGAACTTCGTGATTGTCATTTTCTTAGGTGGATGAAAGCATTCCGGTAAAATATGGACGGACTTATGCATAGCAAAAAAACAAATGCTTCTTCAATTCTCGCAAATAGAACACTAAAGTACGGTAAAGATTTCCGGTCAAGTCCCGGTCCAGTCAACCTTTAGTTACAAATGTCACTGCCGGATATGAAACTTTTTGTTGAAGGGAAAAGGTAGAATGACGCATATAGTTTGCCTTGTAAATAACACATCAACATCACGCGTTTTATTATATTCATAAAACTTTAATTATTACTTTGCGCAAGTGGTATGTATTGTTTATTAGAATTTTTCCTATAAACGATATTTAGCCATTAATTCTCTGCTGATAATTTTATGACAAAGAATGAACGTTTTGCTAAATCTTATCCAAAGACAATAACAAATACGTCGATCACCATTATCTCCTTTAGATATCATTCTGAATTATTTTCTTCCCCTCGTATCAAACTAATTGTATTAATGTTACTAATTCATATTGTTAGCAGTTGGCTGTTAATTCTCTGTGAGTTTTCTTTGGTTTTATTCCTCCTTGTACAGTCCTGGCCAAAATTAACGCAGCACCGGCCGTAAGGATCGCTTGGGAAGTGCTGCGTTAATTTTGGCCAGGAGTGTACAAGCGCTCTCCTATTTTCAAGTAATATCGTCTAAAAGCCTTCAACCAATCTAATTCGTTTGAACTAAATCTGGGATTTCTATACAGAATTATTGATATCTGTAATATTTCACAGGAGTATATTTACAGCTTACCAGAGCACTCATCGAAAGGCCGGTAAAATTTATAAATTGTAGTAGAAAGATTATGCAAGGCATGGCAAATACCATCCACAAGCTGACGACTGCATTCAGATGTAAAGAAGGAAAATCCTGCCAATTGATGAAAATGCTGTAATTTTATCATAATATAATTTCAATATTTTCAAATAACCTTTGAATATAGATATAATTAAAATATTATTTCTGTATGGATACGAAACGTCCCAAGGGTATAAGGCAGATTATAATATTTGATAATTCTCCGCCATTTTTACGAATTCCACCGAAGTTAACGTATTCAAATATATATCTTAAAATACAAAGAATCATGTACCTTTGATGAATCTCGTCTTAAAAAATGCATTCCCTCCAAAAAAAATTGGAAACTCTAGGAATCAAATTCAAATAATATCTTTACGGAGTTTTCATTTTCAACTCATCCTTTATGTTACCTAGCTCTTTATCCTCAATGCTTACATCCATGATACCATATACGAGACATTAGGTCTATTTTATTAATTACCTCCCATAACCATGCCAGCAGAGAATCTTCGCTACGCTACATTAAACAATAGAAATACATTCACTAACATTTATCATTAAATTATAAAATTCAAATTCTACCACTTATTCAGTAACGTAGCCACCGATGTCGATGATTAGTATGTATGGATTGTCTGTCGAATTGAGAGAGCATAATTTTATTCTTCCGTTTTGATTGTTACGATGTTTAAGGTTTCTAAGTAAATCTAAATAAATATTGATTTTACTTGTATACTCCTTTTGTCTGACTATCCCATACTCAAATTCTTTACTTTGCAAAGAAAATAATTGAAATTTTCTATGATAAATCAAAGAAAATTTTATAGTTAAAAACAAATTACATAATATTATTATGTGTGTGCGTCAAACAGCATAAACGAATCCTTTTCACCAAAGAAAAGTACCATTTGTGAAATAGGAGTGGAAATTAAATATTAAATTCACCAGGATTGAAAACGCATTTTACAAAGGTGAGACGAGCTTATTCCTATGAATCGAAGTGTTTCGATTTTTTATGATTCTTCGGGTAGAGAATGGTATAGCATTTGGGAGAAAATTCGAAGCTTATGATGGAGCATCGATTCCATGATATACCTTGATTGCATATGAGATTCTTAACCTTCCACAATGACTTACACATTATCCTACCAGGAAAGTTGACATCACTGACCACCAGTCATAACGAAAGAAAGATGTCAGAGGGACGGAAATTAGAAGGGATAAAAATCTCAAGCTGATAAATAAAGAGGGACTGGACAAATTCCTCCGTGTAGCTGAGGAGAGGAATTTTTACACTGACATACATTCATCAATGGGGACAATAAACAAAGCAGAAACATCTAACTAATGATCGATGAACGATATCTTAGAAAGTAGTTTCTGCGTTGATTATTTGAGATCTCAGGTTTAGGAATCGCTCAGTAAATGGCAATGAATGACTTAAGTATTGTGCATGAAGTTTTCAATCGGATTATGTAGTCACGCATTCAAATCCCTGATCTACAAAGTTTAGAAAATCGTTATGCATTTTCATGAGAAATTCATCTCATCTTTCTTGGATTCTTAGTCCATACTCCTACAGAGTACTCTGGTCCCAAAAGCAGAAAGAAAAATCCCAATTATAATTCTTTGATACCTACGGGGTCATAATTGCGTGTTCGGACGAAGTAAATATTAACGGATAATCTACCTTGAAAGGAGTACGAAGAACCCACGATCGATAGCGTTCGATGGACATGATTACACTGTACGTACGTACTAAGGATCAAAGTGACGCGAAATGAATTGGACTGTCAAAGTAAACATAGAGCGGAGGCAACTATGAATACACTTAAGCTTTTTCTTTCGTTTGATGGTGCCGATAAAGAGTCGACCGTCTTTCTTATTGAAGCTCATCTGTTAGCCTTTTTAGATGCCGGCTATCACGAGGGCAGAGGCGATGAAAGTGTATTTGCATCTGAAAGGAATCCTTACGCAAAACGCTCTCCTGCGACGCGGAACCATACTATCGACAAGTGAAGCGCAAGGAGCGATGGAATGCTACCGGAATCACGGTCGCGCGTGAGGTTCATGGGTGAGAGTTCATGCACTTCTCGGAAGTGCATGAACTCTCACCCTCACCTCGACGTCCAAAATAGATGCTTAAACTTCCCCACTGATTTTATTTTGAGCTAATAACGACAAGTGTTGGATCACTTTTGGCAGAAAACAACCCCACTGAACACTTGATCTCAAAGTCGAATTTTTTTATTTTGTATCTAGGATTTGGGTCTGAATAGATTATTTTCGCTTTAATATAAATATTTACTATGGGATTGGAACGCTGGAGTACTTGGTTTCCAGGCGTTCTGTTCAAATCTCAAAATTTGTTAAGTGTTAGGTTAGAAGGAAATTTTTCGAAATATTTGATTATGTCGTACCACTTAATAAGTAAGTAAGAATTGGGATATCATCCGTTCTTGTGATATGAATAGAATATTTCGTATGTCTCCGATTGTTAATCGATGTAAAATTGACGATTCCAATTAATGTAAGAGAAACAAAATGAGACCAGTGATTTTCAATGAATTCTCAGAAATTATATTTAGACGGAAGTTTCGAAAAACAAGAAATTCCTAGATTTCTTACAAATTAGAACATTTCTCTCATGTAATGATGAGTGAGAATATATTTTGAAAGAAATTCAATTAAGTCTTTATAGAAATGGTTAATGCATATTGCGACCATTTTCTGGCAATTATTGTGTGAGTGATGCTGTCAAATAAAATTTATTTCATTTGAGAAGAACACCGATTGAATGGGAAATTTAATACTAACTCAGCTGAGATCATCCAGTATATGACATATAGTAGATTACAGAACATTCAGGTTGTAGAAAATGAAATTTTCAAATTAATCAAATCAAATGCTTCGTTTAAATGTTTTATACTCGTTAAAAATCCGAGGTATGGCTAAAATGTTTACTTAGTCGCGAGTTCCTCAGCCTTTTATTAGCGGAAGAATTTTTTATCCATTTTTATTTGTATTTATTAATTTCTTTATTTATGTATTTATTATGTATTTGGACGGAGAGTCTTGGGTAGCGGAAAAGGGGGCCATTTGACTTCATATCCTCCAGGTTAAATAAATTCAAAGTAAAGTCAAGTCAAGCTCTTTATGACTAGTAAAAATTGAGCCATACTAAGTCAATTATATTAACAATAATGACTAATTTGAAGCTTTGATACATTTTGACTAATTATGAATGGCGAATGTTCGTCCCCCTACTTTTCATTCAAGAAATCTTTGAGGCTCTCACGATATGTTACTCGTTATGTCAGCCATAATGGATGATTGGACCATCAGGGAACATATGTATTCAGACGCAATCTCAACTTTTTGATGATATTTTCCGAAACCATATTTTGGACTTTTGTAAACGTTTAATTTGAAAATATTAGATCGGTCTCAAGGTCAAATCGAGTCCATTTGAAGTTATGATTGTATTAGTTATCATGAAATAAATCATTTTCAATGAGAAACTTAAAAAAATGTGGTACAGAGCATCGGTATTATCTTCAGGCAATTCTATCATGATTTATACTTCTTTAAAATATGCAGCCGTAGACGATATTTCAATTTGTAATTACCATTATAAAACGGTTATCTCTGCTAAAATACTCTTTTTGTTAGCCAAATTTTATTAAATATGTTTACAGAAGACGAAGAGGGCATTGCTAGACTATCATGTTAATCATACAAATTCGGAGATGAAAGCAAAAACTGGTATGAAACGAGGATAAATGATTTCAAATCAATTTCTTTCCGAGAATGGTGATAATATACCAAAAAATAGGAATATTGTTTGGGGTTAACACCCATTGCCGCACGCGCAAAGGCTGTTGGCAGTATATGAACGAACGCATAGCTGCAAAGAAACACTTCTCTATTTTGGCCTAAGGAAACAAGAAATGGCGCGAATTCAAAGAAGTGATTTCGAGTTAAAAGTCCAATAGAAGGTAACGAGGGTCACGCACATCCAAAACTTCCTCCCTGTAGTGTTGGTCTGATCAGTTAGGTTCTAGCTTCACGCTTTAGAGGCGAACCATTCGTTCTCAAGCAACTTCTTTAAGTTCTTAGAAATTTCAAGAAATGTTTTCATGCGCATACTACGTTCTTCAAAATAAATATTTAGTTAAAAGAGACGATACAAAAAAATCGATAAGGAAGTACATCATCTTCTTTTAGAGATGTGCATCGTCTTGTCTTAATTTTGGTAGTAGGTACTATTGTTATAAGTGCTTCGATAGCTTAGTTCATTTTATATATGAGCTCCCACCGGGAATTGAACCCGATCCGAGGGGAAATTTTATAAATTTTCCTAAAAATATTTTGAAATTTATAAATAGAACATGAGGCAAATTATATTCACGAATCCATCGCAAGAATTGATTATTGTTCTTTGTTAAAAGTGCTTCGGCAGCTTAGGTCATTTCGCACATTGGCTCCCACCGGGAATCGAACAAGGACTGATTTCCGGTCGATTTAAGAATGGTCCCGGTCGTTCGAAGAGCGAAAATACTTCGCTATACGTTCGGCCCAGATCGGGTTCTCATTCACTTCAGCTGGGCCCGGAAATGTCGGCCCATCGGAACCTCAACCGCCCGCACTCCGCCACCGGCCATGGTGGCGGAGTAGTTAACGTGCTTGCACGTTAACGCTCTAACCTCACGGTCCCGGGTTCGAATCCCGGCTAGTCGGATTTATACAGATAGGGAATGGTTGTCTCTGTGTGTGTGTGTGTGTGTGTGTGAGAGAGATATTAATAAAAAATGCAATAAAAGGAATAAAATTAATAAAAAAGGTTTAATTGGAGAAATAGCCTTCATAGGCTAAAATTCGCCCATAAAAAGACGGCATTTTTTTTATTGTTATTATTTCATCCGACCTTTCTCTTATAACAATCAGTCCTAAAGTCGACTATACTTTATCGTACCGCGTCCGTAGCTTTTATCGACTTTCGGTGGAAGCCTTCCACGTGGTAGTTTACGAAGAACAAGGGTTAGAGGAAAGGAATGAAGCAAAGGCATAAAAACGAAGGTTGGGAAGTGCGATGGCTCGATGGAATCGGCCGTGTGCCGCGAGTCGCGGAGTCATTCTCTTGAAATAGCACATGTGTTGGGGCAGCTGCCGCCTCCACTCCCGTTGACCCCTTCAATTAAGATGCCGTTTCCAACAGCCTCCGACATCCACGGCGGATCCGCGACGCGAACTAACTCTTCGGAAGCACGGCCCGCCGCTCACTTGGTGAGGTCTCCATTGCGACTCATTTGCACCAGACCCCGCCAATAAATGGCCAAGCGTGTCTCCGATTTTTTTCTCTCTTTGTGATTGTGGGTTTAAGAATTCCAAAGTGATGTTAATTTTTAAGGGATGCTTTCCTGCTCTGGTTCTTCAATCGCCGTGACTAGAGTACGTATTTGAATTGATGCACCAGAATCATTATAAGTTCATAGTGCATACTCGGATAATGAACGAAGGTGCCAGTTAATTGTCTCAGTAACACTCTCATTGGTGACAATTGCATGCTTTAATATGCTCTATATATGGGACCTCTCCACAAGACGGTAGTTCACCGGCTACTACCGAGCTAGCTCAAAATATATTTACAAACATATTTATAAAAGCCGAGGCTAATTTTCTTTAGATTTTTAGAAACCTGAGCATATGCGTCTACAATTGTTAGGCTTAATAGAAAAGTTTTCGGTTCAAACAACTTTAGTACCCATGAATCAGATGTTCTCTTAATGACGTTGTAACAAACCAAATTACATATTTACAAAAGGAAAAGCCGTCGGATTAGGTCGTACACCGCGGAAATCTCACCATACAAGTCAAGAAAACTAGCAGTATATAAAGAATACACAGTTTGCAATTTCCACACGTATATGTATGGAATATGCGTGCTCTCTTCTCTCTTATGGCTTTCCACGAATTCATGCGTTTCCACAGGAAAAGGGCTTGGAAATCAGTAATTTGCACCTATCCTTGTAATACCCTAGCAGAATTTCTGTATGTGTATGACTTGCACTGAGAGCTATCAGTGATGTTAAACTCTACAACCAAATTTCATTCTCTTTCAAGAATTCAAAGCGCAACAATCTGTAATATTTTATAATCTTTCCCTTGAAAATAAATGTTACAAAATAATAAATAGTTCGACCATCTGCTTGGAGACCACGAAACTAGGAAAAAAAGAAAATGATGAAAATGTTAACCTATCCAGGCTGATTTTGGACTTAAGAGACCCTTTTAATCAGTGTACAAATGTGAAAACTGCACTCTGAAGTTAAGAGTAAAACAGAAATATTGACTTTTTAATGGTGTACTACTATTCATGAAATTAATTTAATTTCCTTCGGCGGACTCAAATTTGCTTGTTATTGCAACCGAGACTCTTTTTATTTCCCAACACTTCGTTGGAATTCTAAAAAGAAAACATTGCGTGGAACACAAGATTTTACAAAAACATTTAGTTTTGAAATATGTACATTTTGCAAACTGAAGGCATTTTGTGAATCGATTAGTAAAGTTATATTTGCCTACTATTAAGTTATAAGTAAAGATATAAGTAAAGTAAGTATATATGTTATATAAAGTATGTTATAGTATGTTATGTTATATAAAGTATGTTATATGTATATATGTTGTATGTATGTATGTTATATAAAGTATGTATATGTTATATGAAGTAAGTATATATGTTATAAGTAATATATAAGTAAAGTTATATTTGCCTATTAAGGAAATAATATGTATAATGATATATAATTATAATAATATGATTACTTTAAACTTGTAAATTAGCATGTGTAGCGCGGTCGCCTTTGATAAAAGGGGTTACGGGTTCGATTACCTGTGAGGGTACATCTATGTGAAGTGACATTAGCTGTCGAAGCACATGACAGCACACTCGAAAGATTAATACGCATCCCTACCTGTTATCAGTAGGCAAAATATTTGAATACTTGATTTGAAGAGAATTACATTATTAGTACCTATGACTGCTTTGTAATTCATTTAATTGAATCTATAAGATTAACTCCCTACTTTTTATATAGGTATGACGAAAGAAATAAGTGGTATAAGTCATATAAGTCATATGGAGTTTGATAATTTAAGTTTATTAATTGTTGTCAAGTTTAATACTTGAGGATAATCTTTGTTTTATGGAAATCACCAGAAAGAACTAGAAAGCTGAAATGCGAAGAACATCTTCATTTTTTTCTTTTGGGCTTTGTTATGCTCTCGTTGCATATATTTATGCACATTTGCAAATGTGCTTTCGGCAATACCGTTAAAAAATAACAACTTCTCGATAGGAAAAAAATGTTATTCTTATCCGAAAAGCTATCCATCTTATCTTTCTTCATAATCATTATTTTTTCCCGCGAGTAACTCTAAAAGTAAACAAATAGTGAGAAATAAATCAAGGAATGGGTGGAAATGAAAATCAAGAGACGGTTTTTGTGCCTTAGGAATGGATCCAGTGCAGACCATTGGATGGGAAGGAGGAGAAAGCTTCACTAGAAGATTATGTTGATTATTTTGGATAGCAAAGGTAAACGTATCGGCCGAAGAGCCTTCAACAATCATAAACATTTATTTAGGAGGCAAAACTGAGGAAATGGTTAGTTTCCCGGAGGAATCGAATGAGGAAGATTGGTAAAATAAATAGAATCTCATCTGTAAGATAAAGAGCAGACCTTCTACCGAATCTGAAAAAATTCTAATCTCTTTTTAACCATGAATTTAGCTAAAAATCAACTATTTCGGCTTTGACTTGGTTTAGCCTTCCATAATAGAGAAATAAAAACACAAATTTTACCCATAACCACAAATTTTTATAATATATAGCAGTAATCCTACATATGAATGTATATGTGACCATTATTATTGACGGTGACGCTAAGCGTCGAAGCCAACGCAAATTTGTGATTAAAATTTGCGGTAACGTGTAAAAGCTACGTTCTTTTAACTGTTATGGATTCAGCACTTAAAACTTATTTAAATTGTGAACTAAAATCAATTTAAGAATAAAGATTGAATAAAAGGCATGGCATGTTGGATAAATAGATCTAGTATTCCGGTGGTATATGTTTCAAAGAATTAGAGATGATTCTCTATTAAGGTAGCCACTTTCCAAGCAGCCGAAAGGGGTTTATTATATTTTAAACAGTTCCAAACGAGTCTCTTAATATTATCACATCGTCTAAAATGAGTAGTATTAGCATTACTTCAATTTAGACATTCAATATCTCTGTAGGTAATAATGCGAGTTCCTTTTCCAGTGGGAACGATGTTGATCTTTTGATTTGGTTTCGTTGAATATTTTCGATAAAAAGTGTTTCGAATATTGTGAAAGAAACAGCTGAAGATGAAATCCGTCTAAAGAGCAAAATGTTAATTTGTAACTATACACGTTTCATTTTCGAAAGTTGGTATAATTGTTTTGGGTGGAAATGCAGTTCCTTTGATTTATTACGTTACCGTCAGCTCTTATAAAGGCGAGGAATCCAAATTTAGGAATGTAGATTTAAAACCGAAGAAATATATATTTTATGAGGACGGGGCAGGAGATCCGTAAACGAAACTTCAAAAATTTAATTAAATGTTTATCACCATTCTGTCTTGTTTAATTCTGTTATCAAACTATCTATGGCCAGCCCGACCTACATTGACTAAAACCAAAAAGGATATTCAGGTAGATATATGAGCAGTTGGTAACCTTAGTTCTGCATAGCAAAAGGTAGCCAACCAAAATATTTTATGCAGTTCTAATTTATCCCAATACATAAAGAGTCTCATTAAAAGAAGGGATAAGCATGAAAAATTTTAATGAAAAGGTAAAATATTTTTAAAGATGCTTCGGTTTTATACAAGGAATTTTACAATAAATTAATTCTAAACATTCATTTCAAAAAATAAACTAAAATATTGAAAATATATTTTCTGAGCAGTTGACGATTCTGATCATGGCATTTAATTCCAATAAAGATCGTTTCGATAAAAAGATCTCTGTTTGAGAGGTATTCCAAGGGAGGATTTTAGCACGTTTGAGCTAAGGCCTAAAAGACGAGGAGTGATTTATGAGTGATCGCAGAACGATTTTAATCGAAGATCATCCTGTATTGCCGGGAATTGGTAAAGTAATTAACAGATATATTAATATCAATATTTCACACGCAAATTAATTCTCAATACTCCCATAATTAGGAAGCAACTCCACATATATGCTACAATTTCAAATGCTTTACCTTCAAACTCTTTTCACCTCATGCACATATATTTTCAATGAAATCCTTCTATTACTGCTGCGAATCTATTCCGAAATCCCAACCACCTTTTCTCATTCCTCCTCAACTTTTTAAACCACCAATGCCAATTAAACAACCAATCATCATGGACCATTATCATCATTCTACTTCCATCTATACGCATCAACTGCAACGAGATTTGCAAATCAAATACTCAAACAAATACTATCGATCCCAACAAGGAATAGGGCTATCCAACACGAGGCCTTAAGAGATACCACCTATTACGATAATTTTGATCAAGAAACTGTCTTAGAAGCTTGCATCAGTAAATAATAAACTATTTTGTAAGCTCTTTGAATACCCATTATAATGGCTCACTGAAATCGTTCTAGTATTGACTAAAGCTTCGTTTTACATTCCCGTTACATATATTTTTGATAATTTTGCTCAAAGTTTTCTCGACACATCTACCTACTGGTTTAGGTTCATTGGCTCGTTGTTGTTTCATAATGTTAGGAATCCCTTCTGGGGTTCCCGGGAATGTTATCAACCACCGCTCGGTTAACACAATTTCCATTGTCCACACTCCAACCTATTTTTTATGGACAATCCATATCCAGTTCGTTCCTATGCGGAGAGGTCTTGTGATAGATCGAACACAGATATTCCCAAATTTGAACTCGGAACTCTAAATTGTTGGTGGAGAAGGCAGCGCGTGGAGAGAGCGATTGCATGGCCTCGCTTGGATTAAGGAGGAATCCCCTCAACATTCATTTATTCGGCTAACAATCCTACGAAGAATCCCCACATGAGATTCTTCCTTCCTACAACGCAGACACCATTCTTCGACACCCTTTCTTCTCCTTCTTAAGTGTCACAATTCAGCGACATTCCTTCGTCTTATTCCGATGCTTTTCGTGCTCTTTTCAGTCTCGCCATACAATGACGATTCAGATTCCCATTTTTGACTCGGAATTGAAATCCGTAGACTTTTTTCTGGAGGAGAAATAGGGAGGTCGTTGCCTCTTCGAATCGATTTGGATTTCTATTCATTTTCTCGAATCGATGGACAACATTTTTTATGTCACCCAACGACATTCCATCAATATAATGCTTAAACGTAAATAATAATATAGGTGTACTACATCGTCTAAAAATAATGCAGAAATTAAGAAGTAGTAAACCCTTACAAATGGCCTCTCCTGCTATCTCCGACTGTCTGAAGTAACATGATTCTTTATCAGTTGAAACTATTCCGTGATAAACTTCTTCTATTAATTTATCTCTGTCGTCATTGGCTATCGTGAGGCAATTGTGAAAAATATGTTGCGTGCTACACGAGTGACACGCTTTTGGTTTCTGGTTCGTAACCAACGGGATTTTATTGCATTTCCTGGGATTTATCACAAAGTCGACAGCGTGGAATATCAAAATTGCAATATCCACGATTTTATTCCTTGAGTCGCATCTTAAAAGTGCGGTATCCCTTTATTTTGTCTCCAAATGAGACGAGGAACGCCGACAAAGTCGCCTATTGGACATTTAAAACCACTAATTGAGTCACTCAGACTTATAGCATAGTTCGATGATAAGAATTCTATGTTAAATTACCATAAAAACTTCATTGGGAAATAAACTAACGCTGAAATCTGCCAAAAAGGGCGTAAAAGGTAAATATTTTTTAAAAATAATTAGTCAAACTAAACTGTAATAGAATTCTGCAAAGACATACTATTATAATAATAAAATATATTTTATTTGAGTGAGATTGAGACTAACAAGTCTCTTCTTACATCTAACCCTTCGTCTTAGAAAATTTTATAGAAAGATTTGCTTGAAAAAAGTACACCGAAGAAAACTACTTTGCGAATTGGTTTTAAAAACCTTAGGTTTTAAGCAAAGTAGTAAGGTTATATTATATTTCAAAGTCTATTGTAAAATTACAGTGTAAACATGTAATATGACGGAATTTATACTGTTAAATAATCCTTTGTAATCTTAATCCTAAGTAACAAATGGCAAAATCCTAAGTTTCAGCATCCATCTGATATAAAAGGACAACTTTCAGAATTTATTCAAGGATATTTGTCCAAAAATACGACTGATTTTAATTAGGGATAAAAATAAATAAAAAAACAAGCAGGTCATAAAGCATAAATAAGGTAACGTTATACCTGTTTATTGAGAGATAGTAGATAATATCACCATATGTTTAAGACAATGAAAGAATGAATCTCTGGTTATTTAAACGTCATCCGACAATGCCCCAAACCGTCTCAAGCGATATAGTCGTTATGGTAGGCATGCTGAATTAGATGCGGTACGTGATTTCAGAAGGACATCACTCTGCTCTGGATAAGATAGTTAGAATGTAGTCCTTCCTTACATTGAGTATTATTAGTTGCGTTAAGGGTACTAAAACAACAGTATGTAACTAAGAATGGCTCAATTTCCGATCCGTCATTTTTATGGTATTGTTATTGTGAAAAGCATGCAAATTAAAGAAGATACCAAAACATAATAGATATAATAACATTTTATGTTTGCCCGGAATGAGTTTTGTTTACAATATTGTGAATATACTCTTATAACTTTGATGCCACTCATTGTCAACTTATGCACAAATTCAGTCAATATAAAAAAAACATTTATATAATTCGCCTATATTCCATCGAGAAGCTAAATTGAGTTGACAAGACAATATAAAGATAGGAGCTAAAGTGAAACCAACTTTTACTAGACCTTTTACTACACTTTTACTCCTGATGGATCTATACCACGAAGTCACGGCCCAAGCAGTTGATTCTAATATACAGATATAAACATATTGATACAGTTGGCTGACATCTAGAGTATACTACTAGCACATTATTAGTACCCTCGCTGGCATTACTTCTCTAATCAATCTACCATCCATCGCTCTTTCGAGTGATTCTCCTTATTTATTCTTCATCAAACCACATATATACCTGAATAGTTAGTATTGTGAGAGACTCAAAGGCATGCAGAATAATATTTCGGGAGACGAAGCCAGGACAGCTGGAGTATGTATCCAGTGTTTAGGTTTCTCAGAACCGCTAACATAGTTCTAGTAGAACGTGTTAGTTACCAGTTCGATTTTGACACTTTTTAGAGATCTATGAAAAATACCTTTAGCTGTATGCAGAAGAGCTGCTTTTGAAAATGTAAAACTGAAATCCATTTTTGGCTGAAATTATTGGACGAATTCTTTGTATACAAAGCAGTCTTGAAAGTGAACGAAAGTTATACGAAAATCAATAATGATACTTAATTTTAACTATTTATTGATATTTGTGTCGGAAATATAGCGATGATAGTCAACGGGATAAATTAGTTTCGGTTAAAAAGCTGGGTAATGTAAACGTAAGGTCCGCATTCACTGAATCAAAGTGAGGTAAGATAGAAGTTATTTAGGTCTAGTAAAAGAAAGTATAAGCGTTGGTTGATAAATAAATAAAGCTAGAGATCCATAAAAAATAGTGAATCCATCAGAAGATTTTTTCCAACTAAATTCCGTGATCCCTGCATCTACGTGTATTTCATTAGCATAGTGTTAGTTGGAGAATTATGCAGAGATCTTTGGTGCAGCTCGCAGGGAAAATTATTCGTGGATTATCTTCGAGCTAATATGGTGATAAAATAATCTGCATCTATAAACGGTTGGAATCAGTTAAGAATTGTACTGTCGAATTCAAAGGAAGTTTCGTAAAATTAAATTCAATATACTGACCTCTATGATAAAAATAAATTCTTTAAAAACTTGAAAATTAACATAAGTAAGTGATAAGCGGAGAATATAACAGTAAAATTAATCTTGGATTGCTTCAATGATTAAAAATTTAATATCAAGTTCAAATATATTGGTCACTATAACTAAGGTATATTACCACGATTAATAAAATTTTCAGAAGACGTTAACTTACAGAGACACAAACTGATAGGTACCAATGGCCTAGTGTCATGATCCAGGTGATCAAATTCGAAGGTTCACTGCGTTAGATAAATAATTGAAATACATTAGGAATTGTTTAACCATACATGCATCCTGCTGTTGATGGAAATTTTTCATTAAAAAAATTTTGAAATTACTTTATAATTGGGTTTTCCGTGAAATTCTACTCATCTAGCTCTTCCTTCCCCACTCAACGCCGGAAATTAAACATGGAATTTCTTCGAAACGGTACAAAACATTTGTCTGTGATGAAATAGATGGTAACGACCTCAAAAGTTGTACACAACGATTTGTTATTAAAGGAAAGAGATTTTTGATGAAATTGCGATTAGCATGGAGAACAACTTCGCTCAACTAGTTATAATAGTAATCGCGATTCGCATGGAGAACAACTTCACTCAACTAGTTATAATAGTAATCGCGATTAGCATGGAGAACAACTTCGCTCAACTAGTTATAATAGTAATCGCGATTAGCATGGAGAACAACTTCACTCAACTAGTTATAATAGTAATCGCGATTAGCATGGAGAACAACTTCACTCAACTAGTTATAATAGTAATCCAGATACATCAAGATATGACCAGAAGCGATTGCAAGTACAAAACAGTAATGGAAGAACGACTAACTCTGACAGCAGACCGATAAGGACTCTATTTTGATCCTTGAAAACGACACTTAGTCACGCGCTATACTCCAGCCGCAGTTAAAATAACATCGTTACTCTTCGGCAGAGCATTAACACAGACTTCGTTGGCGGAACTCCTTGAGTGGTGAGACATAAAGCTTCATTTTTACCAACAAAAAAAGAGATTGTTATGTATACACGTTTCTCAGTATAGATAGCGAAAATAACATGAACTTTCTACAGTCAAAATTATATTTTCTCTTATCGTTACGACTACTGACGGCTGAGAGACTGTTGTCAATAAGGCTTGCTTATTTTGCACTTTTTAATCTTCGCGGCTTGAGAATGAACACGTTACGTCTCTCGAGTACGCAACAAAAGAAGTCTATGAGCGATTTTATGGGCAGTAAAATATCAATGAGATTATGCCATTTCTATTTCTTGTGAGTTGCTTTATATAATAATAATAAATGACCTTTATTCGGGCGAGATTGAGACTAGAAAGTCTCTTCTTACACCTAACCCATCGTCATATGCGAAACAGAAAGAAAGAGATAGTTTGCAAAAGTACACGAAGAAAACAAGTATGCGGATTTTAAAAAACCTAAGCTGAGGGCTCAGGAAAAAACTTCCACTGCAGGAAAACACTCGCAGGAAGGCGAGAGTGAAAAACCTGCGAAACCTACAGATAAAAATTATATGCTGTGAAGAAGAAGAATGAAAAGAATTATGAAAGACAAGCAGAGAATAGATAAAAAGTATGCAAAAGAGACAGGTGAAAAATACAAATTCACTACAAGCAATCAAATCAAATAAAATATCTTCACAAATGACACTAAATCTAAATTATAAGAATTGTAGCATAAAAAAAATAAAAATAAAACACATAAGAATGGAAATGGAAATTATATAAGTGGCTGTTAAACATGTATTAAAATGGAGCTTTATTCCTGACAAAGCATTGCTACTATATTTTATATAATATATAAAACAGATGATTTTCCATGATAGTAGGACGATCTCTGTCAATGGGAGATCTGAAATCAAATCTCTCCAAAGATTGAAACTTTCTTTCCTCGACTTGCAAATAAGGATTATTCGTCTACCCCTACTACTGGCGAATTGACAAGCTTTACAGGAATATACTTCACTGAGTTAATGGTCTCTTTATAATTAAAAAAACTAAGGCATAATTTCGTTAAAAAATGGGTCCTAGATTTTTCGTACACAGGCATACTTGAATGGTCCAGGAATCAGGATTTGTATCTCGTTCATTGTCTAGAAAGATGCGAGCCAGTTGAAAAAACCATTATAATCAGCGTCATAATCAAGCTTTCAATCTTACAGAAATGCTTTAAATCACGCTATCCATTATTACATTAATTAGGGTTCGATTTACGGTGGTCCTCGTTGCCTTATAATTGTTAAAAACTCAGAGCTACTATTCTTCCGCTGAAAACTAGTTGGAGGAATGTATATACATTGTTTACTTGACATCGGCACTGATGAATTTAATCATTTGATATGATATTCCTCCAAGTGACGATAGATAATATTCATCTGATGAATTCCTTCATATGGATCAGAGCATGGGTAAAAGGTCGCTTATAGGTTCTGCAGATGGAAAAATATTACTTCTTTGGTGACAGCGGGCACGGGTTTGATTCCCAATGTGAACCAACGTTTTACCAAGGTAAAATAACCTCAGCTGTCGAAGTACATATATAAAAAACATATAGCACAATTTTTTATACCACACGCACATGGAAGCAAAATTATCGCTATTTTACGACTAGAGTAATTAACCGCGAGGATAAGTAGAGGGAAAGATACGAATCACGGGTACGATTTTGACCATAGGAGCACATTTTCCGCGAAAAGTATTCCCGAATTACCTTGGAACCCTTGGATTTGGTGACGAGCGAGGAGGCACGGCGCTGCAAACATGTGGGCGCCGGCGTCCGCGACAAATGGACGAAAGCCCTTTACTCCGCAGACTCGCGAGCACGTCCCCGGGGACACCGGCGTCGCCGGCCGCCACGCCTTCCCAACAGACTTGGCTCCTCCCCCGCTTTTCTGGAAAAACTCGCAAGCCCTTTCCCAACAACTACCTAGGAGGAAGCCGCCCGGGAAGCCGGAGGGGAAGTGACACTGGCACAACACAAGCACAAGCAGCGGAGGCACGCGGTCGGCTGTTCAGGAGACACTATCTCGTCCTTCACTCGGAGTGGAATTGTGGCCTCTCGCCCCGCCCCGTGCCGTCCTGGGGATCCCCCCGGGGGCGGACCAATGGCGGGACGGTTAGGGGCCCGAAAGAGCCAATGGGGCGCCGATTCCACCCCTCCCGAGCTTCACGCCCCACCCGCACCGTGGAGCCGCTCTTGCGGGAAGGGGTTGAAGGAAAGATCTCGGAAATCTCCGTTTTCTTGAAGCTGCGATTGGCATTGCTGTTAACCGTAGAGATGAAAAAAATCTTTTTCGGAGGATTCGATGGTTTGAGAAGGTCACGATCGATATCTTTGTTTTTATTCGAAAGGGATTATTTATTCGTCTTCAGACCCTACGATAGTCCGCTTCTCTCCCTTATCCAGGGCAACTTATTATCAGGAACATATTGGGAAAGAGGGATTGCGATGGAGTCGTAAATTTATGAGCTTCAATTTCGATTGCTTCCGAGAAAAATGTCGAGGAATTAAGGAATGCTTTGACAGCCCTTAACTTATTTACTCAATGCACTATGGCTGCAGCGAATTTTGAATGTGCGAGTGCTTACGCGATTAGATTTTGCGGGATCCTTTGACCACTGGTTAACGAAAAAATGTACATAAGTAAATAAAGAATATCAAAAATTATATCGTCAATCGATAATATTAAGGCATAAAATAAGAAAGATAAATTTCTAAGGTCAATCTGGCCAATAAATTGTTCAAGCTTTATAGTTTTTCCAAACACACAAATTCACTAAGGTTCGTCGGTCATAATTTCTTGACACATCAACATGCCTAAAATATGGTTATTTTACATCTCAAGTCGGTATATTCCTCAATCAATTAAAAATAATCCAAGGATGTGATATCCCAATCTTCTGCTGATAAAATTACATATATCATTATTATCACATTCCTATCTCTACACGGAATAGATTTGGATTATTGTCTTTATTACGACGAAAACAGTTTGATTTTGTGATATATTCTCAATACCTCATATTCTAAGTCAACAGTTTATATTTTTCTACAGAAGAGACTTTTTATTACCTTGAATTTTCGTCAACTGATTTTATTAGATTACGTGTTTTAATTCTGAAAACTTTATTAACTTAACTGGAATCGACAATTGATTTAGATTTTTAGATTTAGATATATACCCCGCGAGCCACCAGAGGCGTATGGCAGGGGGTGTAATACACCACCATTATTCATTCATCCCTATTAGCATCTCTAATAGCCTGGGGAAACAACGACCAAAATAATTATCCGTCCTTGCGATTACTTCCCTATAACGCTTCGTCGATGCCTCTCGGATATCACGTTCGCTCCTTACTGGCACTAACATTTCACTTACTTCGTCTATAAATTCTGAACGATTGAACTTTTCGAAAAGTTTCCGACGATATTCAGATCTTCTCATCTGTAGTGAATTCCAACTGAGGTACTCTATCATTGCCGTAACGCTGCTATCAAACCTGAAATCCCCGCAAACGAATCGGGCTGCTCTACACTGGACCATCTCTAAATCTGAGACTAAACCTACTTCGTGTGGGTCCCAAACCGCACAGCAGTATTCAAGACTCGGGCGAATAAGAGAAAAGTAAGCTATTTCTTTGACTCTCGATGAGCATCCTCTCAAAGTTCTACCAGTTAATCTTTGCATTCTATTCGCTTTTCCTATCGTATCTCGAATATGTTCTTTAAAAGATAAGTTACTGCTAAACGTGACTCCTAGGTATTTGTTGTCGTGCACTAACTCTAATGGATGACCTGAGATTTGGTACTGCGCGGGAATTATGTTTGTGGAGCGCGTAAAACTCATGGCAACGCATTTATTTATATTTAAATCCAGCTGCCAATCTTTACACCATCCTGATATTACGTCCAGGTCGTCTTGAAGCACATTACAATCGTTTTCTGTCAAAATCTCTCTGTATATCAGGGTATCATCGGCAAATAATCTAACCTTACTCTTTACGTTATCTACGAGGTCATTAATGTAAATTAGAAATTAAATTGGACCAAGAACACTTCCCTGTGGAACTCCTGATGAGATACTTATTTCGTCGGATAAAACTCGGATAATAACGTCGGATAAACGATAAAACGTCGGACATCTAACGCAACTCGCTGAGATCTGTTTTCTAGAAAAGATTTGGTCCATCTGATAACTTTTTCGTCGATCGCGTAGGCACTCAGCTTTTGGATAAGCTTTTCGTGAGAAACTGTGTCGAAAGCTTTCCTGAAATCTAGGAAAACTGCGTCTGATCTTACACCGCCGTCTGCTGCTTTAGATACGTCATTCATTAAAAGCGCTAACTGGGTCTCACAAGACCTACCTTTAGGGAATCCTTGCTGGCTCTGACTGATTGCTCCCTTTTCGGAAAGAAAGCGCATGATAGAGCTCGCTATAATATGCTCCATTATTTTGCAAAAAATTGAAGTTAATGAAATAGGCCTATAATCATCTGGTTTCGACGCACCGGAGTGACATAAGCTTTTTTCCACGACATTGGGACGGTTCCCTCATTCAATGATTTCTGATAGAAAATCTGCAGAAGCGGAGCAATTTCATCGGCTAAAGTTTTTATTACAACAGCGGGAATACCTTCGGGTCCTGGCGCCTTTTTACTATCAATATCTCGCAATAATTTTCCAATTCCATTAACCGATATCTCGATGGGACACATCTCTGAATCAATGCTCGAGGTAAAATCCTTAACTTGACCATTGTCTACAGTGAAGCATTTCTGGTAGTGCCCGTTAAGTAAGTTAGCTTTATCTTCTGATTTATTTACGGTAATTCCCTCTGCGCTTATGAGGCTAGGCACAGAAAACTGACCTCCACGGGTCTCACGCACGTATGACCAAAATTCTTTCTGATCGCCACCTAATGATTCTAATAGGGTTCGAGATCTATATTCCCGGTATTCTTTTCGCGCTTCTTCCTTAACTAACTTTCGCACTTCTCTATAGTTTTGTTCTTCGAGCTCATGGTTCGTTCCGCATGCTTTGAGTTTTCTCCATCGCGAGTGAATGACTCTTTGCTTCCTATGTAATGCTCGTAATTTAGGTTTCTTTCACTGTGGCTCTTTACGCTCACGCACGCTCTTAGTAGGAACAAATTTAATTAAACCTTCTTTGATCATCCGGAGAAACTCTATCCAACTATCATTTACTGTACTTGCACCCAAGAAGCGGAAAAAATCATCCTTGCACTCGTTAATATAAACCTTAAACTCCGAAAAATTTACTTTGCGAATTACATATACTTGCCTCGGTGGCTTAAGAGATTTAACCACTACTGCTTTCATCTCCGCCATTATGGCATCATGGTCTGAAATACCGTCAACTATATCGAGATTAGCTATCAATTGTGGGTGGGTGGTGGCTAGTAAATCTAGGATGTTACCTTCACCCGCACGAGTCGTTCGAGTCTTCGTCATGTTTACCTGTTCTATCGCATGCAACGAGAAAGTATCGATTAATTTTTGAGAAACTTTTCTCTCTCTACTAGAGTTGGAGCATGTTAAATTCCGCCAATTAATATGTGGTAGGTTAAAATCTCCTCCTACAACTATGATGGGATCTTTTACTTTTTCACCGATTATCTGTAACGTCCCGGAAAAATCCTCAATACAATCAATTTCGCCATCGGGAGGACGATACAATGAACAAACATAAATCTTACTACCGTTAGGTCTTAAAATCGAGCACCAAATCATTTCGCTCCTGCTATTTTCTACAAACTCATCTCGCTGACTAATCAAATGGTGCTTTACAGCGATAAAAACTCCACCGCCTACTCTACCCTGTCTATCTTTGCGATATATCACATAATCTGGAGGAAATATCTCGTTTGAATTAATGTCTTCGCTTAACCAACTCTCAGATCCTAGTATGATATCCGCGCCAGTGCTCCTTGTAAGGTTAAGAAATTCCACCTGCTCATTACGTATGCTTCTGCAATTCACGACTATTATTTTTAGATCTCTCAGTTCGCGCTTTAAAGTTGGATTTCTGTTTGGAATAACCGTAACGATTTTTGAATTGAATTTCTCTTTATTGTCAATGCTACTGCTTCTATTTCGGGGAATTAAATCACGTAGTCGTGAAGTAAAGTTTCCTCAAAAACAATAGAGAAATGTTAAACAGTTTTAATAACGGAGGCTTTCACTGACCTCAGTTAGTTAAGAAATACTGAATCATATTATCAATATTAATAGTATGATAAGAATATCTGACGCGAGGGAAGGAAATCGGGGAAAGGAATTCATGTTCAAGGACTCCGTTTCACAATAGCAAATTACTATCAGTTTAAAAACAAACAATTCGAACATTGCCGTAACCGGATAGCCGACGCACAGAAACTATGGCGAATTCCTGATGAATGTTGATCTTCTGTTCCATTATAGTTATCATTTGCAATAGGTCATATTCGAATTGGACCCAAAATAACTCTGAATTATGGCGCAATAAAGAAGAGTGACGAATTCTCATTAAATAAGTTCAGAGAAATTACATTCTCAGATGATGTAATTTATATAATGCGAGCCCCCTGTTATATGGGCCGTTCTGATACTGCCAGAAAGATTAGAAAAATAGATACTGATCGTTTCAAAACTTAATTTTTTCCGCGAACTATACGCGAAAGCAACCGTTCTCAGCATTGCACCGGCGCGCCGGCGGTGTTGGAAGCAACGCTGAATTTCCTGATTCGTCTAAATAAGGCGCTCAATAACAGCGGAAAAGAGCCTTTGCGGTTCTGTAATCCTTCACCAAGTCTCTTCCTATCAAAGGCCTCCGCGGAAGTACGGTGGCGCAATCTATTCCGTGCAGATACGAGGAAAGTGGAGCGTCAAAATGATTCGCAACACGTCATTACCAGCAACAGCGGCGTCATCGCAACATTTGTAAACTTCCGAGGAAAACGGGTGACCACGCTCCGGGAACACAATTCCGACGAAGGACTTTTTTACGGGAAACCGTGGCAGAGCAGGAGAAAGGAGTTTAGGCCGAAGTGGCCCAAAATGCCTCTTAAATTGGACGTCCTCCCCTCGTTGTTATCTCCATACTATGACTCGGTAGCAGAATAACGAGTTGTATTCGTAGAAATAGAAAAACTTGGTAAAGGTACGAATAAATGAAATCTATTTGGGTATTCCAAGCATTTATTAGCGGAAACTACTCATAATTCTTCCAGACAATTTAAAGTGTTAAAGAGGCGAAACTTGCATTAAAATGAACGACAAGGTTAATTTCACTAGAATTTCGCTGGTTACCGTAACCATACGAAAGGAATATATTAAAATTACCTTTTGGCACAGTATAGATAAAATACACCATACAATGACATTTTCTAACAAACTTTCTTATTCATGGTTGTGATGATACGAAAGCAGTTGAGGTGCGAATGATTAATAGAATTCATTTGGCCGCTTTCATAAAGTGAAGTATGAACAAGAATAGTGTTTTCATAGAATCATTGGCTTCACTTACGTGAACATTTATCACTCATATCACTATTACTTACTGATAAAATTCAGAGTCGGATTAGCTCACTCCTCATCTTGCTTAGCAAGCCTCATTCCCTCTCAAGAGCTTTCGGTAGCTAAATGTGTAGTGGTTGAGGATCAAACCGATCTTCGGGCTGAATACAGACGGACAGGCTATTATTTCATAGGGGTTGTTATTCCCGCAAAATTCGCTCAAAATGCATCTCTTTTCCTTTAAGTAAAGCCATTAGTTCATACTGAGGAATTAAAATATATATTTTCACAAGCATTAAGTTTTACAAATGGTTTTTTAGAGCAAAGAGGACAAAACTTTTGTTGATTGTTTTGCTAAGTTGCTGTCGTTTTTACTACTGTAATTTGTTGGATGTTTCGGCCATAAACCCCTGTAGAGCTTGACGAAATATTACTATAACAAGAAATTATCCAAGAAGGTGAGCGAGATATTGTGTTTCCTGAAATTAGAGACGTTGTTGCGTAAATTAACGACTACCCTAAGACACAAATAATACTACGGATAAAAATGGACACATGCTAATTAAATGGATCAATCCGAAAGATGATTATATATCTGAAAATTTTAGAATCGGAAAGTCTATTTCGAACGTCCGATGATTAACTTTAACCGTCGCGGTCTTACTCATAATTGTTCCTTATCTTGCAAGAAAGGAGAAAGTCGAATCAAAACTCAAAATGAGATCATCTGCGGAAACGTTTGACGATCTTTGTGGTTGCACGCATGACAGGAAACTCACTCACTCAGAAATGTAGAGGAAGAAAATAATTTACCTCGTAAAGAGTTCTCTAATGTACCGGAATTGTGGAAATATTCCGTTTCTTAAAAAGCAGAAAATGAGCCAAGCCAAAAATCTCGTCGAATTATATAGATTTCTTCGGTTAAATGGGGCTTTCTAAGTAAGAGAAGAAAGTTATAGTTTGCATTAAATCAATGCCTTATTTTTGCGTAATGCATTGACGCTTATCACGGAAGTAGAATGCCCAGCATTCAGATGATAAAAATGTCTTCCCTTGAAACAGTAACTGTTCATTACACGACAGAAGTAATGTTAACGTGTACTGAAGCTGAAAAAATCCACAGGGTTGATTAAAATATGAATCATGGTTTTTTAAATAGTAGAGGTTGAAGTGTATTTTGATGGAAGTAAGGCACACGAAATGGAGCTCGTTTCTAAAAGAATACATTCTTGAAGAATTTATCATAAGCCAGCAAAAGTCCGTACATAACTTTTAAACTTTAATCGATTTTCTACTACCTAAAAAAATCCTTCTATGAAACATTCCAGTCTTTCAAGTCTGTAATAATGAACTTTATCGTAATAAAATCCAATGTATTTTTCCCGGTCTCCATCAAGGCAGTGTGCCTCGATCTTACGATTTAATTTCAATGTAGGGCTTACTTTGGAAGATTTCAACAACAGTTTTCAACTGTACTAAAAAACATGGAACGTAGTAGAAATGGCGATGCGGACCACTTTAATTGAAATAGTAAGCTTATGAGTCCGTGGCTTTACATTATATGGGTGAAAAATGTCACTCTCTTCGATGCAAAATAGCTTTATGACCTATAAGTGCAAATGTTTTGGAATTGGATACTTCGATTTCTCTCATTGGCCAATTTTTCTTTTCGTGCTTAGCTGCTGTTGCCCTTCACCGGTGAAGTCCCCCTAAGCTCTACTGAACTTTTCAGGAGGTGCTTCACCGAGGCAACAGCAACAACGAACAGACACGACCATTCCCTGAATCGGAAAAATCCGATCAGCCGGATCGAACCCGGGACCTTGGGGTAAGAGCGATAGCTTAGATGGAATGCTATTCACTCGGCCACCAAGGCCGGTTATTTCTAATTTAATTTCTTTATTCAATTCCACAACTTCTCACCCACTAAAAATATCTGAAACAATAAAATAAATAAGTTTAGCTACAATCGCATGAGTAAATAAATTTTTCCTCTTTATTTGTGCGTAATGTAATACCAGAAAATGTTTAATTATACTGACGCGTCGGTATAATTAAATATTTACGTACGCGGGGAATTCATACTCGGGGAATTCGTACGCGGGGAATTGATCTCCGTACATATTGGTACGCGGGGAATTGATCCCCCGCGCTGATGTTGCACTACCAACCCAACCCAATCCAACCCAACTCCACCCAATACAACCCAACCCCCCGGTTAATTTATTTATAACATTAACTAATAATCAGGGCGTGTAGATTAACATAAGACTGAATAACAGTAGTACAACATCAGCGCAGGGGATCAATACCCCGCGTATCAATCTGTAGGGAGATCAATTCCCCGCGTATGAATTCCCCGCGTACGAATTCCCCGCATACGAATTCCTCCCGGACCAATTTACCGGCCACGGTAATACACAACGTCGCGACGTTGTATATGTTCCTTTAAATATGAATTTCGATGCTTCTTCATTATTTTGCCTTAGATATGTACGAAGCTTCTCTTATAAATCTACCAATAAAATTCGAATGAAATAAAATTCACATTTATATAATAACGATATTTTCGATAAAAGATTTTAATTTCCGGATTTAAGGAAGAAATTATTTTAATTCCTCTTGGTGTATTGTGAAACTTAGTAGTGAAGGAAAAAACGCGCACTTCATAGTAATTAATTTCGAGAACTTGAATATTATATTCAACCGGATTGAGTACAAACGTAGTAAAAATCAAAAGATAAAATCTGTACAAAGTAAAAGGTCTTTGAAAATGCTACACAATGGCATAGAGAGTATTAGAGTAAAGCAAATCATTCAAGGGCTGCTGCAGTGATTTGAGAAGCAAAGGAAGCGCAGGAGAAAGACCTCCAGTAATCAGAATTGACTCATTTTCCTCATGGAGACTTCTTTGTTCCCATTCGCATGAGAGAGTATGATAGATATATAGAGAGAGTATCCTCTCTATAAATCTATTATATATAGATGCTTCTCAGGATTCATTCATGTATCCATATATATCTATTATATATAGATGCTTCTCCGGATTCATTCATATATATAGGTATATAGATAGGATACTAATTCACAGGCTAAACCACAAGCGTCACAGACTTGAAATTTTTACGAAATATTGGCCATAATGTGTAACTGCCAGAAAAATTGCGATTTTGAACCTCAGTATCATGGGTTCGATTCCAGAGTGCCTCAAAGTCCCGACTTTTCCCATTTGAATGCATTGCTTTGAATTTCGGGAATTTTTAAAAAATACTTCCCGGATAGTTAGAGAATCTAAACACAAGGAGCCTATAGATATGGTAATGATCTATCGAAAACATTTATGACTTTTACAGAAATTATCCTGCGTTCGATGCTAGGACGATGCAAATATCTGCCCTTTAAAATACATGGGAGTAGTTTTTCATTATTTTTTTTGATGCAATTATCGAAATGATAGGAAGTTCTTGCTTTGCTGGAAGATGTATGGTAAGAATTAGTTTAAGAAAAAATATAGATAAGACGGAACTCTTCCTGGGTTCAATGCCAGAGTACAATAACATTTCTCTCATAAGGAATATAAGGGAAAAGTAGGACGTCATTTGAGGCAGTTGCAAGCAATATTTCTGCTTGAATTTGCATACGTAGTTAGAGATGGTGATTTTCTCTTGTGCTGCATAGAAAGTATTGCCAAAAAGTCCCGGGTTCGATGCCGTGCAGTAAATGTATCCACCATACATAATGCATTGGGGTAGCTTTTCATTATTTGTTTGATGCATTTATCGGTATGATAGGATGTTCATGCTTAGTTAGAAGATGTATATTAAGACTTAGTTTATGAAAAAAATTAGATAAGACCGTAGTGTTCCTGGTTTCGATGCCAAAGCACATTAAAATTTCAACATAAGGAATATATGGGAAAAGTAGGACGTCCTTTGAGGCAGTTGCAGTCAATGTTTTTGCTTGAGTTTTCACATATAGTTAGAGACGGTAATCCTTTGTTGTTTTGCATAGTTATTATTTCCAGGAAGACCTGGGTTCGAAGCCGGACGGAGATATTGCAGCGAATTTTATGAATATTTTCAATACTTTTTCTACTTTTGATGACCCCCTTGATATGATGTCGACTTGAAATTTGTGTTATCTACATGCTTGCAGAATGCAAGCAACATTTTACTCGTAACTATATATATATAGAGAGAGGATACAAACTCACAGGCTAAACCACAAGCGATATTGAGTTGAAATTTTTTCGACGTATTGGCCATAACGTGTAACCGCCATAAAAATTGCGATTTCGAACCTCAGTGTCATGGGTTCGATTCCAGAGGGCCCCAAAGTCCCGATTTTCCCCGTTTAAATGCATTGCTTTGATTTTCGGGAATTTAAAAAAAATACTTTCCGGATAGGTAGAGAATCAAAACTCAAGGAGCCTATATATATGGTCATGATCTATCGAAAACATAAATGAGATTTACGGAAAATATCCTGGGTTCGATGCTAGGTCGTTCGGCCGTTTAAAATGCATTGTGGCGAGTTTTAAGATTTTTTTGGACCCCTTCCCGATGGCATGGAAACTTGAAATTCGGCATGGAGTTGGGGATTATAAATATATTTCATAATCAAATTTTACATATTCGCTGATGGTCCTTGGTTCGATCCCAGAGAGCTATTTACATTCCTCAATGCATTTCTTATGGAGATAACAGAAAAACGTTTTAGGTACTTCCCGGCATGATATCGACTTCAATCTTTGTATGTAATAAGATGAAGTCCTAAAAAATCATACTGTGCATTCACAGCTACCAATATTTCCTGGGTTCGACACCAGGCGTTTCTAAAATCAGTAACTGGTCCGGATTTTACACGCACAGAGTACTTAATTGTACAGATAAAAAGATCATATTGAGTAATTTACCAATTTTCTCCACTGAAGTATAATGAGATATAATAACAAAGAAGGCCCTAAGAAAATTGCGGTGGATTTTATTTACCTAAAGGAACTGATATGGAAATGTCTCGGAAAGGGAATCAGGAAAGAATTAGTTATACCCTTAATCTGGATTTTTTCGCTCTATGAGTGAGAAACTAGGACCCAAAGAAAAGAATATACTAAGGAACCTTTAGATAGTAGATTAGCTAAAGATACAAAAATAATTTCGATTGTAAGAAAAGTAAAAGAGATGATGAGAGAAAAAGGAATTCAATTGAAAAAAGCAGAAGCAGAGGAAATGGCTGGGTCAAATATTGAAGTGATATGGATTGCTCAGTAAAATATCGAATGGAAGCCTGATAGGGAAAATCCAAATCCAGAGATAAGACACAGAGTTATTGGATGATGTAACCTGCAAGACGTTAGTTGATGTAATGTAGTGAGTTTAAGATGAAAAAAATAAGTTGCATTGGTAGGGAAAGAAACCAGTGAAGTGCTAGGAAATGAGTGGGATTCAGTTACATATTTGAAGGTTAGTTATAAAGAGGTAAAAAAGGGTCAAGCTGGAATTTTGGAGCTCATGAACCCCTTTTGGGATAGAGAAACACTACACTAGTGTATTTCTGGACCATTATACGTATTCGTAAAGAATTAAAATACTTCGGGATTAAGAAAAATTTATGCCTTCTCATATTAATTTTATTGAAATACTTCATTTATTATTACTACTTTTTACAATTTATCGGTATTTTCGTTATTTGCAACCATTCTCTGTTAAACAGGACGCGTGAACTTTACTCCGCTATGACGACTTCTTTGCGTTATTTCTTTTTCCCCAAATTTTTCTTCGCGTTTTCACTGTATTGTTTCCTTCGCTCTTCTGTCCAATTACAACTAACCCTATTCCTGCGTGTATTTGTTTCAAATTTGTCCTTTCCGTTCTCGAATACTTCCCAATCTTCCATTACGTTCACTCTCGTGCCTAATCGTCTGAGGCTTACTTCGGCTTCTTTGATCCACTTTGCCATTCCCCTGCCGAAGCTGATGCCTTTGGATACCTATCTCGAGATTCTGATCTCACCCAGTGTATGTATTCATAAAATGTTATTCTCCGGAACGTATCTGAGATCTTATCCGGGATTATAATTTTATATTATTCAATATTATTATAATAATTCTTTGTAGTTTATCGCTATGATTGAAATTATTCATTTATTTAAATGTGATTCATAAACAGCCAATTTAACAAATTACAATGAATCGTAACAACAACGTGGAGAAAAAGTATAAATAGAAATAAACAAAATGTATAAATATTAACAAAGTAGCATGAATATTTAACCAAACAATTGTATAAAATGAAAAAACGTAATATTATATATATCATCATCATAAAATCAATTGACGAATTTCCTACGTTATGGAGTTCCACTTTGTGGAACTCCATAACGTAGGAAAGGAAAAGAACACTTTGTCTTAGTTCCACAGTAAATTTATTGTGCGACCGTTTTCGACCAAGGTCTAGTCATCTTCTGGCAGAGAATACAAAAAAGACACAAATATATACAAGAGACAACAATAAGCAATAGGGGAGGGGTGAGTGGGGTGGGTTAAGGGTTGGGAAAGGATAAGGGGAGAGGAGGAAGCAAGTTGACGAGCGAGAGCAGGGGGGAGGAAGCATTGTAAAGGTACACATTTGTCAGGTTAAAGGCATTTCTTTAGTGGATTAAAATCTCCATTTGTTCAAAAATATCAAGCTTTAGGCCCTTTGGTAACTGATGTAGAAGCTTAACCTGAAAGTCCGAAGAATGATTTTCTTGGAGCAAGTGCATGGAAAAATGTGAAGTATCAGAACCATTTATGAATGACTGTTTATGTTCCTTAAACCTAGTGCACAGACTTCTACCAGTTTGACCCAAATAAATCACTCCACAGTCATTATAGGGTAGTTTATAAACCCCAGATTTACGAGAAATGTCCAACTTACCTTTACAATTAGTATTTTACCAATATTGTTCAATGTGTAGAAAGAAGGTTTGTGGTCTGAGGGGAGGGAGTTCGCAATCTTATAGTTAATTGGACCAATAAAAGGGATTACCCATTTAGTAATATCATCTTGTAGAGCAAGGGTGTGGTAAATACGTGACATGTTTAATTTTTGTTTCATTATCAAAATAGTATCGATGAGTAAGACGGAATAACCATTAGCAACTGCAATTTGTTTTATAATTTGCAACTCCGGGAAAAACTAACTAGATTAAGGGGTATATTAATTAATCTATGGATTAGACTGTGAAAAGCAGCGTGTTTGTGCTGGATAGGAGCATTTGAAGTTGCGTGAATAGTATGAATCGCGTATGAAAGTTTTCGGAAAATTGAAATATTACCTACGTATATCATCATCATGTCATTTTCAATCCGACGTCGGATTTAGGCCTTCCCAAGAACTTTCTAATTTTCTCCGTCCTGGGCTTCCCGTTGCTACGTTATACCTAGGTACTTGATGATGTCTCTATTCCATCTGTCTATAGGTCTTCTTCTTGGTCTCTTCACATCTCTTGGTATCCAGTTGAGAACTGCAGATGTCCAACGGTTGTCGCTTCTTCTCGCAACATGGCCGGCCCACTTCCATTTTAGTGATCTTACCTTATCTATGATGTCTGTAACTCCAGTCATCATTCTCACCCAAGTGTTGCGTTTTCTGTCTCTTCTTGTGATACCCAGCATACCCAGCGGTCCATGCTCCTTTGTGTTGTCTGAAGTCTCTGGGTTAAAACAGCATTTTACACCCAAGTTTCACTTCCATAGGTCAGGACAGGTAAAATGCATTGGTTGAAGACCTTCCTCTTCAAAACTATTGGAATTCTTGACCTCAGAAAGTGCGAGTTCCTACCATATGCACTCCAGCCTAGTTTCATTCTTCTGTTTACTTCATTAATCCTGTTTTTCTCTCCTATTGTTACAAGTTGTCCCACGTATGTGTATTCCAAGCAAACATCCATAGGTTTTTTTGAAGTTTTATTGGTTCTTGCACTGCAAAGGAATTATACATTATCTTTGATTTTGTTAGGTTTATCCTGAGTCCTATCTTCTGTCACGCTGTGTTTAGCTCTTCAAGTCTTGAAGTTAGACCTTCTGCATTAGCTGCAAAGACAACTATATCATCTGCAAAACGGAGGTGACTGATGTACTTCCCAGTTGCTCTAAAGCTCTTCTCTTCCCAATAAAGGATCTTAAAAACTTCTTCTAAAATGGCTGTGAACAATATGGGAGATAGACCGTCACCTTGTCGAACTCCCTTCTCAATCATGAATTCATCGGTCTCTTCATGCAGCATTGCAGAAGCTGTGGTATTCTCATAGACACTGCGCAAGAGACGGATGTACTGAGAATCTATCCCTTAATTCTTCAGAGCTTTCAGAGTGGAGGAAGTAATTACCGAGTCGAAGGCCTGTTCGTAACCCACAAAGCAAAGGACGAGTGGCATCTCGTACTCATTCGTTCTGTTAATAATTTCCTGCAGTGTGTGGATGTGGTCTATAGTGTTGAAGCCTTTCCGGAATCCTGCTTGTTCTCTAGATTGGGCCTAAGACACGGTCATCTTAAGACGTTCGGCTATTATCCTCATGAATGTTTTATAGACAACTGGAAGGAGGCTAATGGGGCGATAGTTCTTCAAATCTTCTTTGCTTCCTTTCATGTGCAGAAGGTCAATCCTTGCGTGGTTCCATTCCTTAGGAATCATTCCTTGTTGTAGACAATTACCGAATAATTGTGCTAAAACATTAGCAGTCTCTGTTTCACCAGCTTTCAGATACTCCGCCAACACCCTATCTTCTCCTCCTGATTTCCCATTCTTCATCTGCTTAATCGCCGCGATTACCTCTTCTGGGAGAATTGAGAAGAGATTTTGTGAGCTTTGGCTTTCCTCTTGGTTTTCTCTTCGGCATTTCCCATCTTCTTGTATAGGTTGCCAAAGTGTTCTGCTACAGTCCTCAATATCGCTGGTCTGTTATATGTTGTTGTGCCATCTCCCTTCTGTATGGCTAAAATCTGTTTCTTACCAATTGCTATGTGTCCTCGGGCCCTCTTTATGCTCTTGTTATTTTCTATTGCCTCTTGCACAATCTTTTCATTAAAATTCCTCACGTCTTCCTTGATTGCTACTCTGATGGCTTTGCAAAGCTCGGCATATTCGATGCTATCTCTCGGAGTGTCTGAATTCTTCAGTTCCTTCCGTCTTTTCATCATTTGCCGGCTTATATCACTGAACTTCTTATCCTAAGGTTTTCTTGGCATGCTTGTTACTTCCTTTGCTGCTTTCTTCACGACTTCCATAACTTTGGTTTCGAGTTCTTCCTCCTGAAGTGCTGAGAATCTATTTCTTAGTTCCAGCTGAAACTCCTTCTTGTTATTTGATAGTTTAACGATAATTATCTCACCCATCTTGCAAGAAACCAACTTCTTTCGTTGCATTCGGAGGTTAATATTAATTCTGCATCTGACAATTCTGTGGTCACTTCCAGTGTTGAAGTTATTCAAAACTTCACAGTTAGTTACAGTGTAGAGTCTGTTTACCAATATGGAGTCTATTTCACTTTTTGTTCCATTGGGACCACTCCACGTCCATTTCCTTGTAGGATTTTTCTTAAAGTATGTATTTGTTGTATACATATTGGTGCATTCTGCAAACTCTACTTAGCGGTGACCTCGCTCATTTCTCTGGCCCAGTCCGTATTGTCCTGCGACAGTGTCATCAGCTTCCTGCTGTCCTACACGTGCATTAAAATCTCCCATAATGACTTTGTAGTAGTGGGCCTCCTTGTCATGTTCAGTGCCGAGAGTTTGGTAGAAGTTTTCAATTTCCTCTTCGCTGCTTGCCGCTGTTGGTGCTAGACTTGGATGACCTGCACTGAATAACGCTCATTGATTTTAAGTATGAGTTTACAAATTCTATCTGATATGCCTTCAATTTTTACCACATTATCCTTTCACCTCTTTTTGATCAAGAATCTAACGCCTCCATTTCTTCCATCATTGGTACCCCTGTAAAAGAATAAATGTCCTTCCTTCAGTGTATGTAGCTCTTCCGATTTTCTTCTTACTTCGCTGAGACCGATGATATCCCATTTTATCTTCTCTGCTTCATTGAGTAGTTCCAGCATTCTTCTTCACTCTTCAAGTTGCGGCAGTTGTAGGTTGTGAATTGCAGGGTAGTAATTCTTTTCTTCATTATGTACCTCTTTAATGCCACCACCTCCCGGACATCCGAATGGGTGGTGCTTTCACGTCCGGATAAATTTCCATCAAAGAAGCTCATCATAAAAATTGTACTTGTATTTGGGGGGGTTAGGACAATAATTAACCAGGCTGTCCTACTGCCGGTTGGTGAATACCACTTTCATTATTTGGCCGGAGATATTGTTGAAGCCATCTTAGCATGGTTGAACCTGGGCTATACATCACCTCCAACATCCGTTAACACCCCTCCGCCCCGATGAGGCAATGAACTGTGGCGGTGATGTGGAGGGGATTTTATATATATATATATAAGGGAGAGTTAAAACCGGGCGTGTTTTTGGAAATTTAGTCATGTTTGACCCTCCGTATCTAAGTAACGCGTACGATTTATGAAAAATGACTTACCGTTCCATAATCAGCAATCATTTGGCTGTATATATGCAGAGTTTCAAGTTTGTATCTCGAAAAAAGCAATTTTGGACTTTTGTCCGGCTTTTTTCGATTTTGGACCACTGTGCGGCGCCTTAATTGTACCACCACCGTAAAATGAAAGAGCTTCGTTTCTGGAAAGATTTGTCGTGCGTAACTGCAACTCGATATTACTAGACGCCGAAGTTCCAGTCGTCATCTTTGTGCGTTTGAAAATGGTCTGCTGATGAGAGAGTTAAGTTTTGCAGTTTTAAAACAATTATTGCTGCACGTGGCTAAGGAATTAACGGTAATATGTTACATGGAAACAAACAGTATTATTTATCAGATAAGTATACATAAATATGCCTAAGTTTTTAACATAGATATGATTCTGTAACTCTGCATAGATTAACCAAATTTAGCTGTTGCAGTAAATATAAATGGAGCTTACGGTTTAAATGAGTTTTCCCGTATTTATAACGTACAACAGACAACTATAAAAAGGCACACTGAGAATAAGAACAAAAGTGCAAATAGGGAAATAAATATGTGTGGTCCTAGTATAAAAATTTCGGAAGAAACTGAAGCGGAATCAAAGCAACACATCCTAAAATATGAAGAAATGATGATTGCTGTAAAAAATTTGCATTTGATGTTACAGATAGGAGCGAAGTAACTCATAACTTTAACGTCGAATATGACATTGCAAGCAAAAGTTGGTTTTATGCTTTGCATCCTAAATTGTCATGCATAGACAATGGTCTACAAGTACAGTAAAATATATTAATTTCATTGATCTGAGCAGCAATGGATTTATTTAGCATCAATTGTGAATAGTAAATGTGTGGTCCAAATGTAAAAAGTGGTACAATATAGGTAACTAACTCCCTCTATAAAGAAAATGAAACCTCTATATAAAGAAGAGACAAATAAAGAAAATGAAAATTAAATTACATGAGAAAAAATTTAATAATAGAGTAAAATAAAGAATGCAAGGAAAAAATAAACAATGATGCTATGGAAAAATTAAAAATGAGAGGAAAAGATGAAAAAACAAACAACGAGACAAAGATGTAAGCTAAAGAGCAAATATTAATGAATGGAAGAAAGGTGTGAATTAATAGAATAAAACAGTTCAAGGGAAGGATTACGGATAAAAGAGTAAAGAGTTAAAAAAGAAACTATAATCATATTTGGATTGAAATACGATGCTCGGCAAACGTACATACATTGTACATACGATGAGGTCAATGTTTCAACATATATTTGGCAACATTTTCTTTTTCTTATGGCGATGCTTAACCGTAAAACGGAGCTCTTTCGCATGGTTCCTCTCATTTAGGCTTTCTTAACGCTCGGAATAGCAATGACACAAAAACCACGGCTATATGACGAGGACGGTCGTAAAAACCTCTCAAGTCTCTTTTTTCCCGTCGAGGCGTTATAAGCAGCTTAATAAAAAGCCCACGAAAAAGTTAATTGCTCGGAAAGAATCCCGAGTGTTAATTGAATAAGAGTTTTCGGCTTGTCCCTCAATTACGTCTTTCCGGTTTTCGTCTGGCGCTCGGAGTCTGCGCAATCTTGAGCGAGATACATAAGAGGCTGTTTGCATTCCGTAAAAGGTTCTGCGCTTTGGTTTCGCAGAACCGAAAATGAATTTCGGTGAAAAGGAGGAGAAGAAAAGAAAATAAATGCACTCTGAGGAGTACGCTTGTGTTAAGTAAAAGAGTTTGATGAGGGAGAAACACAGGCTATGAAAAGAGAATAAAAGAGCAGCTCGTAAACGGTGGTATGCTCAAATCTTTTCTTGCAAGTACATACTTGTACTTACAAGAAAAGATTTGTTACTTTGATCGGAATGGAAAAAAAGATATTTTTAAATTTTAGTGGTGATAATTCACTCTTTTGGAGATTTAATTTTTTAGGAGCTATCATATTGCCAATGTAAAGATGAATTTTGGTTGCGGTATCCTCTTATCCTACTAACTACTTATCCTCCTTAAAAGAGTGATAGTCTTTAAATGCAGTACTATGTTGATAGTCTTAAAATTTTATTACTGAGGACATTTATGCACTTCCAGAGGTTCTATCCAAATCTCGGTAATACGGCACAATTATATTATATATTACACGGCTAGTACTGTAAAATTATCAAGGAAAGAATAATATTCTGATGAGCTGAGGAATAAGTAATTATTATGAAATTTTTAATTTACTTTTATTGTGACTTCATACCTTGTGTATTCCACTAGATTCGTGATGCATGAAAGAAAAATTTAACTTTTTATTTTACCCTAATTATGAATTTCATGAATTTAAGGTTTTTACAGTCGGCTATATATTAAATAACTATTGCCTAATAAAGGTTTATAAAAAATAAAGGAGTTTTGCTATTTCTTATGTATTATAATGACTAATAAGTGAAGCATATAAAAATTCTATACTTTCCATTCATGATCAAGGCGACTATAATTTATTTATAATTTAACTCTCCATTCAATTCGATAAATACCAGACCAAAATTAAGAAAAAATGCCTGATACGTATATGTCACTTTTATCTGTCTTTTTATTTATGAATAGGATAAAACGGTCATTCTTACTCTATCTCATTTTTTAATGAGTTAGCAGCATTTTTGCTCGTGTGGAATATGATCTTCAAGGTCTAAAGGGAATTTTAGCGTGAAGTTCAATTATGAACCTCAAGGCAGTCAACGCGCTAAAGTAATCTTGGAGGATTTTTTAGATAGATTACGACGGAATGAAATTTGGCAGCTCTGTTCTGGAGGTCCACCTGACGTCGATTTTAAATTTGACGGCAACGCTGCAGTTGAGCCGTGGATAAACAAGAAATCCAGAAGAGGGTGTTTATGTCACAGCTATAGGCACCATGAAATCGCCATTCGAGAAGGAGAGACACTTATCGAGAGCACTTGAGCCGCTATCCATAGCCATCTCGGTCGTACCTTTAAGGGTTCATCACATGCAAAAGGGACCATTTACGTCTAACGACCCCGTTCGTCTGTCGCTGCATTTCTGCGTTCGCTTTGGATCGCTATCTCGGAACTAAATGGGAAGTTGCTAACATCTCTAAGATTAAATATGTATAAAAAATATTATATTTAAAGCTCGGCTGCGCGTCGTTATTGAGAGCTAGATGCATTGTACTTCCAGGCCAAATTTCATACCCATACATACATAAGTTTTTTACATATCATAAGTGTTCTATTTATACCATTTCCTTCTTTCTTTGGTAACCCATCCCTCCATATCGTTTAACTGTTAGACTCTAACATCTTTGCCCTTTTCTTCTCCGCAGTCTTTTCCCTCGTTTACTTGCTTCAGCAGCCTCTCAATATTTGACCAACCCAATTCCTCTGACGATGCTCAATCACTTCAATTAAAAACCTCTCCAACCTAATCTAGAACCTCCGTATTTCTTTTCCTATCCACCCAGATTACCTTTTCCAATGTATGTCCTAAGCAAATATTGGAGATCTCTAAACATTTTATTTCCTACATATCTTAAGGTCGACGGTTTATACTCATATAGCAAGAAACTCGGAAGCAAGTATCTTACTTATCTTTTCCTGATTACATTATTGATACCCCAGTTCATCCATTCTCTTTGCTTCATGAGGGCTTAATTGGCCAAAGTCGTTAAGAAACCACTTCGTAAAATAAATTGAAAACACAAACAGTGAATTTCATAATATTCTTATAATACGACACTGTTAGCAAGAAAAACAAGACCATAATTATTCTACTTAATTTATATCTTCATCTCGTAAATTGATCAATCTAAATCATAATTATTTAGCAATAATTATATGGTGAAGGTGGCAAAATAGCAGTATAACGATGCACCTGACCAAAACCATTTTAAAAATCAAGCATCATATATCACATTTATTATTATTAACAAACATTTATAAAATCATATGGAATTATAGTTTTCACTAGGTATTTACTATACAATTATATATATTATACAATTAAACGGCTATGTTATCATCAATCTCGAAGTATGCACCTCAAAACATTATGGAAATGCGCAGAGAAATTTTCTTTTTCCTCGAATTTGTAAATGCAACAATTTTTATCTTACCCATTATTAATTTATTCTCAGATTTGACGTTACTTACAATGTTGATAGAGCTTTTCAACACCAGACGATTTTCGTGTTTGGACATAACGAGGCCCTCATTTATACGATTCAAATCGATATTACCAATATGGAAATATGCTCGCTTGAATCAAACAACTAATACAACTTGTGAACAAATATTCCTATATGCGCTCTATTTTCACATATTGTAATTTACGGACCAGCTGACAAACAAAGAATCTTCCCGGTTAAATCCAGAGTCCGCTAAATAGAGCAAGAAGAAGTTATGAAAAGAGTAAGAACATGTTCCGGAAGTGGAGATGGCCAGACTTCCCTTTGCATGATTACGGGGCAGCGCAACAGACAATGGACCAATTGTTATGCTCACTAAGAAAATTGGACGGAGGATTGAGGGAGTAATTAAGCTCCATCTAACAGACCTCCAACGGTTATAGAACCAAGATATCCCAAAGAAATATATTTTTTATAACTTTAGTCATACTTTTAAGTTTCTTAAGTTTACAACATCGTGATTTACGCTAAGTGTATTTTATAATATTAAGTCACTGTACTGTATTGAACTTCTCATACGAAATATATTTACTAACACAGTATATAAATGTATGAATTCTTATCTTTTTGAAAGTAAGGGTTTCCTTCATCACCCTCTTGTGTAGTTCCTATCCAGTCAAATGTTTTTCTCTACCATCCTACAACACTAAGTGTTATCAATAATGAAATCCTTTGTACTTCTCTTCGCATTGTAGAATCGACAACTGTGGTAAGGTTAAAGAGAGGCCTAAAATCGCCAATAGAGGTAAAATAAGGAGTGATGATGTTACCTGAAAATGTAAAAGTAAATTACCGATTGATAAAGGCTTATCTTGCTACTATTCTCAATGCTTTTCCACGAGGTCCGGCTAAACTTAATGGATTAAATAGCATCGCCCAATTAACTATGTAGTTATTCTTGACTGACTACTTGAAAAATGGAAACTATACTTTCAATGACTATTTAAATTGTGCGTATCTCCGGTAAAAAATAGCACAAAATGTAGGCGAGTAAAAGTTAGTGAATAAAATTATAAAAGGTAAAGTAAAAGAAGGATATAAAAGTTAAAGTAAAAGCATATAAAAGAGTGAAAGGTAAATGGATAGGTAATGAAATCAAAGTTAGTTTAAGTATAAAAATCTCAAGTTCGGATGTTACGAGATACGGATTCAGAATCAGTAATCACCCGAGACATCATATTTGACCACTCCTGATTAAAAAGCGTAAAAATAGTGAATAAATTACGGTCGCATACCGAACATTAAAAATTCGGCTGCATTAAAAAATACAGTAGACTCTTGATTATAGTTAATATTATAATTGAATTTGCAGAATTAAAGTCACATACCAAGGTGAAAAACATGAAGACGTCAAATTACAATTATATAGACTAAGTAATAGGTGGTTTAAGCAGCAGAGAGCTGATGCAAACCCAGTCCTACGTACTGAGTGTACAAAGAAAATAAAAATTTTCCAGGAATTCATATTTTGAATGGGCATTGTATGAGCACGTAGATGGCAGGATAAGTCATGAGATTCGTGGGATTCAATCACTAGAGAAAAAATCGGCTGCATCGAAAAGGATGCTGAAGAATTTAAGACACAGTTTTAACAGTTTACTAAATTTATTTCACGTCATCAAGCCACAGTTCCGATAAATATGTGCATAACTTACGCGCACAATACCTTTCAGTGGACTGATTTGCTTCCAAAATTATATATTATTAATAATATCATCGCAAATTAATTTTTACTGGTATCTTGTATTGCTCCAATACTTTTTCAATTTTCTACGGAAATTTGGTCATCGAATAATTTTCGTAAATATACATCAAATTAACAGGCAAACACAAAATAAAGATCAGTATATTTTCTATCATCCCAGGTAATGAAGAGTCTACTGTGCAGACTTTTAATCGTCCAGAATACTTAATAAAGGTAAAAGTAACTTTGCAATTGTCGCTAAGCTCATCTTGAGATGTGCCCTTCAATCGCAGTCATAAAATAAGACAATCTATGCATCTAATAATGGTTATTATGCATCTATCTATGATATATATCCTAATTTATGCATCTAATAATGGTTATTTCACAAAAATACACATAGCCATTAACTCACGTTTTTTTCCGATAGCGGCCTCGAGCTATTAGTGGACTGTGAAAAGAATTTTGGAATGTCCATCTGTACCTTATGAAATCCTAACTAATCTCACCATCGAACTGTTCACTGTGAATTTCTCAAAAGCACTACTCACGAGCCTAGCTTTGCATTCAGCCCCTTGAAACAATCACATGAAAAAGATCTAATTGAGCGTTTCATCAATCTTTTTGTCTCCCAAACGTAATCTTAATCTCTGTTTTCAGGATGCATGTTTAGAATTACTTCTCGAATGTTCCCTTGTATTTTTGCGAGGAGTAAACAAATCAGCACTTACGAATTTTTCTCATGGGAATCTTATATTATGGTGTGAGTCATCTAACTAAAGAATAGGCTTAAGAAGTGCACGCGTTGAACATTGTGTGCGTAACACATGTATCATAGCATCCCATTGATATCAATGTCGGTTCTAGTCCTACTCAGCCACCGAAAACATCTCCTTAGCTGACATTGGAGCCATATTTACGGGTATGAGAAGTTTTCGCTGAATTTATCAAGCAACAAATGTGTATCAGTGAGACTTGCGTGATAATTGAGGTTTTGTACTCTGCAGCAGAAAAAAGCACAGGGCTAGTTGTAGGACTTGAGTCTTGGGTTTGAACCCCTAAACCCCCCCCCCCCCCCCTCGCTGCACCACTGAACCAATTTTATGGTTATTGCGAAATATTTACGTTAGAATGATGTTTTCATTTATACCATTTTATAATTATGTTATATACAACATGATACTATATTTCTTCAAAGTTTTATTTGGAAGCTGATTTTAAATTTAAAACACTCGTATTTATATGAAAATAATTATTCAACTTTAATTTTTCGTGCCGTTATTGATTTCTCTTCACAATAACAATAAAGTTTGTAACTATGGGTTTCTTTAAATGGTAAAAAATGCAATACAAAGCGTCTTTGCTCAATCTATTGCTATAGATCGAGCTCTGGCTGATTGATAATGTTTAAAAAGTTTTCTTCTTTGTTTTTTAGTACATTTGTTTTCTGTATTTGTTTTCTTTATTTGTTTTATTTTTTGTATATTAATATTTTTCGTCATTCTCTGTTACATTTTAAGTTTCCACTCCTTCAATGTGTGGTCTTTATTTTTGTTAATCGTTTTTGTTGATCATGTGTTATTTTAATCTTCGTTCGTATTTAAATTTCGTTTCAATTATTGGATATTAATCAGTCCTATATTGTTGCTTTTAGTATACTCTAAAGGCTAATTTCACCTATTTTCATCGAACTTGTCCCAAAAAGCATTATTTATAATCTTTATGACGTAAAAGTTAATATAATATAAATTAATCACTAACATATCTTCCAAGTTTAGATTGAATATAGACTTCGGCAATACTGTCGTATATAAATATCTATATCTTATACATGGAGAAAGTCATGTGCTGACAACATCAGATTTTTGCTATAGTATTTAGATGTTTGGGCAATTTTTATTGATATCCTATTGTTTCATAATCCTGTTTCGCTCGTAAAACTTTTCCTCTGAAGCATACTTTTACTTAACCCCACCTGCTCTTTCCCCATCTCTTTTTCTTGCGAAAGACGTAGACTAGACGTAGAAAACGGTACTCTAAGTAAGAGAAACCATCAAAGTACGGCACTGAAATGTCGACAGATTAAAATCACATAATTTTTTTACCCGATGTAATTTACTTACCTATGTTTTCGATTTTTTTTTTTCATTTCTTTTTTTCCAGCACTGTGAGCGTTTCTCAAAATAAATTCAGCAGAGTAATTTCTCATCAAATCTAAATATTTCTATTTTCCATTTTTCTGTTTTTATTTTTCGTGATTGTCTATTTATAGTAGTGGTAATGCTGTAAGTGCTTCGACGAGCAGAGTCATTTTGAATCGCTTTCGCCTATCGCGAACGCACTACCCATTTCAATATCCGTACGGCTGCTGATTTTACAATTCAATGAGCAGAATGTCACCGACTTAAGAGGTTTGATGCAATAGAGGCCCGCTTGGGCCTTACCTCGCCAAATAAAGTGTTATAATATATAGACGCTTGTGACAGACTTATCGTAAAGAGGGACTTATAAATGGTCCAATACCATTTTCTCCTTTATTTTCTCTCGTCTACGTCACACCAAGAGGAGATTGAAATTCCCTATACTTCTTATGACTCTTTTATCCACGAAGTTGGTAGCTTAGCTGTTTATCTGTATTTATGGTTCTTCTGAGATCGCACATTTTCAAGCCAGCGTAACTCATGTCGTGGCCCGGCTGTTGCGGAAACACCTCGTGTACACCTACCAGACGGCTAAAAGAGTATTTAAATCTCTATTTCAAGAACAATCACGTACCACTCTCTATCTCTCTTTCAAGCATTATATCCTTTGCGTCAGCAAAATCAGAGCAATAACTCCTAAACGTCTACTCGCTGACTCGCGGCAGATACTTCGATAGTGATAACGCGATATGCTAGAATGGAATTGTCTGCTTTGAAAGCCATTCGTTTGGAGCGTAAATATACGCAGACGGGCAGCGTCGGTCGTCTGGTGACGCCATACTAGACATGGGCGCCGTTATGATTTTTGTCAGCGGCGGCGTAGGGGGGGGAAATAAAGCCGGCGGCGGCGGCGTAACGGCGTGAACGCGGACTGCTTAATCGTCGGCGGCGGCGCGGCGTAACCGGCGGCGAGTAAAATTTCGTTCCTATACGGCAGAAAAAAGGCGAATAACTTGATTATCTGAGAGTATATTATTATAATTATATCATACCAATAAAGACAATGTAGAGCTATCTTGAATACGCAGCACAATGGGCTAGAATCGAAGAAACCTGGCAAAAAAATCCTTTTCTTTAGTGCGGACTTTAGTGCTGGCAATTCTCGAATAAATCCTGCCTATTACTACCAAATTATTTAAGCTGATTCTACCTATTCAAATTCTACAGGTGGTCAAAATTGACCAAAATTCACGAATAATGCCAGGTTTGGATTTTTGCAAATTTCTTCAGCCTCAAACCAAACCCAAATGAGCAGAATCATCGAGAAAAAATCAATTCAATGTTAAATAATCAACCCTTAAGCTTAATTATGATTTTTTAAGTGATTGCAGTTGAATATTTGAATTATTGCATCACTTCCATCAGATCTCTGAATTAGCTATTAGCTTCTGTTGGTGAAATACTTACTTCATGCAACATGTCTTTTAAGTTATATTTCTTTCTCTTATCTTCTCTCAGACCATCCGATTTTAGGAAAGCGAGCTCACATAAGACGCTATCCGGGAATATTATATGCAGAACTTATTGAGGTATGGCAATGCGAAGTTTCAAGGTTCACACTCAAAAAAATATTTCCTTATTCTTGGCCAGCATTTTTCGATTCTAGCTCGCTCTGCGCCGTAAAGGGGTTAATTTGGCAGTACGTTGCTTTCCTTATTTTCACAAAAGCATGCTTCTTATAATTACGCTACATTACTTTAAGAACGTTTAAAGAGTGGTATCACAAATTGGGCACAAAAAGCCAGTAGAATGTCGATCAATGGCTGTACTATTTATGTGAATTTGTTTTAACATCACATTAGCGCCACATTTTTAAGTATGGAATCCAGGAATAGAAATTCAATTGAAATTTCCAGAAAATACAAAATGTATACCCGCACACACCCATTGTATGTCGTCAGATCAAATATACAAATCGTCAACTAACGGGCAGAACCTCAGATGATTTTTCATATGTTCTAATAAAGATATTCAAATCGATTATAATGTTTTAGAACTCTGGATTAGACGTTTTTTATAAATCAAAAGATGCTTCTATCATTAGGAATTGAAGGTAATCCAGGAAAATACTGTTGTACCCTATGAAGAAAATTCTCTTATTGGAGTTAACTTTTTTGTTTACATGTATGTTCAAGATTTTTTTTATCAAAGTATTCACATAAATTATGATACGTAATGAATACACATTACTTACCATTACTAAAGCCCAAACGGCCCCACGTTCATAAGAGAGATTGATGCACGTAGTAGAAATATACGCGTTGAAAGATAAAGTTAGCCTAAATTAATTTTAATATTATACCATATGGAGATACAGTAATTGAAAGCTGTTCAGTGAAATTTAATTATAATTAATTATTATTATATTTACAAGGAAAAATAAGAAAAGAAAAATATTTAAAATTAAAAATTTTGAAATTCGTATCGAATTTGTTTGTACTTGTTCTTTAAATACTCACTCTCATTTCAGAAACGAAGAAGTTCTTATTCTTGATAATTTGCTTCCTTTTATGATCTTTTTTCGATACTTTTAAATTTCCTGGTAAATATTCTGGGAAAATACATCCTGAAAATTTTGAAGGGAATGTCGAGAGGTTTGAGAAAAATGCGTTCAAAAACGTAGTTGCCTACTACTTTTCGCTATAATTCAATTATATAACGTATGAAATATATTATTATATATACGTATTATGAAATATTTTACCAAGAGCTTGGTAACGAATCAAAGTTTGCAATCGTACCTACTTTCATTACTGAGAAAAAGTTGTTTTACATAATCGGTAACAATTTTTTCTGGTGGCAAGGAAATATATTTCAAAATTTAATTTTGATTACAAAAATATACCGCAATATTGTGTTAAAATTTTGTGTTAATTAAATTAATATTTTATGAGATATCATTTTTCAAATTGGGCGCTCTGTTTGAGAGCGCGAAATAGCGGGAACATATTTATTTCTGACTGCGATAAAGTACCAAAAAGATTTTTTTAAATTTCTATTACATAGTTACACATGCAATATATAAAGCTAAAATATGATGGAATATGTTTTTCTGTGGACATTCTTGTTTATGTTTAATTCAACTCAAAACTCAAGTAACTATAATTGAAAGACCGACAATAAATAGCTTTTTCATTTATTTAAAATTAATAACTTTGTTTACTAATAAAATATGATATAATAATTTATAATTCCTTTAAAACTTATGTCAGATAATTAGAAACAAGTCGAAGGCAAAAAACTGCTAATATGTGAAGAAAACTATGCGTTAAGTGATAGCCGCCTGAGTAAAGTGTACCCCGCCCTGGCAAGGCACACTTGTCAAGTGAACGCCACCTTCTGGTGGGACTCTCCTGCCCGTTAAGTGCTCCTCGACTCCTACACCGGCACCGATTTTGCCGGCACGTGTGCAAACGGCCTAATCGTAACACGTATCAATATCACGTACAACTCAGCGCCCTCGTGGAAAGCCCGAGATGTGTTCTATCAGTTCAAAGCGTATCTCTTCGAACTATTTGGCAGCATTTTTTCAACGGTGGGACTTTGTTTTTAAATCCAAGCCACGCCGCGCCGCCGCCGATAAAATTTCCGGCGGCGGCGTGCCCGATATTATCGGCGGCTGGCGTAATCGGCGTGGCGCCCATCTCTACGCCATACTGTCAACTAAGCGGAAGATGAGCAACAAATCTATGGAGATCGCAGAAAATTTTAAAGATAATCTAACAGATAGGGCTGCAGCAAGAAGGTTGGAATTGATGGACCTTCAAGGTACAAGAAGAAATCAGAAAAAAATGTAACAGGGTATTCAAAGATTGAACAAACGCAATATTTTGCAAAACCCAGAGTCAAGATGGAATATAATATTATGCTTTTAAAATGAAAGAGTAGTAATAAGCATAGATTTCGTATTTTCTTGAACAAAAACTACAAATTACTTCCCAGAAAAAAAAACAAGTAAAATACGATACTTAGGGTAAAAATAGTTATACACCGTATGAAATTACAATGAAATATTTACATTAACTCATATAAATTATGAGTGGGGGATTGTATCATAAATTACAATAACGTGCTATACAGCGACCGCAAAGTATTCAAAATTCGAAACATGCGTAAAGTATACAAAAATGTATTCATAAACATGGGGAATGCATAAACTAGAGGATAGCTTGCTATCTTTGGAGTGATAAGTGAACATGTTAATGACTGACAGAAATTAGCTTGATTGCAAATATTGACTTGAAATTTCTGTTTAGTGTAGCTAAACTCCAACCTACTTAACACAAAGTTCAGACGATAGTCGTCCAGGTTATCCGAAATATGATTTCGTATGAATGGCCAACGTTCTTGCCAAATGTTCTTACTTAATTGGTCAATATTTTGATAAAAATCCAAATAATTCGAATATGAATGAATGTGTACTTCAAAATAAAATTTATCTTTGACCAGATTACGTAAGCGTTTTCTGGAAGTCGATTTAATTTTTATCTAAGTCGTGATAATATTTCCACTATTATTTTATCATACTTAATTTTATATTATTATTATTTCCGCGATTAATTAAAATAAGACTTATCTAAATAATACTCATAGAGTATAAACGAGAGTAGAATCATTGACTGGATTAAAGAAATTAGAATCCTCTAACACCACTGAATGATACCAGCGGATTGATGTATTTTGTACAGTAAACAATATGACAATATAGTGAAATGGCACTTTTTGTTCTTGCATTCAGCATAATTCTTGAGGTTATTATTTTTAAAATCTTTCTTTTTCCCATCGAGCTCAGTGCATCTCTTGTCATGCGAGCTTCTACAAACACAATTGCAATATAAGAGGCTCTAGAACACTCCTTCGCCATTTTTTGGTTTTAGATCAACATTATTATCCAATTTTCTTTTAAATTTTAATGCAATATTTCAATTAAAGTAACCGTGTGATCCGATGAGGAATCTGATAATTATGCAATCCCCTTTATTTCATAGAATAACATAATGAATTGTTTCGGTAGTTTAACACCTTCCGTCCCTTGTTTTGTTTCACGTGATGTGCATCTCCTGTTCTAATTTGAATTACTTACGTGATTATGAATTCGTCTGTTCTTGCATTTTAGGTATGTTAATTTTATGCATGTTATGTCCCTTTTAATATTCATAGTAACACTTATTTTTTCTTCGGACTTCTTCTTCTATGTAGTTTCCCGCAGTGGTTTATGCTTTTCTTTGCACAAAATTAGTTTTCTTCATAGCCACAAAAGGCTTTCCCATTAAAATGTATTAAAAATCTATTCTCTCCCAGAGTAGCTCATGTACACCTACCAGACGGCTAAAAGAGTATTTTATATCTCTATTTTAATAACAACCACGTATCACTCTCTATCTCTCTTTACAGCATTATTTCCATTACGTTAACAAAATCTGAACATTAAAAATTTTACTCGCTGACTCGTGGCAGATAATTCGATAGTAATCACGCAACGCACTGACGCCTAAGCGGAAGGTACAGTGCCAAAATATATGATTTTAATTTCACGGTTCCTATTAACAAAAGAGGTTTCTTAAAACGAAAGAAACAGTAGCACCAATGAATTATCGCTCAATTTCAACCGCATATTCCACGAGATAATACGATGTGTTGATTTTGCGGCACGCTTTAAAACATAAACAACTGAGAGTGAGTGCCGAGGTAAGAAAATATCAAAAATCTACCCTTATGACCTTGACGTAGTACTCTTTATTTTTAATTACTTTATGACGGTGGATTGATTGTGTTTTATTTGCGTTTTATCATTACTTGGTATTGTTTAATGTCGTCTGCCACTATGTTTCTTCTCTTGCTCTTTGAAATCATGCCCACGAATTGTATTTCTGTTTCCTTCACGTGCCTTGGGTAAATATCTCGAAATTTCCCTCAATCATATCGGAGTGCCTCCTCTAAACGCCCCGGTACTTCTCAGAAGCTATATTTTAGGTTTTGATTGCCCTCTATTTTAGGCTTTTTATTATAGCTATATTTTAGGCTTTGATTGCCCCACTGAATATCGCTAAGCTACGCCTCCGATCCGGCGTGTTGCATGGATCTCAGAGACTCAAAGCGAGGGAAAGAGAAGAGGTCAAACCCTTGTTGAAAGTTTCGCTGTCGGGGTCATTTGAGGGGGCAGAGGGGTGCAGAGTGAACTCGGGGATAGGGGCAGAGGGGTGCAAAGTGAAGTCAGGGCCGTAATTCTTTGACAACTGTCGGTGGGTGTCCGTAGAGTATGAGGGAACGTTTACGAGAGTCTGGAGCCCGGAGGAGGGAGGCCATCGAGAGGAAAAGAGGGCAATGGAAGGGTTGAAGACGAAGACTTAGGGAAGGGTGCTCTTTTATTTCTGAGAATGGGAACAAGTGGTCTCTTTTCTCGGACGAGGGAGCGAGATGGAGAGAGCGATTCTTGGCGTCGGTCATGTGTGCCGTGATAACGCCTGCGTCTACGAGCTCCGTTGATTTTCAATCGGCCGTTTGTTCATTCCACCCCCTGCTTATTAAGATTACATTTATTTAAGAGCAGAATAGAACTGTAAATTGGCGATGTGGGCTTTTCACTCCGAGTATTGGTAAACAACACGGGGAAACATGGTTGTTATCACTGCATGTCGCTACGTCTCCGGTTACTATTTCCTCCTTCGGCACCAGTAAAAATCTCCGAGGCTAAACAAAGCTCTCACTATCACTGCCCACCGCAACCGACTGCGCTAAGGAATTGAACAAGTTCCATCACGGATTGGTTGGCTCTCGAAATATCCCAACTGTCCCGCAGCTTTGTGTGTGTATTCAGTATTTTGATACTTATGCGAATAGCCTCCTCTTTCCAAATTAACTAACCGCAGCCATTATCGCACGTCTACCTATCAAAATAAAAAACTTACATTTTCTATTACTGTGAATACTTTCATTTTCTTTTCATTTAAAAATAGTTTTACAGGAATAGAAAGATTGAAGATAGAATGGGTATTCCATTATAGAATTTTGCGGTTTACTTCGCTCTACACAATGTTCCATTGCGTTCTACAGCATTCTTTAATACCGTTGACAATAGTCGGTGGAAGGGACGACAATAACGTGACATGAGTTGCATTTAATATTTTAGTTAATCTAACAATATGAAATTAAATGCCGAAGCACAATTAGAAAATAATAGTGGGTAGGCTTATATCAGAGATGATAGGGAAAATATAATTAGTGAAAATATAACGTGTAGTTTAAATGCGTTTTCGATTCCGATAATTAATCCTATTACTGTTCTTGTGCTATTATTTCTGCTGAAGATGGCAAATCCCTAATAATTAGCTGTTCTCGGTGTTACACGCTGCTATTCATATCATTGTGTTGGTAAATTCCATGAAAGCTACGCCCCCATGTAGATATGGCATCAATATGAAGAATATGGCTCCGATTCCTCCGATGGTGATGCTGCTAATAGGAAAACCAAAGTACCTAAGTTCTCTCTACCATCTCAGACCACTCCCCCCAATAGACAAATCCTTGCAGCGCCCATGTCTCAATATAATTTCAAGTTAACTGAAAATCTGTTATTTAAGAGAACGTAAAGTTTACAATTGGACGGATATTTTAATTCCATAATCAATCTTGATGCAAAAAAAGTAGTTCTGTACGGTAAGATAATAGCTAGAGAGGATGTCAGCTACATGGAAAGAACATCGTAAGCCCTAATAGATAAATAAATACTGCAGTCAAAATAAATTCTTAGTTTGAAATTATGGACCTTGGTTATATTTTTTCTTGCTTTGATATAACGAATTTTACGATTTCTGTCGATCTATCTAAAGAAATTAGTACACATAAAAACGAACGAAGAGCGCATGCATGGTTTATACTCTCCTTCAATTTAAACATTAACATTTCTACAGGAAGAAGAAACTCGAGTATAAATCTCCCTTCAAAATGGGGGTTTGATGGAAGATTAGTCGTTTTAGATATATAAAACCTACAGAAAATAATGAAATAAGTACTTTAATATCGATCCCCGGCCCCGTCAGACTTTTTTCAAGTCCGTTATTCCTTGGGAATTTTCCTGGGTGCACGCCCTTATGTGAAAAGTCACATGAACCCTTTTCCTTGAAGCAAATAAAATTCGTACAAGTCCCAGAAATACATATCTTCTTAAGAAAATGGTGTGGAGCGAATGATCATACATCATTTTCCAAAGTATAACAAGAACATCAGCAAACATATATACAAAAATGGAGGGGCTGAAAGAAGGAGCAATAGAATGAGCGACGGATGAGAGAATAGAGGTTCAGGAGTGGAGGAAGAAGTATCGTTGCTTCCACAGCTTGGGTCACTTCACACATGGGCTCCCAACGCGAAGCGAACCTGGGACCGCTATCATAAATGCTGAAAGAGTTGCCCACAAAGTTATCCGAGAGCCCAGAAGGATGTAAGGGGGAAGAAAAAAGGTTTATTCGGGGTTTGGAGTTGAATACTGTAGCTGGTCGAGAAGAAAATTATTATATTAAATATATTATATAAAAAAGTTAGGGAATATATACAAAACTATTACTGGAAAGCCTTCGTTGAAAGAACTAAGCAATAGACTAAGGAAACCGGATTACCTCGGGAGAAACGACCACAATCACAAAGTCGCTACCCTTAAACAAAGAACAGATGTTTCAAATTTTAATTTCTAAATCGGGGAATAGTAGAATGGAACAATTTACCTGGAGAAGTTTTAGAACCTTTTCTTCCTTCTTGTAATATATCTTTCAATAAAATTAAAAGGGTTTAATTTTTTTTATTAAAAGGGTTTGATTTTGTTGTAGTGTTGTGATTTTTATAATATTTTAATATTACTGTAACATTTTAAATATTGTATGATTGTTGTAAATTTTGAAGAATTTTGTGTATTCAATAATTATGTATATTACACACTGCCTTCGGGGGGTTTTGGGGGGTTTTCCTCTCGACTAGGGTGAATACCAGGCAGATTATTTAATTTCCCCCCACGATATGACTACCACCTGGCCGTGTCCCTTTTTGTAGTTTTAATTAATAAATAAAAATAAATATAATTTAAAAGGCATTTAAGACAATCTAAACGCATGTTGGTAAAAATCGGAATCACGGTCTTTTAAGGCGATCAATCATCCGCACTAAACCGTTGCCTTCAGGGAATAAATTTTCGAGGCTAAATTTTCGAGGCTAAATTTTCGAGACTAAATTTTCGAGACTAAATTCTCGTTCCCTAATCTTCAGAGACGATGGATATGATGAACAATTATTCGCTCAAAACCGTTGTCTCAAGGAAATTAATTTAAGAGCTTTGAGTATATTTTCGTTCCCTTATTTACCAGGTATGGTAGACTTCCATCAACGGTTGCGACGTGAATGAAATTCTGTGGGCGTAACAGTTCGGAGTACCGGTATGACGGGACTTGACTTGAAGCGAGCACCGAGGACGATGTCACTTTATCTGTACTTGATGTCTAGGATAGAGTGGTTGACGGAGGTAGAGAGATGTTGTGATAGCTCAGCCCACGCTTATCTCTGACTCTGAGTGCATCCACGAGTCTGATAACTTACGATTGAAAGCAGCGAGTCCTTCGTACCATAATTGAATCAAAGGGCAATCCGTCGACAACGGTTGACCCGTTGGAGATGCTTCGATGCTTTCTCAAGTTTGCGAATTGCGTTTGCTTACTTAAGATGGCAGTACGCATCGGTACTTACCAAATGAATCTTCTCGGATTCTCGATACAAGTTAGATGTTTTCCATAAGCCAGAAGATAGCTGTGAAAGCTCTAATGTAATGTAATGAAACTGCTTAAAAAGAAAGGAAAGTTGGAACACGGCTTTTTAGGAGTTAGAATTTTAAAATCTCCAATAGCCGTTTCTATAGGCGTTCCTCTTCTGATTCCCCTGTATTCCGAGAAAATTACTCCTGACGAAGAAGGCATCACATTCGAAATACGTATTGAGTGCTCTCAAAATGTGTGGTGTCCTGTTTTGTTTTCTCAGAATACCGGGAAATGACAAGAGGAACACCGACAAAAACGGCTATTGGAGATTTTATAGCTCCAATAAAACTGCTTATTTGAAAGACGAGCGTGCGAAACTATGAAAATTTGAGAGAAGTGTACGATAATTTAATTCTCAAATATCTCACCTTCCTTGTACTGTTAACTTAATTTCATAAATTTTAGATTGAAAAACAATCCTGTTATAGAAAAAACTTCAATTTCATTATTCACATATATTAACTTCAATTTCCATTTTGATAGGAGGTCAAATTTTAAGTCTTTAAATTAGAATACTCATTAATGAATTATGTTTGCCGCAAAATTGCGAACATCACTTGAAATAAGCACGGTATCTAAATAGATTTCGTTCGAAATTCAACTATACTGGTGATTACAACCTAAGTATAAAAATCGGTTTACGTTTTCTCTTTTCACTATATAGCATTTAAAAATATTTAAATCATTTTTAGATGAGAAGCTTACTGCAGAATAGAGTAAGAATCCTGTTATATGAGAAGGATGTGGCTCGGTAGTTAAGTTGGTAAGAAAGTTATATATAATCAATCAATGCTTTAACTTGTGGATTTTAAGGAGTTTTTCATACATTAAAAAGTCTGGAAAATTAACTTAATTAATCCATAAAAATAATCTAGGGAATACTGGGGCAGGTTGACACAGTTTTCCAGAAATTATTTTTCATTTTTGAATTGTGCACTTATTTACCCGTTTTTCATGCTCATTCATCAGTTGAGAATTTCAGCTTTATTTTGTTGTCTTTTATGAGGCTTGAATTATCATAGGTTTTTATAATTAAATCAAATAAATTTTTCGACGCAACTTTCAACTTTGTAGATGATTTAGCGTTTCATTTTGAATAGTCACAATATCACAGTAGACAAGTGCCAAGTTTTATGGTAGTTAATTTTGATGTCCAACGCGAAGTTCGATTATCGTCCCATTTCCATTGCTTACGATTAATCGATGTCAGTTAGAGTTTATCTGTAGTTATCGAATGAACCATTAAACTTCAATCGACTTAAGTTGAATGTGAAAGGACTACAGAGGCAATTCCACCGACGAGTCACAAATATTATGCACCGGACAAGATTGCGTCTTCCCCAACTCCCGAGACCGTTAAGTACATGATGTCATCCTCAGTCAGCCGGGGGACCATTAACATTATTTCTTCCACAATAGAGTGTCACTCAACAATACCCCACCGTTTAATTGGATTAAAATAGTACACATTCGAGCCATTCCTCAATCGAAGCATTTCAGCTTCGTATGCCTAAAACCCTCCGGCCTTTGCTTGGCTTTCTCGGCCTGATTCTTCAGAAAGTTATTATTCCAACTCCAAGATTTAGGAAATATTTCAAGATATATGCTTAAATGTACGTTAATAAAAATGGGGGTTGAAGAAATAATCGACGAATTAGCACGTACGATGAAAAATTCTGAAGGAATATGTGATTTTTTTAAATTAGAGGTCTGTGTCGAAGTCTCTATATAATGGATATTTGTCTGGCCCCTTCATTATACAATACAGATGTCTTACTATTCAACCAAGTAATGTACTTTACAACATTTTTCCGATTCATGATCGGAAGGAAGCGTGCATCTAGAAATTACTTGAATCTACAAAGTAAAATGTTAAGCAACTTGTAGAAACTCTAATAAGTAATAGAATTAGTAAATTTACCGTGTAATGACAAATAAAGCCGGCTTAACCGATTAATATTCAGCTTTTTTTGAAAATTATTTTATAATTTTAACATCAAAAGCACTACAGCCTCCCACAGATGCAGGATCAATTGACTATGCATTAACGCATTACCTCTAATTCAATGTTTTGGTAACTTACAAAGACTTACTTAAGACTTACAAAACACTTAAAAATTTATGCTCGTGATAAAATTAACGTGTTTTATACCGGATAGATTTTAATCAAGATAATAATATTGGCGAACAAATGATCAGATTAGCGTACAAATGATCAGATACAAATTTCACTTTCGTAACATTTCATCGTCTTAAAAAAATAAGAGTTGTCTTATGAAAAGATATTTATGCGGTTTATTCATCAAGTTTATTGTGCTGATTCCAAGAAGAAGCAGCTTCTCGAAAAAAATGGTTAAATATTACTCGATCCATCGTTGTTGCTTGGGACACTTTCGAAGTTGGGTTTCTTTCGAAGCGCCGTTGGAAGACAGTAACTTAGAACTTATTATATGGTTTTGGATACTAAAAATTGAATTGGAATAACAAACCGTGAAAGAGACTTCCTCCTGAAACTTGATCTAGACCTGGATCTCCTCCTCTTTCGTCCACGATTTCGAGAAGTCCTTCAGCTGTTTCTAAAAAAAAGAAAACTCCATTTTTATAAAACTGTCTGAAATTTTAATTAGTTAATTCTAAACAAGAATAGATTAGGAGCGCATATTTCATTGGAAAAATCAGTAGCCTATAATTGCGGTTCAAATAAGATAAGCAAAAATTACTTCAGCTTAATACCTACAAATTAGTTGAAATAAAATATTTCTGCAAAAAAGACTCGGCTTTTATACGAGTATGAACAGTATTTGATTTTCGTTGCCACGTGTCTAAATAACATGTTCAGTCACAAAGAATTCGGAATAAAAAATACGTATTGATATAAAAACCCCGTTGTATTTCTCTCTCGATCATCTCTTACTGCATTAGGAATCTGAATCGTTTTAAACTGAAGATGTCAACGTTATGGAATGAATGAGAGAAATTAAATATCTTAATAAAATGTACATCTTTCCTAAATCTAATCTTACCAGATATCTGTTGAATGGGAATTCAAGTTTTGTCAGTGGAATAAAAAATAATTCTTGGGAAGGAACAACGCTTATGGAGATAATCAACAGCGACAAAGACGTCCATCAAATTGGTGGAATACTGCATTATTTTTTTGCCATTAACCTGGAGAAAATTCTTCATATCATCGGAAGTAAAAAATCATGCTCGTAGTGGTTATTGATAGAGTTGACCGTGCTTTTATTTTAAACATACCATTTTCACCATAAAGTGGCATTTAACGGTTCGGGAATCTTTATACGTCATATTCTACAATTTCACCAAATCTCTACACGTGGACCCGTAATGCCCGGAGTACGATCAGGAAATTCTTCACGAGCTAAAATCTCTTAATATCACAGCTCTGATCTGTAAGACTACCTCGCATTCCACCCAAGTGATAAGAGAAAACTGTAGAATAAAATCAGCTCAGAGCAGGGGAATTTCTTCCGGCGCAACTATATCCCAAAAATTATGAAAATCTCGCTTTTCCGTAGCGTTCTCTCGCAGCATCTCGAGAAGAATGCGAGAAAACAATCATAGAGAAAGCAGGAGATCGCAGCAAGAAAGAACGTAGCCTGTGGATTTTCGGAGTTGAGAGATGAAAGAGCTTGATAGCATACGAGATGACAGAATGGATTAGGGATGGGGTTTACGTCGAGTGGGGGAATAGAATGCAGGGGGGAAAGCGAAGAGGCTAAGTATGAGGGTAGAGAGAAGTGGGGGAGGGAGCCGAATTAGTATCGGGTAGTGAAGGGGGTAAAGGGGGTAATAGATAGAGACGGAGGATGAGATAGAACGTCTGTTGTAGGCAGTGGCCGTTTTCCGGTGCCCTACCAACGCAATCTCTTCTATAAGCTCAATGAGTTTAATGCCAAGCTTCCTTCCTCGGCTTGCCGGGCAGCGAGACGAGGTTATATGTGAATTGGGCCTCCAATGAAGTACATCCTGGCGGAACGGGGAGCAGGAAGCGCGTCATCTTCACTACATGAGAAAATTAGTATGTGTCAGGATGGAGGCGGGACCCGGCTTGGGCAGTTTCCCCGCGCCATGGAATCCAAACGAGAACACTCTCCCTCGATTCCCTCTGTCTTTCCCCTTTGCCCTTTCTGAAACCTCCACTGCACGACGACTCTGTTTGGAAAATGCGGGGGAATGGGGCAGAGGGCGAGAATTACAGGGCCGTGGGATGAGAAGGGGAAATGGGAAAATGTAAAAGAACTTGCACCATGACCTCGTAGGGTCATTTCTCCGTGCGCCTTTATACCTTGAGGGTGCCGGATAGGATATCTATTGGGGGTAATTGACTTCCGATAAATTTCAGAGAAGTAACAAAACGGTGAAGATTGTGGAAGACGATCAGTTTCAAATATTCGTATTCATCATCTGTCGAAGACAACGAAGTGTTAAATACCCTTCCAAAATGCCCTAAAATGAATACCGAAAAAAACTTGGTCTTTCTTTTGATTACGACACAATAAACATTTAAAATTATTGACATATTTATTTATAAACTCTCGTCTTGATTCCCTGAAATAGTTTCACTATTTAAATGGCACTTCTCTTCTTGATATTCTTTTATTTAGATTATTCCTTTTACAACGTTCACTACTACTTCCCAACCTTCTGAACTTCCTCCGTTTTCTGTTTCACTGATGACTCATTCTTATGTTTTTATAAATATACATATAATAATCACTAGTTTAGGAAATTTTGTACTTTTTTAAATATTTTTAAGAGTTTGATATTGAAAATTCGTATCCAGTTCATGCATTCTCCCAATATATTCTAAAACTTTGTCACATTTTGCTGTTCTGAATAGCTCTAAACGGGAAAATCACTGTATCAGAATATATCGAAAAAATAAAACATAAAGTTACGAATGCAAGAGCTAGGATACTTGTAGTGAATAGGATATGTTCTGGCTCAAAATTGATGCAGAGACGAGCCATATTTCCATCTGTTTTATGATGCATGATGGAAATGCTGCTTTGGAGGAAAAAGGACTCTAAGAGACGAAGAAATAAACATACTCAGCCTTCGGCCTCACTCCTATAATAATATTAGAATTGTAAGAGGCCGTGAGGGAAAAATACGCTATTTAGATGTGTGCAGATCAATGTAGTATAGGAATTTTTCCAAAGACAATCGCTTATGGTTAACGTTCAGTGCCCCCCAAGCGCCTTCTCGTTTGGTTTGCCCCCCTACATTAAAACAACGCCCCCAAGGGAGCGATATCCACCTCAGGAACCACTGCTCTAGAGCATAAGTTTCCAAATTTCCAAAGGTATATGCACCTCTAAGAGTCAATATAGATTTACAGGGGGTCAAGGAGGGAGAAAATGGGAATCCAAGGCCTTTTTTTCAATATATGAGATTGCTTTAGTTTCTAGAAGCCAAAGACATAATTTTAAAGAATAATATATCCTGATGGAAACCAGCTATGGCTTTTTTATAGAAAAAAACAATATCAGGCAGGGTCAATGGAAAATTTAAAGGGGTTCACGGGGTTAAAAGTTTGAGAAAATATGCTCTATAGGTTTCTCAACGATTTTATGAAAAATTTCAAGCATTTACTTATAAGTTATAATTTTATAGCATTAATCTGGAATATACATCGGTTAAGAATATATTATACGGGTTTAAGCTACTGTGAGAGAGATCACGAAGGAGTTTCTTTCCGATTCAAGGAAAAAGTAGAGTGTTCATCACCAGCCTCTATAAGCTAAGAATACTCTAATAAAATTACATATTTTAAGTACAATATTCAATAATATGTTGAGTTTTCATAATTCATGATAGTATATATACATTTTTGTATAGGAATTGAGGGATCGAAACTGTGTTTAGGATTTTATAAAAGAATTGTTATGTATAGAATTTTAAAAACACTAGAAGGATCATTGTGATTTATTACACATGAGACGTTGCAACCGGACATTTGATCCACTTACGAAGTAACTTATTTTCATCATTATAATTAGTATTTGTCACGTAAATTAAAGCTCCCCAACGAAATTATGATTTGAATACCAATTCTCTTATTTCAGAATAGCCGTGATTAAATACAGCAAGAAATATCCAGATACGCCGTTTACTTACAAACATTTATTAATGTTGTAAAATTCCTATCAAACATGCGAAGAAGTTTACGCGATATTTATAAGTTACTTAGCAGCAATATTATTCAAGGCAGTTGCTCTTTCATGCTTCACTTCTGCTTCTCTGTTTCATTTATTTAAAAATACAAAACCAAAACTACGAAATAAATGTAAGGAACTCATTTGAATAAGGGTGGGCTACGCACATAAATGTCACAAAAATGTAGTTTGGTAATATTAATGTTAAAATATTAATTTTCAACAGTAACGTAATCAAATATGCCCAGTGCGTTTGTCTCGGTAAGCAGGCTGTGAAAGAGGAAAGAACGAAAAAAGCATTTTCTTAGAGAATTCGCGGTTTCATTTGTTTGAACAAGTAAATACCATGAATTTATGAATTTTCAGGGATGGATTTATTTGTTTTCATTATACCAAACTGAACAATGCCTAGTTTTTCTCACTTACAAAGATGAAGAAATGTGGGGAGCCGCTGTTGTAATCCCTTCACTAGTCGCGTGGGATCAATAGGCAACGTATATTCTTCGGTAAAACAGAAACTACTGAAGATTTTTCAACCATATTTCCGTTTTCTAAATATTATATTTAATTAATGTCTAAAGAATGTTTAATGAATATCTAAAAATTTAATTAATTTTAAGTAATAAAAAACGCAATTTTAGCAGTATTACCAAATATACAAGTATAAATTTCAATAATTATCTAATAAGTATATGAAGATATTTTAAGCGTCAATACATAATTTTGAAGGAATTTTGGGTTGTCAACCGGGTGATGCAGTGGAACGGGTCCGACGTTTCGGTTGCTATCTCCGCAACGTCGGACCTGTTCCACTGCATTACTCGGTTGACAACCCGAGAAGAGTTCCTTCAACAAATCCACCGAGCAAGCCCCATATCCTTTATAATACACAAGTTTTTTCATTATTAAGTACCAGGTAACAATGAACACAATATCATGCGTAAAACTGAAAAAAGATCCAAAACATAAGTTTTAGTTGATTTATTTTGGATTCTAACGAATAATTTTCGAAATATATCTATTCCGCTTGGGTTACACATTCAAAATCTCCATTTCCAAATTAATAAAAACAACCTTCAATATTTAACCAATATTCCATGCTAAAAGGGCTACCACAATTATGCCTATAAATGGCTACCACAATTACAAAAAATAAAAACATTTTTAACATGACAAAATCGATCTCATATTGATTGATCGCATATTTTACATTACATTTTCCTTAAACCGTTATTTATCATTATATATTAATAAAACTTTGGCAAATTTCTTTCATAATCATATTCGGAACAAAATTATTTCCGTTTAAATTTATCGTATAAGCATTTTGGTATCTCTTCTTTGCTTTCCAACCAAAGGCGGAGTAAAATGGATAACAATGTTGAAAGCGGTCAAAAATAATAATAGTTATATACTGAATGGGAGTAATAGTCAATCATTAATATAAATTTTAGTACTATTTCAAAATAGTGTATTGATAATAGTGTCGCAAAGACAAGGTGAGACAAAATGACTGACGGATCTCACAGAGCTAGGTTTGCTTTTTGCTAAAAAGGCTGCAACAATGTTTATAACTTGTAGAGAATTTGTTTTGAAAAGAGCAAATGATAATTTAATGCGTAATTTTAAATAGTTAATGAATAAACCACCACCACGCATTTTTTAACATTTAAAATACAAAAATGCTTATAATATAAAAAGTAAACAATATCTAATGCAGTAAATTGTTAAATTTTATATTTATATACATAATATGTATTTGTTGTGAATTAATTTGTCATCAAAGCTTAAGTAAAAGGGCTGATTCAGATCTACCTTGGAAATTTTTACGCAATAATTATATGAAACCATGAAGAAAAGTTTGAAGTACTCTTTTTGTGAGTTGATAGCCATTATTCATTATCAAGAATAAAAATTGAGCCATTTTCCTAGGATATTCAAGTTAAGTTTTCCTATTTTGCCTGAAAAAATACTTCATCCTTCGGTTTAAAATCGGTGACTACCTTGTATCTAAGATGTTTAAAATGCTATTAAGAATCATAAAATACTCTATAAATTCTTACTAAGCAAATCCGTGTTCATATACTTCCAACATATTAACAAAGATCTACACAATAAAAACTAATGAAAAATATATTTTAAACAGTTGGTACCCCTGCCTCGTCAAGTTGTTAGGCTGGAGATGGGTTTAGAAATGTTTATTAATATCAACTAGTTTTAAAAAGGTTTTGAAGTTTTCCCCTGAAAAGATATAAATCAATTTTTATTATTTTTCTGTAGATGGCATTTAATACATTGTGTAATTTTGTTAAACGAAATCAAAATAACATACCCTAATGATAGTAATGCGTGTGATTAAGTAAATGGCGTTTATTGTAAGAATGGTCATCATTGACTAAAAGAAGCGCATCAATAAAGACGCATTATTACTATTTCTATAGCATAAACACGAAATCAGGTCATTGCCATCCTCACTGTTTCAGATCTGGTTAAATTGTAGATTTTATAATTATTAATACAATAAGAAAATAGATAAAATTAATAAATGTGAAATATGAAAAACGATTAAGACAAACTAAAGAGTTATGAGAGAGAAAAGAGTTAATCACTTGTATAATATGGAGACATCGAATGACAATTGGTTATTGATTTTCGACAATCTAAGAATTGCAATTCTTATTTGAACTTTATTGCTTCCCTGCAAGTATCCTTCACTAAGAGGTGCTTTCCCTATTCTACTTCTAACTTTCGCGCACGTTTGAAATGCTTGAGGTTCTAAATAACATTTCCTCAATTTCCAATAGTATTCCTCTTCAAACACACCGTAGAAAATTTTAGGAAAATAAGGTCAAGCTAACTAAAGGTTATCTCGTTTAGTACTACATACCTTATACAACCATCCCTTCGAAAATTTCAAGTTCCTCTAATATATTTTCTCAGGAACAAACGGGAAGCAACCAAGACGAAAAATCGAAGCACCCAAATTCTCTTCTGAGAAAACGTCGCCTTCGTTATCGCGACCTCGGACAGCGGATACATTACTTCTTCCACTCGCAATCATCTCATTCATAAAAGGCAAGCGGATTATCGAAAATATTTCCCTATGCAAAATGCATTCGCGGGAAACACGATCGTGCTACGAGAGCGGAACAATATCTTAACTCAGTCCCGCAAAAGGAATAAAAATCACGACGGAAGCTCGCATTCGAGAGCCGCTTTGACTGTTGATCAAGCTCTTCATTTACTGCAGATGAGATTAGGGCCGTCCTCGTTTTGTCTCGGGGTGATGTAAGGACGGGGTCCACTTCCCATTCAGTCCTTTGCTAATTGGATAAGTAAAGGCCTGGATAATATTCTGCTCCGAAGGCTTGCCGAGGCTGTAATAAACGTCTCCCTCAGATGTCAATCAAAATCTCGAACCCTCGTGGTACGTGTGTCAGCGAGGGTCGGTGGGAAGGGCAGATGCGGAGAAGAATAAGGCGTCCAAGGTATATTCGCCCTTCTCCTTTGTCCCTCGATCCCCAATCGCTTCCTGCTTCAATCCCCCGAACGCCAATTCCTCCTCCATTGTCTTCGCGCCGTTCCGTTTATGTATCCAACATCACCGTCTTTTAACCACTTGATTCGATCGCTTATTTCTGCGTAATAAATTACGTTCGAAAAAGTCGCGTTCTTTTATTCCGTTCTTTCTTGAGAGTTATTCTCGTTGGAACGACAACCCGATTGGAGGACTGTTTGACCAAAATGAACAAAGATATTTTATTTATGAACTAATAGTTCCCGCGAACATTTCTCGATTAATGAAAAACGTAGGCATATTGATAATAATAATTTAACAAAGAGTTACAAATTTTACAAAGTTACAAAAAGGGATTGAACATATTCTTAAGAATCAACGCAATATATCTTAAATAGGAGAAATGTTCACCCTCCTGGAGATAAACTCATACACATTTCGTTTCAATTTCATAGATACAATGAAAGAAGAGTTCGTTTCCCGTGACCCCTATGATATTGTATTCCCCATCCTACCATGGTGTAGCTTGAAATATTTTCGAAACCGAATCAAAAATGATTTGAAATTCCCGCCATACGTTTCAAATAGTAGAAACGCCTGGTGTTGAACCCAGGAACTTTTGGAAGACGTAAATACGTATAACGCCCTGATAGAAATAAAACTTATTTGATTCCAATTTTGATGTCGATATCATACCGAGAAGTTCCTAAATTAAGACTCCGTTATCCCCATCTGAAATGCATAGGGTAATGTAAATGGCTCTCTGGTATCGAACCAAGGACGACCAGGAAAACCTAAAACTGCGTATATGAAATGTATCTATGATCTTTCTTTACATGTCAAGTTTTAAGTTTCTATCTTATCGGGAAGGGGTTCAAAAAAATCATAAAAATCAGCTCAGTTACTGATTTTAGAGACGCCTTGTGTCGAACCCAGGAAATATTGGTAGATGTGAATAGACATTATATTTTGTTAGGACCTGGTCTTTTTTAGTGCAAACTCTGAAGTCCATATCATGCCGGGAAGTACCCAAAATTGGTTTCCGTTATCTCCGTAAGAAATCCATTGATTTGACAAGGCGTCTCTAAAATCAGTAACTGAGCTGATTTTTAAGATTTTTTTGAACCCCTTCCCGATAAGATAAAAAACTTAAAACTTGACATGTAAAGAAAGATCATATATACATTTCATATACGCTGTTTTAGGTTTTCCTGGTCGTCCTTGGTTCGATCCCAGAGAGCCATTTACATTACCCTATGCATTTCAGATGGGGATAACGGAGTCTTAATTTAGGATCTTCCCGGTATGATATCAACTTAAAAATTTGAATCAAATAAGTTATATTCCTATCAGGGCGTTAACTTGAACTTTTTACAGCGTATAGGCTCTAACGTCAAAACTTCAGGGAATATGCAACTTTGAACCTCAGTGTCATGGGTCCAATGCCAGAAGGCCCCATAATCACTATTTTTCCCATTTAAATTTATTGCTTTGATTTTCAGGAATTTCTAAAAAATACTTCCCAGATAGGTAGAGAATCAAAACTCAAGGAGCCCACCAATATGGTCATGATCTATCGAAAATATTAATGACTTTTTCAGAAAATGTCCTGGGTTCGATGCTAGGACAATGGAAAAATCCTTTTTAAAATATATTGGGGTAGTTTTTCATTATTTTTTTTTGATGCACTTATCCAAATGATAGGAAGTTCTTTGCTCTTTTGCTTTGCTAGAAGATGTATATTATGACTTGGTTTAAGAAAGAAATTAAGATAAAACCATACTGTTCCTGGGTTCGATGCCAGAGCACATTAAAATTTCTCACATAAGGAATATATGTGAAAAGTAGGACGTCGTTTGAGGCAGTTGCAGCCAATATTTCTACTTGAATTTTCATAGTTAGAAATAATGATCTTCTATTCTGCTGCATAGGATGTATTGCCAGGAAGACCGGGGCTCGATGCCGGGCGGTAAATATATCTCCCATTTAAAATTGATTTGGGTAGTTTTTCATTATTTTTTTGATGCTCTTATCGAAATGATTGGAAATTCTTGCTCAGGTAGAAGATGTATATTAAAACTCTGTTTAAGAAAACAATTTAGATAAGACCATGCTGTTACTGGGTTCAATGCCAGAGCACATTAATATTTCTCACGTTAGAAATATAAGGGAAGTTTGAGGCAGTTGCAGCAAATATTTCTGCTTTCACATATAGTTAACGATGGTGATCTTCTGTTGAGCTGCACTGGGAAGACCCGGGTTCGATGCAGGACGGATAAATTGCAGCGAATTTTAAGAATATTTTCATTACTTTTCTTTTGAGGACCTTCTCTTCATGATGTCGACTTGAAATTTGTGTTATCAATATGCTTGCAGTATGCAAGCATCATTTTACTAGTAAGTACCTATACATATATACGAGTATAAACATATATAAACATATAAAAGTATATACTTAGAAATTCTGATGAGAACATTATGGAGCTGACCCAAGATTTCGTTTCGTTGAATATAGTGTCAAATATATAATTGTATAAACACTACTTATTTTGATAGAAGTCAATATATTCTGAAAATATTTGCTGACATTAATCTAACCCAGGTACTATTTAACTCCATTTCTTTTCTAAGGAATTGCAAGGCTGATTATTATAATATACGCTTTTTTAGTTGAAATACAATATATCTGGAAAGGGTTAAGGTACTTTGCGCATAAGGCCGTGCACTCAGGAAAAATGCCAAGGAAAAGAAAACGGACTTGAAAAATGTCAGACGGGGCTGAGAATCGAACCCGGGATCTTCTTGTATCCGGAAGGCTGCTTTGATCATCAAAGCTACCCGGCCAGAACATTTTCACCTGCCGTTTCGGAAGTTTGTTTGCAAGGGCAAGTGTGGAGAATAACAATTGCAAGGGCAAGTGTGGAGAATAACAATTGCAAGGGCAAGTGTGTAACAACACATCTGCATAAAATACTCGACTTATTAGGAAGCTGAATAGTTTTTAACTGAAGCTGTCAACGTTAATGGAATGAATGAGAGAAATTTAATATATTGATAAAATTTACATATTTACTAAATCTAATCTTACCAGATACCTATTGAATGAGAATTAAAATTATGTCAGTGGAATAAAATATAATTCTTGGGAAGGAACAACGCTTATGGAGATAAACAGCAGCGACATAGATATCCATCAATTTGATTGAATAATGTATTATTTTGTTTGCCATTGTATTGCATGTGATATTGATGTAGCCACAACTTCCCTGAATCAGAGCGTCCAAATTTATGAACTACCCATGCATACGAATTAGGCACAAAACTATCTAATATGTTTATTTTAGCCAATGCAGGAACAAATGCTAGGTCGCCTTTAACCCTTTCAAATTGTAAGACCCGAATAAGCATACTATGGGATAGTCTAATCGCTTCCGACACCCACATGGCTTTGCTAAGGGTATTCATGAAAAACTGCATCGCTGAAACGTTAGACATAAGATGCATTTCGATACATTGTGTTTCGATATTCAACACGGAAAAAGTGATAAATGCCTACTATAACAGTTCTAATATTACCGATGATTTGTGAAAATACCTATGTTTTTCACTATAAACGGTTGCAGGGGATCTTCTTTGCTTACATTCTACACCTTTGTGTTATTTATTCCAAAGCCCATTTATTTCTTCCTGCCCATCTTTGTCCTTTTGCATATCTCACTTACCTCTGACATGCTATTCTTCTTCCTTACGATAATTTTTTCCTTTCTATACAACCTTCAGGTTTGCTACTTTACAAACTCGTTTGCTACTCGCAAATTAACCAACGTTTCCTTTATCCGGGGACACTCCCAATGAGAGAATTTAATGATGACCCACCAATCTTAATAATTCCATTCAACGCCCACCTTTTCTTCTCTTCCTTTCTGCCAAATTTAATTGGTAGTACTTCTCGCTATATCTAACTCTTTTTATATCTAAAATAAAAAGATAAAATTGAAATATAAGTTCATGTCAAGAATTTGAGAACGTAATTGAAAATCAATTCACTGAAACGTCGAGCGAGAATTATGCCATTAAAATAATCGAAATCGGAATAATTGAGGAAGAAGAGGCACTACCGATCTTCTCATCATCCTCTCCCTCGCCAGAGTTTCCAACCCTTACCGTCTTTAAGTCACTCCAATCATTCCTTCTTTTTATCATTTTCTGTTTACCCTGAGTGCATATCTGCTACTTTTCCGTCATCCTGTCTCCACCCATGCTCCACTCCTTTCTTCCACCTATTTTATTCTTCTCCGCCCACCTTTTCCTCCTCTTTCTCTTCTGGATTCATTTCTTACTTTCCCATTCCATCTTCGTCGCGACATTGCGTGCGCACCGCTCCCGACTCCAAAGACGGCCATTGGTGGTCATCCACGTATCCCAAAAGAACGGATCATACAAACAATGTCGAATACGCCTTTAATGCAGAGTTGCCAACTCTTTTCGCGAAACTGGAAAACGTACGTCGGGAAGGGAGTGGACGTGGTTGAAAAAATGGCTAAATTTAAACTTCCCCGAATATTTTTGCTTAGACTACTCGCCGGAAAAATATCTACGTGCCCAATAGCGATCATCGTCGCTAATATTTACTCCGGAGAGTGGTAAAGCACGCTCTTTACGATTGTCTATGGGGCTATTAACCGGCTGCTTTGAATAGAACCATCTCTTTTCTGAGTATAGAGGCGGAATAAATTGAGATATGCTTCCGTCACAATTGAGCGTAATTGGATAATTTTGTGGTGCGTCGCTGCGTATGTAAAGGGGAATTCTGCTGGACCGGCAATAAATGGAAGTGGGAGTTTGACGGCCGCCAAAGTAGAGCCCTCACGTTTTTCTTCACCCATCTTCAGAATTTACTGCCATCGCTCTGTTACTTATTAGATCTCCTGCCAGTGCCAGTACACCACATCAAGTGGAATAGTAAGTTTTTCTGAGAGATTTAAATACCTCCCAAACATGTATCTTCTGGAGTATGTGAAAAGCATGAGATACAATATTTTTAACAAGATAAACGTATAAATTTCAATAAGCATTCCTCGAAGAATGTTTACTAATGTTCGTCTTCATCATTAAAGAATTCGTAATGTCTATGAAACAAGAAGTATTCATATAGTCAAAAGCTTTTTTTATAATACTGGTTACATAACTATTTTAGCACGGAAAACGTAGGAGCCTTTGTTGTTGATCCACTTTCTGAAATCAGGAATTCATTTTTCAAATATAGTAATGATCACAAAATGAAGGAAATCTTTTATGAACCAATTTTTCCCCTTTATTGGAAATATCAAACTTAAGAACAAAAATTCGAGAAGTTTGATTTTCTCCAGTCAAAGTCAAGAAAGACTATTTTTTCCACAGGAACTTTACTCACGACTGTTTTCACAGGAGTTATTTTCGTAAGGTAACCAAATTAATGAAATATGATAATATTAAATATATAATTATTCTATTTAGGCCTATAAAATACAATAAGCATTTTAAATTCAGACTCCGTCAATCTCGGTTTATTACGCTTATAACTGAAATAGTACGAGGTAGAATACATCGAAGCACGGGATAATGTTTCTTATCATTAATTCGTCTCGCGGAGAATGGTATAGTAACACGGGTGCCATTGTTCCACTTCTGAGCCAGAATCAGAAATAGTAGTAATTTGTGCGACAGCTGGAGGCATGGGGCAACTTGCCCACTTTCCGACTCACCCATACCTCGTCAAGCTTAATTGACCGCTTCCGGCTCACAATTATGAATAATGGGATATTTATATTTTGATTTGTAACTTCTCACTCACACTAATTTACAGAAGGAAGTTGTGCACACTCAAATACCCGTTTTCTCTACATTTCACGTTTTTCGAACGACGAGCCTTCCCTATGAATGCATCCCCATATTCTTCGTCGTATCCTCTTCCGCTTATAAAAATATGTCTTTGTATGTATGTGTTTTCAGGCGAATCAGCCTCTCGGATAAAAATATGTCTTTATACAAATAAAAGCGAAAGGGGGCATAAGGAAGAATACGGGGAATGTATTCGCACACAATAAATAAATAACATACGATAACAATGCATTAAAAACTCAACAATGCAAACATACATACATATGTGTGAATGTATATTAAAGTAGTAGTGATAAGCATTAGGATAAAAACAAAAAAAAATAAAAAACGAGATAAAAATGAAAATACTGAAGTAATCGCAAAAATACCGAGAAACCTAAATATCTACTCCATAATCTTTATACAATACTGAACACTGTAAGTATAGTAATTTATAATTATCTCGGATGTAACGTCAATGTCTCAATCAAGAATGAGTAAGATTTAAAGAGAGAGCATATGAGATAGGATCCCAACCATAACAAACAACTCCAACTCGAGGCATTTTGTCCAGAAATTCAATACACGAGAATAACTAGCGGAGGGAAAAAAATTCGAAGAAAATATAAATTAAATTCATGAGGAGATGTGCTGTCAACGATGAGTTATGCGTTTTTTATTCGATCGAGCGTTTGCTCAAATTAGCCAACGGTTTTTGTGACCCTAATAAGTGGCTCTTAAATAGAATGACGCAAACCAGGCGCAGATTTGGAAGAAGCCAATCGCATATCACTCGAAGTGAATATTAGACCAGTCGCGCTGTTATCACACATCCGGGAACGGTAGCATTAATTACACATTAATACATTTTAATTACATATTGAAGTTTTCTAGACTTATGTTAAAATTCTAAAACGTCTCTCTATTTACTCATTTAACTGAAGACAGATACAAAGTTCGACCTTATTTCGGTAGCTTTTGTTTATCCTCATTAAGCTTAGATGTGCTAACAATTTTGACAGTGGTACCTATAATTTCTATTTCATTTTTAATTATGGCAAAATTTACAAATACAAAAGGAAAGGAAAGGTCATATTGAAGTAAAATTTGCTAATTTCAAAATCAATTTCAAATTTAACTTTTTCGAGGACATTCAAGACAGGGTTTCTTCCGAAGGTAAGTCTGTATGAATCTTAGTAAAATAATATGCCTGGATAAATGTGCACTCGATGATATTTGACACTCACATTTTTTAGAAATTATTACCTGTAGAGAGATAAATGTATTATACTTTATGTTTCATCAAATACGGATAAGGGTTTCGCAACGGTACGAAAATTAATAAAGTTATACGTCAGGCTGAAAAGTTGAGAAACGCTGGAGTAAGCAATCAAAAAGAGTGTTGCTCGCATTAGTAACGCCTCTTCGGAACGGTGTCAATCGGCGTTCGAAGTTTTCCAATTTTTCCAAAGGTTAAGTGCGCAAGCAATTCACCAAATATAACTAAGCTCCATCCTATAAAAGGTAAAGGCTTTCAGAAGATGATTGCATCCTCAATCCTCTCAAATCTACAAAGTGTTTCTCCATCTTTAAAATCTTAGTTACGATTGGCTTTAGAAGGGAGTGTGGGGAAAATGAGGAAATGAGAATTGAAGTTATTTGCCCCTGTTTTCCTTGCAGATCCAGAATGGTAACATTGGATTAAGTCTACGTAAATTGCAGCACAACGACCCTACGAATAACTTTTATGGGATTCGATCCAATCAAACGCCACCATTCAGTCTAACCGTTAACGTCTAAAAATATGGATGCAAACCGGAAATGCCTATAAATTTATTGCTGAGGAAATAGACGTAAGAAAGGGCCAATCTCAAATTTTCTTCAACCTCCGCTCGCCATCATTCAATACATACGCACGCAATTTATTTTATCTTTAATTTTGCTAATTAATTTTATGAACGTTTCCTTTCCTTTTACGCCATCTTTATCGCATTATCTAATATTTTTGTGGAAGAGTTAGATCTATAAACTCAATATCCTCCTCGATTTTCATGGGCTCAGTCTCAGTCAACCAAAATAAACAACCAAAAACCTTCCCTGATGGAAGTTTTTTCCCTCAATAAAAGAGAATACGAGAATTGTACTCTAGCATTGATACATTTGAATCATCACCTTTAGAACATTATCGTTAACTGCTAAATGATTGTATGTTTTTTTTAATTCCACAATTTGTGTGTTTCGCTAAACAAACGAAAACCCATTTCAGTGAAATTATTTGCCATATCTTTCACCGAGGATCTCAATAATATTTATCTTTTAATTTTGTTTTCGCCTTATTTCGATCAAATACTGCCATTAAGAAAGATCAAATTAAAATAGTTACCACACTAAAACTCCATAAGTGTGGTAACTACAAATTATTTCTTATCGATGGCATTCCATTAACTGACAGTAAATCATGTCGATTATACACAAATTCTGTTGTGATTTTCCCTGGGTTACGTATGGACTTATAGGAACTGCGAGTAGAAGATTTGTCGCAGTATGAAAGCTCAGCCATTTTAAAAATACTGAAAAATATTTGAAAATAAATCCCTCGGAAATTGCTGCGGAATTATTGACGAGAGAGGAAATAAACTTTTTAAATAATCTCCGAAATATTTTATTTGACTTTCAAATCTTTTTTCTTTCATAATATTATAATGAACCGAAACCAGAAGACACTTTCAGAGGAGAGGCCAAGTGTAGATGTGCCCATCATCAACCCTGACAACAAAGTTTTATTTTATGTTCTAAATAAAGTAAACATTCCTTCGTAACTTCATCCAAATATTTATGAAACGACCGGTTTCGGCCAGCAATAAGGCCATCCTCAGGTACAAGAAAATGGTCATGACAATGAATACAAGGAAATGGTCATGACAATGGAATAGAAGGAAATGGTGGATGTCCGTATTTTTAGCCGAAACCGGTCGTCTCCTATATGAAACAAAGACGAATATTTATTTCTATATCTTTTGGATACTTTACAAACAGCAATTCCAGAATTCCCGAAGTTCGGTTTTTGTTATACCCAATCAGAATGCTGCGTTTCGGTATAATGTTATAATAATAATAATTATTTAGTGTGGAAATTACTAATTTGCTTTCTTTATTATACGTTTCTGGGCAGGAGAGCCATTATTTTTAGTGAAAACGAAATTTATTTTGACATAACAATGGGGAATCGAAATATTAAAAAATACTAAAGTGTAAATTATAATACTGTATTCATCTTAAGCAATATTATATTGATTTAATACCTCAATTATAATCTTTAATGAGAATCAGAAGATATTTTTGGAAATCCTAGCCCACCACCGCAGAGAAATTTCTCAAGATGTGCCAAAATCCAGGTGACTTACGAAATTCCGAGAAAGACGGCAACTCCATGCTTAGCACTTATCCCTCAGATTATGAATCAGAATTGTCTCTAGAAATAAAATTATCGAAAGTAAATGGTCACTGTGCACTGATTTTGCAGCAGTTAGTGTAATAAAGAATCCGAGACATTCTTTTGGAAAGCTATGAAATATCACAATGGTTTAAATCCTCGATTCTATGAAATACTCACATTGGGTGGGTTTGGTTCCGATGCTACGAATTGTTGAGGCTCTTGCTGCGGTGGCGATGGAAGTGGAGTTATTTTGTAGATGATGAATGATACCTCAATTTGGTTTGGGGGAAATGAGCAGGGTCCGAAAAGACGACTAAATATAAGTCCACATTTTCAAAAGATTCGAAATCAAAATCCATCCTCTAATTCTTCCTCTTCCCTTAACATTCTCCAACACCTGAATGTCTTCGAATAAGAGAGTCGGGTGCAAAAATGCGAATATAAAGAGATTAGAGTCGACATCGCGCAAAAAGAGCGTCCCATTACCCCACCAATATGAAATCGTGATGCTCGGCACTTAATTCCTTCGTGAGATTCTCTATTGTTCTGTCTCCGTCTCAATCAAAGGATTTCAAGTCTTCTTAGCTCGATTGAAGGCTTAGGCGATTGTTTCGTCACTTTCCATGATATATTCTAATTGCATATTGTGCGTGCACTCCGACACACGTGTATCAATTGGTGTATCAAACCTTAATAGAGAATATTTTCTGGAATAGTGGTAAAAGCGCTTTAACAGCTTAGGTAATTCCGGGGTTCCGGAATCGAATCCGCTTTCAACGAAGCCGAACGCGCTCCGGGAGTTCTTTTTCTTGGAATATAGTTGTTCGCTGTGGCAATAGGCATAATCGATGACTCTCAAGAATGTGCTTTTCATTGAGGTCTCTAAGAAATCGTCTGGAAAGTGCATAAAGTCAACGAATCTGTGGGTATTTTTAATGAAAGATAGGTGGGAAAGTGATTCTTTTGCATAATATTATGAAAGCTACATTTGCCTTACATTGTGGGCCGAGATTTGGCAAAGTGTAGCCGACAAAAGGTTATACTGCAGACACCTTAGCCTAGAAGGCATAATTCGGCCATCAAAAAATTAACCGAATATAGGTTTTCACTTTAAACATAAACAAGATAGATATTATAGCCTTAAAAAGCCCTAGAAACAAATTTCCCAAGGACATTATTTCTACTTAGAACCATCTAAGATAGTGCACATACAAGGCATTCTAGGTATAGTTATATCGGTTAAGAAATCCACGACATATCGGAATATCGTAGGTAAGGATGACATAGCATTGGATATTTTGTGGAAAGCAATCTGTTCAACTGAAACCCCTGTGTCCTTTCAAAATTATAAATGTTAAAACATACGTTATATATGATTCTATTATTACTGAGAAGAGTTAGATCATTATTTCAGGCTGATATTCGTGACGATACCGTAATTAATGCACGAAGGCGTACTGCAGTAATGAGATCTGAAATGAGAGAACTCGATTATTATCACGAAGATTTGCTCAAGATTATATAGCAATTTCCATCGAGCTATTGATGCGTGATTTTCTTTGATTAAGAAAGAATCTTGAAAATGAGAATTGGACATTAATTTAAACGAAACGAGTTAAACATCGAGGCTTGGCATCACCTTAGCAAGGAGGCTACGCGACCTAAAATGAAGGAATTTGATGATCTTTCACGACTATTTGCGTATTAATCGTTAAATATTTCCGTTGAGCTAAACGTGTGTCGGTTGAGGGAAGGGAAATAAGAGTTTAGGTTCATCCTTTTTCGTAATTCACCTTTTTACAACCAATTGTTCTGTCCGCAGTGACACGCGAGGAGGAAGGAACCGCAACGGCTGTGTTGTCACCAACGCCGAGGGTAGAGTAAGCGGTTGATATGAGAGGATAAACATCGGGAATAGGCTGCTGCTGAAACTATTCCGTTGTTTAGAATTAGAAACGGCTTGGTCTATAGGAAAACCAAACTTCAGAGATAAGTTGTGCAGAGATATTCAAAATCCATAGTCAATCACTGTAACTAAAAAAACTGGGTTGGGCTGTATTCAATATCGGCTATCACCTCTTACCGATGGAAACAGGATAGATCAATACAATGAATATTTGTTACTGATCTATCACAATTTTCTCTAACTGTCAACCAAAGTTTAACTTGGTGATGCAGCGAGTGAAAAGCACATTTTCATATTGTCTAAATAACTTTTGTAGTTTAGTTTAGTTGTTTTTTACAATATTACTATATAAGTTTATAAATTGTGCACATATTTTTTAATTTTCCAAAAAATAGGAAACATTTGTCTTTGTCCTTGTTTTTAATTCAAATCATTATTTCGTATAATATCTTTAAAATTAGTTTACAAACGTTATATGTGCTCTAGCAACTCGATTTTAACAGGTGATCTTAATTTCACCTGGTGGGCGGTATTAGGAACTGGGTTAGGCGATAATAGGAACTCCAACTTAGTAAATTCTCTCGAGTCATTTTTTTGACTTTTGCTGGTTACTTTAAATGGCGTTAAGAGGCGATTTGATCTCTGGAAATCAAAGGAGGGTAAAGGTAATAAATCAGTGGGTAATATTAATTTTGTTTTCAGCTTCATTTTCCAACCCAAGTTGGAATACAATAAAATAGTTAAAATACTACAATAAAAGGTTAGGCGGTATTTGAGACACTCGCCGTACATATTACATAAATTCTATGCTTATACCGTAGGCGTCATTGACTTGGGCTTGGCTTCGTGTTTTGCACCTGTGGTTGCCTTGCGTTGTGGTATTCCCTTTCGATGCTTAAGGTAGGGGAGAATCTGAATCACATTCGTCCTGACTTCCATAAAAACTACTATTCATAGAGTCATTGAGTTTCACTTGCGTATACTTTTCCCATTAATTACGTTTTGGCTCAAAGAGTAAAATAAGGGCTTAATACCTCAGTCTTCGTCAAACCTAGTAAGCCTAATTGTCTCCAAATCTTTTGAATTCTAATGTTGGAGGAAAAGAGGAACCAGCCACCCTTCGTTCTGACGGCTTGCAGAGAATATGCATTCACTGGTACCACATTAAGCTACCTTAATTAGAGAGAATCATCATTGACCCTCGAAAGCTTAATTGTCACTATTTTTCCAGTGTTAAATGTATCCGAACGTGCTATTTCAAGAATCATGGCTCAGTTTTCAGAGGAATTAACCGACAAGGCATAGAGGGCTCGTTTCAGGAAAAATCGCGAATTTCGTCTCACACTCGTTCTGAGAGTATACTCGTGTCCAAGGACCGATTCCCATGACGAATCACACTCATCCCAACTGAATGAGAAAAAACTTTTCTGGGTGCAGTCGAAAAAAGTGTCCAGCACAGCATATTAAGAGTTAAAATAAAATTTAAAGTTAAACGAATTCGTCCCCGCGTTTGTGTTCCCAGCTGCTCGTGTTGCTGAGCGAGCAATAGAGGGGATCTAGTCACCCTTTGCTCCGTAATGGAATCAAACGAGAGCATTTGGAATTCCCACTTGAGGCGAATCACGGTCACGAGGAACAATTTTCCACGAACACGGGATAAACAATGACGCGGTGACATCCCGACGCTCAAATGGAACGTAATTGTCGATAATACTGGGAACCTCGTGGGTCATTTTCCGAACGAGTTACGTTGGTTAAAAAGGGTAGAATTAGGATCCTCTCCCTAATTTTCGAATGAGCTGAGAAGCAGTTCTCGACTAATAAAATATTAGTCATCGACTTCAGGCGCGTCCAAATATTAATTTGGACAACGTGGTGGATGATCCTGGGGAGAAATTGATGTTCGCACTTGCATATTTAACTTGAGTTGATGGCGGAATGTCATGGTACTCTCCTTCCCAATAACTGAATCCTGAACTTGCGGCTTCCATTAGTATTGACATACTTGAGAAGGTGTTAATTGATTTACTTGTTTACACACCCACACACCCTCTAAATGTCACCTCAACCCAACTTTGAGCAGTAATTGACCTTTTTACCTATATCCTATTTTCATGTATTTATTTGTATTCTTTTTTGGCACTTGTTTCGATTTTTTAATTATTTATTTATTTTTGTTGTACCGGGTGTAATTGGGTTATTGTTTAACCTGCTTTTTACATAATTATCATAACCACGATCATTATTATTATTTTACTCGTAACCTTTACATATACTTTTAAACTAAATTACAGTCAGTAATACCTATCCGTACCACAAAGATAATTTACTATGCTCTAGTTAAATTTTTACTCGGGTTTGGAATAATTCATTGAGGAAAAACTGCTAATGTTTATAAATATAAGCCACAATGTTTTCAAAATAGGATTATAAAAAACGATATACTACGAATGCGATAATTTTAGAAGACACGCTAATTTTGATTTTTGTATCAAAATCTAGGCATATTATCAATAAATACATAACTATCAATAAATACATAACATAACATAAATATGTAATTTTTGCGCTTACAAGTTCTTTATTGAGTGAAAAAACAAAAGATGAATAACCACGAATTGGAAGATAGAGTAGCACCAAAATGTGTCGTCGTTAAATATACTAACGAATGTGGATCAAATTAGCTAGAAGCATTATAGCCAAAAGTATTTAGCGCCTCCATTCGCGGTCGAAAATCCGTAGCTGAATAGTTGAATAAGTGAATGAAAACTATGCGAAACAGATTTCCTAAAGGTAGATTTAGTAGAACGTCATCGGACTCAAGGTCGCGACTGAACTACACATACCAAAACCAACCAGGAATAGGACCAATTAAAAAAAATAAAAGAGCACTTGCATGTAATCTGATTAATTGAAAATTTATCATTATTATTATTATGATTTAAGAATAATGAGAGCCCTCCTTTGTTCATTTTCATGTGATTTTGGCTTTATTTCGAAGAAAATTGATTTTGATTTATCTTCATGAATATTTTATTATTAAACTGTAGTTTCATTAATAGTTGTCAATTGCTATGTCAGATAACATGTTAGTTCTAATAGTTGATTTTTAAATGATAACTGCAAAATAATGTCACCGAAATACTTGCTAAATGATTTTTTCTCGAAATGTAAGTGCAAAAATAAAATAATACTTGTACTAAATACTAAAAATATTAACTAAAATAAAAGTCTTTCAGAAGAGACATTATATTTGCTATGAGAGAAAAAACTCACAACCAGTTTTGCGTTGTTTGCAGAAGTTAAACCGGTACTAAACTGAAATTTGATAGTTTCATTAAAGCGAACGTAAGAACTCAAGGTGTCGTGGACAAATATTGTTGAACGCTATCTAAAAAACTAGTCGACGTCGTAATTTAAACAAGTCTTTCGAGTCCCTGAACATGCTTTTCGGGACCCCTAATACAAATATTCTGATGAAGCATTGTGAGTAACTTTCGATACAAACTAGCCTTTCTTATCACTGATTTGACAATAATTTTATCCGTAATGTTGAACGAAAGCTAAAAATACTTTCTACGTCTTGAAAAAATGCCACTTGTATTCTAATAATATAAGGTCTTTACTGCGTAAATGAATAACGGAATGACGTTCGTCCACATTAATTCCCGGAAATCTGTCCCTTTGGCGTAGTCTCGGATTCGTGCCATTGGTACACCCAATATAAACTGCGATCTCGAGGGGAAGTGACAGTTGAACGTTAAATTCGTTTTTGTGCCATATTTGCGATAGTGTATAGAAACATTTTATGGAAGCAACCATGTAGGTAAGCAGTTTCTGACCGCGCGAAACATAAATTCTACATTTCTAAAACATCCCTCTCAGGATGTCTATGGATGTAGAAACTCTCTCAAGTTCCCACATCCATAGCAAAGCACTCTGGGTTATATTATTTTGGAGTACTTCACCACCAGGTAGATTTTGTTCGAGCATACGAACATTAAAAAGAGAAGACAAAGTGCAGAAGAAATAAAATCATATTTGCAGTAATGGGGAATAGTAGAGAAAGAAAAAAAAGTGTCCGAAATATTTAAGTATTGCACACAGTTTTTCTTCGGGGATGCCTATATTTCACTCACTTGAGTCTTGTCCATGTGCGTATGATATTTTATTGAGTGAAATAAACTATTATCATTATTATTTTAGAACAACGTGCGAGTCTTCTTTCAGAAGAATCTGCAGAAATAAACATTTTAATGGCTACAGTATATTCCGAAACTGTTGCTATTCATTATAAATTCCGTTTTCTATGGCATGTGTGTACATGGATATTTTACCCGGTATTGCTCTCATTTTAATGAAGAAATATTTCTGGAACGTACGTTATAAAAAGGTAAAATAATGAAATCCAATGAAAAATCCCTCAACTTCCCTTGGTAATTTAAGTTTTCCTTTCTTGATAATCTTCTTATGTTATTGAATTTCCGCCGGAAATTTTATTAATTCAAGTTTACCAAAATATTTAAAGGGAAATTAGCAACTCTATTAGAAAAACCTCGGAATTTTATTTTTAGGAGCTCTCAGTCTTTAGTTTCCAAAATGTGAGAGAGATATGATACTCACTGAACTATTTCAAAATTGGTTACGAAGATAATGGGCGTCACTCCACTGATATCAATATTTTCTTTCAGCGTTTTTGTTATAAAATATATAAAAATTTATTATCGCACGTAAGAACAATATCTATATAAAAATAAGAAGTTCCTCATTCACACAATAACAACAGCCAACGATATGGCCGAGTTGATCTACTCATCGCCATCATTAATTATCCGATCATTTTCTGAAACTGATTATTTGATGAATAAACTGCGCAAATACTACTAGTTTAATATTTTAAATTAATAATATTTTAATACATCCACTGATTTCTCTAAAATTTCATTTCTGGAGCCATAAAAAGAAATATAAAAATGCTATCAATCAGCAATGACCCATTTTATTCGATCTAAATTGTTACTTTAACCCAAGTGACTTTCATATTTTACGCTTTCATTTACATAACCCGTAAACTTCGATCTCAGTTCAAAGGATGGATCTCAAATGGCAAGCCCCGTTAAGTAATTGACGGATTACAAATCGAATAAACGCGATGGGTTACGCAAATAGATCGTTTCGCAAAGAGAGGGTGTAAGTGTATTCCTGGAGTAATTTTTAAGAGTAGATAACGTGCATTATGCTTTTGTGGAAGATATTTTTATGTATGATAAACCGTCCAGTTATCGCCCACCCACTACTTAGTGCAGTAGTACGGGCCGCTCGAAAGATTAATCATATATGTCTACGAGGACTAACAGACTCTATGTATACATTAGTCCAGAAAATTCAATAAAAGTAGATTAGATGTTAATTATGTATTTAATACCTGTGAGTTATACATTATAAATGTATGTTCCATGTGCATACTGAACTTGTGCATAAAATGTATTTTTTTAATATTTAGCATAAGCTGTTATTATTTAAAGTATTCTTTTCGTGTATTTATACATTTCTTATTCAATGTCAATAATAATAATAATCACTAAATTATTATTACTAATGTTAAATATAGTATGATATTTATTTCATATTATTATTAAGTTATATCAATAATAATATACCTAAAGTTAAATTAATTTCATTGTAATAACAATATACCTAGATATATTTACCTACCTAAATATATTACAACTACGTATAATTTATGCTATACTTCACAAAAGTATAATATAGCGGCAATAGAGTTGTTAAAGTAATTTTTCACGATTAAGAGCCGTTGGATGACATCTTTTGCGCATTGCGTCGCGGTGTTAAATAAATCTTTTTAACATCCATGCATTTCTATACGTTGGTACCTGATCATATGGAGATCTACAAAGCTGAATTCCACGATAATAATCGGAAAGTGACGAAGTATCCCATTGGGTCGCTTCTGAAGAATTGCGCATGAAATTCGATCCGTACCTTGGAGTGCATTCCAGAATATGGGAGACGGAAGGACGCGGTGAGGGTTAATCGCTGGAGCAATGGGTGGAGTGTAAAGAATGTGCGCTTTTTTAAGGTTGCTTTCCCAGGGTAATGGCGCCCCCGATGACGCACACGCAAATTCCGAGCTTGTTTCTGTTGGGTAGAAAAAGAGCCACCCCCACTTTGGATTTATAATGTTTTTCAATTCTCGCGTTCCTTTGGGCGGTCGTTCTTCCGCACTTTCAATTGAGCAATATGGAGCATTTTGCGTCGCCAACATCTTAAGTGATGGGAGAAAATGTGACGCAGTTTGCGGAGAATAGAAGGGAACCGTGAAAACATTACGATGAAGAATCACTGGGCACTGGGTTCTGCTAAAACGAAGACGATTTGCTGCACCATAGTGAATGCGCATGGGTAAATGTGTATCAATTGCGTAAATTGGGAAATTATTAAAAAGACATCTTCGTGCTACATGAGCTTACGATTTAAAGTAATCGTATACCGAAAATATACAAAAATATTTTATAAAACCTACGAGGACCTACCAAGTACTTCTACAGCTACTGGTATGTATTTTCTGTTTACATTTTATAGCAATCATTCAGTGGTATAGGTTTTCATGTGAGATTTGTTTATTAAAATTATTTCCATATCAGTTACATTAGTACGACCACAAAAAGAATTTAGTTCTCTGAGAAGTCCAAAAGAAGAAAGGTTCAAAATATTAAAACTTCTTCTTCTGCTTCTGAGCTCGCATTGGCAACCTCTCTCAGTTTAAGGGAGGAAGGCGATACTTATCGCTCTAAGTATCAAGCCGCTCAACTTATTACCGAAGTAACGACGGAGTTACATCTGCGGAGCTAAAATTTCAGAAATGAATGAATTAAGGGCAATGAAGGATCGACCAGTAGATGTGAAAAATTATGCTTTTGGTATATCAACGCTACATTGCTACATTCCGTTTTTTGAGTGCCTTTTACACATATTGTATCGACTGGAGTTTAAACAGCAGCAGGTGAATAAGCATCAAAATTGAGGTTTTAATTTTTGTTATTCGGTAAAATAAATTCTCTAAATTATAATGAGACTCTTTTATAGGCACGTGGTATTATTAAAATACGGCTTTCCAAGAAAAAGGAAAATATACAGAAATTATTTAAAGAAAGGATGGGGTTAATCATGGACTTACCAAAGCCAGGATCAGGACTGGTAATTGTGTGTCTAGACTTAGCTACTCAGTAATAGCCATGCATAGGTAAAATGCATATATTATACCATACAGCTTCTTTAAATACCTCAGTAACTAGTCCCTTTGATATATATTTTAGGAATACCATTTAGTTTAATGTAATTTTTATCAAATTTTCATTACAGGGGTTAATAATAATATTAATAAATCGTCTTTATTTGGGCGAGATTGAGACTTAAAAGTCTCTTCTTCCCGTTAAAACATTTTCCATCATCCTTAAGGCAATATCAAGCGGACAATCGATAAATAATGAGGCATTTTCGCAATACTGCCAAAGAACTGCTGAATTATACGTAAACTTGTATCCCTAGTATTATATGCCAACCACGGTACATAAGGTCCTTATGCATGGAAGTGAAATTTCGAGGGAGGCGATTCTTCCCTTAAGGCTCTCCGAAGAGGCGATGGAGGCTCGGAATAAAAACACTAGAAAATTTCTTCGAAGATTCAGCTGAAAACTCTCCAGGGTAACCACAAAAGACGATTTATTTAAAAGGTTGTTGATCACTTCTGATCCATTTCTTTCCTCCAACATGACTCCGATTCCGAAGAGATACAGAAAGATGCCGAAAGAACTGAGAGAACTGTTAATTTTAGAAAACGGTGAAGAATTGGAATCAGACAGTAAAAACGACCAGAATTTCTCTTAGGATTAAGAATTTTTCTGAAATGCGTCCGTGGAAATACCGAGTAAATACCGTTAAGGACTCCGCGGTGCCCCTTTTCGCGTGGTCCTCGTCGGCGAGGGTGGAAAGGGTAAGTGGTAGAAAAATAATCAGATGGTGCCTTTTCTGCAATGCATGAACCCGTTACCGTACATTCGAACTTACTAAGTGTGTCAAAAGTTAAAGGATATTTCTAAATTGCGGCAAGAATCCGTTAAGTATCCAAACCAAAGCGTATTTACCAGAGTACCGCATCCATTGACTCATTCGCACGATCAAATATCCTCTTCATATCTTCGATATGGAATTTATGAACAATGACAGTGATAGTGACAGCATACATAGCTTAAAAATGGCGATTTTAAAGAGTTAAGGTCCTAAAAACTAAAACAATCCAACGAAGCCGCCGTGCTTCCAGGCCCAGCAGCTCGGACCCGGATCGTGCAGCGCGATCGAAAACTCGCGTTTATTTTCGTGGTCGGTAACGTTCATAATAGATCTCTGCTGGATATTCTTAAACTGTCTTCATCGAATACTCTGGTGTAATTTCCCGCTGCACATATTTTTTAAACAAAAGATATCGACTACTTTATGTCAAATTTTGTCTGAAAAAAGCGTCCGCCATTTTGTGATGGAACACCACACAAATATTGACCAATATGCTTGAAACTGATGGATAGTATAGATAAAGTACCATTTTAATCGAACATAATGTTTTTTATTCCAATAAATTCCTTCCACAAGTCCACTATTAGCTTAACTTACAAGATTTTCGAAGAAAAATAGAATCGGGCGTGTTTTTGGAAATTTAGTCATGTTTGACCCTCCGTATCTAAGTAACGCATACGATTTATGAAAAATGGCTTACCATTCCATGATCAGCAATCATTTGGCTGTATATATGCAAAATTTCAAGTTTGTATCTAAAGAAAAAGCAATTTTAGACTTTTGTCCGGCTTTTTTCTATTTCGGACCACTGTGCGTCGGCCACCAATTTATCCAATATGGAACAACTAAGTAACGTGAGAGTGATAGCAATAATAATCTATTTTTCCCCATACCATTTCATTCAACCGCGATCTTATTATTAGATATCTATAATGATTATTAATTAAAACTTCATGCTGCATATCATATGTGTAAAGAACCATGATACAAATTTTCATTTTTTGATTAAGGAGTTCGCACCCGTTAACATGCAAGTATTTATGCCTCGTTGGCTATCTCATCTGAGCCTCATTTCATTTGCCGACGACAAAAATACAGCATCGAATAGAGCAAGAAAAGGCTTCTACCGAACATCGCGTCTAACACCAGAAATCATACAGGTGAGCATTCTTCATCAATTTTAATGATCGGCTAAGAAAATCGCCTCTTCCCCATCCTAGATACTATTTATCTTCTTGAGAAGGTGCGTGTCAGGATCTACGCTCTGTGCCTTATGTCTATTAGGTTTGTTCAAGGTTCTCACTTTGACGACCTTGAAAAAAACCCATGGGCAAAAATCCTTACGCCGCATTCTCATCGAGAGTCTCTTCACGAAACATGCTTTCGCGTATGTTTGCGCTGTTTCACTCAAAACGAACCACACCGATCCGAGCACGGGTTTCGTCGGCCAACCTGTTACTGTCATGTAATATTCGTTGATTTGAGATAATGACTTAACTAAAAACACAACGCAAATTTTGAGTAAGTGTATTTAGAATTCGATAAATGTGTATGAAATTGATTAACTTTAATGCCAATATCTCGTTTCAAAAATAGAAATGTTCAGGATATCGGTTTTCTGTTTTGGTTCCCCTTGGTATTTTTTGAGTTCGGCTCACATCCGCACGACCGAAATTATCGAATTTTTCTATCCGAGTGTTTAGGTATCCCTGGTTATGACTAATGACTACTTTTTGGGTGCTAAGTCATTTTATTTCTTAATTGATAATGCTACAAAAATATCTAATTTTATCCAATTTGATACAATAGCTCACGCAAATGGTAACATCTGGAATGCTATCCATCCAAAAGACATTTTAAGTGTCCTTTAAATCTTGTTCAGCTTATAAGGATTTCGAATTTGCATTGATATAAAATAATTACAATGTCTTTTAATTGGAATATCTTGGTGGTGCAACTTATAGGGAATATACTTAAAAGTTTTAACAAATACATAAGTAAAACAAATTACCCCATGAAGATAATTTGATGACGTATTTAAGTTAATTATAACTTATAGGTAATTTTTACATAGAGCGAAGGCATTTTTCACCCTGGCTTTGACGTATTTGTAACTTTGTACATTATATTAAATTCGGTATAAATACTAATTTTATCGTTCAAGGTGAGATTCTAGTGAAAATTCTCAAACGTTAGAAAAAAATCAAATAATATATCTCGTTCTTTTAAGGAACTGACAAATTAAAAAAATTCTATTGTTTAGAGACATTCCGCTTCAACAATGTAAACGTAAACGAAGCTATCGTATATCCTTTATCAATGAGTTCTGCGATTAAATTTACAATAAAAATCGAAGGTAGGTAATCATCTTCATCGAATAAGTAAAAGACAAAATTCTAATGAGAAAAAGACAAAACCGACCAGGCAAAATTTTACTCTAACGAATCAAGACATTTCCAAAGAATCGCTCAGGAACGCTGACGGCTGGAAATTTTCCTCCAAGTAAATTCTTCCTCATTCTCGTCTTCCAATTATTCGAAATGAGAAAAGAGAAGACGCGGATTAAACTGAGGGGACGAGAAGACGAAAATGGAAACACAGGCAAAAGCGAGAAATTGGAAAGAGCGGTTATTGAGGAAAGGAAAGAATCAATGCTAATCAGCGTAATTTCTCGTCAATTACAGAATCGATTAGAAAGGAAAGTTTTCGTTCAAATCCTGTCAGAAGCACAGATTATCAACGCTTGCATTACAATCTTACATTTACATGATAAACGACTTCCTTTAAACATTCAACCTAGGATTCTGACGAATTTCGTACGAAAATCTAGGATGAGAATTTTTAATGTCTTATTGGTTAGGCGTAAGAATTTTATGTAACATTAAAACATTTACATTAAACATAGTTTTATAGGATATCCATTATTGGTATCCCTAAACGTAATTTCGAATACACGCATAACAGAGGAAATGGTGTATGTTAAAAATTTTACGAAAAATTCTTTCTGGCAGTAAGGTAACCAATCCACTCGAAGGGCGAAAACACAATTAGATTAGTTTTTTCGTGAATTATTATCAGTAATAAATACTCTTACCTTTACGTTTCTTCCTCATCCGCTCCTGACTAGGATATACCAACACAACCATGTGCAGTTCTTTCATCTCTAAAGTAAATCCAAAAATTCATAAAAAATAATTTAAAAAACATTCCAGATTTCCAAAAGAAAACAAAATTATTAAGTATGGATACAAGATTCATGCATTGAAAATTTTTAATCTCCTAACACTACCGTTAATTACTATCTCCGAAAAACAGAAGATACTTAATCACTTTAATATGCTTTGTGAAGTGCATCGACAGACTGACACTTTGAAAGTGCTTCGACAGCTTAGGTCATTTCGCACAAGGGCTCGAAGCCGGGACCGCTTTCACCAAGGTTGATTATCCGTGGAGCTCAATATTCCCCATGCTCGATCTCTACAAGCTAAATCGCAACCGGTAGCTTAAATTCTTCTTCATTGTTTTAATTTTAATGATTAGCTGTCAATTTAGAACTCGATTACTTTTCAAATAATATTAGCCAGTGAGAATCTAAAAGAAGGGAACCATCGTGATTGAACGGTGATTTGTTTGCTATGTAAGGAATGTGATATTTTTGGGTAATCATTTCATATTCTTTTGCGATGTTTCTATCGAATATTGTCCATTCAGAGTGAATGAATCGTTGAAGTTGACAAAATCAAAGTGATGAAGCTCAATGAAGTACATACAAGTGGCGTAAGGTAAACATTGGTAATTTTGCGCTAACTTTTCAAACATATCTCCGTTGCAAGGAAATAGGGTAAGGTGATTCTGCACGATATGGCCTACACCCATTAAAAATCCCAAGGAAGAATAGACTTGAAAAAAGTCGGATGGGATCGGGAAACGAACCCTGGTCTCCCGATTGACGGTCAGTTTCTCTGACCGTTGAGCTATCCCGCCAGAGCATTCTCTCAAGCTATACGGGAAACTTTGTGGGCGTTGGAACCGAATTGATATGTGCAGTCAACGCCTACATGACCAATGACAAGTCTAATTTCCACTAGAATATGACGCCAGCCAATGCATTACAATGCATTTAGCATTGAGAATATAATGGCACGTTTTAAAAAGGCAAGGAATGTACACTCCTGGCCAAAATTAACGCAGCACCTCCCTAGTGATCCTTACGGCCGGTGCCGCGTTAATTTTGGCCAGGACTGTACTTTTTCATAAATTCTTCACAGGTTCCCAACCGGGTAAATTCGTTGGTAAAAACCGATGTTTCGGCAACAACCACAGTTGCCATTTTCAAGAATATGAACTGGTTGAGAACCCGTGAAGAATTACTGAGAACAATGACCTGGGAATATATTAGGTTTCCCTTCGTTATTCTTTTTGATCGTCATGCTGTTCCGAAAGAAGTAATTTCTGTGTGAATGGTAACGGAAACGGCTCAGAAAGAAAATACTATCGCAAAAAATGCTGCAGGAAGTATCGATAATCTTCGTTTACCCACACCAGTAATTACAAAGGCGCAACCAATAAAACGTGGGAAACAGAGGGATTATAAAGCCTAAACTTTTCTCAAATGCTTAAACTCACCTTTGGAGTTAAACCAATACTAAGGAATGTATGATTAAGGTTTTCCGATTTAGAACATACTTAAGTTCAGTACCAACTTCAATACCGAGAATTGGTAATTTGTAGTCTACACCATTATTCTTTTTTTATTTTGTATATTTAGGAAACTCAAAGAAACCTCTCTGAAATATTTCCAGCATAGTAGCGAAAACTTCCAGATGAGAAAATGGGGACCGTGATTGCGGTGAACACAGCTGTCAAGAACACAGAAGCTGGATATGATACGGGTAGTTTCTTGGTTTGATACCATTCGCACTGCCAGGACAGGTATTATTCAGAAGAGCTTGTCTTTAAGTGTGATCGGTGCCACAATGAGAGCGATAGAGAAGATTAAATTTGTTTTGTATTCTATTCTATTATTTGAAAGCCGCAATTAAAGGCTGTTCAAGAATCCCAAGGTAAAACAGACTTCGAAAAAGTCTGACAGGGACGGGAATCGAACGCAGGGATCTTCCTGTAGCCGGGAGGCTACCTTAACCATCTGCTACCCGGCCAGAACATTTTAACAAGCCGTTTTTGGGAACTTTGTGTGCAAGGGCAAGTGTGGTTTCGTCCGACTGTTTGGCATCGTCCACAAGCTATGGTACATTATATACCTATTTCCATTTATGATTTATTTCAAACCTTTCATCATCTTGGTTTGTACATATGCAATAGATCAGCGGTTCTCAAACTTTCGATTCCGTGTACCCCTTGAAAGAGGAAAAACTCAGCAACCCCTTCTCAGTTTTGGCATGAAGCAAACAATAATATTACAAACTCATATATTTATTCTCTTTTTATTCAAAGGAAAAAATATTACTTTCAGACATTTGCACAGAATAATGAATTTCATTAGCAAAATTATAATGTAATTGTCAAACACAATGTGATATTTAATGTGAACAATGCGCGTCTGCGGACCCCCGGAGGTCGGCGGGTCACACTTTGGGAGCCTCTGTAATAGATAATAATTGATAATCATGCAACTCATTGTTGATTTATGTCTTTCTGCCGCATATTGAACAGAGTTCAACAATTTTGTGTGTTTATTAATAAGTAAAATTTTAAAATTCAGTTTGTATGTATTATAACTCAAAAAAAATACTTTATATCTAATGGAAGTGATTGGGTGATTATAGCAGTAAAAATTGAAAACTTTTGACTAAAACAAAATTATCAAAGTATTATCACGAAATTGGATACTGCTGCAATCAAGTGACAAAAGAATATTTTTTAGCAAAGATTGACTCGACTCACTATAAAATTGTTTTATTTTAATGTGAAAACGAATCACGGTCCATAAAATGATGCAATTTCTAATCAGAATAAATCATTTTATGGAAAATATTTTTAAAAAGTACAAATTATCACAAAATTTTCGATGTTTTAGTGGATTTTTCATGTAACGTAGATCATTTTTCTCCTTGACCGGCGTTTAAGATTTAAAAGTCCTAACGAATCACCTTCTGAGTAAACGCCGATTCAGATAACGGTCCAGCTCCGCTAACAGGTCAAACAATAGAATCATTTCAAACATTCATAGGGATTTCATATTATTTCATCTTTGAAAACCCTTATGTAGGGATATTCTCAATGAAAAAGCGCATTATTCAGAATTTATTCGGCTATATTATTATAAATGATTACTGGGTTAAAAATAACGTGGTTTACTCTCATTTCTACTTTATTAATGATAAGTGAATGCGCATCAAATGAGGTAAGCAATTCATTATCGCTCGCTAAAACCTTTCTCGCAGCCCTCTGAAACGAGCCGGGATTAATAACTCCCAAAAACTATCGGAAGTGCTCTCATTAATCATGCCCTTTGGTTCAATTGAACCTTACGGCAGAGCTTCCGTGTCATCGAGACCCTAAGTCTGACCGATGACGCCTTTCATCACGAAGGTTAACGATTGCAACGGCCAGGTTAAACCTCTCTACCCCATGGAAGAACAACGTACATGTGCACTGATTAGCCCCGTATCTCCCAGAAGACAATAGCTTCCTCGACCCCCTATCCCGTTTCCTATCCCCCGAAAAATCCATCCGAGTGATGATGAATTTCCCAAATCACTCCCAAGAGAGCAAAGGGGGAAAGCGAGCATCCTTAAAAAAGGAAAAACCCCCGCCATCACCCAAACCATGGGCTCTCATCCTTGAGCAGTTACTTTCGTAATTATTCGCGTAGGAATGGAGACTGGGTGCTGCTTCTTTTCCACTCCAATTCTCTCGCAAAACATCTCTCAGGTGGGAATGAGGTGGAAGGAAAAGGGGCGACCGGGTTGCCTTTTTCAGGATCTCTGCGCGAGAGAATGGCCGTGGTGGGGATGGTGCTCTCGCGTTCTCTGGCACAATGATTCCACATTGAAACCGGAGGGACCAATCGGCGGCCTTGCTGTCTCATCTGCTTGATGGCAGGGAGTGACAACTTGCCTGACACAGCGTTTGTCCCGCCGTGAAAGCGAGCACGTGGGAGAAGTGTGGGGGAAGTGGGGGAATCATCGCCGCCCTCTCTCGCAATGGATGGAAGCTTAAATTTTTTCGAATATAGTTTACAAAAGGGGGCTAAAACAATGTCGTGGTTAGAGCCACGATCTCTTCGTAGCCGGGAGCCGGGTCTTCCATTATGATAACTTTTAGAAACAGTAGGAACGGATTTAAACTATCAGACACCCTTAAACAAGATCGAGGACTCCGCTAGCTATTTCCACTGTAAAATAATAATTATTTTACAATTTTATGACTGTACTAAATACGTAGAAATGCATGCCGTACAAGATTCGCACAGCCAATAACTATAAACTTTAGTAACAGTTTGAAGAGATTTACACTATTGCGTATTCCAGGAAAATATTTAGGCCCCTCTAGAAACTTTAGTAAAAAGTTAAAAAATATCCCTCTAATTACTAAATACGTAGCAAAATGGATACGTTTAAATTTTAAACTACACATAGCGATAACTTATGGTAACAGTAAGAGAAGGAGTCGATATATACTAGCAGGGACCCTACCTAGGCTAGATCGAGACCTCTGATAATAGTTTTCGCGACAAAAAATCCAATTTTGTTTATAAATACAACAAGCAAACCGCAGAAAAGTTAAACTTTATAATTCAAGATGAGGTGGTATGGAAATCTGTAAAGGTAAAAAAATTTCCACCATATGATGGCAACCATTCGTTAAATTCGGTTGTTTATGTTAATAATTTTCTTATAGAATCATTTCAACTCAAAATTTACTCAGCAAATTAAATTGCAACACCTCGGAAAAATAATAATTTATCGAACAGTGAAACGTATTACAAGTGATTGTAAGATATAAGTTATGTACCACAAAAGTAAAATTCTAAAGCGAAATCTTCATCAAGGCCAGTTTTGGACGAGCCCCTCAGCAAGTGCCAAATTATGAATAAGAGTGGCCTCCAGGCCCGTTTCAAAGAGTACTCAAAGGAGTCAATAGCATCAGGCTGCGATAGCAAACGGCGTATAAATGCTTAAAGACAAAAGGTAGTGATTCCTACTTTGAGGTAAAGATAAAAGCCTACTTATTGATATTTTCCGCAAAAATTTCTAAGATGCTGAAAGACTAGTTAATCAAGTTATATATAGCGTATTATTAGAGCTATTGCTTTGTTTTGCTCTTGAGAAAGATAAAGAATAAAAACAAACACCTGATATCATCAATACAATCTTTGACAAATATAGCCTAGGCCGCATATATCGATATTAAGATTAAAGTTTGAGAGTTGGAACAGAAAAAAGCACGATAACTAAAACTGATTTATTGTGCCTCGATATATCATCTGGACCCGGTGATTAACTGATCGCCAAGTCAGTTAGTTTCCCATATTACTAGAACTGTTCGGTAGATGTTAGTAGGCTGCCAAACGTGTGAAAATAGAAGCTAGTTTTGTAATTCCCCTTTTTTTATGAGCGACCGCTAAGTATTCTGCATCCTTAAAAGTCGGACTTGGTTATTACATCTTAAATGTAATAACCCAACTTTTAAGGGTTTGAAGCTCATTTTAACCATCAATGTATGTCACTACAGGAAATAACTTCACCGATTTCATGTTTCAATTTCAAATGAGGTTCTCAAATTTGTACTGTGTTAGGTCAATATGTACTTTCATAATACTCTTAACCCGTAAAATAATTGATAAAATATACGGTACTATTTTCTTTCTTGAATTTATGATCTTTTAATGCTTCGAAAAAGTCTGAATGAATCTGTAATGATACCTCACTATATGCCAAAATTTAATGAAGATTGAATGTACGAGTTGACGATAGGCAATTATTGATCATGAATGTAATTCTGATTACTGATTTACCCGACTGAACTGAACTAAATTTAAAGCAGTATTTCCTCTTTTATGTAAATGAAAGAAATTTAAAATTCATCACTTATAAGTTATGCGTAGTTGTTATAAGCGGGTGATGATGGTTGCATGTTTACTATAACTTAAATATTTTTCGTACCATCTATGATGCAAAACCTATCTCCAAATTTATTAATAAATTAAATTATAAATTAAAGACGTTCTTTCTGTTACCTGTTACTTTATCTATCTATGAATACTGAAATAATGATATTTTTCACCGTGAAATAAAATTTTACACCCATTTACAATACAATACATTATTGAAAATTCAACCATTGATTCTGATCCTGAAGATGACGTTCAGAATATAGTTAATATAATACATACATTACTATTTAGTTATTTTTACTCAATTAAATTATCTTAGGATAAAAATCATTAATTATTTTACAAAAATACATTGATAACTCACTAAAAATGATTTCAGTACGTAATGTAAAATAATACGCGGTTCAAACAATTCTGCTTTCGAAATTAAACTCATCTACGTATCCTATCATTGTTGCAAGATATACTTACGATGTATTGCATATTTGATGGGTAATATGTTGGAAATTGATCTTAAAAATTAATATTTACCAAATAAGCGTTACATATAAAGTAAGCTTTTTGCTACAGAAACGCACTTTTAAGGTCAGATAGAATCTGTACATTTTTAGAAAATTAATTAAGAAAATTAATCCATCGATAATGACCTGAAACAACGGCGCGGAAAGATAGTTAAATATCTTGAGCGTCCCTCGTTAATCTGATACGGACTACAACGGTCAAAACCGAATACTTATCGTGAAAAAACTTCAAAATGGAATGAAAATGGTATTTGGCAAAAAACTTGGCCCACGGCAGGATCCTCCCACAATCGGCCCATGGGTGTGAGGGGTGTAACTGAGGTCTCGTCGGTGGTGTGGTCCTCTTTAACTGCGTGGAAAAAGCAAGGCGTAGCGAAACAATGGGCCCCTCTGGAGTGAGGTTGTTTAGGGATGGGTGAGTTTTATGGGGCGTGAAAGCACCCTTTTCTTTCCCTTGCCCTTTGTGGAGTGACGTATGGGGTGGGGAAGGATATTTGCGAGAGTTGTGCCCGCTCCCCCTTCCATCCAACAGGAGCACTTGAAGAATGCGCGGCCCCAACGCTTCTCTTCGCGACAACGGACTCATTACATATCCTGTCTTTGTCGTGAGTTTCCATTACTCTGCCAGCACTCTAATTCATCATCGAGAGCATGGCATCTTCTCTTTTTTCCAACCCCACCTTCCCTCTCTACCTATTTCTCGCCCCTTCCACCTTAATATTATATAACCCCCGCCTTCCCTCTCCAAGCCGCTGAGCAGCCTCGGATCTTTCACCTCCAATGAATAAATAAGAGGGGTCCGAGGAAGAAACCCCGAGGAACTCCCTTTCTTTTCCTCCCTTCCCGCCGCCCCGGGAGTTCCCCGGGGGGCAGGGACGGCGAATTCGAGGGCAATCGACCGCGGAGGCGGGAGTCCGGACGCGGGTAAACGGCGGCGACCTCCCGGAGGCTCGAGCCACGATCGCCCATTTATAAGTCGGGGTTCCCCATCGAGGCATACATTAAACATGAGCGGTGGAAGGAGCATCCGACTATGAGCGGCCATTCCCAAAACAAAGGACGAAGGGCAAAGAGGCGATCGGATGAGTTAGTCAAATGACGGCGTGGAATCCGGGGGCTGCGTCTCCCGGACGGTGACGGAGGGAGAAAATGGCTGCCATTTTATCACCCGAAAGTGACGAAAGATGTGGAAGGATATACTGTGGGCGGATTCCTTCTCCAAAAAGTGCATCATCAATATTTAATATAAATTCCATAACGAGTCGAAGGAGTGGTCGTCCCACCGCAGGAGCGCACCCTGAATCGTCTCCGAATTTTTTTAGAAAAGCGTTGAATTTCGAAACGCATTTAGTAAATAAACCCTTTTTTCCGTTGTAATTATGAATAGTTAGCAGAGATTTAAGCCATAATCATCACTTTAACATACTGTATTACAATTCACAATTAAACCTTCACTAGTATTGCTAAATAAATGCAACTAATGGTAAGAGCCAAATTGAGTTATTATAATGTCTAGAAGCTTATTCTGAATATATAGCAAATTTATAATTCTGCGGCATACTTTATTGCAATTAAAAGCTCACTCAATGTGGTAATTAAGTTGATTATCATTTTAAAAAGCATTGATCATTAGCAGAAATTATTATTTTTCCCTGCAAAATATAGTTAAATAAGTTCTCAGAACATGTACAAGATGTTTTTTCAAACTGCATTCAACACGCCGAAAACAAAACTAATTTATTTTCTTAAAATATCGCCTGATTTTCTATCGAATTGGAACCAGAAAACCAAAATGGCAATCCTTTCATGTGATATCTGACTTTAGATCCTTCACATGGGGTAATTTTTCTTCCTGCATCATTAAGATTTTCCATTTATTCATTCATACTGTCATTCGATCAATGCCAAACGATGACTGTTTTCTTTTGCAGCGTCTGAGGTTTGTGACTAACCGTTGGAACTTCCGTTGAAGATATTTGAAAGAATTAAATTTTTCTTTGTCAGACGAGTAAGCGGATACGATTAGTCTCGCCGAATACTTTCGCTGTTGATGTTAAATTTTCAGTTCTAATTTTATTAACGAGCAGGCTCCGCCTTCTGAATTTTTTCTATTGTTTGCTTAGCCTCCAATCATGTAGTATACCTTTCATTGACATTATTTCTTTTTTTGAAAATTAGAATTACCATTTCGATTCTCAATTTAGACAATCCCAGCCTATTGTATTTGCTGAAGAACTTTTTATCATTTACGGGAATTTTGTTTATCTAAGACAATAAACGCGAGCTTAAGTTATCCAGTTTTAGACTTTTAACCCTTTTCTTAGGACCGGATATTATTTTTCCGGAAAAACTCTTTCATTCTAGAACTTTTTTCATACGATATCTCTAAAAATAGTAGTTCTTAAATGAGTTCTTTATTGTAGAGAATATTTTTCTTGGTAATGGTTATACATGAATGTATTTTTCTGGTAATGGAAAGAAGCGATTCCTTTAAGTACGTAATCGTACGTAACCAAGCACCCAAAAGGTACGATGAACTTTTGACATCAAAGGATTCAAAGGGAGTGATAGTCCCCATTGCATTACTTCAAAAAATTAACAATTTTTTCGGAATTTGATGAGAAAATCAGATTATAAGATAGGGGAGAGGAACATCTACGATTATGTTTCATCTTTTAAATTTCTTACAACAAAAAGACCTTTTAACAGTTGGATGAAGAACAAGAAGGTGCTAAGATGATTATTAACTTAAGATATATATAAAATAAAAGTGTCCAAATAAAGATAAACGCTTAATTTAATATCTAGATCCGCCAGTAGATTCGAATAAATTTAAGGACGTGGATAATTTGAAGGTATTTGAATTCTTCCCCTATGATGACAAAGTTATTTTGACTGTAATAAAAACTATTAATTAAATAATCATTAATATGCTCAGAAGAGCCTACGTTGAAAAAGACTTGTAAAATTAAGAACTACGTAATGTTACGAATAGAATCTTAGCCAAGTATATTCATTTTCGATAAGTAAAAGAGGACTTTCTGCATCTTATAGCGCACTAGAAGAAGAAATCATTTCTTCTTATTTTCTCGAATAGCTCGCTAGAAACCTTTCGGTCAGCCATCGTTATTTTCTGTACGTGATCCCATTAATAGAGGTGGACAATGTGTGGGTCGTTGAACGAAGGAAACCAAAAGAAGCCGAGAGAAGGAACCCACAGCGGTGCCGTCGATTTCGCCAAAGGATTGAAGTTACTCCGAGCAAATAAAATCCAAGGGACGGCTCAAAAGAGGCGTGGCCTTAAAACACTCAAATACTGCCTCGGTCCATGTATCAACATCATCATCCCAGCAGCAGGCGGCTTACGATGTCTAGGAATGACAGATTCAAGTGGAAGGCTCAGCGATGAATTCAGCGGTCCAAGTTAAAAGATATCTCCAGCAAAGACGATACTATGAGCGATGTCACGGTGAGCCTAAGAAGAATATAAGATTCTTGGATTCAAGCCAGCCCTTCTCTAGCTGTTTCCTCGATGCATAAATTAACTCAGGTTTCGCGGCGAACTACGCCAGAGTTACACTTGTATTATAGCAAGATTATTTAGCACAACCTCAGAAAAAGAGAAACTATGTCTAGAAGTAAAATTTTGAATGAATTTATTCCAACCACAGCCTACAGCATTCCAACTACAGCCTATGACACGCAAGGTGCAACTAGGCGTCGTGACTCGTCCTCTAAATTGAACGTGTATTCTAGTATCGAGAACCCACCAAAAATCTAGAATTCATGCAGCTAGAAAGAATAACACGGTAGAAAGACACATTTAGCTATTTGATTATTTTCTGTAGAATGTGTCTCAACACAAGGATTGCGATGGAATATAAACTAATTAATAAATAAATGTTAGCTATTAATTAATAAATACTTTGCATATATTTCGATAAACCAGTGAAAGAGTGACAAGAAGCGTGTTCTGAATTTATCATATCTTTACCGTTCTACATTGACTTATGCCTTCTGCAAGCCGACTTCCGGCCTGTGGCAGGAGATGCATGCTTCATTTATCTATTTTTCGAATCGAATGCTTTGGAGTGAAATGTGAATCAATCAGCGACTTGTTAGTTGTTAGTGAGAGTGTGTGAAGGACATTGATAGCTTAGGTCATTTCACACTCCCATCGGGAATAGAATAGCGCTTTGTTTCAGAATCTATTTCCTTTGATTACGAAAAGGACTTTAACAGTCACGAGGAAAACTGAAATATAGCTTTAAATTTTACAGCTCTGTGATATATTTGAGGCATATAAACATTTTAGATCGCGAACCTAAGCACCTGATTTTAGAAGGCTACAAAAATGCAGTTAATTCTTCAATTCGAGGATAAACGATACTTTTTCCTAAACGTTTCCCACTTTACGGTCTTGCGTGGTGGAAACTTCTTGCTTCAGTATGCAAAAATAAACAATGTGCTGCTCCGATTGAGTCTTTTAATGAACAATAAAATACCTAGCAATTTTAAGCGCATATTTGGTATTAAAGGAATGCATCATAAGTCATAGGTAATCGCTGGGTACTCTAAGGTACCCGGGCAACTCCATTAGGAATGCCGTGATTATTATTTCATTCCCAGAAACATCAGAACGAGGAATTACTTTTGATTTATAAATTACCTGGTGTATTTTAGTAACGCGAGCCAAACCTGACCCTAGAAACTCTCATGTGGTCTGTGAATACAATTTATTCTCGCGTAAGTATGCCAAAAATTTTTGATTCCTCAATAAATCAACATGGAAATTATCGTCAGAGAATTTGCCGTTTTCTAAAGAAATGGTCCTTTACTTCCTTACAAGAAAAACTGTTTCTTTTCAAAAAATACAATAGTTTTCGCATCAGATCAACCAGCTGAGCATTTCTACATAATAATGGGGCCCGCTAACCTCTCGCCAATGTTTTGAGAACCTCGAATTATGTGAGACTCGAAAGCTTTACAAGGCATAACTATTTCATAGCTTAGGTATATCTTATTCCAGAGGGCGACTCCATTAGTTCTATTAGTATATATACCCTGCCTCTTTCTTCAAAATCACCTGAGGATGACTATTACTAGTTGAAATCGGTAGTGTGCTAATAAAGTGTTTTGTGGAATTTGACAGTGTCTTCTTTCTTTTGTTATGGAATTCCACATAGTTAAGGCTACGGCCATTGATTTTTTAAATTATGAGATCATTGTTTATTTGGAAATATACGCTAACAAAATTTATCTGCATAAATATACGTTACAAATTCTGTATCAATCACTCTTAAAGAAATATATGATAAATATGTGACTATGTGAGCCCAAGCGCGTAATGATCGAATCGAATAGTCGAAGTACTTTTGACAATGCTACTACTACTATATACTCGGAAGCATTTTAAATCAAAGGGACTTCTTTTTCCAATAATAATCAGTATATTTAGTGACGAATTTTCTTTGGAGGAAAATTAAACAACTATTAAAATAAATTTAGCTAATAATTACGGTTAATTTTGAGCGAAATTCATAAATCCATTGCGTAAAATTGGTTGGAGAGGGACAGGAATCCATTAGCCCTTCTCCCGCAATCTGTTTTTAATTGGGAAATAACGAATTCCGTTGAGTGCCATTCAACAGATCTCAGATACCTCATCTGGGAAGCCTTTTTTACGTCCCCGTTCATAAATTAAACTCGACGCTCAAAGGGCTTATGCAAGTCAAAATGCGCTTTCATGAAAAGAGGCGGATGTCAATTTTATGACGGCTGTTCCTCCTCCGATGACCAACACTTGGCCGATAAAAGCCCTCAGTAACGTCTGAATCACAAAAGCTTTCATAAATGGAAGCTCCCTTCCCCTCGGAGAGTTGCGCAAAATTTAGAAGGAAGGAGAACGATAAGAGTGATAGAAAATTTACATCTCATTAGGAGTTGTTCAGCTCCTCGCTTTCCTAAAGAAATAATGGACGAAAAACAAGCTCGGTGAAAGCTATTAAGCTACCTTTTCAATTTGGTCATACTTAATGCTGACGCTCATGCTAATCATTTAGCGCCTCAAATGGCTTCTAATAATGAGCCGTAAGTGTAAGTTCACGTATTTATTTGTGTAAACATCGCTAAAAGGCGTAACCAGAGATCTTAGACATTTATTCTAGTTTTACGATCGCCATTAAATTGGTTTATTGGAGAGCTTTCATATTTGAGGCAACTCACAAGCATGTTATACTGATTTTCTATTCCTTTAACGGCTAAGTTTTGTTTCGCCTACTTCACTGGATACATGTACGGTATGTGGGCAAATGAATAGCAATTATGTGCAATTGACACCAACCGGAAATTTTTTCCGGGACCATCGTACCGAACTAAAGCTTTGGAAGTGGCATTAAAAATAAAGAGCAGAATTAAATTTTTATTTAGGGATAAATTAAGGAAGGCTCCATACTCATTAATTTTGAAGTCATAGATGCAAATGAGCCTGAATTAATCGACACCCACGCACTTATCAACGAATCGTTGACTAATGGCCAAAATAGTACTAATACGTGAAAAAACGCTTAACCCTTCTCTCATTGCCATTACTTAAAAAATCGGAAATTTAGGCAATAGATTAAATTAGCCTTAATTATGTTGTACGAATAACATATATACTATAATATAATAATGATAATTTCATATATATAATAACAAGAACCAATGGTTCGAAGAAAACTGCAAGAGTTATTGGAAGTCTACTCAAGGGACAATACTTAGCTAATTCATAATGGAAAGAAAGCTCAATCAGGCCTCTCTCTATGCATTTTTAGCTCTGTGATTAAAAAATTGACGTATGCCATTAAGGAAGCCGAGCGGTGACACATGACTAACAAAAATCCCGCAATTAGTCAGAAGTTTTAGGATCGTATATCCGGCCACGAACTTCCTGTCATATTTCAGAATTGATAATAATAATTACTTCGGAATTCTCGGACTGCGAATTCTTCCACGTAACGATTGCACACGTCTTGAGTTACATCGGTCGCAAGAAATCGCCATTTGAATTATCTTCATCAGTTTCTACGGTTGATTTATACAAGTTCGATGTTTCCGAGGAAATGTCACTGCCTTTGGTTTCCCGGTAACAACTAAATATTTTGGAAGCTAAATAACCGAGGCTGAGACGAATAAAACATTTCAAACCTAAATCAACTTAAATAATACTGAAGTTCCTAGCCATCATCATCTTAGTGATATTATCTGGATGATAAAGAAAACTTCTATTTCTTGAGAAATGCTCCAATAGCAATTTTCGACATCAGCCGAATAGGACTTCTTCAGTAAAATTCTTATTCTCGGAATAGTTTTCGATAGCTTTTTATAGAAATTTTTGCATTCTAATCTTATGTTTTTATGTTCTAATTGAATTGGAAAGTAATTAAAAGCAAACATTTATTTATCCTAAACCAAAGGAAAGGTCTGGTAAATTAACCATTACGAAAATTAATCGGTCAGTAATGAGTTCCGACCCTGAGCGGCGTTCTTGTTGACTTGAATTTTCGTCGAAATTCAACCCTACCTCTGCTCGGCTGTGGAGGAAAAGAGCGTTCAGGAACTGCTACATTAAAAAAAATAATTGCGGAAATTAAACAGAACTCACCTGTTTATTAAGAACTTTTTTATAGATAGGGAGAGAGAGATTAAATATACTTCTGGCCATTCCACCGAGTGTTTACGATAACGATAAAATCTCGGAGAACGAGGAAAACAAGCGAGACTGATTCCCGCCTAGCGATTCCCGCTGAATTGACGCACTGCTAATACATGTTCGACGGGCCATTTTTGGAGGAGTTTTAAAAGAATCAAATAGGGAAGACAAATTAAGTTTAATTCTAGAGTTCCCTCTCGCGCTAGCAAACCCCAACTCACCCTACAGCGAAGATGCTATGACGTCACGCAAATAAGCACCGCCAACAGCAGGACCCGTGCATCCTCACACACGTGCTCGACCTCTTGCAGACGCCCTCAACCGACGCCACTGCACACCACCCACTCTCCACAGCCTCGCGACGTCACCACAGCCTTGAATCGGGAAGCCGAAGTAGGCCGAGAGCCGCATCGCATAAGCGTTGCATTAGTGATTCGTGAATCACCCAGGTATTTTCGGTGAGCGAGGAATAAAATCCTGTCCCAGACACCTATGGGGAGGAGGTTGATACCACGACTGTCTTACGGCGATGCGTCCGTTCGCGGGGGAATGAACGGTTTCGGTAGTGCGCGTTGAGGAAAAAGCGGGTATCCGCTCAATCGAGTACGGACTTGACTGAAACTCCCTCGAGTTGTCCCGTGGCGAGGATGCGCGGCGGATGAGTCAGTTAACCGCGGTTCCTCGCCGACCGCGGAACATCGCCTCCGTCGAAGCCGCAGAAACGGTTGCGTAGATGCGGGACGTGCGTTTCGCAGTGGCCGCCGACGACGAGAGAGGCAGATCTTCTTCCCGGGAGTCCCCTCAGAGATGGATAAAAAGGAGCTGAAACTCTTTGCCTTCCGTTTCCCACGCCAGATGACCATGTGCTCCCGGAAGTTCTTTAGCCGCGTGTAAACACGGCGGACTGTAGTGACGCTTGAAATAAGCATGACGTCATGAAAATACCTGAGTGGTAGGATTTGAGTCTCGAGCGATTCAGCGTTAGCGGAGATACAGCGATGAGATGAGTTTCGAGGAGAAAAGTTTTGAGGAGAAGGTAAAAGTGGGAGGCTGGGTGGTAGACGTGCGGTTGTACTCTGTCCAACATCGGCTCGAGAGGTATATCTGGGTAGCGTAACTTTTTCAACATGTGTTTTTTTGCGGGAATGAGTATGATAACAAATGGATGGAAGCGCCGAATGATGAAGTTATCAAACTTCATTCCCCTTCGAGAATCTCCTTTGATTTATCGTCCAGCGCGAGTCGGAGCATCCGGTTTTAATAGTTGAACATCCTCTTGAATTGGAAATTTTTTACGGATCATTTTTTAATTGATTGCAATGAATAAATTAAACTAATTTCCGAAGATCCTTAGGAAGAATTTCAGGAATTAAAATGTTTTTTTGAAGAAACCTCTCAGAGAGTTTCCAGAGTAAATATTTTAGAGCTAAAAGTATCTTAAACTTGATAATCTGATAATTTCTATCATACGGAGGAGACATTATAAATATCTAAATATAAAAATATATAAGTAATAATTTTCAGGTATTGTATGCACTATTTTTGCATTTCATCAACCAATTGATTACACTTCATACTGCAGCACGCACACGAATTGCTGTGCGAGAATTCTTAAAATTCCTCAACGTGAATGAAACAAAAAAAGTTTTGTTAATAATTTTGGCCATGTGTAAATGCGATGCTTCTCAAAATATGAATATTTTAAAAGCTTAATGCGCCTTTGAATATTTAAAAAATGAAAGAGATTCTTTACTTTGCAACATTAATGAAAACCTAATTTTCATACATTTAAATTTTCAACACAATATCTCCTGGAATGCAGATGCTTCTCTTAAACGTCGACAAACTTCTCTCAGTGTATATATTCAGTATCCAATTAGGTAAAAGGTTGCTATATTTTCGCATTGATGTTAAAATTTTTGCGAGTAACATTCTGAATTTTCTTTGAACTTTTTCGAAAATGAAACAATCGTGTTCTCTATTTATCAGAACCAAGCCACGCCAACCACGAGAACCACATTCTTTGGCTACTCCAACTCCGACTCCCCCTCCTGCTTGCTATGTCAAGAATTTATCCTCCGTTTCTTTTTCAGATGAAGAACTGGGTTTATTAAACTTAGGTTTTAAGTTTGCTCTACCCCCCAAAATTGTTCCTGTATAGAATCTGGTACTCAATACTTAGATTCTAAAACTAAATAAGTAATCAAGTCATTGTGTGGGAAAACCATCTCTAAGAATCTTAAGTCCCCTTCTCTCTCCTATCCCCAGTATTATTTCAAAACTGTGAGATCAAAAAACTGTGTCTTCATGAAAGCAGACAAAGGAAATACTGTGGTGATATTGGATAATGAATAGTATTTGGCCAACTTTCAATCTCTCATTGATGATGGCCCTTATATCGTTCTGTCTAAATCTCCATTAAACAAACAGGTCCTTCAGGTAAAAAACACTTAGAAAAACTGTCCAAACCTAATATCTCCAGCCTTGAAGCATAAACTGTCAGTACCCAATCCCGCTATTCCCAGACTTTACTGCCTTCCCAAAATACATAAAAACAATAGTGCAATGAGACCAATCGCTTCTGCCATAAATTCTCCCACCTACTATACTGCCAAATGGCTCAACACATAATTCAAATCTACGCCTTTTAATTTTAGTCATTCTGTGTTAAACTGTTTTGACTTCACTAATAAGATTGCTGACTTAAAGCTCAAAGATTCAGAAATACTCTTGTCTTTTGATGTATGTAGGTTGTTCCCAAGTGCACATAACTCTTGAAATTTCAAAAATCCATTTCCAAAAATAATTTTGATGGTGTTTAGGAGTAGATTGTGACTCTTTCTTCATTCACAGCCATCAGCGGAAACCTAAGGATAGAATATATCATCAGCAGATTTTGGAATTTAATTGAAATATCGCCTGCCCAGAAAACATCAATGTATAAAAATAATTATATGAAGTATACATACAGCTCATTGCACAAGGTTTATATGCGCCGTGACAGAACTTCGCTACAGGAATCTAAAGTTAATCAGATTTGATAACTAAGATATTTTATCAAAAAGAAAATCTTTCAATTCAGTAAATACCTAAACTCAAAGATGATGAAAAATCGTTCTCAATATTTTTATTTTAAAACCAAGAATTATAAATTTTAAATAAGAAAATCACAAATCATAGAAATAGTTTCCATGGATTGCTCAGAATCTCCATTTTAGTTGTGTCATCAATCTAGGACATTAAAATAAAGAATCAAATCTAATACGTAAAAGATCGTTTTCTTCGTTCATTTTCAATTATTGAAGGAATAATAGAAAGTACTCGTGTCCTTCAATATACTTCGTAGAATAGTTCGAGAATTCGGATTTTTGTCAGTTTTCAAATGAATAATCTAATATTCAAGCCAGATGACTGACTCGAGTGAGAATGCTTAGCTACATTGCACGAATCATTTGATTGAGCTTTCTTATGAGTGACTTCATCCGTTGTTTTGAAAATTACCTCCTCTTCTAAGAAACAAAAAATCATTTATATCAGATGAAATTTTCTGGTAGGCTTACAATTAAGCCTGATTTCGTTATTTATGTATTAGCTAAGTATTCAACTAAATACGTCACATTCCGAACATTAATAATTAAGCTGCATTAAAAAATACAGTAGACTCTTGATTATAGTTGATATTATAATTGAATTTGCAGGATTAAAGTTAGATACTAAGGTGAAAAAATGAAGACGTCAACTTACAATTATTTAGACCAATAGTTAGTTGGTTTTACCAGCAGAGAGCTGACGCAAAATCAGTCTTACGCACTCAATGTTAAAAAAATAATTCCATGAATTGAAATTTTAAAGGGGTATTGCATGACCACGTGGTTGACAGGGTAAGTCATGAGGTTCGTTGGATTCTACTTCCAGAGAAAAAATTGGTGGAAGAAGGAAAACGGAAACTGGAGAATTTAAGCCACAGTTTTAACAGTTCATCAAATTTATTTCAAGCCATCAAGTCACTGTTCCGATAAATCCGTGCGTACCTTAGGCGCACAATACCTTTCAGCTGACTGATTTGCTTCCAAAATGGTATAATATTAATAAAATCATCGAAAATTATATTTTAGTAATATCTTGTGTTGCTCCAATACTTCTTCAAATTTCTACGGAAATTCAGTTATCGAATTATTTTCGTAAATATACAGCAAAATAACAGGTAATCATAAAATAAGGATCAGTATATTTTCTATCATCCCGGGTAATGAAGAGTCTACTGTACAGACTTTTAATCGTCTAGAATGCTTAATAAAGGAACTAGTACCTTTGGAATTGTCGCTAAACTCATCTTGAGATGTGGCCTCCGATAACAGCCCTAAAATAAGACAATCCTAATTTATGTATCTAATAATGGTTATTTCACAAAAAAACACAGCCATTAACTTACGTTTTTCCGATAGAGGCATCGAACTATTAGCGGACTGTGAAAAGAATTACCGGATGTCGATCTGTACCTTATGAAATCCAAACTAAACCCTCCTTCTAACTGTTCACTGTGAATTTCTCAAAGCACTTCTCAGGAGACTAGCTTTGCAATCACACCCTTAAAACAGTCACATGCAGAAGATCTGAGTGTTTTATTAATCCGTTTGTCCCTCAAACGTAATCTTAATCTCTGTTTTCAGGATGCAAGTTTAGAATTACTTTTCGAATGTTCCCTTGTATTTTTGCGAGGAGTAAACAAATCAGCACTTTCGAATTTTTCTCATGGGAATTTTATATGAAGTGTGAGTCATCTAACTAAAGGATAGGTTTAGGAAGTGCACGCGTTGAACATTGTGTGCGAAACACTCGTATCATAGCGTTCCATTGATATAGGTGTCGGTTCTAGGTCTGCTCTGCTACCGAAAACATAACCTTATATGAAATTGGAGCCGTATTTACGGGTATGAAAGGCTTTCACTGAACTTATCAAGCAAACACATGACTAGCAGTGTTTCTCTAAGACTTGCGTGAAGATTGGGGTTTTGTACGCTTCAGCAGAAAAAAGTACAGAGCTAGTCTTGATTTGACTCTTGGGGGGGGGTTTGAACCCCACCCCCCTCGCTGCGCCGCTGGATCACACTATCTGTCATCTTCTTCATTGTGCATGACACAAATTAAGATTTTCTGCTGAATAGCATCATTATATTACGGTTTAAATCAATACAAAACAACAGAAGATTGATTATTTCTAAGAGGATTACAGCAAACCTAAGAGTGACGATTGTGGAACTGAAAGCAATAGTATCCAATGTCACTCCAATAGGACTCAATTTCATTTCGAAAAAATCTGATGTGGCCAGCACATGACTTTCTCCATATATAAGATACTTATCTACGACAGTAATTTCGAACTCTATATTCCATCTAAACTTGGAAGATGAGTGATTAATTTATATATCATTATCTTTTACGACACAAACATTATAAATAATGTTTTTCGGGACATGCTCGATGAAAAACGATGAATTTGGCCTTTCGCCCATAGAGCCCAGAGCGCCCGCAAAGTACATAATCAGCAACTTCCAGTTTATCAGTATTTCATGAATAACTCCTAAAAAATCAATGATACAAAAATATGTTTCATACAAAAGTTATAGTAAATTATATTTTCTAAAACATTTATAAATAATAGTATATACCTAAATATCATATTTATGGAGATATTTTGAAAACCGGAAATGAGCTTTGAAGAATGAAGCTCAACTTCCGGTCAACTGATTCACTCCAAAAACTAATCAACTCTAACGACTGTAATAAAAGTACTATATATGAAATTTGGTGTAGATCCGACATATAGTTTTCATGTTAGAGCGCCCACAAAGTACATAATCATCTTCTTCCGGTTTATCAGTATTTTACGAATAACTCCTAATCAACCGGTGATACAAAAATATGTTAAACACAAAAGTTATAGTAAAACAGATTATCTAAAACTTTTATAAGGTATACAATATACCTATATATCATATTTATGGAGATATTTTGAAAACCGGAAATGAGCTTTAATGAATAAAGCTCGACTTCCGGTTGATCGATTTACTCCAAAAACTAATCAACTCTGACAGCACACACCACAGTACTATATATGAAGTTTGGTATTGATACGACTAATATTTTTCACGTTAGAGCGCCCACTATCACACACACACATACACACACACACACTAACACACACACACACACACACACACACATACACACAGACATCATTCCGAAAATGGTCAAAACGTGTTCTAGGGACCCCAAAACATGTATTTCCGTTGAAATCTCGAAGTCGATTTTTTTCATGAAAACAATACTTTCTCTATACTTCGTATATGGAGAAAGTAAATAGAATCGCTACCGTAGTAAAGAGTCTCTTAGAAGCAGAAAATGTGCATATTAACCACTACGGTTATTGAATATAGGTTTAACTATGTTTTACTTAAACTCGGGACAATCTCAATCTTTCTCTTCAAACGTCTTGGATATTATAAAATTTAGCGAACCGAATATAAAACTAACATATATGCTGCACGATAAATGAAACACTGAAATAATTTGTGGTAACGTTAAGATCTTCTTAAAAGGATAATAATCTACAAATATATTCAATTATAAAAATAAGCACAGTTCTGTAACATTATCTTATGATATATAACTCAAGACAAGAAAATTTCTGTGCGTATATTTTCACGTTTCTGTGTGTTTATGATTAAAGCTTTTACTTTCTTAGTTTTTAAGTGTATTATTTCGTTTGTCTGTTGCGATTTTTTTAGTGAGCAGCAATTTACAACACTGAATGAAGTCTATATTTATAATACTTATGAGTTAAACCTATTCGACTTTGCCCGGTTGGTTCGGTAAGGAAATGAAGTATAATAAAGGCCCCTTTTCTACTGATTAATTATTTACAGGAATTAATTAGTAGAGTATCATGAATTATGTTTTAAAACTAGTCTCTACTGAATTAAAATGAAATTTAAGATACGATTTCATATTAAATTCAGTAATTATATAACATCGTCTGGATTTCGGAATTCTCTCCACATCTTTTACTTAAAAAACAAACATATTTGCCTCTTTCTAACTAATTGGATATGGATCAACAAAATTATTTGATATTTGAATCTCGACATTCAGCTGTCGCGGCCTTATCTTCGTCCTAATCTCATCACCATCTCATGCAGATAACTCAAACTTATCGTGCTGAATGAGTTGTTTTATTTTCACGATCCTAAATTAATCAGTAAGCGAATTTTCACAACATTGCATATTCGTATTTTACAAGTAAATGAATTATTGATAAATAAATTAAGATAAATTAAAAAATGCAAATTCCACAAAAACTTTGCATCTTATTTATTTAACATTATCCCGATTACGGAGTTCTATCAAGTTAAGGCTTCTTCGATTGAATTTATTAATAAATAATCAAATTATTAGTTTTAAAAATTTTGATTATAATTAGCCCATTTTTAGCAATTCGAACTAAAGTTGATTAGTTTGTAACTATACATCGCTAAAAAATGCAGTTTGTGAATACGTCACTGAAAACAATATTAACCTTACCAACTAGAAAATTGTCAGTTAAGAGCAATAGAAATTCAAAAAGCCGCAATGGTATTGAAAAGTGTAAAACTTGTGAAAATTTCCTATTTCCGAATAGTGCAATGATATTTAGTCACTTAAATGCTATTCTTTTATGAAATCTTATATATAAAAATGAAATGATGTTTGTGACGTCGTCTAAAACTCGAAAACGGCTCGACCGATTTGAATATTTTTTTTGTTTTGTTCGCCTAGGTACGGAGGTGGTTTAGGAAAAAAGAAAATTAAGAATTTTGATAAAATGCGTGAATATTTTATCTAAATTTCGAGGTTGTAAACAACCCATCCCCCTTGACAATGAAGGCGACTGTTGATTCCAAGTTCATGTATTTATCCATCAAAATGCATTAAGAATATTAGTCAAGTTAAAATTAATCCTGCTAATAAGTGATACACTTTATGAAGAAGAAAAAATTGAATGAGATTTTAACATTTGTTGTTACGAACAAGTTCCTGTGAAGAATCGCACGGAAAAAGTACGAACATTTAAATTTTAATTTTTTACAATTTTGTTTAAGCGTCAGTAGTAACCAAGTTTTATTTACAGTAACATAATTGTATACTGAATTTTTAGTTAGAGTTTTAAAACGGTTTTACTCTCTCTCTACTCGAGGACTTAGTATACTATAGAAATTCCCTCTAAAGAAGTATTGCTGGTATATGGTTTGCCTTTAGTCCAATATTAAACTCTGTAATTTTTTTCAGATATGTCACTATACATGAAAATATCATCTTCGAATATTTTAACTATAAGAATAATGTCCCTGAATTTCAATTATTTGCCGATACCACCGAAAGCAATCGCTAATGATTAACAAAATTGACAAAAGTTGAATCATTCCTATATTTATATTGGCAATTGGTTTTGCTCTTCTTGGTACAACTTCTTTCTATTGGTGTTCGTTGCAGAGACAATCTATGGCATTTTTCCGTTGAGAATCGACGAGCACTCCGCTAGTAAACAATATTTTGAGGGGGTTTCGATTAATTTCTTCTTTGACGTCGCGACACCCCGAGATTTAGTGAACAGCCACAGCAGACGGAGTGCTGCGAACCCGTGACGTAAAGTGTCGTGCAAAACCCGTCACAGTGTGAACAGGGCTATAAATACAGTAGGATGATGATTAATCTGATCCAAACAGATTAATTTTCGAGTGACGCGTATGAAAGTGACGTTTTATAAAAATTTAAAAAGGAAATAAGATGATTACGAACTATATTCTAGCATCCCCAACACAAGGAAGCTGTGAATCCAATTTACTCCGATAAATCTGTCCTCGCATGGTTTACAAAATATGTATGTGGTCTATAATGCAGATGTTCTAACTCATGATTTGAATTAATCTCGCATTCCTATAGGAGTTGACCTATTCTCCTAGTTTCTGTACTTGTAATTGGATAATACGGGAAGTACTTTGGAGTCGCCCACAATCACGGGCAATGCCACACACGCTCATAATTACATTTTCTAGGACAAAGTTTCTCAAGCACTAGAACAATGCCCATCCAATAAACAAGTCTTTCTCGAGGATTGAAAACTAGAGCGAAAAACCTCCTTCAAACTTAATCATCTATATCAATATATTGACAAGAATCAAGATCTGGTTGCTGGTTTATTGCATTGAATTGTTTCTTTAACGGTGCCCCCATTTATATCCGTTTTAATAGTTCATACATTCACAAATATATCCGGTCAGCTAATGTTGGAAAGCTAGCATATAATCCATACCGCCGCTGAGGTCGATGATAAGAATTAGAGAGAGAGAGTAAAATAATTTTATTACCATTATCTATGGAACAAATGAAAATCCAAGTAAAGCTTTAGAAACCTCCGAATACATATTCAATAATCAAATAATAAAATACAATTAAAGTATGCACAACTAAATCACAATTTTTAATAGTAAATAGCATTTTGAAAGGTGAAAATTTCTCTTCAAAATACCTGTAGATATGCTATCAAATAAAGTATGTATACAAAGAAACATATAAATCCAAAGTAAAGAATTATAAAATAAATTAACGTCGTCAAAAACAAGGAATATATGAGCACCGACTTTGAAGTATTTCGCGAATGCCAAATAATAGTAAATAAGATGGAAAATTTAGTTCAATGGCAATCAAATGTTCAAAAACGTGTCTCAGATGTCTTCGATCACCGGTACCCCTCTATATAAATAGCATGTTGGCAACCTTATGGCGCATGGCAGGTGCGCTGGAAAACATTTTCTACTACTTTCTCCTGTTTAAGTTAATAAGAAATATTTATTATCATAACGGTCTTTATAGATGATGGTCTTAACACGTGGACGCTTTAATATCGTTAACCAGGGTGTTTACATACTAGAAAATACATCCTGAAGTATTAACTATTGCAATAATGTTACATTTTTTTAAATGCAATGGATAACTCACAAACATTCCAGATTCACTCTTTTGAATACCACTAATAAAAGAGCCTTTAAGCTTGAATTAAATTATACCATGATTTATCACATTAATATGAAAACTTCCGTTTCCACGCTCGTCTATATTTATCCTGAAAGAGTAATTTTGGTTGATGTAATCTTGTGTAACAATGTTTGAATTTAACAAAGCTACATAGTCAATTATGTACGGTATGATATTCAACTTTTTATAGAGCTATTTTCAGCCACTGCTTATAGTTTTAAGACATATCCTATTTCCTTCCGTGCAAGATCAGGTTCACTTTTCCAACCAATACTTTTTTCAGATTCCTCACGTCACAGAGGGAATTTCAGTGAGGAAAAGAAATCCTCCAAATCATCTTGGCTGTCAATGCAAGAGATACACCTTACTGAGGCAATACATATATATTAATAAAAGAAAAATGTCACAGGTAAAAATGCCACGGTAAAAATGCCACACTTTTGGATAGATAAAAATGCCACGGTAAATATGCCACACTGGAATTCTGTGGGCGGTAAAAATGTCACAGCAGAATTTTCATAATTATTACATCGCATTGTTTTCCACTTGGCTCTTAAAGATAGCATTGGCTAAACGAGGATGGGTTGAGTGGGGTGGGCGGAGTTCCTTCAATTAAATGGTAATTAAATCGTATTTGATTGTTGAACTACATCAAACTTAAAGACGTTGTTTTGACTTCTTACTCAGCAAAGGAAATAGGTGGAAGAATCCAAAGGATGGACTTCAAAAAGAGAAAAACGAAACGTCCGTGCAAGTCGTTTTTTATTGATGTCGCTTCTCATCTTGAGTTATCAGTTTTTCCATGACTATAAATCCTCCCACACTTCAAGATTTAATCTGCTGGACACGACGGAATAAATACAAGAAGAGAATCTTTATGCCGCGAGATTATAGCCATTACGCAGGAGGTAAACAGTAGTCGGGGAAGAAACTCAGTACAGGATTAGCCTCCTCATATACACGTAGAAAATTCCCTTCAAAGAACAAACGCGAATAGATTTTTGCAATCTGGATACCTTATTCTATGACGGATAATTCTTAATACTCTGTTACTAATTTCATCATTATACTTAAGAAAAACATATAGATTTGAAGACTCTGTAAATCACGTTGAGCTATTTTAGGGATCATTGGAGTGTGTTTGCTGGATTATAAATAAAGTCTGTATAAATATATAGATATATTTAAAATGTATACCGCGTAAAAGCTCAAATATTCTCGTAAATCATACCAAGCCTTACAGTAACTCGATTTCGTGTAACATGAAGGCATCTGATTTCTGTTCTAACGATTTTCGTCTTAAGTCTGAACTAGTTACTAAAGTGGATTTTGTCACATTGAATTCTCTTATTTTGCTTTCTGCAATTAGGAAATGCCTCAATCTAAAATCTTTTATTTGCGACCATTTTATTCTGATCGTCTTTGTCTTGCAGCTATAACCATTGATATTAATCGATTAATGGAAAATTCGGAAAAGATTCACCGAAATGCTATTATTTAAATCAAATAAATTTACGATTTAGTTTACTCGAGTGGTCAAGTTTGATTTTAGCATACGGTAAGTTGATTTTCAACCAGTTAGGTACCCAGGAAGGATGAGAGCCCAAAAATTACTATCTTTGGTTGACTAACATACCTGGGGGCTTATAGAGATTCAGTTGCACAACCTTTATTTATAAGGAGACGCCTGAGATATTTTGTTGGTTGGATCATTTCATCATTCCATTTGAAATGTTCCATTTTTAATCTACCCAAAGGGCATTTAGAATGGATAGTATGCGGTCATCGTAATTTCTACTAGGTGGAATTCTACTTTTGGCTTTTTAGACCTCAATTTATCCAATACCTATTAATTTAGGTTGATCCCCAACTTTTTTCTGAGTGAACATGATTTCCCCCTCCGTAAATGCAACCAAGGGCTGGTGAATACGAAGACTACCCTCGCAGCTATCCGAGGGTTTGTCTGCAAAAATTAATCACCCTAAAAAAAAACAGTAGTTGAATGTGTTACGATAGTCAACCCTTCGACTTATTTGAGTGAATTTTTGGAGGTGAATTCCCAGGTGACCTTCTCCAATCCTTCCTGGTTTTGTTTGGAATATTCGTCGACGTGTGTGTGGCTCTAGTGGACACCTTCCGCCGACGACGGAGGCCGTCGTAGAGAATCCTTAGAAGGGTATCGCGGCCGTTTGAAAATGGAATCGCGGCTGAGTCAGGGGTGTCTGCAAGGAGAGGACGGGAAATCCGCGTTTGTGGGGTTTTCCTGGCCGCACCTTAAACGGATCTCGCTCCCTTATCTTTTCCATATTCAATTTTGTGCATAAAACACTTGCAAGACTTCGCGATGAGGAAGACAAAGTAATCTCTTTTGAAATTGTACATAGCTTGCTTCGGGGGCCTGTCTCGCCACTGCTCATTATGTCTTCATCGATTATTCGGAAAGTCCCTGCCGAGGTGATCGCGGTCAACAGGACAAATGTTGGGCATTCGACCAATGTTTTCTCTATCCGTACGATTCTTAACACAAAACGTCTGAAACTCAGTCTTTTGTTCTACATTGATGATAAAACCCGAATTTGGATAAAGGTTCGATTAGACAATTTTTTTTAGATATTGGAGGCTCTTCGTTGTGACGTATTGCTGTCGCTTTCATTTAAAAGTTCGACAATTTCATACTACTATAATACAAAACATCGTTATTTCTTTTCAGAACCTCTGTATTGAAATAAGATACTAATATGAAAGGGATAACACAGAGCCGACAATAAAAGGGACAACAAACGTCTATTCTCATTAAGGTCCGTATTAAACCTTGGCCTAAAATCATAAAAAAATATTGATAAGGGTGATAATAGATTGTGCTTTCGAAAAGTAATGTTTAAAAACAAGACAACTTGCACTAATTTGCTTCGGCTAAAGTCAATAATTGCAAAGAATATAACATTTTGGGGCCCGTCGTCTTTGCATCGGGGCCACCAGCTTCTCTCGACGCCTCTGCCGACAAAGCAACCATCTGGTCTTCGTACCACGAGCTAATTACTTAACTCACAAGAGGACCCGTTAGCCGGGAGATTTGTGTCAATTCAGTGGACTCTAAGTATTTTCAAATTTCTCTCAACTTTGACATAAATTTTGCTTCAACATGCTCTATATATTTTTATTATCTGATGTATCTTCACTGCAGTTTTCTTAATGAATAAAAGTTACAAGTGCTTAAATATATACGTAGTGCCTTAATATATCATTAAATATATGTTTTCAATTCTTGAAAGGAGAAGATGGTCAATTAAGTACTGGATGCTACGATTGATTAAGATTAAGATGGAATCCTTCTGGAAAAAAGATTCAGGACCTTGTTAAAACGACGGCATGTGAACAAATTCTCATAATAAAGTGCACCACATTAACCAAGAGATCTTCAGTTTTCAACTTACTTAGTACGTAATAAGAAGATACAGTCGTGTTAAACGAGTGCGAAGCATTCTTACAAAATAATGAAATTGTATTATGTTTGTGTTTACTCCCCATGCCATACGCCGAAATGTAACTCGCATGTAAATTAAGATATTATTATTAATATTATATTATTATATTTTTACAGTAATTATTAATTATTATATTTTACAGTATTATATCATATTACAATATCTTTATATTCTAATGCTATTTTTAGTTATACTTTTTAATGAAAAATGTCCTGATAATATAATAATAATGCCGTCTTTTTTCATGGGCGAATTTTAGCCTTTGCAGGCTACTCTACCAATTAACCCCCTTTATATTTTATCAATTTTTTTTGTTGCAGTTTTCGTTGATTAATAAACACAAGACACACACAACATACACAGACAACCATTCCCTAACCGGAAAAATCCGATTAGCCGGGATTCGAACCCGGGACCGTGAGGTTGGAGCGTTAACGCGTTAGCACGCTAACCACTCACATGACCTTAAGAATATTCACTGCTATCACATTTTATTTTGTTTACGAAACTTACAACACAGATGTGCTTTGCTGCGGAAAACATTGCTTACAGTAAACTCTTAGTTTCCCTGGAATAATTTTTAAGCGAAGCTCTACTTTTGAAAGGTTGTTATACATTCGAAAAGTTGAAGGATTTAAGTAACCCTATGGCAATATAATAGGGTCAGAGAGAAATGACTAAAGTAGCCAGGATATAGGATATAATGAAGGTAAGCAAAGCGTTGGGAGACTCGTGCTTCTATTGAGCCCTATTTATATGCACTTCACTATGCATGCAAAAATATTGAGCCATCATCCGACTCAGGATAAAATCCTTAATATCTAAAGCCGATCCTCACTAAATCGATGCTTAATCTAAATTCAACCTTATCAGACGAAAGATAGACATGAAATTAAACGGCATATTCTAAGAAAAATCAAGGTTCCGACGTAAAACTTAAGTGCATGAAAGATGGATTACTAGTGAGCTAATTTTTAACCGTCATTCGAGTAACGAAATTTCGGAAAAACATAAATTTTGAGAACGTTATGGATAGTGAAATTAGGCAAAAGAATATCACATGTCACTTGATAGAAGAATGAATAGGCTAGCTCTTGGTTGATAACAGAAAAGGGAAATTTTAATAAAATTTGAAGTGCAAATGACTTTGTAAAACGCAAACAAAATTATAGAACAGAGGTACTGCGAAAAATTTATGCGATATCGCATTCAAAAGTAATTCTCCTTTTTAATATTAAAGCAAGTATTCTCGGAATAGAGATGATATAATAAAATGTTTCTTAAGCGATGAAAGTCAAAGGATTAAAATATTCGAAAATCATGATAGGGGAAGGTTGCCGACATTGGGCCGGTGCCTAAATTGGACCGTATTAGTATTTCCCCCTCTACGAGTATATCAAGCATTTGAGTCGGCAGTACTAGGTAGTGATACCATCTAGGGCACGTGACTACAAGGTCAGAGAGTTGGAGTAATTTTTCCGGTGTGGATGGTCGTTAGCGTGATTTGATTGTTTGTGTTATAATTATTTACCCTCAGTACGTAAGCTGCTGTCTCAAGTCAAAGTAAGTTAAGTAAAACTCATTCTGTGGAACACTTTTAACCCGAATATTTAAGTTACTAGCGACATACTGCATAAGGTAATTCCTGGTGAGATGCCCCAGTCGTAGTATTTTAAAGGAAAACCACAAGATTGCTCTACTGACGGTATTCGACAGTTAGTTGGAATGCACCTGTCTATCTGCAATTGTTTCACGGCGATTAATTCTTTTTACGCCGTTTTATAACATCATTTCAAGTAGGAACTGTTTTTTTCCGCCCTGTTATAAGATAATATATTGTTTCTGGTTGGCATCAGTTTAAATATTTAAATATTTTGAATTAAAGGGCGAAAACTTGTAGCTATAGGTTCATATAATATCCACCTGCAGTGACTGTCCATCTTGGACAAAGTGTAGTCTCACTGGCTGTAAGGGCATATCTCCCGTAAATAAAGGATAGACGCCCCACCTCTTCTCGGGATAGATGCCCCAGTGCTATTTTAGGTATATCTGCCCAATTAGTATCAATTTAACTTTAAGATGATACTGATTAAAGCTTTATTCAAGAAAACGATTGTAATCAACATTTAAATTTCAATTCAAATTTAAATCCACGGTCGAATGCATTTTAGGGTGGAGCGTTTAGCCACATTCTTTTCTGATCGAAATGTAATACCCGGCTAAAGTCACATGGACAATACAAATATATTTTTTTTTTAATCAAGTAATATATCCTCCGTGAGAATTTTTGCCACGAAGTTTTGAAATTTCGACAAAAAAATGAAATTTGTCGGAAATTTTTGTCCGGTTAAAACGACAAAAGTTTTGCGTAAAAAGATGTCATTCGCAAAAAAAACTGATGACCAAGTCTCAATATGCTATTTATATGCCTCTAGAGGAGGCTGAGATGCCTCCTAATATTTTGCAACTGACACTTCTAAATAGGTTTTAAAGTTAACTTAAACGTTTAGTTATATCCTAATTTCAAGTTCAATTTAACAATTTTGTCATATGACAGGCGCTTTCCAGATTAAATGCAGTTTAAGGTAATGGTGAATCTATTTCACAGAGGTATTACCCAGACACTCGGAGAAATGGCCAAATGCAAGGATCCAGAAAATTTTTAATAATTTGGGTTAAAATTTTTGGAATGAAATTAGTATATATAGTATTCATAATCAATAAATGTTGTATTCTATCACGCATTTTCACATTCTTATTATCACTTAATTCATTGTTATGAAGTCATTTCCTTAGGTGGGGCATCTCTCCCGGAATTACCTTATGTGTGTGAAACCTCGTGTGTTCGTCTGGATTCAATATTAGTTTGACGGGAACATGTTGCCTAAGTTGGACCACGTGTGTCCATTTTAGGAGACTATTGAATGATTTAATTAGGAAATTAATTCCTTTTCAATAATAATAATTTTACTTCCACAATAAATATCTAATAAATATGCGTAAATATTTGTATAGGTTTTTTTATGGAAAAAATGGGTACGTAGGGGAAATGAGACGAAAAACATTAGCAGATGGCTGTGCCTGTGTGTAGGGAGTGTAAGAATAAATTTACTTTGTTTTAGTCCACGGAATTTTTAATGGTACAGTGGAACCTCGAATAACGGACACTCTCACTAGCGGGCACCTTTACATAAAGGGCATGAAACACTTTCCCCAAACTGAGCTCATAAGAAACATTAGTATTTATACCTCTCATTAACGGTCACCCTATATAGCGGTCGCGGACAGTGGGCTTCCTCATTTCTAACCCCCCGTACCTCCCATTAGTGGTAAGTCGGGGGTAGGTATGATGAGTGGAAATAATAAGACATTGGAACTAGGTGGCTATAGAAAGGGGTTGGAATAAGAAGCAGGAGCCGTTTTTGTCATGAGGCACCCCATGGACTAGCGTAATCAACCATTGAAGGAGGATTAGAGAAAAAGGATTATTAGAGAAAATTTAACAATTAGCTGAAGCCCTTTGCTACCACACCTTTCACTTTACTTATTTAAAAGGTTCTGCATCTCCATGGGATGCCTCACGAGAACTACCACTTATTCTGCTTCCTCCAACCCATCCCCACGTCCATCTATTTTTCAATTGTTTATCATATCCACTCCCCCTCCTACAACAAGCCAATAGCATGTCATCCATTGACTATATAAGTTACCTTCATGCCATGAATCGGAACACAAAGTTTACCAAGTTCCTGGATAACATTTGCTCTGTACCTTTGTTTCTTCGTACAATTCTTTTCCTCTACGATAAAATGGCAAATAAGCGCAAGTGGCTTACAATCGAGGAGAAGGTGCAGATTTTGGAGGATCACCAAAAAACGAAATCCAGTCATCGCCAATTGAGTGAGAGGTGAGTAGTGGTAGAAGCTTCCACACACTTCTTCGGCATTTAGTTTAATTATTTGATCTGATTTATTTGAGAAGTGTCACTTTAGAAGTTTAAGTATGAGTATTTTTTTTTTAATTTTTCTCCTCAGGTATGCAATCGGAAAAACGCAGATTGGGAAAATATTGAAAGACCGAGAAGAGATGCTGAAAACTTGGCAGGAGAATGGAAATCACCCAGCTAAGAAGAAGCTAAAAACTGAAGCCTCAGAAATAGATTCCATTGTTTTCCAGTGGTTCTGTGCTGCGAGAAACAAAAATCTTCCTATATCAGGACCTACCATCCAGGAAAAAGCTTTGGAGGTGGCAAATGAACTACAGCTTGGGAACGATTTCAAGGCATCAAATGGCTGGCTGGAAAATTTCAAAGTAAGGCATAACATAACGTGGAAAACTGTTTGCGGAGTGTCAGCCGATGTTTCTGAAGCAACAGAGTCAGAATGGCAATGCAAATTGAAGAAATTTTGCTATGGATATGAAGAAAAGGATAGTTTTAATTGCGATGAGACAGGTCTTTTTTATAAAGCCATACCGAACAAAACTATGTGTGATCGCAAAGACCCGTGTACTGGAGGGAAAGCAGCAAAGCAAAGAATAACGGTGTTTCTCTGCGTGAATATGCTTGGTGATTTTGAGAACCCTCTTATTATAGGGAACGCTAAGAATCCACGATGTTTTAAGGGTGTCCGCTTTGATCATTCAGATGTCACATGGAGATCAAACAGTAAATCGTGGATGACGACAGGAATAATGACGGAGTGACTGAATGTTTTCGATCGAAAAATGAAAAGACTGAGACTTAAGGTAATTTTATTTCTTGATAATGCTACTTGCCACCCAAACCTCAAACTTGAAAACGTAAAGTTAATTTTTTTGCCACCAAACAACACTTCAGTGTGTCAGCCCCTTGATCAAGGTGTCATCCAGACATTCAAGTGTTTGTACAGGAAGAAAGTTTTACAACACCTTTTATCCAAAATTAACTCAACTGTTGCTGTTAAAGACCTTACAAAATCTATTACTGTGCTAGACGCCATAATGCGGGTAGTATACTCGCTGAGGGAAAATTCACCCGACACTATTCTTAAGTGTTTTTTAAAGTCAGGTTTCGGTAGCATTGACGACCAGGTCGAGGATGGTGAAACAGACATTGGTGAACTGGAACAGTTGATTCTACATACCATGTCTGAAGACGGGATAGGTGCGGATGAGTTCGTAAATTGCGACAGAGACACAGTTACATCTTTTCATGAAACTGATGTAAAAGTACTCTTAGCATTAAATGAAAACATGAGCGATGAAGAAGAAGTTGAGCCAGAGAATGGAATGAAAGTAGAAAGTGACAACATCCCTAAGTCATACGTAGATGCCCTCAAACTCATAAGTAAACAAGAGGTGTTTGTACAAAATGACGAAAACACGGAAAGCCTGAAGCTAATACAGGAGGTGAAGATGAACTTTGAAAAACGTAATGCTAATAGAATGCATAAATTTGTACAAAAACCATTAATGATTTTTTAAAATAAAATTTGTTTTAAAATAAATATGTACTAACGTAATGTTCAATTTTTCTATTATGCACATTCCCTCATATCTTTTGCAAAACTACCGCTCCTCCCACTAGCGGACACCTCCCTATAACTGTGATTTCTTCATTCCCCGTAGGTGGTCGTTAAAGGGAGGTTCCACTGTACCACTAGTTTCGAGGCTTAGGCATAGTCATCATCAGGCACAAAATTTGAAATTCATTTTCAGTGTTATTTATGCTCGGAATAACGGGGGACAGGAGAGGCTGGATGTAGGAAAGGTGATAGGAAAGGATTAGGGAAGGGTGGTGGTATGACGAGGGAGGAGTTAGGTGCATTCTGGGAAGAGTGTTGTGGTGGATTATTGGTCAGTGGTGTGGTGGTGTTAGTGGTGTTAGGATTATTGGTCAGTGGAAAGGCACATAGCGGGGATTAAAACATCTTCTCCTTACTGGCTAGGGAACAGTATGCAGTGTGGTCACTTTTGTCACATTGTTTTTCTAAAGTTTGGACTCACAAAATGAAATTCACCTCACTGCAAACGCTTCCCTAATAATTACGGGACAGGATGGTTAAAGGGCAACCCGGTCCAACCTAGGAAACTTGTCGAAATTAAGCAACCGGTTTCCAAATTTCGACCATTATAATCAGTACGGTTTCCCACTTAATTGTAGTAGTAGTGTTGTTAAAAGTGCTTCGACAGCTTAGGTCATTTCGCACATTGGCTCCCACCGGGAATCGAACCCGGGACCGCTTTCACCAAAGGCGAACGCGCTGTCCACATGACTATCCGGGAGCCCCCCCACTTAATTTAACTCTAGAGTAATATATTGCAAATATAAAACTACAAGAAAAAAGGGAAAACTATGAAATAAATTTTACAGCTTAAAATTTTGAGGTTGAATAATTAGTAATGAAAATATACAAGAAAATAAAAAATAGTCCACATTAGAAAACCTTCCCCTGTATGAAAAATAATATTAAAATATTTTGAATTCCAAATGCAGTGACATCAAAAAGCGGAAGAAGACAGTGTTAAGAGAACTTGAACGTTAACATTCCTGTGGCATAAATATAAAATGTCAGATTGTAAGATCATCTTTTGTAATGAAAAGATACAAGACATTAGCCGTTCATTAAACGTATTAAATAAATTTTTAAACTTTTCTATGTGATTTTAAGGCAACTTATCAAAGAAATATAATGAATCATTCTCATTCTTATCAGAAAATAGCAAGTTTCCTAGATTAATGAGCTACAATTAGAATAAAAACCATTCAGATCCATTATTATCCGTTTTGGAGAAAGGATTTTCATTAAAAAATTGATTCAAGGCGAAATAGATTTCTGAAGTGAAGATAGCATGCAAGAGAACTGACAGAGAGTCAGACAAAGGCAAAAATTGGATGTGACTGGACGCTTTCCCGATGAATAGTCTGTTTGAGAAAGTCATCACGGGCTGCTAACCGGGTGGTTTCTCTGGTGGAACTCCGACGTTTCGGCTGCTATCACTGCATCCATCCTCAGGTTTAAACAAAAAATTCACCTTCGGCACTCAACCCTAAGGATGGTTGCAGCCGAAACGTCGGTTGGCAGTCCGTGAAGATTTTCTTCGAAGGCAAAAATTTTTGGATGATATGATTCCATGCCATGTTATCAAGAAATCAGGATATTGAGCTAGGCATTTTAAGTACAATGAATATTACCGTAAAGTAGAAGATCTATAAATTAATAGAAAGTGTGACAGAAAAATTTCCAACATAATAATAATGCACCTTACCCTTAGGTTTTAGAGGACATAGAATAACTTGATACCAAACAACGAAAAAAATCAAAATATTAAGATTAAAGCAAAAATTGCAGCAAAGAGAACGAAAAACCCTTTCCCGTAGTACATTCATTTCGGCCTCAGCCACGCTACCTCACGGCACTTAGCGGAACTTTCAAAGATCTAGTCGTATGGCCGCGAAGTTTAAATCAAATCAAAACACTATCCATCACAGGTTAGACCAGGTGATCCCAAACTTAATTTTGCCCGATTACCATTGGTTTCAACCACTAGTAACCTGTAACCTGCAACCACTAGTAACCTGTAAGCCTGAACCAAAGACTGCGGGACTTCTGTAGGAGTAACGGGGTCGGGTTCGTCGATTTGAGGCCGGTTCTTGATTCATGTCGGCTACCTCTTAATCGTTCTGGCGTTCATTATACTGCCCGGGCTGCGGAGCTGGTGGCACGTAGGATTTACGAGGTAAATAGGGTTTTTTTAGGTTAGACTATTATCAGAGTACGCCACCTCAGGTAGTTTTAGAGTCCAATTATTCCGGTTTAAATGAGAGCGATATAACGCAGATAGAGTGGCGAGGGAAAAATTTTAATCTAAAGGGAAATAAAAATATTCGTGGTATGACCAAAAAATTTTGTTAATCATTGACGTGCGGTGGCTTCTTTCATATAGGTTTTTGAGGAGCCATATTTTTTTAAATTCGAATAAGCATGGGTCTGTATAAGTTTCAAACAAATAGAATTATTAGGAGCGTCAAGAAAGTAATGCACAACAATTCCTTTCACTGAAAGGATGGTACATACAACTTTACAACACGGGGAGAGCATTGCTTCACCCTTTATCCATATTTAATATTTTTCATACTACTCTCAGTTCTTTTATTGAGCTTTGCGCCAGCGTTCCGTTAAGCCCCCCATACACGATCAAACTATATGAGCAACAACTATGTTTGTGCAAACAATTTGACCGTCTATGGGACGTTTGATTGAATGAGCAACTGTTTGAAACATATCGGTCTGGATCGAAATCTGTTGCGCAAACCCTCCATGCTAGACAACCTGTTTGAACGTGTATGGCAGTGTGGTGCAAACCTTGGCCAAGTGGAGACCTCCTTCGCACTTGATTCGTTCAGTTTTTCATTTTCTGTTTTCGTGCTTAGCATTATGGCGGCTGAAAAGGCATTGAAGAAAATGAATTTTGAAAAAGAGTTTAATTGCAGTGTATCGAGCTCTACCTGAACAGTGGAAGGTGAAACTTCACGGAGGAGTCACCGCTTACAAGGTATCTCAAAGTGGCTTACAATGTCATTTCTGGTGATATCGGTTCTCTCATGACCTTTTTCAAGTAGAAGCGTAACCGTTCCGAGCAGCTCACTGAACGTATCTGCGTCCAGTTTTTGTAGTCGGCAGTTGAAGTCAATCTGAGCTCTGTGACCATGCGGTAATGGCTAAATTCACTCCTCTTCATCCACCAATTCTTCACCCACACTCATATCTTCATTTTGCGTTTTCGTTTTTTTTTTTCGTTTCCAAACAAGCAACAACAATCGCGGCATAAAATTCATCTGTATCAGACATCATCTCGGGAACACCGCACAAAATGAAATGAGGTTTTCTCAACAGGTTGCAAGGTATGTGTGCTCTCGTTGGTGCAAACAGGGAGTTGCACAACACAGTTGTTGCGCATATGGTTTGGTCTTGCATGGGGGGCTTAAGAACGTGCATATTCTCTCGGTAAACGCCTGCTTCGGGTCACAATGTCACTCTTTCACTGCGTTCAAATCGCTAAGATATTACAATCAGCAAAAACTTAGTGGAAATATCTTCACATGTGGTGACAAAATAATAGGACAGAATACAAATTTATAGTAAAAACTTTCATCGTCTCGCTCGCCTCAATTACACGTGTTCTGGCATTGTGTTTGTTACCAACGAAGATGCTAAACTTAACTATATAAGTTTCTTTTTATTTTCTTTTTTGATAATAGCTGCATTCGCATGAACTGCAATCACACCATTCTTCTGGGAAATCTCGCTACTAGTGTTGAAATATTACTGTTCTCTACAATAAAGTAGGTATCGAAATTATGACGGTTCTGGATAGGAGAGCCTCAACCACAGATTTCTTTGTTTTGGTTTTCTCCAAATGTGATTTAAAGGACTTTAGAGTAAAATAAATAAATATAAAATTATTCCCATAGGTAATATTATAACTGCTGAGTAAAATGTTTACATCAAAATAGAATGAATTTAATATATGATTGGTAAACTTGTGATATGATCTTGGTAAATCAGTGACATGACCTTAGTAATTTCCGGATACATTGAATAAAGGAACAACTAACATAAGAGTGTTTACTTCACTTATTGTTAATTTTATTATTTACTTATCTGATTAAAGCACTGAATGGGTGACCTCCTTAAGTCTTAAAAGGGTAGAGCATTTCGATCAGTGTACAAAATTCCGCAAGAAAGATAAAATTTCCATTAACATACATATTATTAACGCGTAAATATTGAAAAAAAACACCATAAATCTAAGAAAATTTAGCATTCTAAGGGCACCTAAAATATTACTAATTGATCTTTGCTCGAGTTGTCGGTTTTTAACTTTAAAATAAGCCGTTGCACAAACCCTTTGAAAAGACCGGTGCGTTTGCTACTTCGAGTTAAAACTTATTGAAAATGAATTCAAAATCCTTCTCTAGGCCAAAATTTGAGCCAACATTACCACCGGTTATCGCGTAACCTATGTGTGAAAAGTTATCACGAAATTACCCATGTTTACCCTACGCCATTTTGCATGTACTTCATTGAGCTTCATCACTTTGATTTTGTCACCAAAACTTCAATGATTCATTCACTCTGAATGGACAATATTCGATAGAAACATCGCAAAAGAATATGAAATGATTACCCAAAAATATCACATTCCTTACATAGCAAACAAATCACCGTTCAATCACGATGGTTCCCTTCTTTTAGATTCTCTCTGGCTAATATTATTTGAAAAGTAATCGAGTTCTAAATTGAAAGCTAATCATTAAAATTAAAACAATGAAGAAGAATTTAAGCTACCGGTTGCGATTTAGCTTGTAGAGATCGAGCATGGGGAATATTGAGCTCCCCGGATAATCAACCTTGGTGAAAGCGGTCCCGGCTTCGAGCCCTTGTGCGAAATGACCTAAGCGTTCGAAACACTTTTAACGATTACTAATACTACTACTACTACAAAGCATATTACAGTGATTTAGTAGCTTCTGTTTTTTCGGAGATAGCCACACTTCCTCTATCACTATCAAACGCCAGAGACATATTTCTTTTTCTGTTAAAATCTAATTCATAAGTAAATTCAGCAATGAAAACAACAAGGCAAAATGACTAAAATTCACTTTATCAACTTATATAAAATAAAATGTAAATACTTACCAGAAAACGCGGGATTCATATTGAATCGCTCAATCAACGGTCAATCGTATAAATTTTTGGATCGACGACGCGCGGCCACCTGGTGTTGTACTCAATACTTCATATTTTAAAGTAATTATTTCGGTAGTAAAAAAAGCTTAACTTCCGATTTAATTTTTTTCGATAATGATTACAGTTTTTCTTTTAAATAGTTTTTAAAGCAAAAATATTTTTTTTTAATAAAAATATTTTAGTTTAACGATTCGCATCGGTAACAATAGAAACCGTTTTGATACCAAATGTTTTCATAGAATGAATTCAAGAAATCGATTATCCCTCTAGAATTTTATGAATATTTTAGCACGATCTTAAAACGATAAAACATTACCTATGAAATGCATTTAATATCCTGATTAAAACCAAGGAGGATACTAGCGAAAGATAGAGCCTATCCGTATGCACAAACGTACAAAAATACTAAAGAATAACAAAAAAAGTCGTGAATGACGTACTGGAATTGTTTTTTAGTGTAAGATATACCATGCGGAATATGATAAAGTTCTTTAAACCGAAACAACATATTTCTCTTTTGACCCTAATGGGTGTTTCAATATCAACAGGCTGTGCTTTCATTTAGACTAGTAATATTGTATCACTTAGTTGGAAGTTGCATTCCACCCTCTTTCCTCAACCTTCCTCCTTCTTCCCCTACTATCTCACCCCCTCTCCCCCCATCTTTCCCCTCTTTCTCCACTTTCCCCCTCTATCCCCACTCTTATCACAAAATAATTCCAACAGAAGTAATTTTTCCATCTCCTGAGTATATAACTCTAAATTTGTCACCACATAAGTCTCCTATTCTGGTATGTTTAATTAAATTTATCCTAGAGTGTCTAACTTAAGTATAGGCCTATTCATCTTGACCTTTAAATTTCCTTATTTGTCACATGTTAATGAGTTGTTCCATGGGCGTACCCAGCTTTTGGCCTAAGGGGGGGGGCAATCAGAAATGCAAATAAAAAATTCAACATAAATATAAATTTGTATTTACATGTTCCATTTTTTTGTGGCGTCTAAAAATAGACGTATTTCTCGGAAATTATTTGCAGGTGAAACTTCTAAATGCCCATGGAAAGTTCGATTCCTTCCATGTAATGCGTTTGTTTACGCACTCGATGTAGGTCAAACGGATATGGTCCAGACGTCTGCATGTGAATCGGAACATACCTATAAAGTTTAATTTATCTACAATTCCATAAATTCAACAGTACTTCTGCATATGCACATAATTAGCCAGCTAAATGTATGGGAGCTAGATCGAAGGGTCCAATGGTGGCTGTCCAAGGGGGGGCAGCTGCCCCCCCCCCTCAGTACGCCCATGAGTTGTTCTGATTGAAGTTATCTGAGTGAGCATTAAGGATATGTAATTTTAGAAATATCCTGTAACCCATCTTGCCATTGTTCTTCATTAGAGTTTCAACCAGCTGAACATAGTTGCGGACCTTATGATTCTGCAGGAAACCTTTAACTACTTTCACAAAGCAAAGCTGTTTCAAGCTTCTTTATCCTTTCTGGTCACCTTCTTTAGAAATTCAGTGCATGTGATGACCTTCTTTACCTGTGGTCCAATGAAGACAATGGCTTTAAATTGGCCTCAGACAAATTTGGAAAGACGTCTTCTAGAAGTCTGACTGAGCAGCTTTCTTTCAGTCAGTGTGAAGAGCTTTCACAAACTGCTTCAGAAGCCCCAATTTGATGTGTGATCATAGCATCAGCACCTCTGTCGTCTCCACCAATGACTCCCATTTGTAATTTTTCTGTCCAACTAAAAACTACATTTGCAGTGGCCAGTCCTGCCTATGGTAGTGTGAATCAGTGTCCCTACTGTCTTCAAGGCAAATATAGCCAGAGAACTTAATAAAACCACCCTGGAGGCCCATCAGGGATGCCACATTGTAAAGTCTCTGATGACCTCTCACTGGTGCTCATCATACCCAAGTCGGAGTTTTAAAATCTTCAGGTTTCCATAGTCCTCTTTGTGATACACTGAATGAGCCAGAAAAAGAGTAGGTAACATGTTCCCATTGTGGGCCTTAAGGCTCTTGCAGGAACTGTCAATAAAAAGGTTGCTCATTCTAACTGTAGGTGATGCTGATTGCATCATAAGTCCTTCCACATTGTTGCAGAAACATAGTTGTCCATATATACTGGTGAAGATACTTGAAAAATTTAGTGGTGCTTCCTCTGGTATGTTAAATGTACACTTTTGTCCAAAAGATTCTACTGCTTGAGCCTGGAGGCCAACAGTTCAGCATTGAGTCCAAGATCTCTTATCAAATCATTCAGATCTTGTCAATTCAGAAAAAGTGGGTCTTTGTCCACAACAGTGTCCATGAAATCAGTATCCTCATATCCTTTACTGTCTGATTCGCTACTTTCATTGGAAGATAATTGCTTTTTAGCTGATGGTGAATATTAGGAAATCTGAGCTGTTTAACACTTGAGCGATTGGTAAAGGAATTTCTTTTGCAATTCTCCCAGGTAAAATGAGGCACCCATGTTTTATTCTGATCTCTTACTAACATTCCAAAATATGCCTTGTAGACCTCACACATTCTCTGCAATGCTTGTATGGAGTACTTTTTCACTCTTTTCTTGAGAAATTTATCACAGAAATAGGGAAATATGTCTACCGGATGTTTGCAGCTTCTTGACACCATTCAATTTACCTAGGCTGAGTATATTTATATTACAGCATGGAAATGTATAGTATAATCACATATGTGTAAAGCAAAATATGCAGATTCCAAATATCAATATCCTGACTACAAAAGCATAACTTTTTACAGCATAATTGAAATATTCTGTAATTGATACTCATGGGGAAACTGGAAAATACAACTAATGCTCAAGGACAGAAAAAAGTTAAAACTTTTTCAGTAGGGTAATAAATGGTTTTTGTAAAAATATAAATTTTGAGGGGATGATTTCCTGCCTGTACGCAAATTAAAAATATTAATATTCTAATTTAAAATCCATTATGGAAGACAGATTCAGCATGTCATTGGGGTATAAAATGAGTAATTTCTTACATAATTTTACAACTGTCTTGGACAAAAATTTGTTGAATCCACCGGAGATGTCAAATATTCATGTAAAAATGAAATTCTGAAATTTGTTTTTTTTTAATTTTTACTCCTTTATATGATAGTCATGCATCTATTTTCAGTATTTTTGGCTCATGATGTACTTTTGATAATGATTAATTAGTTTGCTTCCCTTTTGGATATGCGACCAGGCACTACAAACATTAAAAAAGGACTATTCATTACGAGCATGACTTATCGTTAAAACCTGTCTGGTAGACTATTACATATTATCTTTAAATTCTCTAGAACCTCTTTTCCTAAGACTATTCAAGAGAGTTTATTTATAGTTAAATTATTATTAATATTTGCTATGCTCCCTTAAGTATATGCAACCCTCTCCCCAATTCCTAGTTGCGAAAAGTCACCAAACTGTCAATTTAGTGTGAAAAATTTCTCTAAGCAACTGCACTGCACCTCTAATCTGTTACAACAATGTTTCTAAGAAATTTGCTCCTATTTTATCTTTATCACCATTGATTAACCAGCAATTCACCTCATTTCTTTTTTATCTTCATTTCTGTACCTCTTCGATTAATACTAACTTTTCTGATGGCCCTGCATCTTTATCATACAAAGAGAATCGTATAGTGGTACTCTGGAGTAAAATTATCCATATGTCACCAAAAACAAATGCCAAACAATGAACAAATAGTTTCCGCTGGCACAAGACCAATGATGTCAGAAGCCACTTGAGGTTGTTAAATTTTTCCACCAAATACATACTTTGGCAGCACCCATTGAATGCGTAATGGTAAATTATAAAAGAACGCGAGCGAAAAAAAGTGATAAGGAAACTAAAAAGAGGAATGGCCATAAGGATTTTCATTACAACACTTTTGCTTACTCAAAAGGCTCTCAACTCAGCTAAGATGCATGTTTAGTAGTTTTTTTGTTTTCTATTGTGTTTAATTTTTGCTCAAAATTTCAACTTAGTTATCTGGCTTTGAAAAAATACGTGTTTTATCTTTTTTTCATGTGAATTATTGGCAGAAAAACATATATTTGAACCTAGTAGTGGATATTTTTATAACTGGAAAAATAATATTGCCATAACATTTTCACACCTAAAACTGTTGCTAAGAAAAATATTTGAATATAATCTCTCTAAAATAAAAGAGATAGATTGTCTTATAAATAAAAAAGTATTTTCAGAAAGATCCTTATCATCAAATATTTTTTTCAGGCCATGGACTATAGTCAAGAAATGCAATAAAGGTTTAAATTGCCAAAAAAGTGATGTAGGAGTTAATGTAATGTATCCGTTGTCAAATTCAAATTCCACAGGCCTCAACTCTCTCTGGTATCACTGTCTGTGTTGGAGGCAAATATCATAGCAGTTAGGTCAAGCTGAATATTAAAAGGATTGGTTTGTTTCTGGAATAACTTAATTTTCTAGTTTGGCCTTTAGTTTCTTGGTTATGTCATGTACCGTTTGCTTCCAATTATTGGGTTTTCTCAAGGACCCTGTTGAATTTCTTCACTGAGTTTTTTATTTCAGTGCCTTCCAAGCACAAATTCCTGGCAATACTCATTTACCTCTTGCTACCCTATTATAAACATTAATGATTTAGATCTCCTTCTCACTAAGAGATATTTTATAATGTAATTTGGTAAAAATCCTGAAAAACTGTACATTATATAAAACAGCATTATATATTATACTTCATTCTTTCATTCCTATCTATAATAAATAATTCCTTCTCTGGATTCATTCATGTATATATATGGATAGATAGATAGGATACTAATTCACAGGCTAAACCATAAGCATCATTGACTTGAAAGTTTTACGATGTATTGGCCATAACGTGTAACCGCCAGAAAAATTGTGATTTTGAACCTCAGTGCCATGGGTTCGAATCCAGAGGGCCCCAAAGTCCCAATTTTTCCCAATTAAAAGCATTGCTTTGAATTTCGGGAATTTTTAAAAATACTTCGCAGATAGGTAGAGAATCAAAACTCTAGGAGCCTGTAGATATGGTCATGATCTATCAAAATTATTAATGACTTTTACTGAAAATATCCTGGGTTCAATGCTAGGACAATGCAAAAATCTTCCATTTAAAATGCATTGAGGTGGTTTTTGATTATTTTTTTTGATGCACTTATCGAAATGATAGGAAGTTCTCGCTCTGCTAGAAGATGTACATATATTAAGACTCGGTTTAAGAAAAAAATTGATAAGATCATGCTGTTCCTGGGTTTGATGCCAGAGCGCATTAACATTTCTCACATAAGGAATATATGTGAAAAGTAGGCAGTTGAGGCTATTGCACCCAATATTTCTGCTTGAATTTTCACACATAGTTAGAGATGGTGATCTTCTGTTGTGCTGCATAGTAAGTGTGACCAGGAAGACCCAGGTTCAATACAGGATGAATTTTTTTTTCTCTTGAGGGCCATCTCAATATGATGCCGACTTGAAATTAGTGTTATCTAGTGAGCATTTTTTTACTTTAATGCTGCAGAAATTTTCATGGCTTTTACAAGTAACTTCAATTATTGAATGCTTGCGGCTTTATTTTTTATGCTCCTAAGCCATAAATAGTGATTTCTCCAGTAAAATTTTATGCTTGATATACATCATTGGTGCATACAGCTTTGCCGTATTTTGTTATACATTGCAAGAGTTATCAATTCTACAATTAGCATAATTCATTTCAATGCATTAGGGAATTAAATCTACTACAATGTATCACTACTATAAAAGAGCCTGCATGGAGCCATTTAAGGAAAATCTTCCAATCATGTCTGTGTGTTGCATTGTCGGTCTAATGGCTGTATGTATACATTAAGGGGTTTGCTTTTGACAAGTTTTCAAGGTTTTTTCCTCTCAGAGCATATTCTAAGCAGAATGTCAATCCCCTTAGAATCAGAAATAATATGCAAATATTTGAAGAAATTTTACCCTTACCTTGAACCCCTCATGAGCAGTCATCACTTTTTTTATGCCATTTGTAGTAATAATTTATACAATTTAGCAATGTCTCTAATCAATGTGAATCTTTTTTTGTGATTTATTCACCTCAACTACATATATATCCTTTATGCAGGGGTAATAAAAATCTTAAGCATAGAAAATAATGCCTGTCAGGTAATTCAGTATTCTATGTATGAATTAGATGTTTTTAATATTTTATTTCCAATTATAATCAATGGGAAATAGGTAGAAGTTGATGATAAGAGGGCTACTTTTTGATGAAAAAATTGAGGTATTACAATTCATATAAGCCAACAAAGTCATTTCAAATTATTCTGACTCTCATTTTAACAAACAGAGCTGATTCTTGGGCAATAAAAAACAGGCAGAATTCAAGCAGCAGAAATGAAAGCTTTAATGGTGATTGTGTCTGTAAAGTATTCAGCCCAAAAGCTGGTTGGTACCTCACCCTCTCTAACATCAGCTATCAAGAGCTGATGAGAGGAATAAGACCTACTAGACAGGGTGAGGTAGTTGGCCCTTGCTCTCCTCACCAAATCAGAATTCTATAAGTGTACATTGTCCATATAAGTGAAATGAGTCTATGAGTAAAATTTTTCATGGCATTCTATAAGCAGATACCTAAATTAGTACCACTACTCAATATTCTAATACCTTAGTAGCTTCTGCGTCATCACAGGTATGAACAAGAATGAGACAAAAGTAAATGAAGGATACATATTACTCTATCCAAGTCACAAAAATAATGCATTTATAAGAAAATGGTAGCAGGAATGGTGATTGATGATACAACCTGATAATTTAGGATTAGAAATATAAATAAGGGAATTATGTACAGTTATCTAAATTCAAAAGAAACTGAAATGGCTCAGCTGAGAATACTTGAACATCTTGAGAGAATGGATGGAGAGAGAATTTCCATGCGAATATAATAATGTACTACAGTAACAGGTCATGGGGAAAACCTAGGAAGTGTAGTAAGGAAGCCGCAAAAGATATCTGAATTGAAAAATAACAATGATATTTTAATAGATTTTATAGCTTTCTTCTTCATGAAATTTTTCCTCATATTAAGTCTTTGAGAATTCTTCCAAAATATGCTTCACATGAAATCACTTTTATGTGATTATTATTTCTACATGGATGAGATATTCAATTTAAGCATATTTTAGCAAGCAACATCGAGCAAAATTTAAAATTTCAGAGATGTTTCTTGAATAACAGGTATTAATTGATCTTAAATGCAAAGCTATGTAAATAACTGCAATGCTTTAATGTCTACAAAGGGTTTTTCCTCAGGAAATATAAGCATCATAAACGCACAACATCACAATCTCTATGAAAAGTTTACATTTTTAGACAAATTATACATGTTTCTAATGTATATTGTTCATTGATGTCATATCATATGAAAATTAGCATACAAGGCAATATAAAGTGTATTTTAAATGCATATAGGAAACTATATAGGAAATGAGTTTTGAGCTTAGTATACATCTGTATACAAATTACAGACAGCCTAATTTGGCAGACTGACATTTCAATCTTTTTACACATATTAAGTACCAATGATGATTAGCCTGTAAGACAATATTTGGAAACATTTGTAAACCACATTAAAACCAACATACATAGATAAGTTTTGAACTGTATACTATAAGATAGGATATTAGAGGGACATCCCACCTTCATTAGTGAGCATTCATCACAAGCAGTGCTTGGGGAAAGTCACAGTCTCAAGCAGTAGTTTCAATGGCTTTCCCCAAGGACTGTCCAACCACAGGGCAATCTTTTTTTCATTTACACTAGTTCATTTCCTACCTTCTTACAAAATTTAAACTTGGACAGCTGGATTAACAAGAGTCACTTCCTATATTAATGGAGTAAACTGTACTTTTAATTTAATTTCTAGGAAACTTTTCCGAGGGAAAGTTACAGCCATAACACAGAACATTAACCAAATCCACCATACAACAACTTCATTCTTAAGTTTTTGGTCTTTTCTATGAATATGATAGGAATCCATGAATGCATTATTCAATATGTATACATCAAGTCTAAATATTTTAGCTCTACCTTGTTTCCATGACACATGAAAAATTCCCCTCCTATATTTAAATTTCTCACTCAACCTTATTGACCCCAATCAGGTAATTAATAGTTAATGCTATAAAACATTTCAAGTAAACTTAACTAACTAACAGAGATGTCATATTGCAAAATTATATCTCCAAAATGCAAAGGAAGGGAAAGGTATTGTGGATCATCAAATCATATAATGAAAGCTTATTGTTACAATATTAAATTGTAAATAAAACTGAATTCCTTTATAAAAAAAGAAAAAAAGAAATATAATTCAGAAAGAATAAAATTTGAGTTGCACTGAGATTTTTGATATTATCATTGGTATAATGTAAATTGAAATAATTTTATATTCAATGTTTATAAGGAATTATTTTGTGATATAAACCTAGAAAATGATCGAAAACCAACTTTATCCAATAAAACTCAGAGAACTTTTAGAGAATAAGAAGACATATTAAAAGACAATGACATAGCAGTATTTCTAGCCAGACAGATATGGATCCGCATTATTTTAAACACCAAGAGAATATCTTAATTTGACAGCAACAAATACCCAAGAGTATATCTTGTACATCAAACACTAAATCTTGCATGATGGGAACTGTTAATTACCACATCAACTACTAATTAAAACTGTAGACCAATAGCAGATTTTGTAATCACATTATTTAGAAATCTTCCTTTCAATCACAGCAAATCACATTTCTAAAGCCACCTCTTATATCACCCAAATACATCAACATCATTCATATGAAACTTGAAGATTCTTCAAGAAGTAAAAATATAATATAATTTAAGATGTAAATTTTATTTTAATATAAGAAAGAATAAGAGTCAATGTGAAGCAAATAATAAGAAATATAAGCAGGACTGCAGGGTATTTTCCTTTCTATTTTAAAAGTCTTATACAACTTTGTTAGTTCAGTTGACTGATCTGATTTATGTTAAATATCAAATTGAGAATTAATGATAAAATATATTGATGTCTTGCAGTAATGCAAGGCTTTTTGTAGGCCTCATAACAAACTCTGAAAAAACACAGAGGATCTTTAATTTCGTAATTCATTCTTATTGTGATGCAAAAATGTAAACTGAGTCTAATATTACATTTCAAGTCATTCGCAAAAAAATTTGTGAGTTACACAAAAACAAGCTTTTAAAAGTGCTTAACCCAAAATAAAATCAGATAATTGGTATGAAAAATAACATTTAAATATTTCAATTATTATTCAAGATAGCTCTTGATAACTTAGAATTCATTAATATCATATTTTATTAAAGCTGGATTATTCTTTATCAGTTATATCTAATTTGACATTAAAATACCTTTCTAATAATCTGTATAGAATTAATTTCTATTGATGCAACTAAGACGCGGAATGAATAACTAACTTGCATGGTTTGTACAAAAAACCACTTAAAATGCTATTTTCTGAATTTGTAACCAAAATTATTGTTCAAATAATTACTAATGTATCACAATCAAGTGGTAAAAAAGGATAAACACAGAATAAAATAAAATAATTATTTATAGTCTTTATGAACATGTAAAGTACACAAACTCTGAGGATGGTTATTAATGAAACAATTCAAGTTACAACATAAAAGCACAACTCTCACTGTATAATGTAAAAATGACATGCATATGATATATGATTGTAATTACAAGGAAAATGATAGCCTGTAAAAAAGTTTTGAGTTTTAAAAACTGAGGGACCATTTTGGCAAAATCTTTGACTACAGAGAAAGACAACGTTTCCCAAGAATGAGACATCACATGAACAAAATAAATACTCTAAAATAATCTTAACTGATAAAAATGCACACTGCATGTGTAGCAAACAACATCAATGAGACCTTTATTTTCAGATATTTATTGATGGATCCTGATACCATCACAGATTTTTATACACCAACAATCAATAAACTCTAATGAACAAATTGAACAATTTTGAATTTTTGAAGGAATGAAAATAATATCTTCATAACAGACACCCTATATACAATTTCATAGGTAGATCTTTACACTCAAATTAACAACTCCAAGACATACTTTGAAATCAACAATTTCCAAAATAACAAAAGCTTCAAAAATTTCCTCAAGTCTTTCTTAAACAAAATACAGCATTCAGCATTTTTTATCCACAAAATGCCAGCTGTACGAAAGAAATTAACCCTCATACTTTTACATATGTGATCACTGGATATTATGCTCTATGCATGTATCCTGTGGGTTGTGCAGCTTTGTACCATTGTGGCTCTTCCTCTACCAATCATTGGTTTGGCATATTGTGCAGATAAGCAGAGGTAGAGTTAAGAAGTCCAATTCTCTGTTTTTGTTTTCTTTGTTCTGTCATCTGAAAACAAATCGAGAAGGGTGTCGTAAATTTGCCAACTGTAAAAATACAAGAAGGGTAAAAATAATTTCAAGTCATGCATCTTGCTACTTGCAGGAAATCAAATATGTCAAATTTTTCAATTATATTCTATACATTTACATATTTTTTCAACCATGTGATTTCTTGTGACATTGAGATAAAATTCAGTTCCCTTAATCTCCCACTAATACAAAACTAAGAGGATAGATCAAACAAATATAATTATTAAATTCAAGCAGAATATCAGAACGAAACCTACCTCATTAATAACAGTATTATCTCCAATATTATTTACAAAAAGACTCAAAAGGAAAATTAAAAACTATCATGGAAATTTCAATTGAGATATTTCTTTAGGAAAATTCACTGTTCAATCTAACCTTTTAGTCAAAAATAATCATCAGAATACTATTGTTGGTGTAACCATTAAATTTTGTAAAATTAGATATAAAGAAAAGTTTCCCCATTTGAATTAAGTCTGTGTTAGAAACTTTCTTTTCTTTTCTTGCTAAAAATATTTAACTTTTCTTACTATAGGAAATTTCTAGCTAGTTAATTGTTATTTGAGTAACATAAAACATAAATCTTTGAATTAAAATATTTGAAATCTTTCACAGGAAGACTCACCTGGTCTTTCAATTCAGTAAGCTGTTGAGAAAGATTAGCAACAAGTTGTTGGGTGGTTTCAAGTTGAGCTTGGAGTGTCCTGAGCTCAATTTGTTCTCCTTCACCTTCATCAGCTGCTAAGGACATAGCACGCAGGCGAGGGAACCAATCCAAATCTCGGTCCTAAAAAATAAAAGCATGAATAAGAAATAACTGTGAAATCAAACAAACCAATTGTGAAAAACGAATAAAACTTACTGACCATATATTTACAAAATCTAATAAAAGAGTCACCATAAAACACACTTACTTGTAACCTCAAAACTGGAAAGTATATTTTTTTGGAACTTGAGAGATGAGAATAAAATTTTAAAAAGAAATTTTCAAACTTATAGCATTTTTAATTTATTAAGAGTTGTTTGAAAAGTTTATTAAGATTTCCCAAAGACAATTACATTCTTTCCACCCTCATTTATTTACTTTAAAATTAAGAGTCTTCCAAATGCTTCAATGTCCTCTGTGTGTGAATGTATTTGTGCATGAAGTGTGCCTAAAGGTGATAACCTTATTACAGAGGGAAAAGGAATGGTTCTAGGGAGACACCTTTCTTTTGTATTATGGAAATAACTATATCACCTAAGGACAGGAGTGGTAAGGTGAAAGACAAATCTGTTACAGTGGGAAATGCTGCCAGAAAACAACAATGTGCTGTATTCCTGTAGCCAAATCCAAGTTATTAACCACCTATTGACCTGCCTATGGCTAGAAGAAAGATGAATGCACAAAGGCCAAATTTTATGTAGCCACAAGGCTATTGCAGCAGCTACTTTTTGGAAAGATATTGTATGAACTAGACACACAATATCATTACCTAATACTTAAAAGTGAATGAAATTCACTAATACCATTCAAAAAGAAGAACACAACTTACAGACAATGATAGGTATTTTGCTTAACATTTGAGCTCAATTTGAGATGATCCTAAATAGATACAGGAATTCAAGTTACATGTATCTTTTTCTACCTCATTTAAAGCATTTGCTTCTAATGAAAACATCTTTTAACTTGTTAGTAGGTATATATAAATACACTATCACTAAAAAGCCAGTTAAGCTCACTCAAAATTTAGCTCACCTTAACCATAGCATAAACATAACTTTCAGGGCCAGTGAATTCAGTTGGGTCTTTCACTTTTACCAATACGATGAAGTAAAGATAATGCCACATATTATGTTCACATTTGAAATGCTCTTCAAAACTAACAGTCTTGTTATCAAATGCAGACCTGTTAAGCCCTGGAAAACACATAAGAATAATATCTCATTAACACCAAAGAAAGAATACATAGAAATATTTCAAATCCTACATTATAGATAGATATTAGCAATTAAAATATTTAAATAAGTTTAATTAATGTTCAATCTAAATCAGCTCAAACCCAATGGAGATAATTATGTAAAAACTAAGATACACACCACAAATAAAGCATGTGTTCTTCAAAATTAACTCCTTCTGCTGCTTTTCACTTCTGAGATCGGCAAATGTGTCAATGATGACACCAAAAATCAGATTCAAGACAATAATTATAACAATGAAGAAGAACAGCAGATCATAGACAACCCTTGCCACGAAAAGAGCTTCCTGAAAATGAAACATTCGCAAGTCATACAAATTTGAATAATATCAATTTTTTTATCAAATAAGCTATTACATTTACCACAAAGTACTTACTTTACTACTAGGTGCTCTGAGAATATCACCAATACCTCCACCATTTCTAAGTCCCTGATTAAGTGTGGTAACAATACACATGACTAAGGAATCGCAGGCTCTTTCTTTCATTTCTCCTGACACACTCACCAAAGAACTAGGCTCATTAACTACAAAAAAAATTTAGAAAAAATTTCATGTTCATATTCCAAAAAAACACCTACATTTAATTGAACGACAATGAACATGGAACACATAAACATCACTTGAGCACAATCGTCATGCAATATATGAACTACATTTCATATCACCTTCTCGTGAATATCTTGACTGAGTACGATTGACACCACACTCAGAGAATTCTGAACATGACTCTTCCATATGTACCATACTAGTGTTTTCAGCTGCAACATCTTGTACTGCAACAGCTGCAGGTTATAAAATATGTCAAGGAACAAAGATCAGAGAAAAAAAACTTTTAAATAAATTTTATGGGCTTGATTAGATAGGCATGGATTACTTAGGATAATATCCTTCTCTATACTACAAAGTCAAAGGTACAATATAGACACACAGTTATTTAGTTACATTTATAGAAAAGCTTCCTAATTCAGGGGTACGGAAACTGCAGTCCTTAGGTTCATGCTGGATACCACTTTCACTGCATGAGCCTTGCTTGCTATTTGTTTATCAGTATCACACAATGTTTAAAGGGAACAGGAGATACTAAGTTATACCAACATCATTTGATAAGTTGTAGATTAAAATTTCAGCAGCAATATTCGATTGTATGTTTCATCTAATATAAGTGTAGCCAGTTATACAAATGAGAGACTTTCTATAGCTGAAAGATTCCCTAACCCCTGACTAAAAAAAATTACCGGGAAGTGTTATGCCAAAAAGACATTACTCAGATACTAAACAAACAATGAAAAAAGACATTATCCTACTTTTACAGCACAGAACAATAATCCCTAAGAATGAAGTAAACAGCCTTTTCCGTTAACTTATTTGGAAAAATGATATTCCTTTATTTCAAATTAAAGTATTCAAAAAGTGTTTCAGTTACTTTAGATGCTACACGTTTCATGAAAAAACAGTACGTTAGTTATTCAATACATTTCAAAAAGGAATTTAACTAGAAATTATTGCATTTTTAATAATAGACAAAATTTACAGATTCCAAAAACCAAAATTACAATCTGTTATGAAAATGCAAAAGAAGTATTCACACAGAAAAGAAAAACAAAATGAATGGAAGAAAAAAAATTTTCATACTGTTAAAAAACTGAGAACTTCTAGAAGGTCAAAGAGCAATTAGAGCTGAGTAAAAATATAAAATACTTACCAATTACTTCGTCATCAACACTCACTAAGAAATCATCTTTGAAAAACATGTAGCCAATAATGGAGAACATGTACACTAAAATTAGGGCAAGGACAGCAGTTAAGATGATCGAACGTCCATTTCTGGTGACTGATCTAATCACATTCAACAAAGTTTCTTCTCTATAAACCACATCGAAGAGCTGAAATCATCAATATATCTTTAGCAAACAGCATTGAAAATCAAAGATAATGATTATCACAACAAGGTGGTTATAAAATAGAGAAACACTCATAAAAACACCTACAAGAACAGAATAGAAGAAAGGATGCATACACAATCCCAGAAAGCAAAACATTATGTATGCAAGATGATATAATAGCTCAGCATCAGTTATTATCTGCTCACAATTCTTCTGAAACGTTCCTTGATTTCCCATAATGCTCACTAAATGTATGCCTTTCAGCAAAACCTAAAAATAAGAATGTATAATAGTAGGCAAAAAGATGACTAAGTTAAAAATAAGAAATAGAAGTAAAGTAAAAATTCAGCAGGAATAACATACTGTCATGGTCCCAAGTAGCCATAGAGTAGGTTCTGGTCCAACAGAAAATATCATGCGTAAAATTGTAGAAGCTACCAATGTTCGAATCCCAGATTGACGAGGTAGAGTTATAACAATGGCAGCAGAGACAAGCATAATGGCCCAGATTAACCCAGACAAATGAGTTCCAAGTTCTGCAAAGTGAAAGCAAAGTTTTCATGTATACAAAAACCTTTTTATTGAAAAGAGGGTTTTACTAAAATAATTATTTAGAATATATTAATATTTATAATGATTATCTCAGCATTAAGAGATAATGCATGAACAGCTATGTACCAATATTTTGAATACTCACTTGGGACAGAATCCACGAAAGGGTAAAAGAAAGCCACAATCAAGTTTATCAAAACAGCACAGTTGAAAAGTATATTACTCCAAATTGACATGTAATTGCTAACCCAAAATAGTACTGGCTGGCCTGAAAAAATATTTGCTTGAATTAGAGAAATGGAAATTAAATAAATACTACACACATTATTCACAATGAGCAAATCAATTTGATTCATAAGGATATAAAAACCCTTTAGACCCTAGTAAATTATGATGTTAAACTAATATAAACAAAGATACAAAATCACTCCAATTAACTATTATTGGGGTGACACAGTATGGGCAAGAATGAGATTTAGGAGCTATTTTAAAGTCTGTATATTTTTTATTGAAGTTGTTTTAGATTTTGAATTTTTTGGGCATTAGAAGTTGGTATTAAATGGTAAAAATACAGTAAATCTATAATAAACTGATACTAAAATATGTATTGAAAGATAAAAACATAGGAGGTATATAGAGAGTCCTAGATTATGCATTAGGATAACATTCCTAAAGCACCTCCTTCCCTTTTATACAAGCACTGTTTGGCTCATGAGCTTCATCAATAGAAATTGCAAAAAAAGCATGTTTAGTCTTTTGTACGACAAAATGGCCATCACTGAACTCTTTGGTAATTGTTGGATATCTTATAGATAAACTAGAATCCAATGATAACAATTATACTGGTCTAATGCAAAAAACGAATGTTAAAAACAGTTAAAGCATCTACCTCGATATTGAAAGGAGCCCTTAAAAGAGAGCATACAAATGTCATTAATCACAATTCCATCAAAATCCATATTGAGGAAACTCTTACTAAACCACAGAAAAGGTACAGAAACAACCATGGTTTCGCAGCATGGCTGCATCATCAGGTAAAAGGATAGGAAACAACACAGAATATATATATACACAAAGGAGACAAACCAGGTGGCAAATCAGAAAACAGTAATAAGGGAGGGGGAAGGAAGGAGGAGTAAGGTGAGATGGGGGAGGGGAAGGAAGGAGAAAACAGTAATAAGGGAGGGGGAAGGAAGGAGGAGTAAGGTGAGATGGGGGAGGGGAAGGAAGGAGAAAACAGTAATAAGGGAGGGGGAAGGAAGGAGGAGTAAGGTGAGATGGGGGAGGGGAAGGAAGGAGAAAACAGTAATAAGGGAGGGGGAAGGAAGGAGGAGTAAGGTGAGATGGGGGAGGGAAAGGAAGGAATTCAAGTCCAAGGATACAAAAACAGGGGAACAGCATAGATTCAAAGTAACACATTAAAATGCTCATGTTCACATGCTGTTCCCCTGTTTTTAATTAATTAATTTAATTAATTAACTTTTGATGTGTTACTTTGTATCTATGCTGTTCCCCTGTTTTTGTATCCTTGGACTTGAATTCCTTCCTTCCCCTCCCCCAATTTCACCTTACTCCTTCTTCCTCCCCCACTCCCTTACGGCCATTACTGTTTTCTGATTTGCCACCTGGTTTGTCTCCTTTGTGTATATATATATATATTCTGTGTTGTTTCCTATCCTTTTACCTGATGATGCAGCCATGCTGCGAAACCATGGTCGTTTCTGTACCTTTTCTTAGGTTTAGTAAGAGTTTCCTCAATATGGATTTTGATATACCGTATTTGATGGCATATAAGACGCACCTTTTTTCCTAAATTATGTCTCGAAAAATTTCTCTGCGTCTTATATGTGAAGGTTAAACCTCCACAGGTTAACTTTCAATACTGAATGCTATTTTTAGCCCAGATGGTCTAAACTACCTATTTCATAATTGCGTTCAATGATTTTGTTAATATTTGGCTTTTAGGAAATGTGACAACTAAAAGAAACTACATTTTAAGTTATTGTGGTGCTGCGCTTTCGCACGGACGATTAAAACTTTTTTCCTTGTGAGTGGCCAAATTATGAGGGTGCAGCTTATATGCCGGTGCAGCTTATATGCTGTCAAATACGGTAAATAATAACTACCACAAAGTTACGCCTGATTCTGTGTCGTTTAAGCACAATTCCATTTGTATCACAATTGTCCAATAACGTAACTATAGATGTTTAAGTTTTCTTTCTTCACACCTCTGATTAAAGACTAAGCAAGACTCTCCATGTTTCACAGTTTTGATGACACATGCTTTGTGTTTAAGTATTTATAACGCAGCCACTGTTATTTGAAGTGTTGTTCTTGCTCAAATAATATGTGCTGCATTCAAGGATAAATCAGCTGTCTCCAAAGATGCTATATCAGCTTGAACAAATGCTTCATTCTAACAAATCCTTCATTCTAACAAATCATTCTAGGGACTTTCCAATTCTTTTCAGACTGGCCATCTTAATATGAAGCCCTCCAAACATAACCAAAAATGTTCTCCTCTAAATGTATTAGGCTATTTTCATTGTATCTCCTTCACTACGACATATAAAGACAGGTCAAATCTAAGAACTGGTATTCATCCAGGGTTTACATAGTTAACAGCAGTTTTAACTATGTTCATAGAATTAATGAAATCATAGACACAGCATGGTCAATCTCATGAAATAAGGGAAAAAGAGCTGAACATGAAATTGGTGTGACTTCAGTTGACCACTGCTTTGCATAAGCAGCCCATGAAGTATTCTTTGGGGCTACTTGATTTGTTTAATTTAAAATCATTTTTGCATTCTTCAACTGCTTGTGTTCTAGCTTTTTTATGTTCCTAGAAGGCAGTCCTCTTCAGTTTCATCTAATTGCTGATGGTAGAGATAAACTTTTAATTTTAACATTAACTGCCATAAGATATGTGTAATTGGTTAGTAGCTGATGCAATTCCTTTGTGTTTAGAGTATGAGCAGGAATCAGCAACAGAATGCTACTTACTTCTTGTGCAACCATTACAAACTGTACATTGCATCCAATACATTATTATTTATGTATTTATATGGAATACGTTTTTATTTATTTATACCGAATGCAAAGAAATGTGCATTATTGAATGCACATTTGCATTTGTTGAAGCAGTCAGATAAACCCTTAGAGATGGTAAATAAAGCACCCCAATATATTAAAATCAACTTAATATTATGTACCAAAAACAATAAAACTTTATGGCTGTATCACCTAATACACAAATATGTTTTATACTATGCCACTCCACAATATTAAATTAAAATTGAAAGGCTGTAAATCTAAATGCCAATGATAATTTACAAATATTAGTTAATGTTTACAATTTTATTTAGATCTTTGTGGTCAATTATTAAAATTATCCAACCCATCTTTATTTCCAAATATGAGAAGTTATGCTCTTTTACATATCTTTGGAAGATTTTCAAGGCTTAAAAAAAGTCATACACTACCTCTCAGTTTCTTCTGCCACTTCATTTCGTTAAACATGTCATCTGTTCTTTCAAAGAAGTCAGACACTTTTGATCCCTGATCATCCCTCTCTGCAGTATGAAATATCTTTAACTTGGTATCTGCTGTCAAGTATTCACAAATCTCAGGAATTGGAAAAACTATTTGCTCAAGGGTTCTATCATGCCTCACAATCTACAAATAGAAATACCATGGAAGAGTGATTCGTGAGATATAAAGAGAGCCCAGCATAAAAACAACATTCAAATTTTAAATATAAATAATGAGAGTAACAGTGGGATTATGTGCAATTACAATGACTAAAAGGCACAAATACATTAAAGGAAATATATATTTTAATTTAAAAACTAGCATAAATTGATTTCACTTTTCCATTAATTAGACTTCGAGAAAAAAAATTATTCCTAGGCAAAGAAAATAATAATACTCACATCCAGCGCAACAGAATAATTAAAAAAATTTTCACATAATATATTTAAATACACAGCATTTATATAAAATAACATGACTAGATTCAAATAACTCATTGGAAAATATTTTCATACTATCAATGATACAGATCTCTAGAGATTCAATAGGTTTAAATTGATATATTTTAACAGCTTGAGCAATAATAGTTCTTAAAATAATAGCATTTATCGACAAATTTGAGAATAAAGGCAATTACCAAACGTTTTACAATAATGCATTACCTAACATTTAACTATCAATAAAATCAATTTTTTTTCCATCAAATTATCAAGGGATGATAAATTCTGAAGAATAAATAGAAAAACATACCAAGTATCTTCAGCAACTGATTTGGTAAACCTGTAGTTGACATTTTCCATAAAGACTTAATAGGGAGGGAATTCTTTTTGCTTCAAAAATCGTAATATAGCTGTAAACACTTTATAAATTACAACAGTACCAAATGAAAATAAAATATTACTTCAATTTGGGCAGTATGCGAGGCATAGTACTCCAGGGCTTGGTTGATTTTTGGATCGCTATTATTCTCAGAAGGTTTCAGAAGAGCAGCCAGTTCTTTGTTATGTTGAGCAAGCTGATGACAAAGGATATAAATATTGTGTCCAACCTGAAACAAGGATAGGATTTTGGAAAATTAGGGGAAGGTTTGAAAGGTTGACATTATTTTACAAATATTTAAGAAGTGGACATAATTTTTGAACACTCGATAAAATCACAGAGTATAAATAACAATTAACCTCCTTTGGGGATACTCCATCTTCTCCATCACAAGATTCATCATCTCCATCATCATCTTCATCCAATGTTTCTTGATGGAAGGCTCGGCAGGATACATCCACCTAGGAAATATTCAATGAAAAATATTTTTAAATAGATAATAATATAATTCATGCAGTAAAAGAAGCCTGGGAAAGTGCTTAAGTTATAAAGATTTCTTACAGCAAACAAATCAGACAACTAACCCATTTGCAAAAGATTTTTTTTAAATGAGTGTTGAATAAACTTCAAAGGTTCCTTTTTACAAATATCATGAGACTACTTTTCCAAGTGACTACCCTGAAAATTTCATTTAGCTTTTCATAAAAATATTACAAGGAGTAAAATTAAAGAGAAAATGAAATGCAATATGGCATCATAATTAAAATCAAACATATTTATGGAAGTATAAAATGATTTTCACCTGAAATTCGCAATTACCTGTACTTATAAAAAAATTCATAATAAAGTCACCCATCTGTGACATCAAGTTTAAACAGACATAGAGTTGGTGATTAAAAGAACACAATCTACCAGTTGTCAAATCCAGAATTATCATGAAATATGAAAGAAAACGAATTTGGTTCTGCACTATTCAAATAAGATATTCAACAAAATCCAAAGTAATCAGATTTTTCAGTAGTGTCACCTTCGGATGCATACTTTTTTTAACTATACCAGTTAATTAAAAAATGGAAACAAATAAATAGAAAAAGCAACTATAACTTGCAAACATTCTATGACAGCAGCACCACAAAGAAATTGGGTATGCTTTTGCATTCTGTAAAATACTGACCAGCTGTTTTGGGTTCATGTTGTATAAAATCCTTTCAGCATTTTCACTGTCTCCTCTGCTTTCCATAATGGCAAGTAATAATTTAGAAGCATTGTTCTTTAATTCTAGAACTAAATCCATCCGTGTTTTCCCAAGAGGATTGATGTCATTCAATATCAAAGCAGTTATAATGTCTAAACCATTAGATTCATGAGTTGCAATACAATTTTGATTGTCATGACATGGTCCTTGACAATATTCAGTCAATGTTTCCAAAGTCTGGTTGATCAGAGAAACATTATTCTCATTGATATATAATCCTAAGAGTCCCAAACCACCAGTGGTAGATCCACAAATACAGTCCAGAAACATTAATGTTTCAGAGACAAGATTATAATTTGTCTTGTTGTTTTGATTCCTTAGAAGATTCTGTAAGATAAAAATACACTTAAAAGATGAGTATAAACTGAAAATTGGTCAATTTTATAATAGAATGCTAAATAATAGAATGATAAGCTTACCTGAAGATCTCTGTTGTGATTTTCACATAGCAGCTGAAGAAATCTTAGAATTGGTTGCATTACTAATACCTTAACAGAGAGAGCATTTTGATCTTCACGGTCTCTGTGCCTTTCTAGTTTTTCTGCAAGCATGTCTTCTAAAGCTGAACCTGGTCCCAAGATAATAGAAGAGACTTCTTCTCCTGTAATGGAAATCAAATGAAAGGATGAGATGAAAAATATTACGCAACAGTGATGGAAAAAGATCTAATATAGAGTGTAGAAAGTCATAATACTAATGAGGCTGAAAATTATGTTTCCATTCACTGAGATAAACTTAATGAACAAACCAGTGCCTGTTCGTGCTCCTGCATATGCCTGTGATGTGGCCATTGCAGCTTGGTTTAATTCCTCTCTTAATTCATCAGTGATTATGATTCCATTTGGTTTTCCTATGCCATCATTATAATTTACATTAGGAGAATTCTTACGTAAAATAAAAATACATATTTCATAAAAGTGAAATAAAGTCCCAAAGCTGAATTTGATCATGAAACGTTTGAAGTATAAAAGATGACTGACCTCCTCTTTTCTTAGAAAGTTTTTCCAATTCCTTTCCTTGTTCTTTGTCTTCATGAGCTTTTGCTGCCATATCAGAGGTGTTGACTGTCACTGTTGACTTGATCTCCTGCTGCGCATCCTTCATCTTGTCATAAAATACCTACAATATGATGATTAGTCTCACAACTTATTACCTCAAATTAAATTTAAGGAGCTGAAATGAATTAAAAACTTTGGATCAAGGAGAATCTAGCTATATTTCATAGAAGCTATACACATCTCAGCTATGAATTTAGTTAACATTTCACCCATAAAAAGGCTTCAAAGATTCAAGGCTTCCTTACCTTGAAAAAAGCTTGACTGAGGTCTCCACCCATCAATTTACTGTACATACTCTTCTGAATGATAGGATTACCACCTTCCAGAAGCGCGATTCCCAACTCAACAGCTTCTTCAAATATTGATGGAGAATTGACAGACTTGATAACAAGTTCCACTACTAGATCAGAAGCTCCTTCTTTATCTAAATGACTTTGAACTTCGTGAAGAGTTCTGCCAGCTCTACTCAGTATTTTCGCTAAAAGAATAAAGAATTTGCAATTGACACTGATATACATTCCCAAAACCTATATACAATTCATGAATATAATTAGCATTGAGATAGATTGCCAATGAAAATTAAAGTATCATGATAAAGCTACATCTTACCTCCAGGCCCATGAGTTACAGGAGCTAACTGAACTGATATTCCAAGCTCCACAGTTTCCCGTTTTTGCTGAAACGACTTCCCAAAATATCTATTGAGAAGGCTATTCCTCAATACATCTCCCTGAAAAATCATTGAGTTTTTAAGACGCTTTAATTTTTTTTGCAAACTGGAGCTAAGTAGTAAAATGGTAAACTATATGGCATGATACATTTTACGGTTCGACAAAGGGTTTTAAATTTTGAAAAAAATAAAATACAACAGTTACAGAAATTGTCAAAGAATAATGAAAGTAGCTAATAGCCTATAATAGCCTGTAAGCTAGTAGCCTATAATTGAAACATGAAGACTCTTAAATATAAAGCAAATGATAAGTGAGCTAGTAAAGTAAAAAGAGTAAAAATAGACAAGATATTCATAAAACCAACAGAGGTTTTCAATGCTTAAGTTATACAAAGGAGGGACCGCATATAACTGATATTTATCATAATTACAAATATAGTGATTTCAAATTAATAGAATTAACTTATGGATCAAAAATATTTCTTCTTAGGAGTTAAGAGAATAACTATTCATCTCAAATTATCAATATCATCATGAATGAATACATATTATTGATGAAAACTGGAAAAAAAAACTGAAAAACCATGCCATTTAAAAGGTACGCTATTGAAAATTCTTATAAATTAACTTAACAATACAAATCAAATCTCCCTCATTATAAAATGTTCAAGAGCAGCAATTGTTATCAATGAGAAAAATTTGAAAACCATAATAACAAAATCATTGCAACGAAAGTAATAGATTCAAATAATATTATTGTATTTATCCCGTTCTTCAAGCAAAAACTTGTATTTCAAAAAGCACTTAATATTTTATCTGATTTTATATAATGACATTAAAAGGATGTAAGTTTCATTCTCACAAAAATCTTGAAAAGTTAAACTTTGAGAGATTGAGTAAATCACTGGAATTAAAGATGCATGAAAAGTATTTAACAAGCAGTGGCTATGATAAGGTTAGTAAATACATAAGTTACTTGGAACTATATGTTTAAGTTAATGACACTAATCAACTCAGGAGATTACCTGCAAAAGACAAACCATCTGAGACAGAAGACTCACTAATTCTACAAAATGACTAACATAAATTTGCATAGGAAAAAATTCAATATAATAGTTTAAGCATAATTAAAATAAAGGTTTCGAGAAGAGTCTACTGAGATCTTCGGACAAATTCCTTTTTTAAACAAAATGATATGGAAAAAAATAAATATCCCACTAATGTAGTGGTTCACAAAATTTTTTTAATGGCAACCCATTTTAGATTTTAAAAAATGTTTGGGACCCCACTTTCTCATCTATCTAATTTGAACAATAAAACAGAAAATAAAGGGATTCACACAATATATTTTAGGGCTTAGTAAGGCTCCTGCCACCCAATGATTACCTCGCATATCTCATATGTTGCCAAGCATAAAAAAATTATTTAAATTATTGCCATTTTCTCAACTAGCTTAAAATTTCATTTTGGATTTCAAAACCAGGGATCTTCCTAAAAATCCAAGGCAACCCACTGGTCAGACACCAGTGCCCAAGAATAATAAAAAGTGAGTTGGAAAATTATTAACCCGAAGGATTACCTCACTAGAGGGGGTAAGAAGATAGTATCCCACAGTACTCTTAACCCTCTCAATGCCCATGCCTTGAATTCAAGACATCCACATGACATGTATAGTGGGACTGCAAAACCCAAAACTCTTTTAAGATTACCTGAAGCATACAATTTTGATTGACTTCAAGGCATATTTGCTTCAAAAAATTTATTTAGTTCTCCAGTCAATCGAAATAATTTTCACTATTTTTATATAAATGAAACTATGAAATAAAGGAAAATATCTTTTGCATTGAGTACTAAATTTTTGAATTATCCTTGTATTGAGCAGGTTAAGGGTTAATGGGAAAAACTACATGTAAGTGAAGAAAAATTACGCAATGAATAACACTTTTCACAGGATTGAATGAGAAGAGACCAAGATGAATACATTCATACATACATTAAACAGAGAAAACAGTATGAAAAAGATCTATTTTTCTCTATCCAGTACACAAAGACAAAAAAGTTTTATTTATCATGACAAGCAGGAGCACAAGCAAGTTTATCAAATTTAAGTTACATTTTTTAATAGCAAAGTTGAATGTTATTATAACGCAAAATTACCAAAAGAATTTATAACAAAGAAGCAAAAACTAGGATAAAATTGTAAGCGTTACAATCTCACTACAGAAAGGAAACTAATTGGAAATTAATCTGAGAATTAAAAACATAAATTCCTTTTTAGATGATAAAGCCTATTTTCTTTACAGTAGCAAGTAATACAACAAATACCAAGTCATGCATATCTATACAATGCTTGAAAATAATAGATTGAGAAATACAAATTTTGGTTACTCTACTTAGAGAAAAATGTGATATAGAGCATATAGATTGACTTGGTATCTATATGGGAATATTAATTTCCTCAATGACATGAAAACTGTCCTAGGAATTGGTAACACAAGGCATAAATTACAGGCATAACTAAAACAACTCATGCACACTAACTTAAAATACCTTCAGATGTTACAAGTAAAAATGAAAGAATAGAAAAGATGTAATACTTAATCAGATCTAGAAATTTATATCATGTACAGTCATACCCTTAACTGTTCTTCAATTTCCAGTTCATTCAGAGCTCTAGGGTCACCCTGACAGCATGTTTGAGAAAAGGAGAGTTTATGTAACAGCATTCTTATACTCCAATTTTAATCCTTTGAGAAATAGCAACCATAGATTGTTAATAATAGGAAAGAAATATTAGTGCACCTTTAAAGCCCATTGAAGCATCAAGCAAATAAGAACCTCTGGTCACCAGGACTTAACGCAGTACATAGAACACATACTCAATGTCTACAGTTTTTAAAAGATATTAGTTACTATAATAGTAAATAAGAAGTGAGTTTTGGAGAAGAAAGGTACGATCAAAAGAATTTAGAGTAGTCTATAACAGAAAGATATAATTTAAAATTCTTAGTTACTTTAGAGACAAGTAGGTATACAAACTTCACTAGATAAAGATACATGAGAATTTGGTGAAATTTTTCAATCAATGAATTTGATCATATATTACATGCATGTTCTTGTAAATGAAATAAACCTCTTCTCAGATTCAAAAACTATCAAATTTAGATGAGACATAAAGTAATGAATACCTTCAATGACCTGGAAAAAATTTTTCATAATGATCAATGAATATTTTAGGAAATGAAACTGAAAAGAGCATTTCATAAAGTACCTCTTGAACATTGCAATGACATAAAATGTCTTTCATGTAATTGTATAAAGAAAAATTCCAGAGATAAATCCTAAGAAACTGAATTCTTTAAAATAAAAATATAATTTGTAAGACTAATTATAACTAAATTGGCAATAACTTATGTTTTTCTGTAAAAGTAAGGAAAATATATAAAACCTCTTGAAACACTCCCTCAGAAGCAAATACAGCATAAATTACCTTCTCTCCATACTCTGGATCTATAGCCATCATTTCTCTCAAAGTGCGAAGAACCTTCACACAGAGCTTTTCTTCTTTTTCTTCTAAAAGTTTTTCAGTATGTTTAATCAATCTGCAAAATGTTAAGGATTAAGAAATAAGTACAAATATTATCACTAAATCTAAAATTAATAAGGTCCTCAAAAGTAAACAATTTAATTGCAATAAAGGTTTTAAAAATTTCTAAAATCCTAACCTTCTGATGAAGCCACCATTTTCACAACGTTTCTTTGCCTCAGTTCCTGGAGGAAAAAGTAGCTCTGGGCGGTATAAAATATCTACCAGAAGTGAAAGTTCAGATTGCACTAGAGGTTTAAGTTGATCTTCTAAAAGTGACACTATGTCCTGAAGACCTTCAATTATGCTTCTGTCCAAACGCATTAGCTAAATGTGAGAAAATAAAAAATACAGGGATCAGTAATTTATATACTTCTATTTATTTATAATTCTGCATTTTTGCACTTCAAATTATATACCTTTTCAGTTTCAAGGAATTTAATACATAAATAAAGAGTATTATTTAACATGATTTTAGTGATTGGTAAACAGTAACCTTATCACAATGGGGCCTAAGGAGAAAATCCTATCAGTATAAAATAGAAAGCCAACCAGAGGTTCATTACCTGAGATTGTGAGCGCTCCATCTTAGGAGATTTAGCAGCTTGCAACCATTTGCTTGTCTGCCTAGATAACATTGCAGCTTTGTTAAACATCGATGCAACTTGGCTTTCGAGGTCAGATGGGATTGCAATTCCTCTTGTTTTTGCTAAAATTCATTGAAAATTTTCTCAAGGAATTCATAAAATGGGAAAATATAACACATACGGGGTCATACACAAATTACGTAATGCAAAATTCTCCAATTTTTAACACCCCCTTTCCCCCCATGTAACAGGAACGTAACGCCTGGCCCTCCACCCAAATTGCATTACATAATTTGTGTACGGCCCCTAAGTTGGGAAAATTAATTGAGCAAATTATTTTATGAGTCATGGACTCATTTTTTTTAGATATATATTTTAAGTTCTGTGTATCAGATCATGAAAAGACATTACAGAATTAATTGTCAAAAAGACATCACAATTTTTTTTCCATTAACTATGCTACAAGTCAGTAAAAGCAATAATCGCAATATGAAATATTTGCATTAGAATTCAAGAGAAAGTGATCTGTAAATTATTATTATTTGACCCTTTTTAGGTTGAGGTTATGCCTGATTGGGTCTAACTAGGGTAATTATCAATACCTGATTTTTGACTAATGAAAAAATCAACATGAAGAGATAGACATACCAACATCAGACAAAGTCCGTATACAATTTTCCACATTAAATCTGTGAGAGGCAGTGAGCCAAGTGCACTGAGAGACACGGAATGCTGCCTGAAGTAGTTGAACAAATATGGGCTGACGAGTCTGAAAAGTAAAGATGTATATAAGTGAGGAATTAGAATAAATGTTTATCCTATACATGGATTTAGATGAATTTCTCAGGTAAATAATGAACAATGAAAGAATATCATTTTTATTTAGTAAATAATTCTTAGTAAATAAAGTAAATGGTAAATAAATTCTTTCCACAAAGTTAAGAAAACAAAATCCAAATTAATAAGCAAGGTATAATTTGAATTTAATATCATTAAATACTAAAATTGATCAAATGAACTTACACATAACAGATTTCATAAAACAAAACTTTACCATAAAAATTTGAAAACTAAGAAAATATTAATAGGCCTAGGAAGTTTTTCAACAGACTGTGCTAAATCTATAGTTACTAATAAACTAATGAGAAAAAATTAACAGGTTATGTAAGCTTAGGGAATACAAACTTTAAAATTCATAATATATTTTAAAAAACTGAAATTAAATAAGGAACCATTTAGCTTTTAAAACAGGATAATAAGAAAGCATATTAACACAGCTAAAAATGACGTTTCTATTTCAAAAATAAGACTTTTCAAATTATGAAAATGAATGTTACTTAGAGAGCTCAGGTGATGATGGAAATAATGCCCTGCTCACATAGAGAAGTAAATTCCAGGCATCACAGAAAATAAGCAACTTAAAATGGGCAACATTCAACAAAACATGCACACAATATAACAGTTACCGAAACATTTACATGAATTTGATGGACAAAGCACAGCATGAAGCAAAAGCAAAATGAAGAGTTCTACTGATGTATAAGTGTGTCATTTTCATGAAAATTACCATTATGTATAGAAATGAGCTACATCATAAGATGAGTCCATATTATACGAATCAGTGTACTCACTTTCCGAAGATATTGTAAAGAGTTACAACTTCGCTGACTCCAAAACATCCTGGCTTCAAGTAGATGTTTCTATGGATATACCCAATGCCATGACAACCAGTTCATGCAATGCAGAAATGCTCTCTATATTAATGATTATGTACATGCAGATAACAATAAAAACAATACAAAAGAAACCACAAAATTTTACTACATAATACACAAAGCATGCAAAACAAAAGCCAAATTTTGACTTCTTGACACCATTTACTATAAACAATAAAATAATCCAAAAAAGCCAGGTTAGCTTACATTTTACGGCATTAACTTACATATAGCATAATATACAGATAAATTTATGGCTAGGATTGTGTATATGTGTGACAGAAGAGTGAATCGGAGGATTAACATACGTCATTTTCCTACAAGCCAGATTTTGCTTACTTTTATGAATGACATCCCATTACATTATTAAATTTAAAATGAAAAAAAAACAGGTGGCTTTAAATACAAGTTTGTGACTGTGTTTCTCAAGTTAAAAATTAAGTGTATTTCAAGCAAATAACTTTAGCTTTAAGGGTGATGGAAATAGAGCCTACTTCAAAAGATTCCTACAGCATTAAACATAAAAAATAAGCTGGTAGATATAAATGATAATCTGTGGAAAATGTTTGTATATCTACTTGAAATGTAATAAAAAGTGTTCCAGAGGTTCCAAATTAAACATCTTCAAAACATGATTAAGGAGAACATTTTGGACAGGGCATGCTTGATAAAAAATAAAAGTCAGCACATACACAAAATCACCATAAAATAATAAAAAATTTTCTAAGTACATTTTTATAATTTTAATATAAACAACAATCAGTTGGAATAACAACAAGATAGACAGTTAATTTATTGTACCTAAGAATAATTGTTAAGACCTTTAATAGAAACCAACCCTTGAACTGAGATCATTATATTATGAAACAATATTATATAAACAAAGACAGTTTAAGCAAAAGCCCAAAATTCCGAAGACTTCATTACAACCAATTTTATCTTAATAAAGAAATTCAAGATTATATCTTAGCTCACAAAATGTTGAAAAAAGCCATGAATTAGAAGATAAAGAAATTCTTGAACATTCTGTTAAAAGACACCATCCATAAATTATATTAAAAGTTAAATTAAAATGTTACAGAAAATAATTATAAACCATAATAAAAACTCATAAATTTAAAAGAATAAGAGGACATCGATTACGTTTCTAAGAATAGTAAATGAAACACAACAAACAAAAGAACTCCAGCTCTACCAAATATTTATAAATATAACAACCTATACATCAATAATTACTGATGAAGAAATTAGAATGAAAATAAAAGTAATGAGAGCAGTTACATTCACAGTACCTGTACAGTTGTACTTTGATCAGAGAATGGGCTGTTGAAGAAAGTGTTAATGATGTTCATAACACAATTTGTTACATAATTTTCCAGGGCTAAATCTGCATGTTTGCGATCATGGGTGGCATTAGCAACTATGCCCATATCAACTAAAAAGCTTTTCTCAAAGAGGCTCCACATGTGGTTTGAGGTATATATTTCCTTCATTTCTACTTCTGTGTCAATATAACAGTGATTGAGGAAGTTAATGTATGCTTCTTTGACCTAAAAAATAAAGCAATTTGTTAGGCTAAACGTACATCATTATTCATCATTTTAATTGTAATTTAACTGTCATATTACAGTAGCCCACGGTTATCACAAAATCCACATAAAAAAATAGTAGAAGTTTGTGAACATATACCCATAGCATAACAAATTTCCTGCTTTAACACTAACTAAGATGAGTTAATTTATGATTATACCCACTCAATCAAGTTTCAAGTCCAAGAAATCACTATATCAATGACGCAATCAGAAACAATTTTAAAGATATAAGATGAATCAGATAGTATATGAAATTGAAAGAGAACTTGCCTCAGGAATGCAATCTTGGTGTGTTACCATAGCCACAATATCATCCAAGGGAAGCAAACTGTGACATTTAATTTCTGTGTACACATTTTTCCCCATGGTACAACAAGCAAGGAGCTTCACTAACTCCACGTGATACCTGAAAAGAAATAATTACATGAAAAGAAACAATCACAGCAAAAGAAATAATTACATGATAAGAATTTAAAAGTAGTTATTAAGTATGATAAACTACTGTCTTTCCATACATAAAAGAATCACTCACCTTAGAGCACTGCTTTCGTCCATCCGATGCCGTTCAGATCTCATCATTTCAACAAAGTGATTGAAGGATGCTTTATCATTATAAAACACAAGCACATCTTCTCCTGCATTAACTAACTAACAAAGAAATAAAAATTGTGAATATTGAAACAGAAAAAACATCTTCTGATACCATCAACTTTTTTGAAGGTTTTAATGCAAATGTAATGTAATGGAAATGATAAACTAACAGTATTACAAACTTTAAGCATAGTGTTAAGGATACCACCAAATGCATGGAAATTAGGGGGCAGAGAAAGCTTAATGGGTAGGCAAGGGAATGCTAAGGAAGAAATACCAAAGGAATTTGGTTCAGTTAATCTTCTTTGTTCCATCAACTCCCCTATGTCTTCTTGATAGGGAAGAATGTACTCCTCAAAGACAAAAACAGGGAAACAGTTGTGGGTATCCAAACTGCATGACCACTATACTTTTTATTAATAGAAGTACCACTGTCAAGTGAGCCAAGGACCTTAGTTAAAAAAATATTAAGATAAAAATTCTTACCTCTTGCATAACCATGTCCTGACATTTCCTGATAAATTGATTTTCAGCCTTCACAATTGTCTGAAGAAATTTTAAATATTGCACATGTCTACCATGAGTCTCTATACAATGAACAAAATGCTGAATAACTTTTTCATTTACTTCATTGCATAATGTAGAATTGTCTTGGAAAATACTGCACACAGTCTGAGCTTCCCTAATCTATAAATAGAAAGAAAACTCAAATGAGTTCAGTAGATTTTTATAACCTAAAGCATATCTTCTGATTATAGCCTGAAATATATAATCTGTTATAAGCTAGGGAAGACTTACTCCTGGGTTGAGGAAAAGGTCTAATTGTTTGTGAAGTAAGGCTTGATTTTGCTGGTTACCCAGGCAAAAGTTCTGCAGAAATTCGTGAGCTAACCTCATTAACTCATTCATTCTAACATCTTCCTTTTTGTCATATGGTATTTGCAACAAATCCAGCACAACAGTATGGACACCCACATTTCTGAGGAGCCTTTGTTCATGTTTTCTAGGTTTGATGGTTCCACCAGCTCCTGGTTGTGTGCATAATTTGTTCATCCGAATCAAAATCTGTCAGTTAAAGGATGAATGGGAAATAAATTAATAATATTCAAATATATATTCACATGGAAATAAAGAAATATTATTATCAAGCAAATTATGACCAATGCTGTAGATACAAACTTCTAATTGTAAAAAACAAACTTAATTGTAAGTGCATGTACATGGCATTAAATCATATATAAATAGATAGAAATAGATAGTAAATAAAACTCACGGTAGCATTAAATGTAAATTATGCGGCCTCAATTTTCAAATCGAAAATGAAAATCAAAGCAGCATACACTTCTTCACTTTATTAAATGGTACTTTGCTCGAAGAGAGTTAGAAATCATTCTAACCCCCTAAATAACTTAAAGCAGTAGAGCAGTATTGAAAAGTTAATAAATTCTCTCTTTTTTGGTCTTATAATTACCAGTTGAATCTTTTTGTATTCCTCAGCTTGTTCTGGATGTAAGGGTGGTCCAATATCCAAATCAATTGCAGACCCCTGCTTGTCAGTTGAACCCAGAGTTGGAGGACTTTTCTTTGGTGGGTCAGTCCTCTCACGAGAATCATCATCACCATCATCTTTGCTTTTCTTCTTCTTCCCATGTTCTTCCACACATTTTGATTTGTACACCCACAATTCTGACTTTTCTACCGATTGTCTCAGTACATCTAAATCTGCCTTTATTTGCTTATAAGATTCAACATCACTGTCAGACACAAGCAGTTGTACCTGAAAGAATTTTAACCTTGTACACTTGAACCACATTCTGCAACAAATTTTCACACGAAGAAGTCAGAATCAATGAAAACATATTTCATTACCTGTTTAAAAGCTTGAAGTACTTCTTGTCTTTGGCTGAAGTGGCGAAACAGCAAGTGTAAAGCCCCAGATACCAGTGGGGGATAGTCATGCATTGTCAGATGCAGGAGGACACGCAAAAATGTACGCCCACCCTGGCCATCTAAATCTAAGGCAGCACATTCTTCACTAAAAGAGAATAGTTATGCAATAAAACAGTTGAGATCATGAATATATTCCACCAACAATAAGAGTAGATATAGTAGTTTACCTGCTACCAAAGATTCCTTCAGCTTGAGTTCCAATACTTTCCAGATCAATACCTTTCTGTCCAATGGTCTGTGCATCCCCTGATGCTTTCTCTGTTTCATCAAATTCACGCTTGAAAATGGAGAGCAGGCAGCTTATCCGGTAGTCTAACCTCACATCCAAGATAAACTGGAACAAAAAGGTATGATTAACATAAAGTTAGAAACATAGTTAATCTATAAATTATATATCAAACAAAGGAGACTGTAGCCATGGAATTGCGCGATGGATAAGTAAGATTAATGAAGTAAGACTTAATGAAAAAACTGATACAAAAATCATTCAATTCATCTATCATAAAATATTTACCTGAAGAATTTCAATTATTTTCAACTTGGTGTCCATGACCAGGGGGTACTCCTTCTTCAGATGCGATGGCTTCTTTTGAACTGCTGGAGATATCACAGACCTTCCGAGTCCTGCAGCTCCAAGGGTAAGGCTGGTCATAACAGCACCCATATCCCCAATGGAGCGCAAAACTCCCCCTTCTGCTACAGTTTACACATGGAAAGACACCACATCATGCAAGCAAGCAAGCAACAGCTAAGTCATGCAAAATGCAACATCAAAAATAACAAATACGCAAGTATTTTGGCAAAAATTGTCAGCATTGAACAAAAATACATTTGAAGCAATTAAAATGGTGAAAAGTTACAAAAACTTGTGATTCAATACCAACAATTCAGCACAGTGATTTTTAATTAAAAAAATATAGCAAATTAGTTCAATACTTCATATCATTAGCAAATCAACTAAAAACTACATTCCTCTAGTATTTGATTATATTTACATAAAATTAATTGACACACATTAAAAATGTTTCATGAATTAATTTTGAAATTATGAGTAATGTGAGTGTACAATTAACACAACTATGATACTGATTAAACCTTCACAGCAAAAGATATACCAATAGTGCTTAACACAAACAGAGATTATGGTTATTTTCAATGATCCTGAAAACTGTCCTCATAATAAATTCCATCTTCATAAGAAAAACTATTTCCTTGGAGAATACTTTCAAATTTATTCTTCAGGAAACTACATGAAAATAAAATAATTAGGAAATTTTTTATGGATAAACAACTATTCCAAAATTAAAGTTTTAAATATTAAAATATACATAATAAAAATATTCATGGCCAAATGTTATTCATACCACTTGAGATAAGTCCATGAAATGCTGAGTTCTTCTGCATTAGGAGAGTATTTTCGTTATTTCTAGGTAACATTCTGAGTTAAAGAACATGTGCAATAATGAAAAGATGATATTCTTAAAAACCTTGTAAGGCAAGAACTGCATCATAGATTCAATATTCCATGTGAGATATAACAAAATAAGAGAAAATAATTCTTTTACAATGATAAAGTTTAATTAGAAAGAAATATGTAGGTAAAATGCTGCAAACATAAGTAAAAAGTACAACTGCTTCTGCTGCACCAACTCAAAGTCAAGTTTACACCTGATTATAATTCAAATTGTATCTCTAAGAGAAAAACTGTTTAAGGGTTGCAAAAATATTCCAGTAAAGAATTTAATATATTTCTAAATCATTTATAGTGGATTAAATACCGCAAGTACTTTCTAGCATAATTAAAAGTTCAAACTAAATCTATGTCAGAGAAAGTTTTCATTATATCATAATAAAATGAGATTCATTATTAAAAGTAAAAATTGTGTTTTATTTCAAAATGAGGCTGACATAAAAATCTCTTCCATAAATTTAGTTCAAATTTTCAGATTTATTTAAACAGAATTTAATAACAAAAAATGCTTTTTAAAGGTATATTTATGAATAAATTATATTTAGGAAGCAATGAAAAAGTAGCATAAATATTAGGCCATTCACATAATTGGCATTCAAGCATCTTTTCCTGAAATTATGCATGAGCAATAGATTACCTTTTTTGCCTTTTCTACTTTTTATGCATGATCTCAACACAATTACCGTCTGGTCTGCTGTTGCATTTATCTTAACATGGAAAATAAAGTAAATAATTTTATAATTGCAGATGATTTAATGGTAAACCATTGACGCTTACCCAAATTTAGAATTTAAAATTTTAGAAAAGGTCAGCATTTAAGAAATAAAACCACACACGCAGTAAAGGACTTATAAAAGGTTGAAAAGATAAATAAGATCAGTTCAAGTTATCTATGCAGTATCATAATTTAATTTCAATCTAGTATGCACAAAGTATTAGTTATGTATAAAACCACTTAACTTTTTGAATGGAGAGAATCATTTTGAATAAAAGCAAAACATTACATAGTAATAAAAAATGTAACTTTGGATACATGCAAGACATTTTAATTTTCAACTTAAAGTTTTATGACGGCTCAATTTCTTCAATAGCATCCACTAAATGCTTTCAAATTCAATCATCAGACAGGATTTCAATCAATTTGCTATGCTCCAGTATCTTTAAATAAAATATTTTCAGATAAAGGTATGAAACCATAAAAAATAAGTATAATAAGCATAAAATAAAATATAATGGTAATTTACATACGTTAAAGAAAGAGATGCAGGTTTAAGTTTCATTGTTGCAATGTATTAGGACATTTAGCAACCTGTCAACTGAGAGTTAAGCCAAATTCACTTTAGCATTATTAAAACAATGCAGGCATGTGTTGGTGATTTAATACCATATCAACATTACTAAATATTCTGCCTAAATACATTTCACAGCATTGTCTACGAAGTGTTAAGCATTAGGTGAAGCAAAACATTGTATGCAAGATAACTACCGTATTTGACGGCATATAAGACGCACCGGCATATAAGACGCACCCTCATTAAGTTGGCCACTCACAAGGAAAAAAGTTTTAATAGTCCGTGCGAAAGCGCGGTACCACAATAACTTAAAATGTAGTTTATTTTAGTTGTCACGTTTCGTAAAAGCCAAATATTAACACAATCATTGAATGCAATTATGAAATAGGTAGTATAGACCATCTGGGCTAAAAATAGCATTCAGTATTGAAAGTTAATCTGTGGAGGTTGAACCTTCACATATAAGACGCAGGGAAATTTTTTGAGACATAATTTAGGAAAAGTCTTATATGCCATCAAATACGGTACTTACTCTGTCAAGTCTAAGAGATTTTCACATTGTGTCTGCATGCCAAATATTCATGTGCTTAGATTTTAGTTCAAAATTGAATTCAATTTCTTTAATTTTTCCATTTCTTATAGTTCCAGAATATTAATATCTATGCATTTAAGTTTTCATGCTATTCATTTAAGAATAGTTTTATAATTAAATGGAAGTGTTATATTTTTTAATGGCAAAGTTACATTAAATGCTTGTTTACATACAGTAATAATTCACATATTCTAAACAGTAAGAAGCATGGCCATTCACCCAATAACAAGGAACCAAAGATAAGTAGGCAGTTGCAACACACAACTTTCGGTCATCTTCACAAGTTAACATGAAAAACTAGTCTCGCCTCCAAGAACATCTGACCCAATTTAATCAAACAAAATAATAAATTATATAAACATAAAAGTTGAGATATATATTTATTTATATATAGATAAATTATGTGCACAAAGTAAAAAATTTGCTTCTTCACTAAATAGAAAATGTTAGGAAAAATGGTTTTTAAAACTTCAGAATGTTTCCAGAAGAAAATTTCATTTAAAAATTACAAAAGCTGAGAAAACCCATTTAAAAGTCTTTAAAATATATGCAATCATAAAATATATTTTTACAAAAATATACTTATTTCAAAAATATGTAGCATATTCTAAATATAACAATGCAAAAATCAAATTTCAGTGAGAATTACCTTCATCTTTATCTGTTTCAATTTGAGCAGCTTAAAAGAATAAAAAAAAACTTTATTAGACATGCATAACTATACCAAAACCTTAATCAAAAAATTCTGAAACTTAAATGAAATTAATTTTTATTACAAAAATTTATTTTACCTAGTATAATCTATGTATTCTGAAAGTAAGAAAATGCATGTACCTTTCCTGCAATATCTGAAAGTAAAGTATATTAGTAAATGTAATGCAAAGATATGGCGGTATTTTTTTATAAAAATAATGAAAAACCCAAGAAATTCACAAATAAAGGTGATAACTTATAAGGGGGCTTCAGAGATAAGGCTGGGTACCATGGTATAGAAAAAAATCAAATCTACTGTATGTTATAATTGTTACATCATTTATTGTCATCAGGATCAGGGATTACTTTTAGCTAAAATCATGGCTGTATAAAAAGGGGGATAAATTCTACACGTTGATCCCAAATATTTCAGGTGAAGAATCAAGTTCATTAATTTTCAAAAGCTTTAATCAATTCGGCACTAATTCTCTATCTGAGCAGTCATGACAGAATATTAAAAATCCTAATTAATCTAGGTCTTAATTTAAACTTCTTTGTGTTGACCTATTTCCTGGGGTACTAGTGAAAAGTGCGGAGGGAAAATTAGTAAAATGTAGCACCTTAAGAAAAAAACGTTCTGAAGTTACTGATTGAATTATCCAGATGTTTTTACAATTACAATTAGTAGGAGAAGTACAATTTCATTATGTTATTGGTTTTCCATTGCAAAATTCTACAAACTAACAATGCAGCCTCTAAAGAATTTCAGTCTAAAGCCACTGATCTTTCTAATGCCTTGAAAAGTTTGAAAATTTGTCTGGAAGAATTGGAAATGTATCAACATGAATTTGAAAATTTACAAAAGGAAGCAAATAGTGTCGCTTGCAAGTGAAAAACCTCACTGATCTTCCTTAGCCAAAAGAGAAGAGACAGCATTTCTCATATTCTATCAACAACCATTTCATTATTTCAGGATAGAGGAAGATCAAAACCCTATCACTTAGTGACTTGCTGACTATGTAATCTCATTCCACAGGAGACCAAACCACTAGCTTGGGAGGATAATCCAGAATGATTACAAAGCAATGCTTTCATATGAGTGGTAGAAACAAAGACAAGATCAGGAGATTTTACCAAAACAAATTTACAAAAAAAATATAACCTAAAAGATAGGAGAACCAACAGGTTATTACTCTTTCAGTATTTTCTCATAAAAAAACACTCAGTGAAAAAAGCAATGAACAATTTGCTGAGCTTATAGACACGTAAAACATAAATGCAAAAATTATACTAAGAATTATGCTTCATGAAAATTATCAAAAATAGACAATGATTTATAATAAAAATGCTTCAAATAAGCAAATTATACACACTTACAATAGGACACAAAATGCGATAGCGATTTTAACAACCATCGACGTAAGAGCAGAAATATCTGCCCTCCAAATTCTTCACCTGAGAAACAAAAGCTGCTTTTTAAGCCCGCCGCACTAACAGAGTTAGAATAATTAGAAAGTTACCAATAAAAATCAACAGTAAAATATACTCCTTGTAAATATTCCTTTCTATAATATACAAAAGTAGAGTAGATTGGAACTCAGTAAGCATTTACCATCATCCTCTGATCATGACATAAATACTGCTGACCTACCACAATTTCATATTCTCTCTTTAGGTCTTATAATGTACTGATCTCTCATTAGTTATCAAACTATACTAAAACTTTTCATCTGCAATTAATTAAGTGTGATGAAAATAATGGCATTATAAAATCTACATAAAATGAGTGGTCAATCTCATCTCCATTATACTTAATAAAAAGGAGCTATGAAAGAGAAATTTCATGACTAGCTTTTCAAAACAACATAACACCCTTACGTATTATCATAGCTTCATAAACTGATTCTGACAAATTTTATATAAAAGGAAAATTACAATCTAGTATATAGAGGATTGATAGTCAGATCCACAAAGAAACTGCTAGGGTAATTCATTTTAATACTAAGGTCAGTATAAAATTTCACTGCCTTTTTATTTAGATCACCTTCATGATTTTGATAACAAACCTTACGGGAATTCAGAATAATAATGAAATTTTATTCTTAGAAGACAGATCTGACCAGTACAATAGAAGTGGAAATACTGGCCATTATCTGGGTTGCCTATACAAAAGCTTGTGAGGAGATTAATTATCAGAAGTCTATTACACAAAACAGATTATCGGTGAAATAGCAGTTGTTCTTAATCAAAATATAAATAGACTGTTAAAGAGGTAAGAATGCATAAAAGGTACAGAATAAGCATCTACAACTTCTTTTCCTCACCTGTCTTATAGTTAATATTTATTCAATATTTAAAATATGATTAACATCAAATAATTAATTTTCTCATTCTAAGTATCTTAACTACAGTATCAATTTGCCTACTTACAGTCAATGTCACCAGTGGGTATTTTTCCATTGATGAATTCATTCTCAGAGACACAATCCAAAATGCTCAACAGAGTTTTTGTCAAGCGAAGCAGATCACTAAAGCTGTAAAATCCAAAGTATATCAAGTCTCTTGCTAGCTTAACAACCTGTAAAATAAATTAAGTATGAAAAACTGAGTAACATAAAAATTCATGTCATACAATCAAACTTAAAAGGTACATGAAAAAGTAAGTTCTACCTCAAATGTTAATTTATTCTGATCTTGATCAGCAAAACTCCACATTTTTGCTACAACATTGCAAAGGTAGTCTTCTACAAACATGATTGTAGAACTAAATCTAGCTCTTACAGCTTCTTTGTTGTGGTCTGGAGTCTTGTTGCTGTCATAACTAACAAGATGCGTGACATGATTAAGATGATAAAAACCAAGAAATAGACAATATATAACACAAAAATAAAATATTGTAAAGTTACTAAAAGCTTACTCATGAATTGACATCTTGGGAGGTATCTCCGACCAAAGGCGTGCATATTTTACAGGTGTCACAGGTTCTTGAGGATCCCTATCTACATGAAGGTGAAGCATTAATCTACAAAATGAAGCCCGCAACTCATATGGAACAGTTTCATCAGCCATACATCTAGAGAGAAATTATAAATAATTAAATGTAATTCATATGAAGTAATGAATTGTACATTAGTCATTGAATAACTTATGCTTATTTGATTTCAATTCAATCTGCAAAGTTCTCAGAAATTCGGTCAAAAAACTTTATCACAAAGTATACAGTTTATGCCATTTCATTTCAACAGTTATTAGCAAGATCACAATGGAGATTTTTATCTGCTAAAAGCTAGTAATAATAATGAAACTCTAAACTTAGGAAGATATCTTTTCACCAATAACCCATAATTTGGAAATTGGGGATGGAAATGGTCACACTATACTACAAATATCCAAATATTGTTACTGAAAACTGGAAATAGAATATTTGAACAAAAGTGAAAATAAGACAGCAAGGTCTTGAATACAATTCTAAAAAGTTGACATTCAATGTAACTGTATTCATGAGAAGCAGATTAAGTTCTTTCATGTCAAAAGCTGACTTAAATTTTGAGTGACAAGGTGATAAAAACTACAATGGAAAGTGATATAAACTATGATATTTGGAAAGCCTCACTAATTTAGATAAATTGTATTATCTTCGAAATTTAGAGAGCAAAATTTCATTGCACTCTGTTACAGTGGATACTAAAAATTGAATTAATCATTCATAATCCTCACAGACATTAACCAAAGAAACTCACTTTAGAATAAGGTCAATATCTAGGTGAGGAGAAAGATTATTCAAAGCTAGATATTGCCTGTTTAGGCACATGTTGGAAAATAAGTCCAACTGATGCCTGTAATAATCCAGTATTGCCTGATCTTCCTTTGTTCCAACTTTTGCACCACGAGAAAGTTCTCCAAGAGACATTGATTTCTGGAAAATAAACATACCCACCAATCAGTAAAAACTCTATAATATAAACTAAGTAAAACCAATTTAGTACATTATTAATTAGTTCATTTAATTAACTAACACTCATATCATCAATGCATAAATTCTAACCCAAAACTGAAAATTTAGAAGAGCTATATTCAAATGAAGGAGGTAATACAAAAAACAAGAAAAAATTTGGGGTTATGAATCAAAGTGAACAGAATGAGAAGGACCTCTCTGTTGTTCCAAAGGAGCAGAATTTCTTCTTCTTCAACAATTGTTAATATTGATTCCATGTCACCTCCTCCATCATCCAGTTCAAGGCCATCTTCCACTTCCATTTGAGTTTTCATCATCCTATAATAAATGGGGATGTATTATAAATACTTTCCATATTACATTCATCATATTTACTTAACTTGAATTTCAGCAGAAAATTACCTTGTTTCAATCAGAATATCAGAATTTTTTACACTGAGAACACTTTTGCAGATCAATTCCTGTGTAACTGCAATAGCTTTCTTGTTTGAAATGCACAAATCTGACAGATAATCCAAAAATCGAGATTCCCAGTTATACATATTTTTCCTAACCAGACCCACAAATGTTTCAATTTCAGCTGCTGTTATATGTTTCTCCAGAAGCTTCCTATTATTATGCAACAAAGCAGTGATGGTGTCCTCAGCTAAAATATCATATCCTATTTGTTTCTGCATGAAGCCAAAGTGTTTGGCAATATATTCCTAAAGATATTCAAAATAATAAATAAGAAAAGGGGAGTGAATCCATCACTCATAACCATTAGCAAAACATAGTAACTATTCATACCTGATTCTTTCGATAATCTTGCTGACTTAGCCTTAGAATCCTGTAACATAAACGGAACATGTACTTATAAGGTGCATGGCGTGGATCATTTAGCTCTTCTATTCTCAGGAATGGTCCTTCGCCTTCTGCTGATTCTAGGAATGGAGCTTGTAGTATTTTAAACAACTGCTTCAAAATATACTGTTCTCTTAATAGCTTCTGTCGATCACGATTAGGATTGGTAACACTCAATTCTAAGGCTTCAGATTTATTTTGCTCATTTTCTTGCCCAGCAATAAAATAAACAATGTCTTGCAACAAACTGGTAACAGCTCTGAAAAATAAACATTTGATCTTTTAAAAACTGCAAAAATATATAATTGTTAAAGCTATGAAACAAGCTGGATACATATATATCTATTATATATAGACGTTTCTCCAGATATATATATATATATATTATATATAATTCCTTCTCCGGATTCATTCATATATATAGGGATATAGGTATACAGATAGGATACTAATACACAGGCTAAACCACAAGCGTCATTGACTTGACATTTTTACATCATACAGGCCCTAATGTATGCCCCCCAAAAATATTCGACTTTGAACCTTAGTGTCATGGGTTCAATGCCAGAAGGCCCCAAAATCCCGATTTTTCCTGTTTACATGTATTGCTTTAACTTTCGGGAATTTCTAAAATATACTTCCCAGATAGGTTGAGAATCAAATCTCAAGGAGCCTACAGATATGGATCTGTCAAAAACATTAATGATTTTCAACTAAAATGTCCTGGGTTCAATGATAGGATGATGCAAAAATCTCCCATTAAGAATACATTGGGGTAGTTTTTTATTATTTTTTTTGATGCACTTATCGAAACGATAGGAAGTTCTTGCTTAGCTAGAAGATGAATATTAAGACTCGATTTAAGAAAATAATTTAGGTAAGACCGTACTACTCCTGGGTTCGATTCCGGAGCACATTAATATTTCTCACATAAGGAATATATGCGAAAAGTAGGACGTTGTTTGAGGCAGTTGCAGTCAATATTTCTGCTTGAATTTTCACACATATCACAGCTGCCAATATGTCCTGGGTTCGACACCAGGCATCTCTACAATCAGTAACTTATCCAATTTTTAAGAATTTTTTTGAACCCCTTCCCAATAATATAGAAACTTGAAATTCAGCATATAGATAGAAATCATTGATATGTTTCAATCACTCTGTTTTACGATTCCTTGATCGTCCTTGGTTCAATCCCAGAGAGCCATTTACATTCCGTATGCATTTCAGATGGGGATAATGGAGTGTTATTTCAGGACCTTCCCGGTATGATATGGAATTCAAACTTTGCATTAAATAAGATCAGGTCCTAACAAGTTATAATGTCTAATTGCATCTGCCAATAGGTCCTGGGTTCGACACCAGGTGTACACAAAAATTAGAAATTGCTATGATTTTTAAGATTTTTTTAACCCCATACCGAAAACATTGAAACTCAAAACTTGGCATGTGAATGAAGACTATAAATACATTTCATATGCTTGCAGTATGCAAGCAACTTTTACTCGTATATCTATTATACATAGACGCTTCTCCGGATATACTTATATATATATACGAGTAAAATGTAGCTTGCATACTGCAAGCAGATCTACAAAACTAATTTCATATCGGCATTATAGTGGGACGGTCCTCAATAGAAAAAAAAATTCAAAATATTCTTTAAACCCACAGCAACTTAATCGTCTGGCATCGAACCCAGGTCTTTCAGGTCATAATTCCTAAGTAGCACAACAGAATATCACCATATCTAACTATGTGTGTAAATTCAAGCAAAAATATTGGGTGCAACTGCCTCTAACGACATCCTACTTTTCACATATATTCCTTATGTGAGAAATTGTAATGTGCTCTGGCTTCGAACCCAGGAACAGCATGGTCTTATCTTAATTTTTTTCTTAAATCGAGTCTTAATATACATCTTCTATCTAAGCAAGATCCTCCTATTATTTCGATAACTGCATCAAAATAAATCATGAAAACTACCTCAATGTATTTTAAATGGGGGATATATTTACCACCTGGGTTCAAACCCGTGTCTTCCTGGCGAAAATACTACGCAGCACAACAAAAGATCACCATCTCTAACTATGAGTGAAATTTCAAGCAGAAATATTGGGGGCAACTGCTTCAAATGACGTCCTACTTTTCCCTTATATTCCTTATGAGAGAAATTTTAATGTGCTCCGGAATCGAACCCAGGAGTAGTATGGTCTTACCTAAATTATTTTCTTAAAGAAATTCTTACCATACATGTTCTAGCCAAGCATGAACTTCTTATCATTCCGGTAAGTACGTCAAAAAAAATAATGAAAAACTACCTCAATATATTTTAAACGGCCGATATTTGCATCATCCTAGCATCGAACCCAGGACATTTTCTGTAAAATATATTAATGCTATCAATAGATCCCTTCCATATATATAGGCTTCTAGAGTTTCGATTCTCTACCTATCCAGGAAGTATTTTTTTTTAATTCCTGAATATCAACGCAATGCATTTAAACGGGGAAAATCGGGACTTTGGGGCCCTCTGGAATTAAGCAACTTTTACTCATATATATATAAAATACACATGTCTCGATGACTCCTCAACTATCTTCACCTTCTTTCATTATGGGAAATCGTCCCCTTCTCCAGCTTGGTGGATACTGATGCTAATACTTTACATGCATCATTGGCAAAATCCAAATCTCTGACTTCAGTTGGTGATACAGAGATCAATGCAAAGGCTTCTTTATCTTCTTTTATAGTAGCACATCCAACCTAAAAGGAGACAAAATTGCCAATGAAATACATACAAATGTCAAGGTTGAAATAGTGATGAAAAAAACATACTTCAAAAGGCATAATATGATAATTTCGATTTAGTAATAAAAAAGGTGATAAAAATTAGAAAAATTCTGAGGCTGTTCTAATAATGATCAAAAGCATTTCTAGTTATTTAGATACCAGCATGTTAGCCTAAACTGAATAGACAGTGAGTTTAGAGTTTGAGTGCACCTTATTGTAAAAGTAGACTAGAAAAGAATATAATATTCATTCAAAGTGATGCTTCTTCTGATACATATGCTCTCTTAAAATTTATCAAAATTAGTATTATATTGGGTATAAGAAGCTATTATACTACTGTTTGCAAAAATTGCAGCAGCAAAAAGGATAAAAGCATTTGAGATAAAATTTATACCATAGATTAGGTAGATTACAGTAAAAAAATAATTAAGGTTAAGGGGCTGTGCATAATCTCTAACCCTGAGAATTCAGTATTATGAAGCAACCACATGCTGCAATCAGAGCCTCACCTCGCCTCAAGACATGGATTGGAATCAAAGAGGGTAACAATATGTTCCAGAGACATTTCTCTCCACGTGGTCTGCATGAAAGTCCACAAAGTAATAACAGTTTTTACTGAAGGTCTGCCACAAAAAAGGTGCCAACCAACCATATTCAAGAAATTATCTATGGGTCAAGTATGTCAGGTAAACTGTTGCCACCTGGTAATCATACCACATTGCAGCGATTACATCAAATAAACATGGAGGTCAAGGTGGCAGTAATATTTTTCACTCTTTGTAAAAAGCTTGCACATCCCTCTCCACTGATGACCTTGGTTCGTTCAACCAAAATATGGCATGTGGGGTTGCCTAATGGTTTTTGTTCAGATTGCCTTCAATAGGTAGGAGCAGAGATCACACATTTTTCACATCGAAATTTAGAATTATCGAAGAATTCCAATAGAGAGTGGAATTCTCCTTTATTTCCTTTTTAAATTCATTGGATGCATAGCAAATCTTCAATTCCTTTTTTGCTCTAATTCCACACAATCCAATTTCTTTCCTTCATCTTCTTCTTCAAGTAAAACTGCTACCACAGCTTCAACCGAAAAACTTTTAAACATGCTTAAGTAGGTAGGATAAGTTCTGCATTCAACTCTCTAGTTTGTCTGTTGGCATCTGTGAGCTGTCCTATGGTGTGAAAACTTGTGTCTGCCACATTTCATGCTGAACATGCTACACGTTGGTAATTGTGAATGGCGCTTAAAGGAGACTTACAGATAAAGGAAGATCCCAGATTCAATTTCCAGCCCCGTCAGACTTTTTTCAAGTCCATTTTTCCTTGAGTAGAGCAACTCGTTAATTAGTGGAGAGTTAAGATTCAACAATAGCTATGTTCAACTGAAGTGAAAACAGTTCCATTCCCAATGGGGGTTTCAAGTTTCCTGATAAGGAAGGTGATCTAGCCATAAAAATTAACACCAAAACCAAATTCAATGCCATTGACACCGATAACCAGCAAGAATCATCAGCCAACTCCACTAATGATAGTAACAACAAAGTTGGAAGCAAAAAAGTAATGTTATGGCTAGAATGAAATCTTTTGCAAGGAATTTGCTTTGTGGTAATAAAGGCTTATAATAATGGTAATTTATTTAACAGAAAAAGGTTCCCTCAATTATATCTATTTTAACATATTTCACTAACACCCAACAATAGATGAACACATATGACCTAACCGGAAAAATCCAGTTGGCAGGGATTCAAATGGGAGATCTTTGTGTTGGAGCGTTATCATGCAAGAGTGTTAACCACTCTGCCACCACGGCCGGTAGATTATCTTTCTTTCTGATATTATTTTAAAACTGAACTGAATGCAAAGTAGTGTCCTTAGACTTCAAAAGTCACTAACTTCAAATGTTTCAAAGTTTCACAGTAAAATTTGAGAGACATTAGATTTGGAGATCAAATGATTTGATGTCTGAATTGCATGCAAGTGAAAAAATGTGCTTCCTGCTTAAATGACATATGTTGTGAGCTTAAATCATCACCTCTGCGAAAGAATCTTTTGTGTATGACTTATCGCAATGGCAATTTGTTACAGCTCCGCATATACGAACTAGTCAATCCAATAAGTAATGTAATTCTATCTTAGCATGTAGCAGAGAAAAATTAATCTGAGGGAAATCACTTAATCAAACCAAAGTGGAGTTGAGAGTGATTCGTCAGAATCCTCAGAAAAACCAATTTAACTCCAACCTTCCAAAATATCTGACAAATCAGGAATAATAAGCAATTTTGAGATAATTAAGGGATCTATCAAGAGAATTTTCCAAAGGAATTAAGTAACTTCATTAAGTAAGATTTCATTTTTTCATTTCATTCAGTAAAACTTCATTTAAACAATGGCATCTATTTGGATAAATGCCAGGTGAGTTCAATGACTGTAAAAAATGATCAATATTCATTCATAGTTGAGAGTCCCAAAGAAAAATGGACTTGAAAAAAGTCTGATGGAGCTGAGAAACTCTGGGAGGCTGCTTTAACTAACTAATGGTTCTACCTGGCCAGAACATTTTCTCAAACCATTTTGGGGACTTTGCGGGAAAGGGCAGGTATGGTTTAGTCTGACTTAGCAGCATCATTCATGACCACGACCTCAAGGAAGCACAAAGTGATGTTAAGTAGAACCCACCTTACATGAAATGTGATTTAGATATATTTGCACAAGAGTGAGTGCAACCAGGAAAAACCCCAAAGAAAAATTAAAGTTAAAACTTAAAATGATGGCAACTCCTGGCAAGTTCAATGGAAAGCTTAGGAGGTCTTCGCCAGATAATGGCAACAACAGCACCTCAGGAAATAATACTGCAGAGTATTGGCATACGACCTATTCTACATATGTTGATATGTAGAACATATAATTGCCTTTTCCCACTAGATGGAGCCCATCTTACACGGTTTGAACCAAAATTACTACATATACATGCAGCTAGAAACAATAGAACATTAATTCTAAGGTCTATTACGATGAATGGTAAATCACATTTAAAAGAGATTAGTAAAAACCCCACCTTGGACATAACAGGTTTTTCTTCATCTTTGTCAATTGGGATGGAAGTACTGTGCACCCATGTGTTTGTGCAAAGATGATGCAATCTGACATAGGAAGACTGAGGAACTAATGAATCTCCTCTTGTTAAAGTTGTGGGGTCCAATTCAAAAAGAGAAGCTATTTCATTGGAATGAGGAACAGAAACTAAATGGTAAACAGGTCCACCATGAGGGTCTGAAAATATAAAGAATATTGTAACATGGTTAAGTTTTTATGTCATACTATTTAAGTAATTTATGACAAATTAAGTCAACAAAAATTTGAAGGCGCAAACACAATTTTTTAGAATTTGAACAACCTCCCTAAAATTAGGGAGGCTGATGACACACTGAAATTTACAAAATGTGAGATATTATTAGCAAAATGTTCCAACACAGCAGATATTGTAGAAAGGCTAACTTTCTTGGATTTCAATATAGGGTGTCTCAAAAAAATGTACTCACACTTCGAATGACAAGAAAAATATTATTTATGAACATAGAGTGAAATGGAATAGCTTCGAATACAGAAGACAAATGTAATTGAAGAATCATGTTCGCAAATGTTCAAATTGATGACCAATATTGTCCAGACAATGCTGATAACGTGCACCAAGGGATTCGCAAACGTCACGAAACATGTCATTAGGAATATCGAATAACATTTTTTTGAGACACCCTGTATATAGATTCTCGCTCTAAAAAAATTTTATTCTTGAGCCAAATATATGTACACTCCTGGCCAAAATTAACGCAGCACCTCCCTAGTGATCCTTATGGCTGGTGCTGCGTTAATTTTGGCCAGGACTGTACAATACATACTCTCATAAAGCGATCTAAATTATTATTTCACATTAAAATATTGGAATTTTTAATAAACAGCTTCTTAATATAAATCATCCACTTTCTTCCTTAACTCACATTACAGTACATTTGTAAACAACAAACAAAAATATAGAAAAATGGTACATCGCATCGATGCACAATATAAACTGTAAATAAAGAAAATTTGGAACATGGCTGTTAAAACATTAAAGGTTTAAAATCTCTAACAATAAACACTGTTTTTTATAACATATACAAGGCTTGTCCAAAAATTAAGATCTCAAAGTCCCGACTGAAATATATTTTTCCAAGTTTGACTGTACTGCTACATACTCTTCTTTCTCTAGATGCCCGAGCTGAGCCAATGAGATGCTTAATTTTTGTCTGACGCTCATTCGCAATGGCTACTTCCAAGTCAGCTGCTGCCACCTACCTTTTCATCTATGCTTAGCATGAACTCTGCTCAATTATTCATTTCTTCAATTCATGGGGCGAAATGCCAATGCACATTCATCAAAAATTGAAGATTAACAGAAGGAGAGGAATGAGCTTTAAGTCTGTAGAAAATATGATTAATGGTGTAGAGAAGTTTCTGGAGGTCAGATTGAAGTTCATGATTTATTGAGTTATGCAATGTGCTTGGAAGATCATGGAAACAATTTATGAGAGTGAAAAGGGGTTTTCTTCTCATCCAGTTTATGCCTACCAGCACCACAATCTACACAGCCTCTTACTGTGAAACACTAAAAAAAATTATGCAGAGAAATCCAGAATCAAAGAGACACGCTGACAAAAGGAACATTTGGCTTCTGCAGGACAACTTTCAGCCACATATTGCCCATAACCAAAGCCACTTTGAATCAATTTCCTTGGGACGTCTAAATGAGCCCCTCATATAGCCCAGACCTTTCCTCATCCAACTTCCACTTATTCTTGAGTCTGAAAAAAACATTTTGTAGGAAGAAGAACCGATGCAGATAAGTGAAAAAATTAGTCGCTTAGTACCTGGGAAAAGAGCTAGTGGTGAGTTTTAAAGAGGGCATTCAAGTGAATGGAGACTATGATAAAAATAATACATACACACAATATATCTATGTAAAGATTTACTCAAATGAAGATATTTTTTGATTTTTTTAAATATGGAGACCTTACTTTAGGGGCATGCCTCGTAAAATGCAGTAGAGAATAAGACTTACCTCATATTTAAACACACAGAAGTAAAAACGGTATGGAAAAAATTCAATAACTAACCAATTTTTAGCAAAAAGATAGAAATTAAACAGAATACTTGAGAACTCATATAAATGTAAAACACAAAAATCAATGAAATTGCAGCTCTTAATTTTGATCATATTATATACACATTTTGAGATGCACCCCAGATTTCCGCAATATTTTAGTGAAATAAGTGCGTGCTATACACTAATAGATATATGATAGTTACCCAAAAAGTAAGTTTTCTTGAGCCGTAGAGAAAATAAAACTGTTAAGACTATTTATATAGTCTAGTAAATTATTTACTCATTTCTAAATTATTCAAAATTCTTGTTGGATAATCAATTGTTATTTTGGTAAACAACTATTTGCTTAAAATATTTAACTGAGAGTTGTAGTGGATTTTAGGGCAAGGAATTGGATGGGTGAAAGTTGTGAAATTGGAAGGAAGAGCCTCTAAACAAAATATCTAGAGAGAAATGGAGAATATGGCAAACAGAGGGAACATATATTAGAGATGAATGCAGTTTTTCAAATTGAAACCATTTTGATTTTCTTTAGCTAAGTAATGTTAACTATTTGGGTATCAGTTGTGCTTACGGCAAAGGAAGTACAACCACAAAATTTTTGTAACGACGTGGAAGAAGGTTTATCTCCAAGCTTATTTCACTATAGATAGAATATATTCCCATATACTACACACCCTGCATACACACACCTGTAACATCTGCCATTTAAGATGTGAACCTCATTTTTAGGCATTGAGTTTAAAATAAATAATATGAATAAATTGGCAAAAAAAATCGTTTATTCCTTATGGGATAGATAATGAAATATTTTTAATGCAATGAAACATTATTCTGCTTTGTGGAAAACATTGAGTATAATTTATCAAAATTTTGTATAGATTAATGACTTAGCAACCATTGAGCATTTTCACTATCAGTAGGTCTTTCATATGGCACATTTCCATAGACAATGCTAACTCAAATCGCCATCTCTAACAACTCCAAGATATTTTTTAGATTATCCTCTATATTTTCTATTCTCACTTTAAATTGAAAGAAGTTTATCTTTTTTCTTCCTCCAGCCTTGTACACAAGATTCTGGCACTTCAAATTTACTTCCAACTGTATGATTGCCAACCTCGTCCACCAATTTTGTAATAGTCTTTTCATAACGATGGAATGAACATAATCCATTACCATTGCTTATTTTGATAAATTTTCAATAAAGAAACACAGAAATTGCTGTTTGAATTGGAGGTCATAAACTAAAGTAACTCTATAGCACACCATGCATATGGGATTAAGTCTTATATATTTCAAGCAGGCCAAGCAATGGAAAGGAACAAATTAATACAGCTAATTCCATTTGTTGCTTCAATTATCCCAACTCTGGTTCAATCCTTAATGTTCTCATTGTACTGACATTTTTGTATTGCCTGGCATAATAATGACAGTTTTGTGATTTTGATGAAAAAATACAAACCTATAACAAGGTATTAAGGAAGCTTTTGACTGTCATGTTTCTTTGGCTATAAATACCATTGCAAATGGAACTCCTTGTGTAAGCCGAGCATCCTCGCGTAAGCTGCGCATCCTCGTGTATGACACGCACCTCATTTTTTGGCGCTGATAAAAGGAGAGAAAGGTGTGCTATGCACACGAGAAAATAAAGTTTGTATTTTTAAGATACTTTTCACAGTGAATTTTGCAGAAATAATAGAAAATTAAGCAACATAATACAACCAAAACAAAGTATTTGAGGAGCACATTATCTATATAGCAATTAAAAAATAATATATTTAGATGCATCATCTTCATAGATGTGGTGGATGATATTTATTTGAAATATTTGTAGTAAGATCTCTCTAATAAATTATAGAAAAGGACTTCTTAATAAAAGTTAAAATTAGCAGCTATAGGAGCCATAAGATCATCTAATTTATGCCTTTGAGAATACTATCATATCTAATTAATTAGAAACACTGAATGTTCAAGCTTAAAACACATGCTATTCACCAAGTCCTGAAACCTTTCACACAAAACAAATGGTGAAACTAGAGCTTTAGATGCTCTGCTAATCTCTAATTAAGGTAGAATTTTCCTATCTTTAGGTGCAATGCAACCCAATTTAGCCAATTGCTGGCCTCAATGAGAGATCAATCAAAAAATTGATTGCATTATCTAATATGCCTCTTTTCTAGCTTAAAGTAATTTAACTTTGTTCATTTTGAACATGAGAGTAAGAAAACTTGTAAATATTTATACTTGAACAAGCAATACTGCTCGATTAAAACAAAAAAATTAAGACCCATTTTAATTTTAAAGTTTAAAAATAAAAGAGAATTCTCTTGTAAGAACATTTTGTATTGTTTTTTTAGCATGCATGAATTGGGGTGTTGTCACCTCCAGGTTAAAATGCTATTCTGCTTTCAATGCAGTTTTCAGTTGTTCCCCTAAAAAACTTCTCATGGGTGTTTTACCATAAATGCTTTTACCTCTGAGTTTGGATCTCATCTGATCAGGAGTTTCATCTTCATCTACCTCTGCAGCTAAGTACTGTCCAGTGGCTAAATGCTTGAACCGAAACAGCGAATTCCAATGGCCAGCTCCTCCTCTACATGGATCATGTTGAACAACCTAATTGAATAAAATTAATTGGAGAGGGTGCTAGAATCATAGAACCACTACCAAAAGGTTTACAAACTAATATTTTGTAACCAAAACTGCTAATCTTCAATGATTTGATTAATAAAAAATAGAATTAGAGCAGGACTGCAATCAGCATCTCCTCCAATCAAAACTAACAAACTGGGCTGACTTACGGTTCAAATGTCTACAAATTATTAAGATGATCAGTTGCCACATTAGGGATTAGAAAATGGTAAATATTACTTTCTGTACATTCAAGAGTTTCTTAAGAAATTTAATTTCACTTTTCAATGAATTGATATTTTTTAAACACAAGGCTAATCAAATAATATCAACAGACATATAACATCCACATGCCATTATATTAACAGAAATCATACATCAATATAATTTGAAAAATTCAATACAATCTATGATCAATGTATTTATTTTAATGGTGGTTGTATGACAGTGAGGGCCCAAGTGCAAATGACCTCAGATGTAAAAGCACAATCATTAATTACCATTTTCATCTTCTCCAAATGAAAATACAAAACTTCAATTTTGGTATTCGATACTTTGACAAGCGTCATTAGCGGACTATTAGTTAGAAAATAGCATTCAATTTCAAGAATTCAAATATCTATTCTCATACATGGATACTATATTCATGACTACACTCCTGTAGAGCAGTAAGGCAATGTGTGTACAACCAATGAAATATAAGATGGCAAAGTGGCTTGTAAAAAATGAAAATGAGAAAGAATATTCATAAAAACTGCTGATCAGATTTGTGGTAAAGCACTGAAGAAATATCACACATCTGAAAATTCTCTTCGTTATATTTAACATAAAAATATACCAAATTAGACCCTGCATTAATATGAATAACTATTTTTAGAGCTATAAGTTTAATATCAAACATTTTATTCAATTTCAAAATAAACCTAATAACATGAGAAACTAACTGGTAAGGAATGTATTGGCAGATTAGAAGAAACGCTGGTAGACTTCAATTTTCATAGATCATCTTCTTTTGAGTTTCTTTCTTTAATAGAATATGGATTGTAACCACTTCTTTTGCTTTCATGGCAATTATTTATCTTTTTTCCAGTTAATGATCACAAAATGACACTAGCTTTCTTGACAACTGCACAAAAAAATATTGGTTTTGCCAAACCAAAACAAAATCTTCATGATTTATCAGACAAACAAAGAAAAATTACAGAATACCAATATAAAATATGAAGATAGCTAATGAGGACAAATTTAAGTACAAACATTTGATAGATGAAGTAGAAAAGAGAAAGACAGAGATGAAGAGTAATGGAAATTGTCGCAACAAAGACTTAATCTTATCCACTTTTAATTATTTGTCACCAAAACATCTAGCATTGGTCAGACCATGTCATAAAAATGAACAATCTGTTATGATCATGATTGGCTAAATATATAAATTACATACCTCAACCTCCCAAAGAGCTTTACTACTTGTTGCAGACGTAGCAGATGTCCGACCGGTAGTTCTTAAAAACACATGTTGCTTCTTCTTATATTCATCCATTGTTAAGAATTTCTCTTGTTCTGCATGAAACAAACGAACAACATCCCCACCCTTCAAGATTTCTTCTTGGTTTTCTCTATGCTCCATAAACAGTGTCACCTTCCATGATGTACTTGAGTTGACAACGTTCACCTAAAATGATGCAATCAGTTCAAGAGTTCAGAGATTTCAATGCGAATAAATTATGTACAGTAAAAATTCTATTGGAAATGAAATCAAATAAAGGATTTTCATAATGGAATGGGATATCATATTATCAAGACTTTGGTAAAATTTTAAAATTTTGTAGAATAAATTTGAATATTTAATCCAATCTGAAGATGGAAATATCTTGTAACATTATAAGTAGTATGAGATTTCAAAATCAGGGGTTAAATACAGAGAGTGTGAAAATAGCAAAAGGAAATAGTTTAATAAGATTGTATACATAAAAACTAAAATGTCATTTATTTTCTCCAAAAACACCAAACTTAAGCTCCAAGTCAAAGAAACTATTTCTGGATAAGAAAGTTGGTGAATATTTTAAAATGGCTTTGTTTAAATTGTGAATTATTTCAATTTTTTATTTATGGCAGGCTCATCAGTTTATCTGCCATAGTTCACAATTTTTTTCTTTGAAGTAACTCCAGTACAAGCAATAAACAAACTGAAGTAACCTCAGTAAGAGTGATAATTCATAACAGGACTGTAGAAAATATTCACATCTTAAATCACTAATTAAGAAAGTAGTACAATTATCTGTAACAAAAATGGTAATGCCTGTATTATTTCATTTAAAAAAATATCCTTTACATTTAAGTTCATTTTCAAGAATATTTTTAAAGTCCAATGCAAAAAATCAACAAAAATTTAGCTGACTGAAATTATGTTAAATGATATTTCATCAAGTATTTTATTTTAAAAAATTGATAAATTATAAATTAATTCAATCAGAATATCAAAGTATGGTTTTAAATAAAAATTAAGTCTTAATGTTATAAGGAGGGAAAGATAAATGCTTCATCTTAACACATTCACAGGCAGGGAATTTAAATATGCATAATGAGAAAAACAGAAATCTCTGTGAGCATTCCACGGCACGCTAACAACACTGACAAAAATATCTGTAAGTAAGCAAACCTCTTTGCATCCTGCATTATCAGGCAATTCATAATTTGCTGCAACATGTAGAACTTGCTGGCCTGCATTGACAGGATTTAAAATAACTTTATCCCCAACAACGACATTATCTCCTGTGGAACGTAACTTGTAGAATGGCAAGATGTAGAACCAAGAGCCTTCATTTCCATTGGCATCTAAGTAAACTCGCATTGCATTTTTCTCCAGCAGTGCAGGAAGCCGCTTGTTTACAGTTAAGTACTTGTTAGACTTAAGATGAAGAAGCTGTAATAAAGAGAGATTTGCTATACTTTCAGATGGAATAAACAACTGACCACAAAAATATTTTATTAAATCTTCAATTCCTTCTAATTTGGTCATGCAATTGAAGACTTGAATCAATGTAGATTTATTACATTTTTCCCAAAATATCTTCACATAGCTATGAAAATCAATATAAGAATAACCACATAATAAATTATATTTCTTCCTTGAGTTATAAATACTTATTACAATACAGCAATTATTTGTGTATTTTATTTCTCATTCAAATCTGAGCTTATTTTAATGGCTCCATATTTAAAGGGAGAATTCCACTACTGCAAGTTAAATTATACAATGTCAACTCTTTTATAAATACTTTTTATGGATTGCATAGCCTTTAAATATGTAAAGTGTTTACCTCCGTATGAATATTGACAAAAAATATAAAAACTATAAATAGTTTTATTATTTACCATACCTGGACAACACTGCCATATTGCACAACAGAACCTAGCAACTTCTTATTTTCCGAATCATTCTGTTTCTTTTCAATCTCAGCTGCATGCTGTAAATCAAATATATTAGGAATTAAATAGGCATCCTTTTTAAAAAAAGAAACACTTGAAAATCCACCATACTACTAGTTATGAAAAAAGTATTTTAAACATCAAAAGCAATATCCACACTTTCTTAAGTATCCACAAATACCAAAAGGCCAAATGATATCAAGGAAATCCCAAAAAAAATATAAAACTTACATGAAGGCGTTTGAGGAGGACAGCATCCGTAGCTGAAGTGGCACTTTGCTTGGCAGCTTTCCAAAATTGTTTTTGAGCTGAGTAACGGTTCATAGGACATATTTTGAACAAGCAGTCTGTAAATTAAACAAAAAAGGGTTTTTAGTACTTCACTCTAGCAAAACGTTTTGAGATTAATACAAGTTAATTTTTCTTTATGGAGATACATAAAATACTACAGAAATTTACTTTAATTTATTTTCTTTTAGTAGTACCACAGTAATATATCTATTATATATAATTCCTTCTCCGGATTCATTCATATATATAGATAGATAGATACCCAGATAGGATACTAATTCACATGCAATACCACAAGCGTCATTGATTTGAAATTTTTACAGCGTATAGGCCCTAACTTGAAACCCCCAGGAAAATGGCGACTTTGAACCTCAGTGTCATGGGTTCGATGCCAGAAGGTCCCAAAATCCCGATTTTTTTCATTTAAATGTATTGCTTTAATTTCCAGAAATTTCTAAAATATACTTCCCGGATAGGTAGAGAATTAAAACTCAAGGAGCCTACAGATATGGACATGATCTATCGAAAACACTTATGACTTTTACAGAAAATGTCCTGGGTTCGATGCTAGGACGATGCAAAAATCTCTCATTTAAAATACATTGGGATAGTTTTTCATTATTTTTTTGATGCATTTATCGAAATGATAGGAAGTTCTTGCTTTGCTAGAAGATGTGTATTAAAACTCGAATTAAGAAAAAAATTTATATATGATTATACTGTTCCTGGGTTCGATGCCAGAGCACATTAAAATTTGTCACATAAGGAATATATGTGAAAAGTAGGATGTCGTTTGAGGCAGTTGCAGCCAATATTTCTTCCTGAATTTTCACACATAGTTAGAGATGGTGATCTTCTGTTGTGCTGCATAGTAAGTATCACCATGAAAACCCTGGTTTGATGCCAGACGGATAAATTGCAGCGAATTTTAAGAATATTTTCAATCCTTTTTAATTTCTCCATATACGAAGTATAGAGAAAGTATTGTTTTCATGAAAAAAATCGACTTCGAGATTTCAACGGAAATACATGTTTTGGGGTACCTAGAACACGTTTCGACCATTTTCGGAATGATGTCTCTGTGTGTGTGTGTGTGTGTGTGTGTGTGTGTGTGTGTGTGTGTGTGTGTGTGTGTGTGTGTGTGTGTGTGTGTGTGTGTGTGTGTGTGTGTGTGTGTGTGTGTGTGTGTGTGTGTGTGTGTGTGTGTGTGTGTGTGTGTGTGTGTGTGTGTGTGTGTGTGTGTGTGTGTGTGTGTGTGTGTGTGTGTGTGTGTGTGTGTGTGTGTGTGTGTGTGTGTGTGTGTGTGTGTGTGTGTGTGTGTGTGTGTGTGTGTGTGTGTGTGTGTGTGTGTGTGTGTGTGTGTGTGTGTGTGTGTGTGTGTGTGTGTGTGTGTGTGTGTGTGTGTGTGTGTGTGTGTGTGTGTGTGTGTGTGTGTGTGTGTGTGTGTGTGTGTGTGTGTGTGTGTGTGTGTGTGTGTGTGTGTGTGTGTGTGTGTGTGTGTGTGTGTGTGTGTGTGTGTGTGTGTGTGTGTGTGTGTGTGTGTGTGTGTGTGTGTGTGTGTGTGTGTGTGTGTGTGTGTGTGTGTGTGTGTGTGTGTGTGTGTGTGTGTGTGTGTGTGTGTGTGTGTGTGTGTGTGTGTGTGTGTGTGTGTGTGTGTGTGTGTGTGTGTGTGTGTGTGTGTGTGTGTGTGTGTGTGTGTGTGTGTGTGTGTGTGTGTGTGTGTGTGTGTGTGTGTGTGTGTGTGTGTGTGTGTGTGTGTGTGTGTGTGTGTGTGTGTGTGTGTGTGTGTGTGTGTGTGTGTGTGTGTGTGTGTGTGTGTGTGTGTGTGTGTGTGTGTGTGTGTGTGTGTGTGTGTGTGTGTGTGTGTGTGTGTGTGTGTGTGTGTGTGTGTGTGTGTGTGTGTGTGTGTGTGTGTGTGTGTGTGTGTGTGTGTGTGTGTGTGTGTGTGTGTGTGTGTGTGTGTGTGTGTGTGTGTGTGTGTGTGTGTGTGTGTGTGTGTGTGTGTGTGTGTGTGTGTGTGTGTGTGTGTGTGTGTGTGTGTGTGTGTGTGTGTGTGTGTGTGTGTGTGTGTGTGTGTGTGTGTGTGTGTGTGTGTGTGTGTGTGTGTGTGTGTGTGTGTGTGTGTGTGTGTGTGTGTGTGTGTGTGTGTGTGTGTGTGTGTGTGTGTGTGTGTGTGTGTGTGTGTGTGTGTGTGTGTGTGTGTGTGTGTGTGTGTGTGTGTGTGTGTGTGTGTGTGTGTGTGTGTGTGTGTGTGTGTGTGTGTGTGTGTGTGTGTGTGTGTGTGTGTGTGTGTGTGTGTGTGTGTGTGTGTGTGTGTGTGTGTGTGTGTGTGTGTGTGTGTGTGTGTGTGTGTGTGTGTGTGTGTGTGTGTGTGTGTGTGTGTGTGTGTGTGTGTGTGTGTGTGTGTGTGTGTGTGTGTGTGTGTGTGTGTGTGTGTGTGTGTGTGTGTGTGTGTGTGTGTGTGTGTGTGTGTGTGTGTGTGTGTGTGTGTGTGTGTGTGTGTGTGTGTGTGTGTGTGTGTGTGTGTGTGTGTGTGTGTGTGTGTGTGTGTGTGTGTGTGTGTGTGTGTGTGTGTGTGTGTGTGTGTGTGTGTGTGTGTGTGTGTGTGTGTGTGTGTGTGTGTGTGTGTGTGTGTGTGTGTGTGTGTGTGTGTGTGTGTGTGTGTGTGTGTGTGTGTGTGTGTGTGTGTGTGTGTGTGTGTGTGTGTGTGTGTGTGTGTGTGTGTGTGTGTGTGTGTGTGTGTGTGTGTGTGTGTGTGTGTGTGTGTGTGTGTGTGTGTGTGTGTGTGTGTGTGTGTGTGTGTGTGTGTGTGTGTGTGTGTGTGTGTGTGTGTGTGTGTGTGTGTGTGTGTGTGTGTGTGTGTGTGTGTGTGTGTGTGTGTGTGTGTGTGTGTGTGTGTGTGTGTGTGTGTGTGTGTGTGTGTGTGTGTGTGTGTGTGTGTGTGTGTGTGTGTGTGTGTGTGTGTGTGTGTGTGTGTGTGTGTGTGTGTGTGTGTGTGTGTGTGTGTGTGTGTGTGATAGTGGGCGCTCTAACGTGAAAAGTATTAATCGTATCAATACCAAAATTCATATATAGTACTGTCGTGTGTGCTGTCAGAGTTGATTAGTTTTTGGAGTGAATCGGTCAACCGGAAGTCGAGCTTTATTCATTAAAGCTCATTTCCGGTTTTCAAAATATCTCCATAAATATGATATATAGGTACATTGTATTAATTATTAAAGTTTTAGAAAATGTAATTCACTATAACTTTTGTATTTAACATATTTTTGTATCACCGGTTGATTAGGAGTTATTCGTGAAATACTGATAAACCGGAAGTAGCTGATTATGTACTTTGTGGGCGCTCTATCATGAAAACCATTTGTTGGATCAACACCAAATTTCATATATTGTACTTTTATTACAGTTGTTAGAGTTGATTAGTTTTTGGAGTGAATCAGTTAACCGGAAGTTGAGCTTCATTCTTCAAAGCTGATTTCCGGTTTTCAAAATATCTCCATAAATATGATATTTAGGTATATACTATTATATATAAATGTTTTAGAAAATGTAATTTACTATAATTTTTGTTTGAAACATATTTTTGTATCACTGATTGTTTAGGAGTTATTCATGAAATACTGATAAACCGAAAGTTGCTGATTATGTACTTTGTGGGCGCTCTGGGCTCTATGGGCGAACGGCCAAATCCATCTTTTTTCATCGAGCATGTCCCGAAAAACATTATTTATAATGTTTGTGACGTAGAAGATAATAATATATAAATTAATCACTCATCTTCCAAGTTTAGATTGAATATAGAGTTCGAAATTACTGTCGTAGATAAATATTTACATCTTATATATGGAGAAAGTCATGTGCTGGCCACATCAGATTTTTTCTTTATGCATCAATACCTTCCAAAAAATTATAATAGCTTTCCAAATGCTCTTAAAATTAAAAAAAAAACTTTTTATCTGGAGTATTGTGTTTTATGGTTCTGAAACATGGATGTTGAGAAAGAAAGAAGAAAAATACTTGGAGAGCTTTTAAATGCGGCTATGGCGAAGGATGGAGAGAACAAGTTGGACAGACAGAATCAAAAATGAATGATTAGGTACTGAGGAGGGTTGGACAAGGAGTTATTTTTAAAAACATAAGGATAAGGAAAGCAAGATGGTTAGGCCATATTCTAAGAGCAGAATGCCTACAGAAGAAGATATTTGAAGGAAAGATCAATAGGAAACGAGGAAGAGAGAGAAGGAAATTTGGAATGCTAACCGATTTGAAGAGAGGAAAGAAATATCAAGCTCTGAAAAATGATGCTCAGGATAGAGATGCCTGGAGAAAGCAGTTTCATTGTGATCTGTCCGAGGACAGAAAGACAATGATGATGATATATACATCAATACTACTTGATGTTAGAAAATCAAGGGCTCAATCAATCAACGCGATTTCTTGCGGGTATGTATTAAAAACTATTGAGTCCCCTACTAGCCAATTCCTGAAACACTTCTCCGTTTTTCATCTGAAAGCGAAGTATCTCATTTTTTGCCGAAAGTCATAAAAGTATTTGTTTAAAAACCGTTTCCAGAGCGCTGGAAATATAACCTGCTAAGATTATTCCTCATTTTTACTCGAGAGGAACTATAACCGTCTTCGCAAGTACCGAAATAGAAAAGTTTGTGAATGAACACGTTGTATCTCGGATTCCAAAAAGACTTCTCCGCACGTAACCTGCCTGTTAACCACGATTGCAGGCTGGCCCCCTCGCGGCTTTTAAGTAAACAAGCACCAGCATCCTCTCGGGAATTTTGCGGTGAAAATAGGAGGCAGTGGACCAGTTCCTCGCCCTGTGGTATAGGCGCCAAAACGTTTTATCGTCGGAGCAAAGACGGGTTGCCGCAAGATTAACTCACGCATTGTGGAAATTCTTTACGCAAGCAATTTTACGCCTGCTAGACTCTCGGAGAGAAAACCCGCCATAAAGAATAAAAAAACATCAAATAAATAGGAAGTTTCGGCAAAGAGGAATCTTTATATTTCGTATTGGGTTACGGATTTTGAAACAGCTTTTAACGAGTTTTAAATTTATCGTCGATTTTGAGAAAATTAAGGGATAAATTGCACGAAGAAACATTTCATTCAGCGGTGAGTAATCATTTTTTGGGGATATTCTTGAAACAGAGCACACCTTTAAATCTTAACGAAGTTATTAGTCTCTCAGCCGCATTTGAGTAGATACCAATTTTTAGACCTACTGCACAGAAATCTCCAACCCAAGAGCGGAGTGAAAATAAATAATTTTACTTCTTTGAATTTAAAATGATTTTGAAGTTTCGCAGCTCCAAATTCGAAGAAATGGGGAAGGTCGGGTAAGATGACGAGGCGTGTAAGATGACGAATTCGCTATTTCCTCCACCTTGCCACAGGTAGAAGAAATTTTCCCGGCCCTGAAGGTACCCCTGGGGTCGAGCAATATACCTATCTTGATAAATTGCAAATCAGGTTGCCCTGTGAGAAGTAGTCGACCAATATTTGATTAGTGAACATGTCGATGTAATGTTTTGACCAAACAACTTAAGGAATTACAATTGTACGGTAAGTTATTTTAACTCTTGCGTAAAATATTCTTAAAGTACAATTCAAAACCTAAACAATCATTGCAAATGTACGTTGTTTACGATGATGTAGGAACTGGTAGATCATTTTTAAACAAAAATGGCAAGGTGGGGTAAGATGACGAGTATTTCACAACTTCGTCAAAAGCTTGCCTGACTAGCTTTTTGACTACCTACGAACCATAATAGCTTTAAATGCATATTTAATAACGGTAATACTTACACATTTACGGTAAGAAGAAGCAAGAAATAGAATTGCTAGAACGAAAACGACAGGAAGGATTAAGAAGGAAATCTGTAGCTGTGGCGAGAAAAGCCATCTCCTCTGAAGTAGCAAGTAGACCTAAAAAAGGAAAAACTACGAAAAAAGCAAGGAAAACTACAACGCGTCGACTGAAATTATTGTACTCTGACGAGTCGTCACTGGGAGAGGTCCCTTATGTTCAAACCGCCGGCGATGTTGACAGGAATAGTTTAGTGGAAGATGACAGCAGGGATTGCATTATATTTGGGGAGCAGGGAAAAGACGAACTGTGGTATCAGTGCTTTAAGTGCCAATCTTGGGCACACGCTGAATGCACCGGCTGGGATGATTATCAAACCAATCACAGATCCTGGAAGTGCGATTTTTGTTCATGAATTTTTATAAAGGTTTTGTTGAATTTCATGCCCAATGTTTAACTTTTCGGCGCATGAAATCCAGTGTTTTAGCTTAACCTTTTCATACTTTACTTTATTTTTGATAAGTGAAATTCTTTCTCTGCTTTATTTTAATAAAATTTTATCCATTTAATAAAAATATTATCGCTTCGTCCTTACCCACATTCATCATCTTACCCCTAAGGTCGGGTAAGATGACGAAAATTACATTTTCAAAACAATCATTAATATTTCATCCTTCAGCAGCGGATGGCCGCACTTCATAAATTTATTATTAGAGATAAAGGTTGAAAGAAGCATACTAGTAAATTTCAGTTTTTTTTTCAAATATTTACTAAGTCTAAGAAAACTTTTTGAAGCTTAAGTTCGTCATCTTATCCTCCTTTCCCTACATTAGAAACTCAAAGTCAGAAGGTGATAACTAAATCCGATTTCCAGTCAAAATTACACTTCCGTGAAACCTGGGCCTCATCCAATATTACATAGCGTCAAGTTTTATTCTAAAAAGGGCCAAGACATTTTCGTTGCCAGAATGAACTAATTTATAGTACGAAGAGAGTGTGATCCGAGAAAGTGAATTATTTAAAACCAGGTTTGGTAAAGGTATTGAATATAGAATATATAGAATAGTAGTATTGTTGAAAGAGCTTCGACAGCTTCGGACATTTCGCACGTGGGCACCCACTGGGAATCGAACCCAGGTCCGCTTTCACCAAAGATAAATGAGCTTCACGACGGCAAATCTGCCCACTAGGCTACTTGGAAGCTCTGAAAGCAATACAGAGTGTAAATAAAATGTCATAAAGCAAAATAGTAACCCGACTAACGATCGCGAAAATTATTCCTAAATATATATTACGAGCTGTGGTTTTACCCTCAGAGAACGTTGTCTCTTTAATGGAACCTGATACATAGCCATTTCTGAAAAGCTTTAGTGCTTAGTAATAATTCGAATTTAAATTTTTGAAATATTTCCAGTAATTAAAATTTTGACAATTTGATTAAGAAAGTAAAAATGAAGTAGAAAATTATGATCTTTAATTACAGTAGCCCAGAAGGAAATAACGAAAAATTAACGGTAGATAAATTAATATTTTTAGCCCTTATATTTGTTTGGAAACCTATAAGATTTCATAATTTATTTAAACAGATCATGTCTGGCATCATTTCCATGACAATCTCCAGTTACGACGATGATATAAAATTCTGTCATCCAGCATTAAATACTAAATGAACGGAAATACACAAATGGATATGTATAGGAACTAGTTTCGATATGCAAGGCGATCTTTCATGATTCTGACGCTTCACATTTCAATATTCGGCTTTAGTCGAGAATTTCGAAGGATTTTACGGCCTTTCAGAATTAGAATAGAATTGAAAGATGCCCAAACATCAACTGAGATAAAACCACAAAATAAATGTTTCCGCAAGCGTGTTTCCTAATAATCTTTACGATATCCTAACCTCACCACTCTCACTGAGGTTTAGCATGAAAGAGCTGGTGAAAGAATTATTGGCTGTATAATAAAATGAGCGAGGGAAGAATAAGAATAGAGTAAGTATAGAAGTAAATAGATTTGCATTAACAACTCAATTAAGATATAGCTTCCGATACGTATTCTACTTACAGAAAAATAAAACGGTAGTATAAGGGCGACGTACCAAAGCGCTCGTAGCCCTGGAAAAGGGAGTAAGCAAATTAGCGAAAGGAAGGGTTTTGCGAAAAATTATATGCACTGGTTACTGAGTAGGAGTGACAGAGGTGCTGGAAATCAATAATATTAGGATTTTTTGTTAACAGGAGGATATTATAATCTAGAGAACAAACACCATTTCGTTTTCATAATAGACAGTATGTATCAAATATGCCAGGAGACACTCTGTCGATCGATCGAAAAATCAAAGCGAAGAATCATAAATTTTCGAACGATATTTATCTCACCAAATTATCTATCGTGATTTACACTGTATGAAGACACAATTTGATTTCTGAAATGGCTAGAGAATCTAGTGGTTTAACTTTGGCCCGAGTAATTTTATGGAGAGGTAAAAAGACTTTATATATGTTATTAATTTTATGGCTTGATAAAAGGCAACGAGTTAGAATTTTCAAAAAACTCATCTACATTCACATTCATTGATTACAAATTAAATTATATGTTACTGTATTGGTATTGATAAAAGTTCTTCGAATGCTTAGCTCATTTGGTACTGGGAATCGAACCGCTTTAACCGAAGCCAAACACGCAGCGCACATGGCTATCCAGGGGCCCTATACATTATTTAAGTATTTATTTTTTATTATAATATTTATAAATGTTATTACTTACAAATAATTATATAGATAAAAAATTCGAAATATTATTTTTCTTTTCGGTGGTATAAGCACTAATTTTATCATAAAAAATATAACTAGCGGTGGATTTTAACCACGGGAGCGAGTAAAGAAATTCAATAAAAAATGCAATTAAATATAGAGAAAAGTATATTCTGCAATGTAAGTCTCCCATGATGCACAACCTATCATTATTTCAAGTTCAGAGTATAGAAATGGTTGAAAGAAGGAAAATAAATTAGGAAAATATAGAAATGGGAGGAGTTAAAAGAATCTAAGTAAATATTTGAGTCTCCACTGCCGGAAAACGTCCACAAGGGAAGGATGTAAAAGGCTTGCAAAACTTAATTATAGTAATAAGTAAATTTCCAAGAAGGAAAGAATTTTCTACGCAAAGCACAGAGATAAAACGCAGAAAAAAATTCTCTCTAACATAGTCTGACATTGTGCATTGATTAAGCGAACACAAACTAATCCATAAAGATTTAAATGAATTTGCCGGCACGGGTCGAAAATATAACTAGCACGAGCGGAATAAATGGTAAGGAAGTGGAAGAACCCAAATAACAGATTAAAAAATTCCTTCGATTTCCACGTACAAAAAATGATAAAACATTTCCATAGAGAGCAACCGAAAACTAAAATGATACAATGAGAGGTAAATATGAAAAGAATCCCGCCTGATTTCACAAAGGATTTCGGTTTTTTAGTTGACGTTAGACGAATTCCCCGAAAAAGCGATTTCTCTCCATCCCAGAGGGAACGTGAAATAGCGAAACAATGTCACCAGCAAATGCTACCACAAAGTGAGTGACATGTTTCGACAGTGTCGGTGGAAGGCGTTCTCTAAAGAAAAGTCGATCAAAACGTCTTCGAAGCGAATATTGGATTGCGGCCCCGTAAGTTCGAATAATATAAAAGATTTATCTCTCTCGGAAGAAGAAGGAGGAAATAGCAGGTCTAAAAAAGGGTGACCGTCAATTTCCTCTTTCCCGGAACGATCCTCCGAACGAATTTCTCATTGAGGCAGATGAACGTCAAGAGTGAGGGCAATTTTCGATTTACTGATTAAATAGTTCGTAATCAGAATGTGGAAAGGCCTTCGATACTCTTTTACTACTTTTTTAATCACGACGGTGATGAAGTGCGAAATATAAAAAAGTCCTCCGGCAGTGAATCTGGCTAAACAATATATTATTCGCACATTTACTATTTATTTATTTAAAACATTAATTTGCTAATATTCTGATGCTACCTCATAAAATAATTGAAATTAGCGATTGAAATTAAGGAGAGACATTTCCCGGAAAATGTTTGGTATATTTTCGATATCGCGGCTGAGTAATTTAACATAAATTGAAGCGAAAAATATATCAACAAGTGACGAAAGAAAGCTGTCCCGCTTTAATTCGAGTGAGCAAGAAAAATTCGCAGATTTAAAAAAGGAAACAATTCGATAAATCAAGTTTATGTCATCACATGACAAAGTAGAATATTACTCATATAATACCTTTTTTATTTGATAATTTGAAATGAAGGAAGTGCATTTCGAAAGAGAGTGGGGAAGTAGTCAAAATAAGCCGAATGTAAAAATGGGCCGACGGAAAATCAATAAAGATTCCATTTGAAGGTCAGTAAAATTATAAACGTATTCAAATAGGTCCGTTCATTTAAAAGGAAAAATCCCTCGAAGCCCCTCTTGAGTGAACACTGAAGCCGTGTTTCCAGCTGCTACGCTTCTTAAAGCAAATAAATGGCTTAATTAAACAAGCTGTTTTCACGTGCAAAGATGAGTTTGTAATAAGGAGGAGGATGGAAGCAGAAAGACAACTTTAACGAGTGAAGGTAACGTCTGCGCACTGAACATCTGAGGCAATGACTATTAATAAAAATGCTATAAAAGTACGGTTACAACGACGTCCGTAAACTTAGGAAATGAGAAAATACTTTAACGTAGACTTAACGATAATTATATGGATTCGCTTCTAAAATATTTTCTGTGCAAGATCAAGAAATTAATCCATCGTGACACGCTTTTTATATCAAATACATACACGAACGTACATTTTTACTCCCATTATGTTAGGTATTCAAATTTGAAATAAATTCTAAGATAAGAACGATCGTATACAAGTATTATTTTCTGAATTAAATTCTGGAATAACGGTGGTCTTTACATTTCACTAACAAAAGTACTCTAGCAAATACACTAAAATAAAATGTACTCGCCATTATTGAAAATGCTTCAATAATGAAGTCAAAAACTTTTTCTATGAAAAACTTCAAATCCTACTAAAAAATAAAGGCATCTCTCTCCATCAAGTTATTTCTACAAATAAAAACAGCTGAATAGTATAAATTAACTCAAATAATCAGCGGGATTTTAGAATGGTGACACATTCTCAACTTAATTCCCTGAGTTTTACTAAAAACCATTAAAATATTGCTATTTATTTTCCCATGAGTTATTCGAGAAAGTCAGTTATATAATTGATTATTTGAACAAACGAAAGTTAACGGAACAAAATGAAAGTGATGTCCTTCTTCTAAACATATTCTTTTATTAAATATTAAACTGCAAAAATCCAATAAATTCTACGGCGTAAAACCTCAAAATATAACCCAAAGTGAATTTATTCCCTTACAAAATGTTGAAAAACCACGAAGCTCGATAAGAAGTTCTGAACACGATAATTGGATTAAAATATTAATCGAAAATTAACTAAAATATTTAATAATAAACTGTGAGTCTGTAAAAGAGAAAGTTATAGATTGAAAGTTAATAAGTGATGCAAAGAATCTTGATTTAAATTTTGCAATGAGTTTGATGACTCTTGATTAAGGCAGCTACAGGATCCATGGAGTAGATGATATTTTTAGTATTAATTTATGATATTTTATTAGTAAACTGTTTATGCGCAGAAACGAGAGGTACTTTTTGGTATTGACTTAGAGGGGATAAAATTTCATAGTAAAAAATAACGAATGATTAATATGACAGACATAATAGATTGCAGTATGTAGTTTGCGAATTGAAATTTGAACAATAAAAGATGCGAAACGTCAGATAAACCGGGGAATACTGCTTACAGGAGCGTTGAAAGTTAGATCACGGAAGTGATCCACTCTGCTCATTTCAAACACGTTCACCGAGGGGCATAAACCATTCAATTACATCGACATGACGCCGATTAACTTGAGCAAAGCAGGCCCACCAACTACTACGAAACGTAATCGATAGAGACGAGCTTAGATTATCCACAAGTGAAGACCGGGATGAGATCCCAACGGCACTTAAATGTGAGCCCAGAATGGCTAAGGGAACTGCGTGGAGTTTCCAACACATTCTCAGCCAAGACTTCGTCCTAAACGCCAATCACCTTTAATCGATAATTGAAGTGGCTCAAACAGCTTGAAATACAGCAGCCAAAACACGTAGGCGATGGATAAGAAAAAGATAGCAGGAAACCGGAAGAAGGGGAAAAAGAACAGGAGGTCGGGAAAAGATGGAAGGTGAAAGAGAGAGTGTGTGGAGAGAAATGCGTTGCAAAAATACCCTAGGGTTCTAATAAAATTTTTCCTGTACATCTTAAAATCGAATCACTTATCCTGAAAGTGCTTCTTTGTCATATATGAAAAGCCATGAGTGTTTCTCGCAGTGGTTACTGCTAAGAATGTCTCCTAATTCTTCCTATCACCCAAAAACTAAAATTGGACAGAATATTTTAAGCCACGATATTGACAGCTAACGAGTTACTTTTCTTAGATGCACAATAAACGATCAACCGATAAGCATTAATTGGGAAATAAGTAACTCAAATTGTGATGATCAAGCCATGGAGCATTCGTAAATGAAAGGCTCATCAGTATTAATTTACATCTGGACAAACTAGAATATTTGTCGTATTACACACATTACAAGTGTAATTAGCGCAGTAGCTATAGATCGAAAGTATAAAGGCACGGTTTTTCTCAAGTATCAGAACTATCCTTGGTACCTTGTATTTTTTTCCGATCTCTAATGATTCCTAATGACCTATATCTTTTGCTTCATTGGTATCTAATGGTCTAAGAAAAATCAGTAATTCCAACTGAGATATAGCATTAGCCCCAATTGGTTTACATTCAATGCAGCGGTAAACATATCAACTTTCAATTTTTCTACATAGCATTTCTTTCTTTAAAAGCACGATGAATTGTTTCACACACTCCATCGTATCCATAGCTATAAAACTCTTCCCCTTTCCGAGGATCTTGTGCCAAAACCAACCAGAGTTTCCTCGATCCACCTCACTCTTGCGTTTGATTCACGCACTATTATCATGTGCCTCGTACGTCATTTGATTTCCTCACACGCGGTAATAGGAGCACTGCGATTTATCCAGGTTGCCGAGCACGTCGTAAAGAAATTAGCACAGTCTCAATATTTTACTACGGAAGACATTATCAGGGGCTTAAGGGTAGAGCTACAGGGAATCATATTAAAACGAATAGAGGCGTACTGTGACGCAGTTTTGAGGGAACATTTGGACTTTCCTTTTAAGGATACATATCCCAGTCATAACTCTGAGAAAGACTTACACAACAATCATAGAAGTATTGTTAGAAGTGCTGCGACAGCTTAGGTCATTTCGCACATGGGCTCCCACGTGGAATTGAAACCACTTTCACCAAAGCCGAACGCGCTCCCCTTTAGGTTATCCGGTAGTCCCATCAAATACGCCCAATTTTTCTGCATATAATTCCAGTTATTACTTAAAGAAGAATTATTGCGAGTTTATCAGAGAAGAAAAAATGGACAGCTAATTACTAAAAGCTAAAGAAAATCCTAAAACCCACTCTTTGGCAATTAAAATCCTTTTTAGGTATCCCTTGCAACGAAATCACTCGGAGATGAAAAGTTTTTCGCGAGAGAAACCTCAATATTCTTGAAAGGTCTTTCCATCCAGGTGATCGGTCGCTTTCCTTTCATCCTTAGGCGCCCACGACACTTTAGTCTCTGGTACATACTCTACCATGAAACAGCAAAAACAGATGTGTATAAAAAAGGGGAGCTAAATTTAAATTCCATAAAGGAGGGTAAATAAATAGGACGAGGAAATACGAGGGAAAGTGAGGAAGCGGACGGAAGGAGAGAAGGATGTGGGGAGTAAGCGAGGCTGTCGAGAGTGGCGCGGGAGAAGCCGGAGAGGGAGAAATAAGAGGAAAATTGTGACATGTTGTACAAGTGATGCGTCCATGAAAAAGCGTGGGAGTAAGGAAAATGAAGAGAGACGGAGGATGGACAAAAGGGGAGGCTGCCTCGGATTGTGGGCTAATACAAACATTTGTCCGTTACTAGCCCGGGTACCAACATGTAAGCGATAAATTAAGGCATTAACTGTGAAAGATTCGATCTCGCGTTGATTAAACTAATTTACGTGACTGACACGCGGTGAATGTTCCCGACGAGCGTTGAATTAATAAGGGCGGACGGGTCAAAAGTTCTGGTGAAAGCAACTCACTCCGACCTTGGCTATCGTAAAAGACGTTGCAACGAGGAAAAATCGATTATGAGCAGCGATGAGTAAGATCGAGGAGCTACATCCGTTTTGCGTAGAAAAATCCCTGAAAATAACGAGAGATGTAACAGGACATCAGAGAGAATTACAAATCGTAGAGCTGGAGTATCTTGTTTGTAGCGATTACAAATTAATAGACTAGTGTTGCCTATTTACAATATCATGGTGAGTAATAATTATACATAAATACTTAAACTCGATTGGTAAAAACACATTATATAAAAAATAAGGTACGGCCGCGGAGTATTTTAGAACGGAATGAAAGAAGCGATAAAAAGAAAATCAGTTCAAATCCTGAAGCCTATCATCAACCAAAGATAAATAACGGCTTTGCTTTCTCCTTTTATTCTAAAAATTATTTTTGGTACCTTACGTAAAGAGGCTAATTCTTTCAGTGACATCAGTTGATACAATATTGTATCGGCTCTACGATGACTAATAAATTTCCATTAGCTTAAGTCGAAATTTAAGCGATAAATACAGAAAATAGATACAATAACGCGAATTCAAGACAGCGGTGTAGGAGTCAATGCGAAGTACAACGTCACTAACGGTTGGACTAATACCTGCCGCTCAAAAATCTGAGTTGGTACTACGTATCGGCTATGAGGAATACGTACCTTGATCCTACCTACATTTAAGATGCCATTTGGGGATATTTCGCGATAAATGTAACTGAACAAAATGAAGCTTAACTTCTGGTCATTAAAAATAAGTTAAATTACATAACTGTTTTATTGAACCTGATAACACATGGTCATCTTTCCCCAGTCGCTTCGCCCGCTATCTTTACATTCCGATATCTTCAATAGATTATTTTCAACAGGTACTTTTCCTACCTCAGCGAATGTGGCACTGATTCTGAAGAATGGATCAGGTTGAAAACTATCGCCCTATATCTATAATTCCCCTAATTTCCATTCTCATTGAACGTATCATCCATAATCGATTGCTCTCCTTCACACTTTCTTACATCTCTCCTCATCAACATGGTTTCCTTCTAGGGAGGTCCTGCTTAACTAATCTCACAATCTTACAACATCACATTATCATAGCTTTCGAAAATTCTTCTCAACTTAATGTTCGCTACCTTGACTTCTCTATAGCTTTCTACTCCGTTAACCACTTCCTTCTAAAATACAAACTGGAACATCGCTACAATATCCATGGACCTTTCCTTTCGACTATCTATCTCATCGTGGGCAACGTGTTGTCATCGATGGCATTTTCTTCCTCCTCTCAAGAGTTCCCCAGGGTTATGTCCTTGGTCCGATATTGTTCGCCCTTTTCATTGATGACCTAGCGGAAATATTTACAACATAATAGGCAAACATTCTAGTTTAAGCTGATGACTGCAAATTGTTCAAGAGAATTGACTGTGCGGAGGATTACAACCCCCTTCAACTAGCTCTCGATGCAGTTACTATTTGGTGAACGAGATGAGGATTGAAAATTATCATTAATTCTGTCCCATTCTATGAAGAACTTTAATATTTTAGCTGGTTGTGCTATCTCCATAATGAATTATTGCATTCCAATATGGCAATCCATCTTGAAAAGCCTAAACCTTCCCGTAAACTTATTTTTCGTCAGTGGTTCGTCTACACGTATTCCACTTAAACAACCACTCTCGTGATCATATCCTTTCCTCTCTTGGTAATTCTTTTCTTCCTCATCGCCACAAATACTTTGACATTAAATTTCTACGTACAATTTTCAACGGCCGATGTAGATCCAATGACAATCTCTTGCTTCTACCTTCACATACCTCGTTTCCAAATTTCCATTTCTCAAAGACCTATTTTTTATCGTATCCCAAAACTTTTTAGTTCTCTTTTGTCTCTCAATACTTCTCTTGAACTGCTTTAAATCTTGTATTTCATTTTATGATATGACATATATTTATCTCAAGAGTTATAACTGAAGTAACATCTTGATTGACGAATTTGTTAATTCAAAATAATATAACTGTCTTCTATTTTAAATGAAGCTGCAGCACACTTTATGCTTTCCAAATAACTCCAATATAGCATGTTTAATAAACTCAATATGGGAAGGCGTTACCTCGTGGAAGGCCATTACAATGAATGAAAGACAGTTTCGTACACTTCCACATCAATTTTATTTTGGCAACATGTTTCGCTTGTGTCCATCATCAGGCAAAGAATTGTTCCACATTTTCAAGTATATACTGAATCACCCAACAAACCCTTCATCCATAATAAAACCCTCTTGATGGTGTAGCAGCAAATTTTTTCGGAATTATTAAGCTCGAATCGCCTCCGGCCGGAAGGATAAAAAGCTAAGACCAGCGAGAGATAATTCACTTCGTACAGAGAAACGTATCCTCTTTTCGATATTTGAAGGCAGTAAAAACACCTCATCCTTAAAACTGATGAAGTAACAAAGTTTTCAATAACCGAAACACCCGGCTATTTGAAAGTGTCCTCCAAGATTAGGTTATCACTATGTGTTTTGATTTTATTACGCAATAAGGGATGGAAATAGGATGGCAGCGGAGCAGTGTCAGTAGAGCTAAGTTTTTCGGCCTTTCCGCATCAAGCGCAGCCAAGCCTTTTGGTTATCGGACTAAAAATCAAATTAATAAAGAAGAAAACATCGAGAGTGTGATAAGATTTTATAGAATTTCCACAAAGAATTTCTGTTATGCGACTAAATGTACTTTAGACTATAGAATATTATGTCTTGCATTATGTGGATAAATTTAAACGTGACGAGGTGAAAACGATAAAGCTATATTTTGGCCTTAAAAGGAAATATTGTAAGTTTTGAAATGTGGTTTTTGTGTTTAGAGGATATATTTTGGTGTGGGTACCGGGAAGATGTCTCTTTGAATACAATCCTTGTGTATGTAAATGTTATTATTGAAATATTTGCGTGACTTACTTTGTTCATAGACAATAGCTGGGACCGCCACCAGAAGAAATTCTACTGCCTTTCTACCTTTACTTCTAATAATAAGTAAATGCTGAGATATTAACCACAAATAATGCGACGTTAGGAGAATTTTTCAACCTGCTAACAATGATACAAAGCACAGCAAAAGCTAATGGGATTGACTTATTAGAGAATTTCTAAAAACTTAACGGACCAAAATGTACAAAATTACCCAAGCAGTAGAGGTCTCCATGGGCCGGGCTCGGGCCGGGTAAGCAGCCAGTCTAGTGGGCTCGGGCGGGCTTGGGCCCATTCAGGAAGGAGATAATTATTCGTTCTTAAAGAGCGTTAGTTTCTTGCATAGCGGCAAAAGCCTCATTAAGTTGTAACGCAATGCTTAAAAAATGCTCAGTGTTGGTGAAGGGTTAAAAAAAATGTATTTGTTCACAATTCACAACAATTTATTACAGGGAGATTTATGGAAAGTTCGGGCTCGGGTCGGGCTTGAGAACGAAAATTTGCATCGACGTTCGGACCGGGTCGGGCTCAACGACGAACGGGCCGGGCTGAAATTTTCGGCTCATGCAGACCTCTACCAAGCAGTAAGAAAATTTACGATCGGTGAAAGTGATAACCCATTCTGCACCACCGCAATATTTTTAACTACTAGATCATTTTTAGTACGCCCCTATTTTTACTTTCTCCATATACGAAGTATAGAGAAAGTATTGTTTTCATGAAAAAATTCGACTTCGAGATTTCATCGGAAATACATGTTTTGGGGTCCCTAGAACACGTTTTGACCATTTTCGGAATGATGTCTGTGTGTGTGTGTGTGTGTGTGTGTGTGTGTGTGTGTGTGTGTGTGTGTGTATGTGTGTCTGTGCTTGTGGGCGCTCTAACGTGAAAACTATAGGTGGTATCAATAACAAACTTCAATACAGTACTGTGGTGTGTTCTGTCAGAGTTGATTAATTTTTGGAGTAAATCGGTTGACCGGAAGTCGAGCTTCATTCATAAAAGCTCATTTCCGGTTTTCAAAATATCTCCATAAATATGATATATACGTATATTCTATTACTTATAAAAGTTTTAGAAAATTAATTTTCTATAACTTTTCTATTCAACATATTTTTGTATCACCGGTTGATTAGGAGTTATTCGTGAAATACCGATAAACCGGAAGTAGCTGTTATGTACTTTGAGGGCGCTCTAACATGAAAACCATTCATTATATCAACACCAAATCTCATATTGGTCTCATACTTTGGTTGGTGTCGTTAGAGTTGATTAGTTTTTAGAGTAAATCGGTTAACCGGAAGTGGAGCTTCATTCTTCAAAGCTCATTTCCGGTTTTCAAAATATCTCCATAAATATGATATTTAGGTATATACTATTATTTACAAACGTTTTAGAAAATAAAATTTACTATAACTTTTGTATGAAATATATTTTTGTATCACTGATTGTTTAGGAGTTATTCAGGAAATACTGATAAACCGGAAGTTGCTGATTATGTACTTTGTGGGCGCTCTGGGCTCAATGGGCGAAAGGCCAATTTCATCGTTTTTCATCGATCATGTCACGAAAAACATTATTCATAATGCTTGTGACGTCAAAGATAATAATATATAAATAAATCTCTCATCTTCCAAGTTTAGATGGAATGTAGAGTTCGATATTACTGTCGTAGATAAATATTTACATCTTATAAATGGAGAAAGTCATGTGCTGGACACATAAGATTTTTTTATTGATTTCAGATATCTTTCTTAAGAGACATCTTACTTTATCTATTCGCAAACCCGAACAAAATCTAGGGTAAGAGCCATTGGATTTTAAAAGGTAGCTAATGAGACTTTTCTGGAGAGTGAATTTTGTGAATAGGCTTAAGAAAAGGAAGCATTTAATGAAAACAATGGTTAAACAAAACAATGGTTAAACCTTTATAGCAACTTAAAACTAGATAAATATAGATCAAACTTATTTTTATGCATCTGCTCTAGTTTTATATGTATTCATGGTTGCTTATCTTTACCACCCCATTCCACCCCATACTCGGGGTAGAACGGGGCAAACGACATTATCTTTTTAAGAAAAATATCGGTTCTTTATTTTCTTACGATTTTATGGCATTTTTGTGATTATTAAATCATAATGTATTCATAGGAAAAATGCAGCTCTCTTAATGAACCTTTTTGTATTTTTAAAACGTATTTTCAACTTGGTACCCCCCGTTCTGCCCTGGGCTACCTTATTGCCATTTCACTGTTCATACAATGCGTGAAAAAGGAAGTATAAATCTCAGGATTATGTAAATTTTTAGTATACATACGAAGCATAAATTCTCTCTTCGCTTTCAATCTTTTCAGTGAAACTCCATCACATTGCGTAAATGAAAAGTCCTGAAAAATTCCGACTTTGTTTTCTTTTTTTATTGTCGTTTAAGAGGTGAAAAACTGGAGCATTTAATTTGTAGACGTTTATCATATCCATTCTTCCTTGAAAATTTTCCTAGGTGCACGACCTTATCGAGCAAAGTCACCTTTTTTGTTGTAGACTTACCTACTGTTAGTTAAACTATAAATAGCTAGTTACGTTACAGGAATTTGCGTCATTTTCGTCACTTCCTAAACAACTTGTCTTATTTAAATTACTACCTTTTCCAATCTAACTAACGACGCCGAGTGAAAAAAAAGGAAATGATTTATTTTTCGGAGTATTATTCTTGTGTTTAACTATTTGAATATGGGCAACCGACAATTGAAGCGCAACTAATGGTATTTCATGCGATAGATTGTATCATAACGTAAAAAAAAGTCTTTTGAACTTATAGAACAGTCGATTGCTGTTAAGTTAGGATTTTGAGGATGTAATGACTTTTCACAGAGACAGCAGTCGCTTACCATCAATTTCGAAGTTATTCCATGAGTAAAAACAGAATCAACGGGTATAAAATCTTCCTGTAACGAAACAATCGTGGTACCAAAGTACAGTAATTATTTCCGCATCCATGGCCGCGACTATCTATGATGCGGAGGGTGCAGAAAATGTATCTAGTGAAGAGATTTTACTGAAAATAGGACGACTTAAAATTCAGGCGCCATGGACGGCAGTAAGGCCGAGTGGCAAGAACGCACGGAGGTTGCGTCTGCATTTCCAAACCGTTTCAACGTGTTTGACAAAATACCGCGACACTACTATTGCAACGGATCTGTTCTAGGATAAGTTTCCGCAGGAGAGGAGGGACAAAAGAGGTACGAAGTAGGAGAATGTTCACGCGTAAAAGATACGGAGTGAAGGATGGGAAGTTAACGGCGTGGAACGACTGGAAATCCCGGGGATCGCACTCCAGTATGTGCGCCTTTAAGTCGGGCGGAGACGTCGTTTCTCGAGGCTAACGGATAGGATTTCTAGAACCAACCTGACTCCCGATTATGCTTCAGCCCTTAATCCTCTACGGCAGAACCCAGATCTTTTCCGCTAGTTCTTCACCAGCAGATTTAACATTTCAAAATCAAGCGCGACTTCTGCAGTCTCTACGCGAAAAAGAGTGGTCTCTAAACCAGGTGATGACGTCGAGTCCACGAGTGGGGTCCAATTTTTCAAGAATGCGACGCAAACGAGCTTTTTGTTAACGAAGTGAGAAGGTTTCAGAACATCCTGCACGGCAAAATTGCGACAAAAAATCCAGCCTTCGCGATTCAAAAAACAAAACTTGGGGGAGAGAAAATGTATGGCTACCCACAATGCCAAAGCGCTGAAGAAGAAAACAAATAGATGGGATTGAGCCGTCTCCAGGCAGTGTATTCCTAATTAATTAATTTACACCCGTTCTTTTTTCCTATCGTATCCCCGACATTCGGTAGCGCGAGCCAATTCTTTTAGAGCGCTTTAACCTTTACTGCATGCTGAGAGATTAAATAAGGAATTGGAGCAGGAGAAATGGAAAAAACGACACCTTTCCGCGACTTGCTTTTTCTCTTAACGTCGACATTTCAATGCCTCCGCTCGCCAAAGCACAAAAATATACGCCGCCTTCTTTTGCGTCCATTTCATCACTCTATAACGATGAAACCAATGATCGAGACTATTCGAACGCAAGCTATTGATGAAAACTCTGGTATGAATATGAAACATGAGGAAAATCACGCATGAATTGTATCACGTGTGTTCCTCATCTCCGTCGGAACATACCCTTCCACATAATTGGCTCAGTTAAGTTCACTTGACTTGGACAAGAAAAAATAACATTCAAGGCCAAACGTTTTAATTCGCAAAAATTAAATCCTTGGCGTCATGTTCGGTATCGCAATGATAGTTGCACTCTATTAAAATTTATTCCTTTTAATGAAATCAAAGGGAATGGTCAGCACTACTTCTTTGCGACGTCCCAATATCCTGGGCAACATAAAAGCAGAGATATCTTAACTTCCTAAGAATAGAACATTCATCAATATTTCTAAAATGCCTTGAATTTGAACAACTTTTTACACGTGAAGCGACGGTTAGCATCCCATGAAGCCCTTCTGCAACAATACTCACCAAGCCAAAAAACCAGTACAAAATATAAAAAAATTCATTTTTCTCCCGGTTCAAGTAAAGGCGTGCAAAAGAATTGTAAAAATCATAAAAAATGAGCCGCGAAAAAGATAGAAAAAAAAATTCATACATTTTTGGATCGTGATTTCAAGTGAAAAATTCATAAAAGAAAATTGCTGTCCTGAAATACGTATTCCAGAGATTATTTCGGTGACCTCAAAGAAGGCATTTTAACTCACAAGATTTGATTCTCAAGAAGTATCACCAGATCAAAGAAATACATTATTAAAGAACGATTACTGTCCACATCAGATGGTTGTATATCAATTCCTATGGACAAAAATAATATTATCTACACACATTCATCCAATTTTATAGGACCACAAGTAATTATTACATGATCACAGAAATCGCGAAGTGCGAACCTCTTGTTTGGCGGCTTTACCTTGCGTGTGCTTTGGCTCTTTCGCAGTGAATTTGCAACCACATAATATTTCGCACGTTTGCCTTTTTCGTTGTGAAGTTCCACCTAATGAAACTTTCCGTTTTGATAATAACGCTAAAGATTGATTTTTCGCTAATCCAACGTAATATATTTTAATAACAAATTTAATTTTGCTGATTTATTTCGATTATTAATCAATCAGCATTAATCTTATTTTATACCTTATTTTTACAGATTCGATGTTAGCGGTAGAAATGAAGTTAAACACGCGAGTTAAAAAATAGAAGTTTCCAAATTGGATTTAGAATAAAATATTTTATTTTATTCCGTATACGATTTGGGATAAAATGCCATTTTACTTAACCTTTTCGCGTGATTTATCGCATCAAATCACTCATGCCGAAATTAATTTCCTGTCTACTTTCCTCTTTCCGGCTCTAACCCATATTCAGAAAAAAATATCTTCATCTATATTTACTAGAATTGGAATCGAACTCTGATTTCTCCAATTATCCTAATTACTTATTTTTGGTGACTTTGTCTTCCGGGGAGTTTTCAGCGACGCAATGCCTGCATAACTGTTTCAGCCAAACGATTATCACTTGTGATTAAAAAAGCTAACAGAGTGAATTCTTTATCAGCGAATATAAGTTGTAACCAAACGTTGCCTTCATCATTAATTTTTTAACGCATTAATCGATCCGCATCTCATCGTTCAGAGTTTGCAGAATATTACTTGAAATACGGTTCGAGGCAACATCTTCGGTTTATTGATCCTCACTTACTTTATTTCCTTATCCGAAAGGAATGTGATAATGTACATATTGCTTTTCAGCGCTTGAGCGCCGTCTGGTTTTCGTTCTTCGCGACTGACCATAAACGTCACCACCGAAATCCAACGAGACTTTATTACTTTTTGGTACTTATTCCTCACTTTGTTTCTTCAGCTATGAGCTTCTCCATCCCACGCGAACCACATTGTCGCGGCAATAAACGAGGTTCTGAAAAGTTAATTGAATCTTACACCCCGCGCTAATTAAGCAACTTTCTCTTAGAGTTATAACACGTCCCTTTGTCCTTCGGGAGCGTATCCCGGACAGAAAAAAACTCGTAGGGGATCATTTTTTTCCTTTAGAGGAATTGCCCGCGTAAAAATTATCTCGGGCGGCAATAAAAATGATGTGGGATCCCGGAGTGGGGCTCGTGCGACCGCAATGGCATCTAAACGGAAGCTTTATGGCGCCTATCAACAGAACGCCATCAACTTCTCTGCAGCCACTCCGGCCTTCAAAAGGCACCAGCGATGAATCGGTATCGAGCACAATACACCCGACGTGCTTTACTGAAGCCGCTTCCTTATAAGCAGCTGAGGATCTACCTCAATACATTGAAGGGATCCAATGAAATCGCATCTCGCGAGTGATGTACTTTAAAGGGCCCATATGCTATTCGTAACGCTGCAGCGTTGCCTCGGAATCTTCTCCACGATGAGAAACGAAGTTTCCCGAATTCCGGGTCTTTTTACGATCCATCGGATTCCGTCATTTTCATTGCCGGAGAGGAATCGAGAATATTTAGAGTTTGCCTTTGGACTGCTAAAACTTGCCGATAAATTAAAGATATGCGACCTCGTGGATATTCATTCCTCGATATCGAGCCAACTCTTCCGACGCGCATTAAAAACAAATTACCCGCATTATAATCCACCTGCTTTTACACAGAAACACATTTATCCCTCGATTTTTAATGTTATCAAAGGAATGTGCGCCAATTTCCATTTTTTTTTTAAATCTAGGGTGTTCGAACTCCTGAAAGAAGTGATACTACAGCAATGGCCCTATTTTATTGGCGAAAATAAATTTGTGAAACGAGTTCACGGTAAAGAGCATTAGATGGATACCGAAATACTAGTTTGTAAGAATAATAGACATTTTGAGTTCATTACTTGATTTTACGAATGGAAAATCAAGATAAACAAAAGGAACACCATTTTGTCTATCGGTCGTTTTCAATTATGAAGAACTTTGGAACCGACGAAGTCCCAAAAGGATCAAAGAGGGGCTAACGAAGAACGCCGCTTAGAGAAATCGATAATTCCTAAGGAGAGAGTATTCAAAAAGAGCTATCCTTTAAAATGTAAGACTTAAGTTGACCATTGATAAAATATAGAAATTTATGACAGGCAATCTTTCGTAAGCATAACTTGAGCCCATGGACACACGGAAAGAGGACGTATAGACAATAATCTCTGGGTTATCTTTTGAAATAGAATTATGAGTTTCGAAAAGAACATACCAGAGAAAGAATAATAAATTAAGGCCAATGACAAGCACAACTCCCCTGATTTGTTTCCACCGCTTGGTACCGTTTGGGAATTCTCAAGTCTAGCAGAATCAGCGAAAGATAAAGCACTGCAACGAAAATGTAATTTTTGTTGGAGTGAGTGTTGGAATGAGTAATCTAAGTTGACAGCGGCAATTAATTGATGGGGTGAATTATTAGAAAACGTAACGAATCTTAGTTATTGATTCGACATCGCAATTATAGACATGAGATCTTATGATCAGGAAGAGTAGAAGAAAGAAACTGCTCATTCAAAGCAGAAGAAATGTAGAACAGAAAAGCATATCCAATGGTACACTATAGCTCCTTATCTACGCTTTCCCCGATAAAAAGAACATAAGAACGAATCTTCAATTTCAAAGAGGCCTTCATGTGATTCACTCAGTGGCGCAGCCAGGATTTTCCAATGGGGGTCCAAGTCTGCCTAGAAAAATGCCTACCTTACAGGGGATAGTATATTCATACCCCCTACTTACTACAATATATGTCTATTCTTTCAAAAACTAAATAAATTGAAAACTAGATGAGTTTAACGCTTGTGTGGCCAAATTATTAAACTTTCCAATATAGTAGTTCACATAAGCGAACAATTGGAAACTCATCATAAGTGTTATTTGGATTTCTAGTTTGGACGAGTCCAATATCCATTAAAAAGTCATTTTTCTCTATGCTGAAGATTTTTAGTGTTGTAGATATAAACTTCCCTCGTCTTAGAGAGTTCTTTCTTTCAAGAGGTTGCCGAGCATGAGAAAGCAAAAAATTGCTACGGTTATCATTCATACAGTTATGTACTCATTAGATCCCCCAAATTGGCGCGCTTATGCTTATTTGAATATCTTTCGTTATTGGACTATATCATCAGCAGATTTTGGAATTTCATTGAAACGTCGCCTGCCCAGAAAACACTATCAATGTATAAAAATAACGATAAGAAGTATATATACAGCTCATTGCACAAGGTTTAAATTCGCCCTGCCAGAATTTCGCTACAATCTGAAGTTAATTAGATTTGATAACTAATATATTTTATCAAATAGAGAATTTTTCAATTCAGTAAATACCTAAACTCAAAAACAATGAAAAAGAGTTCTCAAAAACTATAATTTTTAATTCAAAACCAAGAATGAAAAATTTTAAGTAAGAAAATTACAAAACACAAAATCTCAGAAAAAGTTGTTTTGGATTGCTTGGAATCTCCATTTTAGTCGTGTCATCAATCTAGGACATTAAAATAAAGAATCAAATCTAATACGTAAAAAATCATTATCTTCGTTCTTTTTCAATTATTGAAGGAATCACAAAATGTGCTCTTGTCCTTCAATATACTTCTAAGAATAGTTTGATAATTCGGATTTTTACCTGTTTCCCAATGAATAATCTAATATTCAAGCCAGATGACTGACTCGTGTGAGACTTGTTAGCTGCATTGCATGAATCATTTGCTCGAGCTTTCTTATGAGTGACTTCATCCGTTGTTTTTAAAATTACCCATTCTTCTAAGAAACGAAAAATCATTTATATCAAACGAAATTTTCTGGCAGAGTTACGATTAAGCCTGATTTCGTTATTTATGTATTAGCTAAGTATTCAATTGAATGCGTTACATACCGAAAATTAAAATGCGGCTGCATTAAAAAATACAGTGGACTCTTGATTATAGTTGATATTATAATTGAATTTGCAAATTAAAGTTACACATCAAGGTGGAAAACATGAAGACGTCAACTTACAATTATTTAGACTAAGTAATAGTTGGTTGGGGGTTTAACCAGCAGAGAGCTGACTCAAACCCAGTCTTATGCACTGAGTGTTCAAATCAAATTTACTTTAAGTTATCAAGTCATAGTTCTGATAAATCTGTGCGTACCTTACGCGCACAATACCTTTCAGCTGATTGATTTGCTCCCAAAATGGTATATTATTAATAATATCATCTAAAATTAGTTTTTACTGATATCTTGTATTCCTCCAGTACTTTTTCAAATTTCTACGGAAATTTGGTTATCGAATTATTTACTTTAATATACATCAAATTGACATGTAATCATAAAATAAGGATCTGTATATTTTCTATCATCTCGAGTAATGAAGAATCTACTGTTCAGACTTTCGTCGTCCAGAATCTTCCAAAATGCTTAATAAAGGAACCAGTACCTTTGTAATTGTCGCTAAACTCATCTTCAGATGTGCCCTCTGATAACTGCCCTTACATAAGACAATTCTAATTTATACATCTAATAATGGTCATTTCGCAAAAAACAACATAGCCATTAACTAACGTTTTTTCAATAAAGGTCTCGAGCTATTAGCGAACTGTTAAAACAATTTTTGGATGTCCATCTGTAACTTATGATATCCAAACTAAACACTACTTTGAATTGTTCACTGTGAATTTCTCAAAAGCGCTACTCACGAGCCAAGCTTTGCATTCACACCATTAAAGCAGTTACATGCAGAAGATCTAACTGAGTGTTTTATTGATCCGTTTGTCCCTCAAACGTAATCTTAATCTCTGTTTTCAGGATGCAAGTTTAGAATTACTTTTCGAATGTTCCCTTGTATTTTTGCGAGGAGTAAACATATCAACACTTTGGAATTTTGCTCATGGGAATCTTATCTTATGGTGTGAGTCATCTAATTAAAGGATAGGCTTAAGAAGTGCACGCGTTGAAAATTGTGTGCGAAACACTCGTATCGTAGCGTCCTATTGATATCGATGTCGGCTATAGGCCTGATCTGCTACCGACAACATCACCTTAGCTGAAATCGGAGCTTTATATACGGGTATGCGAAGCCTTCGCTGAATTTTTCATGCTAACTAAGACTTGCGTGATGATTGGGGTTTTGTACTCTTCAGCAGAAAAAAAGCAAAGAGCTAGCCATAGGACTTGACTATTGGGGGCGTTTGAACCTCTAAAACTCCCCCTCGCTGCGCCACTGGATTCACTGGTTCCGGAAGATGAAGTCAAATTTGGCACCCCAAGCACAGCCGGTTCGTTTCTATAGCAGTTTTCGGGAGTAAATAAACATCAAACTCCATATGACGCGTTGAATTTCAACTGAGTGCAAGCCGGAATATTTTCTCTGCTAACCTTTGAGATAAAGTTGTGTCAACAGTGACCAGCAGAGATGCTACAGCACGGTTTACTCAACCGAGCTATAATCCTTTGGTAGCGTTTACGGCGTCAAGGACCCCAAGCGGTAGTTTCAACTATACCCCAACATTTAGGCTGTTTAACTGTTTTTATTCAACCATTTGGCACATCGGAATAAACAGCACTCCCAAAGCTGAATGGAACACGCAATGCGTTGAGCATCCGGAAAGAAGAAATTCCGATTCTGGAAGGTATTGAGGCCGATTTTTTTTCACGTGAGTAAACAATTACGAGAGATAACGACGCCATAGTAGGCTAGCGTCAGCCAACTTCAAAGTTAAAGTATATTCAATTGTGGAATAAATTAATAGCTAAACACCGTGAATGATGACTCCAGCGGCAATTGCGCGTGTGCAGAATAGGAAAAGCTCGTTATATTTAAAATTGTGTCACGGCCACGCAAGCGAGCTCTTTTGCGCTTCTAAAAAGGAATTAAGCAAGCATCCCACGCACTATGTCGTTAGATAAAATTAATCTCGCGAATTATGACGCCAAAAATTTAATTGCGGCATAAGATTAAGCTGGTTCGAGATAAGAGCTTATAGAGATCACCTACACTTCTACACTCGATTTCGATGGTCGCAATGTAATAATCATAGCTAAAATATGAGATCTTTAGGAGAGAACTGAGAGTAATAAAGGATCTAAAGAAGAAGTAACACTTTGTTTCTACCTCAATGGAAGATGAAAGATTGAAATGTCATAATATCGGAAGATTACATCGTCTCTATCGAGGTTACCCCCGGATCTCCCTGTTCGCACGACACTCCGTCAACAACTTTTCACATTACACGTGTCTAGAATTATTTTCCGATAGTAAGTCGATAACGAATCCCGAGGAGAAATACTGCCCATAAATCTTGCCATACGTGCACGTCAAATTTCAAGATGAGAGATGAAAGAATGGGATTACAACGTTCAACTTAGAGATTAACGCTGGAAAGTCATCCTTCGAAGACAATTCCCTCCGAAAGATAATGGAGAAGAGCAATCAATCGGGAATGACACGAGTACCGATTTTCCCATCTGGAGTAAACTTAATGTGGTGGCGATATGGGGCAAAAATGAGGGAATAATATCTTCCGGGAAAAATACGAAATTGTCACGGTGTAATAAATCTTAGTTCGTGATAAAATCGATTGAATTCCTTCTGTATCTTCGGACAAATCCCAATGGAGGAGAACGGAGCATGCGGGAAGGATTAGCCATGATTGATGTCTTCCTATGCATTGTCAGACACCTACATTAACGGCTAATCGATTGAATCGTTACCACGTGCTCTTGATATGCGACATCGGTAGGTATTTCTTTCAATCCCTATAATCCAAATACTCTCATAGGATATTCAACTCGAATAATTACGTTAAGCGCATCCACTTGCGAAGAGATAACCACGTGGGCGCAACAATGTCTTGTATGGCGTCCGGATATGGAAGATAATGAAGTAGCATAGTGGCTGTGAGAGTGTCCTGAAAATCGGCTGGAAGGAATTTCAAGCGACTGATAAGGGACAGGGGCTTACGCGAACCTTTGCTTCATGTATATAAAGCTTCGCGATTGTAGGAAGGGGTTCCGTGAACAGCTTTACATGAAAACCGCGCTCAAATATAACCTCGAGATTAACTCTGCATTTACTTAATTGTAAATAAAGCGACGATCATAACTTGTTTGTTAAAATTAAATGAAAAGCATGAACAAAAGCACAACTTCGAGCTAAATCACGTGACGCAGAATAGAGCAGAAAAACGACATAGCACAGAAATGGGTTCAATTAACGAAGAAAACAATTAATCGAATTACATAAACATGAATAAAACTGGTGAACTATCTGACTTCAAATCGTGGCTCCGAAACTACGACTCAACTGTCGGCGATAAAACCGCCAAGCGGTATTTAAACAACCTTACCGTATTTTATTAATAACATTCTGGCAGATTTAATGATTGTTTCAATTATTTAATTTCGATATAATCAATTAGAAACTTACATGCAGGGCAGGAAAAAATGTCTCATACACACATACGGTTACCAGAGAGAATTGGAATCTAACATTTATAAAGAAAGAAAAAATAATCATACGTTCCAAAAAGGATAAATAAAATTTTTTAGGTATATCGCAATATTACCTAAAATGCTTTCTAGAAAATTCAACGTGAGTCTTTTCGGAATTAATTCGGCGTACAGACGAAATATTTACCTAGTTAACCCTTTCCGGTCCAAATTTTTAAAAAGTAGTAGATAAATTTATGTATTCCACTGAAAGGAATTTAAAGATGTTTTATATCTGCAGAAAATATTTAATTCGTTCAAAAGTAATTAGAACCAAAATTTATAACAATTCCAAATGGAAGAAAGTTACGTTTAGCAAAAATAAAAAACAGGTTTGATTCCCGGTGGGATCCAATGTGCGAAATGACCTAAGCTGTCGAAGCACTTTTAACAATACTACTACGACTAATAGTATCCTCTAAAAATTCCTCAACACAGTAGCATCAGTTATGCAGTTAATTTCCACAGAGTAATTCTCTCAACCATTTTCTACAACTTTTGAGGTAGTTATTCAAAATAGTTTAAATCTCATAGAGTTCATAATTTAAAAACGAGTCGTTCTTCCTCCTTGTGTTACAAATGAAGACGCTTTTTTTTAATAAAACATTTATTTTTATTTAAATCGAAATATGAAGATGTTATTACTTAGCAAAGTATATAATTTCCAAAGAAGATTTTTGAATGCAAACTCATTCACACATCTAAACGAAAGCAACGATAGAGAGCTACTTAATATGGACCCAATTTAACTTTCCTCCCTCTATATTCCGTTAAATGTCGATAGCAGCGAAATCGCCCAACCCCTTCGCTTTGCCTTAGACAACTTGAGGGAACAAACCGGGATCGCTTCAGCCCTTCATTTCAGCCTTCGATAAGCCCTCCACGCCCCAGCGCTTCCACTGCCACTTCCTGTGCAAATATTCTCGCACGAATTCAAAGACAGCTTGGAAGAAAAAAATCGACAAAAAAGAAGTGCAAAGCTATTATTGCAAAGAAAACCATAGAAGAAATATTTCAAGCGTTCAAGAAACTATATCTATGGAAGGTATAATCATAAGATGACATTTAACAAAGACCGGGTACCAGTTCAGCACATTGAAATACTACAGAATGCTCAGGAACGAAAATATAGAGATACACAGTGGAAAGAAAAAAACCGAGATAAGTCGTTGCTCTAGTAGTTGTAGAAATATTCTACGCAAAGTGTCGTTATGTTACAAAACCTAGCAATTTGATAAACTCAAACAAAGGGAAAAGAATTTTATGTTTATAATATTAATTACAGTTAATGTTTCAGAGTGAATGACAGACTTATTTATGCTAATTCGACATTCTAAACCCTGGGAAGTAAAGGGAATCCCAAATAATGGATAAACAAGCCCTAAACAAAGAATATCCAACCTTGTTAAATACATTGGTATTTTATCAACTAATATGGATTACAAAACCCCATTCATTGGACAATCGCTCTCTTAAACAAGCACTCTGTACTCTGTACTTCCGCACAAGTATTTGACGCAGAACTTTTAAACGACAAGCACATATACAATACATAAGCAGATATGAGATTATCTTAATGCATTATTACAGCTATTCACACTTATCGACAACAAGATATTCATCACAAAAGTAAAATAAAGTTTTAGTGGAAACAAGAACGATTTTGAACAGTTTTAGCGTAATAATAAAATTATCACGGCAAACCTGTTCATGTGTTTTCTATGCCATCACAACAATTGCACTGTTCAAGTTCTCGGCTTATGGACTGACAAGAAAAGTGTTACTCGTAGAGTCGCTGAGCTTCGTTTGCGTGGAGATAGTCTGCTTATAGCATTCTCGCTCAGTGAGGGAGGTTAGATTAAACTACCTCACTCCTCATACTGCCTAGTAAACCTCATTCCCCTCTCCGAGCTCTAAGTAGCTTATGTCAGAAAGGGTGAGGCACCAACCGGCCTTCAGGCTGAATACTTTACATACAGACACAGTCTATGTGAGGTATTTTGAACAACTTTTCTGAAAAAGGTTAAGAAAAACGCTAAATACACAAAAAGGAAAGGATTTCACCACCTAAAAGAGCCTACTCCTGGAATGACGAAATTCTGCATTTTTACTAAAATGTTCGGGACTCAGCAACAGAATTAATGTAACTCAACTGAACCATTTAGGGTTGCAATTTTTTACGAATTTCTCTGAAATATCAGTTTTAAATCAACGAAACCAAGTCAATGGATCAATTATAATGGTTTGTATTCGTCCTTGGATATCAAGCTAGCAAACTAGGTTGAGCGTTCGCTTTCGTCGAAAGCGGTCCCGGGTTATATTTCCGGATAGAATTAATCTCCCAGAATCATGAACAATTTGAAAAGCTACTCAAATTGATTGGCAGCGGGTCCGAGCGTCGAGATGGGAATAGAACCACGTGTCACCCACGGAGTATGTTCTCAAAGGGATGGCGCGCCATGGACTAACTAACTAATAGCAAGGGAAGGCAGTAGGCGATTAACTCTAAGCTAATATGTACCATGTTTAAATTAAATAGCTGCTAAAGCTGAAGATCAAACGGAAAATCCAAAACATACTATCACTTGAGTACAGAGAGTCGAAGCTACGAAAAGCTGTAAAGGTAGGTGCTGTAAGGTTATTAATTTGAACTACGACTAAATATTTCTCCTCTATTTTACAATCAACGAAAGACAATATTTACGCGATTATTCTTTTTACAGATGTCTCTTATTAAAACTGGCCAATATTTCATTTGTCCTCGATATAAGGATTCCAACCAGTGAATGAGGTCGAAAGTATTGAACTTCCTCGAGTATTTCCATATCGATTAACATGCATTCGAGAGCTCGAAGCTTTCTCCGTATTTTCAGTCACTTGAGCATCGGAGCAATTTCGGAAATGTATTCGAGCGAAATTTGACAAAAAAGAAAACCGAATTCGCAAAAACTGTCAAAACTCTTGCGGAAGAAACATCTCGAGCCAATTCGTTAAGTTCTGAAACGTCGGTGCCAAAGGCCCTTAAAAGTAGGATCGATGAGATTATTTCCGCGGAGAAGATAGAATCTCGAGAGCTGAACAACAGGAAAATTAGAATATTTAAAGAAAAACACTGAAAATTATTTCGCGTAGTTGAGCGATATGCTCTTAGAGTACTTTTAGGTGTACTAGAGGGGGGTTTTAGGGGGACTTTTAGGGTACTTGAGAGTGCATTCTCAAGAGGATGGTGTTTTCCCGCCCAAAATTCGTAACTGTATGATGGAAAGTATTGTAGACGCTCTCGGTTTATTTTATTTATGGTTATTTATTAGTATCAGTTCGTTAGTAATTAGTCATTTAGTTATATTTGAACTGAAATGACATAAATCTGAGTTTGACGCATCGCGCAACATGCGGCTACTTGACGAGGCAATTTGCATCAAAATGACCCGTTAATTACAGTCGCGCAAGTAGTCGTAGCTATCGAAAGGTTCATAATACGAATTTAATATTTAATTTAACCCTAAACGTACCACGAGATGTCCTAGGAGGTCTCTAGAATTACATTTTTAGATATCATACTGTTACTAAAACAAATATATTTTGTAAGCGTACCGCATCAGTTTAAGATAAAAAATATTATTTGACATTCATAAAGTTATTTTATAAAAACATTAATAAATATGAATTCCCTTTGTGTCCTGGAAGGATTCCGCTTGGTATACTACGTTACTGGTGCTTATGACTATAACCGGCCCTAACTGGAAGTTTACAAAGTTTTGTAAAAACAAATAATTGTAAAATTGACCACCAAGGCTTGGTAAGTGAAGAATTAAATAAAATATGAAGTACAAAAAACGATGATATCTTAAGAAAAATAAAAATTCCAATTGACTTCTCGAGGTACAATGATTCGACGCGACAACTTAGTGTTACTTTCGTTGATTTCGTTTGCTCTTCAATGTTATAGCCGGGCAAAAATCTATAGAGCGAAAAATTTCACTGCAATACCGAAATTAACCGCACTATGAATCGACAAAAATAATCCATCAGATCGTCAAATAATATCCATCTTTATTTTCACTATTTCATAAAAGTAAGCTTGCATAATACTGACTCCGTCTTTTGATGCACTATATAGTACAAACTGTCTTTCATTTTATTTTTTCAGTCTTCTTCATGACTGAGATTACGTGAAAGTTTCTAAGGTATGAGCGACGATGAGTAATGGCATTCAATTGGTTACTTCTCATCGAGTGCTGCGGAAAAATTTTAACACCTAGAGTTACAGTAATACATTTACGTAGAACTCATAGCATCCTCGGTGAGTAAAGCTAAGGCAAACTACGTCATTCCTCATAACAAGCCTCATTTCTACGAAGCTTCTGATAGGTAATGATGGAGGGTTTCACTATCCAATCATACATCCAACGCTTGAACAGAAAGAAAACTTCCTTAAATTTCGTTAGGGTATATTTCTTAAGTAATGGCGTAGTAATGAAACTTGACTAAATTACTTGGTAATTACACAACACTGCGACGACACGTGACGCAATCTTCAAAATGACAATTTATTTACTTATTTGTTTTAATCAAGATTTCACAAACAGCAAGTAAGCAAATTCACAGTAAAATATAAACAAAATTATTTATATAAATAGATTAAATGAAACAACATAACATATAAGAAACAATACATCACAAGACAATTAATAATTGAACAAGCAAAACTATTCATTGTGAAGGAAGGATATTCCTTGCTTTATGAAGGAGGCTATGGATCCACATCAGCTGGAAGAGAATTTGGAGAAGAAAGGAAGACGATAGAAGAGTGAGTGTTTAAGGGGGTCCTCTACTCTCGAGGCCTGAAATTCAGCGGTTTTTTTGGGAATAAATTGCGAAGGATCTACTGAATAGATTTTGAAAAATATTTTTTTTATTTTGAAGATACATGTTTTGAATTTTGAATTTTACTTTTGAAGACGAAAAAAAATAAATCTCGCGACCCTGAAACGTCATTGATGACATCGATGTTGAAACTGCATGGTTCCCGCTTAAGTAAAGTTTTGTCCAATTGGGTAATCTGTAATCAGAAAATTGATATTCTTTATAAGCATAGTTACGTTGAATATGTTTTCCCGAGAGATATTTTTTTATTTCGCAATTTGTAAAAGTTATGCAACGATTTGTAAAAATTTCAAATTTTTACTTCATTTTTTGACCCATTCGAGGCTATAAAAATGGAACAAAATAAAATTTTGCAAATAATTCTCGGGAGAACATAGCGGTATGTTTTCTGAATAAATGAAAGAAAAAATCATCGAAATCGGCCCGATACTTTTAGTAGATATTAATTAAATAGAAAAAAGGAATGGGTAGTTCTGCTAGGAACTCGAAAATGAAATTGGAAAAAATAAATTAGGACAATCGATAAGGGAATTTAAAATATTATGTATAAATGAAAGATCACTTATTTTCTATAGATCTATTTATCCATAACTAGCGCAGAACACCCCGATTGTAACCATCTTCAGAAGGAAGCTTAGGAAGGAAGGAAATATTAAACTAAGGCTGGAAAACAGACTGTTGGGAGGGAAAGTGGCAACATGAAGATGGAGTGGAGAAGGTCGAGGGCTACTGGCGAGTGAGTCGCCATTCGGAGATATGCATCCGATTCGAGAGAAATCTCAGCTGATACGGATATTATCAGTTCGCGAGCCCAATTATGAGCGATGGAGAGGATGCCATAGTTCGTGTGACCCATATTCGTTGCTATTTGATCCTGAAGCGGTGAACACGGAAAAAATGAAAGAAAACGGGAACCTCGAGGAAGATGGATTGATAGCGGCAAAAGATTTCTGAAATGGGGAACGCATCTGCCAAATTACTTCCCGACGTATTTCCTGGCGAAAAAATTCCCAAAATTCGACATTAATATCGCCGGTATGCTCCATCACGGAATTCATTAATTATTGAGAATTCCGACGTTAAAATCTCCCGAAAGGAACGAGGAAATTTATTTTCCCTTTCTACCGGCATTGCGGAATTAATGCTATGCCCTGGGGTCATGAAATAAAAAGAAAAAATAGAGGCCTATGAAAGAATTTCCCGAAAGCAATAAAAAAGCATAAAACGAAAAATGTTGCTCGTGCTCGCTCGCAACGACGTATTTTAGTTGTTTAATTAAGAAATAAAGGAATTTAAGAACTGCGGCAGGAGAAAGGGATCCACTAAGTACGATCTCCTTGTAGGTTTAACCCCGATGGAAAAAATGTAATTAAAGAAGACTAACGGGTGAACCTCAATTACAATTTACGTATAAGAATTTAGTTAGCTGAGTCCATATTCTTTCAAAGTCCAAGTACGAATAACAGTGAAAAAATTCGTTGCAGAGATTGCTCAGCTAAGTTAACGCTGAATGTGATTTAAATTGTTACTTTAAGAGGGAAGGCACCCTGGAGTGGTATAAATTCAGCAAATATTTGGTTTGATAATGCATTTTCAAACACTTTCACGGGAACTTCAAATGAAAATCGAGAGCCATACCAGATATTTTATAAAACATTCAAAATTACTTTAATTTACGTTAACTTTTATATATTTACTTTGAACTAGACGTTAAAGGAGACTTTTAGTCGAATTTTGCCAAAAGGAAGATGTTTTATTATTATCAACGTCACATTATGTCCCACTTAATGCGAGAAGGCAATGAAAAATACATCTGTCGAAACATTTCTCTCGAGAGGAGATCTTTAGCTCCTGCAAAGTTTCTTTACGGCTTTAAAGGACTTTATGGAGAGGTTTACTTCTTCTACGTAGATAATTAAGATTTTCGGATAAAGAAAAAATAACAACTTCCAACACTATCAATGGATAACTGCAACTTTCTCCTCCAATAACCTTCCTGAACTACTTCAGACCCACTTGAACCCCTTATTTGCATACACTTCACCGAAAACCGCGAGTGCATGATGTAAATGCTTCCACATGAATGTTGCTTTCAAAACAATGAAAGCCATCTGAACATCAACTACTCCTCAAACTTGCATGTTTACTGAAACCCCTGAAACAGCTAAGTTAACCAAACGACTCGCTAAAATAAACCCGAATGACACATAGAGATGAATGCGAGCCATTCCACTCACGTGAAGTTTGTCGACGACAGAAACTTTCAAAACACAAATTACTAAGGATACCATTACGAAGAGATATGAAGCATCTTCAACTTTTCACCAGACATTTTGTAAGAGCAGACCTCATTTGTTCAGTGCCTTTCTTGGCAGCATGAATAAATTACCATTACCTGCATAAGTGTAGGGGATTTCCATTAATGAATCCCCACCTAAGCACAAGATATATTTTTTTAATAAAAGGGTGGAGTCCTTGAGTAGTCTCGGGTCCCCCTCGTTCGTCCCTAGCGTCGAATTCTTTTTCCGTTTATTTAAAATGTTCTTAAGAAATACATTTTTGTATATATATGACCTGTTTCCGTAAAAGAAAAGAATGAATGAATAGATACATAAATATTGAACAAAGAGGAAATTATGGGAAACAGGAAATTTCACAAAAAACACAAGATCACGAGGGATGTATACACTCTTGTTAACCCCCGATTACGGTATTAATATAGATGAACGCAATCGTTCCTTACGTTCTCAATTTTCCCCTGAATCCCTCGGTATTTAATATGTTAGTTGACAAGTGAATTTACAGTTCTTTTAAGAAGTTCAATTCCCATTTTCTTCTTTTAGCGTACCTCGCCTCTATTTTTTTAACTATCGAATAATACTGAGATTTGAAAGAATCTATGCGACTACTGAAAGTGTAATTACTAACAATACTTATACTGCATATAAAATATTGTTTTTTAAAATCGCTCGTTCTGTTGTTCGATGGTTTTATTTCAAATTCTGTTGCAAATGATTGACATTCATAAAATTTAGTATATTTTACATTTTATTGCTAGTATGTACTGTTTGGCAGTTTTACCCTGTATTTAGTTCTAATCGTAAGTCACTGTAAGCCGGTCATTTTAACATCTTTCGATTATTTCTTTCGGTAGATTTGAGCAGGTTTTTCACACCCCCTTAGACTTTTATATCCACGACTAAATTTTTCCTTTACTACAATAATTTAAATAAGTGTCGCTATTACTAACTAATAAGATCTTTTTAAAAAGTACGATGGAAAAGATCAATGTATAAGACCGAATTTCACCCGAAATAAAGACGTTATAATTAATATATCTTAGAGACCGAAGCAGTGGGAGGATTAAATTAACTTATAATCCAATCGCTAGTCGCTTAGTAGTTGTTTCAAAGTTCTACGCATTAAACTACAACAGATTCGTATTTAACCCAGTCCATTATCTAAGTTTGATTAGGAACTGCGCTTACTTACTATTAAACAGCTATAATGTGCCAACTAATCTAACCACAACAAACACTGTGTTCGTTCAAAAATTAACTCCAATAACTCTCCAGAAACCTCACATATACAATTACATAAAATCAGTGCATAGCATAAAAATAACTGAAATTTCTTTGAAATAGCATTTACACCACAAGTTATTCTTACCTATAAAAATCCCTTGGAAGAAGAAAACCTAAAAGCCAAATTATACCTGTGAAGCGTCATCATTCAAGCAGCACTTTAGACAGCGCAAAGAGAAGACGGTATAGTGTATTCCATTTAAGGTCCCCAACCTCAATTCGCGTAAATAAATCACAAAACGAGATAATCCGGAGGAACGTCGAAGGAAGGCAAACATCAAGAAGCTATTCTCTCGCCTTATACAGGAACTCGGAGACTGCGGCCATAAAATAGGTTCCCTGTTCGCGACCTCTGTTCTACGCGAGCAGAGGTCGCGTATCAGTGAAATTCCATTCATCGGGATTAAGTAGCAGGAACCACGTCAAAGATATATAAAAAAATCTGATGTGGCCAGCACATGACTTTCTCCATACATAAGATGTAAATATTTATCTACGACAGTAATTTCGAACTCTAAATTGCATCTAAAGTTGGAAGATGAGTGACTAATTTATATATTATTATCTTTGACGTCACAAAAATTATAAATAATGTTTTTCGGGACATGATAGATGAAAAACGATGAAATTGGCCTTTCGCCCATAGAGCCCAGAGCGCCGGTTTATCAGTATTTCCTGAATAACTCCTAAACAATCAGTGATACAAAAATATTATTTAAACAAAAGTTATAGTAAATTACATTTTATAAAACGTTTATAAATAATAGTATATACCTAAATATCATATTTATGGAGATATTTTGAAAACCGGAAATGAGCTTTGAAGAATGAAGCTCCACTTCTGGTTAACCGATTTACTCTAAAAACTAATCAACTCTAACGACACCAACCAAAGTACTATATATGAAATTTGGTGTTGATATAATGAATGGTTTTCATGTTAGAGCGCCCACAAAGTACATAACAGCTACTTCCGGTTTATCGGTATTTCACGAATAACTCTTAATCAACCGGTGATACAAAAATATGTTAAATACAAAAGTTATAGTATATTTCATTATCTAAAACTTTTATAAGTGATACAATATACGTATACATCATATTTATGGAGATATTTTGAAAATCGGAAATGAGCTTTCATGAATGAAGCTCGACTTCCGGCAAACCGATTTACTCCAAAAACTAATCAACTCTGACAGCTTACACCACAGTACTATATATGAAGTTTGGTATTGATACGACCAATATTTTTTACGTTAGAGCGCCCACTATCACACACACACATACATACATACACACAGACATCATTCCGAAAATGGTCAAAACGTGTTTTAGGGACCCCAAAACATGTATTTCCGTTGAAATCTCGAAGTCGAATTTTTTCATGAAAACAATACTTTCTCTATACTTCGTATATGGAGAAAGTAAAAATCATTCACGATCGCTCTCTACTCAACGTAATCTTTAAGGGCACGACAAAAGAGAAACGCCTGTTTTGTTTCGGCGAAAAAAGCGACAGCCTAATTATTGGAGGAGCGGAATGCCTCTCATGAGCTTTACCAGTCGCAAAAACGACGACCGTGATACTTCAATTTTTACGCCTCGAACATTTGGACCGAGAGCGTTATTCACTCGCCACGATTTTCTCCTCCGAGTCCGTCGGCGCATCTTACGCAACTCCCCGAGGAGATGCTGGGGTCGGATCAGCTATTGCGAGGGGAAACGGAGGCGGAGTGAGTTTTTGACGAGTTATTTACTGCCCCGGAGATATCCTATCTCGGCCGAGCACGACTCCGGCGGAACCATGCGCCGCAAACGGCAAACAAGGCTAATGCGACTAGCTAAATACAACGACCCTTCGGGCTCTTTGAAATAGCCTTCGGAAATGAGACAAAAAAGACGCGATCCCGAACCTCGTTCCGCGGAGATAAAAAGGAAACTTGGCCATCATTGGGGCTGTCGCGTGCCGTGGCTTGTTTGAGAAGACCTAATTTTCCTATGGGCGTCCCTCGACGGGGGATTTATCGGGAGCGATAAATCACCGCTGTTTTTCCGATCCGATACGCCGGGGAAATTTTTGAAGATGATGTCGTAAACGTCGAAGATTCGGAATTAAAACGGCATCCTCCGCGCGCTCGCTCGGATTTATTGCGTCCGTCCCCCCGATAACCTCTTTAATCCCGGAGATGACACGAAACTCTCTATCGGCTTACTTATTCGGAGAACGCTCGGACTTGAGTACTCGGAAATCTTTTGATTGCTCGAGGATCAGGTGGGACGGAACTTTCGTTGCGATTCAAATTTTCTATCTCCGCAAGTACGATGCGTGATGGGATGCGATGAAGTTGAAATTCTTCGCAGGAAAATGTGATCTCGAGTTTCAAAACATCACGATTCATTTACTATTCTACTCGCCAAATGTTTATTTTATTCTAGAATTTAGCATGGGGTCGTACAAAAATTACGCAACGCAAAATTCTCCAATTTTCGACCCCCCCTCCCCTCACGTAACGCCTGGCCGGAACCCCCTCCCACAAATTGCGTTACGTAATTTGTGTACGGCCCCTATTTAAAAATCCTCAGTTCTTCGGTTTAAGGAATCACCTTTTGAAGACTTGAAGGAGTCTCTTACCAAACGAATATGATGAATTGAATAGGATGATGATAAATAAAATACTGCGAAAATTTAGGCTTTAGAATTGATCTATACATACACGTTTTAACAACACACTTAGCAAATATGTTAGGAGTGCAATAAAATACTAAGTATCACTGCGCGTTAAACTTGTTGCAAACACTAAGTATACATTACAACGAACAAAATGTTTTCGGAAATAGACTTGGAACGTCATTAAAACTTTAAAACACGTTATTCAACTTACAAAAATGTATTATTGTTAGAAATCTCCTTGTATAATAAACTGGAAAAATCTGATATCATACATTTTTCTAAAATGTTATCCATTTAAAGGTCCTCTAATGCAATATAAGATCAATTGAACTAAACACTCGTTAGAATTTAAAATGAACCACAGTAAATAGTAATGAGAACATTGAATGTTTCAATTTTAACCAATTTTAACCGATTTTTAATAAGCCAATTAAAAAAAACATGTCGTAACTTGATTTATACATGGATATCAAAAAACCAGGAATTCTCGTAGATTTTCCACTATTTTCCAAAAACAAGGAAAATGACTGGCTCAATATAAAACATTTTATCCATCGAATTTGCGCAATTTCATTTCAGAAATACATTAAATCTCATACTTAAAATTCCAAAGTTAGAATTTAAATTATGTATTGCATAACCACGGAAAATTACAATAAAAAACTCCAATGAAGACCACAGATACATAGTATTCAGCTAATTATGCTGTAAAAAACTGATTCATCTATCACGTTTACATTTATGAACTAAATGACGGTAAACAACGCCATTTTCATTGCGCATGACAATCTGAGTGAATCGTGAATTATAAAAACATATAGATTCACTGTATAAGTACAGTATTCCATCGGGAAGAAAGTCTCTTTTCCTTTTCGTTTGAATGTCATGACCCACTTGTCTGAAATTCCACGGAACAGAAAGAGTTGACGGGGGCAGCGGATCTGACACTTGAAAATTCTCATAACCGCCAAATACTCGCCAAAGCAAGAAAAGCGATCTAGAAACGAAAGTAACAAAATCGCATTGTTTAAATAGATAAGTAACAAAATTAAATTTAAAGTCATATGGATGCTGCTTGAAGATTACTTCAAATTTGTATACAACATGACTATTTCACAGCGCAGTTTTTTATATTTATGTATATATTTATTGTATGTTTATACGTAGGTAAGGAAAAGAACACTTTGTCTTAGTTCCTTATTGTACATTTATAATTATGTATTCTTATATTGTACGTAGTAGGTTAGTAATATCGTTGATAATCGGATATTCTATTTTATACATATATTTAGAGCTTTTATAAAATGCAAGTAAAAGGGTTAAGATAACATGTCGGAAGGACAGATGGGCAAGGGATGGTTCCGAGTCGGTCGCAGATGAGAATTATCTATGATGTGTCGTTTCGCACTGGCTCCCTCACCCTCCTATGTTTGGTGGTGCCCAACTTGGGGCCTTCTGCCCACCGACGCCTTGACGAACACACTTGCCTCTGTGACCGGCCGGTCCTTAACGGGTGGCCATGATGGTCTTCCGCCTAGTTCCTCGGTCTTAGTTAGAGTTAACTTACAGGAAACGAAACTTACTAAGTAAATAAATCCGCTCTGCCAATCAGATTAGATTGTGTCTTCCAATGTCTTTACGACAAACATAAGGGAGTGCACCCAAGGAGAAACGGACTTGAAAAAGATCTGACGGGGCCTGATATTCTGACCGCGTAGCTTAGCTGGTTAAAGCAGCTTCCCGGATATCTCGGGTTCGAATCCCGGACCCGTCAGACTTCTTTCAAATCCGTATTTTCTTGGGACTTTTATAAAATCTTGAAAATAATGTTTAAAATAGGTGCTGTAAATAGTGGTTGTAGATTCTTATATAAACCTAAGCTAAATTGAAATTTATTGTAGTTGCAATAATGTATTGTGTATTTGTATACCTAGAACTTGTATTATTGCATGCATTGAATGTGGTATAAGTTAACGACAACACCTATCCGTCAGACTAAATGCGGCGGTATAATGTAATAAATAAATAAATAGATCTTAATTGACATTACATGGGTATTATCGGAGATTTCGAACCGCATACACATCAAGAGCAACATCAGCACGAGAGGAAACGAATGCCATTGCCTTTCCCCAACCAAGCAAATAATGATTCAGTCATTTTTAAACCAAGTGGAATTAAATTAAATTCATCGATTCGTTTTTATCACTTTCCCGTAAAAACTTCATTCGCCCAATCCAGCACGAATTCCAAAAGGAAGGCTCGAATCCCTGGCATTCAGGAGAAAATGTAAAAACAAACGACAGAACATCAAGAGACACGAAATAAAGCTGCGTAATCGAAAAAAAATTATCGGTCGCACTTCGAATTCTCGCTGTAAACGTTGCAGCCAAAATAAACCAACTTAAAAAAGTCGAAAATTGAGAGAGGTGGAACATTCTAATTTTCCTTGGTGAAATGCAACTGAGCGCTGCCTCTAATTTGACGTTTGAAAAACGCGGAATATGCATAAATCACTCATCGTAAATATCCTATGAGCCGTTCTTTATTTGTTAGAAAGGGACTGCAGCCATTTACACTTCGAAATTAACTACGAAGCTCCGATTGTGAAGGCCAAAAGTTCGAGATATTTTAATTTCTTTGATTATTTTTCTGGAAGGTAAGAAAATAATAATTTTAATAAAACACTACAATAAAATGAAACATAGTAATTAAATTAAAATATTTTAATAATAATAGTCTATCTGGGCGCGATTTTGCTGTTGCCCATTAGAAAAGGTTGCTAATTTTGCTCGGTTCTCAACAGTTATGCATACCAGAGGTAATATTTACAAGCAGGTAATTTCATACGTATAATCTAGTGGTTACTTATAGGATTAAGGTAATTCCGGGTGAGATGCCCCAGTCGTAGTATTTTTGAGGAAAACTACAAGATTGCTCTACTGACGGTCTTCTTCAGTTTGTTGGAAGGCACCTGTCTATCTGCAAGAGTTTCACGGTGATTCATTCTTTTTACGCAATTTTATAGGATCATTTCAAGTAGGTATTGTTTTTTAGGCCCTGTTCTAAGAAATAGTATAATGTTTCTGGTTGGCATCAGTTTAAATGTTTGAATATTTTGAATTAAAGGGCGAAAACTTGTAGGTTTTAAACTATAGGTTCATCTAATAGCCACGTACAGTTACTGGCCATCTTGGACAAAGTGTAGCCCCACTGGCTGTAATCTCTCCCGTACTGAAAGGATAGACCTCTTCTCGGGATAGATGTCCCAGTGCTATCATTAGGTATATGTGCCCGATTAGTATCAATTTAACTTTAAGGGGACACTGATTAAGACTTTATTCAAGAAAACGTTTGTAATCTACTATTAAATTTCAATTCAAATTAAAATCCACGGTCGAACGCATTTTACGCACGATCAAAAGATGACGTATTGTTTAGTAAGCACTAGGGTGGAGTGTTTTGCCACTTTTTTCTGATCGAAATGTAAAACTGGCAAAAGTGGCTCACTCAAATGGACGTTACAAATATATTTTTTTTACTTTCTCCATATACGAAGTATAGAGAAAGTATTGTTTTCATGAAAAAATTCGACTTCGAGATTTCAACGGAAATACATGTTTTGGGGTCCCTAGAACTTGTTTTAACCATTTTCGGAATGATGTCTGTGCGTGTGTGTGTGATAGTGGGCGCTCTAACGTGAAAACTATTGGTCGTATCAATACCAAACTTCGAATATAGTACTGTGGTGTGTGCTGTCAGAGTTGATTAGTTTTTGGAGTAAATCGGTTGACCGGAAGTCGAGCTTCATTCATAAAAGCTCATTTCCGGAGGGAAATAATAAAAAATACTTTGTGGGCGCTCTGGGCTCTATGAGCGAAAGGCTAATTTCATCGTTTTTCATCGAACATGTCCCGAAAAACATTATTTATAATTTTTGTGACGTCAAAGATAATAATATATAAATTAATCACTCATCTTCCAAGTTTAGATGGAATATAGAGTTCGAAATTACTGTCGTAGACAAATATTTACATCATATACATGGAGAAAGTCATGTGCTGGCCTCATCAGATTTTTTCTAAATCAAAAATTATCTTCTGTGAGAGCTTTTGCCTCGAAGTTTCGAAATTTCGACAAAAACATCAAAATTGTCATACATTTTGTTCTGTTAAAACGACAATATTTTTCCGTAAAAATACGTCATTGGCAAAAAACTGATGACCAAGCCTCAATATGCTATTTATATGCCTCTAGAGGAGGCTGAGATGTCTCATAATGTTTTACAAATGAAACTTCAAAACAGGTTTTAAAGTTAACTTTAACGTTTAATTAGATCCTAATTTCAAGTTCAATTTAATAATTTTGTCATATAACAAGCGCTTTCCAGATTAAATGCAGTTTAAGGTAATGGGGCAATTCTTTCACAGACGTGGGGCGTCTCACCCGGACACTCGGAGGGATGGCCAAATGCAAGGATCCAGAAAAATTTTAATATTTTGGGTGAATATTTTTAAAATAAGATTTGTTTACATACTATTCATAATCAATAAATGTTAAATTCTATCACGCAGTTTCACATTCTTATTATCACTTATATCATTGTTATGAAGTCATTTCCTTAGGCGGGGCATCACTCCCGGAATTACCTTATGTCTCCTGGAAGCAAGGTAAAGTTTTCGAAAAATTTATTAATTCAACATTTTTCTCGTATCGCTTTAACAGTCTTATTATCCTGAATTTAAATTCAAAAGCGCATACAATTATGAAATGAATGATCAAATAATATCTTACGATGGAGGATAATTTAATCGCAGGATCCCTTTCTTGAAAGGAATTTCTCTGCTAAGATAGGAACGGATACTTCGTTAAAGCGACTTAACGTTCACCATTAACGTTTAGTATCATCAACCCCTAACGAAGAACAAACTCTTGACTCGCTTCAAAGGTTTTTTATAACTCTTGAGAACGTGAGAGACCTAAAGTTAATCAGGATATCCTCTAGAAATGCATTATAAATGAAACGTGTGACATCGGCCGGTGAAGTTCTGAAGGGGATCTCTTTGAAATCTATGCCGATATATTAATATTAATTAATTAAGGATATTAATACTTTCCTCGAGGCGATTAACATAAGTTTCAGGTAGTAAGTCGTGGTGAGGTATTCCGCATAAATTATAATTATAAATTTCGCTTGAAGTTCTTTAACTTCACGACTTATTATTCCCTCGCCTACTCAAAGCAAATGTGGGGTGTCGCGATCAAAATTTTCTCGGATGGTTTAAAAGTAAGCCATCGGGTTCAGAAACCTAGTTTGTGAAAGAATCCACAGTGAACTTTTAAATTACGTTAATACTTCGATCCCATGAGAAAGATAGGGAAATCGGATGAAAAAAAAGTTCTCAAGGCGTCGCATCCAAGTTAAGTTTCATTTAAAAGAGACGTTTCGTCAAAAGAAAATCTACCCAAAATACTTCACTTAATAAATATATTTCAGAATAGGTAAGTAATTATACTTTCTGGGGTTCGTAATAATCCTCAAAAACTTTTTACGGATCCTCCTGGGGTGAAATATCTCGGGCGTAATGACTTTGTATGAAATTCCCCCGGTGATCTGTGGCACAAAGGTAGGAATGTATTCTTTGCCACACAAAATTCACTTTCCGTCCAAAATTTAGATTCGTCATCCACGAAAATTAGTCAAAAAACTGAGGATCGAGAGACTGTGAGTCTTTGCAAACTATTTATTTTTTCCAAGGTAGAGATAACCGTTAAATTTTCTGAGTCAGCAAAACGTTAGCATTCCAATACAATGGACTTATTTTTCCAGTATAGAAAAGTAAGAAAGTACATGTATTTTCGAACTAAAACTTGCGAGACGACAGAGTTTTATTTTGACGATTTCGACTAATTACAGTATATTTCATCAACTACAGTCAATAAGTACAAGAACCATAATTTCCAAACAAAGTGCACCTATGGCAGAGGTGGGGAGGTTTTGGGTCTCATACAGCCTTTCTTCAATAGAATAACTCATATTTTGATTAATAATTCAACTAAAAAGAAAATTGTATGCTAAATTTTCTCCTTGAGTTAAACTAACAACAAAATTCATTATCGGCAAGTCCGATGTAGGACTCAAATGCTCAAAGCTCAAATACGACCTAGTGATTCATCCTTCATCCGCGGCTTTACTAAGATAAAATTTCGTAAAAAACTAGCTTTTAACATAAGTAGTAACGTAACTCACGGAGATTGTAGGCACTGAAAAATTTTCTCACTAAACAAGAATATGAAAATTTGAATCTTTATCATGCGGCCAGAGGCTACATTCCAAAATTAGAATCCGCGATCCCCACTTCCCTACCCTGCGAAGTCTTTTTAAAAACAAACTAAATCATTTAATTAACAATTGCTATAAAAATTCCGCAGTTGACTACATCGTCAATCGCTTCCTCCTGTCGAGAATCGCCAGTCTCTCTCCTTCCAAATAGTAAAATTCTACTCTTATCTTACGCATATTAGAATCGCGGGAACGATAAGGACAAGTAATTTCATATCCGCGTCAACGATTTATTCCATTCAAAATTCATTTGTAGCATTTGGATCCAAAGGAAAACGCGAACCAAATCAGAAGAACTCCTTCAGAATATGCAAAATACTCCGCATCACTTCCGCATTAATTACTCAGAATGGCTTTGAAGCCAATTCGAAGATTTCACGGAGTACGAGCGGAAAAAAGTAGCGAGTAATGCGCCGAGACAAATACAGTCTATTTTGGTGGCGGGAGACAGAAAGAGAAACTGGGCTGAAAAGGAGTTTCGGCGAAGAGATCATAAAAAGTGCTTAAAAGAGCCTCATAAATTATGCAGACGCGTAACTCCTACGCTGGCGGAATCGTAAGCTGATGTCCACGAGACGCCAAACAGAACACCTACACTCGACCCAGATCATTGACACAGAAAGACGTTTCCACATCAAATGTGCACGGGGACGCATTTTCTACTTTGGTTATTATCATACTATATTTTATCAATTCTATAAATGCTCTCGTAATATAGAAAACATGGTTTGAGTACTTCCATACCAAGGAAGAGAAGAGGAAACTGCATCACATCTAGAGGGAAAAAACCAAAAGAAACAGCATCGATAAAAAAATCAATTTCGGATGGAAGACCGTATTTGCACATATGTTATTGTTGGACGAATCCGATTCCATCCACTTTCCTTGAAACTCCTCGAGGAGCAAAATTGAATACTATATATGTTTAATGGTAATAAAAAAACACTAAATTAATCTCCAATATTCTTTTCTCGCCTAATTAATCAGTTTATCATTTCTTTGCATAAAAATAAAATTAATAAATGCGAAAATATTTAGTTACAATTCACAACTGGTTGACGCAGCTATTGAAAGATCAATAAGAAAGAAAATAAATATTTTGATGAAATTTTTGCTCACGTTCCAGTAATTTAATGAATAAAAAGCAAGTATAAGAAACGTAAATATCTACATGATACAATCCAAATGGAGCCAAGTATTTTGCATATTCTCATATGCACTTCAATCGCAAATTCAAAAACAGTATACATCATCCATATCAAAAATCTGATATGATAATTATTACGATAAAATAACCGATAGCAAAGAGTGGGCGTTACCTCATCGACGAATTCTGGAAAGAAGACTTTCTAGACTTGATGACGCTCGCAGCGAAGGGACATTGCGACATGAATCAATCACACTTATTTACCAATATTAGGGATACGTAAACGTTTGGAGAGAATTCCAACGTTTCCACATTGTCGGACGCAGCAATATCTATTATATTCTCACAGTTGCCCGAAAAAACTATGGTCATTGGGTGAAATAAAACTTTCACCGGCATCTCGTTACGAAGTATCTGATTTTCCTTCCCAAAGGGCCTCCTTATTTAGAATCAACGTCTTGAGTAATAACCTGAAATTAATTCTCACGTGCATTTTCATGACAGGTCATGTATCATTTACGTAGCTGGTTCCGGCCATATTGCCTCATTGGAACCCTTAAGAAGTCCAGGCTCTAAGGAGCCTACTTGGCAAGACAAATACTTGTTAATGGCGGTATATTTACTTTATCAGTAGCATCAACATATATATGTGTACCCTGCAAGCCGCCTTTCAGCGAGTGGCAGGGAGACATGCACTATGGCTCTACTTCCCAAATCGGTCATAGTCGGGTATCGTTTTCGGAAAAAATATTCTTTTCCTAGCATCTATTTCCCAAATTCTTCTCGGAGTATCTGAAAAACCCATGCGAAGGGAGGACGCATAATACCCACAACCTCCTACTAGAAGATATTTTCTCTGGAATCATAAAGTGAATTAAGAGAGTGAATTTTCAAAATGAATTTTGTTCGCGTCTATTTCTGTTGTCAACATAGCATGGCATCAAAGCGTAACCAGAACCAAAGACTGTAATTGAGAGTAGAACTCAGGGGAAGACAAAGACAAAAGATGTTGGATGACGTAAGGGGTGGGATCAGCTATAAGGAAATGAAATAGAAGGCATTGAATAGGGATTTTTGAATGCACTAGAGCACTTATGTATGCATACAAGTGGGTATCCTATAAATATATCTACATTATAAAATAGAGTGTGGGTGTGTATGTATGTTCGCTAAAAACTCGAGAATCGACAGTCGCAAAACTTTGAAATTTTCCATTATTAAAAGTCGACCCCGCGCAGAGTATAGGCTATTTTTTATTTAATTAATGTACACGGTTAGAACCCAGATGGGTCAAAACCTTTTCATAAGAAATACACGTAAAGGTCGTTTTTTCGTTGCAGGGTCCCTTTCTTTTGCAAAATTAAATTAGAAATAATGGTCCTAGGAAGTCGAATCAAGCATCAAAAGAAAGAGAACAGAATAAGAATTCCTATTGTGGTCGTGAAATATCGTTTTTGATTCGAAATTGCGCAACTTTTGGTAAAGCACGTGAATATTTTATCAAAATTTTGAGGTTGTAAACAACCCATCCCCTGACGATCAAGGCGATTGTTGAGTCCCCAGCTCATGTATTTCTCCGTAAGAACGCATTCAGAAAATATGCCTACTTCAAATTAATTTTAAGAATAAGTGATAGACAATATGAAGAGGGAGACATTTAAGGAGATATTAGTAACTGCAGCTATGAACAATATACTGTGAAGAATCGAGCGTACAAACATACGAATACAAGTATTTAAGGAAGATTTTAAATTTTATGGAAGCGTCTATAGCAACCAAGTTTTATTTATATCAACGTATGGAGTTACTGACTATTCCGATCAATACAAATGAATGCGTATGAGAACCTGGTAAGTTTCGGAAGGATTTGATATAATCATCCGCATTAAGTGTTACAACTTATCAATTTACATCGATAAATATTTAGCGATTGACGAAAATAGATTTAGTGAATATCGTAAAGATTTTCCAGATTCAGTGTTGGAGTTAAACGGCGATTTGTAATGCTGTAGCACCGTATCCCTTCATCGAAAAGGTAAAGCAAGTTTATGTTTTGTTTTACGTAGAATAAAAAAGTTATTCATTGTGGTTTTTCAGGTGCTTCCAATTCTTATACATTTACTATCTGTCTGTTACCTGTGTTTAATCTTTGTTTCTGTTTTGACTTTGTGATTGCATTTGTGTTATTTGATGAGCTCCATGTTTATGTTACGCATTTTAGTATTGGGGTACAAGTCAGCTCCATAATACAATTACTTTCTGCAAAGAATATTCATCGGTGGTTTTAGAGTGATAAACAATATTTTTCTGTTATTTGTGTTAAATCATCGTTTCCAAGAACCGATTTTCCTTTCTGAAAATGTCTCCTAAAAGGTGGTGCTGCTTATCTTAATGTGATCTTCGTATATTTTTTATAATTTTTAAATGATTTTTGTCTTAATCTAAGAAAGTGTTCATTCAAAGGATATGAGATTGAATATTTAGGTGACTTTGTAGACTTAATTATAACTTTATTTACTTTTTTTATTAGTTTGGAAGTAATTATAGCCTGGCATTAGCTATCTACCAAAATTAAAATTAAATTAAAAATTATGAGGCATGTGTTACGATCAAGACAGTATCAATAGTATTTATCAGTTTAAATTTCCCCGTTGAGATTCAACGGGCACTTCAGCTAGTACTTATAAATATTGCTGTTTACATCAAAATGTCTCACTACAGCCATCAGTCAAAAGGCTGGTTGTCTTACGATGTAACCATTCATACATAGTAGCTTTCATTTATTACGGGCATGGAGACTATGACGAAAGTAAATAAAGGTACATTTTCCTATCCTGTATCAAAACACAGAACAATATTCAATTTATCAAGATATGGTAGAATAAGCACACCTATATATGTGTTAAGATAATATATACTTGTATGATTTCTCGACGCCATTAAAAGAAATTTCACGAAAATGTTTAGAAATACGTGGACCAATATATTGCTGTATCAGTCTGCCGACTAATTAACAAATGTTGACTCATTATTGCTGTCGTAGTTCAAACCTCCGGAAGAGCCCCTGTATATATTTATTTAGTAATGAAATTAAAGATATTTTCAAATAATCTACAGAAATTGAAATAATCTGGAGAGTTGATTGCCAACTATCATAATTGTGTATTTCGATATCTGACTCAGTAATAATAGTAAACTAAATAGTATAATACGTGATACAGGGTGATTTACCTATGTAACACCATGCTTACACCAAACTCATTAATCTGATTTGCTATGAGCAATTGCTCGACTTTGTCCGAAGGAGAAATAGCAGGGGCTATATCGGCACCATTCCCCCATAAATTATTTGTGCGACCCATTTTAGTTGCTTGTTTGTATTCTAACGCTTATACAATAATATCTGCACCCAATTAAGTTAAGTGCTTATTCAAAAGAGCACGTATTGTCGTGGTTTTTGTTGCCAGCACAAGGCTTTCAGGAGAAGCAACGGATCCAAAAACAAGTCCATTCGGAAGCACGTAATAGGAGCAAAAAGAGCCAATTAGGAAACAATTTGCACATCGAACGCTCGAGACGCAGCGTTCCCTCCGAGCTAAAATCAAGCCACTTTCCTCCGCTTGGACCAGAATCTATTCCCTGCCTTTGTTACCAGATTGCCACGGAATAGGGCCTTTCATGCTAGTACTTAAATTCCCTCTTCCTATTTACACGGACCGGGAAGTGGGTCAAAAGAAAGAGTTGAAAACGGATATCCCCGCAGCTCAATCGAAAAGGGATTTCTCCATTAAGGATAAGGATTATTTTAAGAGATGAAATACTTGGCTGGGGATCGACTTCAATGAAACGTTTAAGTAATACACCGACGCTTCTGAGTCGAGATAATCGGAGGTAATGCCCGCTAGTGATGAGGGTATTATCCTTAGTGATGAGCTCGTATTCCATAGCTGATGATTAATTAAAAGACAGATGGTGCCAATCAGAACGCTTAAGGGGGTGAGAAGACTTCGTTTTGAAATGAACCTGGCGACAGAAAAGGATTCATTTCTTCGAATAATTCTCTTCTGCAAATTCGAGTGTTTCAGGAAATATAAGGACATGGAATATTTTTGTCTTTCGGCATCCGATAAAGGTAAATGTATCTTTCATACTTCTGTCTCAGCCTTTTTCGTTGCTGTGATAATATAAAAGATATCCAAATGAATGTCGAGAGTTTCGACCTTCACTCTGTGCTATGTCATAACAAAATTAATAAAATTAACCGGCACTAACAATTTTCATTTATACGATTCCGATAGTACCTGATTATGACTCCATGCATCGAAACCCGCTTCGTGTGTATTCTGTTTGTAATATTGTCTGAATTAAAATCGTAAGTTCCCATTAATTTTAATTATTTTGCACCTCAAACACATATTACCGTGAAATCTAATAATTAAGCTAGAAATTAATACAATATAGAAGACTGAGTATGACGAAAACATGCCTCGCTGCAATTAAAGCGTTATCATACTATAAATGAGTAAATAATCATCCACGAGATACTAAAATGGATTAAAATTTCTATTTATCAGGAAATATATTTCAAACCCTCATCTATTTTTCAACAATCAATATTTTATATTCTAGTGACCTTTCGATCAAGGAAGCTATCACGTATCGGAATTGAATTCTATGGTAAGATTTAATTAAAACTATAATGGACACATCAAAATTAAAAAAAAAAACGATGAAACAGTATCTCAAATTCCACGCAGATTTTCCTTAATGAGACAACGTACTAGCGTCAAAAATATTTCTTTTAGATTGAGTGGAAATAATTAATCGTATCTAAAATAAAACTAACCACGATCCATAGGATATTAAATGAAACTAAATAAAATCCATGTTTTGTGTGTAACAGTAAGGAGACAGTTATTAGCTCTGCATCAAAGCTGGCACTGTGGAACACATTTAGCATCAGATGCAAAACTTAACACCCTTTCACGAGAAGATTCTAACATGTTTCCGCTAGCAATTCAATTATGACGGCAAAAATAGCTCATGGTTACAATCCCAACGTCTTACTCAACGGAGAGCGGCAACATTTTGTAAGACAAGTATTTACCATGCGGGAAAGCTTTAAAAATTCTCTTTCAGAGGAAGAGGATGAAATTTAATATTCCAAAATATTAAAAACCCTGTAACGCCTAACAGGAATGTGTATTGATATTGTGTGAATAAACGCAATGACATGCATTTAACTAAAGAAAACAGAAGCACCTGATACAGAAAAATGATAGGTTTTTCAAAAAATTAATCTAAATTAAAGAATTTTTTACTAACTAAATCTAGTCTGTAAAAAATAGCAAAATAATGTCCAAAGTGATAAACTGCACTATTTTATGTAAGAGCGAATCAATCAAAGGATCACTCAGATTTATTAGTTTTCCGATAAACATAAGACCAAAATGAAGCACCCGAGGAAAGTTATTTAAATTAACATAATGCAAATATTCTCTGGCATTCACGAATTTAAAAATAACTCAGGAATACTAAAGAATTCTAACACCGGTTTATATATTGTAAATTTGTTTGAAAGAGTGCACAGAATAAAACTACGTTGTTGTGTGGCCCCGTAGGCAAACCTTAGTTTGCATACGGGAACAATACATCAAAGCAAAAAAACACATAAGAAAGAGGGCGTGAAAACCTGCGAAACCTACAGATATATAACTACTTTTTAACGAGAAAACAGGTCCAGTCAGACCGAAGGGAGCATAGAAGGACAGATACACTATTAAATAGAATAAAGGATAAAAATGTAATAAAATACAAAATTTTTAAATGTAATTGAAATATAAACAGTAAATATATAAAAAAGTACTCTAATATTGATTTCTCAGTGCCAGTGCAAACATCTACCTCATATTGTTAGGATATGGTAAATTACTTTCTCCAATGATTCTCCCAGAAGGTAAAGTGAACGTATTCTTTCATTTTAATTTCCAACTTGCTAACCTCAAGGTTACTCAAAGGCTTTGCCGGTCTCGATGGCGTAAGGGTTTCTGTACTAGCCTGCCTACAAAGAGACTCCGGGTTCGAATCCTGGTTGGAGCTCGGTTGTTTACGAGGGATTGTTAGATTGGTATTGCACGACTAAAATTCCCCAAATAAAATCGAAATTATCACTATTATTAAATATTTCATTTTATGAAGATCACAAACTTGACTGTATATAATATTTGAAATGAAATTCATTTAAAATTATTATAGTTTGCTGCAAATGTTTTTTTTATTCATTATAATGTAATTCGGAGAAACTTAACAGGAAAAAAATCACTACGAAGTAAGTTTTAACGAGATCAATTCCGCAAATTCGCTTCGCAAACTATAAACGGCATTTTCCCAAAAGCTTCCCGAATTTTTCCTGAAATCTTCACTATCTAACAAGAAAGAAGTTCTGCGGATCAATTCGAGAAGGAAAGGGAAATTCTGAACGAGAGAAAAAATTTTAGCACCCAACTAAAGTCAAACTCGGGGGAAAAGGAATCCGGATGCTGGGGAAATATAGGAAACAATCAAAACTTCAAAATCCCATTGAATGCGAGAGTAGCTCCATGGGAAAGTTTCAAAAGCCAACCAATCAAATAAACCAGCGGAATTTCTTCCATTCCTCTCAACGCGAAAAAAATTCAAATCAAAGCCGGCAGTTGGAAATCTCTGAATGGAGAAAACCCGCGGAACAACGGGTGCCAACAAATAAATCCGAGGCCCTTCTAAACGCTACCAAACAAACTCCTCTCTAAATCTCAATGGGAAAACACTCTGTAGCAGTATTCCTGACCCTCGCCACCAGAAGCAATAAAACTCCACTAGTAATAACTCCTATCTGCTAGTTTCCGCGTCTCACGATGCTTGGATTAGAGGTCGAAGACGGCCAACAATAAACACTTCCCGAGGGACCGTGCAATCGATTCCGGCCAAGGAAACGCCTAAGTTATTTTCTCTCCCAATAGCGCGATTCCCACAAGGAATGCGTGAACCGATTCCGACCTAAGACATCAAACTTTCAATCGACTCGTCAAAGTGATCAGATTAGAATCGTCCTCAAAACTCGGAGGAACGCTTCTGAGACCGTAGATAAAAACGCGAACTTTTGTTCATAAAATTGTCATTGGCGCAGTCATGCGGGTATGGGTGCTGAACCACCATCTTTTATTTTTTTTTATCATCAAAAGCTACATAAGAAGCATCACTTCAGAGGAACAAATCCATGGACTAGCTAATGCCTTCATACATGAAGACATTCACTGATGATGATATTCGTTCAGACCTTGCTGATAAACCAAAAAATTCAAGTTGTAGAATGTTGATCAGATTGTAGAATGTAAATCAATAAAAACAATGCTGGAGTTAGATATGCAAAACTTTTTATTGTTACCTTGTTTTTCTTTGGGTCTTACGGCGCACGCTTCCTCATGCTATGAAGAACGTCCTTTCATCATCATATCAATAATTTTTAATTAACCTTACTTTTATAATATATTAAACTTTCTTAATTAAATTTAACATACAGCGCAATTATCTTGATGAAAATACTTTTTTACTAAATCTTTATATAACACCCTTGACTGCTTTCTTCCTTTTCTTATGCAATTGAGAAATTCTGCTTAAGAGATCGGGAATGCGTGAGTTAAAGTATGAGCAACAAAATACAAACTCTGGCAGTAATTCTAAAAAAGGATGAAAAATTATCCACTTAAACGTCCACATAGACGGTATGTAAAATATTTTCACTAATAAAATTCCTGGATCAAATTAGAGGGGCGTATCTTTATCGCATATATTATATCGAATCTCCCATGAATCCCTGAAGAGGGCCCTTTTTATGAGGGCCAAAACTTTATCTCCAATTCATACTTTCTTAATGGACATTAATCGATGCCAACTCGATGTAAATGGATCTCGAAGAGTGCAAGCTAGTGAGGTGAGTGAGCAAGTGCAAGTGAGTTACAAGCAATCGTGGAATTCATTTCCGAAAAATTCGGCGTAGTTTAGAGGAGTACTTTCCAATCATTTTTAAAAGAATAGTCAATATATCGTTAGTATGGTCGTTTTCAGCTCTCATCACGGATTATTAGCTTTTCTGTCTAATTAAAACGTTAAAAATATGTATTCTAAGAGAAAGGCCAAAATATTATCATTCAATAGCAACATCAGTAGTAAATCAGTAAGTTACTCGGACCTTAAGTCAAGGACTACATTACATTTGATTTACTGCTTCCAACCACACAAACGAACTTAGCAGTGGGGATATTGGGGGTTCAATAGATTTCTCAAATGCTCTTATCAACATTTTGTAAATATATATACGTAATCAGGATATTCACGAGCATAAAAAGTAATTCGATCGATGCATTTGCTCAGTATAAATCACGAAAAGACATCTTTTATTCGTAAGTAAGAGATTAACATAAAAGGAAACGGTTAAAGGTACTTAGCACATAGGGGCGTGCACCCAGGAATATTCCCAAGGAGAAACGGAAAATGTCTGACAGGCCTGGGAATCGAACCCGGGATATTCCTCTATCCAAAAAACGGCTTGTTAAAATCTTCTGGTCGGGTAGCCTAGATGGTTAAGGCAGACTCCCGGAAGATCCCGGGTTCGATTCCCGGCCCTGTCAGACTTTTTTTCAAGTCCGTTTTTCCTTAAGATATAAACGTTGTTGTACATTTTCTCAATTTTCAATCTCAGTCATCTAATTATTTTTTAAAAATAAGCGTAATTCGACTTGGAACTTTTGTAGGAATAATTCGGTATCTAGTTCAACGGGCATATTATCCATAATGCATGTACATCAATCCAGATGTGTTGCTTTCTGACGTGTTCCTTGTCACAGTACATACGCAAGTTTTCTTTCTCTTACTTTATTTATCGGAATCGATAGAATTGTCATCAACGAAACATATTGTGATCGAGTTATTTTAGCAAAGAAAACGGTACAAATGTTTTTGCAATGAAGTAATGAACAGAGGTACATACATTTACATACAAAAGTGAAACAAAAAATTGGTACTAAAAAGTAAGAGTAAAAAATATGCGTAGGTATATAAATATCAAACTTATTCTACTTAAACTCAACAATGAAAGTAATTGATTTATACGCGAAAATGTGTTATTTTGGAATGTTTTGTATGAATTGTAGTTCAATATTTTGACCAAATGGTGCATTTTTTATTAGTTGGTCTCTTTTAGTAGGAAGCGGGAAACTTTCTCTTTAAAATGGCGTGTCCTTTATATACAGTGTGAAGGGAGTAAAGCGCTAGTCACCGAACACAAATGTTTAGAAATACAATTTAAAGATTTAAGCCATTAAAATTTCTGTGGAATGGATTTCTATGTACACTGAACCGAGGGGTATTATTTGATACTAACAACACTATGATCATTTCTAATGATGGCTTCCACGTGACTTTTGCGCCTTGAATTTCGAATTCCCTAAATTCGCCTACACACATTTCTCGGGCCGAGTTAATTACTTTATATTAGAGATACAATTTTCACGCTTTAACTCAAGGATGGTGATTAGAGCGATGAATCAGAGGCGCCGCTCTTTTCGACCCACACTGGACCATATTTGGAATATGTCAATCGTAAACTATACCAAGCCAGTAACTTCTTCAATTTCATGCCCGACAAAACATTTCCTAACTGACTGGCAAAGTGATAAGTCTGCCAACAAATTAGACTTCAATTCTCATATGTAAATCGACCGTTCTGCTTTGACGCAAGTCTTGATTCAAATGCATGATGCAGGATCTAATTGCCTTCCACGAAAAAAACGTTATCGAGCTGATAATAATTACTCTGCGAATTAATCACGCAAAACCAATCCAATCACTACTTACGTGCGGCTCCTACAATTTGGTAGAAGTCCTTAATGAAAAGGTAAGTAAAGCATAAAAGCTAAGATATACGACTTAGAGTGAATTGCTTGGAGGTAAACATTGGTAATAAATGCGTCGAAGGGTTTATAATCATTGAAATCGATCGTAAAAAAATGTATTATGTAACGTTTGCATATCTGCGTTCGAATGAATAGATTCATAATTAGCTTAAGAATGACTTTGCGTGGTGAAATTTAAATCCATGAAGCGTTCTATATTTTTTTAATTATCTTCATGCATTGCACCAATAGAACGATTTATCATATTCAAGTGCAAATTATTCTGTTAAACTTTACTGTATACTTAAAAAATAAGTATTTCTAAGATGGATACAGGGATATCATACTTACATTCAATATTTTAATACATTTATTATACTTTTTATATTTATTACACAAATTGATAATCATCTCCGCCACCTCGACCGGCAAAATTTAAAAAGTATGGTTTTAATTCGTTTAAGGCGTAAATATTTCCACGACCTTTGAAAAAGTATTTGTTGCGATGTATGCCGAAATTCATAATATGTACTAGCTTCCAACAATTAAACCTGACGCCGTATTCCCAAATCGAACTCAAAATTTTCTGGGTTAAAAAATCGAAATAAAATGATGATTTATCTAATAGCAGATCCATGGCATCAAGGTATTTTTCCCAGGAAAACGCATGCATTTCTAACTTAGGTGACTGAATCCAAGGCACTGAGATTAATGCTCAACTCCAAACAGAATTTTTATTTATTTTGACCTGTTCCGTGATATTTTCTTAAATCTTATGAGATACCTTTTTCCCTACAACGACGGTAATAAAGGCAAACTTTAATAATCGATGCATCTAATACGTATTCTTCTCCGTCTAATAACTCTTCATTATTCCTCGTGAAGTACTGAATTCTATTCGAACTTGCTGATTGTTTACTTGCTAAAATGCTCTGCTTCATAAGGAAGTTGGTAAGAAAGGAACTTCCTCCGATGCAGACACGAAACTCCAAGATCCGCGATCAAAGATTTTTTTGTTCCCTTGTTTGGGAAAATGAGGAAAGGCCATCTGTTATTGAGATCTCAATCGTCCAAAGCTGACACTCGCACGCGAGGCTTTGTTTATTGCTTGGGATGCGAAAGATGGAAGCGCAAAATTCAATTATCGAAAAACTCCTGGATTTAGCTGTCACTTCATCTAGTCATCTTTATTTTCTGGGGTTTATAGATTCAATTTATAATGTCATTAATATGAAAATTTTTCCTAATATCAATTTTATAAACTTTGAAATGACAAATTGATAGCTCAAAATAAAACACCCTCATTATGTGTATAGTATTTTTTTCCTTTTTCTGATTCTTTCGCGAGGAATGCTACAGAAGTTAAAACAAAGGCAAACGGAATAAGTTCATTTATTTATTAAGATTCGACAGCCTAAGTGGCCGAGTGGATAGCATTCCAGCTACGCCATCGCTCCTACCCCGAGGTCCTGGGTTCGAATCCCGGTCAAACACCCCCTGATAAGCTCATAAGGGGGTCTTCACCGATAAAGGGTAACAACGACTAAGCATGAAAATATAAAAAATCTTAGTTTTAGTTTTCACGTTCATTCCTCACATTATATTATTGAGATTAAAAAGTTTACGTATCTATATGGTAACTCCACGTTTTATTTGTACATTTACGTCTTTCCATCTACTTACGTTTTAACATTTCTTCCACACCGCCATGATTTTTCCTCTTAATTATCATAATTATTAGAAGCTGTCCTCTCCTTGCACAATTCAAGAATTTTCAACGATTTTCGAAATATTCCACCTCCAAAAAATCTTTTACTTCTAATTTTCCCTTAATTGAGGTCTATACACGAATATTAAAGGAAAAATAAAAGAATTCCTATAATTATAATGCATGTTACAACCGAAGAACCGAAGAATCTGCAGAGAGCGAAATAATTAAACGTGCCACTACGTTCTCAGAATTCAACATTGAACATCAAACTGCTGAGAAAAAGATCCCCATTGTCGAAAAGAAGTAATAACTGGTGTGTGCCATATCTGCTCTCAAGAAATTGTTCCCTCATTAAAATCCTGCATTCCGAACTTGACTTTTCAACTGATATACAACGAAAAATTCAGATGACGTAGGAATTCATTTGATGACGATTCGGCATGTTAAATAAAAAGCGCAGGATGAACTCCTACGCTGCAATTCCGGTGTTGCGAGATAGAAAGTGGAAAACAAAGTGATTTCAGCGCATGCCATTAAAACTAACGAAAAGATTTAGAAAGAGAAATCCCGGGAGAGAATGCATCCAACTAATATTTCCGGAAAGAAAAGAATAAAATTGTACGACATGAACTTCGCTGAAAAACATAAATACTTAAATAAACTAACTTTCGATACTACGCGTATCAACGTACCACTGAATACCCCACTGATACTTTTCTCCCATGATGAATCCCATTTATTATTTCTGTTATTAGTAATAACCACGGCGAGGAAATACAAGATCAGGTGGCAGTGAATATATATTACACATACATATTCATTTGTGCATAGTCAACTAATTATATCAAATAATTTGAAATTTATCATGAAAATAATTCATGAATATTAATAACTAATGATGGATAATATTAGAAGAAAAACTGATCCAGCGATGTTCGGTGGAATTGTAACAGTTAAAAAGACTAATGTACATGACTAATTATTGCAATAAATTATTTTGTAAATTTTACACTTTCTAAATTGAGCGGAAAACCATGAAAGTCAGATATTTTCCTTAGAGGTAGGAAAACTTCCCTCTGTCAAAAGTAGTACGTCAAAGGTGGTAGTCAAAAATTAAGTACGTAATGCTTCAAATTCAAATTATCCAAATCATTTAAACACTACCCAAATACCTAATACTATCCAATACTGATCAAAAATATATCATCATCAACCAGCTACACAAACTGAATCTCCCAACCCTCTCTGCTTCATCTCGTTGGTACGCACTCGGGGATGAAATGACTGGAAAATACTAATTCAATTCTAAACGAGATCCATAATTCTAATAAAAAACGAGTATAGTGAAGGGGAGGTTTGAATTGATATCACTGGTCATTTGCAACCACTTTGGGGGCTGAAGGAAGCGGGATTTCGTAAGGCAAAGCGTGCCAGTTGGCTTCTAATACAGTTAAATAAGCAGCAAAAACAGGCTCCACTCGCTAAACGTAGACCGTAATTATATTTTGTGAAACCACACGCGACAAAACGAATAAATTCCTCGTGATTAGTCATTCCCAATAGTCTGGAAGCATTAATCGTTTAAACACAATAAGTAATTGTGATGGGTGATTGCGCCTACAATCCTCGAGACCAATACTAACAAGTTTCACTGAAAATATTTTGAAATTATCGACGAGAACGGTACGATAACTTACCAGGTGGCACATGCTACAAATTCTCTCGTGCACTTATACTAATAACCATGGTTTAATCTTGTTATTTAGGCAGTCAATGGAACAAAAATTTCCGCTATAAAGTATACGGATTAGAATTTCCGCGATATTGTCCGCGATATATATATATATACAAAACACGCTGGTGTGAAAGTAATAACTCGAAAAATACAACAAATCGTAAAACTAACATTTGCGCTCTTTAATGAGTGTGTCCAAAACGAGCTGAAAACCCCACATTTGAAACTATTAAATATTTTCATTTCATTCTCTCAGGATTTCCACCGAGTAAAGATAAATCACAGTGATTAAGCGCAACTGCTCTGGAGTAATGCGCGACGGGAAATAAGAAACATTGAAAAAGCTAGTTTTCGCGATTGAAAATGAATACAGCAGATTAAAATGATGCGGATATGTGGGGAAATAGAAAACGCTGTATTCTTCGCGATGTTTCGATCTACCAGACTGCGAATGGCTAATAGGAATCCTATTCTAGTAAAGCATCAGTATTCCTCTATTCAACATTCCATACGTAGAAAAGCCTCCGATGTGTGATTAGCTAGACAAGATTCTTGCTAGATATGCAGACATTTTTAAAGCAGCTGCAGTATGATTCTTGTATTAAATTAGATAAATAATGCTTCCAAAATCTAAATTACTAAGTTGGGATTGGTCCTTTAAAATTGCCTCGAGGATAAGAGTTGGATATTTTTTAAAGTAAGGTTCTCCGCTCGAACATCCTTATGTCCCTTCCTTAGGACACATCTTTGTCCTTTTGACCTTTAATGGTCCACAAATTTTCTTCTTTATAGATGTTGTGGAAAGTAAACCATTTAATGTTTCCCACACACGAAGGTTTCCCTTTTCCTTGGAAATTTAACCAAGAAAGTATAGGATCTTTTCTTATAGAAAAATGTTGGTCAAGTTTTCAAGTTTCAGTCATTTAATCTCAGAGAATGACAGAGTTATATCCTTGGTCAAAATAATTCACTTGTTTTTATTTTCGAATGATTGAACTAAACTTTGAATACAATTGGTTATAGATTAATAAAAATCTGAAAACGATACGATTTAGCATAATTATACCGTCAATTGAACAGAAAATGCAATTCCGAAAAACTCATGGGAAGCCAAAATCGACGATATCGATGCTTGTATTGCTGTTGGTTGCTGAAAATTCGAGAAATGAGGAGCACAAATGTCCAGAAGTACCACTAAAGTTAGATGAACAAGGCTCGTCACAAAAGGACTTTTATAAAAGCGCTGGTATCGAGATTTCCCCCGGGGAGTATAAATTAGACCGGTTCCGACTTAGAAAGTCAACATCAAAAGATGATTTATGATGCGGCCCACTCCTCAATACAGACTGCTGTACATGACAGATGCTAAACGATGTTCACCTTGTGAACTCAATCAAAGAACCAGATATCAGCCACACCATCAAACAAACGAGCCTCCTTAAACGATAAGGGTTCTAAACGTCGACTACAGCAAACACCTATAGAAAGAGCCATTCGTTTCAAAAGGGAGAGATGATTCTCGCGTATATATAATGAATGAAGACAGCTGAGGATGCGTTAGGTGCAGGCCGGAAACAGCGGCCTTGAGCTGGAAATACAGCGTCCTATACACAATCCGTTACAAGGGAATCACCATTTTCTGGACCAATGACTTTAAAATTATCAGTAGCTACTAGTCAAATATCAGTTTTAAGTCGTCTGATAATTAAATCGGCATTATTTAAATGCTAATTTTTAGTTATTCGTGAGAAATAGCTATCAGAAAATACTAAATTTTGTCGGATAAAACCCATGGGAAAAGATGAGAATCGGCTTTGGTGGCACATATTCCTTAACCAAAAACTCTTTCTCGAAACGTTACGAGTGTACCACTAAGGATGGAAAGCAACGCAGAAGGCTAATACCAGGATACAACGAGTGAGATGCGAAAGAGAAAAAACGAGTTTGAGAGGCAGTCGGGCGATCCTTCGGCTGGAATAAACGCAGCGGCAAGAAGAAGGAAACATTCACTACGATAAGGCCCAAAAAGGTCACTGCTACATCAGCTTAAAGATAGAAATATGACTCAATGACTTCGTCAAATGCAATAAAGCAGAATTATGCGGTGTTAACAATATCATTTACAATATTTTATATAGTATAGTATATTGTTCTACTATATTTGACGATATAATTAATAATTAACACGCCCTAAAAACAAAATCGCCCTTTCCTTGTATATTAAACGAGGTGTTATCGGGCATGCCTCACCGTCGATTTATTTTTCATGCATGGTACACTGAATAATTATTGTCAGTTTGGATAGCAGCAGTGCGGGAAATCATGTGTGATGTGAAACACATCATTCATCTAGAAATGATAATATATGAATATGAACAAAATATAATGACATATGAATAGTTTCCATTTGTATCATTCATTCGAAGAGTTGACCAAAGAGACAGAACTCGTGTAACAAAATAGGTACACATCAGTTACTTGGGATCTAATTTACGGAAAACATGAGTAGAATAGCTATTTGTAGGCCGAGTATACATATTTATACGATACATATTTATAACTCACATAAATATATAGTATTTGCATCAACATACCTAATTAAAGTTAAATGCAATTTTAACAGAATTAATGAAATAGTTCGGTAGATGAATTCTTCAATTAATTAATGGAGAAATGATAAACAATTGGTACTATATTTAATGAAATGCACTTGCTTTATGTAATAACGAAAATACTCTATTAATCGATGGAATACGAAGGGGATAAAAAAATTGGGTTATGATGATTTAATGTTAGCTAATGTAATCTTTAATGCTAGGTGTTTTCCTATTGAACTAATGCGCTAAATAAAAAATACCGCCATATTTAGTCCACTGTTTCACGTAGCAAAGATATTCCAAGTCCATCATCATACCCAACCAACAAAATCAATTATGATTATAATACTTTTATAAAAGATTAAAAATACTCCTTACTTCGTCAATGTTTAAAAAACTACGGAGGATTTGATTAATAAATATGCCCTACTTTCCTCTCTATAAACATGAAATGTATCAACAAATATAAAAAATGAAATAAAAAAATATATTGAAATAATTTTCCTATGCCTATTATTCTATATTAATAATACTCCTATATATTCCTATGTTATTTCTGGTGTTTCACCGCAGAGTACTCAGATTTGGGGTATAAATATTTTCATTTGATAAAATGTTTTTCTTCTTTTAATCCAATACACTCCGATAGCTTAAACAGAAGACCTCCAATTCGTCCCGATAATTAATTCATGTTTATTGAAAGTTGTCTGAACCAGGATTTGACAAAAGAGGGATCCAGAGCCATGTAGTAAACACAAATATGTCTATAATCCAGGGACTGGAAAGCTTTCGCTCAAAACGTATTGGAAATGAATACAGATTCAAATTTCAATAAATATAATCTGAGTTATCAATGGCATGTGCAACTATTTTATGTAAACATTTACATAATTATTTTCGTTTTTTGGTACGTCGATGGTTGACGATTTTCTAAAAGCAGTAGTTATTCTTTATTAAATTATGCAATTTTTATTACGATTACGTAGAGAGAAGGAAACAGTTCAGGTGTTTGAAAATGGTTCTTAATAGAGGAAAAACAAAAAGAAAATGGTTTTACTGCACGATTGCAATCCAAGATTCTGGGAAATAGAATACGTCGAAAATAATGCAAGTCAATAATAATAATAATAATAATAATAATAATAAATCATCTTTATTTAGGCGAGATTGAGATTAAAAGACTCTTCTTCCATCTAACCCATAACCATCTTCCACATGTCAGTGAGACATGTAGAAGATCGTTAGAATTTATATCCTTTATAGGTATATATTTCAATCTTAATGATACAAATTTCAAGTCGATATCATATCGAGAAGGTCCTCAAAGGATAGAAAAAGGGATTAAAAATATTCTTAAAAATCACCGCAATTTAAGGAAAGGGTTAAGGTGACTTTGCACATAAGGGCGTCCACCCAGGAAAATTCCCAAGGAAAAACGGACTTGAAAAAAGTCTGACAGGGCCGGGAATCGAACCCAGGATCTTCCTCTAACCGGGAGGCTGCCTTAACCATCTAGGCTACCCGACCACCGCAATTTAATTTACATAGGAGGAATTTGCACCAACCTAGCGTCAGACTCAAGCACATTTGATGATAGCTTTATAGATATAAACAAAGAAGGGCGCGTTTTCTGGGACCTCAATGATTTTGAGTTCCCTATATAACAGGGATGTAGCTGAAAATATTTTCGAACCTGTATCGTATTGTATTCTTATGTATGGACCTATAATATAACTTCGTTATCCCCATTTGAAATGCATACGGTAATGAAAATGGCTCTCTGCGATCAAAGCCAAGACCATCAGAGAAACGATAATCAACGTAAATAAAATGACTTTATGATATCTATTCAGAAGCCGAGTTTTAAGTTCTTATGTTATCGGTAAACGGTTCAAAAAAATCTTAAAAATCGTAACAATTTCTAATTTAAGAGACGCCTGGTGTCACATTATAACTTGGCAGAACTTGATTTTTATTACTGCTAAGTCTGAAATCGATATCATACCGTGAAGGACCTAAAATGGGATTCCGTTATCCCCATTAGAAATGCATTGAGGAATGTCAATGGCTCTCTGGGATCGAACCTAGGACAATCAGAGAAACTTAAATAGCGAACATAAAATATATTCATCAACTTGATCTACATGCCGATATTAAAGTTTCTATGTTATCTGAAAGGGATTTTAAAAAATGTTAAAAATCGTCGCAATGTATTTTAAATGGGAGAATATTTGCCCTGACCTAGCTTCGAACCTAGGAAAATCTTCCAAGATATCTTTGTTGCTCTCAACGGATATGCACAGCTTCCAGCGATCCTTCGAATTTCTACTCTAGTTCGACGGAAGGTGCCTCCAAAAAAAATTTCGAATATCGCTTCAATGTATTCTTATGGAAAAAATCGGGACTTAGGGGCCTTCTGGCATCGAACGCATGACACTGAGGTTTAATGTCGCACCTTTTCTGGCGGTTACACGTTATGGCCAATACGTCGTAAAAATTTCAAGTCAGTGACACTTGTGGAACATGGTTAGAATTTTGATCGCTTAACTATTATATATAAACGTTTCTCCGGATATACCAATAAGACTAAAAGTTGCTTACATTCTGCAAGCATATTGATAATACAACTTTCAAGTCGACATCAATTCGAGAAGGTCCTCAAAAGAAAAAAGGGATGGAAAATATTCTCATAAATCAACGCAATTTATTTAAATAGGAGAAATTTGAATCCACCTGGCGAAAAACTCACGCAAATTTGGTCTCAGTTTCATAGATATAATAAAGAAGAGCGCGTTTTACGTGACCCCTATGATTTTGTATTCCCTATCTTACCGGGATGAAGCATAAAATATTTTCGAAACCGGATCATAAATAATTAGAATATTTCGCCATACGTTTTTAAATAGTAGAGACGCATGGTGCCGAACCCAGAATCTTTTGGAAGATGCAAATACATATAACACCCTGATAGAAATAAAACTTTTTTGGTTCAAATTTTGAAGTTGATATCACACCGGTAAGGTCCAAAATTAAGACTCCGCCATCTGAAATGCATAGGGCAACGTATATGGCTCTCTGGGATCGAACCAATGAAGATCAGGGAAAGCTAAAACACCGTATATGAAATGTATTTAAGATCTTTATTCACATGCCTAGTTTTAAGTATCTATGTTATCGGGAAAGGGTTAAAAAAAATTTTAAATCGCATCGAATTCAAAATTTGAATTAAATAGATTTTATTTCTACCAAAGGATGGATTTTCGAAAAACATTTTGATGCACTTCCCGGCAAATTAGAGAGTTGAAGCATCGTTTTTCCGGTAATTTACCTTCTTCCGTATAATCAATCAATATAAAATCAAAGTAGAAGAACGCTTAATGTTGCGACTAATACGAGCCGTTGATTTTTACGTCTAGGCTTCCCGATCGCCTCTGAAATTTCATTACGGAGGAACAATTAGAGAAAGTGGATTCCGATTTCTTTTACGTAAATGGAACTTTCCTTCGAGGTATTTACGCTAGAACAGGTTCAAATAGCACGACAGTGCTGCCATCTACACGGTTTCGAGCAGAAAGGACGAAAATATATTGCAGCATTCTACTAAAACGAATCCACTGCTGTTTAGGCGAAACAATATGAACGTGATGAACCATCTCATGAAGCTGTTTTTACTGCCTTTTCAACGAACATAATATAAGAACTGTGATTAAATTTCTTCAGTAAAACCAGTCTAAGGTTACAACTTGCTTGGCGCCATGCTTCCTAACCAAGGTTACTAATTGGTACTAACTGGTATGCTATAGGTAAGCTTTGGTGTCCGGTATAAATTACAAGAGTATAATATATGGGTGTTTCAAATTAGCCACGAAGTGATTAATACTAAAATATTATTGATTATATTACCATAAATCCCATAATTATAATCCATGGGTATATATTTATGTGCAATAAAAATGTATAGAATGTATGTGAGGTTTATGTTTCATTACCAGAACACCCGAAGAAGATACTGGCACACTGTCCCCTGACACACACCTTTTAAGGAACAACAACAACTGATTATACTGCACACATAACACAGAAGAGGATTATTTAAGATGTAAATTTTGACTGAATAAATACCGTTTTATTGATAACCATTTATTGGATAGGGGAATCATCTCATGTGAGAAACATTTCAAGCCAAAATGCGCAATGTGCTTTGGTTACTCCCACTTTGATCCCATTTCCATTTCAAAACCGAGCTAACATTCTGAATCCACCGTAGTAATCTCGCATTTATGAAATTTCCCTGTTGTGATGGCTTCCTGCCTTATTCACTCTTTGATTGTCAACTTCTCCAATCTCAACATCTGTCAAGCCATGGGTTGATACAATTTGAAACGAAACAACTACAATTGCAAATCAAAGTCCCGTATCAGCAAATAGAAACATTTAATTACTTTTCCCCACGATGTGCTTTGCAACGCTTGGGTAGCGATATGACAGCTTTCTACGGGGTTATACGCGCATGAGCGCCATAGTCATTCAAGCTGAGATTTTTCGTATACGAAAGGCAAGCTACGCATTTATTAAGTCATGCAGATTCCCTTCCGACTCACGTAAAAATTGAAGCTGCACATAAGTTGGGCACTGCGTTTTTTTAACCCTATTTCTCCGGTTAGGTTTTATCATTAGTTACACTAGAAATAATTCATAAAATTTGAATGTGTGAAAAAGTGAAAAACATGAACTCCAATTGAATGTGTGAATGGTTCCCGTCGTATCTAGATAGATTAAAATGTAAATTACTCAAATAGTATGATCAAAATGTCTAAACCAGTTGAAGCAATCTTGCGTCATTATACTTGTTGATTTTTGTATCGATGAAAAACGCCCCCAGGCGTCAGGAGTTTATGGTTTATTTAACGACAAAGCATCATATATTATCGTAAAAACATACTTATCTATAGATTCACTTCATCCAATAGAAACAAGTTAAATAGCAACTAATGAATCGATTGGGATAAATTGTTTTAGTTAGGTTAAATAAAGAATCTTTAAAAAATACCATTCGGAAATACACTTAGATGTTGGACATTTAATAATTCCTAAAGGGGACTCTTCAACAGAGGTAAAATAATTTAGCCTAAATAATGAACGACTTTTCACTTTCCTCTGTTCTTGTCAATCACGATGAATTTCAATCCGCACTGAATCAAATGCGTTATCGCGGTCATTTGCAATCGAGGGGCGATTTTCATTATGATAAAGACTTTATCTGAAGTAAAATGTTATAAACTAAGCAATAAGATACAATTCGCCGGCTTTCAAAACACCTGACAGTAGGAATAATCGCTTCGTTAATCTTCATTAATTATTAGAAAACGCGCATTACTCGGTCCAGTATGTAAGATTGAGTGAGTCATCGTACTAGCTTATATAAGTGTTTTCTGCATTGTGAACTGTGTGCTGTTTGTGGAAGATGTGGACTTTCGTAACAGCTCCAATCATTTCGTAATGTAAAGCGAGCTACTTATCCTTGCACTAAACTCATTAGTAATTTATGACGCAATAATTTTCAAAAAACAATCTTCGCAACCATCGTGTTCTTGCATAGACAAGTACATCTTGAAATATATAATGGGCAAATGTCCAACAACCTGTATGACAAACTTCGCTGTGTAGTAATGAAAGCAGTAGACATTTTTCCATAGAGTATTTTCTAAGATTTAACTCACGTTCACTGGAATGCGAGAATTGTCTTTTGGGATAAGAAAAGCGTATAATGTAGAAGAATTAGTAAATTCACGCTATTTATCACACAATCTCACCTAAATTAAGCCGGAAAAAGGTTATACGCAAATATGAAAGAGACAAACTAAATTTTCTAGCAGACAATCGAGGTACTAATTGAAGAAATGTGACTTATCGTTATCGTCCTTCGCAAATAACCACGTTGAAAATGACATTTAAGGCAATTCATGTCGGTCAACAACATCATCGAGAAATTACAGCAAGTTACAGTTTTCAAGAAAGTTCCTCGTCGTGAGTGTTTGCCTCAAAATCAGTATCCTCTACCCCTATTGGAAAAATTCAACTTTAACGATTGAAATGTTTTCAATCGATCAGTTTCAACGCGAATTATTAATTAAGTATGATATTAATGAATGGTCACAATAAAAAATTTCAAATTCACTGGCTACGCTATCTCGAATGATTCTCAATTCTTTTCTGCCAACTCAACTGTACGATTATGCGGCTCATGAATTTGGAGGTAGCAATACGCTTTTTTCACAGGTGACCAAGGCTCGCAAAAACAGAGCTTGAAGCCATTCGTGGAACTAATCCCTTATGCAAGCCTGGTGACGAATAAATAATTAATCCCACATTTGAAGCGTGGATTCATGCGTGAATTAACTTCAATTTCATACCACATGCCTGGGGAGCAGCACAAGGGACGTAAATATTTAACAGTGGTGGCTGAAACTAATTTCAAACGAACGGAACCCAATTTAGAGATGGTTCCGAAGTGTTTCCTCGATTACTGAGAGGGAGAGGAAAGTCTATTCTCCGGCTAGCGAATCTTTTCCTGACACATTTTATATAATCAAATCCACACACATACGCAGGTAGTGGAAGTGTACTCGTTTTCCAAAATCAAACTATAAATGAATACCGTCGACAGTACTGCTTTAACACGAGCGTAAAATAAAAACGGCATGCAATAGCCCCTTTAGGTTTATTATCCATATAATACCAAGTACTCGTATCGAAATAAAATGCAAGTTACTCCATATCTCTTGGAGGCAGTTTTTCTGCAGTGAAAATATTAGTTTTTGGGATCTACATCTACATTGAGCGATGACAGAAAAAAGGAGGGACGCTTTGCTTTTGAAAGCGAAAACCAGGTCGCGATGGAAGTTAGCAAGGCGATTAGCAGTAAATAAACGAACTTTTCTCCGCCAGTTTCTCATGTAAAAGTTATACCTACCGGCTTGGACACCGTTGCGATTGATATAGACTATTGACTACTATTGATCGATAGAATTGCTTAGTAATCTTAAAGCGAACTTCCGATGAACTGAAGTCCGTTACGTAACACCGAGGGAGAAATAATGCGATCTACATGTGCACTTCTCGCAACCAGATCGTCCAACTTCATGGATGCACATTCTTCGTGCATCTCGAACTGATCTCAGAAGAATTTCAAAAGCCTTACGATAAATTGTCCCTCCGATCGCTCCCAGATTAGAAATTCCAACGGTTCGCAATGCCATCGATTTCTGATGTCCTATTGAAGTATTCCTCGGGTTATTTAATTGGGAGCTTTGTTTTCGTCAGAGAGGAATCGAGACGGAAGTCGGGGAATGAATGGCGTACGAAATGGCGCTGAGTAAATATCTAGACCAGTGAAGGGAAAGAGCTACACAAAGGGTATTGAGAGGAAATGAATGGAAATAAATTTGGAGAAATTATGATAAACGAAAAACTCGATTCGAGTACTGAATGAGAATTTTTCACGGCTAAAGAGCACAAATGAGATCATTTAATTATGAAACAACATCGCCGCTCAATATTAAAATTTAAATCTTTATATTCTACAATGAAAATTTAATATATTTTACAAACAATGAAGCCCTATAATATGGGTTAGGTGTAAGAAGAGACTTTCTAGTCTCAATCTCGCCCGAATAAAGTCCATTTATTATTATTATTATTATTATTATTATTATTATAAAGAAAAGTTGAATATTGCCGAGATGACTCGATAAAACAAACAACCAACCAATGAATCCATGACATGAATACATTAACTAGCTCAACTTCTTATACACTCTCAACGGGAAAATGAAAATTGATATATGCTTAATTAATTACGGTTGATCTTCGCATGTTTACATTTCTAATTCAAACGTGTAATGGAAGGGTTAAAAGAGAGACTGGAAAACAAATACACAAACTGACCAAATAAAGATCAAAGAAATGTAGATGTAAATCCATACCCAAACGCTATAAGGGAGACTGGGGTAAAGTGGCCATTTGGGATATAGTGGCCATTGACCTGTACTTGCTGGAAACTACTGCAGTTTAGTGGGATAGGCTTTGAACAAACTTGTAGGAAAGCTATTAGTGTTGTGTTAAAGTGTTAGTGATCAGTTTGCCGAATTGTTTGAGTTACAACAGAATTTGCAATTTTCCCAGGATTGATCTAAGGTAATTGTTTAGTCTCATTCTCATTTTATGATGAATTAGAATGTTTTAACTGTAGCGAGAGTTATTCAAAATCAGTAAAAAAGGATGGACAGGATGTTCTGGTAGCCGCAAATGGGCGTGTGCTGGACGTAAAGAAGATGATGATGATTTTGTTTGTGAACATTGCAAGAAGATTCCTAAAACGAAATACAGTTTCTATTTGCAAAAACTTATTATTTTATATTGATCTATTGTTAATTGTAACATTAACATTGATTTATAATATTTAATAATACAAATATAGTTTGATTTTGTACGTAACCGTTTTCATCATCTCAAGATTTCTTTTTGGGTTAAAATGGCAACCCCTGGCCAATTTACAAGACTAAAAAAAAACAAAATTGCAAGAATATCTTTCAAGATATTGCTGATACATTGATGGTTATTGATTAAATAAGTGGTACGATACTGAAGAAGTAATATTATTGTAAAATAATTTGCAGATCTGCGAGATAACTGAGAACACAAACTATTTCAGAAGGACGGTGCTTTATGCATACGCAATGTATTTTGATAAAAAGAAAGAAAAATTCTGTTTACACCGGAAAATTTCATTTCTTAGCATTACAACTACGTAGGTCTCGTCATGTGAAGGTCATCATTGGAATAACAAACAATAAATATCAAACACGGAGAAATTTTCTTAAAGTAAGCTGAACGCTAGATCTGTCGTAGAGTATGAGTATTCTACTCTTCTCTCATAGTAAAAGGCGATGTATAATCTGTGTCGTGCATTCAAGATCCACCTTTGTATTGGAAGGAGACCTACAATTCTTCCGTAAGAAAAATAGCTCGGAGAACTTAATGGTTATGCCGCAAAGAGTTATGAGAATGGCCGGATTGAAAAGTTTCCGAGGAAAAACTTCGAGTACTACCGATCCAAAGTCACAAGGATTAAACAACTATGGATCAAAAGGAATACAACGGAAAAGCCGTGCTTGAGAAGTGCTCTCTGCGACATCAAATATTAAGAGATTGGGTCACATTGCGCTCTAGGGAAGGAAACTGGGACGAAACTTTCATAAATATTCCCTTGGACCAATAACTGAAGCTTCGTTGTACTTCCCGTTCGTCTCATAAAGCTCAAGAGCTCGCCATTTAAAATCGAACGTTTCGAGAGATCGCTGAATTCGATTAAAGATTATCGACTGCTGCAAAGAAGACTTCTGTTTAGAGATCAAACGCTTGATCTTACCACCCGAGGTCAGAGTAAAGATTTATACTTTTTCAATTCAGGCATACAAGAAACTTTGAAATAGAGGGAAAACAGGAATTAAGAAACTGTCGTTCATTTTATTCTTATATATTTTTTCTTAAATTTGTAATAATCCTTGTCTAATCCTTAGTTTCCATTTCATAGTTTACCACTTTTTTTGACAATCGATCTTATTTGAATTAGAAAATTGATTGCCAAAAACTAATTTTTTTAATTTATGACTTTTTTATGGGACAGGAGGACCAAGGAAAATTACTCACTAACACAAACTTCATTTATTCACAATTTTCAACTGATACAACTACGTCACATGACGAGTACGTCATACGTCAAAATCGTCTGATACTGCAGTTGCTAAGCTGAGATAATAATTAAAAGAAAAAGTTAAGTGCTGAAAGAGCCACAACTAAGGTCAATTTAGCCGTCAAGGTCTACATAGGCCCTAAAAATTGAATTTAAAGTAATTATTTCCTTACTGAATAGTACAATACCTAATAATGTTATGTATACTACAACTAAATTATGGATTGGTGTTAAACTGGTTAGCACTTGATGATAAATGCTGCAAATATACGTACTATGTAACATAAATGTATATACTCGTGCATATATTAATTGCGCTTATAGTATGCTTTAGGTGGAAATGGAACATCATCACTTACGATTATGACAAACGAGTGTAGAGTATAATCTAATATATTAAAAAGCTATCGTGTGTTCGTTCGTCATCATATATGGTTATATATACATATATAAAACAAAATCCGTCCGTCCGTCCTCTCTGTATCTCAGAAACTATTTGCTGTAGAGCTATGAGACAAACTCCATTGTATTTTTTTTAATTTGGAAGCCCAAAGAACATTATTCTCATCTCTATGAAGGCTCGGGTTCGAACCCAGGACTCCATAATACGTTTCCATAAGGAATGTACGTTAAGTTCGTTTTTGTACCATACAGGCTTTGTTACTTTTACAGAATTAAATTGGAATTAATGGTCCTAGGAAGTCAAGAAAAGTACCAAACGAGGGTAAATTTAATAAAAAATCTTATTACATATTGTCGTAAATACACTTTCTGAATCGTAATTACGAGAACTATGCCAATACAAACGAAAATTTTGTAAAATAGACGTAGTAAACAACCTGACGATCAAGGTGATTATTGAATCCGAAACATTCATTTTTCCCACAAGAATACACTGGAATTTTAAGTTCATACCGAATTAATGGTAGGAACTAAAGTCAGAATTTATGAAGAGGAGGCAATTTACTGAGATTTCAGCGAATGTAAAGTATTTAATAGCAGGAACAAAATTACGGCCATTTTGTAGTTTTTCTTTATCAAACCGATTTACAAAAGGACATTTATATGTTCGTTTGTGGTGATCAAGATGACGAAGAAATATTACGTCGAGGAAGGGGAAGATTTTTGAGAGACAGAATTTTAACGCAAACTCGATTTTATAGCAGAGATTTTAAAGCAGTGCGTTTCTGTGATTCTTTCGAACGGCGTAATGTTCAAGTCGGAATCGAATTCGGAATTTCGCTAATATTCTTAGCTTAAAATTCCATCCTTATTAGTATTTGTTAAAAAATAAGGAATTAATATGTTGTATATTAAGTCATCTATATTTATATGTTGAATATTTATTAAAAAATTGAAATTAAGACCCGTCATATATGGTGGGAGAGTTTACTAGTCAATTATAAAAATCACGGAACGTAATACCTACATATTTTCGTACATGGAAGAGTTGGTAGTAGTAGTATTGTTAAAAGTGCTTCGACAGCTTAGGTCATTTCGCACATTGGCTCCCACCGGGATTCGAACCCGGGACCGCTTTTACCAAAGGCAAACGCGCTGTCCACATGACTATCCGGGAGCCTTATGGAAGAGTTTTTAAATCGAATTTTAAAAAAGTGAACTTTTGCATGCAGGAAAACCCATTTCTTCGGGCGAACAATCGATAGCAGTGCCTCCGGAGTTCTATTTTACCTCTCCTAAAGTTTTCTAGGTCTGTCAATGACGCGTCCTAAGATAAGTGCGCTTCACTCGTTTTCATATTCATCGATCTCCTTTTCATCTCCAAGAGAAACTTATAATTATTTCACAAGTAAAATCTCATGCCTGTTTCGAAACTGCCGAAAGATACGATGCGATTGATAGGTTCGATGAAAATTAAATAACGCAGGGAAATTACGTTCCTATGGTTAAGTTTGGCTGTGCTGCCTAAAATATCTTCAATCCATATAATCCCTCCATAATATATTCCTTCAATTCTCAAACGTCCGATCCTCAAATATCAATTCCAGGAAGGAAATGAATACCTCGACGAACTGAATTTTCGGTGATAAGGGTTGGATAAAGCCATCGCGGTAAAATTGAAACTATCTAGTATTATACGAATGGAAGTTTTTAATGGTCTAATGGTAATCTTATGGTCGCATTCAGTATTCTTTCAAAGATGCAATATATTTCAGTCGTAATGATTTTATGGTAAAAAATATTCTAATGAATAATTATAGAATCCAAGAGTTGAATATGATTAAAACAAGTTAGGGACGTAAAAATAAACGAGATAAAGTAATAATTCACATTAAGAGGCTATATAACTGAAAATAGAGATTCAAGGATCGATAGAAGAGAAAAAGGAATCTTAAAGGTGAAATATTAGCAAAAAAGAGAGAAGATTGCTGTTTTCAAAGTATGATGAGATATTTCTTCGACACAAAAATCACTCCCAACTGTCATACCATGCGTTCGAGAAACGAAAACATGATTTCACTCGAAGAGAACAAAATTATGACTATTGAATGGTTTTGCTTAAAAATACAAATAAATACCATAATCATAAAGTCGCTACTCTTAAATAGAGAGCAGATGTTTGTAAGAATTCATTTCTTAATCGGGGAATAGTAGAATGGAACAATTTATCTGGAAAAGGTTTATAACCTTTTCCCCCTTCTTATAATTTATTTATCAATGAAAGTAAAAGAATTTGGTGATTTTGTTGTGGCGTTGTTGTCAATTTAAATACTGTAATATTGTTATACTTCATTAAATATTTTATGATTGTAGTAAATTTTGAAATGTTTGTAATTTTGTAATAATATGCAAGACGTACTGTCTTCGGGAGGTTTTGGGGGGGGGTTTTCCTCCCGGCTAAGGCGAGGCAGATTATTTTACAGATTATTACCTCCCCCATAGGAATGACTACCACCTGGCCTGGTGCCTAATTAAAGTTCTTGAATAAATAACGAGCGAAAGACTTGTACAAAATTTTGACTAAATTATTAGTCTCCAATAAAAATATGCCAACTTTCGGTCTGAAGCGATGTTGAATTAGACAATCACGGATATATAGTCGAAATAATCGACATCTCGGTCGGTTCCAAATCAAAACGATTTGGAAATGTGGTCACCGATTCGTGGTCATTGTCTGTTAATAGGAAAATTACGTCGATGGTTCCAAACGAGAGCGAATTCGATGGAGCGGCGCACAGGCCACACTCAATTATCGATCCGACGAAAATTCCTAAATTTCGCGAAGCCTTTTATACGTGGAGAACTACGGAGGATTCGCAGATGGCGAAGTATATGAGAGAATTCCGACGACTCCCGCGAGAGAAAAAAGCGAAACCGCGGAGAGCATAAATATGGAGATCGGCTGAAGGTCAGTCACTCTCCTTCCTCACCTCCTCGTCGATCTCGATTGCCTCTCGTCTCCACTTGTTCGTGCTTCAGCCTCCATTGAAAATGTCTCCCTTATCGGACTGTGCAGCTGCCGTTCTATTCGTCTTGCATCGACCATTAGGGCGGGGTTCTTCCCTTCCTTCGTGTCGATGACAAGGTCTCTCTTCGATACGTGGCCTCTTGCAAGAATATTTGGGGGTCAAATATGGGATTCGTTGCGACAGATCACTCCGAAGACTTATCGGTGTGCAGCAACGCAAATATGCGATTTCCAGTTAACCCAACCCTTCGTTTGCATTAACATTTAAACCCTGCACTCCACCGGTGGCGCGTGGCAGGGGGTGTAAAACACCGAAATCCCTATCTAACCTGAAGATCTATTAGCTTCTCAAATACTTCGTGGGAAAAAAGACCAAAAGTAACTATCTGTCCTGGCAACTACTTCCCAGTATCGCTTTTTTGTTTTCTCCCGAACATCACGAAAGCTTATAACTGGGAGAACAACATCAGCTATCTCCTCCCCGAAATCGGTAGAGATTTATTTATCAAAAATCTTCCGTCGATACTCAAGTCATCTATCACTAAGAGAGTTCCATCCGAGGGATTCTGTCATAGCCGAAACACTGTTATCAAATCTGAAATCTCCCTTGACACTTGACTAGCTGCTCTACGTTGAAGCATCTTCAGATTGGAAATTAATCCTACTTCGTAAGGATCACAAATCGCACAGCAATACTCAAGTAGAGGTCGAATCAAGGAGAGGTACGCTATTTCTTTTACTCTCGATGAACATCCCCTCAGAATTCTACTGGCTAACCTTTGTATCCCATTTACCTTTCCTATTACGCTTCGAATATGCTCTTTGAAGGAAAATTACTGCTGAGCGTAATTTCTAGGTATTGATGATGCATCACGAGCTCTAAGGGGGTTTCCTGAAATTCTATGCGGTACACAGGTAACGTTAGTGGACCGAGTGAAAGTCATGGAAACGCACTTCTTTACATTCAGATCTAGCTGCCAATCACTACACCAACCCGAAATAATATTCAGATCGTTCTGCAAACGACCAGTGTCATCTTGTGTTACGATCTCTCTATACACAACGGTATCACCAGAGAATAACCTAACCTTGCATTTAACATTATTTACAACATCATTAATATAAATCAGGAACAAAATTGGTCCCCTGTGGAACACCGGATGTGCCGCAATCCTCATCGGATAAAATTCCGTCCAACGCAACTCGCTGCGATCTGTTTTCGTAAGATAAATGAATTCAGTCTGCTTTTTACGTATACTTCTACAACTCACTACTAAGATCTCTCACATTGCTCTTTAATATGGGGATTATTCTCTTATTAAACGTTGAATTGTCAGAAGCTAGTTCCCGTTTCCTTACGCAATTATTAGCTCGTTTCTTTGTTCTAAGCTCGCATCTATCCCCTTGCCCATTACAGTGTGTGTTAATCTCATAATTGAAACCCGAAACCTCATTTTTCATAAACTTAGTGTCGCATTCTAGCCTAAAAATAACCCACATCTCTAAACACCCGACCTTGTCTCGGAGCGGTCAAGGACGTTGCTTGAACGCATTCGGTCGAGTACGGTCGACGAATTGCGATATTTTTCGCTTAGTACGATGACCAAGTTAGACAAGAGTAACCGATCGGATTTTCGATGTTAATCTATATTAGATTAACTGAATTTATCAAACTATTCTGTTAACAGTCTACCCTACTTATCATACTCCGCCTTTGAACCGGCCAACAGAATACATCAACATCTAAATATATACCTTCTCGGAAGACGTAATAGATACTACTCGTCCATCCTACCTCAAAGGATAAAAAATATGCTGAGGGAAAAATAAATAGATGCTACTACTGGTGGCTTAAAAATTTAACTTTTCCGCGAATATTATGCTAGGGAAATAAACTGTGCTGGGCATATGCACCGCAGGCCACGAGCCGGAAGGTGGTACATACATATACATAGATGTATGATCGACTTCAATTGCGTCAGTAATAATTCTAATTCTGTTAGCCGGAGGTACATAGCATTGGTATGAAATATTCCCTCGCAAGATTTTAACTGCTCTCCAATGATTGCTGAACTTCGGTAAAATTTAACAATATATATATATATATATATATTATCTTTACATCTTTAATAGCCTCTTTTGTTACCTCTAATACGGCATGGTTTTCCTATTAAGCTACACTTTCATCAACGGAATAGATTGATATCGAAAGTCACGGAATAAGAGTAGATCATCACTTGAGCATATAAGCAACGATCATTTCGTCTTAATGAAAATGAGGGATATGCGAAATGGATACATTAATTGGTTTGTAAGAACAAAAGATTATTTCGGGTTTATTACTTTGGGATAAGAAATTAGAGATAAAATTATATAAACAAAAATATTTATCACGGATATTTTTAAACCTTGAAAACCTCTGAATATAATCAATTCAATCGGAGTTTTTTTTCCGATCGCGTATGATTTCTACATCTAGAATTAAATTCATTTTATCTTCCAAATCACACGGTTGAGTCAGAGAGGAAATAAATTAATTAAATAGACAGAATTTTGCAAATTTTATGTCTTTCATAATTAAAGAAGAGTGATATATACTTTTCTCTCTTGTTTCATTATGAAGTGCAATTTCCACAACATCTCGTTCGCCCCCGTGATATGCCTTTGCATACATATATAAGTATATAGCAACAGATAAGTATGGTGAATTATTGCTGAACTAGAAAAATCATGCTCATCACGAAACGGAATAATGTGAGTGATTGAGTGGATGTGAGTAACTTTGAAATGTGAGATATTTCTCCACAGTGAGGGATGTGTAGCCACCGTATCCCAGTAAATAAACAATCCGGCAGAAATCATTTGGGATGAGGATAAGTTTGATGACGACAAGCTTAAATTATAGAGGACTTTTGTATTGGTTGCGTCATCTTGTTTACGTCACACACAAGGAATCATTCCTCCAGATTAACTGAGCGATGTCCTACTTCTTAAAGGTATTTCATGCATTGAAGTCCACGGATTTTCCACACCTTCATACATTTCCGTACATTAACGGCTATGCATAAACCAACCATTTAATCTCATAACCAAGAACATTTCTAAGCTATGTATCCGGACGATATCCTTCGAAATAAATGCTTATTAGAGAATTCTGCCATACAGTTGAGTCGTTCATCAGTATAAAAACTCGTTAACTTTGGTAATACTGTTCAAATATTTGCGATATGCCGCCTCTACGAAGAAGAGAGAGGCGATTAAACGCCAAAAAATTTACAAATGGTATCAATGTAATTTAGCAGCACTGTAACATTACATCTTAATCAAATGCAATTTCTAAATGAGACGAATGAAATGAAAAACGCCTACGGGTGAGATCTATGATTAGATTTTTCAAAGAAAAATGAATATTTACATTCCTAACAAGTATCACAACATGACTGTATTCCTACAATTACACTGTTTCTGGAGGATATAATCTTAAATCGAAATCTTCAGAAACTATCGGAGTCAAAAATTCCCAAAGGATTAATCTCTCATATTTAAAATTATGGAATGTTTTTTCCCCTTCTTTTCTTTTTTCATTTTTTGCTTGTTTTATGTTATTATATATAATGCTATTTTTTACTTAAATGTGAACTAATTCTTATATATGTATCGCATGCAAGTATTTACTGGTAGTGTATTTCTTTATTTTGTCATTTTCTTTTTCCTCATCTTTTAGTAATTACTATCGGTAGGTTTGAGCTGGTTTTTCACACCCCCTTCTTTGTGGATGTTTTCCTGTAATGGAATTATTCCCCTAAGAATCGCTTAGAATTTTACATCCACAATTCTTCTAATTTTTTCTCATAATATTCTCTTTAATTTAATTATTCTATAATTAACGACGATCGGTTAGATGAAAGAAGAGACTTTCAGTTTCAATCTCGCCTAAATAAAGACGATTATTATTATTATTAAATAAAGTAACAGATGAAATACAATGCTTCATGGCCGGGATAAACATAATACATAAATGATCTGGCCTTCGTTAGATTCATGTTCCTCAGCATTCCCTTGACAATGCCATCTATTTAGAACCTTTTTTTCCTTGAAAGATCTGATGACACACAATATCACGCTTTGCCTTCAAAGCAATAATATCTACGATAAAACTCAGGATTAAAACGACGTAACAGACAGCTTACGTTATATCCACAGATATAGATAGGTTATATCGAAGATTCATTAGCGTTTCGTCGAAAGAATTGAAATAGGGATAACTTCATAATAACAAAAACCACATGGATGAATAGTAAAAATCACTCATCGGAGATAAATCCGAAGAGGTGACAAGTGGGCGACAGTCAACTCGCCGAAACAGCAACTTGGTGACGGTTGATTAGGCGACATCTTTCGCAAATCACGCGATAGAAAGTTTTGATCAGTTTTTACAAATAATTTCCACGAAATCAAATAGAATCTATTTCGACGAAACGAAACAGATTAATTGGAAAAGACGCTTTATCTTACAGACGGCACACAAATTATTAGCGCAGGCATTTTCAACTAGGAAGAAGTAGCTCTAAAAACATCTTTTGCGTAGTTATATTTCCACCAGGCTGACCGTCGTCGAGCTGTCTGACCCTGAATGGATCAACTCACAGAAAAATTACCTTTAAAATCACATATTCGATTCCTGACTGATAAAAGTCGGCCAAAAAGACGTCGAGGATATCGACGTCGCAGCCATACTTCATCTTGAACAAATTTTCCATTAATCCTCTTCGAGAGGGACAGTTTTAATTCCGCCGGGGATGGCTCATGCACAACCCTTTCGTCCCGTCCATAATGAAAAGAACCTTAATAATGGGATTAGTGACACTCGCTCACCTCTTTCATAAGAGGCATATGGCACCAATGCCGAGGACGGTGCAGTATCGCGCTATTCACGCTCTAGTAATTCAATCCTACTTTGTTAGCGATGGCTAAAAAGCATTAAAATGAAGCACCTCTGAGTAACAAGGTGAAACTTGACAGGATATTCCAAATGAAAAGTACTACATAATCACCGTGCTACACAGAAATAACTCTTGCGTAACTTCGCGCCCGTCCCTTTCTCTTGGGAATGATTTTTCATAGGTCGACCGCGGGAAGGGAAGCCAGAATCTCGCTAAAAGAACAAAAATGGGAAGAATAGCGCGAAAGGATTACGGGCAGCAATTTTAAGCCTTGAAAATTACATTGTACTCCATCCATGTTAATAAACGTGACTGTGGGTGGGCATATGGAACGCGAAAATTACTGACAAGAAATATCACGCGCGATAACTTAGAGGGATCGACTGAAATTGGAATAAAGAGTGAAGGATATAGTTAACGATAACAATTATGGCAAATTTAAAACTTTCGTTATTGAGATAAATATTCTACGGACTAAAAATGATTTAAATAAGTAAACTCATCTCGGAATACGTGAAATCGCTACTTCACTTATAATTACTGACTGAAGCCAACCTTTACATCGTCCAGCAACTTTATTTTTTATTTTCCTTTCCCCATCATCCTACCGTCAATCACTTTCTTTGCCAATCTCTCCGCTCCTTGTCTTCAACTACCTTCAGTTAAGTAAAAATTTCCCACAAACGCAATTTTCTGTACTCTTGTCGCGTTCCTTATTATAAACATCATATATATCCTCGTGTGAAGATATGTAGAAAAAGAGGTCAACCTCGCCTAAACTCACCTTAATAAAGAAGTATTAATTCTTTCCTATCAATAATGGAGCCAACCTTTCCTTCTGCCTCCATTCCAATTCTACAATCACAACTTTTTCCTCTACTACCGCATTCAGAAGTTTAACATAGCGCGAGAAACCGTGCGCCTCAAAACCAAAATATAAACAGAAGTGAAAAATAGCGACATGACTGGGACAAGAACTGCAATTTCCGGGCAAGTACTCTAACCGCTAAACTGCCATCCTTCGTCAATTTCTCTTTTTAAAAAAATTATCTCTTTAACAAGAGAGGAATTGACACGGCATGATAGCTCAGCAGTTAGAACACCCGCCCAGATATCGGGAGTTATATAGACCCTATTTTGATGGGTTGTGTTTTCCACTTGTTTATATTTACCTGTCCAAAAGGTCTTTGATCTTTCCTATCAATCCAGCTTGCTTTTTCTAGTCTACTCTACCCACAATTTGATTTGCGGTGAAATCCACGATCAATTTAGCAAAAAACACGTAACTATCGGCGCATTTTATAACACTTTATATATTTTCGCCAGCTTTATATAATTCATCGTGTATGAACTTTTAAATATTGCGTAAGACCCAACTGACGCCTCGATAAATTCCGTACATTCAATCCGGACGTCTGGAATCATAAGAATTTGCGCGTATTACAAGGCACGAAAAAATCCGGATTCCAATCTACTTCGAATCCAAAAATTCTCCAACAAATATTTTTTTCAAAAAATATCGCGCTTGGACGGTCCGATGACGCGGGGCAAGTTCGAGGAAGAGCGCGGCATTTTGGAGATATCAAACCGGCATTCTCTCGGAAAGAATGGGTGGAATGCGGAGCACAAGAGAGGCGCGATAGACAGGATGTTCTCGCAGTGTTGCATCGCTCTTCCGATATGTCAATAAAGTAGCGAAAACGGCGGAGGCCTCTAATGAAAGTCCGCGGGCGAAGAACAGCGGCGTTTTTTTGCTTTGGATGATCGACAGTCATCTGCGAAGAATTTATTCGTACCGGCGAGAAAAATGACGGCCATCCTGCAAATCCCGAACGGAACTGAAAAACGAGACGCTTCTTAATGTACAATCTCTCGAAAGGCTTCATCAAATTTTTCAAAGATAGTTTTAATTAAGATTGTAGCTCATCGTTGAAAAATCCTAACATTAGAGTATACGGAAATATTTCCGCATCCCAATTTGTAAAAGGTTTTCCAAAAGCGCAACAGTTACTAAAGAAACCATTTTATTATGATGGTTGATTATGGGTGATGGGTGATTACTTTACATTTTTGGCTTGAGTCGTACAAAACTAATTATACAAATAAATTAACACAAACATGTTTTTAAGCCACTTTTGCCAAAAGATTTCTGAAGTTAATTAGAATCATATACACCTAATGCAATCATTATGCAGTTATCCAACGCAATACTCAACTATGCAATGATATACCATACTCTTCCGTAGTTTAATGCGATATAAATATAAATTGTTAAAAATGAAGTATTTTAGTGACATTTTAATGTTACGATTCGGTTCGCAAGAGTTTATAAATATCAACTAGAAACTTGAAACACGTTTTTTAATCAGAAACATTATTTTTTCTCGAAATATTGTTAGTAAGAACCAGACGAGTTTTTTTTAATTTCTTTAAAATTATTTATATGGAAAAGCTACACACGCGTTCGCTCAAAAAAGGTAAAGCATTTTAAAATGCATCATTTTATAATAGATTTTCACTTCGCCAAACCCATACTAATTAATTTCTAGGTTTCTTAATATTGAATATTTTTTAAAGTCTGCTTTTAATAGATTTGGTTCGCTAGAGATAAAAATCGCGAGCATACTTCACACAACCCGTTTTCTTTGAATCGGAAATTGATTTTTTGCTCAAAGAACTTAGTACAAAAGAGAAGACTGACTTTTTTTGAGCATATAAATGAGGTTTTGAAGTGTTTCGACAGCGAACAAATAAACACTCCACGACTTATGCATCAAAATTCAACGTAAGTTCGAGATCCTAACTTCCTTCCTCTTTAAAACAACTCTCAGAAGCATTGAGAAGAAAAGATGGAATATCTTAGCTGTCGAAACAAATCACCATTTATATTTGAGTAGAAGAAAGAGCGAAAGATTCAACGAAGCTACAAAATGAGATGAATACATACTCAAATCTATGCATTCTCTCAAGTCCAACAAAACTTAACACGAGATATTTTCTCGCTTAGGATAAACTTCTTTTCACTCCATACATCCGAGAATACTGCCAACTCTAGCGAACATTCTCTAGGAATAATACTTTCACGTTTAGGAAGACAAAGCTTCGCAACTGTAGAATTCTATCATAAGCTTTGAATGGCGAAGCTTTTGAAGTCGCGACGCTGCTGAAAGGCTCTCCAAAAGATCCCGTAAAAGGTTTATGGAAATGGGTGTGAAAAGAAGGGACCGAAAATAGGTCACGAGACTCATGCGGATCGCTGAAACCTGTGTTGGGGAAGTCCGAAATAAGTTTGGGATTTTTCTTGGAAATACAAGCGAGAAAAGCTTTCCTGGGGGTTTCGGAGCTAAGTTTTCCGAAGATTTGTGAAAATGTGTTTGGAGAAATCTCCGAGATCTACGTCCAGGTGTTTGGAAAAGCTTGGAATCACCATTCGGAGAAGCACGTACATTCACACTTGGGTTTTAGTGCGACGTAAGAACAATGGTCGGACATGAACCCACGGGAGGAATAATTCACTGTAACGTATGGCGACCATAAGAAGAAAGAAAGAACATCTAAATATACTCATGTTCCCTGCCTTTCGGTGTGAGGCAATGAGTTCACCAGCGTCCCTTGACGTCCTTTCGACGCGACCTTTCACACGTGGCGCCTTAGCTTCGGGAGGATTATTAGCCGCGATGCCATAATTTTGGCAATGGAATACCGCTGTTTTACTCACGGCCACATTCGGCAGCGCCACCGTTCCCTTGTATGGGACATATCTCACGAAGGGCCACAAACGACCACACCAAAGAAATTGCTGGTCGCGCGACCGTGGTGGCCTAGTATAAAACACCTTACTACAGTACGCTCGCGTATCGTCCGTGGAAAAACAAATCTCTGAAGCGGCTACTTCTAGCATTTATTTCCCTATATTTTTCGCACCGTCTCATCGAACTATGCAAGATTGTGAACGTAGATATATCCTGTGAACATCATGTCTCTGGATATACTGAGGAAGATTAATTTAGACAACTACTCTAATTCGGACAATTTTTTCGAATCCCAGCCTCCTGAGATTTTCTTTTCATATCCGGTTTATTTATGGGTTAGTCCTGGATACTGCTTTCCATTTACTCTAATATCCTTAATTTAGCAAATTTAACGTAAAATTTGCCTTTTCTCTAGTGATTTCCTCCTTTGAGAAGTCGCACGTTGGCATTTTTATAAAATCTAATTTAATTTGTTACTAACAGTTTGCAAAATAACCCAACTTCATGTAATGCAATAAAAAATTAATAATACATAAAATCGTAGAAAATGTGCTATAATATACATAGTCTGAAAGACCACTCACATGTAATAAACACTGTCTTCCATGATTATCGAAATTGGAACACTTAAAAATAAAATCAAAAGACAATTTCTGCGGACGCATGCCTACATCTCCGAATGAAACGTTTTCTTGGCGATATTTTCCCCTCCCCGCACATTGCAATCACTACATAAATCCATTCATTTCATCACAAACTGCATTGCACACATTCATATCACTTTATTTAATTACCTCCACAAGAATAGACGTCACTCGTAAATTGTAATTAGCAAATAGCGAGATATTAGAATGAGAGATATCACAGTCCATCGAGGTGAATTGCAACTGTATTCAAATGACTAGATACGCAGTAAAAACATATAGCAAAAAAATTGCTTGAACCAAGAGATATTTTTTAAAGCTACAAACTTACGCTCCTTCATTATAAATTTTGCAATATTTTAATGAGTGAGGAAAAAAGAAAGAACAACATAAGAGTGCATTTTATATTATTAGCTTGCTTTTTAATCTCTCATTTAGAGATCATAATTGCTTATTTGTATTGTTAGACAATATCCATACGCATTCTACTAAAATACATGCATTAAACACTTTCCGTACGTCGGCTCTTTTCAATCCCCTTACAGAGAACTTTGAGAGGCCTAGCAAAGTATGTCATCATCGCGTGTGTGTGCTGTTTACGAGGCAACAACGAGGGATTATTTAGTGATTCCCTAAGAACTATACAATATGACGGCATAGAGAGCATAAAACGATGATATTCATAAAGCTTCATGTACATAAACGAAACGGAATCAGGCGTAACTTTGTGGTAGTTATTAATAATATCAATTCATATTGAGAAAAATTAAAATTGTTGTTAAAATTAAAAAAAAAAGTTTTCTCAATATGGATCATCATGTACATGTTTATGTGGAATACGAGCATACATCTATGATGTGTAATCAGTTTCACCATAGCTTGGGACAAAGAGTTCCATTTTATAGGATTATCTGCTGCAAAACCAGAGAGTATATTAAATCATGCTACAGCCTCTCTGAGGCAAAAAAACAAACCGCATTTAAAGATCCTCTGCGCTTGACAAGTGATCAAGGGAAACATACATCTGTGACCATGCGATAAAATGGAATACAATGGCAGCCTTCAAATAGCGACCACGTCATAAAATACGAAATCCTCCGTTGGCACTCACCTCCTTGAGGAGGATGAAATCATTCTCGACGCGGTTTGCGAATCGGTAATGACGAGTAAACCGCCGGTGTCCCCTGCTATCAAACATCTCGAACAAAAATAGAGCGCATTTCGGTCGACAAATACCCGAGCCATCAGCCATCTGTTTACAGAAACCCACCCACTTCGAAAGCCACTGTATGCCAGCGAGCTCAAAGAAAGACAACCATACTGGAGGGAGTCTTTGTGCCCGCGGTGTTGATCTTTGTCTTGGAAAAATTTCAAGGAAACCGACATGGCTTTTTAAAAGGGATGATATCGTTGGCAGCGGTCCATCGCGAGATACCGAAAAATCGCCAATAATCCAGGTGGCGTGGGAAGTTAAGCAGAAGAAAGAATACTGACCCCTACACCCTTAATCACGTGGCCATGGCTATTTGGGTCCGACTGCACATGGTCTAAATCTCCACAGTTTTTCCAACGGATGTCGGCTTTTTGAAAGCTGCTGGAATTGACCTAAAGATGTCGACGCCTTCGCCGAATGGAAGAAGTGCGGGGAATATTGAGGGATGGCGAACGAAATTGGATGATAATATATTCCGACGGACTCCATAACTTCGGGAAAAAGAATAGGCATCCATTATCGTGAGAGAGGCGATGGAAGAGAGATTAACGCAAAAGTTCCTGGAAATCCGGGGAAGTTCCGGGAAAGAAGTAGTTGATGGTGAAGTCGTGTAGGTGTCCAGAAATGATTAGGAAGGATTTTAAATGGTATTCGACCTAAATATACTGCTCGGTTAACCCAAGCAATAGTTACGATTATATGAAACCTCCAGAACATAAGGAATATACTTGCTCGTAGCAAATAATAAAACTATACATGTTATAATTGTTATACATTTCATTTCCAAACATTATTAATTTATACTTCATTTTCTCAATGTTATATATTTTTTCGGAAAGACAAGTCAATTCGCAAAGAAAACTTAACAATTAATTCATATCCTTGCTTATGGGAGCATATTATTTTACTGCCTACAGTTTATTCAGCTCTAAAATGACTGATCTACAATTTACAATAAAGAAAATCATCAACAAATTTTGCTTAACGTACAGCAACAGATTTTGCTGCTGCAAGGCTAGCGAAAAATATTCCGCGTTACGCTACGACTGGACTAAATGCGATGGTAAAATGTTTATTTTCTAAGTTCCGTAATTGGAAAACGAAGAAAATACTGAGCTCCGCCAAAATCAGGTGTTGAATGCTCAGCAAGATAATGTTCAGACATTCATAAAAGATTTTTCATTTTTAAAGGTATCTCCGCCAACTAATAACTGGATCAGTAATGGGTTGCGGAAAAAATCTGCCCCGATGGACAAAGAAATAAATTTCCTGTCCTATTTACAAATTGATTTGTCTTTCTAAAAACTGTTCGAATAAGACGGGTCCACGGATTGGAAGGAGAGACATTCCAAATACACACTTTCGCAAAAGTGGGTCGTTTCATTCACCTTGGACATCCATTCATTTATGTATCTGCCAACCAACTGCGAAACATACGCTGCGAGAACATTCGAAAGATGAGAAATTTCAATTAAAACAGAGGCTCCGATTCTAAAAATATTTAAATAAGTCTTAAACACAGCAAAATAAACCAATCGGACACAACTTTGATGACATTATTTTGGGAATATCTTTACTATTCACAAGCTTCGCGCGTTGATAAAAATGAAAATCTGCAAGGAAATGAAATAAGTAAACGTCATATAATTTATCAGAAAAGGCAATTAGGGCGTCGGGAGAAGAAGGAAATATGTACTTCTTCGCAATATCGTATCCTTACATAGTTCATGTTCTACTTTTCGTGTTTAAAAAGAACGTCGCTAATACTCATTCAGATCGTAATTGAACGAAACTTTAAAAGTTATAGTATATTTGCAGTTTGCATCATCATGCATATTTGTAAGTCCATCATCTCAAATAATGAATGGTTCTACGAATACAAGATACGTCTCTCTCGTATGAAATCTTTTACACAAGTTATTTGGCAAATTATTCCTTATTCTATAACCATAAGCATGCCGAACAGCTTATATTATTCATAAATATGTTTTATAACATCATTATATGTGCAGATACTATCCTGGAACACTGAAATTAGCATCCAATAAGAATTCAAGAAGAATGTGGTGCCAGTACACGCGGATTACAAATAGAAATTCAATGGAGTGCGGTTTGATCGTCAGTGGGCAGACGGGCGCTTACTCCAGCATTTAGCCCGTGTTTAGAGCGCAGCGCCATTTACACAACGCTTTTCATTCATAGGCGTTGTGCACAAGCTGAGAAAGAAACATGATCAATTAACCACCAATGACAGAAAATGTTTCCAAATTACTACAAAGTTTTGCAGGTCGCAAGACTGCTTGTTACATAATGTGTAATGATCTTTACTAGCAATACAATTTAGACAACAATTCCACGAAGTTAAAACCAATATATATGATTGATTGATAATATGAGTAATAAAAAAGATACAATTTGAAGAAGGAAATGGATCAAAATTCAGCACATTCAATAGCTGTTAGACATAAGTATAGACATATATATATATATATATATATATATATATATATATGTCTATACTTGAACAATTTCCGCTCAAACAGATGTAATCTTCAGTAGCGATGGAAGTACTTTGCATCTGTATTAAAGACCTCGACATTCAGCCAAAATAAATTACAGAATTAAACAAGACATTCTGATGCTTTCGTTCTTTTCTTTAAATTATTCGATAATAAATAATGTCTTTCCGAAATCAAACAACTACATCAAATCCAATTGAATAAAAATATCACATCAAATAGTTTAAATTTTATTATACCCAAAGGGAAGACTTCCATCATCCCCGAGGCTAGTGCTGTGCATCGTTAACCTCTTCAGTTCACGATTTAAGAGGTTTACGTATCAGTTTACGAGTTCCTATGGACCAATTCCGGTTGTGAAAGCATCGGAATTATACGCTTCCCACTTCCCCTCCGCCATCTGCCTACTTAAAAAGATTGTAGTAAACGCGGCTGAAGTAGTTCGCGAATCATATAGCGAACGACAACTAGCTCCATGAACAACTGCCGAGTGATGAGGAAACAATTTCCGAGCATTTACACGAACCTCCAATGCTTTCTTCATATATTCTCACCAAACGGAAATTTAAACCTCTCGTATATTTGACTGAAATTTATGACTTAAAAATGCTATGAGGATAATTATTGTCTATGCCACTCTTTTGATTTGAAAATATTAGTAGCTAAATATTTGAATAATTAATAATAATCATGAAGCTCGAGAATATTTCAAAGAGTTCCTTGAAGGAGAAACAATAAAACAGCTTGAAATCGTTTTTCATTCACTGTCACCATTAAAAACCGATTCGGTAAACTAGGGAGGAGAACCACAAAAACATTAGAATCTCATGAATAATTTGGATGTAATTTGTTACACTCTTAAGCACAGAAACTAATATAAAACAAAGAGCAAAGAAACATGGACATCCAGCTCACTCTGCCGGTGATATAAATTGAATTTTTTCCTATGAATAACAGAGGAGGAATATTTACCACTAAAGTTACACAATATTACGAGTATAAATTAAATTCTATAAGCATAGCATATGAATTTGATTTGGTGACGAAGGAAAGAACGCAATAGCTCATAAACAAGGATTATTTGAATCTGTGTTCATAATACATGGAATCAACTCGAAAAAGTTGCATTAGAGTCAAACATATCAAATACTTTGAGGATTATTGCTGAATCTAATGGGGCAATGCCATGAATATCGATGAAGTGTATGCAAGTGAAAAAGGAAAATATAACCGTAAAATAATCATAGAATAGCACCTCTTGACAAGTTCCATAGAACTTAGGAGGACTTCAACAGGTCAGGTTGCACCAGCAACACAGCAGCAAAAAAATAATAATGCCCGGAGCACGACTTCAGTTACCCAATCAGTGATACTTGGGAAGAAAATATCTCGAGATTCAGCAGTTGAGCACTTCTAAACAGCCATAAAGGCAAGGATGAGTTCCATCCAAAATATTTTTAAGGAAATTAAATCCACTAGACAATTGCAGTACGAAAACAATAGCAAATCAATAATAGAATAATGCCCAGAGCACGGCATCAGTTACCCAAACAGTGATGCTCGGAGAGAAAACTGATGCAGCTGCTTTTCCAGGCAGTCATAAATGCAAGGATGGGCTACATCCAAAATATTTATACGGAAAATAAATCAACTCGACAAATGCAGTGCGGAAACAAAGACTTATTAATCCAAACAATGAAAGAGTGGGCTGCACATACCCTAAATCTCGATGGGTGGAATCATTAAGAAGCGAGTGGAAAAGGGGAAAAATACAGCTTGGAAACAGGCGGCTTCCGGCATACGATTATATTTTTTTTCTCGGAAACAAAAAAGGGCAACAGCGCATGCCCACTGCTTCAATTCGCGCCTCTAATGACTACGCTACACGTGCTTCGATTTTCGCGAAGGCATTGTTTTAGAAAGTGAAGGGGGCGAAGACACCGACGTATCGATCGAAATCGAGCAATATTTATGAGCGAACACGTTAAGTGTGCAATTTAAGTGAAGCCGATGCGTACGTGAGAAATTCGAAGAGGAGAAATCTTCAAAACGGAGCCATTACGAGGGCTCTTCGTTGGAAAAGAAAATTTCTCTGGGCGCGAGAGAAAAAAAAATACTCATCCAGGAGGAAAGAGCTTTGAGAGACTGTCAAACGACGTCTTCTATTTTACTGGAAGATGACGAAATTCCAGAGATTTCGGAAAAGCAAATTAATGTCCGAGGAAAAGCTACCGAGATGTCTATTTTTTCGTTAACGTGGTAGAATCTGAACTGAAAATTCTACGCTGCATCTGGAATGGTTAAAGGAATTAAAGGTAATGAACTATCGAGAAGGCAAAAGCCACGTTTTCTCTCGTCAGAGAATAGACTATTTCGGTAGGTATTTTAACTCTCTACAAAGTCAACTCGATGAAAATGTTAAGTCAATTGAGTCTTTGACATTCAAGCTCAATTGATAGAGCTGATTGAGTTAAAGCCTTTTAAATATTAAACGCATTAGGCAATATGCATATCGCTATTTAGGCCAATAAAAAAGTAGGGAAAAATTATTTCTCCCTCACAGCTTTTTTCCCAAAAAGGGATCACGATCGACTAATTTAATAAAATTTTTTACTAGATTCTCTAGAGTTGAATAAATCGCAGTCCCCAAAATCCAAGCTCTTAAAAAGATCACTAGTAATAATTAAAGAGCGACCCATCACTAATAAACGTAATCTCGATAAAATTATATCCCAAATATTTCGACTGATTTAGGTCAAAATGTACATCTTTAAATTAAACAAAACAAAATACGTTTATGCACATGCAAATAGTAATATAATTGCATAAAATTCAATAAGTAGAATTTTTCATTCGAACCTCACGGATCTACACAATTTTACCCTTCGCGAAGCTAGGGATGAGAATGCATGTTTCGCCACACCTAATACAGATAAAATTAATTTAGGTTCATACTTAACTGCTAGAAAATATATGTTTCGATAACAGTATAGTTTTATCCATGCATTCATAAAGCGATATATATAAAACTAAATTTTATTAAACAGATATTTAGATTGACTTTAAAGTTTCACTCGCGAATAACACTCCGATTACCACTGGCCATGTTTACGAATGCCCTTTTGAAACCAGAATGCTCAAATTTTACGTTGTACAACTTTCTATGGCTTTCCCGTCATAGTAACGAAATCTGAATATATGCAATACGCCTGCATTTGAAATGTCTGCTGTTTTCCATAAATACACCGAAAACTTTGATTTATCGAGTTCCTCGGTATTTATATTTATTGTGACTGGCTACTATTATAATAAGATTAAATATATTGCTATAAAAAGATAACTGATTAAAATTGCGGACTTACGAATTTGCTCAGCGTAAAATTGTATTTTCTTATCACACAAATACGGTATTCTAGAGAACGCTCAAAATACAAAATATAGCGAGAAAGATATTGACTGAAACATAGTTAATGAGCAAAAGATTACGTAAATGGAGGGATAAATATCAAATTGCCTTAGCATAAACGATAAAGGTTAGAGAAGAGGCTTCCGTTCTATTAAATTAGTTTAATTTACATTCTCTGGAAATAGTGAGCGCGGCGGCCACGCTGAGAAGCGATTACAACGAGTTATTTCCGAACAGTTGAGAGCTTTACCCGTTGAGGAACGAGCGCTTCATAACAAGCAACTACCCTCATAAATGTCCGACTGGCATCCAAACTTTGAATAATTTTCCACCATCCCATACGCTTTCATAGCGAGAGCCTCAGCTTCTTGCATTCGGTCTTCATTTAATTACACTTGCACCCGCACGTTTAATAGGCGCACTGTTCCGTCGGAAGTTTGAATTTCATTTCTGGAGGTAATGAGCGATTCCCTGACGGATTATGAATCCTGAAAATTAGGCAACCGTCAACGCTGAATGGATATGCAGAAAACCCACGATGGTGACACTAAAGATATTCTTATACAACACATTATGTTATCGTATGGATTAAATTAGCGAATTACAGTAATTGCTTACGACTGCGAAGGGATGCTGATCTTTGCGACACGAATGTACCGGATTCGATTCCCAGCTAACCGGGAATCATCTGGCTTCAAACAATTCTTATTCTTGACGATACTATAGAAACATTACAAATTATTTGACGGAAAAAAATATTATAAATTCTTAAGATATAAATCAGCAAATTTTCGGATATACAGAAAGAAAATATGGAAAGTGAATAAAGTCTGAGGAGAAGCTGTAAACTCTTGTAGTCACAGAAAGTAAGTTCAGTTTAAAAAATATAAACTCTAGAACAACTTTTATAACAAATTAATTGATTATGAAGGACTGAAAGTGGGTAAACATTATAGTGACACCCATCACTAAAATATATCCAAAGGAGGGACCCCTTGGTACGATACGGAAATAAATACATGATTTAAGGAATAATATATTGAACTCCGTGTAAAGTCAATAATATATATATATATATATATATATATATATATATATATATATATATATATATATATATATACAAGCTAATACATATGCATAAAAGGGTACACAGAAAGACCAGAATTCATACTCCATCATTTGATTTCCTAGGTTAACATCGGCATATTTGGTAAATCACCGGTAATTTTGTTCCAAATCACATCCGTCGGAAAAATCGATTTTCATCTTAACGACCTCCGTTATCCGAAAACTGGCTGAGGGATGCCAATCGGCTTCAGGCCGCTTCCTTCCTAATTGTTTCCGTTTTACAATATCCGAGCAAAAAAGCTCGCCGTTAGGTAGTACAAAACATGTGGGGGACCCCACGTACGGAACTCTGCCATCGAAAGAGGATATCAAGTTCAGCACTCAATTCTCTCGGAGTCCAACACCAGCAAATCAAGTGCAAATGGAACCCCGCCTTTAAAATTTTTCCCACGGAAAAGATTTTTCGAGTGAGGGAAACAGAGGGAATAAAAAAGAGCCGGCGATGAAAAGGAGATGAAACTGTTCCACTAGAGGTAATAACTGCGGGCTCTCCAGGAATAGAAGATGCCATAAATCACATTGCTCGTATTGTGAACGAGTATTTGATAGTAGTTGAAAATAAGAGAATGGATTTACCGGAAATAAGAGAAAAAGAAGTGCATTTGTATCATATAAAACTTCACGTCTCTCCTATTTTCTGCTACGCGATTGAGAATCCGAATCGAAGAAATTCCTCTAACAAGAGTTTTGTAGATTATAATCTTACCAACATTTATCACGCAAAAATATTTAACGGTTCAAATGAGAGAAGAAGGAACGAAACAATGATTAAGTGAATGGATCGCTAAAGTTTCTCTCCCTTGGGGAATAAAATGAAAGAGCGATTTATCTTCCTATCTCGTGCGAAAATCCACCGATGTCGACTGCTTCGTTTCAACTGGGACTCGTTCTTAAATGATAAACATCTACGTCGCTCCACATAAAATAGTATGAATTCGGATCAAAGCCTTCGTTTTGTTGGGGGACTTCAAAGCTCATTTATAAGATTAGTAACTAAGGTAAAAATGTACATAAAATGAGCGCGTAAATCGCGAACAAAATTACAAAATAATACCTCTTGCTTCTAATGTTGCGCTTTCACGAGGTAAATTTACTGGGATATCACGAATATGACCTTTATCAGATACAGGAGTTTACTTCGGATAAAGAGGAAAATTGTCCGAAGGGCACCACTATCCTAAATACTGGACTTGGGTATCATCTAATGGTGGATTTAAAATGAATGTAATCCGTAACAGGCCTCGACTTAGTTATGGCTATCGGCGTACTTACAAGTGTCAGAAGTGAGGTTTCTTTAGAAAAGAGGTGCCTCAACGGCTATCATTTTCGGAGTTCACAAATATATAAAAAAACAGGTTAGTTTCATTTATTCGAAAATTAAACGAGAAGTTAGAAATAGCAACACGACTGGGACCCCTTAGATACATCTTATTTATGTATATATTCATAAGGAAAGGGTTGAGGTTCAGTTGTTTGCGAAATTTATGAACGTTTTACCTTTATTTTTTCTCAAAGTCAATAAAATTTTAATGCAAAACTATATTATAGCTTAAATTCAAAAAATACGATTTCTGAAAGAGTTGCCAATTTGCCTTCGTTGACGCAATCTAATTCATAATCTATATTTTAATAAGGGGCGAGATTTGGGATGTAACTCGGTGAACAGGTTGCCATAGTTTGTGATGATTTGCAGTGCATTTATTTCAATAGTTCTTTTTGCAAAAAAATCCATTAAATAACGAATCAAAGAAACATTAAAACAAGGAGAAAAATCTTGCAGTAGTGTCAATTTCATTCAACCGAGCACAACATTTCCAAAACTGGTACCATTAATGCAACCTTTTCATACACGCTAAGGTCTTAGAAGCTGGTGGTTGAGTTTTTCAGCAGGTAAAAGAGTAATGTCAAGATAAAGTAATATAATCGCAAAATTCTGAATGTTTGCCAAAAATACTAGCCACGGTACTGAGTCTTAACTGTTTATCCTAAATTAATTAAGCACTACCAACACATGCGGGAGGCGTTCATGCTGTCGTTCACCGACACAAATTCAGCTCAAATAGTCGCAAATTGGTAATCTGCGATAACAAAACAGGCAGCAGCTGCAATTAATCTGTTGTTCGAAGCAAAACGGTTTCAATGTGATTGAATGGTGCCCTTACCCATGAAGCAGAATTCAATTAATAAATATTTCCATCTTCATTAGGCGATTAAATAAAATACGTGAGTTTTACCAGAGCATCGATGCAAAAAATAAATTGGGGAAATCCTCAATTAATGCATTAAATTTAATGAAAGAGGAAAAATATCTACCAAGAACTTTAAGCTTTCTATGCAAATGATTTGTTCAATGAAGCCTCTTGATTCCTGGACTAGCTAATTAGTAGAGGAATGGGAATCAATCATTAGATTATATTCAAAATTTAAGTACGGCGAATCCTGCTACATAATATGAAAATGAATGTGTATTTGTCATAAAAAGAACTGAAAATAATAATATTCTCACCGTGCAGATTTCAAGGCTATAAAATAAATACGTCTTCGCGTAATTTAGTATGATTGGTTCAACTAAAGTAAGGCAAACACTATTACCCAATTGTACGAAATTAGTAACACAATGGATGATGACACTAAATAATACGACTATCCTCCATTTATTCACTAAGCATACAGCCAGCGGATGTCATATCGAGGAACGTTATATACAAAACTAACATCCCACAAAAAATGCTAATTCGCTTTTTAACCTAATAATAATTTGATTTTAAATACATGCGCTCCCAATGTGCTACGAGTGGAAAGGACAAAAATTGTGAAAAATTACGAGGGAATATAATGGCGAGGACTCAAACGAACGAACTGAACTGTGAATCGCACAGAAAGCAAATGGCTGAATTAAGTTCCCTTTTCCCAAAGAAATCGCGCGGTAAATACATTTTCTTCGAATTTGCGATCGGTTTTTATATCCTCAGAAAAGCAGGTTTGAAATTGAAAAGCGGCCTATTTTGTACGGGCGAATTCAGGGGGATATACTACTATACGGCGAATAAAAACAGCTGAGGAAATGCGGCCTTTCCCGCAAATTGTCAAAGGAGATATTAACATTTTTCGAAGCTACGTTTACGAGCGGCAAAAAATAACTCCGTCGGACTTTTGATCAATTTGATTAATTGATGATTAATCGATATCCAAGAGCGACGAATATCAATTTTAATGTTCGATGATTCATCCCTTTGCTTTCCGTAATTAAATATGGAAAAGCCATCGAACGCCGTTGAAATAAGTATTTTTTCTTTTGACTCAGATTAATGTTATAATCGACGTGGACTTAAAGGGGATTTTAGCAAAAAGCAATCGCCTACGATATATGATTCTACTGAACTTAAATTAAAACGTATAATATTTTATTAAAATTTGATCGTAATAAGGAAAAGATACGTTAGAATATATTCCAATGCAATGACTAGTAAAATGAGACAAGTTAAAGTGTCTCAAATCATTCCTATTAGTTTTGGCGATAAGAACGGTAAAAGATGAAGTTCTATAGAAGGGAATGTCTCAAAAATATATCAAGTAAAATTTTTCTTACCATCTTGAGTACAATTTTATAATGAGACCTGAGAATTAAATTTCGAAGCATCCACTATTTATATCATACAATCAGCACTTAAGGTACACTTAAAAAATCAATAAAAAATACATTCATAAGCGTGGAAAATCGGATTGACAATTGAAATGTATAAGCTAATTATAATATTCTCCTTCGATAAAAACAAGGAGAAGTGCATTTAAGTAAACGAAAGCGGATAATTGTTTTTACATGATGACGAAGAAACAAAAGAGGAATGAATATATTTATTTATTAATTTCCTCTGAGTTAAGTCGTCGGCCTGAGCCAGCTTGAATCTCTTACCGATCATTATTAGTAACTAATTCCACTGAAGAGGGAATGAGTCTTAATGAGAAATTAGAGACCGAGCCAAAGAGTAATGAGAGGGAAATATCCAAGCACTTTTCATGACACATGATAAAGAAAGACCAAAATGAATGTCATAATTAAGTATCACTCATACCTCAGGAATTCTAATGTCACCACTGCCAAAATAATCGCTGGAAAGTTACGTTTTCGTTCTGAGCCAATAAAATTAAAAATATTTTCAGCAACCAATGATAGCTTGGTTAATTACCATCGTATGATTAAAGAAATATAATTATGTAAAATAAATGAAAATTATGCATATAACTTTAAAATTGCTTCCTTCAACGGGCATTTCAATCATTTCACCGGCAGCGTTGGCGGAGTGGTCGCGGGTTCGAGTCCCAGCAAATCAGATTTTACTGGTCAAGTAGTAAGGGAATCGATGGGCGTTCGTCCAATCTTATCATTTACGTCTTTCGCTGTAATAGTGCAATAAATTGATGTTTGTGAATTTTTCAAAAATTAATAAATTTAAAAGGAAAGGATTAAAGGTCCTTTGCACATGAAAACGTGCACCCAGGAAAAAATCCCATGAAAAAGTCTGACGGGGCTTGGAATCGAACCCGGGATCTTCCTCTATTCTGGAGGCTGCGTTAACCATCTAGGCTACCTATACTAAATGAATTTACCATGCTCCTCCTTTTCTGGAGAATACGAAAGAAATTCCTCCCTCCCTCCTACCCCAACCCAACGGCAACGTTGCCGTTTGTAAACGGGTAATTTCTTGCAAAATCACGAAAAATCTTCATTTTCATCGAAGAACGTCGATCAAAAGACGCTTGTATAACTCTTAGGACGAGTGAGACGAAGGAGGTAATAAATTGTTGCTCATTTGAATTGTTTATAACTTTTTAAATCGTATTCCACGCGGTCAGTTTTTTTATGGTCCCCCTGATGGGAAGGCCGGGCGCTCCCGAGCTGGGAAGGGTCCGGATTAGGATGGTGACCTTCGAAATTTCTACCTGAAAAAAATTAAGGGTATAACCCCCGCATAACTACCATTAACCGCAGAATAAAATCCAATCGAGGATTTCACCTCTCGTCAATGAACGAAATCCATAACGGAGCGATCTTTCGACAAACCGCGAGGTGGCATAAATAACCAAATCTTTCCGTTCGCGCCTCGGTAGTGCCTCTTTAAACACAAACCGGGAGGATTTATTCGCGGGGTTGAAAAAGCAAGCAATACACTTGAGGAATGGACCCCAACGGGAGAACGTGGGTGGATAATCTCCTTACCGTGGAGATCAATGCGCGAGCGTATTGGAGGCACGCAAGCCTTTAAGCCGCCCGCCGACTACCCAAATGGAAGCCGAGGCCGCATGACACGCGTGGCGCTGGGCGCCTACGCTACATCGATTACCAGAAGCCAGGGTCCCGTCGAACCCCACGGCCCCCTTTCCCTTCGTGCATCTTTCTCTACGCTTATCCTTCGAGATGCGGCCGATTTCTTTCGGGATCCTCCAACTGGAAACGGAGTTGCCGAGACCCTTAGACCCGAGATAAATGATGCCCCATTTTCACCACATTCCATTATTTCCTCAAAATCAGTGGCGGCGCGAGACTAAAAAAACAGGGGGTTCACTTCAAAATTCGTATTTTTTTAAGTGGCCGCGAATATGGTTAAATATTCTGGCGCATACTAGAATATTGCCTCTGCTTACAGTAACAACAACCGTGGATAAAAGTAGTAGAAATATGAAAATAAATATTTCGGGTTGGATCGATATGTGCCTTTGTTGTACAAAATCCCCAAATTCAGGAAAATTTAGTTTTTATTTAAATTCTCGCTTCATATTTCTACGTATGTATTTTTAAAGACCAAAATACCTTTTAATATTCAAGTTGCATTAATTTGTTGAAATATCAAATATAATCATAAGAAAATAAATGAATTACCTTATATTGTTTTATTCGGGGTTGAAGTATTTGGCAGGACTGTCACCGAATATTTTTTTGAGATAAATGCCCAAAATCGAATACAACAATCTTTTTCCTGGTCGCGTCCTCGTCTTTCGCAAATAGCAAACAAGGGAAACAGTATAGACTAATGGAAGAGTCGAAGCCATAAATCTAACTGTTTCTCTCATATATCTGTGGCTTAAACACTCGGCAGCATTGTCTACCTCTGCTACTATGACTCTGAGATAGGAAAGGAATAGGTTTTCCTACTTCTTTTATTGCACAATTTTCTTCAACAGAAAGAGAGGAAATATTAATCCCTTTCATAAATTGGACACTATTCATCGTGAAGAGCGAGAAAAACTGTCCACAAACACGTAAGGTTCAAATACTGAATACGCCACAACACCGGAACTGAATAAGTCGACTGGATACGAAAGAACTCCGTAAATTCACAAAAATGCACCGAGTTGTGGGTAGCCATTACATAACTGCAGACACCAGTGCATAAAATAACATACAAAGAAGGCGAGTGCCAAGATTATTTCGCCCAGTGAAAGTATTTGGCGCCTGCAAAAAAAGGAAAAAACTCAAGTTCTTTTGTTTTTTTTTGTTTTTGTTAAACTGAAGTCAGGAAGCGTTAAACGTTAGAGTTTGGATAAAATGTTTCTTTTCAGAGATGAAGCAAGAAGACATGAAGGTATCACACCGTCCATCAATTTTTCAGCAAATTCGTTCTGACAGATCTTACTTTAACTTCTCACAGTGCTGGCACGGAGAGAACTGCATCAATCCATACCATAACTTAAATCCAACAAACAGTCAAACCTTTATAGAGAAGCTTTCTATCTTCTAAGAAAGAGGAAGAAAGCTTCCAGACGCAGAAACTTATGAAATGCATGAATGTGTAATATGAATGCATGAAGTAGTACTATGTAATTATTTCTTTGAAACAATTACAAATGAAAAATGCTTATTAATTCTTATTTAAAATTATTTATCCACACACACGCACGAGTAAAACTTGCTGGCATACTGAAAGCATATTGATGATAAAAAGCTCAAGTCGATATCACAATGGGAAGGTCCTCAAATGTAATTCTGCATTCCACCTTTGAAATATATGGTAGAATACAAATGGTGCCCCAGCGTCGAACCAATGATCACAAGGTAAAGGATAAATTGTAAATTTGAAACGCGCATTACTTCTTTTCACATACCTGGCCATAGAACTTTCAATTTCTCGGTAAATGAATCATAAAGAAAATTGAAACACCCACCATACACTTCAAATGGTAGAGCCGCCTGGTCTCGAGCCCAACACATTTCGGGAGTTATGTATATACATATATAACGATACATATATAACGGTCGTTATATATATACATATATAACGACCTGGTAGATATAAAACTTATTTAATCCAAAGTTTTATGTTGATATCATACTGGGATGATCCTAAAATAAAATCCCCATTTACAATAAATAAAGGAAAGTAAACGGAGACCGGGGCTGGTTGGCCCAGTCGAGTTATTTAATACAATAAACGCTAGATCGTGCTAGGAATCAATCAGTAGGTTGTTATTTCTGTCCCCCTCCATCTACAGGACCAATATTGCCGGCGGAGCTGTTTTGGACAAGTTGTAGTGATTAATTGTTTTTGTGCGTGCTTCAGTAAAATTCTACTCGTAGGTTAAATGTGTTTTATTTAACTTTTGCTTACTTTAGGCGCAACAGATGAGTAGTATAATTAAAGGTCATAGTTTAAGGATTAATTGTATATGGCATACATTCGAAATAGCTTCAGTGGTTTTTGTCACTAATAGAATTTATTGTAAACATGGCGATGGGGCTGGTTGGCCCAGAAACGACGGGGGCATGATGGCCACCCGGGCCAACCTGCCCCGTCCTATATATTTTTTGAAACTCGATGAAAGGTTAATTTTAATGATAATAATATGTATAATTCGTTCAGTTTATTCAATTATTAATATAATTTTCGAAGTTAAACATATTTTGATACGTTACAGAGGTCAAAAGATCGTCATAATCACGAGATAAAAAGCATTTCAAAAGAAAACACGAACCTGTAAAATTTATTATAATCTTAAATAATATTAATAATAATAATAATTTTTATTCATCCAACGACATACATATGCATGTATAGGACAAGTCAATAATATACTATCAAATCATCAAATCAACACAGCACAGTCAAATTTTACATTATAATCACATTATAACATACATTTGAGTAATGATACAGCAAAAAAATTGTTCGCAAAACAGATTTCTGTTTATCGTTCTTCCCTTCTCAGGACTACTGCCTAGTCGTGGTGGAAGGGATTGCGTGCACCTATGACCTAGAGAGCTGGACTGGCTGGTAAACGTAGTTCCTGGTAAGGTCACCTACGCCAGAAAGACTAATAGGTAGGGGCCAGAAGAAAGGTAGTCCACGCAGAGTCTGTACATCAGTGAGGCGACTGCAAAGGCATCTGTGCCCCAGTGGGGTGGCCATAATGAGTGTTAATGTCCTGGTTAAAATCACTGTTGAGGAAGGCAAGGGTACTTGTATATTGGATACTGGTACCGACTAAGGGACTCGGCCTTCTAGGTTGCCCGGCTTCGATGGGAAAGGCCATCTCGGTCGGCATTCCACGAAACCCTTACGAAAGGAACGACAAGAAAAGAAGAGAGAAGATGGTAACAAGGGTGGGAACATGGAATGTTATTACAATGCTCTGAAAAGGGAAGTTGGAAAACGTAAAATTAGAAATGAAGAGGTCCAAGATTAATATACTAGAGTTCTGCGAAGTACGGTGGAAAGACTTCTGGAGCGATGATGATAGTCATTTTCGGTGGGGGAAGTACAAGCCAGAAGGGGGTAGCTTTAGAATTGGACTAGACTGCGAGAGAATTCGTGATAACCACCGACCTAGTTGGCGATCGGGTTATGTCGGTAGAAGTAAAGTCTGAACTAGTAAACACGGTAATAGTTAAGGTGTATTTGCCCAATAGTAGTTTCAGTGAAGATGATGTAATCATAGTTTATGAAGAAATAGAAGAGGTTATGGGAAGGGTTTAAGGCAATAAAAACCTCATTCTTATGAGAGACTGTAGGTAGTTGGGCAAGGCAAAGGTGGAGAAGAGGTGGGAGAGTTCGGTTTAGGAAATAGATAAGGCAGAGGACAAAAACTGATAGACTTTTGCAAGAGAAATAATCTCTGCATCACAAACACACACTTTCAGCACCATAACAGACGGAAGTAGACATGGAAAAAGCCCGGAGACACAGATAGTTACCAAATTGATTAGATTTTGGTTACAAAGAGGTTTAGAAATAATGTTAAAACTCGCGAAGTTATCCTGGTGCTGATCGTAATCTAGTAATGATGAAAACTGAGCCTTGAAAAAAGTTCCTTCGGCCAAAACGGGCACCAAAATGGAATTTAGAAGTTCCAAGGAGGGGAGAAGGCTAAAGAATTTCAAGAGTAAGTAAGTAAGGCTCTTGATCATAAGGGAACTAACCACTAACGAGGAATGGGAAAAGTTTAAAAATGATGTCATGGAGAGTGGTCGAAAAACTGCTGGGAGTGTAAAACAAACGAAAATGGCTCCCGGATAGTCATGTGGACAGCGCGTTTGCATATGGTGAAAGCGGTCCCGGGTTCGAATCCCGGTGGGAGCCAATGTGCGAAATGACCTAAGCTGTCGAAGCACTTTTAACAATACTACTACTACTACAAACGAAAATTAGGAAAACATGGGTAGCGGTAGAAATTTTACGAAAACGAAGGAAAGGAGAAATTAGAATAGGGCCATCACCGAGAATGGCGTACAGAGCTCTAAACAACGAACTAAGAAGGGGAAAAAATAAGACAAAATACCAGTAGTGGAAGGAAAGTAATAGAAAAGCAGGCGGAAAGTGGGAGGGCCATCGTAATGTATACAAAAATAAAGCAACGGACGGGGAATAAAATTAGTAATAGAATGTTGATGGTTAAAGAAAGCAGGGGAAATGGATTAAGGGATTCAGTCACCATAAGGGGACGATGTAAGGAATACGTTGAAGAATCGTATGGGAAAAAATGAAACGATCCAGAATAGAAATATAAAGGGTGGAATATGTTGAAGAAGACGATGTTGGACCTGCGATACTAGATAGTGAAATAAAATGGGCCATTGCGAGATGTGAAAGGGAATAAAGCAACGGTGGTTGACGAGATCCCAGAGGAGTTCCTTAAGAACTTGGGGGAAAAGGGGAAGAAATGTTTCTATGATTTTATTAGGAAAATTTATGATGAAGGGAAATAACCAGGGGATTTAACGAAAACTATCTTGATTCCTTTACAGTAAAAGAACAACGTTACTGTATGTCGGGATTTTCGTACACTTAGCCTAATCACTCACGCTGTAAAAGTACTTCTAATGGTCCTGAATAGACGGATGGACGAACAAATTAAAGGGGAAATCGGAGAGGACCAGTTTGGTTTTTAGAGTGGGAACGGAACGAGGAATGTAATTGGGGTGATGAGAGTACTTGCAGAAAAAAACCTGGAATTTATAAGGGATTTATGAGTTTGGTTTGTAGATTTTGAAAAGGCTTTCGATAGAGTCCAGTAGCCAAAAATGATGGGGATATTAAATAAAATCGGGGTAGACTGGAAAGATAGGAGATTGGTTCAGATTATGCAACTGAATCAAACAGCCCGTGTAAGGATAGCTGTTGGGGAAGCGGATTGAGCTGAATTGGGAGGGAGGGTGAGTCTGTTAGGTATGCTGACCATTAAGCTATTTTGAGTGATTCCGTAAAGGGTTTGCAAATTTTTGTAAATACTCTTAACGATACAGCAAGGGAATTTGGAATGAAAATCAACGTAAGTCAAAATTAAGTAATGAGGCTCACTAAGGGAAAGAAAGCTAAGTTAACGATAAGGGTGGATGGGGAAAAACTAGAGCAGGTTAATTAATTTTCTTACTTGGGAAGTACTCTTTCGTTGGATGGAAGATGCAAAGACGAGACTCGAAAAATAATAGTCTTGGTCAAGGAAGCCTCTATGAAGCAAAGAGAATTGATGACAAGAGGTCTTGATAAAGGAATCAGGAAAAGAGGAGTGAAATCCATCGTTTAGAGCGTTTTGCTGCATGGATGCGAACCGTGGGCATTAAGAGGAAGTCAAACGTTTGGAGACCTGTATGATGTGGGTATGGCGTAGAATGGAAAAAGTAAAATGGGTTGATAGGAAAACGAACACATAGGAGCAGGAGATAGTTGGAGAGCTTTAATTGAAGTGATTAAGCACCGACAGAGGAAATGGGTGGGTCAAATAATGAGAGGGAAGGGGCTGCTCAAGAATTTAATTGAGGGTAGAATTCAAGGGAAAAACGGAGGGGAAGACAACGACAAAATATTTTCGATGACATAAGGGGTTGGAGTTAGCTATAAGGAAATAAGGCGATGGCGTTCAATGGGGATTTTTGAATGAAGCCTCCAAAAGGTAGAACACTCACGTACGTTAACGTTCTTACGAATAAAATTTCTCCCGTTATATAACTGTAGAGATGAGTTGGCAATCGCTTCCAGGAACTTACCAGTTTCCAAAACTCATTTTTGGTTATCTTTAAGAGTATTTTGCAAGATTAGCTGCGCGTACATCCTCTTACAAATTCCTTTAAGTGGAGAAATTAAGGTAGGGCGGAAAAATTACATTCTCTTCAAAAGGCTCGGATTAAATTCAGCAAATAGAGGCGGAAATATTACTTTCCCTTAGCATTCGCAGGAATTCTTCTGCTTCTAAAATTAAGCTCGCACTTAACATCGCAAAAATTTCCTAGAAAATTATTTTTTGAAGAATAACTGCGCGTAGGTAGCGTAAAAATAGAATTAATTATAAGACTACTATCGATATTTTCTTCGATTGTTCTCGATTCATTAACAATCTCAGCGCAGAAAATCCATCATAATTTTTTAAATTGCTATTTCCGACTATTTAAAAGCTAATTTGGCCGGAAATTATTTACGGAATGTGTACTTCATGAAAATTTTCTTTCAAATAAAATAAATAAATTAAATTGTGAGATAAATTATAGATGTGAGATTTTATGAATAACACCGGAAGCTGAGCTGAGTCACTTTCAACTGTTTTTTATGAAAAACCACGAAAGTATAGAGATTGTAATTGTTATTTTATCACTCGACATTAATCCAGCGTCAAACAAACATCGGCTTTGAAACATAAAATATTGATGGAAATGTGGTAATTACTTTCTTATTCTGAGTTTTTTCTGTTAATTTGCGAGGCAACGCGTTTTTTGAAAGACTGAAATACGGGAGTTAGTAAACTCGTTGGTAATAAATTAATATGGGGTACAGTTAAATCAAAGTGTATCAGAAAACAATGGGAACAGGTTTAAATAATGTTCAGTTTCGTTCACTTCGTTTTCGCTTTAAAGTTAAAATTTACATTCATTGATTTTTGAATATACACGCTGAAATATTTTACATTAATCTACATAAATATCCGCCATAATATCATACATAAATGTTACCAGATAAATATTTTAAGATTTTTAAAGGATAAAATCAATCATTAGCAAGTTTAAGATAGCAAAGGTATAGTATTACATAATTAACTACCAAACTAACTGAATACTCATTTGACCAGGATTTTTGTCTTCAGAAAATACACAGGTATACCGCTACTCACCTGTTTAGAGACTCTATAATTCACAATTATTTCGCATGTCGCCGATGGATTATATCGTATTAGTGTGATTTATTCACGATAATAATAAGAACATAAAATTTTCAAATAAGCTGAGAAAATTGAGAAGCTGAATTAGTAACATCCTATTTATGTACACTGCAGACTGAGTTGACTGGAAAGATCCGGAATCGAATCCCGGTCTTGTTTAAACATTTTCGCTTTCGTTCATATTTTGCGTGAATAAAGTCTTTCTAAGATTTCTAATGATTTTTGCAATTCACTATTTTTGTTTTATCTTGTTGTGTCATCCTTTTTATTCTTCTACTTATCGTAGCAGTAGTATTGTTAAAAGTGCTTCGACAGCTTAGGTCAATGTACTCGTAGGCTTTCATCGGGAATCGAACCCGGGACTTATTGGACATGCCCGCCCACATGGCTATTTTGGAGGTCGAACTGCTTAACTCGGGTAATTTAATGTAAATATTTTTCTTGGGTTAGAAAAAAACGGTATCTGGACGCCCTAAAGTTAAGGTTTTTCTAAGAAAACATCTTGGATTGATCTCTTTTTCTTTTTGATTTATCTCTTTTATTTCATAATCGTTGGAAATTCTAACTTAGAATGCATTAAGTTCCTTCACAGAAAAACTTGGTTGAAATTTTTACATATTCGATCATTCGAAAACATGAATATAAATTTTAGAAAAACCTGACACATGATTATATTTCCGTACTCATATGAGAAACGCAAAAATAGAGCTCCAGTTCGTAAAAGTATGGTATCGACTTTAGACTTAACGAGAGGTTCAACAACCAGTTTCTTACTATTAATAATAAGTATGGTTTCAATTGTTTTGGAAAAAAACAAGAATGTCTAAACATGATTCATTGCTTTTAATGAAGTATATCGTACAACTTTAAAAAATCAGACCAATCGTTTAACAGAACGAACGGGTTTGCATGATTCATTACATTTCAAAATGATGAATGATGCCATATTAAGTCACTTGATAAAAAACAAGGATACTTGCCGACAAATATGGCCCAGGCCCCAACCACGATACGAAACAATTAACTAAAATAAAAACTAAACTTTGCATTACTTTTATAAGCCTTTTTTTGGAAAATTAATTAGAAAGGGCCGTGGTAATAAAATAAGAGAGGTATCAATAGAAAGAAAATTAAATAGATATTCCTATTTTAATCTCCACATTGTTTACAAAATATAAAATCTCAACGGAATCGCAAAAAAATAAAGTACATAGTTTTTTATTTCGTTTTTAATTAATATACATATATTGAAAATGTACAATAGTTGAGGTCTTAACTGCATACATGGCAAAGTACTGTATGCATATTTGTATATTGTACTATGTTAGTAATGTTTTTTTGCAATCGATCTATATGATAAAGAAAGATAAATATAGAGAAACAATTCTTGAATTTTATGGCTCAGGCCAGTGCATGCCAAACTGACCTTTTTCCTTAATAATTGTGATTAATAAATAGTTAAATGAAAACTTATATGATGGTATAAGCATGGTGATTTAACATTTAGTCTGCTAAGTTCGGTGCTAAATATGGAATCTGCAAGTAACGAGGAGAAGTAGAAATAAATAATAAATACAGAGAAAAAAGGAGGAAAATTGACAACAGAGACGATGGTAAGTATGTTGCTTAAGCGTTACCTTCCTTACATGTTATTGTTGTTTAATCGTTCTTTGTAGTGATGTGATATTTTTACAAATTTCAGGTTTTCGATTGTTTAGTAAATTTTGCTATCTAAGACATGTATAATAGTATGAACTAACTAAACAATACCGAGTCGGGGAACTTAGCAGTATGGTGCAAATGACCTTAGCTGTCGAGGCACCATCCAAAATCCAATTATACCTACCTACCTACTTAGCAATAATTTGAAGCCACCTATTTCACGGTAATCTCAGCGGTGGTAGACGAACACGCTAACGTAGAAAATCAGAACACTTTTGCACCTTACGATGAATATATAGCAGCAACAGAAGCTTCACCGACAATGGAAACTGTTTAACGCAATTCTAGAGGTAATCATTCACCTGCCAAAAATAAATTCAGCCACACTAGAAAGAAAATCACTCCCCGAGATCGTTATATCTGTGCTTTGGCGGGCTATCTCTCTTCATCAATCAACGTCGGCATTTTAATTCCACTCTGAAGATTGAAATTACTCAAGGAGTCCGCGATCCAAATATTACCGGAACCAGTCCGCGGGAAGAGATTTCTTGCCTTACCAGTCCGGGAAAAGATACGGATTGAGAAATACTGCCCTAGACTATGTTTCCCGCCACGCCCACGGCCCTCTGGGAAAAACCGTTCCCAACGGCCGAGGAGGCATCGATCCTTCCGATAAATACGTCTCCTCCGAGCTCCCGTGGAATCCTCACCCCGAATATAATGCGGCTAAAAATACGGCGACAGATTTATCTCCAGAAAGTGTTGCTGTCACAGGAAAACATAGGCCTATCAATCGCTATTTCGCTTCTTAATGAACGAGCTTTGAATTGAAATGTGCACGGAGGAATATGGACGAAAAACTGATAGAATTTCGACGGCCGAAGAAAATGTGGCATTTACGCAACGATAACACGATTGATCGAATCGAATTCCTCCATAACGGAGACTGATGGCGCAATGCAAGTTGGATCGCTTAAATGCAAACCTGGAGAATCCAACTCCGTTTCGTAATGAACACAAGGAAAGCGATCTAAGCTCTCCATGAGTTAGAATGTGAACAATTCTAAATTTTAGAACAGCTCTGCATTGAATGAGTTAGATTTTTAACCTTTACCACCGGCAGCATTGTAGCGCAAAATTTCTATCCTCAATCGAAAAAAAGCAGTTGGAATTAGCTTTGGAAAAATATTCTTAGAAATAGGTTTTTAAGATGCTTCGAGATCTTAAAACGTTACTGATTGATCGAAAATGTTTTGAAAAAATTGAAAAATTAGAAGTGTAGAAGAAGCTAAGATTTAGAATGTCCTATAGGAGTTATTGTCCACCGACGAATGGATCCAGTAACAAATATTTAGGATTAGAGTTGCTTTTCAACGCGAATTTTCTATTCACATATATTTAATAAAATTAAGCTAATTGAAGGAATAATAAATGGAAATTGAAGGTAATCGAATTGCAAAGTGTTTTAGATGAGAAAGAGATGTTTAGATTGCTGATACTCGACCGAACAAAGGTTGTACAAGACAAGACTTGGCTGGGAGTCGAACCCACTCAAATCACTATTTTTCACTTCTTGGGTCGAGTCACACGCTTTCCTGTGCTAAGTTTATCTTCATTTCCATCATCTGTCGACAGAACAAATTTGATTCTATGCAGTTATTCCTCGACAAAGCGAGGTTATCTCTCGTGAAATGATTTTTACTAATCATTTGCTTGTATGATAACAACAATCTACTCATAATTATTTTAGCTCAGGTTTTATCATCTTAATTAACCCTCCAAGGCCGGAATTATTTTATTTGGGATTATTTTACATTTCTTACGTATTTCGCTTTGTGATTATCTGAAAACAATACCCATAAAATATTATAAATAAACGACACATAAAACCAGCCAAACAAATACAAAATTGTAACATTGTCATCAAGCTCTCCTATTCTGTGACACAAAATGAAATAATAGTAGGTGTCGGATGATGCCATATGGCATCCGTAGTCTGTCGAGGGTTAACTGGAACTGATGTGAACGGAGAATCATTTCGAAAATTAACCAAGAAAATCAACTCTAACAACACTGTTACGAATTTTGGCACATTATGGTTTCAGGTTGAAATAAGCGATAATTAAGATAAACAGAGCCAAGTAATTGGAAAAAAACTACTTAGAAACGTAAGAGTCCATCCATGTAGGTACTAATAGCTCATTATCAGTGCAGACGTCGAGGAAGGGGCAGAATAAACTGAAACCAATTAAGCTTACAGTTGCAATTCTGTCCCTAATTGGAGTATCGGGTGTAGTAACCATCTGCATATTCAGAGAGTGGCATTACAATTAGAAATTGAATAGCCCGTGACAGTTAACATCAATCCCGTAGAAAATGGTAACTTACAGTGGAAAATTACCAATTTAAGCTCCCATTTTTATTATATCACCTTTTATGACTTTTTCACGGTAAGTTGCCCTTGTTGAAAGTAAAATGAGGCCCTTTCTCAAATCTTGATATCTACTCGGCTCGATCCACCTTCTCTACCAAGCTAAATACTAGATGTGGCTAACCTAACTACACCTACAGTATGTCGAACAAAAATAATTAAATCTCGGCTCAAATTAAATGAAAAGCGAAGCCCACCTTTATAGCTGCTTCGTGTTCAAAATTCTAATCAAGAAGTAACTAGTTCATAGCTTAAATAAAAGTAACAAATAGCCGTATTAGTAAAAAAATGATATTTACAACGCATAACATTTTGTGGTCGGTGTACTTTGTAAAGAAAGAAAATTGGGACAGCGGATGATGAATAAGAATTTTAAAAATATCCAATAGGTGTTTATTAGAAGGTCTGTAGTCGGGGCCTTTCCGTCGTTTCCGAAAACCGGCAGCAATGCGGTGCGATTTACTTTGTTTAGTCCTTTCCGTTGAAAGTAATGCACCGCCGAAAATCGGGAGTTAATGTCAAATTTGCTGAAATTAAAACATAAATAAGTTAAAAATCGAAAGTTAGATAGTGTTGCCATTGCAGGAGGGGAGAGTTTCCTTTTAATAGATATCTCGATGTCTAATGTTAATGGCTGCCAGTGGTAAGCCTGTATTAATCGATGCGTCGCTTATTCCATTTTTATTCTTGATACGAACGCACAATATTATAAACCTTCATAAACTATAATAAATTATTTTTCTAGAATGCGGCGCTGTGTTATGTTGTGCACGTATGCATGCCAATTGAGAGATATATTAATTTAATCTCGGTTTAGAGCTTCTATGATAGCTATATCCGTTTAAAGGTAATGATTACTTTGAATAACTAGAATAGAATTTCATTCCTAGTAAAAGTTCGTGTTCCGATAAACAACCTAAATATCCTGCAACGAATAGTCTAAGGAGCAGCTCACATAGACATAGTACATCTCAAGGATCATACATTGGAAGTTGCTTTTCCTTCCCTCTGCTACTAATTCCAGGTACTATAAAAAGATTTCCAACGACCGTCGCAAACTAGTAGTTAATTCATCTAATGATTCCACTAACAGCCACTTGCGCAAATAACCATGGTATCGAATTTTAAAGACATTCCTTCCCTCCTTAGAAGAGAGGTCATTACGACTATTTTTATTGCCTTTCTTCGCTGAATGAACTCCCGTCTCGGATACTTGATGCGTTAATCAACTGGAAGGAAAGAATTCCCTCTAAAATGGAACAGTAAATGCCGCGGTATTTACATAATGAGCGATAAACACTGGAGATTACATCAAAGTACCAGTAGACATCAAGGATGTTCCAATAACGTTCTCCGAATACAAGATTACGGGGAAGAATGACACACTCATTCGAAAGACGTATAGGAACAGGATTTCTGTATCTATAAAAATAAAGAGAGAGAGGAGCGGTTTATGGAAGTATTGTTCGAGAAAAGGTCACTGAAGCTATAAAGCTATTCGATTTACAACATAATGCTTCAAAAATGGAAAGAGCTAAAAATCAAAATACACTCCCATCCAATATACCCACTCCAATAGTGTTAACTGCAAATAGAAAATCTGTTATTTCGTGAGTTAATACAACAATTAATATAATCGCGATGATTTAGTTTATTTTTTAACATTTTAATGGATAAGTTTAATTCTGAGTATGATAGTGATTTTTAGGAGATAAAAATCTTTTCTTAATCGAATCGTTGAAGAAAAATTACGCAGCGAAGATATCCAAAAGAAATAGCTACGCAAAAATAATTCAGTTTAAAATGTGTGTAACATCATTATAAATATTATACCTTTCAGTGCATTATGTGCCATACAATTCTACATTTAATTCATATATAAATCATTTGACTAGCCCGACCATTTTATCATGCTCCATCCATTGCTTTATCTTCGGTCTATTCAATTGAAAACCACCTTCCCGTAACAATCCCTTTCCTCTCTATATTTAACCCACTCATTACCTTTGCCGTAGTTTAATTACCTCAATCAAAGACTTTGTTTGTAAAAAAACACAATACAAACACGAAAGTCAAATTCCCACACAACAAATTTCAGAGAGACAGAAAGTGATAATTTCATCCTCACAATATTGATATTATCATAGAATAAGTAGAAACATTGAAATAACGGTGGAGATAACTAACTAATTAATATCTTAGTTATGTCCACCGTTACTTCGAGTGACGGCTTCCTCGATCAATTCTAGGCATAAACGTACAACTCAAACTAGATGGAAAATTGTAGAATCTTCAATACAGTAGCTAAAAATACACAACCTTGTCAGGAAAAAATTACGAAGATTTAAGTATACCTCAAAACTCGAAATCTCGAAATTTATTCCAAGACGATGCATAAGACAAAATACGAATTATAAGTCGTCCCTTCTTTCGGAGCAATTTTCCTCCACATTTTAACGAAGAATCTGAAGAATTCAAAGCAGAATGTGCAGGTTATTTAATATTTGTTGTATCGCCATACAGTGCCATCATATATGACAAAGGTGGGTAAATTGAGAGTAAACAACAGTCACTGACAGAAAATGATTCAATTTTTGATCACGCAGCAACGAAACGAGTAGACAACTAAATCATGGTGAATCATCGTCAAAGCATTCCATTCCAACCATATACCCAGGAACATTGACTATTCCTTTTGAAAGGATTCGTGTAATCCAAGTACTCCACTTCACAAAGTAATTACATGATTCATCGGATTTCCTTTCAGTTTGATTGACTCTTTCCTCTTAATGGTATTACTATACGATCACTCTTCTATCGCTTTATTCACGGCCGACTTCATGCCAAAACACATCAAATGGAGAAAAATTCCTCACTGATACCAATTAGGTCATTTATTGCATTGATGGATGCTGACTGGATGATGGCTGCATGAAAATTCGATAATATTCGATTCCGAAATTTACGAGAGTAAAAAGAGAGTCACACGTACCATCAATTACCTAAATTGAAAAAACGATAATTTTAGAGCGAGTAAACCAAATAAGGCAGGGCATCATCACGATGTGATTCTGATACCATATCTTGTAGGAAACATTTCCATGTCTTTGGTACAGGATAGAGGAGAACCTCTGCCATTTATTTTTGTCCCATTGCCAGTCTTGTTCATGGCTGTGATACTAACAATATCACTTTAAAAAACTACTGAGGTATGACTGATTCTGAATATACATACATTTGATGCTCCTGTTACATACATTATTGTTTCATTCTTTGTGGCCCATGTGCCTCAATATCCCCCATTCAATGCCATTTCTTTCGTTTATTGTTGACCCCACTCTTTATGGAATCTGAAATCTTTTGCTTTTGTCCTTTCCCTCGCATCCTTTTATCAATATCCCTTTCCTCTCAATATCGGACACATCCCTCCTCTCTCTTGTTATTTCAATTAAAATTCCTTCTTCTACAACCACCTCTAGCACCACCATATTTGTTTCTCTATCAACCCAACTTACTTTTCCCATTCTTTGCCAGACCCAATTCTTGAGGGCCTCCTATTTTTTTATTTCTTCTTTTCTTAATGCTCGTTTCACAACCATATAGTAAAACAACCCACAATAAGGATTTTACCAATCTTTTATTGATTCCTTTATCGATACCTTTATTTATCAGTTCCATAGGTTTCATAAAGGTTATTACTCATACTCATTTTGTTACCTACTTCTTGAATACCATGAAAATTTTCATTCGTATTGTCACAATGCTGCACATACTACTTCCACAATTATCGTTCTAGGTAAGGTAGCTGAAGGAGGAACAAATTCGATCATTATCTAGCTAAATATAAGAATTGTGAGTCTGTTTGCCCTTACTGTTTCGAATTTCCTTGTCCATTCTTCTTTAAACGTTCCACCCTTCGGTTGGCCTATGTGTATCAAAATTCTCCATTCAACGCCATTTCTTCCGTTTATTGCTATCTTACCCCACCTTTTATGTCATCTAATATCTTCTCAAATCTCTATGCCACTTAGCATCATCTCATCTTTAGGCAGTGAGGAGTGAGGTTAAGCCACATCCCCTCTTCAAAACTTTATTTAGCTAATGGAGCAATAGATGAGTATATAACCATCATTCGAGATGATGACTGTACAGACGGACAAAACGTTTCCACCTTGTGAAAAAAAATTTGACACCAACTAGAAATGGTCCAAGTCAATCAAAAAGACAAAAGTCGCCGTCGATTCATCCTATAATTGAAGCGAATCGATTTGGAAACACGCGCGCACCTTCCTGAAAACAAAAAGTCATCTTCTTGCTCAACTCCGCTTTCTCCAAAATTTGCGATGGAAAGAGACAAAAAGACACCGCTCATCCACCCATTTTGAATTCAAATGACGTGCGTCGTATCTTCTGCCTTCAGTTAACCACAAATCGGGAGCGCTAATAACGGGCGACATTGCATGTTTTCGAGCGACGTCAAAACACAGCAGAGTTTAAAAAAGATGCGTTTGATCCTCCTCGGAGTTCCATTTAGACCGCAGATTACGATAATGGATAATTGCTCATAAAGGAACCTGGAACGTGCGTTTTCACAAAATCGTCCGCCGCGCTCTTCGAAGTATCTCAAAGAGGAGAAGAATATTTAGAACGAATTGCGGCTTGTCGAGCTTCGCTGCCGACTAGAAACTCCTTCCCTTAAAGGGAATGGGAAATACGAGCCCGTATTAGCCTAATTCCTCGTTCGAGCGCAGAAACACCAAATCCGCGGGAATACGGACGGCAAAAGAAAGGGTTTCCGAGCGGAAAAACATTTTTCCGTTCTTCTTTCGACGAAATAATAACTAAAGGACGGTGGAATTTGGATAATTCGATATTCTATTACACGAATTCCTCTTTAATCGAACATTTTCATTAGTCCGTAGCATTTTGAATCGAAAAACTGTAAAAAATAGTCCATTCCAATTTTGTTTAGGAGAATGAAGGAAGTCGTGCCTTTTCAACCAATATTCTTCCTTTCTGATGATGACGACTACGAAAATCTACTAGTATCATGGTATATTATCAGAATCAAATACATACTATATTACGTACTATATTACATACTATATTACATACTGCATTACATTTCCTGCAGTGGATTTCTTTTCCTGAGATATCACCTTATGTTTTTTTACATCCAATCCTTCTAAAGTTTTCTTCTCTCTTTTTATTCACCTTCACAAAGCTTTTCATGTATCATTAACGAAAGTTCAGATGGAAGAAGAAACCTTTTAGTCTCAATCTCGCCGTAATAAAGACCTTATATATATTCGGCAACCCGGGACAAAATTACGTCACAACTGAATGGATGTGCTTTTAATATAAATATGAATTTTGTTGGCCAGAGACGGTGACGTCATCACTACTTCTTACAGATGTTGCCTCAGTTCGAAAAGTCTATCAAATCGAACTGCGGTGAGTCGATTGAGCTGAAGAGGTTGCTCAAAAGCGAAAATTTTTAACGACTTTAGTCGATTACGCTACCGAATCCGTATCCGTTCAAAATGTACGCAATGGCACCTCAGAAATTCAGTTCATCCAAGTGCCACAGTACTTCGATTAAACCGTACAAACAACAAAACGCAAGTACCTTTATTACAAATGTGAATGAAAAACTTTGCACATCGAATTTTTCCAGAAGAGGATGTTATTAACATACAAAAACACGTATGGTTTACGTACGGGAATATTTGTGTTGGATACCACATCGGTACAAAAATCTTCGTACTCAACTGCGATGGAACCACAAAAAATATGCAAACAGAACAGCATTCCATTGGAATAAAATTTCAAATCAATGCAATTGAGAATCGGATTTCTAATTATTTCCCTTCTCAAAAGTGGTCACAGAAATCGTAAATTGCCACGAAACAATACATATAACATGATAATCAAATTTAAAATTAAATAGCTGATATTTCTGTAAAAAAAATTGAAAACATTCTATATAGAAGACGTATATGAAGCTACAAAATACTTTTAATACGTACATTTAAACAAAATCATTTAGATACTACCACAAGAATTTTCATCGACGCATCTAGAGAAAACAATTCGTTTTACAGAAGAAAAATAAATTACATAAAAGAAAAATAAAATCACCAGTATGTATTAGGAGTGTCAAACTGGGGGTCAGTTAGACAGATGCGGCCCTTCAATAACTCTCGTGCGGCCCGCAGCATCGAGGTAAATGTCGTTAGAATTATATGACCCAAGAATATTCGTTTCAGCTTAAAATCTTTTCCTCTTTTTCATTGTTTAATAAAACGTATATTATTGATATCACTACAGTGATTAACCATTTTGAACTTTGAAATTGTTTAGTGAGACATTAATTTTTATTCAGTATTAATTATAACGCTATGAGGCGTGCACAGAAATTGAATATAAGGTAATTCCGGTAGAGATGCCCCACCTAAGGAAAAGACTTCATAAAAATGACTTAAGTGATAAAAAGACTGAGAAACTGCGTGTTAGAATATAAAATGTATTGCTTATCAACAGTATATAAACAAATTTTCTTTAAAAAACATTTTCACCCAAAATATTAAACTTTTTCTGCATATATGTATTTGGCCATCTCTCCCGAGTGTCCGGGTGAGACACCCCACCTCTGTGGAAGATATGTCACATTAGTTTACGCTGAATTTAATCTGGAAAGCCCTTGTTATATAACGAAATTTTTAAATTTAACTTGAAATTAGGATATAACTAAACATTTAAGTTAAGTTCAAAACCTATTTGGAAGTTTCATTTGCAAAAATTTAGCCAAAAATTGTAGTACATTTAGAGAACATTATCCACTATAAATTATAATGAAATTTGCAATTGGTATGAATGGGGGCTACATTATACACTAAATATTGTCGTTTTAACCGAAAAAAAAAATGATTTGATGTTTTTCGAAATTTCGAGGAAAAATTTCTTACAGAAGATATTTTTTTATTTCGAAAAATGATTTTATATATGTAATATGCATGTGGGTGGGCTATTTTTGCCGGGTATTAATTACATTTTGATCGGAAAAAAGTGGAAAAACGCTCCACCCTAGTGCTTACTAAACAATACCTCATTTTTTTATGGTTCATCGCAATGCATTCGACCGTGGATTTAAATTAGAATTGAAATAAAAATGTACATTACAACCGTTTTCTTGAAAAAAGCCTTAATCAGTATCAACTTACTGTTAAATTGATACAAATAAGGCACATATACCTAAAGATTGCACTGGGGCATCTGTCCCGAGAAGAGGTCTATCCTTTCAGTACGGGAGAGATGCCCTCACAGCCAGTGGGGCTACACTTTGTCCAAGATGGACAGTCACTGCATGTGGATAATAGATGAACCTATAGCTACAAGTTTTCGCCCTTTAATTCAAAATATTCAAACATTTAAACTGATGCCAACCAGAAAAATTATACTATATCTTATAACAGGGCCGAAAAAAACAATACCTACTTGAAATGATCCTATAAAATTGCGTAAAAAGAATGAATCACCGTGAAACTCTTGCAGATAGACAGGTGCCTTCCAACAAACTGAAGAAGACCGTCAGTAGAGCAATCTTGTAGTTTTCCTCAAAAATACTACGACTGGGGCATCTCTCCCGGTGGGGCATCTCACCCGGAATTACCTTAATCCTATAAGTAACCACTAGATGATATGTATGAAATTATCTGCTTGTAAATATTACCTCTGGTATGTACAACTGATGAGAACCGAGCAAAATACGCAATCTTTTCTAATGGGCTACAGCACTTCTGAATAAAAATATATCTAGTTTGGATTTCCTTTGTTCTCTCACTACATTATCTTCTGTGATCAGCTGTTACACTTTACAAGACTACAGTAGTAATAATAATTTCATAGCTTGAACTTTTGTTTTCTCGGTTTCGTTGTTTACATTTCTATATAAAATACATTGCCAAAGAGGTAGGAAATTAATTGCTAATTAATAAAGAATTTATATTCATTTACCATATCTTCCGAAATCTATTAAGAAATTTATTTATACAAAAGCGTCTAGTTGTGAAGATTACTGTCAGAATTAAATTTTCCATAGAATTTATCTTTCTAAGTCAGTAAGAAAAAATCTTTTAAGATACAACAACAATTCGAATCGACAAAAACAATTATATTGAGTTTATGCGGTTCAATAATTATAGTGACTAAGATTATAATATTAATCTGAATTATGATACAAATCCTTAGCAAAAGAACCCATACTTCGAATGTAAATTTAGAGAAGAGAAAGCACTTCGAAATCAACAGCAAGTGTTTGAAAAATAAATGAAAAGTAGTTTGACAGTGAGAGCAAGTTACAAAATTAGCTATTCCCTGAATGCGCAAAACTTCAATGGATTTTGCCGCTAAGTAACGAGAGCAGCGTTAGCACATAAATTAAATAATATTGATTCAAAAAATGAAGTCTCAGCATCTCAATTTCAAAAGATCCAGCGCGTATGCAACATTTGGCTTTTTTAGTTGATTTACCCATTTAACAATATTGATATACCAGGATATCAACAACGATATTCGACACAATTGTAAGTTCTTTAATAAGTCCGGCGAAATCGTGTTAAATTCGTATTTCAAGTCACTTTTCTACGTAGAACATTTCAAAAGGTAAAACAAAATTATAATTTTTATAAATATTGCGATAAATTGTCAGGATCAATTTCAGGAGGAATTCGATTGGAAGGTTTCAAGGAGGAACAAGAAATGCTTTCCCTTTCCAGGAGAATATTTTCTTTCGAAATAGAACAAATTCTTGTTTTTTCACAAATGGAACTCGTCAATCTGCTGAGCGACTCAAAACAATGAAAAATACGAAAAAGTTTAGATAAAAATGATATAGGTATTCGTACTTACCACTAAAACGCCACGAGATTAAAAAGTATGCTAGACATTCTACGCTAATTCAAAAATAGAAACTTATATAAGCAATACATTTCTTGCACAATCATAAATAAAGTTAGCCGATGATAATCCTACTGAGGGTAGTCTATTCACCATCATTACTTAGATATCTGGAATAGCTGCCGAATAGCTATTAAATACTAAATATTAATATATTTAATAGATACTAAATGGCTATTATACAATGGTAATTTTTTGACAAAAAAGTGGACCAATACAAATTAAAATTTAGTATGAAATACGTTTAACACTTTCATATTTTTCAATCAGTCGATAGATTCCATCAATAGTTATACACATATCCATCATCAACTCATCGCATATATTTCCTTGTGATTATTAATTAGCTATAAGTACACTTTTTTAACCGATCTCATTGTTTCTCGAAAGTGGAACAAAATGCATTGATTTCATTCCTGAAAGTTTTGTACACATTTGATATATCTATATATTTCTATTAAAAAAGACTGATGAATATCAGGATGAATTAAATCATAATTACATGTGTTCCATCCCGTTTCCTAGGTTTCCTAGGGTTGGACCGCGGCTGAAATGTGTTGGACATTACTGCCATATATGAATCTACAACAATTTAGGTTGAGGAAATTATTACGACTGATCACTGAAAGACACATTGATAGCGTAAGTGTAATGTTTGATCTATCTTCCCGCATATTCAAAGGAAACGGTAAAAAAAGAAAGATATTTCACGATAATCTGCCCAACCTCTAAATAAATTCAATAATTTTCAGAAAAATTAAATGAAACGTCATCCTCAGCTGTAAATTTAAACCATACAAACGTGCGTTAATTTTTATCGTTTAATTGAAAACAATGAATTAATGATCGAACAACTAGTATTTCCAAAATTAAATTAAAGATGTTGTTAATGTATTAGAATGTGGCTAGATAATGTGATGGTATTATATCATTATTCCTATATCAGATGGGCTTACTCCGCGGAATTGCATGTTTAACGAAATCCAAAAGTTTGCTTTAAAGCTACACGACTTCATCCTTAGGCTACGATTAGGGTTATTTTAAATTATGAAGTCCGTTTTTGCACGATGTTCGCTTATTACTCGCAGATTAATTGCATATATCTTTTAGAATGGTCTGACATTACTCTCAGCTGACATAAAAATCTCGTCTTGTTGCGAAGAATACATTAACTCTGCAAAAGGTGAGAACGTTAAATGCATGGAAATTATAAAAACAACACACCAGCGATATTTAGGTTTCTAACTGAACCGTTACGCTGCTTTCACTGATATCTGCGGCAGCTATTTCAAATAAGAAGCTTGAAGCGCTAACTTGAGTCGGTAAAAATACGCCAAAACACAGAGAGAAACAAAGCCAATCCCATAGTAAGCTTTCCCTCATTGAGATGCAAACTACGCAAAAAAAAGCGTTGATTTGGATAAAATAATCCCGGACAAATTGATCGCATATTGATTTTCTAAAGCCCATTCTCCCGGACTCTCTCTATTTGAGAACTGCGGGAGAAGGGTTTTTCAACTTCGCTTTTGTTGCGTCACTCGAGCATTATTTTCATACGCTTTGAATTCGCTAACGTTTCGAGCCTCAGATTTTAAAGGAAACAATTTCTCGAATAATTTTTCCGCCGAAGGGGAGATAATTTCGGATGACGATGGAGGAGACAAGGGAATGCGGTATGTTTACCAGCTTTCTATTTAACCGCCGTCCCGTGTATCAACAAGAGGTTTAATATTTATGAAACCAATCCATCAATCCCCCTCCGATTACGGGATAGGAATAGATCTTAAAACAAACGCCGAGGAATTTCTCCAGCGGTGCCTATTAATAATGTATTTCGGTGTTCTTGAAAGCTCACTTCGGGTCTAAACCTGTTTCCTTCCGTTGCTTCGATTACACATCAAAACCGCACTTCTTTCAAAGATAGAAAATAGGACGGAGGATATTGACGCGGTTTATCGCTTCTGAATATCATACTGAATCCGATTTACACCACCTTGGAAGTTGGTCTTGACTACTAACTCTACCGAAATTTCTCACCGCATCAAATAGGAAGAGTTAAAATACTTTAAAAGTCACCGGAAGATTTTTGGCCGTTTCTTTTTTAATGATTCTTTCTTGCATACGTTATGGCTGATTCGAATTGATAGCTTTCGATTTAAAAGTTTGTGCCGCGTGAATAAAAGCACAATTTTCACTAATCAAGATGCCGAAAAAGACACGTTTTGCAACATTTTCACAAAAAATGTGGGGTGTATCCACCATCTCTAATGAGTGCAGCGTAAGGTGATGAATTTTGTTAAAAAATGCAGCACCAAAAAGCAAGCGTTACGAAAACCTTTCAGACGCAGGTTGGAATCTTAGAAAGAAAGGAAATTGGAAGCTGCAATTGCTTCGTAAGTTCAGGGAAAGTACGTTTACGGAAGACGTAACCTGTAGTTTACAAGAGACATATATGCTAGGACGAGTCCTTTTGAAAATTCTTTATACTATAGTGATAGTTAGTAGTTCGAACGCTTGGTGTTCACAACCACTGCAACGCGCCGAAAGGCGGCTTGAAGGGTTTTTGAAGGGAGGCTGTAGATGAACTTATGCCGAAAATCGAGCAGTTATTTTATACACAAAACGTGCGGTGCGACAGTTTTATTTTAATATTAGAAGGCTGGAGATGGATTTCTGTTACAGATATTTATACCCTTCGCAACAACAATTACAGATTTCAGAGAACACCGTAGCCAAAAACTAATTAAAATACTACTCTAAGGTAATCTATCAGTCTTACACCAATAAAATCATAACTGCTGAATAAACACCGCCACCAAACAAAACAGTGCGTAATTGATAACTATACTAAGTATCTGAAGCCAAACATACATGAAGTGATATTTCATGCATGAATCCGTCCATGGAAAACCGCGACGATAGCTGTTGCACTAATGATTCGGCTAATTCGTGGCTCGCGGAGAAAAAAAAAACAGTTGAAAAAGTCAGGTTTCTCCCCGCCCTAGAAATTCGCCTCGCCAAGGCACAGCTTGGCGAAGAGGCGTGGCTTTATTCCCCTATTTTTCGGCCTTATTATGAAGATGGACTTGAGTGAGTTGCGGGTCAAGGTTTTCCAGGTGAGTCGAGAAAACTCCGTCCGAGAAACAGGAAAGCAACAAGTGCAGCCTATGCATTCCTACACAGCGTTCCCTTTAACCTAAGTCGATGGGACAACTGGTTGACCCGACTGGGTGCAGTTTATGAGGGACGCGGGACCGAATGGATAAATGAATACCTTGATGATACCGGAATCATCCCGTGATAACCCGCGCTTGACCCAACATCGCTAAGTTAGATTCGGAAGATGCATCCCGAAACGTTGCTATCACAGTATCATAAACTTTGAAAACGTAACTGAAGCACAATGACTCTACGAGTAACACTTTCTTGGCATTCCATAAGAAGAAATCTTATTCCGTGCCATTCAGCATTCAGCTTCACTCTTACCTCAGGAGTTTTCATGTGATGACAGCCACGAACGAGACAGAGGCAAAAGTGAATGAAAGATGCATTTCTCTCTATCCTGTACCAAAAGACTAATGAAAAATATTCCCAAGATTTTAATACTGAATTAATTTGTAATTCATAACCGAGTTAAGTATCTTGACTGAACTACAAAATGTAGCACGACAGCAAAGAAATCAGGTTCGAGAGCAGTGTAGGCCACCAATCGTTGCCTAACAATCAAATGAACATAATTTTGCTCCTGAAATTGCGAATAAGATTCCATCCCGTGTGACGATTGAAAAATGGATATTTATCCTTCACCATACACGTTCCGAAAACGGACAAATACATATTTCAAGCGAGAGAAAAACTACATTCAGATCGATTTTTCTAAACGTTGCGCTTAGTAAAGAAAGTTTACTGAAGAAACCGATGATGTTTTACGCGACGTTTTTACATTTACTTCTCATTTTCAACATAAGATAATTTACATAAAATTTTCTACGTATGAGGCTCTTTCAAGTTTTCTTTCACTTCAGACGCCAAGACATATAAAATTGTTTTCGCTAGCTTGTACCGCTTACTCATAGAATGTATAAAAATATTCGGATGAAAAATAAGGAAAATATCAGTATATCAGATAGTAGATTTCGTTATTTTATATAAAAATATAAAATAACGAAATCTACTATCTTTGCTACTATTAAAAAATATTTACACAACACCCTCACATTTATTTCCCTATTAAGCGAAGAAAAATATAAACTCTCCTTGTCTCCCTTCGAAGATAACTATTGCATCATCTGAAACTGAATCATTTTCCTTAGTTATTCATCATTAGAGCTGCGGAATGCTTACCAACAAATGTTTAGAATTTTAGTAATGAAGGTCGCGACGGAATATTACTCACTGGTAAAGCACAGTGAGTGGAGCGGCAAGAAAAAAGTAGGGGACACTTGAGAATAACTCAGATAATGATTTTCTTTCATATTTTTCACTGAATTACAATATTTATTAAGCTAAGATATTGGCCATCAACAAGCATAACCATCTTCCAATTAATATATACATTTTTCATATATCATACTAAATTCCACTGGATAGAAAGTATTACTGTCCGATAAATAAGTAATTAGATGCGCAAATGATCAGCAAATCGAAGAATTAAGAGCTACTTAAAAATAAAAACTACTAAGCCTTTTAAAGCATGACAAATATTTGTGAAAATGGGGATAAAGAACATTTATAAGGCCTATCGTATTATTTGATTTAAAATAATAGTAAAAATACAAATTCCATCTAATTACATACAATGAAAGGGTTTAGGTGACTTTGCACATAAGGGCGTGCACCCAGGAAATTTCCCAAGGAAATACGGACTTGAAAAAAGTCTGACAGGGCCGGGAAGTCTGACAGGGCCGGGAAGTCTGACAGGGCCGGGAAGTCTGACAGGGCCCCTGTCAGACTTTTTTCAAGTCCGTTTTTCCTTTGTATATACAATGACTTGACTTGGATTTTATTTATCCTGGGATGAAGCCAAACGTCTTCATAATAAAACATATTACTTTATTTAATAATAAAAGAAAAAGTTTAGCTTCTAGCTTAGAGAGTTTTAAACACAATGCCTCACTCATTTAACATTATCATATTGATTTCGCCATTATTCACTAAAATATTTCTGCTAGAAATGTCCTTACATAATTTGAAATGTTTTGTCTAAATTCTGGTTCATTAATCGATTCAAGGAATCCTCTATCCGAAACTCTAAACTCCGAAACGTAATGAAATTCGTAATATGGTGTAAAACATTCTTCTGAAATTTATTCTGTAACTTTTTCGGGTGTATAGGACAATACATAAGATAATACGGAAGATTTAAAACAAAACTTCCTGTGACGTGGTTCATAGCACAACAGGAAGCATCAAGAGTACGACTATAAACGGTCCATAATATAATCTAGGCTGTAAATTAAAGTAACATTTCCATCTTTTCTCTTCCCATTATATACATAATCATTACGTCACGACAAATTTCTAAATCCGGAAAAAAAAATAAATTCTGCTAAAACTTTAGTCGTTAGAATTAATCAATAAGAACCTGTAAGAAATTATTACACGCTGTTTAAAATTATTGATTACCTAATATTTTTAAACCGAACCTTTCATACTCATAACGTTATCTCCGACGAAGATTCATAATTCAAGGAGATACTTCAACTCTACCGAGGCAAGATGTAAATTATAAACACGCTAATGAATTGAGAGAAGTGCGGACACCGGCGTCGGCGATTTCCGAGCAAATTGAACCATTTCTCCTCTCACGCAATTTGCCCGAGACGTGTTCGTATCTCTCTCCGAAGCCGCGCTAAATGAAGCCTCTAATCTTATCTCCGTTACCTCCCGAAACCTCAGAACCCCAAACAATCGCTTGCTTTGCTTCTATGTCGCTTCATTCTACCGAGTCTGAGCAGGTACGGATATTAAATTTTCGATAACTCGATTAAAGCGGTCAATTATTCTGTGGAAGTTTTTTCATCAGGAATAATTTTGTCAATGGTCAATTTACTGCAGCTCGATGTCCGCTGATTGCAAGTACCGTGGAGTAAAAAATATACATGAATATACCTTTTCAATGGGACATCGAATGTAGGCCTCCTCTTTTCTCCATTCTGAGCTACTCGTCGTAATTGCGACTAAATCACACATGTCAAACTAAATTTATTTATAAAACGCTATCCGTAGCCGTGCTTAGATGGTAAACGAGATAAGCGAAGTATATGGGGGCGCCCTGTGCTCTACTATTAGTAGGGAATGCTGAATCACATGATTTTTTGTAGAGGCTAGTTAGTTTATAGGTAGTAAGGGAGGAAACCTTGGCGCAAAGATGGATCATAATTTATAATAACTGGATATAATAATGATTATTCATATACTCAATATTATACTCAATTATAATACATTACTTTATATTTTTGTTTTATTTATTGCGTGTTTTCCTAGCAATAAAGAAGAGAGTAAATAAGAATACAATGTGTGACGCAATTCAGGAAGAGTATGGGAAAAGGGCTCCCGGATAGTCATGTGGACAGCGCGTTTGCCTTTGGTGAAAGCGGTCCGGGTTCGATTCCCGGTGGGAGCCAATGTGCGAAATGACCTAAGCTGTCGAAGCACTTTTAACAATACTACTACTACTAGTTTGGGAAAATCAAGCGATCCGGGTACGATCTATCGAGAAAAATGTAACATTCTGAAACGCCAGAGAGCAAATTTGAACTAGAGACTTTCTAATGAAAATAATGTACCATTTCTCTATTTTCTGAGATTGCGGAATAAGCAAAAACTCGAGAGGATGGAAACGAACATGAAAAACAACGGAAAACAAATCGAGATACCTTTCTCAGAATGAGTATTCGGCGAAATAAAATTCAGATACCATTTGAAACAACGGATGGTTTATTTTTTATTCAAATCTTCAGGAATATCACAAGAAAGACATTATATTACTATTTCGTAATTAAAATACTGACCCGCATTAGATTGATTATGGTTCGTTGCTCAAAGAATGGACTTGAAGCAGCGGGTGTTAACTACTAACACGGGGTGGAAACGAAATGCGAACATTCCGCGAAACTTCCGCAAATTCCACTCACTCCTTTCCATTAGAAATCTGAATGAAGGTAATTTTCCTTGTAGTTTATAAATATTTATAATTCTTTATATTGGACTTATTGAGTCGCCTCGTTGAAGTATGACACTCATAAGATTCCGCGAACTTAGGGTTCTCAATTATTTTCTCCTCAATCTATAATGATAAAAAATCATTTCAGGACTAATTGCATAAAAACGCCAAGAAATTAATTAAATTAAAGCGAGTATAATAGATTTTTTCAAAACAGCAGAAAATAACTAACGTTTTGTCTTAAGTTTAGTGTGCTACATATTTACATAGCACCAAGTTGTGGTGGTGACTGATTATGGAAGGCGTTGCTAGTTTCGGAAGTCAATAAATAATAGTTACAGTAATAACTTGATTTAATTACATCAACGCTCTCGACGTTCATCACGACTCTTTTCCTTATGATGTATACATATTTAATTGAGGTTGCCTTAGCAAAGGTGAGGTAGGTAGTTAAAGGTAAGGTTTTCCATAAATGGAAAAAAATATTTTCGCTTATCTATTTTGCGTAAAACGTTGAGGAAATAAAATAAAATTATTAATTGACCTTCCGGAGAGCTAAGCGTGCAACGTGTTCGTCCATGATAAAAGCTGCCCCGGGTTCGATTCCCGGTGAAGTTGTGAAATTACCTCAACCGATGAAGCACTTAAAAAATAACAAAATCATAAATATGTCATAGGGGGCGAGTTACCAACTGGCCATCGGTCTCAATACTTAACAGACAAACAGACATCTAAAGATCCGTTGCAAAAAATCATCGCTTATCTTCAGCACCAAGGATAACAGGTTTTTATATTTTTAGCCAAGTTTTCTCATTTTCCCACCCAGTTAATAGTCCAACTCTTAACGACTCCGTCGAAAAAAGTCATTTCCATGTACACCATAATACTCATGAATGCACGACGTGACCAATGCGTGAGATGTAAGCCAAGCAATGACTCATTTCTTTCTCTGGAAGCGTCCAAAAGCGCAGTTTAGACGCCCCGAGCAGTCACTTGCCGCTAACCCTGTTTCCGGCGAATATGCACGTCGTCTTTGTACTTAAAACACTGCTCTATCAAACAATAAACATTTGCTGCTGTTTTTATTTTACTGTAGAGTAAGAAATGAGCCTGATAGGTAAGAAAGGTTTCACTTGCACCAAGTGTTTCAAATGTTGACGGAAATTCAATGTATTTTGTTCTTTTGATTCTTACGGCTAACAAAAGGTAGAATTTAGATAAAACTGAATTACATCATAATCTATGAAAATAATGAAAGGAAATGTAAGTGATTAAATAGGTTAAGGGCTTTCTTCGTCTACCAAGAATAAACGTAAAAATAAACTCTTATTTATCAGGATTTTTACTCATATGCTTTCACAAGTAAACATGATATTCGACCAATATTTTAAATTCCTCTGATTCTTGAATTGCATTTGATTGAATTGAAGATGCACACAACTCTTTGGAATCTTTCACCTCATGAAAAACAATATGGCAGCTTCAAATCAGGTGAAAATCTCAATTTTCGACAAAGAAAATGAAATCGTATGAAAGAAACGCCATCTCGTTGTCAGTAATAAAAGCTAGAATCTTCAATGGAAGAGAAATTTTCTAGAGTTAATCATAAAATTTTAAATTATTTTACTCCTAATAGTACTATCGATAAACTGTGTAAGAGCTCCCCAGATAGAACGGACATGAAAAGAGTCTGACAGGACCGTGACTCGATCTCTCTATTGCCGATCAGTTATTAACAACTAATCTAGTTACCTAACAAACGAGTCCCGGACTTGTCAATTTTTTCATGTCCGTTCTTAGACCGCATAAGATATTAATTTTAAAACAGGAAAAAGACGAATAAAAACATTAAAAATCTGTATGCACGAATGTATTGGGCGGAACTTGTACTTGAAATTCCCATATAACAGATATTTAAAGTAAGCACACACAGGACATAATGGTCATAAAAAAAGTATTCTCTAAGATTGAGTAACAAAAATTTAGAAAATAAAGAAAAAAGAACACTTTTGTGGAACAAAAATTTCGACATAGAATGAACACAGAACAAACATTCTAGCGTAGGTGACACAGCCAAAAATGATGCTGAGATAAAAGGAATGATTTATTCAGGATTTAAAAGAAGTTAAAAAAATATCAGAAGCTATCACAGTATATAAAACATTTCAAAACATAAAAATTCGTTTTCTGTACAATGTAAAACAAATGTTATCATATGAGGAATAAAATAATACCTGAAAACAATACTTTTAAAACTTGAAAATTACCCATCATTCTCAATTTTTAGTAAAGCATGATATCGATCTCAATGGTATTAAAAATAATTAACAAATAAATTATAAAATTACTGAGGTCATCATTTCCTTACAACATAAAATTATCAGATACTTTATACTACTCAAAAAATATAAAAATTATCCTCGTATCATAGTTGACCATTAAATCTCTATTTTAGAATCAACTAACATACCGTAGAGTCAACTACTAACCGTATTGGATTAATGGTGAAAATATTCGTTTTCCTTAAGAGTAAATCCGAATATGAACAAATAAAGCTTTGAGGCGAACAAAAGTGGACTTTTCACGCAGGAACGGAGTAAGCTCCTTTTTAAATTGCTAAAATGGGTCGAAATTTCGGCATTTTACGGTCAATCGATAAGACAGGTATAATGTAAAGGTGGAAATAATCTTCCTAACTTACACGTCATCGCCGAAAATATCCTGAATAGTTTCGACGAAGAAAAACAACGAGCAACGGCTTAAAAGAGGGAAGAACTACGAAAAGACGTATTCCGAATTCGAGGGAGGAATATATACACAGGTGTTTGTACGTCTTCCGATGAATATCTAACCCGACGGACTTCTGCTCCACATAGGGCTCGCGATTTGCGTTTGGAGCGGCCCGCATGACGATTCGCCGAGACAGCGATTGCGAAAGGCGACGGAAGTGAAAAAATCTACGTTTGATAAGGGCAGCGGCTTTCGCCGTGAGAAGCGATTGTTAAAATGTCACCGAGAAGCGGCGACGCTCAAAGGAGTTTCTCCGGTTTTCCGGAGACCCCATTCGTTCGCTGTGATTATTCGGAGATGTGAAAGCAGAACTTCGATTAGCCGACTCTCGAGCTACGGATAAATGTAAGGAGAATTTATTTTACTCGATCTAATTCCGATTAAGAAGAGGGGTACAAAAAAGAAAAAGGATTCTATTTCAACGGATGTCCTAACAATGACAGCGATGACGATATACCATATTGTACATATGCGCATATTTAGGCATAATATATTTAATAAAGTGAAAGGAAGGCCGTAGTGTACTCATTCCACAGGTTTAAACTTACACTCATTAAGTACACTCCTGTATTCCTTTCATGTCATCGTGATGGAGTTTTAGAAAACTACGCCTTCCACCGTGAAATTTATTGTAATATATTTATGTAAGCGTATACGAGTATATGCGCGATAAATGTGTATATGTACAGTATTTTTATTAGTAGCGCTGAATCGGGAGTGATTAGTTAAATTATATATTAAAGTTAAAAATATGATGGAACACTTAGGGCGAAAATAAAACCGAACGAATCTCTTTAAAGCTTACGTTATACGTATAAGTATGTACATGAAATCATTTCAAACTAAACAAATAAACTCGAGACTAGGAAGAGAATGTTCTGCGATAAATGGGAATCAGTTATCTACGTTTTGCATTTGATACAGAACTCTTCGCAACCCAAGCAGAATTAGTAACTTCAAGAACTAAACTGTGGGAAGAAAGTAAGGACTAAGGATAAACTAAACAAAAACGATATTTTGTAAGTACAACTCTTTTGCAGAACAAGCGCCAATAATACTTAAAGAGATCTCTCCGGAAATCTGTACGGAATACCAATACCTATAAAAACTGCTGGAAAAAAAAGAAAATGGCATTTATGAAGTAAACTGAGCAACTAAGCACCAAGGATTTGGCAAACGAATGCTTTGCGAGAACTTCGTTTGCGATAAGACAGGTACATACATACGTACAAAATTACGAAATTACTATGGCAAACTGGTTACTTCCCATTACTAACCACTAAAATAAAGTGGTTCTATTAGGCAAGGTTTCTGTGAATGTTAGAATTTTGCAACTTATGGTTGGCTAACAAATGATTTATGAGAACCTATAGTGACATATAAGACATTAATGCGCAAAATATTTAAGGAAATACAACGGCAAACTGATTACTACCCACTCCTACTAACCACTAAAATAAAGTGGTTCTTCTTTGGCAAGGTTTAAGAGAATGGCAGAATATTGCAACTAACAGTAAATAGAATTACGACTTTCGAAGGGTTCGGCTGACGAATACGCTTTTCGAACGCATTATTCTCGGTAAAACCGTATGGAGGTAAAAGCAGTGATGGATGCCAATTTGATTCAAATAACTTTCCTTTATGGTAATTGAGTATGGATCGACAGAAGGCGATAGAGGAAAAGAGAGGGCAGTTAAACGGGTTAAGAGTGGGAGAAGAATAGGTATCGTCAAGATCAAACGCACAGATACATTAGAGAGTTAAAAATACATCTAAAGAATCCACATTAAGGTAGGGAATTTCGCGTAGAGGGATAATCAACAAGATCAACAGGACAATTTGCCAAGTAATGATATCAGTAGAAGGCAGTATGAAAGAAGATATCAGAGAGAGAGTGGTCAAGTTTTATAGGAGAAATTGCGATTTAACCTCAGATATAATACGTCTAAGAAAAAGGTATACCTAACTAAGCCAGTTAAGTATTAGTAGTAATGATTCGTTCGTGCCACTACATCTTAATGGATACGAAAGCTCCTAAGGTATGAGTAATGTTATACAGGGTGTCCCAAAAAGTAGTGATAATCGGAAAACCAGGGATAGAGCTCCTCTTGGGCTACCCGAGTCACCCCACTTTGGGCGCCCGCTTTTTATTTGTTTACAAGTAACGAATATTTTTGGTATTTTTTGAAATAAACTGTGACTTTCAGGACATTTTTCGACATGGAAACGTAAATAATTAAGATACAGAGTTATTTTTTTCTAGAATAATTAAATAGTTGCTTCAACTGACGCAAAAATATTTTTTTGTGTAAGCTGCTTCCCTTTGGTCAGAATGAAACTTCAAATTTCAACAACTGACATCATGAATTTGATCAAAATCTTGGTGGCCAATTAAAAGAAAAGAACTTCACTTAAAATATTTTTGATGAATGCTCTAAAAACTTGCCCAAGTCATTAACTACTTACCACAAAATTTTCATTGAGCTACCTTTACGGCAACATACTTAAAATCAGATTTAAAGCAAAGTAAGCCGAACGTTCCATTGTAACTCAAATTGGTCGTATTAATGTGTATACTTATATGTATACTACATACTTTGTAATACTCACGAGGGATATTGCTGTGGACTTCGCCTAGTAACTACGGCGAAGTGGTATTTTTCTTACCACCGGAGAGTGCTAAAGCGATGACAATTAGAAAAAAGTTTTGTAGTTTGGATAATTGAACACATTAATATCACCAATTTGAGTTACAATGAGGTGTTGATTCGTTCGTTAAAACTGAGAATATTCCATTTACTATATTTAAATTTAATTTGTATAATAGAACTGAGTAAGGCAGGGAATAAGGATAGGAAATAACACGTGAATCCGTGCTACTTAATCCTAAGGATATTTATCAGTTCTGTTGCTCCTCCGATTAAGGTTTCTCCTCGTGAAATGCTAACAAATGTGTTACTAATAGTGTCATTTTGATTCAAGTACGTGAACATGCTCCTCTAGTAGAATTCTGGCTTGAGGACAAGGGCAAACCACCTCACTCCTCATTCTGTCTTGTAAGCCTAATTCCCCTCTACCACCTTTTGATAGATAGCATTCAGGAGTGAGGGGGTGAGGTTCCAACCGGCTATCAGAATGATAACTTTACAGATGGTAATGATTAGGTAAATGATGATAGTTAATTATTCAAAGAATTCCGAGATGCCAATCAAAGACAATCGAGCCAATCAGACAAAGTTCGTAATTGCATATATGGCAAAAGAGCCCTTAAGTTGAACTGGATAAAAGAAGTTCTGAAATAACAAAGCCGTCAACATCAAGAAAACAAGTATCTCAGAGAATATTGTTGCCGCGAGTAAAAAATAGACCCTTCACAAATATTTACGGTAGCCCAACGCCGAATTCCTTCACTTTGCACTTGAAAAGTTTGCCCGGAGAACCCTTGTGTAACACTTGAGGCAAGATCAAAGGCCACGGCTCTTTCGAGACGATATTGAGATTCAAATCTCGACTGCTCACGCAAAAGTTCATTACACGACAGGGCAGATGCTTTCCCAGCCACCGTGATCCTCCAAGAATTTGCATATAATAGGGACTTGGACAACTTGGAAACTAGCGCGTAATACGGTGTGATAAGCGAAGGCAAGTGGAAGGCTATGTATGGAAGTGGAAGGCTATGCGCTGTAAATTGCTTTGACTTGTTGGAAAATGTCACCCCTGCAAAGCCAAGAATGTATGTACTCCCCTGAAATTGAGGACAGGTTTACCCGAGTATTTGTCAACACAAAAGAAAGGCTTTAAAAGAAAAGAAAGAAGAAAATTCAACAGCGTGACAACCTTTTAGGATTGATGAAACATTTTGAATATATAATACTTTATTACTTTGCAATTTTTCTTCTCATTTGCTTTCGGATCAGTTGATAATGCTGGAACGGATGGCTAAACAACTTAATTCCTGTTATTCCCCCAGGGTCAAATTTCTAAAAATCCGAGAACAATATCAAATAACTGCGATAGATGAAACCAACTGATCGAAAGGAGGCTACAAGTAACCTCGTAATAAATTACTTTTCCGGAGACTAAAATTTGAAACAAGAAAATATGACTAATTTTTCGTACCATGTTAAAATTTGGGAGTAAAATTGCCTACGTTTACTCCTCTCCTCTTAAAGAATAATAGAACATTTCTCATTCATTCCGACCAGAGGAAAATGGTTCCCCGTTTGCAACATTTTTCTCTGAATTGAATTTCTAAAATGAAATAATCTCCTCTGAGTTTTACAACAACAATGTAAAAAATTTTTATCATATAGTGGCATAAGCAGGAAATAAAAATATTAAAGACAATAACGGGAGTGATGTACAGAGAAAACACCAAGTTATACTTCAATGAAACATTTAAGTGTATTAAGCACATGTGCAACAGTTCCATAGGGGTCGCCAAATTGCAGCTCTCGAATCACAAACGTCTCTTTTAGTCCATGAATATTGTTCTGACTTAAGATTGAATGTAAATATATCACAATGGAGGACTCAAATTTTAATTTATTCATTTCTATTGTAAAATTTAACAGCAAAAAATGCGTTACGTGTACTCAGTATCTACGGGCCCACGTATATATAAGAGCAATCTCTATGAACGAATTTCATAATATTAACTATAGAGCCAAATCAGGAATACTACGTCGAAAATTGTACCTTAACTACTTAATCATCGGATTTACAAAAGAAATAAAGAAATTTCAAGCTCATAATTCACTCCCGAAACAGAGGATGGACAACTTTCAAATTATGTTTTGCCAAACAAATTTAAAAGTCACTTCTCTGAAACGTCAAAACATTTTTTATTTTCGGAAATGTTTTCACGGATCTCGCATATATATACACAATCAAGGTCATATGTTTCTCAGTAGTTTGCTTAGCCTTGCCCTAGGACACGAAATAGGAAATCTCAACACTACGGAGGCTGTAAATAGTGTTTCCACGCAAACAAATCGCTGGTCTTCACGCCGTAGAAACACGAAACAACCGACCGTTTTCGTGTTTGTAGACGGACATTCAGACGCTTCGAAAGGGAACACGTGGAATCGGACTTGAGTAACAGTAGCTGAGTGCGATAACACGGCGAGGCCCAGTCCAAGTCACGTCCTCCGAGAGTGGCCGCCATAAACGCAATTTCTTCCGCATAATATTCCGAGCGCATCCGTCCAAATCGGCGGCAAACCCCCATGCGAGAACCAACGGCGATAGGGTGAGGGAAAGATAACAGAGAACAGCAATATACGTGGTTTATAGAAGACCTACGAGAAAGGGGAGTTAGGAGTCGGACGGGCGCTCAGGAAGTATGCATTACTTATCGGGACGGATAATGGAAGAAAAGGGAAGTATTTGATAAACTGGTGAATAGGTATACGTAATTTTTTTAATAATATACAGTTAGAATATTGTTTTGAAGAAGTAAATGAATACGTTAAGTGTTGAGTTATAACTGAGAACTTTATGTAATTTTATGCACTGTATTGTTGACATGAGTTGTATTTAGGTTATACATGTAAGGAATGTATATAACCTATTCGGTATGTTATTCCTCCCACTCATAGGACTAATATAGTTAAATTATCTTTCCTCAATAGAACAATAGATCAATAGAAGGTATATTTGAGCCATTTCCTTCCCAAGTGCATACCTTCTAGGCGGAGTTAAATAATTGTAACATCTTTTAAATAAGTTCTTTTAATGTTTTCTTTTAATGAGATGGGATAATCTTTGTAAATTTTGTATTATTTATATGTTTTGACTTGTGTCAGAGGGAGGTTTTCCGAGGGGTTTCCCTCCCTCCGTGGGCAAATGCCTGTCAGGTATAGTGTTTACCCCTCAATTTAGACTGTATAATTAGATTAGGACTATCTATATATTGCTTGACCATATACGACTGTATGAATTTATGCCTGTTCTTCTGATTTATGGTGATCTTCTGTTCTGCTGCATAGGAAGTATCACCAGGAAGACCCGGGTTCGATGCACGGCGGTAAATATATCCCCCATATAAAATACATTGGGGTAGTACATTTTTTTATGCACTTATCGAAATGATAGGAAGTTCTTGCTTTGCTAGAGGACGACTTCACTAGGAAGACCCGGGTTTGATGCCGGACGGTAAATTGCAGGGAATTTTAAGAATATTTTCAATCCTTTTTTTTTATTTTGAACACCCTCTCGATATGATGCCGACTTGAAATTTCAGTTAAGCAACATTTTACTCGTATACGTATATACGAGTAAAAGTTGCTTGCATAATGCAAGCATATGTAATGTATTTATAATCTTTATTCATATGCCAAGTTTTGAGTTTCAATGTTATCGGGAAGGGGTTAAAAAAATCTTAAAAATCGTAGCAATTTCTAATTTTGAGACGCCTAGTGTCAAACCCAAGACCTAATGGCAGATGTAAATACACATAATAACTTGTTAGGATCTGATCTTATTTATTGCAAAGTTTGTGAAGTCCATATCATACCGGGAAGGTCGTGAAACAAGACTTTATTATCCCCCTCTGAAATGCATACGGCAAAGTAAATGGTTCTCTGGGATCGAACCATGGACGATCAAGGAATCATAAAACAGAGTATTTGAAATGTATCAATAATTTCTATCTATACGCCGAATTTCAAGTTTTTATATTATTGGGAAGGGGTTCAAAAAATTTAGGTAGTTATTTATTTGGTGTAATATCTGTACTGATGCTACATTTATAAAAGCGAATTCAAGCCGTTTTACATTTAGCTTCACTTTTGGAGATGCTTTATCTTAGTTAGGTGAATTTTTAGTTACTTTTTAGGTCCCAAGGAAAAACGGACTTTAAAAATGTCTGATGGGGCCGGGAATCGATTTGTTCCTAAAAACGTACTGGCGTACACGGTTAAGGCAGCCTCTCGGATAGAGGAACATCCCGGGTTCGATTCCCAGCCCCGTCAGATTTTTTTCAAGTCCGTTTTTCCTTGGGATTTTTTCTGGGTTCACGTCCAAAGTACCTTAACCCTTTCCTTACTTTTTAGGATACATTAAGCGATATTTAAAATAATAATCGGAATCTCTGCATACAGACCATTTCGAGAGTTCTTGGGCTCATATCAAGTAACCGGGACGGACAACAGAGGCATTGGAATACCCAAAAGCGTTGAATAAAAAAGGTGTTGGAAAGCGATCCTTCGTGGAAGAATCCCGCCCTCACCTTGGACGAGGGTAAAATTGGCAGAAATAGAGGGAAAGAGAGTCGAGGGGTGGACACGCGACGAAAGTGTGCTTAAGGAATTTTCCGAAGACAAAATGAGATTGGATGGAGGAAGGGAGATGCCTCCCCTGCGGCTTTCACCTTGTTGGTTTCTTAATGCAATTATTCCCAGTCTTAAAGGGAATGCATTTAATTGACTCCCAATCGGACGCCTGACTCTGGATGTCAACGGGTAAGGAGACATCTACAGCGGCTGAAAGAAACTCATTGTCAGCCGAAAAACGCGTCACCAGGACAAGAGCTTCAAAATGTCAACCTCCATGGTCAGAATGATTATGGTCGCCCCTACCATACTTGAACTTCCAATTTTCCGGGACCTCTTACATCGTCATAAAATAGTTGGCGTTTACAATTATTATTGAATATTATTCATCTTGAAGTGATATTTAAAGTGGTGGGAAAGAATTGTCAAATCGTAATAAAAAACACCATCCAAATTTCCCATCTAGTGTACGCCCTGAGGCGACCATCGCACTTGCTTACCGTCTGAACGTTAAGCTGGGTTGACACGGGGTCGAGTGCACGACCGGTAGCTCGACCAGCATGCACGACCTGCAAGTACGATGCACGACTCATGTCGTTCACACGGAATTGTCCCAACAGCATGCTCAGTCGAGTACGGAGTTACAACGAATGAATCTCGATCATTCGTGAATCTTTAGTTGGTTGGTATCCTCGCACACATCCACTTATGGACAATAACAGTAGAAGCATTAACAATAGACGAACATATAATACCATTCTCTAACAAATAACTGGTTAACCGGGATTCGAACCCAGGACCTTAATGTCTAAGAGCGCTAGCCTGGTATCATGCCAACAACCCCGCCACCGCGACCAAGTATTTAGCAGTTCAATTAAATTTATATTTTAAAAACACTCCTTTCCCCGATAAATTTCAACGCAATTCGTTCTATAAATCATCCTTTAGCACTCATTACGCGCAAGCTATTCGACTGGTTCGGTGGTGCAGCCTCCGACCTGGTGGAGGGTCAACGCATAGCTCCGGTAGGAGTCGTCCAAGTCCGTAGTTCGACCTATGGTTCTTAATTGACTCAGCACACGACAGATTTGGTCGTTGGTCGTGCATTCTACCTCGTGACGACCGGACTTTAGAGTTCAAATATTCCAAAAACCATGAATACATGAAGCCAAGAGGTATGTCCACCAGCAAGGAGTATGGAATAGTCGTGGTTGTCCCAGCTGTTGGCTTTCTTTTGGTTACCAACAGCAAGTGAAACCGTGTAAAGTCCAAACCCTTTGCTAGTGGACATCCTTCTTGGCTACCAGTATTGCGCCTTTTGGAGCATTTAAACTCTAATATTTACAGCAATGTAAATGATAAAAGTGAGGTTAACATTCTGTCTGCCTGTAGAGTATACAGCCCGAAGGCCAGTTAGTACCTCACCCCTTCTTACATAAGCTACTGCAGAGAGGAATGAGGTTCATTAGGCAGGATGAGGAGTGAGATAGTTTGTTTTCCTGAGCCAGAATGCTATAAGCGGAACATGTCCACGCAAGTGAAGCACAATATCTTTACGAGTAACACTTTTCTGGTCAGTCCATAAGGAGAGACCTTGATCATTGAGATTATTCTCTCATACCTCAGTAGCTTTCATTTCATCACAGCAATGATGAAGACTGCGGCAAAAATAAATAAAGTATTCATTTTTCTCTATCCTGTAACAAATGACCAATGAATATTTCCCATTCATCAGAATATGGTATGGTAGGAACATAAAATTCTGTAATAATTATAAATAATTTTACGGATTCATTCATTGTATTTTATATTGTTAGATTCATTCTTCCCTGATCATTTGATATTGTTGTATATTGTAAACATACTTATTATCATTATTTTTAAACATTAACCTTACAACGCTGCCATCAGACTTCTAAATGCGGCGGAAGAAAGTAAACGAATAATTGAATATCGTATTAACACAGTTGTGTTCTTTTTCCTTCCGTGCATATTTTAACCATCTAAATCCTGCACCGGGATTGTCAATATAATCCGCGAGCTTCTCGCCGACGCAACACGAATCACGTCCGCTCGAGCGGCTTGAGCTCATTGTTTACAAGGGATCGTAATTACTTCGTTTAAAGGACGAGTTTTTCCGCTCAAAATAATTTACAAGCCGACGAGGCTAATAAAACTTTGGGTGATAATTCTGCGATGTCGAAACACATTTTTCGCCCGAGGTGGCGAAAGATTCGATTTATGAGGGGGAGGGCAGTGCAGCGTGACTAATTACGGTGGAAACATTGCTCCGATTCATTGAATTAAAAAATAAGAAGTCTGGCCGTCAAAAGTTGCGTCACCTTTGAGGGGACTTGGGAAGGAATTCGAGGGGAAAATTCAGAAAAATAGCTTTCGGTACTCACCTCTGAATTTCTTCGGAGGGTTGTTGAGGTCTCCTGCTCCAGGACATACTACGCTACGGTCGTCTACCAGCCTGAAATGATAATAAATTTTATAAAAGAGAGGCTTACTCGTTCGGTAAAGAACATCCTCCAATGATTCATGCAATTAATTTCACTTAGAAAAACAGATAAATCCGTGAAGCAAACAGTCCATTTAGAGAGATGGGTTTACGAGGCATTTTTAAAGAGCAAAACGCAGTTAGTCACCATCAATGATATTTTATAAAATGTGTCCCTTACGTATACAATTCGAATGTATTTTCACGATTGAGAATGGAGACGTAGACTAACCGATTCCGGGACAGCCTTCAATATGCCCACATCTTGTATCATATTATTTCATGCATCAATTTGACAATTATTTTTGACATTAAATTAACTGTTTTTTAGGCTCCTTCAAGTGTGTTTTTCCCCACACAGTCGAGTGTTCGCCTTCTTCTACCTTCACTTGAGAAGATCGTTTTTTAAAAATCCAAATCATTTTGTACTTTTTGTATTTTTTATTATAACATTAAATTTAAAGATGTAATTTTAAAAATATATGCTGAAAAAATTGGAATTGGAATCGAATTTTCACTAAAAAAATAAACTCTTCATTTCCTAAATTTAAGAGTTTCGGAATGTAATGTAATATATTATTTATTTATCAAAAATAAAATTTACTAACTTAATAACTGCATCAATTCATTATAAATATACAACTGAAACTTGTAAATTTGTAGCAATTAGAATCGTATAAATAAACAAATAACTAAACAGACCGATGTTCCCCTTTCTCAAAATACATACAAAAAGTGGAAAAATGTCAAATAAACTTCAAAAGGCACCATTACAACGACTTGGTCTTCATAAAGAACTCCTAATTACCATTTAAATTTAAAAATAAAACTTAAAGAAGAAAAACGAAACGAAAAAGAGAAATTATCGGGGAATCGCATTACATTCAACAGAGTATAGCAAATTACTGAAAGAACATTTTAGAGTTGTAATTAGAATCCTTTACGACCTGAGGGTTTAAGAAAACAATACAAAATGCTACCAAACTGGCACTACAAATCGAATCTTTGATACACAACAAAGATCGATATCGGATATTGTTTCCCTTTCGATCAATGGAAGTCCATTTCCTGCAACCAATAAGTATCAGAGAACGTTGCCTCAGAAAGTTCAACATTTCTTTTTATCAAATATGAATTCCAGGCATCTTGATCAACAGGTCAAGGATAAATTGAGCAGGCAATGCACTTAAAGTGCCTGTCCTTGACTTCTAACATCAGGTCCATTAAATAAATTGACGCTGCTGGCGAAACGTCTGACTCTAATAACGCAACAAATAGTTTTGCGCATCCCTTACCGAGAAACCGTTCAAAAACACACAGTAAACACACCAGAAATGTATTTAAAATAAATCCCAAAACACCAGTTACATGAAACATGACACAAAATATGCTGAGCACTCAGAAAGCCTAATGATTTTCCAAAGCAAGTAATTACAAGTTTAACGAGATTCAGTTACAGTTTTCGAGAGATTCCTCGTAAGTACGACAAAGGAGGGGACGCTGCATCCTCTCAAATATCTGCTTAATTAGCGAAGTCTCCCATAATATGTGGCTTTGCGCTACTTCTGCCCATTCGTTTAAAAGCTACTACGTAAGCGAGAATTCCGCGAACATAAGTCAATTTCTTGAACTGAGCTTTCCCACGAACTCAATGACCTCACCTGAGTAATGAGATGCCCTTGAAAATGGGATTTCATTCAACTGATACAATATATACAGTTTTACGGCGAAGTAAGTAAACAACAGACGATAGGAAAAGCCGCACCGTGATGTTTATACTTATAACAAATTTCCGCGATACTTTACGGTTTAATCAGAAAATATATAAAATATGCGCGTGCTGAAATACTCGAGAAGAAAACTTTGAATGTAAATTGAACATAAAAAGGTACCAGATCCTACTAACAATGAGAGAATCTAACGAATAAGATAACACAACAATACAGATTAAGGGTCAACTTTGTGGTACTTATTAACTTGTAAAAAATCCATCGTGAACAAACTTTTATTAGACCACTATTTATTATCAGAATAACATGACCCAGGTTTTGTAGCGTCGCTACATCTTCAGGTGACAAATTAAATTAAATTAGATTTTTTAATTTGTCACCTGAAGATGTAGCGACGCTACGAAACCTGAGTCATGTTATTCTGATAATAAATAGTGGTCTAATAAAAGTTTGTTCACCATGGATTTTTTACACTTTGTAAAGGCATAGACTTCGATACAACTAAGCGGAAGCTTACAATATCTTCAAACGTCTTTCAAAGAATCATCACAAGTATTATTACTACGGCATATCAAATTAATATCACTACTATTTATACTCAGCGTGCAGACTAATAGTGATATACTCGAGGTGTTTTCATTGTTTTCGTCGACATCGCTATTATTGAATTGTCACGATTGCATTGATACGATTGCATGATTACGAAAATTAACGCACCACCGGTCGTTAGGATCGCTAGGGAGGTGGTGCGTTAATTTTGGCCAGGACTGTACATATTTTAATCCGTATTCCAGCTTGAGATTACGGCAGTGAGATTTGTTACCCTTTCATGAACTCTGATCTGTTGTTATTCCATTAGCATTGAATTATATACTTCCCAAGCGATTTTTATATTTTTCTCTAAATATCAATTCAATTTCTCTCGAAATAACACCCTTTACTAGGCGTTCGTTATATTTTGCCGATTTTTGTGGGTGGAGAGAAAGATGCGTTTTTAAATGAGGTCAGTAATGAATATCGCCATAAGGATGAGGAGATTAACTAAATTTACATGAGGGTTAAAATTAACGATCCTCTAGAAGTGTTACGTAACTGATAATACTTCGCAACCATAAACAAGAGAATGAAACACCAAACAATTGGGCAGCGGACATTTTTATAGTATACCCTCTTGTTTTGAATAGGAAAGAATTGGTACAAAGATTGAGTAACTCAAAAATCTATCCTTCCGTAATCATTAGGTAACAAGAACTGCACAGGTAATAAATAATCCTACGTGAGGATAAAAAACGAGTTTAAATTTATGTATTTTAGTTCAATCTAGCACGCTAGGGGTGGGAGCTTACCAAATATTTGTTTACATATCTGTACATATACATGTCTACATATTTGTCAAATTCAAAAATATCACCCTTTTACTCGGAATAAAGGGTACTTGGCGAGAATATTCTCAAGAGCTCACGACGTGCATGATAACTCGTTTACTCGCTGGGTGAGAAGATAATTTCTAATTTTTCACAACGAACTTGCGTCAGCATGGAGTAGGAAATCAAAATATGCCGACATCACTGGAGAATCCGTACAACATATACCCAGAGCGAAAGGTGAGAATCAAAAAACTGTAAAAAGTGACGGCACTTTGCAGTCAACAACGCCGCCGATTTGTGCGGTTCGGAAAATCTTTACATAACGAGGATCGAAAGGGCTTGCAAGTGGTTATGAAATAGAGAAAAGTACGATATTCAGCTTTATCCTTTCTCGGAGCATAAATCAAATTAGCGGATCGGCAAATTCATTAAAAGATGTAAATGAATAAGTATTGGACAGTAAATAAATAAAAGATGATTAGAAATTACCAATATCGATATCACGAATGAAATTTGCATTTTTATTACCAAAAGTTTGTTTACAATTGGATCAAACAGAATAATTTTAAAATAAGTAGTGAAAAATGTCCCTATCATAATTAACTCCAATTTTAACTGCTTCTAGTCATTTTAGGCATAAAACTTAACTTTCGTCGATTCACAGTGTCCCAGTGAATTTAATATTAAGATAATTACCCAAGTTTTTTTTTCTTTTTCTGAAGTATGAATAATTTCTGGCAGACCATTGATAACGATATAAAGATATAAACATCGTAAAATTTCTTTTAAATTAACTGATTCAGATTGATATAAAAAAATATGGTTTCGATTCATTGGTACTTGAACCCTGGACCTAAGCGGTACTACGACCTCACAAAGTGCAACCGAGGTCGATATAACGTCATCTTCAATTTAATATCATCATTAAAAGAGAAGTCGCATTAAGAATGGATTTACATTAACTCTCAGATTCAAATACCGGAAACGAGCAGAAGTTTCCAGCCTTCGGCAATATACATTCTTGTGGCATCGCGTACGGTAGGCCTTCCAAATAAGAACTTCCGCCTCTGGGAGCTAACATTCCTGCTTCGTCATCGCACAACTGGGAAATGCTTCGACTAACGCTGTTTATATAGAGGGAATATAAATAGTTAACGGATATTTTAAAGCGCACTCAGGGAGTGGATAAACACCCACCGAAATCGTTTTCCTGCGGAAGTGAAATACGCTTGGATAATTCGAACTTCTACAATCCAAAATCGGCTTCAATTCGAACAAATTTTTCGGTCCGTAGCAGTTACTATCCAAACAATGATGAAAAATTATGGTAAATTCTAATTTTGTTGTCCTTAATTCAAATTGTAACTACCAAGAGTAATTTCACGACGCAAATTCCCAATTAAGCTGCAGGCGGCGTTTAAAGCAGTTGAAAGTCTTAATGCTGTCAGTGAAACCCCTTTCAGGTTTATAAATTAACTAGAATCTTATATTATTACCGAGAGATTTGAATCGAGGTAGTAAATTGAAAAAAACTGACTTTTATGAGACCTTTTAAGTGTAGTTTCTATCAAAAGACTCATACTTAACAATGAAGTTGGAACAATTTAATTTGCTTTTCAGTTTAATTTTAATCATTTACAATCGTTCGATTTTCAATAAAACAATTAAAACAAGATATGACCGGTTAATTTGAAAAATAATACATACGTTTATTATAATGAAGCGTGTTTTTCGCCCTTAACAAGAAACTTCATTAATTCGAAGTTTCGGGTACTTTCTAATTTGTTACTTGGTCCCTTCAGGTTCGACTTACCTTCTCTTGTTCTGCTGTATCTAATACAAATTTAGATTGTCATGAATAGATTAGCAAGCTGTGAACAAAACAATATCAGCATTTTCCTAAACTTCATTCTCTTCGCTTTAAATATAGACTTAAAAATTAGATCAGAATAACGTCATCCGTCTAGTAGAGGCATAACTGAGGTGAGGTCATCGGTCAATTTATAATACGAGTAAAATGTTGCTTGCATTCTGCAAGCATATCGATAACACTAATTTCAAGTCGGCATCCTATCGAGGGGGTCCTCAAAATAAATAATGGATTGATAATATTCTTAAAATTGGCTGCAATTTAACCGTCCGGCATCGAACCCGGGTCTTCCTGATGATACTATGAAGCACAATAGAAGATCACCGTCTCTAACTATGTGTGAAAATTCAAGCAGAAATATATGTTCAACTACCTCAAACGACGTCGTACTTTTCCCTTACATTCCTTAAGTGAGAAATTATAATGTGCTCGGGCATCGAACCATAAAGCATGGTCGTATGTAACTCTTTTTCTTAAACCGAGTTTTAATATACATCTTCTAGCTAAGCGAGAACTTCCTATCATTTCGATAAGTGCATCAAAAAAAATAATGAAAAAATACCTCAATGCATTTTAAAGGGCAGATATTTCTATATACGAGTAAAATGTAGATTGCATACTACAAGCAGATCGACAACACTAATTTCATGTCGGCATCATATCGGGACGGTCCTCAAAAGAAAAAAAAAGGATTGAAAATAATCTTAAAACTCGCTTTAATTTAATCGTCTGGCATCGAACCCGGGTCTTTCTGGAGATACTTCCTATGTAGCACAACAGAAAATCACCACCTCTAACTATGTGTGAAAATTCAGGCAGAAATGCCTGAATTTCCTATCATTTCGAAAAGTGCATCAAAAAAAATAATGAAAATCTACCTCAATGTATTTTAAACGGCCGATTTTTGCATCGTCCTAGCATCGAACCCAGGATATTTTCCGTTAAAGTCATTTATGTTTTCGATAGATAATGACCATATATATAGGCTCCTTGAGTTTTGATTCTCTACATATCCGGGAAGTATGTTTTAAAAATTCCCGAAAATTAAAGCAATGCATTTAAACGGGAAAAAACGGGACTTTGGGGTCCTCTGGAATAGAACCCATGACACTGAGGTTCAAAATCGCAATTTTTCTGGCGGTTGTACGTTATGGCTAATACGTGGTAAAAAGTTCGAGTCAATGACGCTAGTAGTTTAGCCTGTGAATTAGTATCCTATCTGGGTATCTGGGTATATACATGAAGGAATCCGGAGAAGCATCTATATATAACGAGTAAAATGTAGCTTGCATACTGCAAGCAGATCGACAACACTAATTTTATATCGGCATCATATCGGGTCGGTCCTTAATAGAAAAAAAAGGATTGAAATATTTCTTCAAATTCGCTGAAATTTCATCGTCTGGCAATGAACCCGGGTCTCTCTGGTGAACTTACTATGCAGCACAATAGAAGATCACCGATTCTAACTATGTGTAAAAATTTAAGCAGAAATATTTGGCTACAACTGCCTCAAAAGACGTTTTAATTTTCACGAATGTAAATGGCTCTCTGGATTCGAACCAAGGACGATCTTGGAAATCTAAAACATGTTTCTAAAAGTTATTTATGATCTCTATCTATATGCTAAATTTCAAGTTTCTATATTGTTGGGAAAGGTTTGAAAATAATTCCTGAAAATCGGATCAATTTCTGAATGCAGAGACACCTGGTGTCGAAGCCAGGAAATACTGTAAGCTGTGAATGCAAAGTTTGATTTGTAAGGACTGGCTTTTCTATCATGCAAAGTTTGATGTAGATAGCATGCCGGGAAGTACCTTAATTTTGTTTCCGTTATCTCCGTAAGAAATGCATTGAGAAGTGCAAATGGCCCTCTGGGATCGAACCAAGGACCATCAGCGAACATCTAAAATTTGATTATGATATATATTCATGATATCTATCGACGTGCCGAGTTTCAAGTATCCATGTTATTGGGAAAGGATCCAAAAAAAATCTTAAAAATCGCCGCAATGCATTTTAAACGGCCGATTTTTGCACCGACCTAGCATCGAACCATGGACAAAATTCGAAGATGTCTTTTTGATTTTCGTTGGATATGCACGGCTTCTAGCGGTCCCTCGAATTTCAATTCTTTCCTTCTCCGGAAAGGGCCTCAAAAAAATTTTGGAAAATCCCCGCCATGTATTCTTATGGGGAAAATCGCGACTTTGGGTCCTTCTGGAATCGAACCCATGGCGCCGAGGTTCAAAATCACATTTTTTCTGGCGGTTACACGTTATGGCCAAAACGTCGTAAAAATTTCAAGTCAATCACGCTTGTGGTTTAGGCTGTGAATTAGTATCCTATCTATCTATCTATATAGGTATATACATGAATGAATCCGGAGAAGCATCTATATATAATAGATAGATAAAAGATAAAATAGTGTGTGGGAGTGTGTGTTTGTGTGTGTGTGCGTGTTCACCAAGACTCGAGAACTGAGAGTCGCAAAACTTTGAATTTTTCTACATTATTAAAAGTTGACCCCGCGCAGAGTATAAGCTACTTTTTATTTCCCTAAAGTCCACGGTTCGAGCCCAGACGGGTCAAAACATTTTCATAAGAAATACACGTAAAGTTCATTTTTTTCCGTTGCAGGGTTCATTTCTTTTTCAAAATTAAATTAGAAATAATAATCTTATATAGTCGAATAAAGCACCAAAAGAAGAAGAATAGAATAAAGATTCATATTTTGGTCGTGGAATATCGTTTGCGACTAGAAATTGCGAACAATTTAATAACATACGTGAATATCTTATCTAAATTATGAGGTTATAAACAACCCATTCTCTTGACGATCAAGGCGATTGTTGAGTCCGAGTATTCATCCGTAAGAACAGATTTAGAATTTATGCCAGCTTAAAATCAATACCAAGAATAAGTTAATATTAGAGTTTTAATATGAAGAGGAAGAAATTAAAGGGGATATCATCATTTGCAGTTATGACTGATATGTTGTGAAGAATCGCGCGTACTAACATAAGAGTATTTAAGAAATTTTTCAAATTTAAGCGTCTGTAGCAACCAAATTTTATTTATATTAACGTAATTGCTTACTGACCATTCGGTGGAATAAATAGGTTTTATAGTAGTTTGTTGCATGAAATTGCTTTCCCTCGATCAATTCAACTGAATGTGTCCAGGGAAGTTGCGGATGTTTTTAATATAATATTCTGAAATAAGTATTACATCTAATCAATTTATATCGATAAATATTAAGTGATTGACGAAAATGGATTTAGTGAATTTCGTAAGGATTTCCCAGATCCAGTTTATTTAATCTTTTAGAAGTTTAACAGCGTGTTGGATAGTTGTAGCAAATCTCCAACATCGTCTTCCTTGATCAAAACGGTAAAGTAAGTTTTGTTATATGCAGAATGCAAAAGTTACAAACAAGTACATTGTGGTTTTTCTAAGAGCTTCTTCATATACATTTGCTATCTTTCTGTTATTGGTGTTTAATCACTGTATCTATTTTGACATTTTGATAGCATTTGTGCTATTTAATCCAGCTCCATTTTAGCATTGGGGTACTAGTCAGCTCCATAATAAACTTACTTTCCGTAAAGAATATACATCGGTTGTTTTAAAGTGATATCTATTATATATCGACGCTTCTCCAGATATCTATTATACGAGTAAAATGTTGCTTGCATACTGCAAGCAGATCGACAACACTAATTACATATAGGCATCACATCGGGACGGTCCTCAAAAAAAAAAAAAAGGATTGAAATTATTCTTAAAATTCACTGACATTTCATCGTCTGGCATCGAACCTGGGTCTTCCTGGTGAACTTACTATGCACCACAATAGAAAATCACCATATCTAACTATGTGTGAAAATTCAAGGAGAAATATTGACTGCAACAGCCTCAAACGACGTTCTACTCTTCACGAATGTAAATGGCTCTAATGGAACGTATATACCGAATTTCAAGTTTCTATATTATTGGAAAAGCGTTCGAAATAATTCTTAAAAATCGGATCAGTTACTGATTTTTGAGACGCCTGGTTCGAACCCAGGAATAAATTGGTAGCTGTGACTGCAAAGCATGATTTTTAAGGACTTGATCTTATTAAATGCAAAGCTTGAAGTCGATAGCATGCCGGGAAGTACCTAAAATTTGTTTCCGTTAACTCCATAAGTAATGCATTGAGGAATGTAAATGGCCCTCTGGGATCGAACCAAGGACCATCAGCGAATACGAAAAATTTGATTATGAAATATATTTATGATATCTAACCTCAGGCCGAATTTCAAGTTTCCATTCATTCGGAAAAGGGTCCAAAACAAATCTCAAAAATCGCCACAATGCATTTTAAACGGCCGATTTTTGCCCCGCCCTAGCATCGAACCATGGACAATATTCGTAGATGACTTTCTGATTTTCGTTAGATATACACGTCTTCTAGCGATCCCTCGAATTTCAACTCTCTACTTTTCCGGGAAGTGCCTCAAAAATATATTCGAAAATCCCTTCCATGTATTCTTATGAAGAAAATCGCGACTTTGGGGCCTTCTGGAATTGAACCCATGACACACAGGTTCAAAGTCGGATTCTTTTCTGGAGGTTACACGGTATGGCCAATACGTCGTAAAAATTTCAAATCGGTGGAACTAGTGGAACATGGTTAGAATTTTTATCCCCTATGAAAAAATGTATATATAGGTATATCCGGAGAAGCGTCTATATATAATAGATAGGTACATCCGGAGAAACGTCTATCTCTATTATATATATATACCAGTAAAATGTAGCTTGCATACTGCAAGCAGATCGACAACACTAATTTCATATCGGCATTATATCGCAACGGTCCTCATAAAAAAAGGATTAAAAATATTCTTAAAATTCGCTTAAATTTAATCGTCTGGCATCGAACCAGGGTCTTTCTGGTGAACTTACTATGCAGCACATCAGAAAAACACCTTCTCTAACTACGTGTGAAAATTCAGGCAGATATATTGGCTGCAACTGCCTCAAACAAAGTCCTACTTTTCACGAATGTGCTCTCTGGATTCGAACCAAGGACGATCATTGAAATCTAAAACATGTTTTCGAAATTTATCTATTATTTCTATCTATGTACCGAATTTCAAATTTTAATATTAAAGGGAAGGGGTTCAAAATAATTCTTAAAAATCGGATCAGTTAATGATTGTGGAGACGCCTGGTGTCGAACTCAGGTCACATTGGTATCTGTGATTGCACAGTTTGATTTGCAGGGACTTCATCTTACTGTATGCAAAGTTTGAAGTCGATATCATGCCGGGAAGTACATAAAATTTGTTTCCGTTATCTCCATAGAAATGCATTGAGGAATTTAAATGGCCCTCTGGGATCGAAACAAGGGAACATGGTTAGAATTTTGATCCCCTATGAATGAAAGAATGAAACTTGAAATTCGGTACATAGATATAAAGAATAGATAAATTTCGAAATCAAGTTTTAGATTTCCTTGATCGTCCTTGGTTCGAACCCAGAGATCCATTACATTCGTGAAAAGTAGAACGTCGTTTGAGGCAGTTGCAGCCAATATTTCTGCTTGAATTTTCACACATAGTTAGAGATGGTGATCTTTTAATGTGTTGCATAGAAGGGATCACCAGAAAGACCCGGGTTCGATGCTGGTTAGTAAATTGGTTAGTAAACACATTGGGATAGTATTTCCTTATTTCTTTCATACACTTATCGAAATAATATTTAGTTCTGGCTTAGATAGAAGATGTACATGAAGACTCGGCTTAATAAAAAAATTTAAGTAAGACCATGCTTTTCCTGGGTTCGATGTCAGAGCACATTAACATTTCTCAAATAAGGAATATTAGTGAAAAGTAGGACGTCGTTTGAGGCAGTTGCAGTGAATCTTTCTACTTGAATTTTCACACATAGTTAGAGATGGTGATCTTCTGTTGTGCTGCATAGTTAGTTTAGCAGGAAGACCCGGGTGCGATGCCAGACGATTAAATTGCAAGAAATTTTAAGAATATTTTCAATCCTTCTGTTTTCTTTTAAGGACCGCAGCGATACGATGCCGACTTGTAATTAGTGCTGTCGATCTGCTTGCAGTATGCAAGCTACATTTTACCCGTATAATATAATTCTGTTGTGTTTAATCATTGTTTCCGATATCCATTTGTGCCTTTCTGAAAACGTCTCTTTAAATGAGGGCCTGACGTGATCTTCGAATAAATTTTTCATAATCTTTAAACGATTGTTGTCTCCATCCAAGAAATTGTTCGTTCATAGGATATGAGATTGAATATTAAGTCGAGGTGACTTAATCTTGACTTTCTTTTCTTTGTTTATTGGTTTGGAAATATTTTCTCAATCGAAAAATTTGTTCATTCAAAAGATATGAGATTAAATATTGAGTTGAAGTTACTTTGTAGACTTAATTATTACTTTTCCCTTTCTTTATTGCTTTTAAAAGTATTTTATCCTGGCATTTGCTTTCTACTTAAAATTATGAGGCATGAGTTACGAACTAGGCTAAAACAATAGTATTTATCGATTTAAATTAACCGATGAGAATCAACGGGCACCACAGCTAGTACCCTATAAATCACAGGGGGAGTTACCGTCAGAAAAGTGAAGCCAAAAATAACGCAACCCGCAGCGCGCTGGAGTGAACTTTTCGCCGGCTCCCCTTTAACTACATACATGTATTTTTGGGGTTTTATTTTCCTCTCATACGGGACTCAGGAGCTTGTCTCACCTATGACATGGACTCATATAGTTTAAATGAACCTTTTACTTAACGATCATGTTCGATTTTTTTCTCAAAGTCCTCTTGATTCCTTTCATTATGGAAAATAAAACATGCCTGCAATGTAAACTGCTCGGATGCCGGTGTCGCCTAATAGAGCGATACAGAGAACGAATCTTCTGCCAACCTCCCGCAAACTGCATTAAAACCTCGATGATTATTCTAATGTTAATTTTATGTATATTCTAATGCATGAATCCGTCTCAGTTTTTAATTGATCAATACCAAGTATGACATAAAAATTCCTTAATAATCATTTACCGCAATGAAATAAAGCTACTATATAATATCTTATAATAACTTTCCAGAGTAACTAGAGATTTTCCTCTTGTGCAAATGTTTGTTCTAATTCGTAATTTGGGCTCAATGCAATAGAAGTTGTCAAAATGACGAATACGAAAACTTTTATACCATGCAAGACCTGTAAGTGCAGCTGAGAGCACAATGAAATGTTCATTAAATCGCCGTGGCTTAATACCGATGTTCGTTCTGATTCATGGAGTTCAGATAATGAATGAAATAATAAAATTGAGGAAGATGCATACATTCTAGTTTCGGAACATTTTGTGGGGGCAGCTGTTCAGGCAGCCTAATGCACAGCAATTGACCATTGAAAAAGGCACCTACTTATTTACCTATAGATCGTTTAGAAACGCGAAAATAATAAAATTGCTTCGTGTTACACATTGCTCAAACTACATTTTGTTCCAAAACGTTCGAATCACTCAATCAAACCTTGATAACCGTGTAATCAAAGCCGCAAAATCAAGAAAAAAAGAATGTATTGGAATAGGGATATACAAAAAGTTCACACCAGCATGGCTAAATTCGCAATCCGCCCTTTTTTTGGCTTCAATTTTGAGCTCTAGAGGGAGATAGCAATGCTACCCCTGTGCTATAAATGGAACGCCGCATTTCCTCATATCAGACATATAATAGTTTTAAATGGAGGATAATTTTCTTTCGGATTACTCTCAAATAGAAAATCGAACTCAATCTGACTTGCTGTCATTACTGCATTCCAGCTAGAAAACCACCACAACATGAGACAGACATGGACAGAAATTAATCGAAAAGTCGAAGCAGGGAATTATTTCAGACTTTGGAAAGGAAGGGATAAACTATCCAATAAACAGCGATGGACTTTTTTGCGCTAAAACCAACTAAACATAATTTAATCAACTTCTCAATGAGGCCATTCCCACGACGTCGCAGAGAGCAAAACAATTCTTTGAAAGTAAAGCCGCTCGCGAATAAATGGTTACTCTGACGACTGAAACAGTATTGCTTTCGAGAGGAAGCCTTAAGAATACGATAAACTCTGAGAGAATAATTCTCGACGATTTACAATGTCCACCTGAATCCTTTACGCGAAAACAACGAGATTCGGTGGTATATACTACGTGCTGGTCTGAGAAACGATAGCTTTGACACAGAAGAATTAACTGTGTTGCTAACATATCTCCCCGAGTCTTACATTGAAGGGACTGCAGTAAAAAGTTTAACACCACATCGTAAATGTGAAATGGTGATATCGCTTAGAAGGTTTTCAAAACTAGGCTACGAATAAACGATATCCTCAAAGCGTAACTCAAAGTTCATTTATCATTTCATTCATAAACGTACTCCTACGTAAACACTGCACAAAAATGAAGAATTAAAAATATGTATTTCATTACTGTGGTCATTACAAGAGAGATTATCGGAGGAGCCATTTTAGAAATGCCCTCCTCACCTGACAACAGCCTTCCCTGAAACACACTAGAGGGCATATTTGTATAACTCCCTTAACATTCACAATACTAGCATCGCAAACAAGAAGAAAATTTTAAGTTTGCGAAAAGGTTATAAATTTAAAATAAAGCATCAATTGCAGGGCATTAAAATATCAATAACCCAGATAAAAAATTCAATGGGCAAGCGAAATCAAAAAAATAATCGTGTACCTATTAAATATCTAAGTTGATCATATTAGGCTAAATAAATCTCATTCATAAGAAATTATAAGAAGTCCAACACTATCCCGATTGCTTTATTCTCAACAGGTACTCGTAGGAGTATAAATAACCAACGAAGATTTTTATATTTGATGCGTAAAGTTGTATGGAGTATGCGACTAGAGCAGGTAGAATCCAAGTGTTCTCAATCATCGACTACCTAAGCTATGAGAAATGATCAGGAGCACAGGCAAGATGGGGAGTGACGCAATCAGCTTAAGCAGCGAGAATTCCACATACGAATGAGATTTACTGGCAGGAAGAGGAGTGAAGGAGGAGTAGATCTTTCCCCGCCAGAACGTAAGGAGTGGAAAAATCATCGTATGCACCGCACAATGAGCCCACAAAACACATTTTCTAGTCATTCAAAAGGAATGAACAGGATGACTGAAATTCTAACGCAAGACCTGAGTAACTTTAACATTATTGTAGAGATGAACAAGGCAGACAAAAGTGATTGAAAGATACCATTTCCTCTTCTCATACCTCATATTATATTTCCTCGTCTTATACTGGAGACAAACGCAAAATTTCCATTCATACAGATATGGCTTTTCTTCAACATTTCGTCTTTTCCTTGGAATATTCAGCGACAGATTCATTTTTATAAAAAAATCGTTAGAATTTTCATAATCACTCTAAAACTAAAATGCAACCTAAGTTTTAAAATTTTCAATGGGAATTGAAGAAGTGCTTTTCGACTCCGATTCGGTGGCGCCTACGCAAAGGATGGTGAGGAAAGCGATAGTGAGATCAATGATAACTAATGTTTAAATCAAAAGACATTGGTTAAAAAAAATCCCAACTCGTTCATAATCCTCGTTCCTCGTTCTTGAATGTATCACTTTCTTATTTTTATTTCAATTATGATAATATTCAATCTCGTTTAAATAACACAATGATATCCGGAATCACTTTTACTCAATGCTGAGTGTTTTCAGAATCAATTTTCGCCAACTTTACTTTCCATGCAAAAGTCGTAACAGCGTGCGCCATTCTCTCGTAAGAAATACACATAAGAAACACATGTGTCTTCACATCGTCGGACAGAGTATAGCAAGAAGAATGAGTGTTTGCGAAAGAACGATTTTGAACAAGGGTAGTGATCGAACTCTCGATAATATGAATGGAAAGACGGACGTTAGGCTCCACTGTATCGCAATGGGGAAGTATAAACAGATTGCTCCGAAGGAAGCCACTGACGTAGATAAAGAGCTTTTTACGTCATCGAACCAACGCCATTACAATAGATTCTCGAATTATGCGTATGAACGACGAAAGTGAAGGCGAAAAATGAACCTGTCACTATCTAAAACACGAAGCGAGATAAAAATCAATTCATCGAGGGAAAAATCGCGTTATTAATATAGTAGAAAATTGAACGAGGAAAGCCTTTTTTTAATATTGGTTAACGTCTAGAGGCTTATAATCTTTCTATACCTTCTAGGTTTTGCCTTGCATGGGATATCATATGAGAGATTATTTGCAAAGTTAACTGAAACGAAAAGCTTTAGTTATCTTACCAATAAAGTGAAACTTAACATTCATTCATAACTGCTAGATTACATATATCGTCTCCATTATCTTCATCATCCGTTCGTATAAACTCGATAGCTGGTTGTATCCTCAAACCCTACACCATTAGCTACATAAATCTTTAGTATAGGTATGGGACGACTACCTTAGTGAGTGATATGCCGCTGAATTTCTCACTGAACTATCTTATAAGCGGAAACGGCCACCTGACTGATGCAAAATGACTGAATGAATGCATTCACTTAATCTTTTTATAACATTGGATAAAGGGTGACCAAAATGAATGTTGTTAATCGAAATAACTCGTAACTTGGTAGTTTGAGCAATAAATGGGACAGCCAAGAGCAATACTAAGCAAAAATAAATGAGGAGTTTCATCTATCACAGGATATAAAAAATCCGTATTTACTCCAACCATCAAGGTATTGTAGCAGGAACTATCTTTATCAAAATTACTACCAATTTCCGAATAATTGTCGTAAATTAATGAGTCAATCTGGTCTAAATACCGTCCAAAAAATTCGAGTAAGAAAATACCGAGATTACTGTACTATTCACTTATAATGGATGCATATATCTAAGCTAATTAAGAAAAAATCAATGGAAAGGAACTTCGGTAAAAGAAGGAAGATATGACCACCACTATTATTGGCTAAAATATATAAAGCTTAAAATAGCGTATTCCGTGAAGCGAGGAAAAAGTTAACTCTTGACCTTTTCATAAATGGGGTGAACAATGGCGAGAGTGAATTAATTTCATAACAACGTTGATTGTACATGAGATACCGACATCATTAAAATTAATGAGACAACTATAAAGTGGCCAAAAATATGAAACAATTCGAGATGAGAAAACTGGTATTGATTTTCGCCTGAAACTAAGGTCAAATGAATGCATTTACGGCCACTGATGGCTGCAACAGTCACGATAAAGGACTCCTAAAAACCATCAAATAAAGACTTACGATTTCTTATACGTATTTTATTCTCAATGAGGGCATCTTCAGAGAAAGTTGGTGAGACAGTGACACTGAACGATACTGAATGAATGTATGTTTTTTATAAGATATCGTTAGTCTGTATTTAATTTTTTGGGGAGTACTTCATATTATATTGTGACTGAAGTGTAATAATATGCTGAAAATTAGCCCTCGGGTAAAACAAATAAAACATAATTCCAATATTAGTTATTCCCTTCGATGAAAATTTTACCTCATCTTTGGCCACTACTTACACTTTCGGAAATCCTCACAAAGCCTCGAACTTTTAAATAGGGCACTTCGACGACGAAACAAATATTTCTCCAAAAAAATCGAGTCGGGAGAGGAAAATCAAACCTTGAAAGCGAGAGGAGTGATGCTGTCCTTTAATTATTTACGATCCGCGGAGACGAAAAACTGGAAAGACAACGAGGCTTAAGTGGCCTAAAAAAGGAAGTTAATTACCTTCGGCTCAATCAAATAACCCAGAGTGCTTCCTCGACGAGGAGGACAATAAAGGCGATTGCCCATGACGGTCGGAATAATTACGCCGTAAGTCTCGGGGGCCCCACGTACAGAGAGCCCAAGTGCGGATCAACCGCAGCAAACCCAATTCTCCGGGAAGAAATGAGCAGAGGCAAAATGAATTTTCCGCCCGGTGCCGCAATCTTCAACGTGTGTCGGCGATAACTCAATCTAGTCATCGCTGGCAATCCGATCAAGACTACGAAATTGCGGGGCTATTTTGATATTTTGGCCTTCTTACGCCACTTCCACTGCGAAAGGAAAATGAGCGAGAAATAGCTTAGCGGAACGGAGTAAAATAGTCCTGGCCTTCCACTAACAAGGGAACCTTACGCTCTGTGGGAAACGGATCTTAATGATACTTTAAGGATAGGTTCTTTGGCCAATTGTAAGAACTACTCTATAACAGTTTAAACCAACGCTTCCTAGTTTCTTTGAAAAAAGAGTTTAAAAATCAGCATAAATTTCTAATTCAAATTAATTGCAAAACATCAGACCTTCATGTCAACAGATGCCGTGGTGTAATGGTTACCGTGTCTACTTATAAGTTGGAGGTCTGCTGATTCGAGACAATGTAGATTAAATTTTTTTCACCTCCTTTTTCGGTCGCAAAATTACTCTGTTTTTAGTAAATATTTTATCAATTTCAATGCCACAGTCAGGAACAACTATTTGCTATTTACTTTTAAGGCCGATAAATAAATACTAATTTTACTCAAATAGCGGATTCCGTTCTCCTTCACGCTTAATTTGAACGTCGGAAACAAATGCAGTTCTCGTCGAACGACAACTATTTTGAAGGAACATGTTGTTATATCCTATTGTTCCTCAATTTTCCCTTCGTAGAGACAATTCCAGAAGACTATCGTTCATGTCAGAGAATTAGCCTCTGTTCGAGTTATCTCCATTGAAGTGTTTTTTTCCCCTCAGTGCATCTTTGGGATTAGCTGAGGGTCTATTGGTTGTGATTGAGATTGCGATATTAGCAAATATGAACGTTTTTGGGATTCAGCTTGGAAATTTCTTCCCTAAGGTTTGAGAAATGTCTATTTTTGTTGAGTCTGAATTAACTACGTTGTTCTTACCATAGCATTTCGAGCTGCATCGAATGAACAGAGACACTGCGACGGTAAAATAGTACTTTATATTGAAATTAACAAACTTAAAAATTCTATGCGTAGTTTTTGTTTTGCCCCGATTTCAGGAAAAAATTCCGCAAATTGGGGGAATGTCATGAACCTCAGTTACAACGTTAAATAAAGCAGCTGCATACTGGGCATTTACAACCCCCATGTCGCGTAGGCCAAGTCATAAAACATCTGGGGAAATTTTGATGCTAAAGGAAACAGAAAGTAAAGTTCTGAACGGATAGCGTTTAGAATTTACTTTTTCCCCGCATCTCTACGAATGCAGAAGTGTTGAGCTGTTTCAACCAGTCGTACTGAGCCGTGGTGTATCTTATTTTGTGATTCGCTTTTTAACTTTGTGTGATTACCATGTCCGAAGAGAGGAGAAGGCGTAAAGGAGAGAAGTTGAGAAGCCGTGAACGCCAAATGGTTTTCAACGTCTTCAGATATTAAAGTTGAAAGTAGATGAATTTGCGAAGTCGAAGGGATGCATTGCACTTAGACTCCCGCTTTATCATTGCGAGTTGAACCCGATTGAAAGAGTTTGGGCGCAGATCAAGGTCTCAGCTCAAAATTGACAAAACCATGTAGAACATGTGATGAAAGTGGAAGAGGAAATGTGGCACGCAGACAATTTGCAAGACGACGTAGATGAATTAATTATTCGTCTTACATCGTCATCATCGTCGCGGTCAGCAACTTATATAAATAATAGAATATACCTAAATATCATATTCATGGAGATATTTTGAAAAAAACGGAAATTTGCTTCAATATCCAATACAATGAAACATAGATTAACATATTTTCACTGAAAAAACGCATTTTGAACAATCTCACGTGAGATTAGAGGAGGGGGTCGAGCCAAATCTCACGATATCTCACAAGGGGGAGGGGGGTCAAAAAATCGCCTAAATCACATCAAGTAATTAATGGATGCCCCTTAACGACCCACCGTACTGTCTAATCAACATACGTAAAATTTCTGTACATTTTGTGTATTTTGACGAATTTTGGTGAACTGAGAAACCATTTTCAACGTACTAAACCTTTAATATTAAGCAACAACTAATCAATATACGTACTTCTTTGCCATTAAATCACTTCGGAAACATTGAGAAACCATCAGGAAAAACGCAAATATTTGACATTTTTAACAAAAATTTAAAATTTTGGCTTAAATTTGCATACTCAGGACATAATCCGATCGAGTTGAAATTTTTTTAATGTTATAAGGACCACCGACCACAAACTTTAAGCAATAGCCGTTGACTCTCTCTTGAATCCTCTCCATTCTCAACAGCACTGGCTGTTGATATTGGAGAGGATAAATTATATAAATTATATATAAATTCAACAGCTGGCACTCCCGCCCAAATGGAGGGGCGGGAGTGCCAGCGGAGTCCGTTCAAAACTAGCGTTCGGCACTATGACGCAGCGGACTCCTTTAAACTCGCTCGGTCCGCTCCGCTCACTCGTTTTCAGTGGAACCACTTGCATGAAATTTAGTGTTGCTAGTCGAGCGGAGTCCGTACGGAATCCGTTGGAAATCCGCTAAACTCCGCGACCACTTTTGTGACTCTTTATACTCTTTTAGTCCGCTCCGCTCATTTTCTTACAGTGGAAGCACTTCCATTACGTTTACCGTTGCGAGTTGAACGGAGTTCGTACGGAGCCCGCTCCGCTCGCAGTGGAAGGCGGGCATTAGTTTACTTCTGCCGTAGTCTCGTTCACGGTTATGATGTTACGAAAAGTACAGAGGTACGAGTGATACTGAATAATGACAGTCCTCTCGATCCTTATTGAGTAGCATTTATACCTGCATACTGCCTCAATTACATCGTAATAAGCATAATAAAAGACTCGCTCCACTCATAGTATTCTGGCTAAGTGAGGAAAGGAAGGGAAATCTACTTCACTCCTCATCGGTTCCCTAATCCCCTCTCCAAAGCTTTCCATAGATAATGTTGAAGGGGATGAAGTTCAAACCAGACTTCGTATTATATTATTATTATTATATTATATACGTAATTAAAGGTTGCGTGTTTATCACCTATACTACAATATGCAACGAGAATGGAAAATTTCGGAAATTCAGATTAAATGAAAATCATCGAGAAAACTAAGGATTTATATTTCAAAATTTTCCCGACGACCGATATCGTGGAAATAGGTAGATGAAATCACAAATCATCCGCAGTCAAGCACGACACATAGTGCGTGACGAGTATACCTGTCCGTAATGATCGCGTCAGTACTCTTGCAAGGTGGAATCACCTGTACACATTGAATGGGCAAACAGTGTCGCGAAGAAAGAGGAAAATATTTTTTCCAACAATATTATAGATAATCGACAAGAAAAATGAAAATCAAAGGAATGGAATTTTTCAAAAACATAATATATCTCGGATGGGACCAATGAAAATTCTGATACTTTTCTTCTTGGATCGACACAGTATCCAAAGATATAGAGAAAGATTCAGACTGACAAGGAAAAATTAAGCGACAACGTTCTTGACAAATGAATTCGGTGCAACCGATTTTTTTTATTTTGGTCTCGCACAGTTGTTACCGTGATGCCGTATCGGCTTTTATTCACCGATAGCGATCGCGAAGCTCTTATTTTCCTTAGTTTGAAAATAGCGTAAGAACTAGTTTGAAAAAACGTATGGAGGTAGATTGGAAGATTTGGAACTTTGCATCACCGTGTACTCCTGAATCAGTGATAGTGACCTTCCGAAACAATGCTCGAGATTAGTACTTTATAGTCCGGCCCTTTCTGGATAGTAGAATAAGAGAACATTTTCCTTCGATTTCAATGAACGAATTCCCGAGACCATATGCGTCATTTTCTTGCAATGTCATAATTTCCACATAATTGTTCCACACAATCTGTTACGCTAAGCTTAGAATACGTAGGCGATGAATATGCGCATGATACACTTGCTTGAATTTTGAGAAGAAATGAAGAAGAAAATGTCTGACGCAGCCAGGACTCGAACCCGGATCACTTGCCGGGCGGATGCTTTAACCAATGGTCACCAAAAGGCAATTTGACCTATATTATTAATAGTAGTACAGTAGTAGTGTTATTACCGTTATATAGTCACTACAATTATATCTACACTACAACTATCTGATAGCGGAGGTTATATACTTATATATATATACATTATGTATTATATATTACTAGCAGAAGTACCCGTTGATTCTCAACGGGGATATTTAATTTCATAAATACCAGTGTAATAACCTTGATCGTAACAAATGCTTCATAATTGTTGGTGAATAGCGAATACCAGACTTTCCAAACCAATATATCAAGAAATGTAAGTTACAATTAAGACTACAAAGCCGCTCCAACTCAATATTCATTCTCATATACTTTGAATGAAAAATTTCTTCAACTGAGACTATATAAGTATACTCTAACATCACATTAGGATAAGCAGTACCACGTTTAAAGTAACGTTTTCATACAGGTACAAGGGTACAAATGAATCAAACATTTAACATAAATTGCAGAAATAAATTATATATCACTCGAAACAGAAAGAAATAAATTATATATTATACACCCGTTGAATCTCAACAGGAGAAGGAAGTACTGTTAAATACAAATACTAATACAAAAGCTCCAAACGATAAACCAAATACTAATTACCAACTACTTCAAACTGTCCACTATAAGTAAATGAAATCATGTGAATGTGTGTATGTATGGATGTAAATAACCATTATTTTCATATAATAACCATGCCTCAGTTTAAAATTCCGGCAGCGAAGCATGCGTAGCAAAGGAAGTGGGTTCACTCTTTGGTGCAAAGTACCAAGTGAGACCACCTGACCCAAAAAAAACCCTACTAAACAAATTCTTCAAAGTGTCAGTCTATAAGTGAATGAGACCGTGTGAATGTGTGTATATATGTATGAAAATAACCAAGACTTTCTTAAAGTAACCCCTACTTGGATTAAAAATGCGACAGCGATGCATGCGAAACAAAAGAAAAGGGGTATCCATTATATATAATTCCTTCTCCGGATTCATTCATATCTATTATATTTAGACGCTTCTCCGGATTCATTCATGTATCTATTATATATAATTCCTTCTCCGGATTCATTCATATAGATAGATAGGATACCAATTCACAGGCTATAGCTCAGGCGTCATTTACTTGAAATTACATCCCGGGAAGATTGCATCGAAATTCAATCCATAGTTCACACCCAATATAATCTCCCATTTTTACTGATATGCTACAATACGCCTGGTTCGCCTCAAAATTAACTGACAACCGAAAAATGTTTAGGAATGTTAACGAAGTTTGCTTTTCAATAGACCTGCTTAAAACTCTAGACCTGCTTAAGGCAGCCATCATTTATTTGTTGCTCACATTACCGAAATATATTTTGCTTCGAATGCTTTTATGATAATTATCATTCGGGTGCTTGCGAATAATAAAAAAAATCGGATTATAAATTAATATAACTACAAATATAATTTCTATTCTTCGTGAATTCGTACAATATTTCCGATCATGCACATTCTTGCGATGTATGACGATATTTGCACGATTATCAGTATAATATTAAATAAATTACAAAATAAAAAGAATATAAAATAAAATATGTGAAAAAAAAATTTGGTCTATTTGGGATTTGAACGCGGAACCTACTCCTTATCGGTCTTATGAACTTAACGTGTATTTCTTATGGAAAAGTTTTCACCCGTCTGGGTTCGAACCGTGGACCTTAGGGAAATAAAAAGTAGCCTATACTCTGCGCGGGGTCCACTTTTAATAATGTAGAAAATTGCAAAGTTTTGCGACTCTCGGTTCTCGAGTTTTTAGTGAACATACACACACACACACCCACACACACACTCTGTTTTATATTATAGATATACATTCAGTCGCACATATTCAAGTAAAAAATAAATAGTCTTCAAACACATAACCTAATATTTACACAAATTTTATCCCACCTTATGAACTAAAATACATCTTTTAATCTTTTAATATAGAAAGGAGCTAAATAAAACACAATATTATATTGTCAACAATACGAAGCATCGTTACATTTCATCGTTCGCCGCGGAAATTTAATTAAATATTCCATAATCCACCTCTTCCTATCCATATGACAGAGACCATAAAATTAGTTTGAATTTCAACAAAAAGAAAAAGCTGACATTTGAAACTGAGCCGTAAGGGTACACACCAGGACTGAGTATAAAATATTTAAGCTCAAATTTAATGCGAATACGTGCTTTAGTCCGAATTGAACGCAGTTTTCGTTTCAACCGATCTTTATATCGCCTAAATCTTTCCAATTAGCCTCAGGTGTTCGAGGAAACTATTCTCTCTCTGGGATTTGAGCAGCAAAAATTTCATAACCGTGAGGACGCGCTGCACTATGGGAGATCAGGGAAAAATGAAAACGCATCGACGACAAACAGCAAAACTCCCACTTACGTGATATTCAACGAAATTACGTATTCCTGAGAGCATCTTCGAAACGAGAGCGCAATCGACGGAGCAGAAATACCTGAAAATAAGGAGTGCGAGAGGAAGGATTCCTGGCAGTGGGATTTCCCCACGCAGAGAGATGAACAAAGCGTCAAAAAATATGAGAGATGAAATAAAGGAAGACGTGGAACGGAAAAGACGAAGAAAACATCCTTTCGCTGGAAGAGCCATCCCCGGGGGGAAATTTCCCTCGAGGCTTCGCTATGCATTGTAAATTGCCTGAGATAAACTCTTGCCTTCCCAGGTTCCCTTTAATTATGGCGAGATTGCTTCAGATACGAATGGAGGCCTTCGTTACAGAAGGCGGATATGATTCTTTATCAGCATCTGGAAATTTTCGCGAAACGGCTACACGCGTCGCGTTCGGCAATGGAAAGGGGTGAGGAGCGTACTTCCCTTAAAGCTGTGCTTCCCGGAAGGTGTGCCGTATGATTTTGGTGTTCGTCAAACGTCTAATGCGAACACTAAGTAAAGGGTGAAACGTGAATTTAGGGACCGACCGAAATTTTGGCACCGAAGGGAAGGATGAAAAAATCTGAAATGATCGGGCCTCGAACTCTGGTTTCCCAAAGGCCGATCAATTTGTCTGTTCATTAAGCTGTCCGGACAGGCTATTTGGGAAGCAAGGACGATATTGTCCGTTCGACTAAGCGCCATCAATTGATATTTATTTTGTGGCGTGAGAAACGAAAATTATTATTGAACGTGCCCAAATATCTCCCCACTTGGTGCTTTATTCATTCAGATGTGCCCTTGGCATGACACGTGGCGCCAATGAGTACTTGCGTTGGAAAAATTGCTTTGACAGCTGAGGTTATTAAACAGACGTATTGGCTCCCATCGGGAATGAACCTCTTTCATCCAAGGCGAACGCTCTACCACTTTGGATATCACTGAGTCATAATGTGCCTATCATACTATTACTATTTGCTTCTTATTTTGCGATAGATTATATTGATTGATTTGGAGGAATTTGATTGATTTGAAGGAATTGATTCCAGAAATATTCAACCGCGAAATTGGATTAAAATTAGAATATATTCAAATAACATGTTATTTATTTTCAATCAATCCATGATAAACATATTTTTACATTTGATATACATTTAAGCTGGTAGACGTAGGCTTAAAAGCCCGATAACTCCAAGTGAGTGAGTATGAGTGTCACAGAGAGCACTGCTTTAAAAGAGCGAAAATGCAACTGAGTGACGCCATTCTCGTGAAATATGTCGACGGACGGAATGCGATTCACATTGCCACAGTGATATGGGAGTCATGAGCCACTCATCCGCTTCTATTAGCAGATAAAGAAAACACACACGTACGTCTTTGTTTCGACGACCTGGGAGTCCAGCCAAGATTGAACTCATGGTACAATAAATTCCCATAAAACATCGTGAGGAAAAATAGGAAAATAGAGATCGTTAAAATAAAATTCTACGAGAAATATGCCAAAAAATATAGCCAAAATTCGCATATTTTATTTCCATGAAATTCTACCCTAGGGCTATTTTAATCTTGCAGCAAATGAACATTTTATCTTCGTCTACATTCTCCTGATTAATTAACACACTGATTGGCCTGCCAGCATCAAATGCATCAGTGTTTATCAACACCAGTGTTAGAGGGAAAAATATAATTTCGAAAATTTCAATGCCACAAGTATTCTCCGTTAACTCCCTGTTTACATACTGTTTCAATATATTTTCCGTTCACAGGCAATGATATTTTTTCGCTGAGACATTCAATTTCAAATTTATTTTTCAATTCATCACTTTAACCGTGAAAACGACTAATTGAGGGGAAAAATACGATACGTTAATCACATAATTCGACAAAGGCCTTTTAAAAGCTTCGTTAAGCTGATTAGATCAATTAACTAGATTTTAGTCTGCATATAGCCTTTAGATTATATAAATTATTTCGATAATACTCGCTAAGTCCCTTTCCATAAATATCTGTAAACAAAAAATATCCATATGTTGAAAAATAATTACAAATTTCAGTATACGCGACTTAATTTAATAATTGCATGTACAATCATGCGCAAGTACTGGGCAACGTTGAAAATTGCATTTGGATTCTACGAAAAAGAGAAGACAAAATAAATACTAATTTAATTCTCAGTAATTAATCATTGAATGTATATCGGAACGTAATTTCAAATCTTATACAATACTACATACCCACTTGGTTAAATGGAAGATGGGACTCAAAGTCCCAATTTCGCCAAATATAGCCCCTTAATAATAATAATTATCCTTAGGTCCATGAAAAGATATTTCTTTATGTTCAATTGTATCCGTTAAAGCTAAATAATATTCACAGCCGCATAATTTCTATGAAATCTATCATGAATGTAAAAAGTTGGACCATAAATTTCCCCACAACGGAAAATATATACTAACAAAAATGAATTACAACATAATCCAAATATTAAAATTAAAATGCACACTTAGTCTTCAAGGTAGAATGTCACCTAAGAAAAATAGTATTAATCTTAAACCTTTAGTCTTACCTCGGGAGGATGTACGATATATTTTTATTCATAATATATTTATACCTTCTAACGAAATAAATTCAAGGATACCCAAAACTAGCCCTAACCGGTGGCTAAAAAAAATTTCCGTGTTAGATATGAAAGCTGATAACGACACGCTTCCTGAGTTATTGCACTAAAATAGTGCCGCGTAGTAAATAGCCTTTTTTGGTAGCAGTGGGCGGAGCATCGACAACCTACCCCACCTCCAAATATCTCCACCTTTGTCATCCCTTCCTCCTGTTCTTCTGCAGTAAGGCTCTTATATAGACAGCCGTGTTGACGAATTCTCTCAATCCGCAAATTCATTAGGACTACGCATGGCACATTTTGAAGAAAAACAAGAGAACGATTACAGATAGTTGGCAACCACGAGGAAGAGAAGGTCGTTTCGTGGAGTTAACGCAGTGAGGAATTCGCGGGGGTATATCCCTCCGAGGAGGGGATGCGCGAAAATTTCCACGCAGGCTCTCTACTATAAGGAACTATTATAATTAATCAAAACCGAACATTTTCGAGAGAATGTACAGAAGTTTCTATCTTTTGTAGTGACTCTTAGTGGGGTTTTTATATAGTCATTCCCGCATCACTTCGGCTTACCCGACTGGAATAGCATTTTTGTACTTTTGGACAATTTTAAGGTAAAAAAGGATCCTCGGGTTCCGCGAATAAATAAATGAGCGCTTCGGAAAACTTGGCCCTCTATATAACCTTAGGTTCATGTCTCATAGATATCTCTAAGCTCAAACTTAAAGGTCGAGGACCAGCCACATTTTTAAACTTCCGTCAAAAATACTCTTACAAAAGAAGATTTATGCGAGTGGAATATCTCACTTGGCCACTTCTTGGGGTTAATGTCAATGGCGCGGCGGCTGGTGCATGGTTTTTTTTAGTCTACCCGGAGATGCGGGTGGAAGCTAAATGCTATCAGTGTATCAGTGTCATTCCGTGCGCATCGAAACGGGGTACACAGAAGATTAATGAGGGTAAATTCAATTTCATCGACGGTAAACTGGTCTGGTAAATGCATCTGAGAAAGGGAAGACCCCCACTTCTTCGACAAGGAGGAAAAATCACGTGTTTTCTTGAACTATGGAACCGAGAGAACGAAAATATATAATTTAATTTGCGTGAGCGGCCTTTCGTCTCGATTTAATAGTCCACAGTTCCCCAACAGCGGCCCGCTGACTTTATCCAGACGCTTTTGTCTGACAGGGCAAGTCGAGAAAATGCCAGCATTGATCTCTCTCCCATAAGGCGATAGTAATATTTCTTCGCTGCACCACCCACCGAGACTGGACAGTAAAACGGCCTACATCAAAATATCTCTCATATCCCCATCGCGATATTTCTTGAATTCATCCTTCACTAGCTATGGCAGTAAAAAGTCTACATCAAAACAGCTCCGCATTCGCGTTGACAGGGACAGTTTTTCTTAGCCCCATCTCCCACAAGCCAGGACAGAAAAACGGCCGAGATGAAAAAGTTATCGAGGTCACGAAGTCCGCAGAGAAGTCTGCGACCGAATTCAAACGATGCTCATTCGTACCAACCAAATAGAAAATAAATCCATTAAACGGATATTTAACTATTGATATTCGACAAATACCAAGTAATTATTATAATAACGATGATCTAGTACTTACCTGATGCAATTGAATGGTATCAACTGAAAATAACAAAATAATCCAACATGTTCTGGAGAGGAAATGGATATAGGAATAATTGGGCATGTTAGGGCGCGCGCACTGTATAAACCTAATAAATAAAGAAAATGTCGAAGTGACTAGGAATCGAACTCAGATACTCCACTTCCGGGATCTTCATCAGTTGAGCAGAAAGTGAAGGATGCTGGTTCAATTTTCTGTCATTTTAACTGTTCGTTTTCACGATATATGAAACATAACAGTAATAACGAAGACGATGCTCAAGCATTATCTAATGCTTGAGCGATTAGGCGCGCATCGTCTTCGTTATTACTGTTATCTTTCATATATAACTTCTCTTCCTGCAAATGATAAAAAGGACCACTGATCTATAGCGAGGTTCGACTGTGAAACGAGATCGACATTCATGAGTTCTTTACGATAAAAGTACTACATGAAACAAACTTGAAAAAATAGGCTTACACGAAAACTCAAAAAGTTATGGTTACTAGTCCCCCTGCCACGCGCCACTGGTGGATTGCAGGGTTTAAATGTAAATGATCATTGATTATTTATGACACTCGAGGTTTGGCTACAACGCTTAATTGTGTAACATGATACCCACTTTTCTGTAATCGCTGATTGCATTTTCCATTTCGAAGAAAAGCAAAAAGAAGAAAGGGGAATTTTTTTTAAACTGGAGGGAAAATAAAATAGAAACAAATCACGCGCTAATCTTAAATATTGCTTAGACTAAATATACCTGAAAATTCCTAATGTTACTAAATGATTCATTCTAAGCTCTATTTAACTAGTTTTCGAAGAAACTATTTCTGTATGGCCAAAATTCTTCAAAACTGAAAAGTGAAACGAAAACACTGAACTGTATCCATCCAAGGGGGTGTACAAGAAATGAAAACTAGTGACTTGGCTGGGACTCGAACCAAGGTCTCGCACTTTCCGGGCAGGTGTTCTTACCTACTAAACTACCGAGCCGCATCATTCTCACTTCTGTAAGAAGTCAATATTTTGCACTTCATGTACAACCTTCGGTAAAATCGCACGCTTTCATGTGCTATGATAAAACTCAATTCAATCATTTGTATACATTCAAACTAAGAAGACGCTGAAAATTGAGGATGGTCCTCTTAACGTAAAGCTTAAATTTAGATTATCGGATTCCAGATATTAATAAGAAAAATTAATCAATAAATCGTAAAATTAATAGAATGTATTCAACATGATCATATCAAATCCTTTCAAGTGATACTGATACTAGAAATAAGTAAATTTACTTGCTTCTCACGCTTTTGTAAAGGCCAAAGAAGATTTTTTTCCGTTGCGGGTAAATAATTAAATAATTAAAAAATATACAGCAAATGGAGAAGAAAAATAATATGTAATAATTTTTATACACATAACTAATCTTTTTTAATGCTTATTTAATAGTATTTTTTTAATGGTTAATAAGAATGAAATATGATTTCAATACTTATGATATATGACATTAATACTTATGATCAATAACATTTTCCGAACGTCTGACTCTGAATAGAAACATGCTCAATCTCTTCGGAACTAGAATAAGCAATGATAAGGATGAGATCGCGCATACAAATTAGAAGGGTCTACTATTTAATAATTTTGATTAAATTTCCGTCCTTCATGAAAAAATAAACAAATTGTAAATATGGAAATGAAATGAATTTCATCAAAAATATTCTGACTGGAGTTATTTTTGGCTTTTTGGCATTAGTAAATCTTATCTTTTGAGGTTTTTCGCCCAAGTTGTTTGACGAAGAAAGGAACTAATAATTTGATTTTATTGTTTTCCGTTTCAGTCTTTTTGAGTTTTTCGTAAACCTTTTACATTTTATATTGTTAATTGTTAGTTATTTCCTTATCTCTCACATAATGTTCTCCAGAAGTAATTCCAAATACGAAAAATGCTACGCTTAAGGAAAATAAACCCGTCTTGCGTTATGCAATTTCCCTTTCCGTTTTTAACATTGCCCTTATGTGCCACATAATGAGCTCATAATACGTAGCGAAGTAATAGCGCTATTGCGAAACGGATCCAAATTCATCTCAATCGGATTCCGAGATCAAAGACACAACAAAGAATAGAGAATCCAAGGAGAACGTCGGGCAGGAGGTAGGGTATGAAAGAGTGGAGTAGAAGCGTAGATGCGGGAGTATTTAGGGTGTCGGCAGATAGAGGAAGAATGGCTGTGAGAGATATGGAAATTTGAAGAGGCTGCCTTAAAGTCGGAGATGTCAGCGGACATGAAAGGCTTTAGGGAAATGAAGGGTAAGTAGGAATCGAGATAAGTTAGCTCGTGAACGGAAGATGTGCAAGGAACGAGAGGAATGCATCAATTGCCACAAGGAATATATATTTCATCCTATTTCTCCGCGAGATTTTTATCTTACGCCTACAGCTTCGCCACTTTGGTTTCCTTCGTCGGGATGAAAATTAAATCAAGAATGTAAGTTCGGAACATCAGGAGTCATTCTGTTTTTAGAACACTCTTCAATTCCACAAAACTCCCGTTCCAGTATTTTGTGTGGAAATCAAAAATTCGATCCTATTTGATATTTTGAGGCTTATCCAGGTTTGTTCCAATTAAAACCGTTAGGGAACGTAAGGATCCGTGTTGGATGAAACCTAAGTTGCGAGCGTTGCATAGGAAGCAAAGGAATTTATACGCGCGGATGAAGAAACCAACGTTATCTTTTATAACTCGTATGGAATCAATCCGGATTCGTCCTACACAAGAAAATATGGTCGCCGCACAACTAGCCGACATGAAATTAAAATGACTGAGATTCATCCTGAGAATCGATTCCTCACTTAATTAGCTAAAAGCGAAGACTTTTTTCCTCGCGGGGCTCAAAGCCCACAAAATTGGTAAGCTGCCGCAAAAAATATCTTACGAGCAGTGAATGAGTGCATGCACTGAATGGAGTCGTAAGTGCCGATCAGATCTGCGTCATTCGGAGAAGAAGTGAGCATTGTGTGGCAAGCGGCGTACGGATTTGAAAAATATACGATCGAATGGAATTTTTGGATAAATAACCCCCACGCCGACTGATAAAACTACCTCGAACGACAGGAGGCCAGAAACAAAGAGAAGTGTTTCCACAACAGCGGGAATCAGACGGATGAGAAAAAATGCCCAGACAGGGAGAAACAAAGGAAGAATGGGCAAACGTTAAAAGAATGATCAAATCCTGAATGAAATGACTGGTCGTATTTTCCTTGTAATGCACCGGCCGTGGTGGCCGAGTGGTTAGCGTGCTCGCACGGTATCGCTCCAACTCCACAGTACCGGGTTCGAATTCCGACAAGTCGGATTTTTCCGATTAGGGAATGGTCTTGTGTGATTGTTGTTGTTAGTATATGAAAAAAATTAAAAAATGAAATAAATAGTCGATCTTAGCTTTAATGGGTCGGCAGATGATTTTTGATGGCTGATGATAATGATTTTTGATGGCTGATGATAATGTTTGTTTTGGCTCTGAATTTACGGTCAGATCTCCTTCCAGCCGCCAATCCTTGTAAGGATCATTGAATACATGGAAGCATCTCGTAACCAGAAACATTCTGATTAGCGTTGGAGCGCTTCTAGCACGCCGCTGACAAGTTTTTCTAAGGGATTACCAACGAAATTGTATTATATCTCAAGAGGAATGTTTATGAAAATAGTCTGACAGGGCTCGAACCCGGATCTACCAGAGGCCGTTCGGTTACTCAATCCATCGAGATAGAAATGCTTGAATTTTTAAGTTTAGTCAAGAGAAATCATTGAGAAGTTTAGCCAAGACAAAGTATAGTTTTCATGAGACAGATCGTTCTTATAGCTCGAATATTAAAAATCGATACGTCAAAACACTTCCTTCGAGTTGCATACATAAAAATGAAAATCACTAGTATGATGACACGGAACGTTTTGAAAGATTTCGTCGCTTTTATAGACATTCGATAAAAGAGGAGGCAAAGAAATAATCATTTTTTCTGAAACTTGGAATCGCGTTCCACAACATCTGTCATCTCCAGTTCGCCGTTTTTGGAAAACGATTCGCTGAATTGAACTGTAAATATTAGGTCCCTGAATAAACAAAAGTTTGATTTCTCCTCTTTATTTCATTGAAAAAAGTCTGACAGTCTTAATTTTCTGAAATTTCCGATCAATGATAGCATGATGAAGCGAATGGGCATTAATAAAGGTAAAATACATAAAAAAGGAGGTGACCATGTTAAGAAATGTCTCACATTATGTAAAATATAAAATAATTAATTAAAATCTGGCACATAACTGATGTCAACCACAAGAAACACCGCCTGTTAGCGAGAGGCAGCAATTTAGTTGATGAGGATAGAATGCATATAAGCTAGTTTGAAGGAGTAAATATATAGTAATTTCAATTACCTGCAAATCGGAGTATACAACATATATTTAGTTACGTGGCCTTGGTGGCCGAGTGCAACTCCAGATTTGAATCCCGGCGTATCGGGATTTTTCTGTTTGTCCCGTGCGGCTCAATTCATAGCCAAAACCAACCTCATCATTACCCAAAACCATCAATCATCAGCCGACCCATAAAATATGGAATAAATGCTTAGAAGAAAAAAATTTAGTTAATTACCTCGCGTGAATCTCATAAATTCCATTTAAACGAACAATTCCTAAAAGAGCATAATCGAAGAAATTAATGACATCCAGAGACCATGCGTCACGGTAGTCAACAAAGAAGCATCAAACATTTATTAAAAAAATAAATTTTTGATAGGATTATGTCCTTCTAGGCCTATTTTTCAGATTGTGTCCACTAATTCTTTAAAACAGGGAGCAGCCGTCATTGGCATCATTACACCAGTGGTGACGGAAGAATACTACTAAGCCATCCCAGGAATCAGCCCCTCTCGAGGTTAAATAATGAACACCTTCGAAGACTAAGGAATATTTCCAGATACAAAAGAAAAATGATTAATGAATCCCAAATCTTGACTTTCTGTTTTTTAAGGACAACTTTGGGGAAAGGAATTTACAACAAATTAAGGTCATAGTCCAAGAAAATACAGCTGAATCAACATGTAATTTGGAGGTTACCAACGATTACCCCTTTATATTTGGAATTTCTTTAACGGAGAATACGACATTAATTCTTCTAAAATGAAATCTAAGAGTAAATCCACGAAAATAAATCATTTGTGATAAGCAATGCATAAGAAAGGGGAGAATACAATGAGACAATCGAAACTGACCAACAAACTGAATATCTGATTACTTTACTCGTAGCTTCAAATTAAGTTAACTGAACAAGGTGCACAAGTACATATATATTACCCAAATACTTTCAAGGCTGACTGCGCAAGAATACTGGCCAGATTTGACAAATGAGGAAATGATAGCCATTGTTTTGAGACTGTGATGAGCGTTAAATATGATGGAAAGGTTAACTATTTCAGATAATCTTAAGGTCGAAAAAAAAGTTTTGAGGGATTCGGAACCAAAATTTAAACTTTGGAATCCTTCCATTATGCTTCTTCCAATTCTATGAGCCTCAGATTCAGGCGACTAAGATATAATCCCTTGCCCAGAGAATTTCCTTATCCTGAATAATATAGTCCTTTTCTAGCTACATTAGCTTCCAGAAAAAGGAAGAAAATTAATTATTTATAAAAAACTCTTGATAAAAAGTCCGCGGAGAATTCGACCACCGTGCAGCTTAAAACAGATGGATTTTTTAACAAAAAGCCTCTACGCTTGTGTCCTTTCCGTGTTTAACGTGAATAAGTTCAACGAAGTATCACCTGAAAGTTTTTAATTTCATTTTCTTTATTCTTGAGAACATAAAAATGAGCAAAACACCAATGAGAAACTAATGTGAAATGAAGAATCAAATACATATCCGCAACAACAAATTCTTCTTCCGCAAATCGAAATTTACAAAACCATTTTATAATCTCCTGAACATAAAAATATGGTCAGAAACCTTCAAATTTGTTGACTGATAATAATAGCCGAGAATAACTTCACATTGCCAGAAAAAAAATAAATGTCCAATGCATTGTTGAATAAATATAACTACTAGAAGAAGAAGGAAAAATATTTCGACAATCGAGAAATACACGAATTAAAAATCTAACTGAAAATGTACAAACGTATAAAAGATGATACTCTTCAACTAATTTTATTTAGTAAAATTAACCTTTCAGCTTGGGATGATGAGTTTACTCACAGAATGGCTACATTTCTTCGACTTGTCATTTTTCTGAGAGGTCCTCTCATATGGTATTCAACTGAACAATTAATCTCTCACCATGAGGGGTAAAAAGGCTCATCCTAAATATGTTATAGGCGTCTGCTCGACATTTGGATATTTCATACACGGAAAACGATGATTAAGAAATCTTTTCACCTGCTGATGAAGTTTTCATCCAATCAGGTTATCAATACTCTTCAACCTCTAACGACCTCATTACATCATACGTACAGTTGAAATGAAAAGATTCGATAGATTGAATTCGAAAAAACTTTCTCTTGGCATGATCTTTTCAATTTCGGAGAATCCATCTATATCCAACGCCATATATTCCAGGCTAGCAGGATATGACTCAACGAGGGCTCCAAGTAAATGTCTCCACATACTATGCATGAATTCAGAGCCAATTTAGCCGAATAGTATGTCATCGCGAGATATATTATGACTAGTTTGGAAAGCAATGAGGGATCGATATCCGAAACTCAAGCAAAGAAAATTCTCGAAAAAGCAGTGAGAAAACATCCGGTAAAAATTTAGCTCAGTCGTAATCAAATTAAAATGAAAAGTCGCACTTTTCCGGGAATCTCTAAACTCCGTGACGTAACGAGTAGCATACGTTCTTTGGGAGGTTAGGGAGAATAAAATTTGACACTGATAAAATTCCAGCTAAACAACACTTATGGCTTCCCTCACGTGACCCTTTCGCTAGTGCAAAGCCCATGCCATCTCCTAAATACTCGCACTACTTAGACTTCCTGCATTTTTTTCGAAATCTCTCGGTCGATGAGATCGCGGAAGTACGGTAATCATTTACTCATATATCACGGCGAAACAAATTTTTCCTTCCCAGCGGATTTATCTGAAGAACGCAGACGTGGCTCCTCTTACACTCTCGACTTGCATCAATGGAATTTATCAGCAGCATCGAGATTTTTGCTTTAAGAGATATTTTCTTTAAGATATTGTTGTCTTTAAGAGACTTTTACTCTTTACTGAGATTTTCTTCCGCCTCTCTGCAATGGTTTTCCTCTGACCGAAGTAATAGGACCCAAAAAGTTACTCGTGATAACTCCTCCTCCGAATGCCTTAAAAACCTAAGAAGTGTATCGCAAAGAACCACTCTAGGACCTTTACTATCCATAATATAAATCAATTATGTCACATTTGATCTATCCTATTGCAATTACCATCTCTACAACGACGATTTACTACTCTCACGTGCAAGCGTACAAGTACAGGCATAAAACACCAGCACGTTAGTCACGCAATAAACCACATGGATATAGATATAATATAGATAAACGAATGGTGTCTAAAAATACAGCTAGTAATTAATCCATCTAAAAGTTTATGTATAATAATATTACATCCCGAGCTTCCTTAAATAAATACTCCTTACACCCTCTAAGATTGGCATTGAAAGTATTCTTCTTTACCAAAGAGTTACGAATCTATGTGTTGCAGTGGCGCAGCGAGTGGGGGTTTAGAGGTTCAAACCCCCCCCCAAGAGTCAAGTCCTATGACTAGCTCTTTGCTTTTTTTCTGCTGAAGAGTACAAAACCTCAATCATCACGCAAGTCTTAGTTTGCATGAAAAATTCAGCGAAGGCTTCGCATACCCGTATATATAGCTCCGATTTCAGCTAAGGTGATGTTGTCGGTAGCAGAGCAGGCCTATAGCCGACATCGATATCAATAGGACGCTACGATACGAGTGTTTCGCACACAATTTTCAACGCGTGCACTTCTTAAGCCTATCCTTTAATTAGATGACTCACACCATAAGATAAGATTCCCATGAGCAAAATTCCAAAGTGTTGATATGTTTACTCCTCGCAAAAATACAAGGGAACATTCGAAAAGTAATTCTAAACTTGCATCCTGAAAACAGAGATTAAGATTACGTTTGAGGGACAAACGGATCAATAAAACACTCAGATCTTCTGCATGTGACTGTTTTAAGGGTGTGAATGAAAAGCTAGGCTGCTGAGAAGTGCTTTGAGAAATTCAAAGTGAACAGTTGGAAGGAAAGTTTAGTTAGGATTCCATAAGGTACAGATGAACATCCGAAAATTCTTTCACGGTCCACTAATAGCTCGAGGCCTATATCGGAAAAACGTTAGTTAATGGATATGTTGTTTTTTATGAAATGACCATTAATAGATACATAAATTAGGATTGTCCTATTTTAGGGCTGTTATCGGAGGGCACATCTCAAGATGAGTTTAGCGACAATTACAAAGGTACTGGTTCCTTTATTAAGCATTTTGGAAGATTCTGGACGACGAAAGTCTGAACAGTAGATTCTTCATTACTCGAGATGATAGAAAATATACAGATCCTTATTTTATGATTACATGTCAATTTGATGTATATTTAAGAAAATAATTCGATAACCAAATTTCCGTAGAAATTTGAAAAAGTACTGGAGGAATACAAGATATCAGTAAAAACTAATTTTAGATGATATTATTAATAATATACCATTTTGGGAGCAAATTAGTCTGCTGAAAGGTATTGTGCGCGTAAGGTACGCACAGATTTATCGGAACTATGACTTGATAACTTAAAGTAAATTTGATTTGAACACTCAGTGCATAAGACTGGGTTTGAGTCAGCTCTCTGCTGGTTAAACCCCCAACCAACTATTACTTAGTCTAAATAATTGTAAGTTGACGTCTTCATGTTTTCCACCTTGATGCGTAACTTTAATTTGCAAATTCAATTATAATATCAACTATAATCAAGAGTCCACTGTATTTTTTAATGCAGCCGCATTTTAATTTTCGGTATGTAACGCATTCAATTGAATACTTAGCTAATACATAAATAACGAAATCAGGCTTAATCGTAACTCTGCCAGAAAATTTCGTTTGATATAAATGATTTTTCGTTTCTTAGAAGAATGGGTAATTTTAAAAACAACAGATGAAGTCACTCATAAGAAAGCTCGAGCAAATGATTCGTGCAATGCAGCTAACAAGTCTCACACGAGTCAGTCATCTGGCTTGAATATTAGATTATTCATTGGGAAACAAGTAAAAATCCGAATTATCAAACTATTCTTAGAAGTATATTGAAGGACAAGAGCACATTTTGTAATTCCTTCAATAATTGAAAAAGAACGAAGATAATGATTTTTTACGTATTAGATTTGATTCTTTATTTTAATGTCCTAGATTGATGACACGACTAAAATGGAGATTCCAAGCAATCCAAAACAACTTTTTCTGAGATTTTGTGTTTTGTAATTTTCTTACTTAAAATTTTTCATTCTTGGTTTTGAATTAAAAATTATAGTTTTTGAGAACTCTTTTTCATTGTTTTTGAGTTTAGGTATTTACTGAATTGAAAAATTCTCTATTTGATAAAATATATTAGTTATCAAATCTAATTAACTTCAGATTGTAGCGAAATTCTGGCAGGGCGCATTTAAACCTTGTGCAATGAGCTGTATATATACTTCTTATCGTTATTTTTATACATTGATGGTGTTATCTGGGCAGGCGATGTTTCAATGAAATTCCAAAATCTACTGATGTTATAGTCCAATAACGAAAGATATTCAAATAAGCATGAGCGCGCCAACTTGGGGGATCTAATGAGTACCTAACTGTATGAATGATAACCGTAGCTATTTTTTTCTTTATCATGCTCGGCAACCTCTTGAAAGAAAGAACTCTCTAAGACGAGGGAAGTTTATATCTACAACACTAAAAATCTTCAGCATAGAGAAAAATGACTTTTTAATGGATATTGGACTCGTCCAAACTAGAAATCCAAACAACACTTAGGTTAATAATAATAATAATGCCGTCTTATTTTTTGGGCGAATTTTAGCCTAGGAAGGCTATTCCTCCAATTAACCCCTTTTCTTAATTTTATTCCTTCTTTTTGCATTTTATTGATATCACACACAACATACACAGACAACCATTCACTAACCGGAAAAATCCGATTAGCCGGGATTCGAAACTCCTCCAGTTTTCAATTAATTTAGTTTTTGAAATAATTGACAAATATTGTAGTAAGTAAGAATATACTAGCCCCTGTAAGGTAGGCATTTTTTTCGAGGCAGACTTAGGCTCCCCCATTGGCAAATCCTGGATTCGCCACTAATGTGTTGTGACTCTATCTTGAAGTGATGAATCGCTTCTCGTCCTCATTTTCCCACTAAAATCTTCGCTCCTTTTACCACAATTTTGATAACTATGATGCCGTATTTAACGACCTGTATGATAAGCTTGCAACAAAACTTTGACTTTCTAGTAACATTATGGCCTAACAAAGCTGGAATTGCATGTTAAATCATACCTTCTCCATCTTCTATTATACAATACTTTCTGTTCGAAAAAAATTTATATTCTTTTGTCAAAATCTAGTCGAAATACTATTCCTTCGCATTCTAGCAGTTATAACAATGGATAAACGAGAACGAAAGGCGACCGAAAGATCATTTTCCTCTCGGAAGCGATGTACGTACAAATATTGGTGAAACTCTCGACTCGACACTCGAAGGCCGCGAATTTGAGACCAGTTGACTTTTTCAAACACTTTATCCCTCAATCACTCCGTGTGAACGAATCATAAATGGTTGAAAGTATCCCATTGATTAATTGCGATCAACCAATCGTTTACCGTTGACAAAATCGCAATAAGAACGTAATTGGCAAATGTTACAGAATGATAAGATGAGAAATAAGAACCCTGTAAGTATTTAAGGATAAAGTCATAGGTTACGCATCAATTCCAACGGTAAATAAGAGATATCAGACGTGACGGGACGAAGAATTTCCAAGACAAACTTAAGAAGTTGCTGAATAGCATCCTCTCATGTTATAATTTTAAACAGAATAAAACAAACAATATGCTTTGAAGACAACTTCGCAAAAGGCAAAAGACCATCTACCAATTGACAAAAGACGGAGCAGAATTTTTATTTGGAGTGAATTGCAAAATAAACCGTGAGATGATACGTAAAAATGGAGGTCGCAAGTTAAATAATATACCCCGTCTCCATGAAGAGAAGGTAAGAAAACAATGGAATTACTCACTTACGACCGTTAGAGGGGACATTTTTTCTATATATAACTTCTTTTAATTCTTCCATTTACATCAGAAGATATTTATTACGACGCCAATTAACTTTCTGACGAAACTTCTAAGCTCTTCATCGGATCAGTCTGCAACGTTTTCCAGTTGACTCTAATTATGCCTAATGGTTGTAACCTTGATTAAGCGACTATATATCGACAGAACAAATTGATATTTTAATTATTTTCCTATACAAAAAATACATAGCAATAGATAACCTGTGTTTCTCAACTCAATTCCATCATCAGACTCGTTGTATAAATGAGCAATCCAGAACCCAATACTTTTCTTATTTACAAGGCAGTTGAATATTAAATATTGTTTGACGATCAGTAACTTAATGATAAAAATAAACGATTAAATAAAGGCTTTTGAAATCACAAACGTCAGGTGCACGTGAAAGGTAACTTAAAAGAGGAATGGACCACGAAAAAAAGATCGCAAGATACCAGTAACTATATATTTCATCGATTTTCTATGTAGAAATCCTTTTGGAGACCGATTAAGGAAATAAAAGTCTTCGATGAACAAAGTTCATTCAGCAGTTTGATCTCCAACGCCACATTTTCTATAAATACCAACCGACATTTTATTTTTTTATTTTTTAGCGCGAGACATGATGGAAATCTAACTGTGAAAGGTTCCTGGCGTGGATTATTTGGATGTTTTCCTTCCAAAACGTTCGTTTGGCGTAACGTGGTTTCACGGGTGAAAGAACTCCATTATACTCGAATGCGCCAAAAACAAAGGCAAAAGTCGACCTCTACACGCCACACGCAGCTATTGTGTGCACCACCTTTCAAAAGCGAAAATAAGAAAAGGTTAAAAAGCTCGACTGCTGTGGTTTCGATACAGTCCGACTGTACACGCTTGCTTTGGAAGGAGAAACATTGTCATGACGTTTGATAAAGTGTTTAACTCTTCAAAACAGTAACTTACGATTGGAGAAGGCCTCAAAAGTTTCGTGAAGGTACTTTCCGAAATATTTCCTCCACGCAATAAACCCCTATCAATTTTTTTGTTAATTCCATAGCTACGGTCATTTTGCATAATGAGTCCTCTTACCGCATCTTTGAATGGCCGTTGGCATTTACTTCCGATACACACACACACACACACACACACACACTATAGACTTGAATGGTTCCAGTTCAGAAGCACGCAAGAAAATTATTTCGGCGGAGAGTTATTTCACTAAAAAGTTCAGAAATCTCACTATACTCCAAGCAATACTGAAAAGTTCAGCAGAAAGAACAAATCAAAATACATTTTTATGTATACAACTGACAGAAACAATTCGAAAGTCAACTTTTAAGCGTGGATATACAAATTTATAACTACACCACACAATCGGGCTATCTTGAAGAAAGTAACAAGATAACCAATTTGTTGCGTGATGATACGTTATAACAGAAACTTAGAACCATTAGGCGTACCGTTGATGGTACTTATAAAAATAAGAATAAATTATAAGTATATATTGTAATTTAATTATTTTTCATAAATTGAAAGAAACTGACAATATGACGACTTATTTAACCGGCCGTGGTGGCGGAGTGATTAGCGTGCTAGCTCCGACCTCACGGCCCCGGGTTCGAGTCCCAGCTAATCGGATTTTCCCGGTTAGGGAATGGTTTTCTGTGTATGTTGTGTGTGTTTACTAATAAATAGGAAAATGCAGAAAAGAAAAAGGGGGTCAATTGGAAGAATGGCCTTCAAAGGCTAAAATTCTCCCATAAAAAGACGGCATTATTAGTATGGATGGATAAAGTAATAAATGAGAAAGATCAAGAATAGTTGTTTCCTGGCGGTTAAGAAATCATTCCACGAGAAAAGTATTGAATACTAACTTAAAGCTTGGAAAACGCAACTAATAAACAAAAGTGGAAAAACTCACGACTTGAACTCAGATCTCCTGTTTCCCAGATGGAAGAACTACGCAAACTCATGCTCACACCTGCTTTGTGGGCTGAATGAGGACCGTGGCAAAGCTTCCCTGCGTGATGACTTAATTGTTTCAGGGGATTCGCCAGCACAGACCAGAAATATCTGGGTTCGAGTCTCCGTTATGTACACATTTGCTTCATTGTAACTTATTCCTTGGGAAATTTGTTCTCATTCCGGAGCCTGTGTCCTGAGTCTTGGAAAATAACGCGTACCATATTCTATATATTCGTCTCTTTACGAACTTCCACTAAACCAATAATTCCCAAATATTTTGCGCGTTGCTATTTATTCCTAAGACCACACGACCCTTCATTTTGAAAATCGCAAACACCAAATTTAATCACTTTTCCCAATATTCCTATGATTTTTAAAAGTACATACATAATCATATATAGAAGATCGCAATTCTCTAATTTACGCTGTATTTTATACGTCAATGGAAAAACAACGTCCAAAAATGTCGTAACCTAATATTGAAAAGGTACTTAGTAAATGGAGAATAACTTACCGGATATTTAGATTTGGCATAACTGCATGAAATAACCATCTGACACAGCAGAAAGCAATATCAAAGTCATGAACTGAATAAAAGGTCTCGAAAGTAATAAATAAACCATTGTTTATGATTGTACACAAGAATTATTAGAACGATTATGACACAAGAATTATCATTAGATAAATAGTACTCTAGCCGCTAAGATATCATCCCGCGTCGATTCCATTCTCCTTAACATTACGATAGTTACGTGGTTAAAATACCCGCCCGGAAAGTGGAAGACCTAGATTCGAGTCCCAGTCATGGAGCTATTCTTCGCTTAGTTTCTACTGGAAAATCTTTCTAACCTACTATTACCACCAAAACCTTTTATTCGCTTAGGAGCTGCGCTGATTACAACCCCGAAATTCAATTCCGTATGTTTACCGAGACGTGTAATCAAAAACGTGCACCCTCGAAAAAAAAACAACATTAAAGGTTGGCAACCCGTATAAAATATAAACATTCCAAGCGTAGCAGGTTGCTGCCACGATGAGACTAAACCTTGGATCTCAAGCGAGTACTTCTCTCATCTCCGAAACAAAGTCCATTTAATAAGAGAGTAAACCGAATTACAGACCACCCACGCACATCCAGGGCACCGGAGCACTCGTTCCAGATGCACGGGTAGGAATGCAAACCATTTATTCTAATCGCTTGATAAGTTAGGGCCGCTCAGCCTCCTCCTCCTCCAAAAGATTGCCAGCTTTCTGCAATTGGGTTTGGGTAAAGATCGAGGAAGAACAGCGCGGAAAAAATACTTCCACATTGCAGATATTTGCAATAGATCTTTAGCGTAATACGAGGCTTGCCTTAAAGTATACAATGTTGGGATACAGAATCAGTATGTGAATACGACCCATACGAGAAATACAACCGATGCATTAAACACTCTGAATTCTATTATATTAAAACTTATCGTTTCAGATCGCTATGAAGGGGAGATATGCGAAGTTAAACGACAAAGTTAGCTCGACCAACGAGTAACCGGACGGACGATTTTTTGGTTAGTGGAGGTTTTTTTTGCTATTGTGTTAGGATGACGAATGTTTGGGCGAGCGCGCAGATGTGGGAACGAAAAATAAAATAAACCCTTCGGATGCCATCCATTCCTGCTTGTTGAAGAAAAGGTATTTTTTGAACTGCTAATACGCTGTATAATGTATATTTTATGGGACATGGATTATTAGTGTATAAATCACATAAGGCTAACAGAAGAGACTCCAAAACCAATTATCTTCGTTAGCAAACCGTTCGCTGAACCTTTAAAACTGTTAATTTTAACTTGAATTGAAACATACAAATAAGAGCTATCGCAGACTAGTAAATTGAAATCACGAATACATTGAGTTAAAAAGACGCATTGCAAACCTTCCCGCCCAGCAGAAAGCAGATCTTCGTGAAAAAAATTCCCCTTATTCATTGCCAACTGGACAATATAACAGAAATTACGAAAGTGAACAACTCTGTGAACCAAAAGTCATAAAACCACAGAGTTGCCACCTATGTCATCTCCTTTCCCAAATAAAACCAAGGGGATACTAATCGTGATGTAAGGTGAATTTGAAGACTAAATAACTTTAAGCGGTATTTCGTATCAGAAATAATAAATATCATACTTTATGGGCCGAAAGATAAAACACAAAAGAGGAGATAACCCTTGAGAGAATCTTGGGTAAAGGGCTGAATCATCGTACCACATGAGGAAGAAGAACTGGCAGATCTCGAGAAACAGACTGCAGTCGATTCAGAGGATTGTGGGTTCGATTCCCCGAGAGCACCTAAAATTCCGCGTCTCGTTATAGAGTTCATTGTCCTGAAATGCATACCAATGAACTCCAATATTTCTTCAATCGGTTTTGAGATCACTACTTTATAAGTCATAAAACACATGATTAAAATCGTCTAAGCACGCTTTTCATCAGGGTAACTAATGTATTCTATGAGTGCCGTACGATTCGACGTTACGAACTCGAAAACGGAAACCACTTTGACGATAAGTAATTTCCGTTCAAACACGAGTGACAGCTTTTAGGAAAGAAACAAGGAGGTAACTAAAAGGGATGATAAGAGGGGGAAAGGACCAAGTTCGGCCGTTTCAGTCAAACATTTCAATTGCATTTCCTCTTTCTTTCATGCCCGCAACGATGTTCAGCTATTTTTATAGCCTTAAATTATAAGATCATTTGGAAATTAATTTTATGAGATCATATGGAATTTCCAAGAATTTATTACTAGTTAAATCATAGATATACATGAATATTTCAACAATTATCACTTTTCGATTGCATTTTTCCCTTCAAGATAAACTTTGTTCCGGGAAAAATATTCTAGAATAACTCGTAAATGAAACGGACAAGTAGGAAGTAATATGAATATACATCATAATGCGAGTGAGTTCATAATTCAAATGAAGATACCTCCATGTATCTACGCAACCTGAATGTTAATCGTCACAAAACTGAAATGATAAGCACCAGCAAACCACGGCGCGGCGGCGAAAACATTTTATTTCCATTTGTTTAAATTCACGAGCGCTTCACTTCTACGTTCGATTGCACCCTAGAGGACTGAAGTGAATATAAAGCTCACGAGCGCTCATTAAGTCATATTGAGATGGTGGAGGAATTATATATTGAAACGGTCGAGAGATTTTCCTTTGAGTATGCAGTGCCCGGATGCCACTTAAGAGAAACATTCAAGGGTTTGCAGATAAAAACGTGGAAACAGCATCTGCGGAAGTGAAACCGTCATCGATTAACGTGTTTCAAAGTATCCAACAAATTATAAAATTTATTGTTATTTGATATCAATATTATTTACATTTATAGCAATTAAATAAATAAATAATTCATAGGGCGATGGTGAGAATCGTAACCTTCATCTAGTCCCGAATAGTCAAACTTGAAAAAATCCGTACAAAAGTCTCGAAAAGTTAATCTTTTTGAACTGGTCTCCCCCGTCAAGAGGCGGAATATTTAACGCTCCCAGATTTAATAGTAGATAAGTAGATTTAATTATATCTTCAAAAATTGACGCGCGTAAACTTTAAAACTAAGGAAACGATGAACCAACTGAGAAAATGGAATTATTTGGGATACTTGTTATCACAAACCGTAGAACCGTGGGAAATAATATTTTATTGTGGGAAATACTATTGTGTGAATAGTATTAGCTTACATAACATTAATACTTAGTTTTTACAACATAAATGAGAAAATGGAAAGAATACTCATTCAGTGTTATTATTGAGTTGGATGGATGAGGAGATTTTTAGTCTTTATTTCGCCTACTTAAACATGTGTTATTATTATCATCCTTATGGAAAAAAATACCGAATGGATACCTAATAATTTTCATCTTTATAGAAAATGTACAACTGGAAATAGAGGTATCACGACGAGAGCCAAATCTTAAAAGAAAGGTAGTCAGACAATAGTGAAAAGTTAAAAAAAATCCGATCTAAGGAAAAATAAAAAGAAACAAAAGGAAAGGTACGCGAAAGAACGTACGAAATACAGCAAACTTTACAGCTAAATTCTAAACTTTCTACTTTGAAGATTTTTCAAGATACCATCAGTGATCACGCACTTAAAGGATAGACAAAGTCAAAGTTTTGAGACTGACTTATTTGTCGCTTTCCCCATTATGATTTCGTAATTAATTTAAATGCTCTTCTATTAAATTTTACAGTTCTGAGCTGGAGACGGTAGCTATTAAACTGTTTATCAACATTTATACAGCAACCCCACCCGCACGAAGTAACGCATGATAATACAATGAGAGGGAAAATTATATAATATCTTTCTATTTTATATGTGTGTGTACCATCAGCATACATAATATCGATACTTTTTCGATATAAATGAGAAATTGCGACACGAAAGCCAATGTCAGTAGAATCCTAGAGTATATCAGTGAGCAGGCTAAAGAGAGAATTAACGAATGAGTTGACAAGTTTTCGCGAATCGAAGATGCGGGAAGAACGCCAATGGCAGATAAACAGGAGGAATAAGTTACCTCGTCGTCGTTCAGAGTGCACGAGTAAGAAACGAGTCCTTTTCCTTCGTAAAAACATTTCCTCCATTACAATGTCACCAGAGTATGTTCTCCAGACCATGTCTGCTCCACGGTTTGCGAATCGCTACCTTCAAGGCCTATCCTCAACAACAGAATCTTACGCTCTTACAGGCCCATCATGTTTTCTTAGAGAACAACTTAACTGTGACTTTCATACGGTTGTGTTTATTTCAACGTGATAAAAAAGCCAATTCGAATACTTGAAAATAAAGCGAAATGTTCTCCAGCAATGTACTCCGAAGCACTCGAAGGGTTCAACGGAATATAATTATCAGTACAAATATCATCATCTTTGTAACTAATATGTTCAATCATAAATGCGTACATTAAGTGCGTACGAATGAAATACACTAGATTTAAAGCTTTTAATTTAAGCTCGGATGTTTGACGGGATGGGGAGTATTAACTGTAGCACGAAAGTAGTTTTTTGCAATTAATTTTTTTTCTAAGCCAAATTATCTTCAAAGTTAAACCATAAAAGTTCTACTGAGACAAAAAAATGCCAGAAGAGTAATTTGGAGTTCATTAATACTTATATATTTCAGATTACGATTCCTGAATGTTAATCGGGAGAATTTAAACACGAATGACAATATTAATGCGTAAACAAGAATTATTACACCCCTATATAGATAACTGAAAGACTTTTGTAAGTTTATATAAAGAAATAACAACAACAAAGAGAATATGTTAAAACTGCTTTAAAAAATTAAAATCAAAGTAACAGCTACCTGTGGATTTTAATCCGTCACTATGAAAATTCTAAAGTTCACGCCATCGATTAATGAACAGAAAACTGCAAAGAAAATGGCTTGCTAAATTATATCGTTTTGTCAACAAGACATACCAACATTTTCTGACTTTTATAAGGCAACATCCTAAGACAAGGAAACAAACACGGACAGGCTGACTACCGACGTAACAAAATATTTTATCGAGGTCGCTTCACAAAATAAGTTCCATTTAAATTTTCATGAAATAAACATGCTCCAAGATGACTTACCCGAGAGTGCTGAGAAAACCACAGACGTTGCCTTCAGCATACAAAGAGACGATATCGCCCAGATGGAGGAAGCTTGCAGATCCAATGATCTCCCCCATGGTCATAATATTTAGTCTCTCACACTTGATACCGATTCAACTTTCTTGAGGTAACATAGAGTTATACATATTCAAGGTGGTTGACCATGATCTCACTTTGGGTAATTCATGTATAAATCACATCTGGTAAAACGTTAACTTTTTAAGATTTTGTAAAACTTCAAGGAAAAATAAAACTAGTCACGACACCTGAAAAGAAATATCAACAGATAGTAAGTTGACATCTACACTACGGCTGCTTGAAACACCATAATAAAAAACTACGAAAGCCAGCAATAAAAAACAACGAGCAATATGAATATTCAAACGAAAATTCAGAGCGGAAAAGATTCGCTGACACGAACATTATAACATAATGAAACTAAGATTAGCGATCACTGTCAGCATTTCTTTGAGCCACAGTTACGAAAATTAACACACTTCTCTTCAAAATAAAGTAAAAAACGATATAAACCATCATAAACTCGAGTTACATTCGCAATACTTGTAACACTCCACACAATTTTAGAACTAAGCGCGAATAACGAAATGAATGATGAATTACCCATTTCAAATATCATGGCTAGATATCGTTCCTATAGTAGAACTTAATTTGTTGACAGCTAAAAAAAAAAGATATCGACTAGTGTTCAAATTTACGTGATCCTCCTCAGTGAACTCGGGCAGACTCCTAATCAACCACTTACTCCTACAGACTGCATCAGCGCGAACATAACGACGAGAACACCTGTACACGAATGTTGGGCACGGCGTTGTGGTTGGTAGCAACTGGATTTTGATACTGTGCTGACATCTATTGCCGTGAAAACATTTCATATGAAGTGCGCAAAGCGAGGCGCTGATATTTAATTACGAGCTTATTTTGAGCAGTTGACGCTGATTGAAATTACTCAGCAGAAGTATGGGGTTCTCCAATGAGAAAAGTGACTAACTAATTATAAAATAATTAATATATATTTAATATATAATAATAATATATTTATTTAAATCATTTATTCTTCAATAAACAAATATATATTACATTCCTTAAGTTTATAACAGTTTCATGCATCATTGCATTTGTAGGTACTTGCATAATGAAAATTTATTGATTTTTCAAGGAACAGTTTATTGGAATCCGAAGATCCTAACAATCGGATTATTTTGAATTTATTGGGAAGGGTGAGATAATTATAATTAGAGATTATATGTATTCATTTTTTTAATCGCTTATTAAGATTTTATTTTTAACGCCAAGGATATGGCTAAATAGATTTCGATTCTATGTTATTTAAATTACTGAACTCCTCTATTTACAAGGCAAATGCCCAATATTTCCACCATTTATCGACAAATATTACATTTTTAAATTTCAATATAACCGATGTAATATTTGGCAGAAGAGTGTAAGAGATATTTCCGATTTTTGCTGAATTATTTTCATGATTTCAAGTTCTCAGTGTATGTATTATTATTTGAATGAAAATCCTCAACTATATGAATTTAAAGGAATAGGTAAGTCTTAAAACATGCAGGCTTATTTTCTTTTCCAAACGTTTATTTAAAAGTACCGCCATGCAGGATTAAATTGTTCGCGAACAATTTCGCAACGTTTCGGTTCCGCGAGGCTCAATTTAAAAGTTTCAACATCTTATATTTGCTAGAATATTACAATGTTTAAATAACTTCCTAGAAAATAATTTCTTTTAATTTTATTTTTGCATTAAAAAGAATTACAACGAATTAGAAGAATTCTCTGATATTTATGCATTGTGATCTCTTTATGCAATGAGATCTGACGCCACAATGAATATTAAGGTCAGCCCTCCCTGAATCCAAAAGTCCATTTACCTATTATTTTATATATGACATCGATATTTCTGTCCACAAAATTATATTAAAATATGACACTAAATGCACTGTTCTTGCTCAGAGGAACTCTCTCTGAAAATTTGATGAGTTTTTTCCGAAGTGATTAAATAAAGAAAGTTCTTCGATTGCTGTTTTAAGACTTTAAACGAAATATATGCGATACGCAAAGATTATATTTATTAGGATAACTAAAGTAAATTGGCAGAAAGCAAACTGGTTACAAAAGTATGAATATTGCTAACATTCAAGCAGGGCTGCCAACCCTTTATCTCTTAGCTCTCCTTAAGCCTTCGCAGGCTGTAGATTTTGCTTTTAGTTATAGCTTTACAAAATGATAATCGATGGAAATTCGTTATCCTAAAATTTTTATAGCAGTGACATTTAAATTATAGTTGTATTATACATTTGTATTTTTTTTTCAAATATTTGTGCTTTGCACATTACTTTTAAGCTTTTGTTAAGAAAGTTCATGCAAAAAACAGGGGAGCTATTGGACCGAAGTTTCGGGTCTCTTTCTTTACTCTTGACAAGAAAAATATATGGGATTGACAGGGGGAAAATACCTTGAAAAGTAGAGGACGTAGGGTAATATCTGAAAGGTAATCAAAGAATTATGAGAACATTACACCCTAACGAAGTTTAAAGAGGTTTTTTTTAAATTTGCATTGAAAAGAAGACTCCAATGTGTTTGTTTGTTTTAATTGAATATCCTAAGTTATATAATTACTCATCAAAAGAAAAATGTAATTTAGCATGAAATATCTTATTAATACAGAAAAAAAAGGAATAGACTATTCAAAAACTACCATTCTGAAAGAAATCCGCAATTTTGACTCATTCCATCCTCTTTTCTCCCCAAGAACTATAACATGAGACTAACTTTGGACTAAATGAATCTTTGATTTAATAATAAAACTTTGGTGTGTCAAGAATTTCTCACAATCAATAACTTACCATAATTACAAAATAGGAAATATATTTTTTACTAAGTAATGATGAATATTAAGATAACTTAAAACAATACTAAAAAAACACCCTGGTTGGCATTGGTGTGTTCAGGATTTTTCCAATGGGGGTGCCAATGATAAAAATGCTGCCTTTTGCCCTTGCCCATGACTGTGATCATAACCCCGAGTGCTTGGGTGAAAGCCAGTTCCTTAAAGCAACTCCCACTAAATTAGAAGGCCGCAATAATTGTATAAAAATGAATATCTATATAACATTTACTCTAATTTTCAATACTTGGATAAGATATTTCATGATAAATACTAAGCTTTGGTAATATTTGCATAAAATAACTCAACTTTTCAGTTATTTACTTTTTATTAAATAAAAGGAGAGTAACTGCAAGGAAGAAAATTCGATAATAAATACAACAAACCTTTCCCAATCAGCTTATTAATTTGCAATTAGCTTAATTAATTCCTGTATGATACTCTCATTATCAGCATATGCAGCAAGCTCTTGTTCAATGAATGTAACCATGAGGTTTTGTAGACGGCATTGCGGTATCAATGATCGATGTTAAGACTTTACAATACTTCGGCCACAAGTGCAGCTTGTGACAGGAATGGTAATAAATTCGGCCATTAGCATTTTGAAATTCACAAACATTAACACTCTATTATGCTTAGATTGCCACTCTAAACAATCTACAGCTTTTGTCAGAGAAATTATTTTTTTTTTACTTCCAAAATTCTAATTTCAGCTTCCAACTCTGAAGCATTCAATCCAAACTTAGCAGAGAGATGTTTATAGTAAATATAGTGTAGCCTAAAATCACCAAAGCCCAGTGTCATAACTTTGCCAATAGCATAAATTATTTCTTTTGTTTCTTGGTTGAATCTATGATTTAAGGATTCAATCATTTTATCAAAAGTGGGATAAATTACAAAGAATCTTATTTCATCTCTCATATTTTGCACAAAAAATTCATTCCCAGAGCTATTATCCAAGCTTAACGAAACCTTGGGCTTTCTTGGAGGAGGTATGTCAACACCCAGTCGGTTCCAAGTATCCACTGCTCTTGAATAAATGTTATCAAATATAGCAGCTTCGATTCTTAGTTATTTTAAAGCAATTGTTGAACTAGAAACTTTGTCCATGGCTAGGCAAATATTGACATCGTAGGATTGGAGAGTATAGCTTACTTTTACTACTAGTTGTAAAATTGGTTGCAAATTTACAATTAGGATTACTCAAATGTAATGATTACATAAATATAGCGATAACTCAAACATGCTTTCAATTAAACCAGTAATAATTACATTTTGGAAAATGTACCAATCAAAAGTAAAAATTACCATAAATGTAATAGTTACAAAGTAATTCAATTATTTTTACTTCATTACATCACATCACTGGCTGAGAGTAAACAATAAAACATGCGGTTATGCATTGTACAATTTTTGAGGTGGTCAAACAAATTTATAAAATAAAAAGACTGCCCTTACAAGAGTGCCACCTCTAAAAAAAAATTTTTTAGTATATACTGTAACGTTTTTATTCAACACATGACTCTGCAACGTCTTTCCGAGGAAAATGGCTACCTCGTACTCTGCCCAACAGTGCCTATTTTCCCGTTACCACAACCGGCAACAATCACGCCTACGTAATGCAAATGTGCCTATGGAACACTCGGGACCGGTATTCATTACACTGCCCCCTCCTCAGCTCCGTTCCGTCCCGGAACCGGCAGCGCACTCCTGTTGATTCCCGGCTCTCAGACTCCACTCGAGCGACCCGCCCATCTTCATTGCTACCAACGTACGGAGCCAACCGATTAAAGTGAACCACTTTCGGCTTTCCAGTTGGTAATTTTCTTACTCGGTATATAACGTCATTAATCCGCTTCTTTACTTCGTAGGGGCCTTCCCAATTTGTCTGTAACTTAGATGACAGACCACGTTTCCTCTGCGGGTTGTACAGCCAAACTTGGTCTCCTTCTTGATAGCCGCCCTCCTTGGCGTTGAGGTCGTAACGCTCCTTGATGCGGTCACTGGCAATATTCAGCTGGTAGCGCACCTGCTCGTGGATGTCATCCATCTTTTTCCGCATTCTCGAGACGTAATCCTCTCCTGCCACGTCTTCGCCCGGTCTGGTGCCAAATACCAGGTCGCATGGCAGCTTGAGTTCCCGCCCGAAGAGAACTTTGGCAGGAGTTTGTCCTGTCGATTCGTGAACGGCTGATCGGTGGGCCATTAGGAAGAACGGTACATGTTCGTCCCAGTCTCGTTGGTGTGAAGAGACCATTTTCGCCAAATAGCGGTTGAGAGTGCGATTCATTCGTTCCACCATTCCGTCAGACTGGGGGTGAAGGGCTGTGGTCCTTGTCTTCCGGAGTCCAAGCTTCTCACAGACCCTTTGAAACAGATCACTCTCAAAGTTCCTTCCTTGGTCCGAGTGCAGTTCCAGGGGTATTCCGAACCGGCAAAACATCTCCTTGACCAACACATCAGCTACCGTCACTGCTTCCTGGTTAGGGAGAGCATACGCCTCCACCCACTTAGTAAAGTAATCCATGGCGACCAGGATGTACTTATTCCCTTGTTCGGTTACTGGGAATGGTCCTGCAATGTCGATGGCAATTCTTTCGAACGGGCTCCCTACGTTGTACTGTCTCATTGGAGCCTTGGGACGTTTTTGTGGCCCATTACTGGCGAAGCAGGTGGTACATTTCCTACACCAGTCCTTCACGTCGCCCGAGCAGTTCACCCAGTAGAATCGCTCGCGCACTTTCTGAAGGGTCTTCTTCATCCCTAAATGTCCGCCAGATGCCTCGTCGTGAAGGTGCCGTAATACTTCCGGGATCTTGCTTGAAGGAACAACCAGCTGCAGCCTCTGCTCCGTTCCATCCTGGTTCTCCAGTGCCCGTTTTTAAACGCCATCCTCCACCACTAACGAGTCCCACTGCGCCCAATAGCTCTTGAGTTTGGGGGAACCTGATGAAATTTCCGGCCATTCCGGACGCTGACCCTTTTCCTTCCAAACCAGAATTTCCTTAAGGACCGGGTCCTTTCTCTGGTCAAGTCGTAACGAAGGAAGCGTCCATTCTACGGAGACCACGGTAGTTCTACAGACCCTCTCTGACTTTTCTTCGGCTCGATGACAATGAGAGCACTCTAAAGGGCACGGTCTTCTAGAGAGCGCGTCTGCATTTCCATGACTCTTACCAGGCCGATGTTCGATGTCGAATTCATACTCCTGGAGCCTCTCGATCCAGCGAGCTATCTGTCCTTCAGGGTTCTTGAACTGAAGGAGCCATTTGAGTGCGGCATGATCGGTTCGCAGTAGAAACTTCCGTCCGTACAGGTATTTGTAGAAATGTTCCACAGACTTAACGACGGCTAACAGCTCACGCCTGGTCACGCAATAGTTGCGTTCGGGTTTCGAGAGCGTCTTGCTAAAGTAAGCAATAACCCGCTCCTGCCCGCCTTGGATTTGGGACAAGATTCCTCCTATTCCGAAGTTACTTGCGTCCGTATCCACGATAAATTTCTCTCGTTCGTTCGGATATCCAAGGATCGGGGATGTTGTCAATGCCTCCTTAAGCTCTACAAAGGCTTCCTGACAGTCCTGACCCCACTCGAATTTCCTGGCCTCCTCGGTGAGTCTTGTCAGTGGTTTCGCAATGTTCGCAAACCCTTTCACGAACCGTCGGTAATAGGTACACAGTCCCAGGAAACTTCTCAATTGGTGCTTGTCACGGGGTACCGGCCAACCTTTAATGGCCTCTGTCTTCTCACTGTCGACCGCAATTCCATCTCCGGACACAACGTGTCCCAAATATTTAACTTGTTGGCGCAAGAAACAGCATTTCTTCGGGCTCAGTTTTAGACCTGCCTCTCGTAGTCTCTGGAATACGCTGCTCACGTTGTCCAAGTGGTCGTCAAATGATTTTCCCACCACGATAATATCGTCCAGGTACACCAGGCAAGTTTTCCACGATAGTCCGTTCAAGATGCCTTCCATCAGCCGCTCAAAGGTCGCTGGGGCATTGCACAGCCCAAAGGGCATCACCGTAAACTGCCATAGTCCCGATCCGAGCGTAAACGCTGTCTTCTCTTTGTCTTCAGGGGCTAGTTCAACCTGCCAGTATCCACTTTTCAAATCCAGGGTGGAAAATATCTTCGATCCTGCCAGGGTTTCCAGTGTATCGTCGATTCTTGGTAATGGATAGCTATCCTTCCGTGTGACCTTGTTAAGTTGCCGATAATCCACACAAAATCGTGTCGATCCGTCCTTTTTCTTTACCAGGACCACTGGAGAGGCCCATGGGCTGTTTGACGCCTCTATGATTTCTTCATCTTTCATCTCCCTAAGGACTCGTTCTGCTTCTTCGCGTTTCGCCAGTGGCAAGCATCTAGGCGGTTGACGAATAGGTTTTGCATTCCCTGTGTCGATTTTGTGTCGGACGATGTTGCTTCTCCCTCTTACTCCGTCGTCCACATCGAACACATCTTGAAATTTAAGGAACAGGTTCCTGATTTGTTCCCTCTGTTTCATACTTCTGCCACTGCTCGTATCCGCTATTAAGCTGGCTAACTTTGGAGGGATCTTTGTCGAAGAATCGGTCGGTATTGTCCGTTCCTGATGCTGAATTGACGACACGGTTGCGCAATTTCCTAATACAGCGCCTCTATCCAATTTCACAGGGTGCGAATCGATGTTCATCAATCTGATCGGGACTATATCTTCAGCAGTGATCACTTGCTTCGCCACTAGAATTCCCCGACCGACATGTGCGTCATCATTCTTGGGCTCCAGCATAATGGTTCTTCCGCACTGTGGACTTCCTTCTAACCGCGCCATCACGAATGTTTCCCTCCTAGGATTTATTATTGTATCCTCGGAGAGAATTGCACGTATCGAAGCACTTTTTTCAGGATTTAAGATCATTTCTTCGTTGTCCACCCTCAATACTCCGCGCTTCAGATCCAATTGGAAACCACAGCTGCCCATGATGTCCATCCCTAGGATCACACAATTTTCTATGTCAGCGACGAGGACACGGTGATCCACGATAGTCGATCCTATTGCCAGACGAATGTCCATTTCCCCATGCACATTAACCGCAGCGCCCGTAGCCGTTCGTAGTCGCAATTTAGTTGCGACCGCCCTCTTTCTCCCAATAAGATCGTGCCGGATGATGGTTCTAGTCGCGCCCGTGTCTACCAGCATGGAACAAGGTCTTCCGTCGATTGACCCATCGACACAAACACTTCCGGATCCTGGGTTAACGGTTGCCACAATAATTGTATTCTTCGGGGCATGGTAATCCTGGGTCGCCGTTTGCCCCATCTCACCGACCCAATCTAGTTTTCCCGCCGGCGTTGGTTCCTCTTCGGTCTTCCGGTGCCTGTTGCATTTGCTCATTAGATGCCCCAGTTCACCGCATTTCCAACATCGCGGACGAAACGGCCTACGGCTCTTCGTCTGCTCCAATACTCGCCGCACTACTTCCTCGATGCTGTCCTCCGTCACCGTTCGCACCCTACTAGGCCCGTGTGATGCTTGTTTGGCGATTTCGAACTCAAGCGCTATCGCTAACGCATCACTTAATGTCTTCGGACGAGCCATCCTTACTGTTGTTGCTGTTTCGGGATCCTTGAGACCGTCGATAAATACGTCTTTCGACATATCTTCCAGATATTCGGCCGGGCGCGTTGGATAAGACAGGCCAATTAACCGAACTATGGCGCATTCGAATTCTTGAAGGCTTTCGTTGGATCGTTGTTTGCGGTGCTTCAATTCGATGCGGTAGACCTGCTCCAGGTGTCTGTTACCATATCTCTCCTCCAGACGCTGCACTAGCAGCTCGTAGTCTTTCTTTTCATCGGCGGTAAGGTTTTGGATGAGGTCTAGGGCATCATCACGTAGCGAACCCTTCAGTGCCGACGCTTTCTCTTCTTTCGTCCAGCTATAGGCTTCCGCTACGTTTTCAAACGCGCTCAGATATCGCGCGAAGGGAGTTTTGCCATCAAATGTTGGCGTCTGCAACCTGAGTGTTGACCCATCTCTCACGGTTGTTGCACAGGCTGCATACGCAGGGGCAACTGGCTTCCCCGCCCACTCTTCAATCCGTGCGTTCAAACTGTCCATTTCTTTCCAAAACTTATCGGTTTCCTTTAGTATTTCATCTCTGAATTTCACTTCCAGGCTTCGAGCATTATCGTTCATTTTTACCTCTAAGTTTCTCGAATTTTCTAGGAGTTCTTCCCTCAAAGTTCGAGAACTTTCGGCTATCTTTACCTCCATAATAGAAAGTCCCCTCAAAACGGCAGAAATATTTCCTTCCAACTCGAAAAGGGTGGTATCCGGATCTTCGCCATTTTCCAGCAACGCTTGGCGAAGGCGGTTTTGAAGAGCGGACTTGTTTCCGCCGATGTCGAAGTCGCGCTCCTCAAGTTCCCTCTTCAGATCCTTCACCTTCAACTGCTCCAGAGTCACTTTAGTTGTTTCCATTTCTTTCTCAAACTGAGATTCACACTAAATTATTTGTTAATCCCACTTCTGACACCAATGTAACGTTTTTATTCAACACATGACTCTGCAACGTCTTTCCGAGGAAAATGGCTACCTCGTACTCTGCCCAACAGTGCCTATTTTCCCGTTACCACAACCGGCAACAATCACGCCTACGTAATGCAAATGCGCCTATGGAACACTCGGGACCGGTATTCATTACAATACATATTTCCAATTCTGGCTATATTATTTTACTTATTGGCAGCATAGATAAGTGTAATCTTTTAGCCTTTCCATGATCCCTACTACTTCCTAACACTACACCCTATACTATGGTATCTACTCTAGTAACAGAAAATTCTCCATTTAGCTCACTTCTCGACCATTGAGCACTTCACCTCACTTATTCTTCTCACTATTTCTTGGCAGTGGGATCCCTTAGAGCCTCAATGTCACCTGCAGAAAAAAGGTTTTTGGCGTAGTGATTATCATTCTATCACACAATCTCTTTTTTCGGCACATACAATTGGGCTTCATAACCTATTTAAAGAAAGCACATGGAATGCATGATAGTTTGTAGTCTTATTATAGATCAAAAAATAAAATCAGATTTATAACAATCGTAGATTGTTTTTTCAGTTCTATTCAGCAGGACTCGCTTTCCCCAAATTCTGTGTTCAACCCAAATTTTGGCACCCCTCCATTTTTTGGGTGTGCCGCAATGCCCACGGCACCCACTGTGCGCACGCCTATGCTGGTTGGTCAAGTTAATGGTGTTACTGCCTCGGATAGAAAGAATCTTTTGATGTTATTTGGGAGCTTTCTTTTTTTGAAAAAATTGACAGCTCTTGGCCATAAATATCAAAATCAAACATAACAGTATTAATAACCATTATTAGGCAACTCAAAAAGTAAAAAGAAAATTAGTCGAAATAGAAAATAACAAATGAACAAGTAGAACTTAAAAACAGTTCAAGTGGAATATTGACTCAGTGATTTCAACTCTACCCAATAATGGTATTTATGATAATTTTAAATTCTTAATCAATAAATTCCATCCTCTTTCCTACATCTGCAATAAAATCACAACAGCAAAATGAACGCAATATTTTGATAAATATTATACAACATAAACCTCTTCAACCTACTAGCATCTCCTAACATTTCTAGCGAATCTAAAGCCACAAAATTTACAATTCTCAATGGAACATTATATTTTCATGGAGGAGCAGAGGTGTGGTCTACAGTCATGGTAAGGACCACAAATAAATGCCCATTATTTTCTATTGATAGAGAACCACTGAACGTTCTTTTGGTAGGCAGAGTTAAAGTGCAAGTAATGGATGGATATAAAAACAATTCATAAATATGTTGGATGTGTTTCAGACATGGAAACTGCAGTCAAATGCCAGAACATAAAACCTGAGTAACTAAAACAGATAACTGTAATGCCAATTTCAATGAAGGAACTGATAGAGTGTAATATTTCAGGGATAATCGATAGAAGATGAGCCGGAAGATAAAATGAAAACAATTTTATATCTGCTGCACACATTTACTACATTTCTATTACATTCATTATTGTTTACAGATTATCACACTGACAGATACTGAAAGAGGATGGCCAGATTAAAATTTGGTTCTGTGAAGTCCTTCCATGATCTTGAGGCTCAATAGCTATTGCTAGGTTGGTCTAATCCAACTCGAAAGTAGCAGAGGCAATGCTTACTAAGAGGGGAGCCATGTGCCAAAAAAGTACTCCTCCAAACCAAAATAGATTACTGCACAGGATGCATGACAAGCAGGAGATGGGGTAGTCATCCCGCAAAAGTTCCCCACCCCCTCCACTTTTCCCCCTCTAGTGTGACATCCTCAGACTCAAGATCATGAATAGACTATACACATAAATATCCTGTAGCAAAATAATCATACATTTTTTATAATAAAATCACAATTCAACAAAATTGTACAAGCAATATTGCTTAAAGTGCTTTCACAGGTTAGGCCATTTCGCACATGGTCTCCAGCCAGGATATGAACCCAGGACCACTTTTACCGAAGCCAAGTGTATTGCCTGCTTGGCTATTCAGGAGCCTCTTCAACATCATACTATCATATGTTTACTGAGAGATGTCAAAGAAAATGCTAAATTAAACTTAACTAACTAAAGATTAAATTTGTGATTTCATATGAAATGTCAACATTTCCCTCACTACTCATTTTGTCTAATAAGCCACAATCCCCTCTAATGTCTCTTACTAGATTTTAAAAGGAATGAGGTACCAAGTTGCCCAAGGTAAATGTCAACATTCCATTTGCAGTTACTTGCTGCCATGGCATGACTAAACCTTGGACCTCAAGCGCGACTAGCTCATCTCAGCCCATCTTGGAAACAAATTACTTTTCAAAGACAGAGAACTCCAAATTACAGACCACCCACACAAATACAGAGCATCAGAGTACATGTTCCAGGCAATTTTTCCAGGCACAAGAGAAACTATCTACTTTGTAGCACTGAGTCATTTACATCCTCAATATAAAATTATGTCTGCTTTCTACAAGTAGGAGTAAAAAAAGATTTAAGGAGATGATTACCACCACAAAGAATCATTCAGAACAGAAAATTATGGATATTTTGGCCAAAACCTAAAAAGGGAAATTTTATATACCCTTCATTAAAATGTTACAAAAATATTTCATAAAAATGATTTGGGAAGTGGGGTAATGTACCATAATATGACACATCTGGCCATCCTACACCAAAGTCTTTGAACTAGGTCTGTTTCCATCAGGGCTTCTAACCATAAATTTTTTAGTCCACTTTTCCCTCCATAAAAGAAAATATTTTGAAGAATACCAGATTCCACTTCAGTTTTCATTTCAATGATTGTGCCAATATCCAAATGGTTTGTTCTTTTTATTTTCTACGAATATTAAAATTATATACCATTCTGAGAATTTTTAATATAATTTCTGCATAACATCGATATGCTCAGATGTAACTTCATGGAATGCCATTTTAACGAGGAGTAGAAAGAATTTGTATTATTCTACCCTGTTTATTAGGAATTTTTGCTACTGGAGTAGTATAATCAACCCTGTTTTTATTCTTAATTTGAATTCAAAACATCTTGATGATGCTTCTTCCGTATGCCCTCACAAAACCAGTCACTAGTAAATGAAATGGAAAAATACAAAGTTTTTCATCTCCTAATTATTTCCTCCGTTTATAAGCATTAAACTGTATTTAAAAAAAATAACTATAAATACTAAATAATTCTGAGAAATACATCATAATAGAAAAATGTAAACTAAATATATTATTTAGAGTTAATAGCAATTCAAAGTTGCACATATTTTGAATTGCTTTTTCCATTCAAAATTTAATAAATGATATTTTTGGGAAGCAGAAATCAGAATGGGAATAAATAATGTTTTTTTTGTTTTTGCTCTAGCTCAAGAATTTTAACTTCTCAGTTCAGGTTTTGTTTCAACTCAGTAAATATAATGGTTTTTTCCATTTACAGTCTGATGCCCTGGTTTTCTTTCTGATTACAGGAATATAACTTAAACAAGAGAGATACAACTTACTACATGCAGAACACAGTTTCAATTACAGACACAAGATTGGAGATTCTGTAACTACATTTTAACACAAAGATGAGAGAAAATACTACTCCATTGAACCAAGTTTTTTTGGTATTTTTGAGCAATAATAGCTTCAATACACACAGTACCATTCTACTGAGATCATTGAAAATGCAATACACAATTATAAATATCTATCTGTGAGATTCATTATCTCCTAACAGATAAATTCCATTTTCTTTTTTTATCATCATCATTTTGTGAAGAGAAATTTTATCTTTTAGTACACACAAGATATAGTATTATATTCTTTATCAAAAGGCTGGGGTTTAAAAATAGTTAATAAATATAATTTATGAAAATTTGGTATATTTATATACTGATAAAATTCATCAAAAAGTCATCTTCTACCAACTATCATCAGCAGCCAGCCTTTAAAATTGAGATTTCCTCATAGTAACCCTTTACTCCACAAACTATACCACCAAAAAGTAAAATTAATTCATTGGTAACAAAATATGGTTGAAAAACATAATTTATTTCATAGAACTAGCTAAGACACCCTTCACCAAATATTATTATTAGCAGCCAACCTTTAAAATTAAATTTTCATAGTGCCCCCAGCACTATACAAACTATTTGCCTACAAATTTCATTCCTTAGAGGCAACAACATGTTAGGGGAACCAATTTGAGTATAAGAAAAAGACATTTCAAATATATAGCTAACACTGATTATCATGGAAGTGTTGGATGTTTCAATAAACATGAAATTTATATCTGGACTGATAATTGAGCCATTTTAAGAGCACCTTCCCTAGTCTTAGCACCGCCAATGAATCCAGAAGAATGAACAAACATGGCATCTGGAATATTGCATTTGCGAGCAAGTTCTTCATCCCTCAATCCTACGCAGTGTGGTAATACTTGAGCACTGTAAGATAAGTACAATATAATTTAGAATTATCATGAAGAGCCAAATGAAACTATATTTGAAGAAGGGGATAAAACAGATATAATTCCAGAGATAAATGGGAAAATTTAATTTTTATTAGCATAGGCATTTAAATAGGATTAAAAAATCTTTCACATAAGAATAAATTTATCGCAATAATATAATCCAAGTAATAATGTTTCCCAAAAAATGTTGCCAGATTATGACATCCGATCAAACATGATTGTCTTTATTCTGACAACTCCCAATTGACAGCACGCAATTGCAGAGAAAATTAACAAAGAATTGTTAATAAAGCAAGTGAGGAATTTACAAGCCAATTTCCAACTTTGGCAGACTTTTTCCACTGAGTAAAATGGTAAGTAAAACACTATCTCGTATATAAGTGGAAGGGAGCCTTTCCAGCATAAAAAAATGCTTACACACAAGTATATACAGTACCTTAGAAAAAAGATTGTAGGTCATTAATAGATTTTAATTCTCAGCTATTTCTTCTATTTTTATGTATCTTATATCACGGTATTAATTTCTTGAACTTATAAAACATAATTGTTATGAAATGCAGAATCAAGAGAAAATGGCATGTAAGTAGAATTTTTAGCAGCAAGCATAGCTGATGCTGTCTCACCGTAACTCAAATCCTTCAGATAATGGAACAGCTTGAACTCTCCACCCATTTGTTGAATCTGGAAACACAGCAAAAAGTATACTTGGATTGACCCTCATTTCTTCCTCAATTTGCTTAGCATGTTTGACCCAAGGGATGCCAGGCTTTGTGAAGAAAAGGATCCGACCACTCGTATCCACCTATAGGAAATCATTTATTCAGTAAACTTGTATAATTACAATCTTGCATAAATCTTTCTTAATGTAACTGAGATTTGAAGATAACATGCAGCATCATAATGAGTGTTCAAAATTAAAATTTAAGGAAAATAGATTTTAAGAAAATGTTATCATTTGTAACAGAAAGACACAGCTACTCATACAATTACAAAGAAACTAATAGAGCGAGGAAAAAGGATACAACTGAAGTAAAAAAGTGGAGAAATGTACAATAATAATACAGTATTATACAGAACTAAAACAGTTTCAGTTTACTGAATACAGAATATTTAAAATTACAGAATTACAAGTGAATGCACAAAGTGAAAAAACTGAATAGTGAAAAAGGTTTTTCGTTACGCTCTTTCTAAATTTATTATATGACAGCCTCTTAGCAGTTGTTTGTGAATACTAATGGAATTGCCTGGAAGGCTGTTCATAAGAGGTAAGCTAAGTAAAGGTTTGAGATCTGGCTAACACAGCCTGAGTTTATAGTTCTGTGTTGTTGGAGGATAATCTAAGGCTGTAACTATTCAGTATGCTAATGCTTGGAGAGAAACAGAATCTTCACAGATCTTCACTTTAGGTGTATACCAGTAAGTACACCCTGCAGAAGATGCGGAACTTCAAGTCAAGTTGGATGACCTTTTCCACAAGAATCCAGGATTCAGTAATGTAATAAAAAAGCATTTCGAGGCAACTTTCACTAACCACAAAGGGATCATGCCTCCCTAATAGTGATGGGCAATATGTGAGCGAGTGAGTTCAAATGATCCACTCGGCAAACTGAGCTGTGAAGGGAGGGAGTCTTATATGGCGAGTCTCAACTCCTTCCTGTTAAATGACTTCCTCCCATCACGCATCTATATGCGTACAAGATTCATTTTCCGTTCAAGAGTCTATCTCCACTCACAGCTCATTCTTCATACAAGACTCATTTTTCGCTCACAGCTCACTCTTAACACGCAACTCTTTCTCAACTAATAGTTTTCTCTGTACATTTCTTCATATATGATTATTCTTCTACAATCCCTCCTTCTCCCTTATTTATGTTTATTCGTACTTAGTAAAGAATTATTAATAAGAAAAAATATGAGAGGGATACCTATAAAAAGTAGTGGGATTATTTTGAAAATATACAAATGCCTGAAGAATACACATACTACATAAAATACAGTTTATTTGTGATTTTTATAATTTTTGTGTTTTATATTTGTGAATTATTTTGACATGGTAAAAATAAATTACGAGGGTATGCCTTTAAAAAATTGACTTCAATTTTTTTGGGACACCCTAATGGCAATGTTCAAAGTCTTCACTGTTATGTTGGGTGAAACTAAAGGTCAGTAGCAAAATAAAAATAAAGATTTGAAATATTTTAAAGCTGATAGTTAATTTTTGGCAAATTCATAGAATCATTCCCTTTAATAAAATACTTTGAACAATGTATAGAAACTTATAGGAATTACTTACCAAATCACGATGAGTGAAAGCTTCTTCAACATACTTCCTAGCAGGAAGCCATGAACAAACTATATCTTCCAATATACCCATAAAATCTTGTTTGGCAACATTAAGGGCCTTCTTAAATTGTTCGTCCTCTTTCAAATCAGTTGAGAATGCATTGGGGTTCAATCTTCTTACTCGTGATGCATAATCTGTGTTGCTAATATACCTAGAATTTAAGTAATATTCAAGGAAATTAACTATTGTAGCTGCAATATTATTCAACATGAATCCTCTGGGAGACTTAATAGAAAACATGCAGTAATAGCATACATTCAAACACACTATGAATGATTTCATGATAAGTGAATAAAAAGATGATGGAAGATGATAACACTTTGGATGATTACTTCAGAAACAGCAACATTATGATTAGCTCTAAATTCTCCCTTGCAATTACTTATCAAGCCAATCCAATTTCTTAATGTAACCTTCAATAAGCTCCATTCACTCCAATGAATTAAAGGTACATGTGTTACATGAAATTAATGTTGACTTTCCCTCTAGCCAACAAGCAGGCACTGTCAGAAATTACTTAAGCAATCAAAATTTATAAGCATGCATCAATCTTCTAAAGACAAGGTAGATTTCAGCTTTCAGAGATTCTAAAAAACGTAATACCTCACTTTTCCTAGGGAAAGGGATCTACGGATAAATGAACCAATTAAAATTCTAACCCTGATGATAGGTTCTCTTTAACCCTTGTGTAGGCACCCGGGTACCCACTAAGGTATATTTTTGCTTGTACGTTGATTATAAAGAAAGATATCGCTTTGATGCTTCAGATCGTCGTTATCTACCTGAATTCCTAGTAAATACTACCATTATAAATACGTTTACTATATTTAATGGTTAAATAAAAGCATTAGAAGTTCACATACGTCTTGGGGGCACCCGGGGTACCCGGGTACCCACCTAAAATTTCCTTCTCATTTTCTGACACGTATGCGTTGGAATTCGTTCCTTGGAAACTTTATTCAATAAATAGACATTTTCTGAAGATATTAAAGCTATTTCTATATCAATTGAACGGTTAGAACTTTTACTATGAATAAAAATAGAAAGGTATGTTTCTTACTTCCGTAAAACGGCCAGCGTCAGTCACGCAAAATATCGGCTTTTTTGTAAAGGAGGCTCAACTTTGGAGTCGTATAAAAGTTTAAGTAGAATTTGCACAAACAAACAAGTGACATCAACGTTTAGTACGTTCTATTGCGCGTGTAACCATATAAGCTAATTATTTCTGTTTTCATAACATTTGGTATTTATCATAGATGGAACGGAAAAGTGCCCATTTTTACGAGCTGTTTCACGGAGTGCTCTTTTTGAACGTTTGTTTCTCAAAAACTATTACTTCTATCACAAAGATATTTTGATAGAATATTAATACGCTTATTGGTAATTAAGATACGAAGTTTCAAAATATTTGTATCAAACGATAAAAAGTTGTTGTCGATTTTGTGAAACAACTTTTTCTCGGAAATGGATAGCCGTAGAAATACGAAATTGGGTTCGTTAGAAAGGTTTTGAAATGAGTTTTCACGGTAAATAATTATTGTTCACTACAAGTTAGCGGATTTTTTTATACGAATTAATATTTAACGCCGAGATTCGCAACTGTTGAGCAGTGTTGAGCAGTCCCCCCGCTACTTGCCGTGTACTACCCAATCCAAAAATATGCGGTTCCCGGTAAACAACCAATACAACATTTAATATTCCTATCTAGATGAAAAAATCACTTCAAAAGAGCTCTTTGAATTATGTCAAATCATAGAACCTTACCATGGGATGAGAACCAGGAAAATTCAATAGCAAGAATAAAATTAAAAAGAATACTAAACAATGTCACTTGGAAATTTATTGCTGGGAAACTGGTAATTTATCCAACCCAATAATATTTATAATATAAAAGGTTATGAATGAGGAAATGTTTCAAAAATTTGAAGAGCAATATTATTATTAAAGGACTTAATTTAGCAAAATTGAGACTTCCTATACAAAAGCATGAGTCAATCTGTAAAGGGAAATTGGTAAAATTAATAATTTAAAGAAAGGTATCAGTGGTCAATAAATTCTTTAAGAAAAAGATATTTTGTATCAAATACAACTATAGGCCTAGATGGCCAAGTTTAGCATTCTAGTGGTATAAATCCAAAACCAAGGTCCCAGGTTTGAATCCAAGCTGATTGGATTTTTCTGATCAAGGAATGATTGTGTGTGTTCATCTACTGTTGTTTCCTTGGTAAAGTACCTTCTGACGAGCTCTGTAGGAGGACTAGACCAAATTTCAACAGTAACAGCAGCACTTTAAAAAGTTTTTTAATAATACATTTTATACCAACTCTGACAAAGAATGATATAGGTACCTTAGATTCTTGTCTTCAAGTAATACACACATTACATTTTTGGAACCTAAATTTCAAGGAAAAAAGTTTTTGATAAACTAGTCAAAAACTTTTTAACGATGGAAGGTAACTTAAACTTCGTACAAGAAAGTGCGCAGCTTAACCCAATTTGTACGAGAAGTGAAAAATAGTGACTAGGCTGGGGCTCGAACCCAGGTCTCCCACTTTCCGGACAGTTATTCTAACCACTGGTATTAGTATATTTCCTAGAGAGGATTTTCTCTTAATATCGCTTTGTGGGTCGGTGAGGACCTCTGGTGGTGGTCGGTGCCACCGTGTGGAGTGCTATTACTTTGCTCATAAAAGCAACCCCTGAATAAAGTGAGGACTTGGCTCGGTAGTTTATTGGTTAGAATACCTGCCCAGAAAGTGGGAGCTCAGGGCTCAGGGATTGAGTCCGAGCCAAGTCACTATTTTTCACTTTTCCTACAAAAAATATTTTATGTTCTTTACAGGAAAAGCAATAAAATACTCTGAGTACATTGGAAAAGCATACTACTACAGTAGCAGTTCGTTATAACGAGGGCTGACAAAAATCGGAAAATTGCTCGTTATAACGCGTACTCGTTATAGCCGATTTCTAATACTAAATGTCCGTCATCTCGAATACATGGGCAGCGAGTCCGGCAGAATGGAACTCTAGGGTTTTTAATCCTTACGCTAATGCTTCATAACACGGTAGAAGTACGTTCGGGTCAAAAATACCGTATTTATTCGAAAATAACGCGCACTCTTTTGGGTCTTTTTTCCGCGCGTTAAGGTAGGTCCACACTATGCCGATCGGCTTTTCCACGCGGCAAAGCAGAACCGGCACGCGTCCACATCAGTCCACATTACACTTTGAGTGTGGACGCAACAACGCGCGTGACATGATTGAAAGTGACGAAGACGATGCAATTTTCGTGGCAGCAGTTGCTGTCATTACTGATTCTTGTGTGCCTGCGCGTAAGAAGAAGAGGTTTTGGGTCCGTCCCAGTCTTAAGAGTCGCAACAGATACAGCGCGAATGATTTAATGAAAGACTTGATTTTGGACGATGTAGACGACTTGAACTTAGCAATATGTTTATTCTTGTCCTTGACAAAGACCATACTCTTGTACGCAAACCATTTACTTTCGTAGATTTCTTCGTTTGAGGCTCCACTTTTACGAGAATTCTTTTTTTCTTCACCTCCCGCGAAAAATGGCTTAACAGATACCGAATATTTTTGTTTATCTCCTCTTTGTCAACACAGAATGAAATGCTGATCTCAGGCAAAGCATCATGCCGTTTATTTCGATTTTTATAATCTGTCAGCCGGCTGTTCCATAGAACTGGACGCTCTCGGTACATATCCAGAAGTTTCAGAGTATCTGAATCAGTCCACTCCATTTCACCGGAATACAAAGATTACAAAAGAATTAAGTTATATGAACAACATATGTAGAGGGGGGTAGATGACGGCTTCGAAACTTGAGCGAAACAACTAATGCCGACGGGGTGTGCCAACTGTGTCTCCACTATGAGCAGGCCGCTCGGCTTCCTTTGATCTTCACAGCCACTGCTCGGAAAAGGATCGGTATGACGATCGGTATGATGCCGTAGCCTACAGTTGCGTCTTCATTGGCTCGGCCTTGCCGATCGGCATAGCGTGGACGTACCTTTCGGCCCTCCGTCCACGAGGCTTCGCGACATAGATGCGTACGCGTAGCGTAGCTTGTCGCGACGTGACGATTACGCCCGTTTTCTGTACACGAAGCGTACTGAAGAACTAAACCACATGTTGCTTTACCATGGCAATGGAACTAATGCTGTGACAATATGGATACTGATGAACCCAAGGCAATGGAAGTATTGTAGTTAAAAAAGGATAAAAATTAAATGTTCTTGCCTGACCATTTCAATGCATTTGCCACCTCACTCCAAGCTTTCTCTGTTATTACTTTTCTGGAGTATTCTGGCATAGTATGATTGTATAGACAAGCATATTTCTCGTCTATCTGAACAAGATGAGTTGCTTCCGCCATCTTTCGAGCTTCACTCCAATAAACAAAGTACGCCTCGCTACCGACACTGTTGATCGCCTGGCTACATGACGAAAGCGTGCTTGGACGGAAGCGCTACGCTGCAGCGTCGTGTATGGATGATCATTTAATTACATTGTCTGCTGCTCACAGCCGTACAGCTAGCGATGTCGCGTCTATTCCTCTACGCTTCTTTGACGCCTCGTGGACAGAAGGCCTTAGAATCGACGGCGCACTAGATTCGGGCACAAAACTATTCATTGGCATGTCCCGTGGCGCGGGGCCGGCCTCGTCTCACGGTGGCTTCATAAAACTCGTCAAATGTTCCACCAAATGATTTTTCAAAGGCCGACGCTCGAATTTCGGGGTGCTCATTACTTACGATGGTTATTTTCGATTCATCACATTATTTTATCGATTCATGCATCATAACGAAACTGCGTCCTCTAATATAAAATGTGGAAAATTATTGCTCAATAATCGTCAACAAATAATGGTGCCAATTTGGTGCCAAGCTTCGTATGAAAACAAATCCCACGGGTGGATGCCAATATAATGTGAAGTCAATTAAAAATTCCGGCGATGACTAGAGGGGTCTTCGCCGAAAAGAAACAAGAGACGAGGAGATAAGATGTACGGACGGATAAAGGAGAGAGCGAAACTCGTGAGAAGTTTCTAATCAAAGCTCCCTGATGCATCTTTGCCGAGGAAGGATGAGGCGACTCATTGAAAACAAATGCATGAATTAGGGGACGATAATTGTTGCATTTAATATTTTTCTGCCGCTCGAAGAGATAACGCGCCTCAGATTACCGTTGGCTTGTCAGACTTCGTCTATCACGTCAATTGACGATTCTGAGATATGCCTCCTACAAGACAAACATAGATACCCGGCACTCGTTATAACGATACTTCAGAAATTACTACTCGTTATAATGGACGTAACTCCCTATCCTTTTTGCAGTGAGACGTACAACGGCCAAAAAAAATCACTCGCTGTAACGCAACTCTAATTATATGCCGTACTCGTTATAACGGATTTCTACTGTATTAGTTTTCATGGAAAACCAGCAATGTTAGATCAATTTTTTTATTAATGAGTTAGTGCCAGTTTAGCTCTTCCACTATCTTTAGAGCTTTCATGTGGCAGATTTCTAAATCGTCATCTCTCTCTAATGTATGCTAAGAGTTGTTTCATTGTAACTAGAAAGAAGTTCATATCTTTTCTTCTTCCAGTTTCGAATTCAAGATTATAGCTACTCATATTTAAGTCCTGCCTCAAAATTGTCGACCTTCCCCACTAATCTTGTAATTGTTAGTTTTCCACAGATAAAAAATTAACACTGTTTTGACTGCTGCTTATTTTGATCCATTTTCACTAAAAGAAAAATGAATTTGCTCTCTGAATCAATGGTCATAAATTTAAACAATTTATGCACCATACACACAGGATAACACAGCTTGCAAATTAATCAGATGGGCTGAGCTATGGAAATCCAACACATGAATTTCAACTGCAACTCGCTGATTCCTTTTTTTGTTTCAATTTGTTTTGGTTCTATCCCTGGATAATCTCATCTTCATAGAAACATTTATGCATTATATGGCACAAAAGGGACAGTTTGGTTATTTGTATGGACAGACACGTACACTTAAGGAAAATTAGTAGTAGCTGGTTAGTGTATTAGTGTTAGCGAAGTTTCTGATCATTATGTTTCCTTTGCTATAAATACCACGGCAAATGGAAATCCAAGGGTAAGCTGTGCATGTTCAAATGCTGCTCATGTGTAATACATAACCCATTTCTGAGGCTGACTAAAGGGGTAAAAAGGTGCAAGCAGTATATATGAAAATAGGGTAATTACTTATGTCCCACCCTCGCAAATATAAAGATTGAATACAAAATATACACACAAGTAATTGATAGAATTCAAAAGTGAAAATGAATATATAAATAGTTCATAACCATGTAATAGTCTGATGAATGACAATTAGACTGCACCATCCTGAGAAACAATGATGGTAAAGTATTCTACCATAGATAGAGGAATGACTTTCTCGGAAAAACATCCTCTCAAAACAGATGCAGTAAAATCCTGAATAATAAAAAGCTATATAAAAAGACCAGCAAATAAACCTTAAACAGAGAAGAGAGTCAGAAGGAAAGCCAAATATGGAACCCATAGGTGGATTGGCCAGGCAGCACACAGAGGATTATTCCGTCAGGTCCACAACAAATAATAACTGACGAAGCTGGATCAGAACACTGACAAAGCAATAATTTTGACATTTTACTGGCAGTGAATACCGTTTGAAAATAATTTATTTCACAACCAATATCTTCCATATTTTCAATTCAATTTTCAAATAAAAAATTCTCTAGATTGCTTTGGCAAACTATTTTAAGAAGTTGAATCCCCAAGCAAACTACCACCTTAGAAATATTCAAAGAAGAAACAGAAGAGGGTGCTCAAATATTTACTCAAGTTATGGTAAAATATTGCTAAATGCTAAAATTTCACAACACCGATTTAAAGCTATTTCATAACACTGGCAAAAAAATTGCACAATGAAGAAAATCAGTATGATGACTCACAAATTTATATATAATTGATATCTCAATAAAATGTCTAAGACCTCTAACCTCTAAACATGTTAACATAATAAATTTAGCAGTCAGGAGCAGGTATGAGCTTTTTCTGGGATGGAAATGTTACATCTAAATCTAGTTTAGCGTAAGACTGAGTTTTGTCTTCATCAGATATATATATTTAAAATGTCATTGCAAGCTGATCTTCTGGCAATGTCTGAGGGGAATATAAAAATGAATTTAAGCCTTCAAATGTAATTCTAATACGTAATCTTAACTATTTACATATTTATTCACCCATGCAACACTAATACACAACACCGTTCCCACAATGCTGCCTCAGTACAATAGTACTTTGGCATGTTCAGTGAGTTTGACTGAAGTAAAATAATTATCAACGCTAATATTTTGCCTTTTTTTCAGAAATGTCTGCATTAATTTCAGTACTACGTGGTCAGCAAACGGCAATCGGCATGGCGTAAATTATCCTTTCAACATAAGGAAAGCCATTTGCAAGATATTTGCTATCCTTTTCAACAGCTAGCCAATATTTATGGCCGTATGAGTTTTGCTGGGGAAAAGTTGTTCATCAACTGTAATTTACGGACCGGGTTTGTAGCAAGCTATGTAATTATCAATGAATCTATCCCACACTGTTGAAAAGAGAGCAAAATTTTCAGTTTTGAGTCGTTGGGATCGATTAGACTTCTCATCAAATCTTAGATAGTGCAAAATGTTTACAAAACGGTTCCTAGACATCGTCGTTTTACAAAATTGTGTTCCCCAGTGGTTTGACCAAATACTTATAATAGAGTGATCATTCTTGCCTGATATTCTGTGGGCGTAAAATATGGCAATACATGCATTTAGCTCTTCATTGGAAAGAGAAAAATCTTCATCATTTTGCCTGCGTGCTTCCTCAATAGAACATCGCTTTTTGTGAGTCAGTATAAATGAGTCGATAAATAATCGCCACGCACTCATAGAACTATCACTAGCTATATTTCCTCTCGCATGTCTTGTAGGTCCAGGTGCTTCTCTAAGTATATTTTGGTTTGCACGCCTACCAGGTAAGTGTTCGCCAATCTTCAGCAGTTTTATTGGAATCCATCAGCTGACATAAGCGTTCCTGGGGAGTCATCATCGCCTACTGTAGTTGTATTTCTATCCTCCATCGTCTTCACCGCCGTAGCCATCTGTCGAGGAGGCAATTTTGCCTCATTTTCTTGATTGTTTTTGTACTCGGGCTAGAAGATTGCTGGTTTCATCTGAATCTTCAGACTCACTGTAAATGTTTTGAGGAAAAAATCTTCGACATCGTCAGAGTCTAAATTATCTTCCGTTTTGCATTCCGATTCACCTTCTGGTATTGAATGCAAAATAGAAAGGATTTCATCAGGCTTTAGCCTAATTCTTCTAGCCATATTGCCAGTCAGGAAAAATGAAGGTCGTACTTCACAGGAGTTGTATAGTCCACTCGAGAGTTCACTGGATTCACTAATGCAAATGAAGGGTAGCGCACGATTGTCATTTGCGGCGCACGGCTTGGTAGGGCCGAAAATGTTAGGACAGTAACTTTGTTTCTTTCCAAAGGTATATTTTCCTGGTACATCATTATATCAATGAAAGGATATAAAGTTACTTTTTCACATTTGAAAATCAACTTCCATATAATTAAGACTGAAGCAATGCAGCATGTTAGGCAGTACTGCGCTACAGCAATACTGATGGGTAACGAGGAGGATTGGGAGCAAATCAGAAACGACGACTCCCAAACACGCGAATTTGAAAGCGTTTCATATGGATTGCATATTCATCGCTTTACCCCAAGGTAAAATAACATCAGGACATTCACATTGTTTGTAGTTCCAAACGCGGATCCGTAAAATAAGAAATGCCTTCAAATAACTCGGAAAAGTTTACCAAAAAGAATAATAATTATAGATTTAAGCCAACAATTGCTTCATAACAATTATGGACATAAAAAATAAAAACTTGAACAAATATCACTATTTGGTGAAAAGACTAGCAAAATACAGTAGGGAGTCAAAACGACTCTGTTTGGTAGTCGGAGGTAAATTTTGAAAAATGTGTATTATTTTTCATCAAAAACTATTTTCATCAAAAAGCATTCTTTTGTGTCAAAAATTAGTAAAAGGCAATGAATCTCAAGCAGAAATTCAAAATATTTTAGTCAGGGCAGAGAAATGAAAACCACAAGGAGTCAAAATTACACCATCGGTAGTTCTAGTGTTAGAGTTCTGTTCTGAGGGTTGGCAGCCCTGTTTCATAAAGTTAGTATCCCTGAAATTAATTTTAATTGTTCAAGAAAGGTAACTGAATTTAAATTTGACATATAAGTTTGATATTTATCTGAGAAAATAATTGGAAGAAGATTTTATAATGATAAAAACTTGTAAATTGGTAACCCTGCTGAAAGTGGTTTTATGTATTTGTAAATGTTATAAAACGATTTTGGGTGAACAAAAAGAGGCAAAATATTACCGTTGATAATTATTTTACTTCAGTCAAACTCACTGAACATGCCAAGGTACTATTGCACTCAGGCAACATTGTGGGAACGGTGAATAAAAAAAGACGTGAAGTACCAAAAGAGATAAAATCAATGAAAGAAAAATTGTATGACTCTAAACTTTTTAGAAACAATGATGATTTCACACTTACTGTATATCAAGGTAAACCAAACAAGAATGTAAATATTCTTAGTTCTGTCCATCCCGATTTCGGCGTTCCTAGTCGCTAAGAATACTCCGGAAACGGTGAAGCTTTAAAATGAAACTATATATGGAGTAGATGACGTAGGCCAAATGCCACGTAAATATACCACATTATGAAGATCTGATCGCTTTTCATGAAGATCTGATCGCTACCTTGACTTTAAAGCCGAAGATGTTGGTCACCCTGCTTCTTTATAAGTTATAAACTAATTCGGGATCCCAAAGAGTTTCGACTAATCGCATAAAACATATCTGTACTCAAAATATCTCTTTAGTTATTTATAATGCAAACGCATAACTCTCTGTTCAGAGATCCGGTCTGACGGTTAGCGGCCCTGCTTCATAAAGTGCTTCTTGAAACGAATTCTGATTGTTCATGGAAGGTAACTGAATGTAAATTCGAGATATAAGTTTGATATCATTTATCTGAGAAAATAATTGGAAGAACATTTTATAATGATAAAAACTATTAAGTTGGTAACCCTACTGAAAGTGGTTTTATGCATTTGTAAATGTTATAAAACGATTTTGCGTGGACGAAAACCCCAGGTTGGAATTTTTCACCACACAATTCGAAAAATTCTTCCGCTATTGTATTCGCTAGAGGTTTTTCCCGAGGTGCGAACGAGTGGTTTTTTATGCTTTCCGTCAGATGGCATAGCAATCTTGGCGTAACGTGACTGACTTTTATCAACAAATCGGACTTTCTACCACTTATTCCGAAAATATGAGTTTCAGTGGTCTAGTTTGAGTAAGAAAAATATTGCAGAGTATACGACACTGCAGATTTAGGACAACGGTCCGCGTTTTGTTTAATTAATTAAAATTTAAACAAATTATGAGGTAAAACATCTTGTCAGCACTTGCACAAAAGTCACTTTATGCATTTCTGCAAAATGTACGTCTTTGCAACTTAAAAAAGTATTTAATTACGAATTTTAAAAGTAGGCGGTCAAAATGACCGCCGCCATCCTTCTAGGTATAACTTTGTGTAAAATCTGACTCATAAGTATTAACAAAATTTTCATTATATTGTATTAAATTTGTGATCAAATTGAACAAAGTCAAAGAGTTTCAAAAAATGCAAAAAATTTCAATTCAAAATTTTTAGTTGGAAATTTTTGAAGTTAAACTCTGAAAACGGTCAAAATGACCGCCACCGTCCTCCTAGTGTTAAGGAATTTCTTTGGTTTGTTTATAATTATGCAAAATTCTCAAAAACTGTACATGGTGGATCAAATGCATTCATTTCAAAAAAAAATAAGAAACATAATTAAATCAATGTCACTGAACCCTTGTTGGCCTGTGTCATTAATCAAACACAAGATTTTTCTTAAAAAGACTAAACACAAAAAGAGACAATTCACAATGAGTGTATTATTATTATTATCCATATTTAAAAATAAGTGTAATTATAGAGTAAAAGATGCAAGAGATACTATCTAACCAAGGAATAAACTCATTTTTCTTGAATTAAATTTCTTGAAATAAAAAAGGAGATTATCTAATACTTCAGTTATTACAATTACAGTTTTTCCCCAAAAGAGTGCCCTACCTCTGACCTTAAATAAGATAAAATGGCAACTTTCAAAATTGATTATAAGATTTTATTTGCAATCCATTCATTACTATTAATGTGTCACAGGGAGTTTTAGAACATTTTGGCCATATGCTTAAAGAATGTGTTAAAATTTAAAGCATCTTCCATATTGTGCATGCTGTAGAATTACTTTCAAATTCAATTTTAAAATATAAACATAAATTGGAGAATAGCTACACTAAAACATGTTATGCAGTACTAGGTGCAAATTTAAAGAGAAAAATGGAATAAATGACCTTATTATAATATAAAATAAGCTAAGAAGAGCAGATGAAGTAATATTTAAGGGAGTATGATTTGAAAATTATGAGAACAAAAAATTAACAGAAATAACACACAGCTCTGCTAAATCCATCTAGAGAATAATAAAAACATCAGTCATTTGCCCACAGTATAAATCATAGCATGGGAAAATAAACAGGAATACATCATTAAAATTAAAACTTAAAAGCGAAACTTACTTGAGTTTATGATCACAGGGATCAATGCCGTTATCAATGGCATCAACTTCCTTGATCAAGTTGCGATATAAAGTATTAAAGACTGTTTTCAGTTCCCCATCTGTTAATTGCTTTGGAGAAGTCTGCTTTATCACTTCTTTACCATAATGAGCATAGACTAATCCTGCGCTACTTAGTTTGATGTTCTCATTCAAGCCTGTGAGACTTTCCATGGTCTCATTGAAATCACTGAAAAGAAATTATTACAGAATACTTAAAGTTAAAAAATTAAGAACAACCATAGCCAAATTTTAGATGGCTAACATATGCAATTGTACCTTCTAATAAAAGGCTAATTTACCTCTTGAAAAACAGTAGTATAGTAACATAAACTGAAATACTCTGGGAAATTGCACAACTTGGGCTGCAATTACTTCACTTTAAATGTTTTTCCCTAAATAACCTACAATTGATTTATAGGATTCATACTTTACAAGTTTTTTTTAGTATAAACTTGAGGAAAAAATTGTAAATTTTAAAAACAAAATTACTTTTTAAATGCAAAGGGTGTCCATGAATAAGTTTCTTTTTTATATAAAATCGACACTTAAAAAAATAATTATTCTATCATTATCTAAGTTCATTACTTTAATTTTTACCATATTTGTAAGTTTTTCAAGGTATTTTTGACTTCTTGTCCAGTGAGTTTTCTGCAATACCCAAAGGATATACAGATGATCATTGGATGAAACCTGGGAGTGTCCTATTCAGCCCCTGAATTATAAAGGCAAAGTATGGTAAGTTCATCCCTCAGATCTACAGCACATTACCATTTATTTTTTTGATGCTAAGTGGAAAAACCTATTGGATCTCAGAGGGTATAAATCCATAGTAAGGTGACAAGACAATGTATAAGACCCATTTCTACTATGGGACCAGAATTTAATTGCCACATTAACCACATAATAGTATGATCATGCTAATTCAAGAAGTTCTTCTTCTTTACAAAATAATGAATCTCCATGAAGCTGCTACAACTTATAATGGGTATACTGAATTCATCACAGAGATTCAACTTCTGCAACATATCATGTAATGTGTTACTCCAATACGAATAATTGTTTTCTTGCATTATTTATAAAGCTTATAAGGTTTGGACTTGCACAGATACTAATTAATTTCTCAGAAACTTTCCTGCTGAAAGATCGGTAAACTACAAAAAAATGGCAGGTGACCACTTCTTTAAAAGCTTTTGCAAAATATTATCAGTTTTCTTATTGAAACTTTTAACTGTGAAGGTAAAGACACCAAAGGAAAGAAAAAGGTTTAAAGGAAATTTTGATATTAAAAATTCCATATTTCTAGCATTAAAAAATTAAAGGGACCTGTCACAAAATATGAAACAATTTTTTAATGTATTTTTTTTTTGTTTTTCTCCCCTACAAAATGTTCACAAAAATGAATTAAAGCACCCTGTAACCTCTGGCATCACTTTCACTCAATATTGAAATTTTTATTTAATACAACATCATAGATGCTAAATAAAATTATGTAGAAAAAATATACTGTGGAAAAAGTACAAATTTTGTTATTTTCATCAAAATTATGTAGAAAATCATCTCCGATTATATTACATTCAATCACTTAATTTCCTCACCGACCTCGATGATGTAGTAGTTTGCATGCTAGCCTTGCAATAGTACATGGCTGTTTGTATGGGTTTTGAGGGTTCTATTGTAAGACTGGTTATCCTTGACTAAAATACACCTATTAAATAAAGAAGAAATAATAACAATAAGGGAAAAATTGTTTCATTGGCTTGACTACCATTAACCAGCTTTAATGTATGATTCAAGCTATCTCTTACAGCTGCTTTGAAACAGAAAAAGATTTTCTTTCAATTGTAACATGAAAAATGTTGCTTTGCAGGCTTGCTAATGATTATTATAATTGACTGAATTGAAACAAAAATAGTGGATAAATCAGATTATAACCTCCAGGTAAAAGATGACTTATTTTCTCGCAAACATGCTCAGCTAACTGAATCAAAGTTTCAGCCATCTGAATAAGGTCAGTCCCAAATCCTAATTTTCTCCAGTATTTCCAAATCTCATCCCTGAAATAAAACCTACCCAGAATTAGTTAAATTTCTTTGGTTTCAATTAGAAGATACAGTGGGAAAATGATTGAAATTTACTCTTTCATACTCACATTATCAAAAATTCAATCTCAAATTTGTAAGGCCTTGATACTACTAAACACAAGAAAATCATTTACACTGATCAGAAAACTACTTCAATTACATTTAACTAAGCACTGTACTAACCGTTGATGGTGATCATAGCGGCATCTTGAGTGGTCATATACTGCCCCAACATCAATCACTATATCACACTGATCCAATATCTTCAGATCACGAGTCCTTAAATTAAATACAAATATAGCTTGTATAATACACAAATGATTAAGTATTTATGGAGAACAGAGATTCAACGATTCAATCATGTATTAAATTTACACTCCATTCAGAAACAGAATCTGGCTTGAATATGTAACCAAGTTAAATACCAAGAGTAACCAGAAATTAAAAAAAAACTTTCAGTCATTCCAAAAACTAGCTAATTCTGAATAACTGTACCAGTTACTACAAATACATGAATCATCATCATGAATACATGCCTCTACTCAAATTGTTTTTTCTTTCTTAAATGAAATATTACCCTCGCCAAATTTTTTAAATTGCAGAGGAGGGTTGTATGTACAACATATAAAAAAATGAGAAAAATCGAAGGGGTGGTTACATCGTCAAAAATCGATTTGAAAATTTGAAATTGTTAGAAACTTTATTAAATTGTTTAAATTTTATAAAACCTTCCTTTTTTATCTGTACGAACACAAGACCTTTAAATTAAGCCATGCTGTGTATATTTAGCTTCCATATTACCGGAGATATGGCCTCGAATGCGAAGGCACTTTCGTAAAATTTCAATTTTTAAACATTGCAATATTTCATAAACAATTGCGTTAATTACGGAACAGCTTGGGGGTTTTCATTTTGTTATCAAATCAAAGCGATTCACCAAATTTTGTCAAAATCGGTTACCTCAAGGGTCAATTTGGCCGATTTTCTTGTCGAACTGGCGTGGAATGACCCAGGATAGTTCAACCAAATTTTCGTTTTGTAAAGATGTTTGCTGTAATTATCTGAGAATTTTGTCAATTCTGAGTTAAAAAGTATGCAATTTTAGCAGTGTTACCAAAATTTCGAAAAATCAATTTAAATAATTATTATCGATTTTAATAATTATTAAAATAATTAATTTAAATATAATTAATAATCTAAGCAATATTTTAATATTTTCAAGCCTATATACATAAACTAATTCACTGCTAAGTATCACAAAAATAATCAACACCATATCATGTATACCAACTGAAAAAAGTAACTTCCAAAATATAAGTATTCACAGATATTATTAAGATTTTACTGAATATTTTTTGAATGCATCTATAATGTTTAAAATGCTCTTAGGGTTCACAAAATACTTTACTAATGCTCACTTAGTAAATCTGTGATCACATATTTCCTATATAGTAATAAAGGGCTATGCAATAAAAACTTTTTGATTTTTCTTATTTAAATGTATTGCTTTGATTTTTGGGAATTTCTAAAAAATACTTCCCAGATAGGTAGAGAATCAAAACTCAAGGAGCCCACCAATATATATGGTCATGATCTATCGAAAATATTGACTTTTTAAGGAAAATGTCCTGAGTTCGATGCTAGGACGATGCAATAATCTCCCATTTAAAATAATTGGGGTAGTTTTTCATTATTTTTTTATGCACTTATCGAAATGATAGGAAGTTCTTGCTTAGCTAAAAGTTTATTAAGACTCTGTTTACGAAAATAATTTAGATAAGACCATGCTGTGCCTGGCTTCAATGCCAGAACACATTAAATTTTCACACATAAGAAATATAAGTGAAAAGTAGGACGTTGCTTGAGGCAGTTGCAACCAATATTTCTGCTTGAATTTTCACACATAGTAAGAGATGGTGATATTTTGTTTATGGCATTTAAATATAGTGTAATTTTTCTGAAGAAATCAAATTAATAAACCCCCTACTACATATTCTAAAAGTTTTAAACTCTTTGTTTATTTCTTAATAGAAAAAGATATTAATTATAAGTTACAGCAATTTTATTAAAATTACTGCATGGTACATGTTTAAACATTTTACTCAATAATTAATGGTAAAGATATTTCATTAAAAAAGTTACATTAATTTTTTTTTTAATTCATTTATGAACTATGATAAATTGAATTAGTTGATTTACCATTGAAAGAGGTCTTGAAAATTCAGAGAATTCTGAGGTCTTATTCACCCCACGTGACTAATGAATAGATAGCTTTTTTCGACACGAATAATTAAGGGTTTATATCCTAGTTCTATGCAAATCAAAGTGGAGAGATCTGGGAAAGTTATTTTGAAAGGAGAAAATACAAGCCAGAAGGATTAGTTTGAGACAAGGGAGCGTGAGAGCTCTTTAATTAAAGGCAAAAATTATTAGACCAGAAAACCACCAGATTTTTAAGCTAATGGGTTGAACTAGTGTCCAAAGAACTATTAGGAAGATCAAGTAAAAAAAATTTGGATATTGTGGAAAACAGTAAAAATTTTAATTAAAATGGAAAAGGGTCAATACCAAACACGTGTGTATTAACAGAGCACAAAACAGTGAGCTATGAAGGAAAACAAATAAGGCAAGAAAACAATAGTGGAAGGGACTGTGCAATGCAATAGAAAAGCTGGATAGATTGATTGTATATAAAAATGAAAAAAGGCAAGGATTGAAATTAGTAACAGAATAGTCATGTTAAAAGATGGCAAGGGAATTTTCTATGGGATCCAGCCAGTATAAGAAGACAATGGAAATAATATGTCAAGAGAGCTAAATGAAAAAGACATGATGCTAGCAAAGTAATAAAAAGTGAGCTACAAAAATGAAGAAGACATTAGATCTGGGATTTTAGATAGTGAAATTGATAGGGCATTGCAAGATATGACAGAGAAGAAAGCAATGGGTGATGATGAGGAACCAGTTGAGTTCTTAAAGAACCATAGGACAAGAATTTGACTTTTGAAAAATATTTTGTGATGATAGAAAATGGCAAGAGGACTTTAACAAAAAAATCCTGAATCAATTAGTGAAATAAAATAATGCTTCTGAACCTTTGGATTATTTTACAATTAGTTGGGTATCACACAGCAAAATTTTAAGAACCTTCAATAGAAAGATTGAGGGAAAAATTAAGTTGAAAATCAAAGAAAATTAGTTTGGTTTTCAGAGGGAAAGGAACAAGGGATGAAATAGGGGTAATGAGGAAACTTGCAGAACAAAACCTGGAATTTAAGAATGAAGAAATATACACATGCATTTACATTTAATAAACATACATTGCCTATAATAATGCATATACTTTTAAATTCAATAAATGCATGTGTATGTATTTGTCAGTATACTGGATTAAAAGATAGGAGATTGGTGTGACATTTGTACTTGAACCAAGCAGCATGAGTAAGGATAGATGATTTGAAATAGGAATGGGTTGAGTTGAAAGGGGAGAAAACAAGGGTGTCCTATGTCACCATCACTTTTAATAAAGATGCAGAGGAAATGGTGAAAGAAGCTTAGGAAGAAATAGATAAGGGAGTAAAGGTTGGTAGGAAAGTAGTGAAGTCAGTAAAATATACTACTAAGATAATGTAGGATTCCAAAAAGAGTTCATAAATTCTAATGAATGCAATTAACAATAAAACAAGGGAGTTTAGGAAGCAAAATATGTAAGTAATACTGAAGTTTACTAAGGGAATTAGGTTTACCAAGTGAAGGAAAGCTAAGTTAATGATTGGGGTGGAAGGAGAAAAACTAAAACAAGTAAATAAATTCTCATACTTAGGAGGTACTCTTTGTTGAGATGGAAGATGCAAAAATGAGGTCCGTAAAACAATAGCCTTGTCCAAGAAAGCTTTCATGATGCAAAAGAAGCTGAGGACTAGAGGTATCGATAAAAGAATCAAGAAAACGGTATACAAAATTCTTAGAGTGGAGCGTTTTGCAATATGAGAGTGAAATTTGAACCGTAAAAAATGAGCAAATTAAAAGTGGAGGCCTTCAAAATGTGGACTCCTATAGAATAAAAAAGTGATGAAATATGACATAAAGGAAGGGGTAAGTTACCTGTAAAGGAAGAAATGACTGAATGGTCATATATTGGCACATGAACCTACCGAGGGTTAGGGCTTATGTATGTGTAAGAGAGTAAGAGATATAAGAGCACAAAGGTAAATTTCTGGAAGATCTTCTAGAAATTTACCCCCAAATTTACACTCCAGTTAAATTACAGTTCATTAAAGTCACTTACCGTATTATCTCCGCATCTCTATACTTCGGAAGGGTTCTCAGCATGAAGCAGCCCATAACTTCATCTGCATGGAACTTACCATTATGGGTACCAATCTTCTTTCCTGCAATCAAACCGATTTAGCTGGTAACTTCACCTCCGAAAATCAATGCGAAAAAAACTAAATAAAATTTTGCGCCGAGTATTTTGATTTTCAGATGGATGCAAGTATCCGAAAAGCCTCCGAGGTAAATAAGGAAATAGTAGAGTACCCATAAGTGAATAATGATGGAAAAGCGCCTTTGAATACTTCAGAGCAATGAGCCTAGTAGCTGAGATTAGAGGACGAGTGTATGATTTTCCAAAGCAAATGCGGATATTTCTGCAACACATGTTCATGCTGGAACATCAACTGACATTTGCCGAGAATTATAATTAACTATGAATCCTTTAAACCTCTTTGAAGGTACAAGTCATTTACGCAAACCGTCATTTTCGCCCTTAAATTTCTAAGAGCGAAAAATTTGAAATCCCGGGAGGGAATGTTCCGTACGTACCGGTCATTATTTAGATGCCTTCCTTCACTTGCCCCAACCCCCTTGCCACAGACAACAATTATTGATTAGCTAGAAACTCGATGCACTCTCAATTGCAAACTGATTCACCTAGGTCCCGGATGGCAATAGGAAGTAAAATAAATTGCACGATTCTCGTCCCCCCCACTGCAACCTCACTCCTCTTCCTTCAGTTTAGCCACCCTGTATTCTACGCATGCCATAGATTCCATCGATTCGCTCCGGAGGCGGGGCTAAAGCAGTTGGCCCTAAGGAAATAAAACGGTAATCTGAATATTCAAGACGATAGAACATATATGACGGGAAAGTACGAGGAATTTTCAATAGATTGAATAACCAAATTGAAGAATTATGACGCTTTGTGAGCGAAAATGAAAAATTGCTCTCTGGACCAAAGAGGAGCCGTAGGGTCAAGAACATTTCAGCGTGAGCCTTGGGAATCATTTAGATACATCCCTTAACAAATATATTAGCAGTAGTATTGTTCTTAAAAGTGCTTCGACTGCTTAGGTCATATCGTACATGGGCTCCCACCGAGCAAGGGACCGTTTATACTGAAGCTGAATGCACTGCTCACATGGCCAAACGGGAGCCCCAGAAAAAAGAATTTATTCTATGATTATTCATGTGCCTTCGGGATAAATAATTGATTTCACTGACTGAAATTATCATCATGTGATAAGGTTTTGGGTATTCATTTTATTTCGTTCTACAATGCATTGCATACCTCGTGAGATAATGTATCTCTTCTTTTCATGTCAACTATTATTAAGAGCCTAGTCCGGTAAAACACGTAAAACTGCAGTTTACGTGCCCACCCTTTTTCGAAATTTGCCGCTAGATGACAGTACCTGTATTTTTCAAGGGATAATAATGGATAACATCTAATGTACTGGAGGTTGTTTATGGGTTCCTGGGGGTCTCCTAAGGTCTCTTGAGGACCTGCCCTACTCCTGTGGGGTTCGTTTAAACAGGAATATCCCCCTCACGAGTAGTACCGGAGATTGGGTGCTTGAGTTCCGTAGAAATGCAAACGTTAGCTTTGTTAGGTGTTGACACAGGTGCTGTTATCTAATGGCGAATTTTGAAAAGAAAGGGTGGGAACGTAAACCCATGCGTAAACCACAACCTAAAGCCTGTAGCCGAGCAGGTTGCGCCCTGTCTCCAACACGTCCTGCCTATTTTCTCTAGGGAAGCTTATGCAATCAGAAGAGATATTATTTAATTTCTGGTATTTAATATTTCCATTCCCGTCCTTAATTACTTTTTTGTTGGTATGCATGATATAGTTTTTATTCTTCATCTGGAACTTCATTAGAAATAACATTATAAAATAGCGCTTAAATATAATTAAAGCGTTAATTAGATACTTATTTAAACTTTTTTCAAATTTAGGAACACTGCGAACATTACATACTGTTTATTAAGTAAATTAAAAGAATTTCTAAGATTATTATTATAAAGCATAAGTCTTTACAAAACAAAAATCCGGTTAAAATATCTGTTTTATCGAGGGAATTGCATCACCAGGAGTAATTGGACCCCACGTGAATAATTAAGGGATAACGGAGAAAAAACGATTTTATTTTTACCGCGCTGTAACTTGGAGGAACTATCTGAAGGATCTGAAGAGTTTTCATTTTTTACGTGTGGCATAGTGTGACGTTAACATCGGAACCATCGGAACCACAGAACAACAATCTAATCGGTTTGGAACCATCGGAACTTCCATGGCTTTGTCAGGTACGAGAGCTAATGATAAATATATATTATTTAAATCGTTAAACATTTTTAGTTCTAGTTGGATTATTTTATTTCAATACTGGTCCTTAATAACCCAAGGTAAATATGGTTTTCCGGGTTTTTGTGAGCTATAGTGAAGTTGTATTTTGTTTTCATTTCATCGTGATTCATCAAACGCTATTAATTTCAAATTCATAGGGGTTGACGTAGGATTTCGAAATAATTCATTTTTCGGTAAAATTACTTTACCTTTTCGGTAAAATCATCGATGAAGACTGTTTGGAAATAATTCAATATCTCCCTTGATACTGAATATATTTCAACAAAACCTACACCATGTTGTAGATAAAGGATGGCGGCATATATATATAGTATTAAAACGATCATAGTACCTTCCATTTTCAATATATTTCGTTTGATAAACGACCATTTTTCGACTGATTTAATTCCATTTTTGATGTTTCCTCGCTTCCCCGGTAGGGCGATTTAGACTTATTTCAACTCTAACAGACACCCATTTCCTATTTCTGTTTAAAGACCTTGGAAGCCAATTGAGCTTGCAAACCAACTATAGCTTGCGATCCGAACGTGAGGGTGACTATCTTTTTCTTAACACAAAGCAGTATTTGCGACAAAAACACTGCTTCATTTAGTGAATATTACGCTTATTCCGAGATGTGAAACTCGTCGATCGCCGCTACATCTAGCGTCCAAATGCCAGAACTATCACAAAAAAATGGTCTCCGGAGGCCATTTCTGTACCTGGTTCACTATAATCGACATATCTCAGTAACTACAAGAGGTACTTCCTTCCTTTAAATTGCTAAATAAGCCGCAATATTTCAAATGTCTTCCCAGAAAATTTCATTGAAATAGGGCTATTTTTTAATAAAAAACAAAAATTATTTCCGAACAGTCTTCATCGATAACTTTACCCATTTCTTCATCGATAACTTTACCCATTTCCTTTTTGTTAGTTCTTTCAGAATTATCGGATGGAATGAAGTCCTTGTCCTTCGATCGCACACGGGTCAATCCAAACCAAGTGGTCCAGAAAAAAAATAATTGGTCGCTTGACCATCTCAGAAAAAATTGATATTTGGTGAGTAGGTACCTTTAAGTCTAGAGAGCTCAAAAGTAATTTTAAAATATTTTTAATGTTTACTGTTTGGAAATGGGGGCCATTTTAGTACTCGGCCACATGCAGTTTTTCATGTTTGCAGGTAGCTACGATTTCTTAAATTATTCAGCAATTGGTTGCTTTAAGACTTTCAAATAAGCTGCATTACGTTCAGTACACTCTGGCCTATGAAATAAAGCCATAATTACCTAGCTAGACGATTTATTAAACTTTTTAAACAGCTTAAAATTATAGGTCAAAAATTAACAAAATTCAACTTTTGACAGGAAATGTTTCAAAGAAGGAACAATTTCTCAGCCTCAATATTTTTTGGTCTGTTACACTATATAGCGTAGGTACTTTTCATGAGGTACCAATGTTGGCAAGATTACCGTTTAAAAAATATTCTCTTTTAAAAAACGCATTTTTGAATTTTTTCAAATTTTCACTTGCAATATCTTGGTTGGAGGACCAGATAAAATATTAAAATTGTACACATTAAAGGCCTTTATCATATAAAACTGCAGTATAAGTTTCAACTTTCAGATTCAATTGCAACATAGTTACAAAAATTGTCAATTTGAGCATAAAATGCGATATTTTTGCCTTTGGGACTACTGGCTTATTATAATTAGGGTCTTTATTAGGCGAGATTGAGACTAAAAAGTCTCCTCTTCCATCTAACCTGTGAATAGCTTATAAATGCAGGCATGGTAATTTTATGATTCAAATACATCTAATGTAATATAAACTCTATGGTAACACAGGATTTCAAATAAACAAAAGGTTACAATGTTGAAATAGTATATATAATGATTATAAAATGAAAAATTTCAAATTACCAAATCAACTGGATTTAAAAATGTTTGGGATTGTCTCATTGAATTCTAAGACTACTTATATAAAAAATAAAATAACTGACAACAGATCCTTCTCATCTTCAATCAGCCTAGTTTTTACTTAAATGTTCATTCAAAAGTTGTAAAATTTCTTCGCAAAGTTTAGGCGTTATGTTAAAAGTTCGTCCAGTCACAGTGGTGAATTCTATGGAAGTCAGCTTCTTCAAGATATATTTAATTGGCATCCAAACTTGTTTTTTTTAATGAGGTCCTTGGTCCTGGTGGGTGATAAAATATAACATGCACATCTAGGATTTGATGCTCAATAATATTCACTTCCGCAATCCACCATTGTCCATCATAAATACAAGCCACTATGTCTACATTAAGTCCAAAATCTTATTTATGAAAATACATGTTGATAAAATTCTTTATTTATTTTTTGTTTTTTATTCAGTGATAAGTAGTCTTAGAATTCAATGAGACAATCCAAAACATTTTAAATCCAGTTGATTTGGTAATTTGAAATTTTGCATTTTAAAATCATTATATATACTATTTCAACAATGCAACCTTTAGTTTATTTGAAATCCTGTGTTACCATAGAGTTTATATTTGATTAGATGTATTTAAATCATAAAATTACCATGCCTACATTTATAAGCCAGTAGTCCCAAAGGCAAAAATATCGCATTTTATGCTCAAATTGACAATTTTTGTAACTATGTTGCAATTGAATCTGAAAGTTGAAACTTATACTGCAGTTTTATATGATAAAGGCCTTTAATGTGTACAATTTTCATATTTTATCTGGTCCCCCAACCAAGATATTGCAAGTGAAAATTTGAAAAAAATTCAAAAATGCGTTTTTTAAAAGAGAATATTTTTTAAACGGTAATCTTGCCAACATTGGTACCTAATGAAAAGTACCTACGCTATATAGTGTAACAGACCAAAAAATATTGAGGCTGAGAAATTGTTCCTTCTTTGAAACATTTCCTGTCAAAAGTTGAATTTTGTTCATTTTTGACTTATAATTTTAAGCTGTAAAAAGATGTTTAATAAATACGTCTAGCTAGGTAATTATGGTTTTATTTCATAGGCTAGAGTGTACTGAACGTAATGCAGCTTATTTGAAAGTCTTAGGGCAACCCATTGCTGAATAATTTAAGAAATCGTAGATACCTGCAAACATGAAAAACTGCATGTGGCCGAGTACTAAAATGGCCACCATTTCCAAACAATAAACATTAAAAATATTTTAAAATTATTTTGAGCTCTCTAGACTTAAAGGTATCTACTTACCAAATATCAATTTTTTCTTAGATGGTCAAGCAACCAGTGTTGGACCACTTGGTATGTATTGACCCACACTTATAATACCGAGTACGCGCACCTTTAATACAGAGTTCTTGTATATTCGTACTTTCTTATTTATTGAAGACTAGTAATTGAAGCAGTTGCATCTGCAACTTATATTCACTTAAGCGAAGAGTAGTGATTAGATAAATTTATTATTTCATTATTCTCTACCTCATAATGTTGCTGACAGAAAAAGTAATTTAGTTTTGGATTCAAAGGTCATAACCACTTCATCTCTTTAAAGCCTATGTTCTGTATAAAGGTTTGTTCCGGACTGCAGTTAAAAAGGACCGCTAGAATGTAAAATGGCAACTAAATATAGCATGTGCTCAGTTCAGCATTACATATTTACCTTAACAGTTAAGAGAAGAATAGACGGTCTTTCGAAAAAAGAACTAATTTAATCCAGCCTATTAGGAAGATTTCATTATATTCTTAGTTTTTAACTCTTAGGTTACATTTGGAGACATTTTCTTTAAATCCCTTTCCATATACAAAAAATATTATTTATTGTTAGTTTTCTGTATGAATAAATTTGATTAATCTATAAATACCTATTTTTCTATTAGTGAGCCATGTCTTCAGTGCATCAGTGTTATCTTCACTGAAAATTTGTCAGTTGATTTCAAGACATCCAGATAAAATTTAGGAAGAGTAATGTTTGCGATCTATATCATGTATTCCACTTGCGTATTTCTATCAACCTCAATAACATTTTATATCCTGAGTGGCATTTTTGTCTATAATAGCCACGATTTAGTACCAATAACTTCTCCTATCCTCTTTATTTATTTATGTATATATATACATAAATTCTGCAAGCAAAATTTCTCCAGTAATGCACTTAAGTACAATGCTGTGTTGCTGGACAATTCTTGGAATCCAATATAATCATAAACCCTTTGCCTCATGTTAAGAGTGCTGGAGATTTAGAGCATTTTCATTTTGTATTTCCCTCTTGCGCTCACTTTAAAGATAAATATTTTGGCAAACCTTGTATCTGATCATCATTTTACTGTTGCATAATACCCATTAATTTAGATTACTTTGTAAACTTAAACTACATTTTTAATTGAAATTATGGAATACACATTATTGCCTACTTCTTGGTTGCATTTTATTTTTATACACTTAGCCCTATTAAACTTATTTCTTTCTCTATTTATAAATAAACTTATATCCCAATATATATTTATAGATTCTGTTTCGAGGATGGGTTATTTTTAGTTCAGCGTGTGCTGATATCTGCTCAATAAAAATGGTTAACTTCCTTCTATGCTAAAAAAAAAATATCAAAATTCTGACACATTTACAGGCCCTGTATTTTTACTCTGCACATTTTACCAAGAATTCTAACTTGGGAATCTAGGTACTTGGTTTACTATGGGACTTGAAATGTTTCAGTATTTTCCAAATACTAGGGATACTTGACCAACTATTGAGCACTATGAAATCGACTTTTTCACTGGTGCAAAATTTCTCCACATGTTGGGCAACAATGATGAGCTTGAAAAGCACAATCAGTAAAAAAACCTGTCATCTCTTTCATTCATTTCTCTCTCCCTCTCTGGTACTTACCTTTCGTTTGCAATGTGTTAAAATTTTCCTGATAATTTACTGCAGATCAAAAATAATAAAAACACTTTAGGCCCGGTATTATAATGTGTAGTTATCTATAGGATAACTTTAACCTCCAGGTTAACTCAAAAATTGAGTATTGTAATCGATGGTTAAGCCTTATCTGTTAGTTAAAGTGTTTGTTATCTTATCAAACAGATTGGGTTGTGATCAAGTCCTTAACTGATTGATAGCGCAACGCATCATGGGAGTAAACACTCAATATGGCGGACAAGCTTTAGTGCTAACTTATCACCTCAGTTGGTTTTCTGATGAAAATTAAGTTTATACTCCACAGTTTCAGGAAAATATTTTTTCGGATATTTTAATTAAGTTGGTATGACTCCTATTATACGTATATGTAATATTTAAGGTCCTGTTTTCTTTCACATTCATTACGCGTAGATATATGTTGGTTCCGGTGAAGTGTACAAAAAGTAATTACATATTTAACAAATATGACAAGTAATTTGAGGATAATTTTAGCATTTAAGGTAATATTCCATGATTTAACAAACTCTCCAAATACTGATGTGGAAACTTCTGTTACTGGTCAGAAAAATTAAATGTCGTGTAACTTGTGAGAACATTGAAAATTGAATGGAATTCGTGTGAAAGTAAAATAAGGAACTGAAGAAAATATGAAACAATTATCTAAACTAATAGTAGGCATGTCCGTTAACGTGTATGGTTTCTAGTCTTGCTTCCAAGGCTTCATTGAAGGTATTTTCCGCGAAGGTGCATAATGTTGGACGTACTCCTTGACGCAAGTTACTTTTTATAATTACTTGTAGATGAATAGTATTGAAAATGGGGAAATACATCCAACGAAATAACTTATTAGAAAGATTTAGAGCTGAGTGATATAAAACCACGACCAAACTATTTTGATCAATTCTTCCCTGAAGAATAAGTTGGAAAATAAATACTTTGGAAACGCGGTATTGCTTGGAGATTAGGACTATAAGCAGGAAAATTATCTGATGACACAAATTAGGAAGCCCTCTGATCAATATCAGCAACTCTAAAATGAAAGTCGCATAAAGACTAGAAATATAATAGAAACAATGTTTGGGGTATGGAAGCGACACTTTCCTATCCTGTAAAATAGTGTTGATATTTGTTTAGATACAGTAATGGAAATTGTAGTAGCATATGCAGTTCTGCACAATGTGGCAATTATCGCAAAAAAACAAGGAACAGCCTAATGATATAACAGAACCAGTGGATATTTCTGTGACTTGATATTGCAAAACTTTTGTCATTACACAGAAAGAATGCAAGCATTGCAAAATTTTGTGTTGTTATAAATTCTTAGGCTAGTGTAATTATCAGTTGTTTAATAGCTTAGCATAATTCTTAGTTTGGCTTAATTAACATTTAAGTTTTTTTTTATCTCATTTTATTTCAGTTCTTTAATTGAAGTGGAATATCACTAAGGTTTAATGCTAGCCTGTATTTTAAATGAAAAGTTAATCGGTTAACTTTTGATAATTCAAAGTAAATATTAAAATTCATCTAAATAAAATTATTTATTTCTTTTTCTTTCAATTTTATTTCAAGTAATAGTTTTTTCTGCGTTGGCTATTCTTATACTGACTGACATGACTATTGCATTGACCTATTTCTTACAAATGTCTACAGATATTTTCGTTTTAATTAAATTTCTCTTTCATATGATTGTGGACAGTAATAAATAATGTTTTACCACACGAAGCACTGTCCGGTTTTGAGTCTTATGAATAAATGAGGTAATTGTTATATGTTATACAAAAGTATGCATTTTTGATGCTTCAATATTTCCCATAAATTATTAGAAGCGTAGCCAGTGTTACGATAAAAAACCAAATAAAACAAAATTATTTACCATTATGGCTTGAGTATTATGTAATGGCTCATCTCTTAAACCTAAATGAAAATCATTGTATAGTACACAATATACAGATAAAATGGAATTAATTGTTTTTGAAACATCACTTAAATAGTACAATGCAGAGCATATTTTTAGGAATTATCACTGGGCGACATTGAAACTGCTTGAACCCCCTCCACTACCCAATACCCCATTAAAATAACCAAAAAAATTCTGTTTTTGCTTTCTGGCTGTTAAGTTTTAACTTTACTGTTGCTGCGCGAAAAAAAGTTGGACCTTTATAGAGCCAACGAGCAGAAGCATATACTATATGCCTCTTGGTATGAAAAATAAGAAATAAAGATGTAATATCTTTTAAAAAATTACCTTCTAATGGAAAAAATCTTCACTAAGAAAAGTTTGCTTAATTAATAATTGCCTTGCCACCAATTTTTTTCTCCTTGTCCTCGCGCCAATCGTACTTTCGGATTCCTAGTCTATTTCCTAGGTATTTCACGGTGCACTCACTATCACAGCCCTCGTGCACAATCACACTATAGAAAATTATATGATTTGCACTCAAAATAAAAGATATTCCGCAACATTTACTGCATGGAAATCATCGCCTACCTGGCGAGTCACACACTGAACTCGATTGTGAATAAATGGGTATTCTTTCGAAAGGAATGTAGAGCCCACCACTTCACCACCTTCCCGAACTGTATCCCTGAAAAGAAACATTGTATCCAAACGCTTCAGTTTTTTTACTCTTTTTCACGGGCACCAAGTACTGTCACTGGGCGACAAAATCTTTGCAGTAGGTGACATTCGTGTCGCCTACTTTGTATGTTATTTTATGCATTGGTACAATGTAGATCCCTATACATAACTTTAGAATCGCTATCCACTACGCTGTCTAAGCTCTTTCTATTCACACTAATTAAAGGCATGTACTTTTTGTAAACCGGGTTACGTCTAATATTGGATGGACCTCCACCGGTTTGCCTTAAACTTTGCTTCTCCCTAGCCATGTCCTTTTTTGTCTCTTTCTTAATCGCGCCGTATTTTGATTTAAGCTTTCTCCACTGCCTAGTCCTACCCATCTGCACGTCGAATTTACCACTTATCTTTATGCATTCTGCCTTCTGTATTTATTTAGTTCTCTCATTTAGAACTTCATTTAGATAGCAGACATGACATAACCATGTAACTTACCTACTGCTTTTGTCTAGTTAAGTTACTAATTTTATTCTTAACTCCATTTATTTCCTCCTAAATTAAATTTAATAATAAGGTCTGCCTTTCCTCTTTAAAGTTTCTGCTTATTTCGGCATCCATTTTTTATTCCTTGGAAATATATAAGGTATTGTATACAAAAATACGAGTATTTCTATTACCATTCGCTTTTGTTCAAACAAAACTTACTGTAACGGGTATGAAAATTATTCTCGGGCAACGCAACTCTTAGTTAATGTGATAAATAACTAACCATGAGTCGAAAAAGTTTTATAATACCGGCCATCCCGCTAACCGATAGTTAAGCTTAACCTTCTTGTTAACTATTTATCACATTTAACCATACATTATAATACCAGGCCAATGTATACCTTATCTAATGAAATGAAAGAAACAAGTTCCTTTGGTGGCCAAATCTCATCAAAATATGCCTGTTGTTTGATTTTTTTGTCGCTGATAATTTCAAGGAGAATATATTTTGCTTATTTAGTTACTTGCCCTGTTATAAAGATTCCTCACAGTCTTGAAGTTGGAATCTTCTTCGGAAAGACTCTGATAGACAAAACAAATATATCATGTGGTTTCTTGCAAAATTGCTGTTCTAGCTCCATCCTCCTATAAAAAGTAATCATATCTTTTCAAAAATTTATATAAGAGACTGTTCAATGAATGTCATATTGTAATGATGTTATATTGTAATGATGAGGAAGAACTGCAAAAAGAAAATTAAGATTCTGCCCTTTTTGTTTATGAGTTTCAGTAAACTATAAGATCTCTCAGGACTATTTCTGTAAGGGTCTCAACCAGTGCAATATAAAAAAGGATCACAAAATAGAACTATCACCGATAAAGAGGACATCATACAGAAAAAATATTATAGGCTTTCTTAAGTTTGCACTGACTTCAAGAGCTGGTGAAAGTATATTTTCAGTTTCTTTCACCCATGTTACTAAGACAAATCAAGTCAAAACCAAATACCTGTCAGAAAGTGGTAGACCTGAGTTTGAGATCCAGTTATGTCACTATTTTCCTTTACTTCTTTTGGTTTCAAGGAACTTACCTCCTTGCACATACTAAAAAATTATTTTCCTTAATACATTAAATTGCCATTTATTTGTTAAATATTACTTTTGGAGCATTAATAAACTGTTTAAAAAGATATCATGATACTTTTATTACATAAATATCCTAAATACAGTAAGAATGAATTTTCAAAAGTATTGCTGGAAGAAATCAAGTACTCAGTTACTTGGATATTTCATGAAAGATTTTTCAACTAGCCTGGTTAACAATACCTAATTGTTTTCAATTCCCTTGTTTTGATGCAGCTTTCTTTAGTTTTAGGAATCATGAATTTCAACCAAATCATCAATACCTGATGAATAATTTATTTATATACTGTCACGTACACCTCCAAATTTATCATTGAATGTTCCTGACCTCATGCACACTTTTATTTTTATTCACTCAATTTTAAATCAGTTGATAAATGATTTTTATCATCTAATTACTATGTTTATTCTGTTTGACTTAAATGAAGCATTCATAGGGAATTCCAAATTTGGACAGTTTAATATGTATAATTGCTTCTTTGTAACTTCTATATTTCTAATTAAAATTTCATTTACCTTTCAGTCAAAGAACCTGTGGAAGAGGATAGTCTATTTTTCTGCCATTTTTGTGGTACAATTCTTCAAGAATCATATGCACTCTGTCTTTCATGCAAAGATAAAGTAATTCTTTGCCAAAAATGTGTTGCTCAGGGAGTAGAATTTTTTCCCCATTCCTCTACGCATTCTTTGACAGAAATGCGATTGGATTTCCCTATTTTTAATGATGATTGGACTTCTTCTGAGGAACTTATTCTACTCAATGCATTGTCTCTTTATGGACCTGATGATTGGGAAAATGTTGCTCGTTACACTGGCTTTAAAAGATCTGCTAAGGAATGCAAAGAACATTACTTGAAATGCTATTTCCCTGATTCTAACTCCAGCAAAATCCCATGTCATATTCCTTATCGGCCATCGTCAAATGAACCACCTAGATTTGAATCCTCCTCAGTACTATACAATGCCTTTTCAGGATACAGTGCTGCCAGAGGAGAATTTAAAGTGGATTATGATAATGATGCTGAAGATATTGTGTTGGAATTGGACTTCAATTTCATTCACCAACCCCTTGAAGAGTGGGATGAAGAAGCAATTTATCTTAATAAAACGTTATTTCATGCTGTCGGAAATGGTTACCGAGAGAGGTTGAAAGAGAGGAAGCGCCGCCATAGAGTAATGCGTAGACATGGACTTATTCAGCCTCAAAAAAATTTCCTTTGGTTGCGTAGGTATGACGACTCCAGTATGCAGTGGAGTAATCGAGGTGGGGACAGACTGGTGGCAACAGTTTCTGGCATATCACCACAGTTGGTCAGAATTTTGACAAAATTTTCTCAATACCTTTCTCCGTTTCAATTGGACAAACTTTTGGAAAGTCTAAAGAATGAAGCAGATTTAAAAAATGACCTCAGCTACCTGTATGAAGTCCGACGCAATGGGATACACAATCTATATTTGGCTTTATGTCATAAAAAATGGGCTCAGAGGAGGGAAGATTTCTTAAGGGAACGAAGGAAATTTCTCTCTAACCCATATCTCAATTGGAGAAATTTGATAGAAGGAAAATTGAATAAAAATGTTTTTTCTGTTGGACAGTCAAGAAGACCAGCGCCTCCCCTTGATATATCTAAACTACCTGGAAATGATAAACTCTCTGCAAAGGAGCGTGAACTTTGTTCGGTTGCCAGAATTGTACCTGACAGTTTCATTGAATTTCGAAACATTTTGATTGCAGAATGTCTGCGACGAGGAGGCCTCCGACTAGCCAATGCACGTAATCTCATTAAGATTGATGTGAATAAAACTCGGAAACTGTACGATTTCCTTTTGGAAGAAGGTTCTATATACTTGACTCCCAGTTAAATTCGGCAATGCAATCATAAGTTATCCAACAATATTTTTTTGATTAACTATATTTTGCCCGTACATAAGTCTTTATCATGTTCATAATCAGCAATTAATGAAATGACATCTGATAATGAATGTAGAATTTCAAATGCTCTACTGGTAAGTTGACTATGGTAATACAATGAATTATTGCAAAATATGCGTCTTTGATGAATTTATCACGAGTCAACTGCTTATTTTAGTTGTAATTTATTTTAACAGAGTTGCTATCTAAGTTAGATTAATTGTTTGCTATCCGATCTTCTTATGCAAAATGAAATCCATTTATTATTGATTGTGCCCTTAGGCTCTTTCAGCATTTAATTTATAAAGTTATTTTATCTTATTATATTCTTGTTATGATTTGTACATACACAACTTAATGAATTTGAATATTCTAAAGGAGTATTTACACTGATGATCATGTAATAATCAATTCTACTATTTTATACTGTTAATTGCATCAAATAATGAATTGTGAGAATTAAGTTGTTATAATTTAAAAGTGGATGAATGTGTTTTTTTTCAGACCTTTTTCTGTAAATTGTAAGAGTAAAACAAAATTTTCATTAATTGTTCTTGTTGAAGTTAAATTAAATGCTATCTTCAATGATATTCCTAAGTTCTCTTAGTAGACTCTTTGAATGCAGTTGATTGGTCTCATCAATGATGAATCAAATTTGCTCTAACAACAATTTGGAGTCAGTTGCAAGTGGATCTGTACTCAAAGAGATTTATTTACCCGAAGAGGAATCGAAGTAAATGATGGCAACTGTTTTATCAGAAAGGAATGAAATCTTAAGTATACTGTTTCTTTGATCAAATATGTGGTACTAATGTTGGCATTTGAAATTCACTGAAACTGCACTGATCATGGGAGCGATTGGATGAGCTTTGAGGAAGGTCTTGGTAGTTTAGTGGTAGGAACACATGCCCAGAAAGCGGAAGACCTAATATTGCCGATCTGCTTGCAGTATGCAAGCTACATTTTACTCATATATATATACGAGTAAAATGTAGCTTGCATACTGCAAGCAGATCGGCATAATAATTTCATATCGGCATCATTTTGGGACGGTCCTCAAAAGAAAAAAAATGAGGATTGAAAATATTCTTAAAATTCGCTGCAATTTCATCGTCTGGTAACGAACCCTGGTCATACTGGTGAAATTATTATGCAGCAGTATAGAAGATCATCATCTCTGACTGTGTGTAAAAATTCAAGCAGAAATGTTGGCTACAACTCCCTCAAAAGACTTTCTACTTTTCACGAATTTAAATGGCTCTCTGGATTCGAACCAAGGACGATCTTGGAAATCTAAAATATGTTTCAGAAAGTTATTTATGATCTCTATCTATATGCCGAATTTCAAGTTTCTATATTATTGGGAAAGGTTTCAAAATAATTCCTAAAAATCGGATCAACTTCTGATTACAGAGACACCTGGTGTCGAACCCAGGACATATTGTAAACTGTGAATGCACAGTTTGATTTGTAAGTACCTGCTCTTGTATCATGGAAAGTTTGAAGTCAATAGCATGCCGGGAAGTACCTAAATTTTGTTTCCGTTATATCCATAAGAAATGCATTGTAAGATGTAAATGGCCCTCTGGGATCGAACCAAGGACCATCAGCGAAGTGCTAAAATTTGATTATAATATATATTTATGATATATATCCACGTGCCGAGTTTCAAGTATCCAAGTCATCTGGAAGTAATTTAAAAAAATCTCAAAAATCGCAATGTAAATTAAACGGGAGAATATTTGCCCCTACCTAGCATCGAACCAAGGATAATCTTCGTAGATGTCTTTATGGTTTCCATTAGATATGCACAGCATCTAGCGATCCCTCGAGTTTCAACTCTTTATTTTTACGGGAAGTGCCTCAAAAGAAGTTTCGAAAATCCCCGCCATGTATTCTTATGGAGAAAATCGCGACTTTGGGGCCTTCTGGATTCGAACCCATAACACCGAGGTTCAAGGTCGGCTTTTTCCTGGAGGTTACACATTATGGCCAATATGTCGTAAAAATTTCAAGGCAGTGGCACTTGTGGAACATGGTTAGAATTTTGATCCCCTATATATAACTTATATATTGAAATTTTTATGACATATTGGCCACATCGTGTAACCTCAAGAAAAAAAGTGATTTTGAATGTGTCATGGGTTCGATTCCAGAAGGCCCCAAAATCCCGATTTTTGCCCTTTAAATGCATTGCTTTGATTTTCCGGAATTTTAAAAAAATATTTCCTGGATAGATAGAGAATCGAAATTCTAGGAGCCTATATATATGGTTAAGATCTATCGACAACATTAATGACTTTTACTGAAAATTTACCTGGTTCGATGCTAGGACGATGCAAAATTCCCGTATTTAAAATACATGGGGATAGTTTTTCATTTCTTTTTATGCACTTATCGGAAGGTTAGGAAGTTCTCGCTCAGCTTGAAGATATATATTAAGAATATAATTAAGAAAACAAATTACGTAAGACCATGCTATTCTTGGGTTCGATGCCAGGGCACTTTAAAATTTCTCTCATAAGGAATATATGGGAAAAGTAGGACATCCTTTGAGGCAGTTGCAGTGAATCTTTCTACTTGAATTTTCACATTTAGAAGTGGTGATCTTCTGTTGTGCTGCATAGTATGTTTACTAGCAAAACCCGGGTTCGATGCCAGACGATAAAATTGCAGAGAAATTTCAGAATATTTTCAATCATTTTTTTTTTCTTTTGAAGACCTTCCTAATAGGATGCCGATATGAAATTAGTTTTGTCGTTCTGCTTGCAGTATGCAAGCTACATTTTACTCGTATGTATATATATATATCATACAAATACATATTGACGATACAAATTTCAAGTCAATATCATGTAAGGGAAGGTCTACCAACTTATTTCTGTACTCTCCCTTTGAAATAAATGGTAGAATACAAATGGTGCCCCAGCGTGGAACCAACGATTGTAAAGTAAAAGATAAACTACTTTTATAAAACATTCATTACTTCTGTTCACATGCCTGGCTATAGAATTTCCACCTTTTTGGTAAAAGAAACATAATAAAATTGAAATTCCTATATTTCTAATGGTAGAACTCCCTGGTGTTGAACACGGGACTTTTCGGAAGATGCGAATGCATACAACAACCTGATAGGAATAAAACTAGTTTAATCGACAGTTTTAAGTCAATATCATACCAGGATGTTCCCGAAATAAGATTCCAGTATCCCCATTTACAGTGCATAAAGGAATGTAAATGGCACTCTAGAATCGAACCGAGGATCATCAGGAAAATCATAAAATTCTTATATGAAATTTATTAGTGATCTCTATTCACATGCTGGATTTTACACTTTCATGTTATCGGTAAAGGGAGTTAAAAAATTATTAAATATTGCCACAATGTATTTTAAATAGCAAAATTTTGCACCAACCTGTCATCAAACTAATGCACATTTAGTGACATTTTCATAGATATTAATATAGAAGAGAGTGTTTCCTGTGAGTGTGAATTCTCTATCCTACCGGGATGTTGCTTTAAATATTTTCAAAAAAACTGTATAATGGCCATAATTTTGTCCCTGCTATTCATGAGTTTTCAAATGTTGCCATCACAGTAATATAAACTGTGTTTATGAAACATTCCTTACTTCTGTTCACATGCCTGGCCATACAGTTTCCACCTTCTCAGTAAATCATAAATAATTTGAAATTCCCACCATACATTTCATAAAGTTTAAGTTTCAGGGTAGGTTTACATTGGTGACATCTCTGTAATAAAAACAATCAGTTAAATTAAAAACTATAATAGTTCAAGGCTTAAAGAGAAACCACAATACGGCGTAAAGTTCAAATTACTGACAAGTATAAAAAATTGGTATATAAGTGCAACAATTAAAAAGAGGTAAATAATACTTTTTTTAAACTGTGTTAACCTGCCTCAGTTTCCCTTAATTGCCTGTTACTTAAGAGATCTTTGTGCCATAGATGATGGTTTCCATCAATGACAGTCTCCTCTCAGCAGATGAGATTAGATAAAGTAATCCGTATATTAATCAGAGATTTAGTATTTTACTTCTAATTAGTTTGAAAAATTGATACCTGCTGAATTGTTCATAATCTTGTTACATTATCATTTCTTTACATGGCTAAAATTTAGAGCTTAAAAATAGTTATTCTTGTAAAAGATTCTTGCTCTCTCATTGGTAGTCACAATTCTTGAAAGAAATCTTACCTACTAGAAGGGGGCAATGCTGCAATACATCCTAATTTATTTGAGTGACTATAGAACAAGTCCTGGTCTTATCACTATTTTTCAAATCCATATTCACTTAGCAAATTTCCTACTCCTATTGATGACCTAGAATATCGTTTGCTATTTTGGTGAGGGTCATTCCATGTCAACTGAACACACCCATTTTTCCTCACTATTTCATATTTTCTTAATATTTGGTATACTTATACTGCTTTCTAATACTAAGAAAAGTACCAATTTTTATCATAAACTGTTTCTGAGATATGGCTATGTAAAGTTTTCAACTTGCCAAAAACCGTAAACGTTTATTTTTTAAATCCAGTGTTATAATTCACTATAAAAAGCAAATCATTTCATTAGAGACAGAAAAAACTGAGAAATGTCCCAGCATAGATGACTGGATTATTTCCACAAATGCCTATTGGCTTCATGATTTGTCATACTAACAGAAAAGATATAACAAAGTTTAAAAATAATGAGCCAAGTACTAGTGCTAAAAATGCTGAAGCTGAGGATTCTTCTGGATTGGAGGAACTCATCCAGGACAAAGACTTCACTTCAACTTCAATGGTTGTCCAGTCACTTATCACATCACTTCAAGACCTAGGTGTGTCCCCCATCAACTAAAAAAAAATTACAACTAAGTACTATGCGACAGTGAAAGTGAAAAAAATCTCTTCAGCAATAAAATGTAACCTTTTTGCTGCCACTGAAACTTCTTAATCGAATGATGAAGCGGATGTTGATGAATCGGTTCTTCAAAATCTTAAAACTAACTTTTCATGTTCTACAGATAGGGCAAAAAAAAATAATGATAAAAGTTTACCAGAAAAGTGGAGTATCAGAAAGATAATGTGAGAGAGTTTAATGCCCAGAATTTCATGGTTCAGCAGTAAAAAAAAAAAAAAAATTTGAGAGAAAAAGGGTTTATAGAAGGTCCTAACCCCAAACTAGGCAAAAATTTACCATCAGAAATTGTCAAAACTGTTCATTCATTTTTTGAAAGTGATGAAGTAAGTCAGGCAATGCCAGGTATGAAGGTCTGCGTAAAAGTTACAAAACCAGATGGAAATAAGACTAAAATTTCAAAAAGACTTATTTTATGCAATCTTAAAGAAGCTTAGAAACAATTCAAAGACAAGTTTCCAAATGTTAAAATAGGTTTCTCTAAGTTCGCTTAGCTAAGACCCAAACAGTGCATTTTAGCTGGGCAGATTGGCACACACACTGTTCGTGTGTGCACAACTCATCATAACATTAAGTTAATGATAGAGAATGCCAAACTAAATATATTAACAAATGGAAACCTAAAAAATTAAAAGCAATGTATTGCAAAAATGCTTTGTAACCCATCATCAATCAATTAAATCATTGGGAAATTGTGAATATTGCCCTGAACCAACTGAAATCCGTAAAATGTTACAAGACTTTTGATGAAAATTTAATCGAAAAAGTTCAATTTCTACAGTGGGTATCCGTTGACCGCTGTAATCTGGAGACCTTGGAAGAAACTTAAAAAGAGTTCATTGATTTATTCTGTAGTAAGATGTCTGCTATGGTTAGGCATGCCTTTATTGCCAAGCAACAAGGAGCATTCCTTAACAACACTAAAGAAAATATTCATGATTCAGAATTTGTCGTTACTTGTGATTTTTCCAAAAATTATAGAATAGTTCTTCAGGATGAAGCCCAGAGTTATCACTGGACAATCCTACAGATTACAATACATATTTTGCTATAAATTACAAGAAGACAAAATTGAACATTTGAGCTTTGTCGTTATTTCAGACTGCCTACAGCATGACACAGTAGCTGTTTATGCATTTCAAAAAAAGCTCATTTCTTATTTAACAAATAATTTCAGAAGCTACCAAAAAAGATTTTTTATTTTTCTGATGGTTCGGCCCCTCAGTATAAAAATAAGAAAAATTTCCTGAACCTTTGCCTTCATGAGGAAAATTTTCTTACCCTAGACATGCAGATGTCCTGTGGGTGTCAGTTGTGGACATTCTACCATGAGTGAATCCTGTTACACCAACTGGAAGAGCGTACGCTCTTGGAGGAATTGATGTGAAGCAAACTCAAACTGCATTTTCAAAATTTAATCAGTGAAAAGGACAATTTTCAGGGATACAGTTCTTTCAAATCAATACTCAAATTTTCCTCAAGTTAGTTAGTGGGTTAATTTATACTTAACTAGTACCTATATATATATATACGAGTAAAATGTAGCTTGCATACTGCAAGCAGATCGGCAATACTAATTTCATGTCGGCATCATATCGGGACGGTCCTCAAAAGAGAAAAAAAAGGATTGAAATTTTTCTTAAAATCTGCTGACATTCCATGTCTGGCATCAAACTCGGGCCTTTTCTGTGAACTTACTATGCAGCACAATAAAAGATCACCATCTCTAACTATGTGTGAAAATTCAAGCAGAAATATTGGCTACAACTGCCTCAAAATATGTTCTAATTTTTACGAAAGTAAATGGTTCTCTGGATTCGAACCAAGGACAATCCTGGAAATCTAAAACGTGTTTCTTAAAGTTATTTATAATCTTTATCTATATGCCGAAATTTAAGTTTCTATATTATTGGGAAAGGTTTCAAAATAATTCCTAAAAATCGGATCAACTTCTGATTGCAGAGACACCTGGTGTCGAACCCAGGAAATATTGTAAGTTGTGAATGCACAGTTTGATTTGTAAGTACATGATGTTATTTTATGCAAAGTTTGAAGTCGATATCGTTCCGGGAAGTGTCTAAAATTTGTTTCCTTTATCTCCGTAAGAAATGCATTGAGGAATGTAAATGGCCCTCTGGGATCGAACCAAGGACCATTAGTGAATACAAAAAATTTTATTATGAAATATATTTATGATCTCCAACTCCATGCTGAATATAAAGTTTCCATGCCATCGGGAAGGGGTCCAAAAAAAATCTTAAAAATCGCCGTAATGCTTTTTAAACGGCCAATTTTCGCCTCGACCTAGCATCGAACCCAGGATATTTTTCGTAAAACTAATTTATGTTTTCGATAGATCATGACCATATATATTGTCCTTGAGATTTGATTCTCTCCCTATCCGGTAAGTATTTTTTAAAAATTCCCGAAAATCAACGCAATGTATTTAAATGGAAATAATCAGGATTTTGAGGACCTCTGGAATCGAACCCATGACACTGAGGATCGAAATCGCATTTTTTCTGGCGGTTGTACTTTATGGCCAATACGTGGTAAAAATTTCGAGTCAATGACGCCAGTAGTTTAGCCTGTGAATTAGTATCCTATCTGGGTATATACATGAATGAATCCGGAGAAGCATCTATATATAATAGATATATATATAGTGAATTAAAACATTATTTATATGGGTTAAAAGAAAAAACTCTCTTCATTAGTACCCTTATCATGTTGCATATCATTTGAAAGAAAATTTAAAATGCTGTAAAATGACATCTCTCCTAGCTCTCTGGATGAACCAGAAGAGCTTCTAGAGGGATTGAAAAAATGAACATTCACGTTTTTTGGCAAGTTTTTGAAAACATTACATAGCCATCTTGGAAACGGTTTGAGATAAAAATTTAAAAATTGGTACTTTTCTTAGTATTATTAAGTTGTATAAGTAAACAAAATGTTAAGAAAATTTGAAATGGTGAGGAAAAATTTAATTTTAAAGTGTGTTGAGTTGACATGGATTGACCCATTATCAACAAAAATTGTAGCAAGTTCATCACAGCCCGAAGAACTATCTTGTCCCTTCTCTTACAGTTTAAATTACACAATAAAGATAAGATGATTAATATATTCTGGTAAGGAAACAAATTTACATGCCATGACATTCACTGGCAGAACATTTCATCATTTTAAAATAGGTATTTAAAGTTTATTGATATCATTTTGTGTATAGAATGATTCAATCCTTGATCTTTATTCAGCACAGGAAATTAGAAATTACACCTCAGAGCTTATTTGCCAGCAAATAGGTTCACCCGAAATGGTCTGCAAAAACAAAATAGCCCTACAAATTTTCTTTCAATATTTTGTTCACCAGTAAAGTAGCCTGAACATAAGTAAACGGAAATGGGTAAACAATTCATTATGCACATTCCAACATAATGCAATTTTCTGACCAAAGAAAAACAACATTATGTTAGCAAAATAAAGTTTCCAAAGAAGTGAATCTACAGGAGATTACAAGAACTTACATTTTAAATTTCAGAATCCAAAACCTATATTAATGAGTTTTTTTAGGGCAAAATTAGCCAAGATAGACATTTTTAATAAATTAGCTGCAAGTTTCCAGTAGCGTATTGTTTAAAATGTCCGCTGGTAATTAATGTTCAGATTTAGCTATTCTATTACTAGTAACTTTTTATTACAATTAGGTATTTAAATGTGTGATCAGAATGGATTAATGCAAGACAAAGCAAACATACCATAATGTCAATATTATAGCAATCATTTGGCATGCTTGCTTTATTGTTTCATTTTAAGCTGTAGTTTATGAATAACATGCAATACCATGGAGTGACGGAAGAACTCGGCTAACAATATTCAAATAGTAATTGAGCAGGCAATCTTAAAATGTACACACAGCCAATAATCTAAATCATTGGTGTACATTCAAGAACTTGTGCTTCTGCAATACCTACTTAAACTTTCATTGTCCTGTGATTGTTTGATTTTGTTTCTAATGATATTGATCTTTGAAGATGACTTTTACTTTATCATGTAAGTTTAATGAGACAAATAAAGATTATTATTATTCTGGTTATGCCCATCTAAATCTAAGTAAATAAGGCATTACATTTAATGATATCACTATAGATACTTACATTCATATCACGTTGTCTGCAAGTAATAATGGTTAAGGGTTAAAATAGTCACAAGTATTGTAATTTCAAATCCACTTCCATTACATATCAAGCTCTTGGTCAGGAAAAGTTGCACTCGAGAATTTTTTTTCAACACCTAATTGACTTGAATCCCTTAAAACAAGAAATCTTGTCATTGAAGAAAAAATTTACTCTAAAGCTAATTAAGTGCGACTCTTAATCCTTGTGCACCATTTTAAATTTATATCTGATATGCTTTTGTAAAACTTTCCATGCTATAAGCTGACAAATTCTGTTTGAAATGTTTATTGCAATTTATTTTTAACATGATGCATACATGGTTTTACTTCTTTGACAAATATCTAAGTATTTTCTCTCTTTGGTACTTCTTCATATATTTTTCTTGAGAGATTAAAGAAAATTTATGAAGTTCCTAAATAAACAGTACATGGTAACTTGTAAATGATTCCTAATAAATGATGTTATCTCTTATTTTTTACTGACACTGCTAAATTTTCAGCTTAGAGGGCAGATTAGGTGCAAAGAATTACGTAATTTAAATTTATAAGCAGGCAAAAGAGATTAAATCAATGGAGCCTATTTTGAGATCATGATGTACGAATACTGGAGAAAAACCACCTCTTCCTATTGTATAATTACCTAAATATGCATTCCTTCATATACGGATTGCTAGGTTCCTTATAAAACAACCAAGTATTCGTTTGGATTTGCTTCATCGCAGTCCTATCATCAGGAGCTGGCCAGCCAAAAATTTATATCATAAATAGCTAATCAGACAAGCATGCTGGCTAGGAGCTATATGTTATATCAGTGGAAGATTATGTTCAAGACATCAGCAGATTGTTACTACTTAACAAAGCCTAAGTCACTTGCAATCTTGCAAATTAAACTAGTCAACCTTTGAACATAATTTCATTGTGTTGTTTATAAAACAAAGAAAACGTATGATTCTTATAATATGTGGAATAAATTTCTTAGCATTCAATTAAAATGGAAGTGCAACTCGCCTCAATTATCCTAAAAGGGAAGTTTATTTTAACATTTTTATTCGCGTAAATCAATCAGAAAATGTACAACACTCAAGTAGTTATCTATTTCTATACAGAAACATTTTCCCTTATCGAAATTTTACAATTTTAACTTAAATAAAACTAGAGATCACCCTTGGTTTAATCCCACTTAAACGCTGAACCTGGCGTTGGCAATTTCTTTGCTCCAGCTACTTCTTTGCTTGAGCTGCAAGTAACGTATGAACATGATTTAATGAATTCATGCAAGGAATTGCCATCCAACAAAGCAGTAAAGTAAAAAATGCCATGTTACCTTTGTGGAGAGGATATCGCTTTCCGAGAGGTGACGTCCGCAATTAATAACGGGTACTTCACTTCTCTTCTACCATCGCGCGTATAATAATAATTAGCTGATAGCTTATGAGCGGAGCCACCGGGTAGATTTGGTGGTGGTTGAGTGCGATTTGAAACCCAGTCTTCAAATCGTAAGGCTGATATCATTTCCCTCTACACGAAGAAAAAAGCGTAATTATTAGGAGGAATAAAATTATGGCGTTAAAATTCAGTGTTTTAAGTACTTACCCCTATGAGGAAATTCCTGATCTTTTGTAGCAGAGGAGAAATGGTTCTTGGTTCCACCTTTGCCATCTTTTCGTTTTCCTTTTATAGAATTGCGTTGTGCGCAATCTGCGTAATAAACGCTTTTAACTTGTTCGTTATTGTAGAGCGGCGCCATTACAAATACGAGTGTTGATTGAACATGCGGAAGAAACATGCACATATAGGCATCTCCTATCCTTTGGTAGGTTCATGCGGCCAATTATTACTTGCTGATACTCCATACTTTCATTTTCTTAGTACTAACCTCCGCTTCATGAAATTCAACAAGTTGTTTAGCGTTCTTTCCCTCGTATCCCACCTTCAATTAATATTCTTAGCAGTATGTCGTATCCCAATGAGTATTTCGCCAATTTCCTCTGCCTCCGTTCCATACTTCGCTAATCCCACATCCTGTTGGGCTCTAGTCTGGGCTGTTGGGCTCAGTATTACTGCCTTGCAATTTCGAGCTGAATTCTTGTAATAGTTTTGCTAGATTGAGCATGGATTTAAAAATTATATTAAAGATCTTATTTGGTTTCGTCTAAACTCTGAGTATTGCACAACCAATTAAATAATATTTCTATTCAATCTCCATCAGTAAGATAAATAAAGCAGGACATAAAGGTATTTGAATTTCTAAATCCATGAAATGTTGTGCAAATCACTGAATCCCAAAAAAGGCAAAAGGTTTCTAAACGTGGACATGAATTTGACCCAAGGAAAGCTCTAATATTGACGATGGCTGTTTACTGTCTTTATCTTTTTCTACATTGTAGTAAATAAATCGTTATTGTGAATGTCTTAGAATAAATACGTACAAAGTTATTGCCTTATAATCCCTGAAAGTTATTACCTCCTGTCTTTCATGCAACCAATATTTGCAGAGGTTGGGGAACCAACAAACATCAAACCAGATATGGCTTTGTTGCATTGTAGCCTACTAGTCACTTCTTGAAATAAATACCCATATTTAAATAATATGTTTTCTAATCTCATTAATGGTTCAAAGCAAAAAATAAAATGCAAAATGTTTGCTTGAAGTTTAATCATCAAAAAAGATGTCTCCTCGTACAAATGTGATTGTTAATTATTCAAATATGTACAAGGCAACTCTCATCGCTAGTGACCTGATTTCAAAGGTAGACTTTCTTAAGTGAGACAAAGAACTGTACGGAGCCTTAGGATAGGAAAAGTTTCTCCACCACTGGCCTAATGTAACATGTCAGTTTCAGAAATTAGATTTTAAATTGCTGTGAGGTAGAACAGCTGTGAAGATCAAGTCTGGCTTCAGTCCTACTAATGGCACTTCCTTTCATCTATATTATTTACGCAAGCAGTGGAACCTTCTAATTTGTCAGCAATTACTGCCATACCATAAGCAATAACAATGTAAGCAGAGTATTCTGTCATCCCAACTCTCTGAAGAGACCTATGTAGCAGTAGATTGCACTAATGAACATAATTATCAAAATATCCATTAGAGATATCCTTCTGCAATAAATTAAATTTAAAGTAAAAAAATTTTCAACTGGCAATCAGCAACTAAGTTGATGGATCACTGACATTATCTTTGAATGAGGAACTGCACTTGAATGGCAATTTTCATAGCATAGGACATAGAGCATAGAATATAGGTTCTTGTTTTACCAGTAAAATTAAGTAAGTTTTTTAAAAGTAAAATGGTAGAATTATTTACAGCATAGATTTTATTAAGTATATAACAACAAAATATAAGCAAACATGACAATCATGATTTACAAAACAAAAACACTGATAACTGTTTCTTTTCCTTGCTTGATTTTAAAACAAACAGTAAATCTGTTGATTCAGATTATGTTTCCTCCCAATTGTGTCAGTTTTTTAATATTACTTGTTTTCAATTCTTCGGACAAGCTTTCCTCTCTGAATCTAAAACCAACCATAAAATATAATGATAAACCCCCTGCCACACACCCCTCGCAGGGTATTAATGCAGATGTAAAATATAGTAGACAGACTTAAGAATAAAGCAGCTAAATTTTGCTAGGTTACTGCCTGAAACGAATATAAATAAAGCATCATTTATGTGATAGGTCAAATCCTAATATATGTCATCATTACAAATAATAATGATAATTTTAAAATCTACAGAACCCAAGTCAAAAAACTAGAGGCTTTGGATTACTTAACTTAACTGAAAGCAAGGACAAAAGATCCAACAATGCTTTGACAATCATCAAAATAAACACCAAAATATTTTTTAAAATAATACCAAGATGATACATCGATGATTATATATTTACAATCTTACTGACTGAAAGGAATTCTCATGAAGAAACTATTCATCAGCGCTACCTTGGCTTAGCGCATTCAGGTCTAGGGTAGTTCAAGTAAAAATTCATTGATGCCCCAAACTGGCTTGAAATTCTTATTATTTATAAGTAACCATTTTGACAGGCTTAAACAGTTAATAGAATTTCATAAATTAACTTAGCCATGGGCCAAAATTCATAATTATACTTAACCAATATTTACAAAAAAATAACCATTCTAACAGAAAAGGTAACTAGGGTGATGTAGAGATATCCATTTCTTCCAATTTATGCTTCAGTTTGCTTCGATTGTCTGGAGGATGTGGCCTGCTTGATCTACTATCTTCTTCACTATCTTCTTCATCATCATCCTCACTTTCCTCATCATCTACCTCCTCTTCACTCTGATCTTCCTGCACTTTCTTTCTTAACCTCTCACTATCTACCACCCTTTCTACCTGCAAGTCATCACTCTCACTTTTTATTGCTCCATCATTTGTGTCCTCAAAATTGTCTTCAATTCTCTTGTGCTCCTCTCCCCGAGCAGAAACAGGACTTCTCTCCTCATCAGTCTCATCATTGGCTTTATTACTGAATCCTCTTTCACTATCATCATAATCATCTTCCTCATCATCTTCATCCTCCTCATCATCCTCCTCATCTTCAATTTCTACATTAGTTTTTTTCCCATGCTTCTCCATCATTTCCCTTGCCATGTGTTCATCTATTTGGTCTCTCTCAGTGCCAACTGCACTGCCTGAGTCTTCATCCTGAGTTCTTTGATCACTAGGAATATCATCCTGATCGGTAGTATCAAATCCTTTTTCTTCTTCGTCATAATTACGAGGTACTTTGGCATCTTTGCGTTTTTCATCTTCTCTCTCATCTCTTCTGTCCCTCCTTTTTCTATCAGCTGACTTTTCCTTCTCCCGATCCTTATCCCTTCTTTCTAATTCACGTCCCTTTTCTTTGCGGCGATCTCTGTCTTTTCTGAAATATCAGAAAAGTAAAATATGAAGAAAACAAGGATCAACATTTCATGAGTTCCTCATTAAATATAATATTCTCAGCAGTGGACAATAGTACAGCAAGGACAATTAATAATTTACTGCAGCATTTTGTAAAATTATCATTATCACAAATACTTTAAGACAGTTTCAGCATGTTGAAAATCATCACACTAGGAATCCTCAAACTTCGCTAGAAGTATAAATTAACAACATTTCCTTGGTTAAGACAATAGTCAGAGCTGAGCATTATGCTTAGTAAGACGAGCTTTATTATAGCTTTACATGCACCAGCAAAAGTGAATCTTTCCAACAACAGAAAAGTTAGTAAGCTGTTACTAGATACTAGAGAAGTAAATAAATATTAAATACCTTGTTTTAGAACGACTTCTGGACCGCTTATGAGATCGTGAACGCCGAGAGTGCCCCCCTCTGCTTGGAGATTTGCTCTTCCTTCTGGATACACTTCTCCGAGTTGAAGCAGACCGACTATCTTGGTGTCTAGAACGACTCCCATGGCGAGACCGGGAGCGTCTCATGGATATGCTCTTATGCCTGGAGCGACTGCGACTGTGGCGGCGAGGGGATCTGCTTTTCCTGCGAGGAGGAGGAAGAGGAGAACGGCTGCGACGCCTTAGAGATCTCGAGCGACTCTTGCGATGGCGATGAGTTGGAGTGGGAGAATGCCTGCGACGAGACCTTGACCGAGAGCGATGACGAGGAGACTTTGCCTTGTCCCACGACATTTTCCCTCCATTGCTGCCTGGCTTTTCCTTCGACTTCCCTTTATTTCTTTCCTTCTCTTTCTTGGACCTCTCTCTGTCACTTTCCCTTTTATCCTTCAATTTCACATCTTTAGACTCCCTTGGAGACTCCTTGTCAGTCTTTTTCACACTTCTTCTCTCTAGATCAATCTCACATTCTTCATTCTGTAATGGAGAGAAAAATAATGTAAGATTTATTTCTATTAAAGGGCTGAGTATATATTACATTTACAGGTGAACCCTATAATTTGATCAAAAAGGAAATAATAGGATCTTCAGCAAATAATACAAGAGTAGGTAAGGTAAATTTTGAGTTTGGAGATAGGAAGATGTGTCACTCAGATGTTACAGGAGGCGGGATGGGAATCATTAGAAGATAGAAGAAAAATTCAAAGGATAAATTCATTAAATAAGTTCAGAGAAGTTACGTTCTCAGATGTTGTAACCGATATAATTCGACCCCCCTGTTATATGGGCCGTGCTGATACTGCCAGAAAGATTAGGGAAATAGACGCTAGAACAAATCATTTCAAAAATTCATTTTTTCCGCACAGTATACGCGAAAGCAACCGTTTAGGAAAATAGAGTCAAGGTGCTTGCACCACCTGCCACACAACGAAAGGCGGCTTGCAGGGTTTTTACATAGACATAGACAAATATCCTTTTAATAACACTAAAATTAGCTTGGGATAAAGAATTAGATAAGAAATAAGAACAAACATACCTTGACAGAATTCCCTTCATTCTCTAAATCACACTCAATGTATAGTTTCTGAGGTTCGCATACAGCTTCCTTTTCTTCCTCTTCTTTCTTCAAACCATCAGTTACTTCAAGTTTTGTTTCCAACATCTCCTCTTTGGCAGTTTCCTTCTCATCTCTGCCTTTCTTTGATGATTCTCTCTTGGAATCATCCTCTTTCTTGTCTTTGGATTTGGAATTACCTTTGCCTCTAGAAGACTTCTGTTTGCTTTTTGACCTAGACCTTCTGGATCTGCAGAAAAAATTTAAACATGTATGTTTAGCTAATAGAATCCATGAAAACAATGCCATCAGAATTAATTATGAATTAAATATACAACAACAATATTAAGGATAATAAGTATTTGAAGTAAGCTATTGGAAGAACCAGTATTAAGTAAAACATTTTGTAACTTAAGGGTAAATGTCACCTGCCTGACATAATTACAGCTGCAAACATTGAGAAATGGTAAGTAATTTATGATGAAAAATAATCTTAACAGCCATTTAAGTGAAGCAATGCAGCCTCCAAACACCACTTTTGCCAGCCCTTGCCATATACATTCAATGCAACATTTTTAAATGTGAATTCCGTAAAAATTTAAACCTACTTGGCCCTAAATGCACCAGGTGTACAAAATCTGTCATTTTAACATCGGCAATTAAATAAAATATCTCTCTAGAAATATGCAGATCAGCAAAGGCATCTATAGCGGATATTGTATATAATATAATTTACTTGGATCTCTAATGACCAAACCAAGTACCATGATATTATTACAAAAATTTGAGCAAACGGACTGAGTGAATATCTTGACAGAATGAACTTCAAAAAAGAGCTTGATTCTCCTTGGACTTGAGATACTTTTAATGACTCTTTTGATGGCATCTTTAATATACATTTGTAGCATACAAAGGATTGATTGCATTAAAACAATTCAGTAGTTTCACTCAGCCACACTAAAGAAGCTATCAAAATCTGTGCTTTCATAAAAGAGAATTAAGGAAAGTTTAAACAATAATTGGAATTGAAAGCTGCATAATAAACTTAAATAAAAATAAATAAATTGTTAGAAAAATGAATCATGAGTACAACAGTACTTGATATATTATATAGAAACAGGTACATTCATGGGTAAAAACTAATTTTTCCACAACCTTTTAAACCTCACTTCTGAATCAAGTAAAATTTGTTCTATTGCCATACCCCATATATACTCAAGTATAAGCCAAGTCACCTAATTTTATCCCTAAAAAATGGTAAACTAAATAACTTGGGTATATGCCTAGGGCAGGAAATCAGACACAGTCCCAGATCAAACATAATTGCTTTCAACTCCCAACGGATATTACGCAAATGCAGAGAAAATTGCCAAGAATTGCTAATTAAGCAAATGAGGATTTCCAAGCCAATTTTTGGCCATGGAAAACAGGTAAGAAGGAGGAGGCCTAACTCAAGGAGGCTTTTTCAGGATAAAAAATGTGCTGAAAAACATGTTGTACACAAGCACACCCTAGATATTAAGGGGTATCAAAACAACTCATCAGACTTAGACAACATCTAAACTAGCTAACATGAACTTTACTTCGCAAAAAGGAATTGTTGCTGTCATTTCTCAGTTTTTTGCTATCTTAGGTTTTAACCTGCTGAACACAGGTCTTCTGGTGGGAATTACAAACCTTGAGGAAGACCTCCTCCTGCTTCTCGATCTAGACTTGGATCTGCTCTTTTTACGGCCAGGGGTACCAGATTTCCTTTTTCTATCCCTAAAAAAAAAGAAAAACTCCATATTTCTGAAATTGTCTGAAAGTTTTAATTTGTTAATCCTATATAAGAATGGATTAGGAGCCCATATTTCATTGGAAAAATCAGTAGCCTAAAATAGTGATTTAAATATCTCTTTGATGTTAGTAAAATCACATCAGCTAAATATCTAGTAATACAGATGAGAATGTAATAGAGTAGACCCAAAATTTCTTTCCACTCAATACAATGTAAATTCTTTTCATATAAACACTACTTATTTCGATAGAAGTCTGAAGATACTGAAAATATATGCTGACATTAGTCCAACATAAGTACTACATAAACATACTTTCTTTTCTGAGGAATGGCAAGGGCTGCTTATTAGAACATAGACTGTTTTAGTTGAAATAGACATAATTCCTGAAGTATATAATAGGATTTAATTCTTCTGACAGCTAAATTTGATAAATCTTAGGTACACATACCTTGAACGAGAGCGTGATCTTTTAGATCTAGAGCGAGATCTCCGACTTCTAGAGTGTGATCGAACTCTACCACGAGATCGAGATCGTCTACGTGATCTTGAACGGGATCTCCTGCTACGAGAATGTGAACTGCGTCTGCCCCTTGACCGTGAACGAGACCGACGAGACCTTGATCGACTTCGGCTTCTTTTTTCTTTCCCAAGCAATCCTATTACTAGGAAAGATCATTCACTTTATTAATGCAATAACAATATAAGAATAATGCACTGATAAATCTAAATAGCTAACAGTATGATGCAGCCATTTAAAAGGATGAAAATATTGCACATTGTCACGAAAGAATTGGAAAGTAGAAATAGATATATTGGAATTGAATGAAAACTTGAAGTGGTAATGAAATATTTTCCATCACTTTTGAAAAAACCCTACCTGGGTCTATGGCAGCAGAGATGAGATTTTGTGCTTCCTTGACTCTTGACATCGCTTCTTCAATCTCTCTCTGTGCTGCCTCGTTGCTCTTTGTCTGAGGTTTAACAATTGCTTGAACTGAGTGAAACACCCTTAAAATAGAAAAAGCAAAATTAAAGCTAAATACTTCCATACAAACCTTTCATAAAAATATAGCATCCACCTATGTTAAAATATACATTAAAAAACACGACTGGTTTAAAAAATTTTAAGACAAAGGAAATCGAAGTAGGTATATCTGAAAACAGTGAAGCTTCCTGAATATCTTCCAAAGATATTTGTTACGTTGAAAACAGTCACTTAATTTTAGAGAATACCAAAGAAATTAAATAAAAAAGAGATACTCACTTCACTTTTTTACCATGAAGCTCAGTGTCATTCAGCTTCAAAGCAGGAATCACAGATGCCTGCTCGGTGAATTCTACTAGAGCATATTGTTTTTTGTCTTCAGTTCGGACACAAAATCTTACATATTTAATTTCACCAGCCTTTCCTGCAAAATCCAGCACATTTTGGGCAGAAACCTTAAAAGTAAAAAGCATATATTCATAACAGACTTTCCTTAAAAGTTAAGGTTAAGGGAAACAAGACTTTAGTCTACTTACAGAGCTATCAAGTTGTCCAATCACCAATGTTCTTCTGATTTCTTCAACCTTCCGGCTATCTAAATTGGCTGGAAGAGGTGGATACGGAGGTAATCCATTACTTTCCAGCCTTGGGTCATATGTTTGTATGACTTGATTAGGCGGAGTGCCTTCAATCTGAAATGAAGATGGCAAGCTCATACTTAGCTTGATAGGTCCATTGAATATTTCAGGAATTCCACATCGAGTGTTCTACATAAAATATTAACACAGAGAAAAACTTTACTTTTCTAATATATTGTATTGGTAAAATATAAATCTAAAATGTACTACGTTCATATAAAATATATCTACCTTAAATAATATGCTGATATCATGAGAAAATATAAATATCATTAGACTGGAATGTGACATAACAAACAAAATCCTCGGTTCCTTAGATAACAGCTAATTCTGAGTTAAGTAATATATCAAAGGACCAACTTAAGTAACAGCATAGGCAAACAATTCTCAAGTAACATGAACCCACCCAAAGTAAAATGTTATTATAGATTGAATTATTGACAGGCAACAATAGATGTAATTTCCTAAAATTGCATATTAAGTCAAAACTCATCACCCTGAGTGAGATGAAGCAAAAATTACAAATTCAAACCAAAGACCCACTACCAAAATGATAGGTAAGCTCATTGATGCTCACAAACAAAATTAAATTAACTGAACTTGAAATTTTAAAACATACTGATAAACAAATTATTTCACAAATATCATAGAAGCAACATGTTCAAGCATCTGGAATTTCATGATTTAAAAAATTGCACCATGGTATCAAAAAACTTTATTTCAACTACTGACCCGTTCATAAGGATATTTAAATAATTTAGAGAACATGTCATACAATTTTCTTTAACTTTATTGAATGGCCAATCAAAAACTTATTGAAACTGTTGATAATACTTAAATTGATCTTCGACTTACTTGGTTGGTGACATTAGGAGGCAGCTTAGACTCAGAAGGGAATAGACCAGGGATGTTCGTCCCTTGACTAGTGAGCTCTAAAGCTTTTTGTTCATCTGGAATTTCTCCAGGGTGGAACTCCGCTGTTAAAAATAACACCAACACTTAAATGCCATCAAAGAATTATTTAAAAAATATTCGTCGATCGAAATACGATCTCAGAGATTCTGTTAACGAGAGAACACAAAAATGGCGAAGTGGAGCGATACTTACAACTTTGAAAAGGGACAACAATCAGAACTCTGTCGATAAATACTGTGTTAGTTAAGTGCTGAGCAACGCCAACGCACACTGGATCGTGAAATTTCACGTAGCAAATCCGTGACTGCACAGGAACAGCAACATCGCGACTAGAAGAAAGAGAAAAATTAAACAATTCCCTTTGATCGGTGACACAACACGTGCAAAAGCTGAAATCGTGAGTCAACTTACATAGTGGGATAAAGTCTAATGTCCTCAATTTTTCCTAGATATCCAAATAGAGTCTGCATCTGATCTTTTGTAGCCTGAGGCGCAATGTTGGTTACCTGGATGACTTTTGATCCCGTCATTTTGCTTCCGAAACTGTAAAATAAAGAACAAAAATACTTGGTACGGGATCCTTATTCGCAAAATGGGGGAATATCTTTTTCTAAAACAATAATGCTTGATAACAAATGCAAGAAAACGTTAATATAAAGGACATGAAAACTGACAGCATAAGAGAATGAAATAAACATAATATTGGTAAGTGAATCATACCCAGTAACAAGTGAAAATTCGTGAATTCTAAACTTTAAGTATAGCAAACTAAGATTCATTAAACCTGGTGTACAATCTCCATGTAAACCGAACTATCTTCGATCAATCACTAGAGAAATTTGTCATTACTGATCCTGTCAAATAATATTTGCACACACTAATACAGTAATTATACAACTTCCCATCTTCAAAGACGGCTCTATGCCCACCGCGTTTGTTTACCCACGCACGACAATGGGAGAGTTTATCGAGTACAAATCACATACAATGGAAGGTTAAGGAATAATATTATTACCTTTCCATAAAAAAACTTATTTTTCTTATTATAGAATATATAGAATACCGAAATTAAGCTCACTTTATCACAACAACTAGAGAAAGAACCTAGATCGAGAATTCACCGTGGCCAAATAAGACCTATACAAATTATCGCTAAAAGAATGGAAAAGCAGCAGACAAACATTTCCATCTGATAATCGGTAGTTACAGACCATAATTTTGGTATGGTATTGATAAAATCTGACTTACCATCAGCAAATTCAGTTCCAACTTCCAAGGTACAAGCACGGGGTAACGCGTTGTATCCAATATGGCCAACGTTGCCAAATGTATGCAAATAGAAAACACAAGGCGTTACCACATTACATTACGAGTAAAACAAACGAATCACTTCACAGAAGGAACGTTTGTGGTAACATTCAGTGAATGTCAAATCATTAAATATTTGTTGCTTAAAACGAGTCAAGAAACAGATCAGGAAGAGCTGACAACAATGACTTAAGAACAAATGAAAGGAATGGCGGTAGAAGCGGTAGCTTCCGTTCGGCCAATGCATCCAGCCGAGATCAGCAATAGTGAAACAGTGCCACCAACAGGGCGTAATAAGAAATTCAATGAATGACTTAGAAATGATTTGAAAAATTCTATGATTCTCTACTATTCTAGAAATCCATGCAAACTTATTGGTTAGGCCACATCAGCTGCTTTCTCTTATATTTTGTGGATGATATGCAGAGCTAGAAAACTTTTTAAGAAATTTCTCACCTAAGTAGGAAAAGATTTCGGTAGAGCTTTTACCATTACCTTCTGTACACAAGTGGTGAGGAATTTCTCAAACGTTTTGCGCAGGAATATTTTGTATGGACTTAGCAGGATATGTTAAATCCAATTGCAATCGCTAAACCCCTCGATAATTTTAAAGGGAACTAAATCCCTCGATAATCAACGAATATCAGGCATTCACTTAAATAAATAAAGAGTAGCCTTCTGAATGCAGAAATATATATATATATATATATATATATATATATAGTTTATAGTATTTATCGCAAAATTAATCATACATTTTATTTCATGTAAAATAATCACGATTTTAAAATGTAACTGGTGTAGTTAAAATTGCCACATAGTATACAGTCATACAGTGGCATACACACATAATGACATACAGTAAGTTAGAGTGGCAGAATGATAAAAAAATAGGAGACAGCACAAGAAAAAGTAATGACAACAAGAGATTGAAAGTGCTTACCGAACAGAAAACGAGCTGACACGTGATAAATCGCGACTTTCAAGCAACATAGCGGAACTTCTTTTAAATTAATCAAAAGGAGAGAAAAAATCTACTTATACAAATTTGAAAAAGCCTTTTAAGGAAGAATTGGAATGAAGAAGATTGATATATGTGAAAAGTATACCAAATATTGGAGAATTATTTGGTAATCATTACTTAAAATCTGATTTGCCCCTGTAGAAATACCAGATATTTCTTTTAGCTGTTGTAGCTATAATTATTGGTATTAAATTCTCCAAACCATCTACATCAGAAATTATTCGGGAGTTTTTATTGGAAAAGATAAAATAAATTCTTTAGTTTATGATCCTTTTCTTTAATCAACGGAGATATATATCTTGTTATATAAACATTGTCAGGCCATGAAAGCAAAGGAAAATCTGAGCTATATTTGCAAAACCAGCTCTCTATGTTGAAATCAGATCAAGTTTCTTTTCATTTTATTCAGAATAATATCAAGTTAAGGCATTGAGTGAAAGACCACAGAATTGTGGAACTTAGTGAAGGTAAACTTCTAATAGAGGGCAAGAAGCCAAGTGAAAAAAGAGAATGCGAAAGTTCGGTTCGGGTTCGGCACAACAAAGAGGCCATTCATATTTTAAAGAGAGCGTTACCCAAGATAATTCCAAAATTCTCTTAGCACTGAATTTCTGCCCCAAAATTCTAAATATTGTAACTTCATTAAAAATCATTAGATAGAAAGAATTTTCATACTATTCTCATCACTTTTTTATTTTATTTTTAACGTTGGTTATACTGTTTGTCATAATAACCCGCCGTATTGACGTTGTTATATAATTAAATTGAAATGTGTTGATTTATTCAATGTGGAATTTCAAGAATTCCGCTTGTACTAAGAAATTTCTTCGCTGTTCTTTAGGAAGCCGCAGTTCGACGTTTTAGGTCGTAAAGAATTTGCATTGCAATTGACGTTAAGTATCCTTGTTTAGGTCAATGTGAACTTTGTACTGGTGGTGAGTTGAGTGGAATAGGTTAACCGAAGGAATGCGAGTTTCTCAAGTAATATTTTTCATTGTCTCCAGCAGAACTGTATTTGATGAATTGTGATGATAACGTTCTTTAGAAAAATGTTTCCATCGATATCTTAATGAAATAAGACACGTTAACTTCACTAAACTAAGTTACTCTGCCGCCCCTTCTAATGCTTATCTTCCCCCTTTATCGTTCACTTGCGCTTGCACATCAGCTAAAACTGTGAGACCATATGCTTCAACGCGTTTAGGTGATTATCTACTGACCCAGTAAGTATAAAATCAGACATTTATATCTAAGTTTAAAATTTAGACTCTCTTATTAAATTTTGAGGTAACATTACATCTTCTGTAGAAATCAAGGAATCGATGTAGCATTTTGTTTCTGCTGAGTATTGTGATATTCTCGTAGCATTGAATATTCATTTACGGATGCACAACGTAATTGTTTGCTTCAGTATTAGGGAATATACGGTATTGTAAGAATGTAAATGCTAGCTTTACATATTTATTTAAATTTATCATTTATATAGTAAAAATTCTCGTAGGACTTGATTCAGTTAGTCCCATGAGTTTATTTCATTGAATTATTTGAAGTTGTAATTTTTAGCTATATGATAATTCAAGTATAATATGAATTTTGACATTTATAATATCTGTCGTCAGAATTATATATTTCTCTAGCTTACGTTATCTACATTTAGTTAATAGAAATTAGGAGAAATGTTCGATCGTTTATTTAATGTGATCTCACGAACTATGTATATTCGATCTAATTGATTCATTCTAGCAATAGTTATTAATCACTTTTTTTAATGGAAATGGTCAGTGAGTCTGAATTACTTTTTATTTTTAGGATCTTCTTTCGGTCTACCGCCCAGTTGTACTTTCCCTCCTGTAGACTTCTATGATGGATGATGCAGATTATGATGATGAGGTTAGTAAAAACAAAATATTTGATCGGTGTGGGAGCTCTTTCTGAGGAAACCTCTGGCCATAAAATAATCTCCATAGTTATAAAATAGTAATGTTTAATCAATTAGTGCATCTGCTGTACATTTTATATGTTACATTGGTTATTTTAATATTACCTATTAGAAATACAATCGTCACTATGAATGGATTCTATTCTTAAAGTTTTGAAATTTATCCCTCCAAAACTTTTAAAATCTATGTTGATAAGTTTTCACGTTTTCATTTCATAACTATTGTTTTGAGTTTTCTTAAATTTAATTTTAATCACCTAAGCATATGATATTGATTATCAAAATGTTTTTGTTTAAGATATCGTTTGTAATAAAAGTCTTGTACATCAGAATATCTCTTGTAAATCTCATTTGTTTGATGTTTTATAAATACCTTAATACCTTATAAATACCTTAACTTAATATTTTAAATTATATATTATTTTTCAAAGTATGACGTTTATCTTTGTACTCCTGTTTTCAATTGTGGAGGATGTGTATTTATCTATGTATGTATATTCACCCTGAGAGTTAGGAAGTTCTAGTAAATTATAGCTTTTAGCTTTTTTGTTCCTTCAGTTAGAATATTTTCAAGTGAATCAGTAAAGTAAAAGCTAAACGACAACTACAATGTTGCTATGTTTTCATAAATATATTTTTCTTTATTTCAACTATCCAAGTCAATAATGTAGCAAAATTCTGAAGCCCATATGCATTTCTAAATGCCTTAATTACTCTTTTTGCTCTACTATATGGTTAGGCTTGGCTTAAAACTTGGTCTAACATTCTTAACTACTGTGTAATTATAAAGTCATATTTTAACTGAATTTCTCATAAGTTATAAATATTGAATTATAACATCATATTATTAACTGTTCATATTAACTTGTCTGATTCAAATACCTTCCCCTTTTACTGTAATTCTACAAAATTAATTCTATGATTTATACACGATATAATAATTATTTTTGGCATTTTTTTCAGTTTCAAGATGCATATGAATCTGTGCCTGAGTAAGTATCATCATCTCTTAAGCTATATTTTTGTCTAAACAATAAGGCAAAAATTTCTTCAAACATTAACCCATTATAATTCTTTTTTCAGGGCGGCTCCTATTCCTTTGGGGCAAGCTATGGACGAGGCAAAGACTGCTGTGAATCATTTTTTCAACAATAAATTTATTGAAGCCAAAAATATTTTAGAACCTAGGTAATGTATCACTTTTATTATACAGTTTATTTATTTATCAGTTTTACACAAAAGGAAATTTTGTAAGTTTTGAGATTTGAGACCAAAGATATTATGAAATAAGTTTGTTCAGCTTTTTGTACTGGGTTTAGAAAACCTTTCTTTCAATGAAGTATGAAATTAAATTTAATGGGATCATTTTAAGGCTGTTATCCTTATAAAATATTATGTTATCGATGTAAAATATAATAAAATATCTTACCTTATTTATCATGTAAATAATTTTTCATTGTACTTACTAATATTTTTCCTCTAAATATCTTTAAATGTTTAGTTTTAGGACTAATATCATCATAAATTAATCAGTAAAATTTATGATTAATCCTAGCAAAGTTATTGGTATCTTGAATTATAAAGTTATTCATGTCCAAAGATGGTATTTCAAAACATTTTCATCGCATAAGTAAGTTTTCTATTATATATTATTGTGAATCGATTAAGCCAATATTTCTTGGAAATTTATAAATGGATTTGAGTTTGAAATTCGGTGTTGGTGTAATTTCAAAATATTTTTTTATGAAAACATTGTTATAGAGCTGTTTGAGGTGTGCATGAGTGATGATTTGAAAGAGCAATGTGGCATTTAAATTCTAGAACTTCATTTTGATTAATTCTTTGTCTATTACAAGAGGAAATTTTCTGTCAACAAAGGTTTTATCTTCAGATAACCCCTGGCATTGTCAGAAAGAAGTAAACCTTATCCTTGGGCTCCCCGATAGCTGTGTAGGCAGCACATTTGGCTTTGGTGAAGGTGGTCCCGGGTTCGATTCTTGGTTGGAGCCAATGTGCGAAATGACCAAAGCCGTTGAAGCTCTTTTAACAATACTACTGTCAAATCCATCTCTCATTGATATTTGTCTTAGCAATGCCCTATCTTCTTTAATAATGAAAGTTAGGCACCTATTTATAGAAAGGTCCAGTCTCATTTAAGTTGAAAGCTTGCTAACGTATGGAGTCTTACATTTCTATCCATTCTTGAAATACCTTCAAGTTATTCTTAGTTTTTTCTTCTTAACATTATCACTTCTCCATGCCTTACAGCATATTAAATTCTAGTTCTTTCCTTATTTTTCTCAAACAATTCTTTGCTAAATTTAAATTCTTTATTGATATCTTTGCTGTCTCTATTGAACAGCAACATCTGTGCAAAGTCTCTGTAACTATTTTGAGCTTTTAAAAAATAAATTTTTGAGCTATTCTGTACCCTTGAAGTCCCATGTTATTAATTAAAGTTATTACATTTCTATTTCTTCTGTAACTTTATTTTTGTGTTTTTAAATGGCTTATATTTTTTTGACCACATTCAGTTTCTCGAAAAAATGTTTCTTTTCGGCAGCTGTTGCTGTAATGGACAAGCTATAAGAAGCGCACCATACATATTTCTATGATTCCCTTTGTTTCTTCCTGCTTAGTTTTCTTTGGTTCCGTTTATAAAAAGGGTGGTCAACATGTTAACCCTTATATTATCGATTATATAATGAAAATAATATTAATCTACTTTATAACTTAATAGCAATTGAGTCTATACAAGGCATAACTTTGCAAAAGTAATGAAATAAAATAAACTGAAATGAATGGGTGGGAATAACTGTGCAAAATTATGTATTAGTACATGCACTTGTGCACATATTCCACCATGTTTAGCATTCCAAATGAATCTTGGTTCATTTCTCATATTCAAGTTTGTACTTAGAGGTCAATTTAGAGCCCCAAAAAAGTTTGTCAGAAAGATTGTTTGTCGAAAAGTTTATTTTTAGAGTGGTCCATAAGTTAAGGTACCTCATGACTAATAAGCAATGTATTTGTAAAATTTTTTCCACCTTTTAACGGAATTCAAGTTAAATTTAGTTATAAAATATATGAGCTAATGGTATCCCGTATGTTTTTTATTGACCCTCAAATTTTGAATTAAGTATGTAATGCTGGTTTGTTAGACAATGTAGATTTAGTAACTTTGGGGTCACCGGTCCATCTACTAAAACTTTGCCATCCTATAATCTTATCTTGGCATCTTATCTCTGATCAATATTGTGACATAGTAGGTACAAATATCTTTAGGAATCTTAAACAATATGTTTTCTCTTTTCTGCTTTTGTATTCTAATCAATGGGATCAAGTTCAACTTATCTTAAATTCATTATTTATATTATACTAAGACATTCTTGACTCAAGCACTTCCTACATACTTTGCAAAAACACATTCATCCTGCTGATATCAAAGCTGTTCTGTTTTTATTTATGTTATACACCTTTTTAACAAATTGGTTTTGAAATTGAAATCAGAAATTTTACATGCATAAAGAATCTAATTTTAAGAATTAGATATGAATGTTTTTTTTGTAAAACATTGGTTTTTGAAAACCTGAAAACAAAAGATTAATGTTGAACCAACAAGCTTAACATACTTTTCTTGATGTAGATTGCATGATTAAAAAACAACATCTTAGTCCATCATGAAAATTTTTCTAATTTCCTTGTAATTCTTTTCTTGCTTCATTTCTCTTCTCAATTGTGTGAATTCATTCCATCATATTAAACTGTATGCATTTGCTAATTATCATCAACCCTAATTAATATAAAGTTTGCTTTTTTATAAAAATCTCAGTTAAAAACAAGTGTTCATTCGGTCCTTAATTAGTTTGATTTTGGGGGGGAGGTTTTCTAAAATAGTAGAAATTTCTGTATCTGGAGCCAAAAAGTTCAGCAAATTCCAATAGCTTAGATAATTTAATTCCTTAATTGCTCTTGAGGCATACTTTATTAATTCTGCTAGAGAATGCTTGCGAAAAAACATAATTTTTAAATGATGTATGTAACATATTTTCCAAATATCAGTTTATCTTTGCTAATTTTTACCATGTGCTGTGTTAAAATTCATGTTTTCTGTCATTCTTAATTATTTATTTTTGAATGTGTTAATTTATTCTTAAGTAAGATCTCAAAATTTAGGAGCAATTTTCATGTTACGTAATCATTAAGTATCTTTTAGCATTATTGGATTTTTCTTAAATTATACAGTATGGAGCATCATCATATTTTTATAATATTAATCTAAAGGAAGTCAGACATGGTAAAAAAGAATGCATAAATAATTGTATTCTTACTGATGCTTGAATAAGTACAATATTTACCTTATTGTTGATTCCTTTTGTAGATTCTGCAACTTATTAGCTACTACTATGCATCTATTACCTTTTTATGGTTATACTGAAAAAATATTTATTATACTTAATGCTCCACTTGTATGAACAATTGGAGTACAATTTTTTGGTTTCTGAGGCATGCTGAGTTTACACAGAGATTGTTAACTTTAAGTCAACTCTATTAACCCCTAAAGGATAGCATTGGTTTCATTCTAGGTTTCATTGTTAGAACTGACCATGCTCCATTAAAGTCAGACTATTACTCTGTTTACTAGTGTTTAATGTTTTCATTTTGTCTACATTTAAAAAATACCTCGAGATACAAGTTTAATTCCTTCCGTAACCTTGCTCCTATGTCAATTTGCTCGTATCTCAAAGCAATTTTCCCCATTCAAATTAATTGAAATGCCATCAATTCGTTCCAGCCAAAAGTTCCAAAATGCCACCCAGTTGTACTTGTTACATGTTTTTGAATAAGAAAAATGTATCAGTAAATTACAAATATCTACATCTACATTAATACCCTACAAGCCGCCTTTTGGCGTGTGGCAGGGGGTGTAAACACCAGTTGAATCTAAACTACTTTCTTATTCGGTTATTGTTGCGTATCGTTTGCGGAAAGAATGAATTTTCAAAACGATTCGTCCTAGCATCTATTTCTCTTAACTTACGGTCATTATCGGATTGACTGAGGTAGCAGAGGGGTTGCATGATACCGATTGTATCTTCCAAAAATGTAGTTTTCCCTGTTAAGCAATCGCAGCCTAGCTTCCAATCTCCTTTCTTTCAAGGATTCCCAACCTACGTCTGAGAGCATTTTTGTAACGCTTGCTTTTTTATCGTAACATTTCTTAACAAAACAATCCGCTTTACGCTCCACTTTCTCGAATTCGCAAGTATACGTTTCATCCGCCGGATCCCATATACTTGCCGCATATTCCAGAAGGGGTCTGACCAAGGTAAAGTAACATCACTCTCTCACCTTTTCATCGCATTTACCTACAATACGCTTTACAAAGCCAAGCCTTTTACTTGGTTTTCCATAGATTTTTCAAATATGCGTACTCCAATTTAAGTTATAAGTAATGTTGATCCAGAGATATTCAACTGAATCTACTACTTTTATATTAATTCCATTAATTTTGTACGGGCGATTTGGACTTTTTTTTTAAAGAAATTAACTACGGAGCATTTACCTACATTAATATCTAATTCCCATTTTTCGCACCACCTCTGTAGAGGACTAAATTGTTTGAGGAAGATGTTTGGTCTTCCTCGTTTGTTATTTCCCTATATATATCCAAGTCATCCGCAAAGATCCTCGCATTGCTAACTATCTCGTCACTCAAGTCATTGATATAAATCAAGAAAAGAAGAGGTCCAATTACACTGCCTTGAAGTACGCCAGAGGTAACTTTGGCTCTATTTGAGCTAATGCCATCCAGTACAACTTGTTGTTCCCTCTCGTAGAGAAAATTCTTAACCCAATCGACTACTTCCTTGTTAATGCCCGCTAGTTTTAGTTTGTAAATTAGTTTGTAATGGGGGACTCTATCGAATGCTTTTTTGAAATCTAGGAGAATAGCGTCCACTTGCTTTTTACTCTCGGCAGACTTCAAGATATCGTGTACAAATAGAGCAAGTTGGGTTTCACATGACCGGAACTTTCGAAAACCATGCTGGTTCGCGTTGAGGAATTAATTTCTATCTAAAAATCCCATGAGTGAGCTTACGACGATATGTTTTATTACCTTTCTGGACAGCGAAGTTAATGATATGGGTCTATAATTTCTTGGGTCCTCCTTTAATCCGCTTTTGTAAACAGGAGTAATATTAGCTAATTTCCAATCGGATGGGATGCTACCTTCATTTATCGATTTACAAAATATAATTTTGAGATAAGGGGTGATGCTTTCTGCCAGTTCTTTAAGCACTCTTGCCGGAATGCCTTCTGGCCCTGGTGACTTATTTGGCTTAAATATGGTATAAAAACATAATATAAGAGAACGTAAAGAAGTAAACTGGTTTTATGAAGTGTATTTGTATTTTGGTCACATAAATGCAACTTACACACAACTTAAATGCTACCGTATAGTTAATTTTAGTTACTGCTTTTTTCTTCACTGGTCTTTGCCTTTTATCAACAGATTTAAAAATAACATATCCAAGGAGGTTTGTTTCTTCCTCTTTTACAAAAAATTGCGGAAATGAGTTAGGCAAGTGTCACTAAATAGCTCCGATGCACGACTAGTTGCAACTTTTTCGAGGTGTTTCTTTTCCATGAACTGTGAAACTCTCTCCCACATTCCCAAGATCTCCTTCATCTCACTTGTAGAGATAACCTCCCCCACCTCTGGATCCTCCTCGAAACCAATTTCTTGCAGAACCTCCGTATGCTGCTGTGACTGTCACTCTTGTAACTCCTCAGTCGTCAGTTCCTGAGAGTGCTCCTCGACAAGCTCGTTCATGTCTCTCTCATCCACCACCAGGCCCATGAATTTTCCCAGAGACACAATCTCCTCCTCCACTAGCACTATGGGTTCGAATTCTTCAAAGGTACTTTCGGCTACAGCCTCAGGCCACAGCTTCTTTCATGCATAGGTCAAGGTTCTCGTTGTAACACCCAGACAGCACTGATCAATAATTCTGAGGCATATCACGATGTTAAAGTGGTCCTTCCAGTACTCTCGAAGGGTGAGGTTTGTGTTATCTGTCACCTCAAAGCAGTGCCGAAACAGATGCTTAGTGTACAGCTTTTTAAAATTAGAAATCACCTGCTGATCCATGGGCTGCAGGATAGGAGTGGTGTTGGCTGGTAGGTAGAAAACCTTTATAAAGTTGAACTCTTCAAAGATGTCATCTTTGAGGTGCGGTGGGTGAGCAGGAGCATTGTCGAGGATGGGAAGGGCTTGCATGGGTAGGTTGTTTTCCTATAGATATTTCTTGACAGAAGGGCCAAAAACCAGGTTTACCCACAGCACAAAGAACTGTCTAGTGACCCATGCCTTCGGGTTTGCCCTCCACATAACTTGCAGTTTTTCTTTTAAAATCTTATGTGACTTAAAGTCTCTGGGGTTTTCTGAATGGTATACAAGCAGAGGCTTGATCTTGTAGTCGCCACTCACATTGGTGCACAGTACGAGAGTTAGTCTATCCCTCATGGTTTTGTGGCCTGGCATCATCTTCTCCTCTGCCATTATGCAAGTCCTATTCGGCATCTTCTTCCACAAAAGCCCTGTCTCGTCACAGTTGAAGACTTGCTGGTGGATGTGTTTTTTGGCTTCTATCAGTTCGGAAAAAGTTATGAGATAATCTTCAGCTGCCTTCACATCCGAATTTACTGAATTACCATACCTCACAACGGAATGAATGCCTGTTCTTTTCCTAAAGTTGTCAAACCAGCCTCGACTGGCTTTAAATGAGTCTTCCGATGCCACGTCTGTGGAAGTACGCGGAATCTGATTCAGCAAATCACCATAAAATCGCTCGTACCCTCTCGTATATGATGCCCTGTGTTAAGGAATTGCCTTTTAGCTGCTTCTCCGTCACCCAAACCATCAGCAGTTTCTCCATCTTTTCATGGAGAGAGCTCCGAAGCTTAGAAATTATTGTAACGCCCTTAGCTGGTAATATACCCTTTATTGACTCCAGGCCCGTTCTTATAATAATGTGGGCCGTATGCAACATTATTGTATGGGGCCCTATAGACCCCAGTGCCAGGCTGCCACTTTATGATAATTTAATAGAATACATATTACATTCATTGTATAAACCACTTCATTTTAAATTCGTTACATGTGAGGCTAGCGAAACATAACGTTAAAATATCATAATATGGTACGGAACTTGAATTTGTTATGCTTTTAATTTTATTTATTTAATAAAAATTTTAATTTTTGAAATGTTTTATGTCCTTTTTGTGGCTTGGTGGTGGGGCCCCTAAGTTGATGGGGCCCTAGGCAAACATGTATGCCTAAAAACGGCCCTAATTGACTCCTTCTGTTTAAGCACAGTACATATCATTGAAGGTACTACACCCCTACTGCCTCGCCAAGTCAGCTACTCGAACACCTTGCACATTTTTTTCTGATTTCACGCTTTAATTCAATAGACATCTTCTTCTTCTGAGCACTGACCTTTCCACTCACTTTCTTCGGACCCATGATTACAAAAAGAAATGTGATAAACTATTTAAATGCACAAAAAGCACAAGGTCCTAAAAAAACTTATCTAAGGTGCTTTGACAGCGAGGTAAACAAGCACACTGGCAGGATGTGTGGGATAATGCGAGATCTGCGAGACGAGCGAGGCGCAGTAAATTGGTGCAGCCAGTCGTTCCTCGTATCTCAAATTTTGCTCATATTTCAAAGCAAAACTTTGCTCGCTTGACCGCTCGTATCTCAAATATCTTGTATGTTAGGGCACTTGTATCTCAAGGTACTACTGTATATTTAAAATGTACGCATATGTATGTGTATGATTGTGTATGTATGTGGTTTAGAAAGTTAAATATCTACAATTATCCATATGTCTGATAATAGTAACAATTGTCATCATATTGATTTGATTTGTCACATTTTCTAACCTCCATGATTGAAATTGTATTTCAGGGCTAACAGCAGCATGTACCACTCTCTAGGGAATTGCGTCTTCAAGTTCCTTGAGGCATTGCTGACATTTGAGCAAGTGAGTTATTAACACTCTGAGTACAGACCTCACTGTCCTCATGCTGAGTACGGACCTTGGTCACTGGAGACCCAGTCTTTTTAAATCAATTTCTAGTGACATTATTTACTTCTCTAGAAAGAAATGAATGAATATTGAATAAGAATAGTAATTTACGCAATAATAGTGTCTCACATTGTACAGTAATTAGGGCCACGAACAGTCAAAAAATATATTTAAATAGGAATCGGGAGGAAAACAGCAATTTGAATGTGATCAGAGATGCAATGAGAAAACTGAAAATTAAAGTATATAGACTTAGGGAACAGCTACACTGGAATGTTGAACAAGCTGACTTTGTCTATAATTAGAATTGCTCTGTCATAAGAGCAATAAAAATTACATATCATAGAGTACTTAGCTGAGTCCCTGAAGATCCCCAGTGCTATTTAGTCCGATGATTCCTATAATTAAATTCAGGAATACTTTTGTTGTCAAATTTTAATTATAAATATGATTCTCTAGGAATACGTGAAGTTTTAATTATGGCAAAACATAATTGAAAGAATTAGTTTTGAAAATGTATTTCTCGGGTCTCTGAAGACCTGAGGTCTGTACTCCTAGTGTTAATTTATTTGAGTTATTTATTTAAATTTTTATTTACTAAACATATCTTTAGAGCTGCCTTCAACCTTTTTGGTGTGGGTTGAATGGTTTATGACAACTGAGTATACGACAGTTGAGCGCAGACAACTGAGCACGTCACAACTGAGAACTCAGTTGTTGTAGTGGTCAGTTGTTCTAGCACCCAATCGTTGTGGTGCTCAATTATCCTAGTGCTCAATTGTTATAGCACTCAGTTGTGACATGCTCAATCGTCACACGCTCAGTTGTTGGGTCACAGGGTTGAATTGCATAATGGGAGAACCATAAAACTTGTGAGATGGAAGTGACAACTATTGAGGCCTCCTTAGGGGAGACCAAGCTAATGTACCCATTCATTTTTGTGACACAATGTATTGTTCAATGATTTTTCAAGTTCTGGAAATGATTGGTGTCATATATCATTGGATAATTATGCTCCATTTCAAATAGTTTTTCTTTAAATGACTCTCAGTATTCTCTCTTGTCTTTTAATTTATCTTTATTAACATTGACTTATCTATTATTAAGGTCTTCATTTTCCTGGTATTTAAATCAGTCTCTCTTTCACTCTTTAAGGGACACATTGAAGCAGCCTCTGAATCACTGAAATTGTGTATGGCTGTATGTAATAGGCACAGGAAGAAATCAACATTATCTGAATCCATTGGAAAAATGGTGAAGAGGTCTAATTATGATAATTTTTCTTCAGGTACAATGATATCTTGCTTTTATATGATATCTTTGTCATTATTTCAAAATGTGAATGGGTTGTGCTTACAGGGAACTTATGGGTCATGTGGTAGTGCCTACATGGTTCCAGTTCTCATTTTATAAAACATAGATGATTGAATGAAAGATTTTGCAGTTATTTTGATTTTCTGTTCATCAGTTAAGAGTAACCAGCCTATCTACGTATCTCATGTTACCAAATTTAAAAAAAACAAAGATAAAAAAGAAATCATTAAGACTTTTTTTTCAGTTTTCATAACATATTATAGTCTGCTTCAGTTTTCTAAATATATTTATGACAAAAGAATATGTGTAAATAAATGTTATTTAAAATAGATACTTTAGCAGAAAGAAATGTTTATCCATGGCTATTTGAGATCTCTAATTTTCTCTGTCATGCTAATGCAATTTAAAAGATGTTTAATTTACTGATTAAATGCCCAGATTAATAAAATTATACACACAACACACACATATCTATTACATATAGACATTTCTCCATATATATATATACGAGTAAAATGTAGCTTGCATACTGCAAGCAGATCGGCAATACTAATTTCATATCGGCATCATATCGGGACGGTCCTCAAAAGAAAAAAATAAAGGATTTAATTTATTCTTAAAATTTGCTGACATTTCATCGTCTGGCATCGAACCTGGGTCTTACTGGTAAACCTACTATGAAACACTATAGAAGATCACCATCTCTAGCTATGTGTGAAAATTCAAGCAGAAATATTGGCTACAACAGCCTCAAAAGACGTTCAAATTTTCACGAATGTAAATGGCTCTCGGGACTCGAACCAAGGACGATCTTGGAAATCTAAAACATGTCTTCTGAATGTTATGTATGATCTCTATCTATCTGCCAAATTTCAAGTTTCTATATAATTGGGAAAGGTTTCAAAATAATTCCTAAAAATCGGATTAACTTCTGATTTCAGAGACACCTGGTGTCGAACCCAGAAAATATTGTAAGCCGTGAATGCACAGTTTGATTTGTAAGGACTTGCTCTTATATAATGCAAAGTTTGAAGTCGATAGCATGCCGGGATGTACCTAAATTTATTTTCCGTTATCTCCATAAGAAATGCATTGAGAAGTGCAAATGGCCCTCTGGGATCGAACCAAGGACAATCAGCGAACATGTAAAATTTGATTATGAAATATATTCATTATATCTATCCAAGTACCAAGTTTCAAGTATCGGGTATCAAGTATATGTTATCGGGAAATGATCCAAAAAAAATGTTCAAAATCGCCGCAATGCATTTTAAATGGCCGATTTTTGCCCCGACCTAGCATCGAACCATGGACCATATTCGAAGATGTCTTTTTGATTTTCGTTGGATATGCACGGCTTTTAGCGATCTATTGAATTTCATCTCTCTGCTTTTCCGGGAAGTGCCTCAAAAAAATATTCGAAAATCCCCGCCATGTATTCTTATGGGGAAAATCGCGACTTTGGGGCCTTCTGGAATCGAACCCATGACACTGAGGTTCAAAGTCGGCTTTTTTCTGGAGGTTACTTGTTATGGCCAATGTGTCGTAAAAATTTCAAGGCAGTGGCACTTGTGGAACATGGTTAGAATTTTGATCCCCAGTGAGTGAGTGAGTGAATGAGTGTATATCTAGGTATATCCGGAGAAGCGTCTATATATAATAGATATATATATACCTATATATATATATATCTAATATATATAGATGATTCTCTGGATTCATTCGTATATATATATATATATATCTAATATATATAGATGCTTCTCCAGATTCATCTATATATATAGATAGAATTCTAATTCACAGGCTAAACCACAAGCGTCATTGACTTGAAAATCTTACGACGTATTGGCCATAACGTGTAACCGCCAGAAAAATTGCGATTTTGAATCTCAGTGTCATGGGTTCGATTCCAGAGGGCCCCAAAGTCATGATTTTTTCCATTTAAATGCATTGCTTTGATTTTCTGGAATTTTAAAAAAATTCTTACCGGATAGGTAGAGAATCAAAACTCTAGGAACCTATATATATGGTCAGGATCTATCGAAAATAGTAATGACTTTTAAGGAAAATATCCTGGGTTTGATGCTAGGACGATGCAAAAATCTGCCCTTTAAAATACATAGAGGTAGTTTTTCATTATTTTGTTTTGATGCACTTATCAAAATGATAGGAAGTTCGTGCTCGCCTTGATGATGTATGGTAAGAATTTGCATAAGAAAAAAATTTAGATGAGACCATATTGTCCCTGGGTTCGATGCTAGAGCACATTAAAATTTCTATCATAATGAATGTATGGGAAAAGTAGGATGCCGTTTGAGGCAGTTGCAAACAATATTTCTGCTTGAATTTTCACACATAGTTAAAAATGGCAATCTTCTGTTTTGCTGCATAGAAAGTATTGCCAGAAAGACCCGGGTTGGAAGCCAGGTGGGAAATATATACCCCATTTAAAATACATTGAGGTAGTATTCATTATTTATTTTAATGCACTTATCGAAATAATAGGAAGTTCTTGCTTAGGTAGAAGATGTATATTAAGACTCGGTTTAAGAAAAAAATAAGATAAGACCGTGCTGTTCTTGGGTTCGATGCTAGAGCACATTAAGATTTCTCACGTAAGGAATGTATGTGAAAAGTAGGACGTTGCTTGAGGCAGTTGCAGCCAATATTTCTGCTTGAATTTTCACGCATAGTTAGAGATAGTGATCTTCTGTTGTGCTGCATAGTAAGTTCACCAGGAAGACCCGGGTTCGATGCCAGACGATTAAATTGCATCATATCGAGAGGGTCCTCAAAAGAACAGATGGATTGAAGATAATCTTAAAATTCACTGCATTTTATACATCCTGCATCAAACCCGGGTCTTTCTGGTGATACTTCTTATGCACCAACAGCAGTTCATCATCTCTTACTATGTGTGAAAAGTCAAGCAGAAATATTGGTTGCAACTGCATCAAACGACGTCCTACTTTTCCCATATATTTTTTATGTGAGAAATTTTAATGTAGATTTTAATCTAAATTTTTTTCTTAAACGGAGTCTTTATATACATCTTCTAGCAAATCAAGTACTTCCTATCATTTCGATAAGTTCTTCAAAAAAAATAATGAAAAGATACCCCAATGTATTTTATATTGGGGATATGCTTATCGCCCGGCATCGAACCCAGGTATTCTGGCAATACGTTCTATGCAGCGCAATTGAAGATCACCATCTCTAACCATGTATGAATATTCAAGCAGAAATATTGACTGCAACTGCCTCAAATGACGACCTACCTTTCCCTTATATTCTTTATGTGAGAAATTTTAATGTGCTCTAGCATTGAACCCACGAACAGTATGGTCATATCTAAATTTTATCTTAAACCAAGTTTTAATATACATCTTCTACCTAAGCAAGAACTTCCTATCGTTTTGATAACTGCAAGAAAAAATATTGAAAAACTACCCCAATGTGTTTTAAATGGGAGATTTTTTCCTAGCATTGAACCCAGGACAATTTCTGTAGAAGTCATTAATGTTTTCGATTGCTGATTTCCATATCTGTGTGCTCCTTGTGTTTAAATTCTCTACCTATCTGCGAATTATTTTTTAGAAATTCCCGAAAATCAAAGCAATACATATAAATGGGAAAAATCGCGATTTTGGGGCCTTCTGGCATCAAACCCATGACACTGAGGTTCAAAGTGGCATTTTTTCTGTGGGTTTCACTTTTGGGTCTATAGGCTATAAAAATTACAAGTCGATGACGCTTGTGGTTTAGCCTATGAATTAGTATCCTATCTATCTTATAGGTATATACCTATATCCCTAGATATACATGAATGAATCCGGGGAAGGAATTATATTTAATCGATGTATAATTATATACATATCTACATACACACACACATGCACATACATACTAATTATTGTATTGATGTTGAATTGGTAAAATAAACAGTATGAGTTATTGTTATTTTATATATGTTCTTATAATTTCAAATGTGTCATAATTTTATTCATTCCTTGCAGAAGAAATTCATGCTGAACTATGTTATGCTGAGTCCTTGCTTCTTAAGTCTGTGTTGACATTTGTGGAAGATGAAACCCTTGTCAGTTTCATTAAGGCTGGTTTAAAAATTCGCTCTTGTTATGGGTCTTACAAGTAAGTCAATCTTTTCTCTTATTTTGCAATTTTTTTAGGCTTACCGCTTAAATAATTTCCATTGTATCAGATTCAGCCATAAAGAAAATTTTGTCTCAATAGGCCTATATTACCCATTCCAACTTGAGCGCAAAATTTGAATGTTAGGAATTATATTTAGGTTTTGTACTTTTATGTCAATGAAAAAGGGCTTGATACATGTTTAATAGCTGATATTAATTTACAATTTAATATATTTTCACTCTTTAGACTGTATTATGTTGTTGAATATTCTTGTGGATATATTGTTTCCAGTATATCTTTCTTGCAATTTGGGTACAGTCTATTAAGTTCTTAAGCGCAACACTAATTGCTTTGTTGCTTGTCCATGTCGAAGGACATTCTTGAATAAAACTAGCATCTGTTATCAAGCAAAAGAACAGATTTCTGCTTTTGGGTGGCACAAAGTTGTCTATTGAAGTTGTTTTCAATGAACATAAGATTGAATTAGAAGATGTATATTGTTGAATTACAAATTAAAGAATGGTAACCAGAATAAAATTATACTTACCATATAATTGCCCATCCAATTCTTCACAAAGAGGAATATATCTCTTTTCCATGTGTAGATTCTCTCTGTCTAAATTTGCTACCATTTTGTTTTTGATTTATATGTCTACTTCATCATCAAAGAGTGATAAGGTGTACAACTCTTCTGATGTATACTATATATCAGGGGTACTCAACCTTTTTTGGTGCTCAGGCACCAAAGGGCACTTCCGAAAGCAAAGCAGGCAACACACAACATTTCTGTCCAGGGTGACATTCAGGCCATCCCTTGGTAATATTATCACTTTACCAGTTAACCGTTGGCCGTTTGAAGAAAATGTTCCATGGTAAATAACATCCAAAATAATACAACTTATATAATTTCACATATATATATTTCACATATATATTACAACCTTAGATCTCATATGTGAGAACCTCACATGTGAGAAAGTCTTCATCTCCGAAGAAGATTTGATAACGGGGAATACATCTGGTATAAAGGTTTATGCTGCATGTGCACTGCTGCATTCCGAAAAGCAGCAGTCCTTGATTACGAGATGTTTGATACATTGATAAGCTGAGCCGAGCTGAATCTTTGCATTCGCATAATTAACTACCGTATTTGACGGCATATAAGACGCAACAGCGTATAAGAGGCACCCTCATTAAGTTGGCCACTCACAAGGAAAAAAAGTTTTAATAGTCCGTGCGAAAGCGTGGTACCACACTAACTTAATATAGTATAACTTGTAATGTAGTTTCTTTTAGTTGTCACGTTTCGTAAAAGCCAAATATTAACACAATCATTGAATGCAATTATGAAATAGGTAGTATAGACCATCTGGGCTAAAAATAGCATTCAGTATTGAAAGTTAATCTGTGGAGGTTGAACCTTCACATATAAGACGCAGGGAAATTTTTCGAGACATAATTTAGGAAAAAAGGTGCGTCTTATATGCCGTCAAATACGTTAAATATGACATATATACACGTCTTGTTAATCTAGACAAAGGTGATAAGAGGGGTAAAATGTTTACGAAACCCATGACCCTCTCCTTGCTAAACCTCCACTCTATCCCTGATAGTACAATCCCAAGAAATAATGTTGCAGCAAATAAAATATTTTTACTGTAGCTTGGCATGCACTGTGCGAGGTCGCCTCGGGCACCAGGTTGAGTACCCCTGCTGTATGTGGTGACTAAATTTCTTTGAGCTGCTTTTGAAATTGTGGAATCTATCCTTTCATATGATTTTAGAAATTTTAAAAGCTGCACTGCACTGAAACCACGGATTGACGTAAACAATTACCGTGAACAGAGAGGCATCTCTTAAGGCATTTTTTTACACCAGATAGTTTAAGTTTTGATCTTAGCAGAAACATTTTTAAACAATAAATAGCCATCCATTGAGCTTAATGCATCACCCCAGGATGGCATTTTATTTTTTCCTCTCATAAATGTTAGAAAGAGCTCTTTGAGTTCATGATAATCACCTCTCAGTGTTGGTTTATATAATTCTCTTTCATGAAATTCTTATCATTTCTAATTTCTGACTTACTAAATAAAATTTCCTAATTATCTTTGCCACATTGAAAATTATTGGCATTGACACTTTCCCTGCTTTTCCTTAAATGTTTAAAAAGTGATATGTCAAGACTGTTTGCTACATCATGTACTTTACAATCAAATACAAATCTTAAAATAAATTCATTAATGCGATGACGACATAGAAATAACAATGATTGTTGTCCAAGTTTTAAGTAAGACACATGCTCCATTAAAATGTTCAGCTTTTGATGCAGTTGTGTCACAGCAAAGAATGTGTACATTGTCCTCTATACCCCATTATGTTAATGCATTCCAAACAGCACTCACTTGTTCTTTTCCAGAAGAATTCTGTAATTTTGAATGGGCCTGCGATGAAAAACCAGATATACTTTTTATAGGGTTGAAATCATTCTCTTTTAAATGAAAATGGTTCAAAAGAATTCCAGAGGGTCTCTTTTTGTAAAAGCGGAATAAAAATATCCTATTTTTTGCTTTTTTACAAAAACTGTCAAATGTTGACTCAATTTTAAAAATAACGGAAAGTACTAGGAAGATGAAAATTTATATACGTAAACCATGTAGGAATATGTTATCATGAGCAAAGTTTCAAGCTGATTATATCTTTACTTCCTGAAATATAAATTGCAAAAATTTTATTTTTTTCTATACTCAATTTTTTGGGCCAGTTTTGCACTGAACTTTCTGCAAGGAGATCGCTCTTACAGTTACTTTTATTATTATGTTTTATAGAGGGTAAAAAGTTCTACAAGATAGCTAAATTTTGTTTCCTCATATAACCAGCTGTGGTGGCTGAAGGGTTAGCGTAATTGCACGGTATCGCGCTAACCCCACAGTCCCGGGTTCGAATCCTGGCTAGTTGGATTTTTATGATTAGGGAATGATCTTGTGTGATTGTTGTTGTTAATACCTACCACCCTAAAAGATGTTTGTGGGGTATGTATAAATAAATAAATAAAATAATAAAACGTTTTCCGTAGATACTATGCTTTAAAGTTACCGAAATCTCATAGACTCGCTGAAGAGACCTGCAGCATGGGGTCAACAAACTGCTATATCTCAGCAAGTATACCATCGGTGAAAGTAAAACTTTACAAATGTTCATGAGGGATATGTGTGAATTTCCATACAAAATTTCATATAAATCCGTGGTGGTCGAGTGGGTACCACTTTGCCATATTTGCAAGTTTGCCAATTTAATTACCGTATTTTTACTCAGTTATTGCGTGTATTATTTGTACCAAAAATATCAACATTTGGCAAATATAACTATGTGCATTATACGTTTATGCGTTTACAGGTAATTTCCAGGTGAATGTGTTGCACTGACTGTATTCTTCTAGTATTAGCATTGACATAACGAGACTTGTTTCAGGTAAAAAACGGGGTCCTTGACACCAGGAAATGTGATATATTTTCGTTTCTGTATCAAAGTCATATTCTCTGTTTTCTTGAATGCATTTTTCAAATTTTCCAACAGTTACATTATTTTTTCAGAGAATGTGGAAACATCCTGAAGAATAGGAATTGGGATGGTGATATCTATAAAATTCACTTTGAAAGTGGAGTTAGAATGGGAATCGGTGCCTTTAATTTGGTAAGTTAAACATATTGAATTAACTTCTCATGAAGATTTTACTTGAAAAATGTTGAACTTAATAATTTTAGTCTCAAACATGGTTGAATAAGCTGAAGATTTTGAGATATTTCTATAGTTGTTAATAATATTAAACTTTTAAATAAACCACTTTTCAATGATAATTTATTCTTTTAACCTTCAAGTTGAATGTTTTGTGAATTTCCTATTAATTTAATTAGCATTCATGGTGATTTATATTTACTTATTACTTGATTTATCGAATATTTTGAAATTTACTTCATCTGTTGAATCTATTTTTTGTGCATATACCAACTGAGGTACATAGAAAAATAGTACTACTTTATTTGATTGGATGGATAATCTTATTTTGTAATAATAATGTAATTTTAATCAATTCCTATTGTTCAATTTATTGTTAGTATATGTTTTTGTGAATTTAATTTTTGTTCTCAAATTTAGATGATATCACTGCTCCCTGCCCGGGTGATAAAATTGTTAGAATTCATTGGGTTTTCTGGTAGTAAAGTAAGTATGCATATTATTCTTAAATTATTCATTTTAAGCTCACTCTTTAAATATTCTTATATCATATTGTTTGCTATTTTGTGCTAATTTTCAATATTTTCTTTTGTAGGAAGTTGGCTTGAAGGAGTTAGAAACAGGATATTATCTATTTAATAGTCTTAGGCAGGTTCTATGTGTTATGGTTTTACTTGCATATCACCTTATAGTGGTGTATGTTTTAAGTCATACTGATGGAGATTTAAATTTCTGTGACGAAATTCTAAAAAGTGAGCTAAAGGTGAGAATTCTGGAAATTTCTTTTGGTCATTCTAATCATTTCTCATTTTCCTGCCTTTGTTTGATTAATTCAATTCACTTCATTCATGCTCTTCAACTTCTCACATTCTTTCAGAAATACCCTCAAGGGGTATGGTTTCTTTTCTTCAAAGGGCGTCTGGAATTCATGAAAGGAAATGTTGATGAAGCAATTGAATGGTATGAGAAATCTTGGAAATCTCAAAACCTCTGGCCCCAGTTTCATCATCTGTGCTTCTGGGAATTGATGTGGACCAACTGGTATGCACTTTTATTATTATTTTGTAAAAGCCTTCAGTTTTCTGAAAAGTATTACTACCTGTAACTGTTTAACCTTTTAAAAATTGTGTAGAACTTTTTTATCTGTATTTTTCATCGATGATACAGGGAAGTTACAAATATGCAATAATTGGAAACAAATCTCCTTTGAATAAAATTCAAATTAATTCTAAGTAAAAGAACTGAAAATTTTCTCTTGATCACAGTTAATGTAATAAAGGGTGGTTTTATTTTGTTGATTTATGCTCTCTGTATCTTGAAGTACCTGCTTCAAAAATAGTCATAAACTTATATATAATTATAATTTTATCTTATAATTTTGGGTGAAGAATTTATTTATATTTATTAAAAAGAAGTTATTTTTCAGTTGGTACAGATATTGTAACAGTAATTTCCATTGTATTTTAAGTTTTTCATTGTTATTTGTTGTTATAAATTTTAAATAACTCAGAAAATTATTCACTGCAAGAGTCATTGATGATCATAATAATAAAAAGCTTGATGTATCAGGAAAGACTACCTAAGAGCAAACCTAAATAAAAGCCACAACTAACAAAAGAAGAAAGCATTTTGTTTGAAAAACAATTACAGTCAGTAAATTAATATTGAATAAATTTCAAGCCATGAAAATAATTAAATTGTATTTTTTTAACTTCTCAAACAATGCAATTGCTAAGCAATTTTTTGGTGTATAGGGCTAGGCTAGTTTTTCTCGATTGACTGTTTGAACATTTTCTAGATGTTTACGAAGTTCTATTGAGTGATCTCTTTAACCATATGAAGTATACCTTTAATAGAAACTTTCAATGTGTGAGATTTTTACCCAGAAATAATAAAATTACAACTACAGTATAGACATCTTTCCTTTGATAAGAAGCATTTATTTATCAGGATGTTGGACACCCATACAAACATGGTTGAGCCAAGTCTCTTCTCCTTTAAGCAATATTTTTTTTTATCAAAATTAAATTCCCTTACATGATGTTCAAGATAGATAGTATTTTCTTTTTAGTGTAAATCAAAACTGGAGAGAAGCTAGTCATTTTGCCAGCAGACTCATACAAGATAGCCGTTGGTCCAAAACTATATACAGTTACCAGAAAGGTGCTCTTCTTTTGATGATAAAAAATCCTACTGCTGAGGATAAACGAGAAATTGAAAGTTTAATGAGGTGAGTTTATGTTATCAGCCTAGTTTTACATCCTATTATTACTTTCTTACAAATTTTTATTTAAATGCCTTAAGAAAAGTTATAAAGTAATACATCCAGAAATACTTACTTAATTATCTATTTCATTCATCAGAAATGCTCCACAATGGAAGCAAAGGATTGCAGGGAAGTCCTTGCCCATGGAAAAGTTTGCTGTTAAGAAAACTGAGAGATTTTTTGCTCAAAAAAGGACTCTTTTGCTTCCTGCTCTGGAACTTCTTTTTTTATGGAATCTATTCAAAGTTTTGGGAAAGAAATGGGCTCTTGTTGAATCTGTCTACAAGTTAGTTGAAGAAGCATTGGTTGAGCTAAATATGCAACCAGGTAATATAAGCTCACGCTATAAATCTTCATCTTTTAGTGGAACTTAAAATTCTCAATTACAAAGCCAATTTTTTTATAGTAACAGAATTTGATGCCGATAACAAAGGACTAGCATTATTGTTGAAAGCTGCATGCTTGAGACAAATGGGTACTCCATTACAAGCTGAAGAATGTCTTAAAAGTGTTCTTGCCCTTGAAAAGTCTATCAAAGAAGATAATTATTTGATTCCTTATTCAGTTGTTGAGATGGCTCTTTTACAGAAAGATCAAGGATATAATGACAAAGCCATCCAGTTGCTGGAAGATGCAAAGTAAGTTTGACCCCCAAACTGATAAAAAAAGCATTGAAATTCTTTTCACCTTTAGTTTAAGAAATATTTTAACTGTAGAAGATTTATCATTCAATTTGTTTTATTATCCCTGCCATATCTGTGAATTAGATATGAATCATTTTAATAACTATTTGCTATGGGTTTGCGTAAAAACTGCCACCACATGAACTGGGAGAGCTCAACTTTTTCCATGCTCAGACACTTTGACATTAGGCCCGTATTACACTAGGCCACCTGGTGGCACAACCAGCTGTGCTACCGGTGACTAGGGCCTTATTAGAGTATGCCACCAGGCACCACCAGTGACTCTGTCGGCGATGCGTGTAGAGCAGGGGTACTCAACCTTTTCCCTCGGAACCTAACCTCGGAAGCACCCTTTGGTGCCCGGGCACCAAAGGGTGCTTCCGAAAATTCCGAAAGCGAAGCGGGCACCACATAACATTTCTGTCCATGGTGACATTCAGGCCATCCCTTGGCAATGTTATCACTTTACCAGTTAACCGTTGGCCGTTTGAAAAAAAACGTTCCATGGTAAATAAGATCCAAAATATTACAACGTATATAATTTCATCACAACCTCAGGTCTCATATGTGAGAACCTCTCATGTGAAAAAGTCTTCATCTCCGAAGAAGATTTGATAACGGGAAATATCTGGTTTGAAGGTTTTGCTGCATGTGCACCCCTGCGTTCGGAAAAGCAGCAGTCCTTGATTACTAGGACTCTGATACATTCATAAGCTGAGCTGAGCTGAATCTTCGCATTTGTATAATGAACTAAATATGACATAGATATGCGTCTTGTTAATCTGGAAATAGGCTATAAGAGGGGTAAAATGTATACGAAACACAAGACCAGGACAACCAAGTTTCTGACCCTTTCCCCACCAAACCTCCACTCTATCCCCGATAAATTTCCCAAAAAATAATGTTGTAGCTAATAAATAAATCTTTTTGTCGAAGCTTTGCGGGCACTGTACGAGGTCGCTTCGGGCACCAGGCTGAGTACCCCTGGTGTGGAGCAACTGGTGGTGCAGCCAATCACTCGTTCGGTCCTACAGTAGCTCTTGAGAGCTGAATATTCTGTTTTCTGTTGTTTTATTTATGCGAATTGTCAGTATGAAAGAATTCCGGAAATTATTGGATGCAAATGTGCATACTGAGGATTTCATTTGTGCGGTGGAACAACAACCAACAATTTGGTACACCAGTTTGGAAGTCTAAAGGCATAAGCTAGTAAATTTGAATGCTTGGAATGAAACAATTTGTACATTCCTTGGTGGCCAAAACGAGTGGTGGCAGGACTGGCTGCGCCACCTGGCAGTAATAGGCTCAGTATGGTACAATGCCCTGCCATGACTCTTTATCACTGTGGCTGCCTATGTGGTCACGAGAAATGGCAGCCAGTTTAATTGCCACCGGCTGCCCTAATCTAATAGGCTCCATAGTAATCAATGCCCAATGACGGTGGCGCAGTTGGTTGTATTGCTTGGCGGCATAGTGTAATACGAGCCTTAGTTGGCTTTTATCTCTGTCATAAATTTGCTTTTACCAAGGAGATTCTTAAGCTTATGACCTTTTCTAAAAGATTTTTCATATTTAAATAATTTAAACAATTAATAGTTCTCTGTCCTCTGAAGTTCTGGCATATGTCATCTGATGGAGGCTGATTGTTGATGTCTTATAAACCACATAAATAGGACTTTCATGCTGATTGTTTCATATCAATGTTTCGAAGTTATCCGAACATTAGAATATTTGTTATTTTCTCATTACAGTACTTGTATTGTATTCAATTATCCATTAATTTTTCCACTAGAAGCATTTTTCATAGAACCTAGTCTTAATATCTACTTGTCTTAGCAAATTACTTTGTTAGACACAAAACATTCTGTGAATAAGTCTGTTAGCAGTATTAACTGTTATCAGGTGATTTTTTATTATTCTCTTAGTAATAACATTAATTTTTATTCCACTTAGGAGGTTATACACTGGATACTCATTGGAGTCAAGGCTTCATTTCAAGATACATTCAGCTCTTTTAGAGTTAAGTGATAAAAAGGTTCTTAACGAAGGTGCTGGCATGGAGACCTCGGCACTTTAGATTCTTTAATTGTTTCAACAGTATTATTTTTACAAAATCCTAGGAAGCAGTATTTATTTAATGATTCAAGGTATATTATCTGGTTTTGACTTAGAAGTCCATCATTTCTGTTTTCCCATCAAAGAACCATAGATAGTAAGTTCAATGCTGGTAAATTTCTACATTTGTAAATACAACGTACTCATACTAGTACTCATGATAAAGTAAAGATCCAAATTATTTCATTCCTCAGTCTTCTGAAGTCTAAGGGATTCCCATTTCATGTTCTGCCTCATTTATCTGTGACAATTTTGGTGTAAATGTTTTCCTTTCTAAAGGAAATGCCAAAAATGGAAAGGGGATGTAGCATAAATTCCTAAGTCCATGAATAAGTCTTTCCCAAAATATTTATAGTAAAATTGGTTATGTATCTTATTTGGTGATATTATGTTTAGTCCTCTGTGAAATTAATGTTTTAGGGTTGGCTAGTTAATTGAAATTGTCTATGATAACAAAACTTAAGTAGCGTAATTATTGGAAGCTATCATCTAATCAACATACATTATGACAATTCAAAACTCTTGATCCTGTACTGCTGATGTGTAACACTTACATCTGAATTTAATCCTCTCTGATATCTATCCAAAATGACAATACTAAAGTGACAAATCTCTTAGTTGTTTGGGTTAGATATTTTATATTAGCTGTTGAAATTTGAATATTTACCTTTTAAATGTGGTCTATGCACTCATAATGGTGTACAGGTACCGTAAGTCTTATTGGGAAACCACACACACTCATATTTCGAATGCTATTATACCTAAGGAAAGAGCCAAAGGGTTATTTATTGGTGTTATGGATTTAAGTAAAATTATTGCATTGTTTGTTATTTATTTAGAGTGCACAATGAAGGTACATTTTCCTTGGGTTTGGTCAATTTATTATGGATTCAAACAATTTGTCAAAACTAGTTATTATTCTGAAAATAATCGTTCAATATGTTCAACTAGATTCCTGTTTCCTTATTTGTTCTGTTTCATAGTGAAGTAAGATTGTTGTTTATTTAACATTTTTTGTTGTTGATAAAACTTTTGTTTCGGGGTAATTTGTTCTCATGTTAACATAAATAATGTCTATAAATTATATTATATATAATATAAATATATATCTATCGAGGTGAAATATGTATTTCATTGATCAATTCAGAATTATTTTATGTTGAAACTTAAATGCAACATTGCAAGAAGTGCTACACTTTATCAAAGCTTGATGAATTTTTATCAAGATATATAAAATCATTATTATCAGTTATCTACTTGGATAGATAATATATTAATGAATGTTTTTTGAATAACATGAATGTGAAAGGTTGTTATTGATGTTTAACATTTCTGTTGAAATTTAATTACTAAGCTAATGAAAAGATTTTTGAAAATCATGCACTGAGGTATGAAAGTGATCAGCAAGTAAAGGATATTTATAAGAACTGTGATAGACCTGTGAAATAGTAATTATTATTCTATTTATTAGAGTAGATTTGTTAGCAGCGCTTGAATTGTTATATGAGGTTAAATGCATTTTCTCTAAATTTTTGTATTCAAACTGATGATTGTCTTTCATAAAATGAAGAAAACAATTCATGGAGTGTCAGTTAACCTTGATAAGGCCTTGATTTCACATCTTCATATGAAGTTGTGTGCTGCATTTAAAATACTTCTGAAAATTAGCAAGTGCTAACAGTTGGGTAGGATCTATAGGGTCAGATCTTTCATTTAATTCATCCCAAATGTAACATGTGTGGATCATCTCATTTCTTAACAGAAATTAGCACTTGCTTTTCAGTATGCTCCAAGCACTGTCATGTGGAAATTTCAGTCAGCGTATCCTATATAATGATATTATCAAATGAGTGTCATCATTTTATCCATGTGTCTTGATTGGCATTGAATGCTTACATTCTCTCTTTAAAAAATGATTTATGATACTAGCTGTCAAATGCTCCTCTATGTAAACATTCAATTTTCATCATAATATTTCATGCATTTGTTTCTGTCATTTCTAACTATATATATTCAAATCAACAGAAGTATTTATAATATAAATGCTTTTTAAGTTTGTAAGAATTGCTCTTAATTAACTAGTTTTTTTTATTATTTAGAGTAATTTTCAGAGTTATATTTTACATGAAAGTTGAATTCTGTAGTTTTTCTTATGTACTTCCTTTTAGTCCCAGTTTTTTAAATGTGTTTTTTGAAGAATATGAAGTTAAATAGTTCCTTTTAATGATTTTCAATGAGCATATCTTTATATCTTTCTCTATAGTGTTGATCTAATTCTTAATTCAAGTAATGTAGAACTCTTTTTATGAGATAGAGGACATTTTATGTAAGAGAAGGTTTTATTTTCCATAGATATGCATGTGAAATAAGCCAGAGGATTTCTTCGTTTGATATTTATACTTATGTTAAATGCTATTTTATCGTAAATATTTTACTTAAACTTTGAAAATATTTTTATAATATGGCAAGAAAGATTTCTGTTATACTTCTTGAACATGATAATTTTTTATTGTCAACATTCCATCAATTTTGAATCTGTTTTGTGATGGAGTATATGTAAATGGTTTATATTTTCTTGAAATAACTGTTCTAAAAATTCCAGTTTATATTGCTAATGTTGTGAAAATTAAGCATTCTCTATTTTGAAAATGCTTTCTGGTGGTAGCTGAGGACTACCAGAACTTCTGCATTTCAGTTTGATTTTTAATTTTGATGAAATAATTTATTGTGGCCAAGAAAAGTGAAATTGTCACCTGTGAATGAACCACAGTATATGCCACCATTAGAAATAAAGGTTGTTTATCATAACTCGTTTTATTATTAACCTCAAAATCCAGAAACCTGCAGCACAATGCTTTTTGTAGACCACATTATCAATGCTGAAGATGGATGTAATATTCTACACAATAAATTCAATGGAATTTCAATAGTATCATAGTGATGACGCAGTCAATGTTCGATTTCCATTCTTTTCAGTAAAAGTCAAATAATTTTCCTTTGGATTCTCAACAAAATTATGATCTTATTGTCTTTATTATGTACATTTGTGAATAATGTATTTAAAGATGATGAAGAGTTGTTCAGCTACAGATAGATCACAGAGAAATGAAAAATATTTCAAGTTCCAAATAATAAAAATATATATTCTCTCTAATCCTACGTTCTTCTATTTGCAAACAAATTTGAAATACATTCATCCAGGAAACTAAAGTAGATGAAGATGAACTGAATGAATATTTTAGATGCTTTCATTGCGGCTACTGAAATAGAAATCTTATGTGGTAAAAAAGACCTTTGAAGTTAAGAAAAATTATGGCACACTTAGTAAGGAAAAAGATATGTATCAGTTGGATCAGATTTTCTGAGTTGATGAGCTTCTATCTATATAATTATTGAAAATTAATTAGATAATATGAAATATGTCAGTAATGTCTGTCTGTAAAGTATTCAGCCTGAAGGCCGGTTGGTACCTCACACCTTCTGACATAGGCTACTAAGAGCTTGCAGAGAGGAATGAGATTCACTAGGCAGGATGAGAAGTGAGGTAGTTTGCTTTCCTAAACGAGCCAGAATGCAATAAGTGGAATATGTCCACGTAATAGACCTCTGGACAAACTTTTAATTAGCCTTCAAACATATTCTAAAATATCAAAAAGGGTAAATACATACGTAAAAAGTATATTTTATGTAATAATTTGCCATGTATTCTTTTTTAATCGCAAGAAAAGGAAGCAATATTGCTCAGCAGACACCCCCACCTCAATACGTATTTCCATTGGCTGACGGAAATGTGACGTCAGCTACCACATCCGCGCGGCCCTTTAGTACTTTTAGTTCCATGCGGTACGGTCCATTTGTTATTTTATGTTTGTGTTTAACTACTGTGGACATCATTAATTAACCATACCAAAAAAGTAACAATTAGATATTTTTATTGTATGAATCTTTAGGCATTATAAATATTTATGAATTTATAAATAGGATCTAAATAATTAAAACTACATAACGCTACGATGACATCACATATATGGTGGGCTTCAGAGAAGCGTACACGACTAAGCATTCACCTGCTTCTCAAAAAACATGAAACGAACGTATTAATTTCGCATTTTAACTATGCAAATTTAATATGTTCTTATCGACCATTTATTAACTAAGGATGCAAAATACGTCTTTAGTTAATAAAGACGTATTCAACTCTCAGCAATGCAATTTATACAAAACATACATGTTTCCGCCCTCGTGCACATAAAGCAATTTCTAAGAACGAATGCTAAGTTGTATTAAATGGTATTTGCGGCGTAGTGTAGCAAATATTGTTATATTCATCGTGTTTGCTTACGTCAAAATGATCTTCACAGACGCAAACGGATGATTTTTGCGACAAAACATCCTTCCGTCGACACTTCATCATCCAAACCGATCGTCCATAATAGATACGAGTAAAATGTTGCTTGCATACTGCAAGCATATCCATAACACTAATTTCAAGTCGGCATCATATCGAGACTTAATAGAAAAAAATAATATGAAAATATTCTTTAATTCGCTGCATTTTATCAAACCAGCATCGAACTCGGGTCTTCCTGGTGATACTTACTATGCAGCAAAACAGCAGTTCACAATCTCTAACTATGTGTGAAAATTCAAGCAAAAATATTTGCTGCAACTGCCTGCCTACTTTTCCCTTATACTCCTTATGTGAGAAAATTTAATGTGCTCTGGCATCGAACCCAGGAAAACCATGGTCTTATCTATTTTTTCATAAATGAAGTCTTAATATACATCTTCCACCTAATCAAGAACTTCCTATCATTTCGATAAATGCATAAAAAATAATGAAAAGCTACCCCTATGTATTTTATATTGGAGATATATTTACTGCCCGGCATCGAACCCGGGTCTCAATGGTAATACTTTCTGTGCAGCACAATAGAAGATCACCATCTCTAACTATGTATGAAAATTCAAGCAGAAATATTGGTTGCAACTGCCTCAAACGACGTCCTACTTTTCACATATATATTCCTTATGAAAGAAATTTTAATGTGCTCTGGCATCGAACCTAGGAACAGTATCGCAGTATCTATATGTTTTTCTTAAATTAAATCTTAATATACATCTTTTAGTAAAGAGAGAACTTCCTATCATTTCCATAAGTGCATCAAAAAAATAATGAAAAACTACCTCAATTTATTTCAAGGGCAAATTGTTGTATTGTCCTAGCGTCGAACCCAGGATATTTTCTGTAAAAATCATTTATGTTTTCGATATGTATATGTATAGGTTCCTTGAGTTTTGATTCTCTACCTATCCTGGAAGTATTTTTTTTTTTAATTCCCGAAAATCAAAGCAATGCTAATAAATGGGAAAAATCGGGACATCGGGAAAATCGGCAGTATTTTTTGGAATTGTAAAGAAATATTTATCCGGGCCATTTCTCGTCGTATTAATGCATTTGGGCACAATACAATACGTAATGTTACACTTTGGCATTTTGAGGTGTTCTGTTTACCGCAGAATTTGCAGTTATCTATACACAAAAACTTCCTCGTACACTAACGAAACACACGTAAACATACGTACCAAAAGCATGGATGTGGTACCTTACGTCATTCAAGATGGTGTGGCGATTGAAGGCTGTAATTTCTTGCTCTTGTTGGCCGAACCTTTGGCAGAAACATGTTTTGTGGATTTCAAATGTTTCTCGATCGAATCTTTTCTTTCCCAAGAGACTTGGCAGTTGCAAATTTTTCACATAACAGTACTTCTGTCAGTGCTGTAAAATCCTTGACTTTTGCGTTATAGATAGAACGCATTTCCAAGATCGTCCTTGGTTCGAATCCAGAGAGCCATTTACATTCGTGAAAATTAGAACGTTTTTTGAGTTAGTTGTAACCAATATTTCTGCTTGATTTTTCACACATTGTTAGAGATGGTGATCTTCTATTGTGGTGCATAGTAAGTTCACCAGTAAGACCTGGGTTCGATGCCAGACGATGAAATTTCAGCGAATTTTAAGAAAAATTTCAATCCTTTTCTTTTTCTTTTGAGGACCGTCCCGATATGATGCCGATATGAAATTAGTATTGCCGATCTGCTTGCAGTATGTAAGCTACATTTTACTCGTACGCGATCGCGAAAAATTCCAGACTCAATTAATGGCAAACAAAATAAATTTATATCCTGAATATAATTGTTTGGATTTTGTTTAGTTTCTTGATAAAATTGGCCTCTTTACTTTGTTTTGATGAGAGTGTGGTCTTTCTCAATTGTATATCAAGTACAACAATATTGGATGAGACAATCAAATAAAATATTAATACTATAGTATGCAAAGAAAAGCACCAAAGTGTAGGATATATGATATTATCATAAAAAAATAGGAGGTTATGCAAGACTATTAATCAATAAATCTTTATTTCACAGAATTAACCAAATATACAATACTAAAATATATTAAAATTAAGTAAATTTACTTATTTAAACACAACATAATGAATAAAACAATACAGCATAATGTATGATACAACAAAGCATATTAAATGTATAATGATTCCATATGTAATGAATGATGAAAAAGCTAAAACGGGTAACAGGAAAAGTGTAACAAAAGAAAATAGTGATCATATGTGTAAGCCATCCACATGCTAGAGGGAGTATTTAAATTAAAATAATGATATGTACATGCAATACAATAAAGTAAAATAATGATATGTAAAATGATCATTATTGCACTTCATCAATGAAAACAAAATAAATATTCATCGGCATGCATTATAATAGAAATTTAACATTAAATATGTTACCATTTTTTGCTTTAAGATATTAAAGGAATCATGAAAAATTAAGCACAATTATATAATCTTAGTGTTCTAGTAACAAGATTTTCAAATGTTTCATTATTTCAACAGAAACATAAAACATACTGTGACTTCTTGTTGAGGTACATGTTGAGGAGCAATCTGCATATGTGCAGCATATCATATTGTTACATAGTTTATATAAAAATATTAAATAATTTAGTTTTCTTCTATCAGACAGAGGGTGAATATCCAATATTAAGTTAGTTTTAATGTAAGGGTTATCTTCGTAATTAATCCTGGATAATAATTTAAACTTCTTAAAATTTATTTTGTACTCTTACAATGGGATTAATATTAACATTGTAATAGGGATTCCAGATAATAGAGCTATATTCAAGAATAGGACGGAGAAACGAAGTGTACAGAACTTATAGCAAATAAATATTTTCTAAAAATTTAATTTTAATTTTGAAAAACAACCAAGCATTGCAACTCTTTTTCCTCTGGTGGAAGTGAATTACATACTCCGTTTCTATTCTTTTCATGTATTAAGCCGAAACAGAATGTTTAACTCTAAAAGTAGAGTTTCCAATCGTATATCTAATTTGTAATTATTTGAAAGGATGGAAAATCGTAGGCCATCTTTCGATGTAGTCAACGATTCGATCTGATTCGATACAGTCGAATTTTAGTAAAAGTTTTCCCGCTCATTCACCGAATGAATCTCATTTCATATACTTGGTAATCATGAGAACAACATTGCATCTTTGAGCAACAAGAAAGAAGGTTGTTGTTTTTAGGTAATGTTAGGCTAAGCTTTTGGAATGGCTAATTGGTGCACTTTCACATCTTTACCCGGAAAGGATGATTCTGTTGATATAAGTTTGAAAACAAACTCTTCCTGTGGCTATGGATTATCAACTATCGCGCAGATTACAGCTGATGAGCAAGTGAGCATAATTTTTACGGTTTTAGACTTTATCCATTGTCTTCCTCTATGGTGAAATTTACCTTTTCGTAAAGTGAAATTTCCTTAGTCATTTGTATCTCGTATGAAACAAAGGTATTAATGTAATTCATTCTTTTCAGATTAAAAATTCTCCTAAAGTTAAAGCAAATACATTCGACGATTGGTTGTGTGCTGCCATCGATCGCTCTTTATTGCTTATGAATTTGATTGCCGATAAGTTGAGCTTTTCGACAATATTTTCCGCTGAAATAGATGTTTTCTGTGCCTTGAAGAGTGTTTCATTGGTGATCATTGCTCTGAGGGATGGAAGCGTTCGCGTATATTCTGTCGAAAATCAGTGTGAAGTCAGTGAATGGTAAGTTAATTGCGAAGTTGTTCAGTGATTGAACAATTTTCTAAAGCAAATACACTAAAAAATCATATCTACCTTTGGTGGTTCACCAATTCTAGTCTTTGAAGGTTTCTTTGTCATCGAATCATTCACTCGATTGAAACTATAGTCATTTATCTAGTATATCCTGTTTATCACTTCAGACTAAGAATGGTAGTTCGTATTTATGCTAAAACGATTATGAATTTCTACTTGTGATCAGAGGATAAACTTTTCAGTATCTATGGCAGAAATTTCGGGATGTACCATGTCAGAATTTGCTATATTTATCTAAATTTGGCAAGCACTGTGACAGCTTGGAATATTTCAAATTGCCCCGCTGTTATATTGTGCAATAGCCACAACATCGTGATAAGACGATTAAAGCAAATGAATGTTGCTGGACTAGTTGAAAATAACGTTTTTCGATGTAAATAATTCATTGGTTACTTCTAAGATCATCGTGGAGTAAAAAGTCTCATTTATTGTTGCTTTCTTATTAAAGAAGTGTGATTAAATTATCTTTTATCCTAAGAGCCATAATTATACCTTAGTAGCGGTTTCCTTGTAAGAACTCATTTATAACTAACAATAATAATTATATGAGTTTATTTTAGCACAAAGCTATTCAATGAATACAAGTAAAGAAGATGATATAATCCTGTACATAATATGGAAATGTTATTAATGTATGAAAAGTAGTCTACTAGTAAAATACAAACAATACAAAAGTTGTCACTATGAAAAGGCACAGGAGAGTAAAAAATATACATATGAAATAATCATTAATTTAATCGCAAGTAAATTAATTGTCTAGTGTAGCAGAAATCACATTTTCAAAGAGATATTAAAAAAAATGTTCTTTGAGAAATCTTCAGCCCTTGCAAATTATCTCATCTGGTAGAATCAAATTGTATAGCATTATTCATCCCAAAACATGAGATTTTTGTGGATGATTTTTCAGACTAAAGGAATATGGGAATCACTTCGTCCTCTTGTTTTATGTTCATGCCCATCATCGTTTGTCTTTTTAATATTATGTAGATATTCAGGCATTAGTCTTATTTTTATTTTGCATTTGAAAGTTAGTGCTTGATTTTGCAGACCTTGTTTAACCAACCTAGTTAATGAAGCATTATATTAATTTTGGTGTATCTATCATATTTTAATATTAATCGCATGGCCTTCTTTTGTAATATCTGCAATCTATTCATTTACGTTTGACTAGTTGGATATAAAATAGTTGCACAAAAATTAAAATGAATCTATATAATACCTACATACAATAGTTTTACATTAATTTCTTAGTATCAATGGAAATGAATTAACCAACTCTAGCTAGGAAAGTTATATATTTTTGTAATTTTCTTAAAAACATAATTTAAATGCTTAGCAATTTTTTTTCTATCTAGTACTACTCCTACGTATTTTAGTGAATCAGCATCTAATCACATTTATTTATTTCAAATTTGAAATGACTATCTGAAAATCTCTGATACTGGTTATAATTTCCTAGGAACATTGCATTTGACTCAGTTGTGTTTAGTTTCAAATTTATTTTCAAACAATTCCTTTAGTATACCTATCCTTGTTTACCATAATTACTAACTCATTAATCTAACCTAATGACAGTAGGTTTAGTGAAGTATCTTGGAGTAACTCTCATGAATAATCTATCATGGAGAAACTAGACTTTGCTAAAAGAATAGTTGGTAGGAAGAAAAAGTTTCCGAGTGATGTTACTTAGCGTTAGTTAGGCCTCACCTTGAGTATGCATGTAGAGTATGGGACCCTGCAGAGAAATGTCATATTCGGGATTTAGAAAAAGTACAACGAAAGGCGATACGATTTGTTAAGAATTGCTACAATAAAATAGCCAGTGTTACACAGATGATACAGGATGCGAGATGGGAATCATTAGAAGATAGAAGACTAATTCAAAGGATAAATTTATTAAATAAGTTCAGAGAAATAACGTTCTCAGATGATGTAACCCAGTGGTTCTGAAACTTATTTGGCCAAATGCCCCCTTTCCAGAAAAAGTATTACTCAGCACCACCCTGGAATTTAAATTTTTAAAAATTTTAATGGCAATTAAACAGAAAGATAGGTATTAATGTTTCTACTTTTTTTGTAAAATATAGTAAAGAAAAGTGTAAATTAGACACATTGAAGTTCGAGATTATAAAACTATTTATTGAACTCTGAATAGAAAGGAAATACAAAAGAATTTAAAACATTCGAAATCATCTTAGTGAGAAGGATGAACCTGGTATGCTGCTACCAATTTAGTAATCCTGGGCTCTATTTTTGTCAGCCGTAATCTTAAATCTCTGTGATTGACTATTTGCAATCAGTTTCTTTTTTTGCTAATAAATTGGTTACTGCACTAAATCCACATTCTACTAAAGATGATGAAGGAAATGAAATTAAGAACTTTTGACTTACATCTCATATTTCAGGATAAGCTGTAGGGACCTCTTTTTGTAGCCAGAATTGTTGGTAGTTGCTTTGGAATATAAATTTCGACTCAACAATTGTAGTTACTTCCATCAGTTCATCTTGTAACTGTGGAGTATGTGTTTGCACTTGAAAAATGATCCAAAATCCAATCAGGTATGTTCATTTTCAAAATATCATCAAATCGTTGATTAAAATCTGAATGGAGAGCATCCAAGTGCTCGCAATAAGAAAATAAATGTATGTCTTCATCTTTTTTTCTGCATTTGATAAATTTGGGAACTGGTTGAATTGTACTTGTCCCAAATTTAATTTGTAATGAAGAAGTTTTGTCACAAATGCAGAAATAACAGATTTTGTTTTTATTAAATTCAGTTCATCACCTTGAAGTGGACGATTGCTTTCATTAAATTTTTCCCATTGCTGCCCCCCTGGATCGCTTCACCAGGGGGTGGTAGGGCTCACTTTGGGAATCACTGATGTAACCAATGCAATGCGACCCCCCTCTTTTATGGACATTTCCGATACTGTTAGGATGATTAGGGAAATAGATGCTAGAACAAATCGTTTCAAAAATTAATTTTTTCCGCAAACTTTATGCAAAAGCGACTGCTTAGGAAAATATAGTCAAGGTTCCTTCACCCCTTACCACACACTGAAAGGCGACTTGCATGGTTCTTACATTGACATTAATTTGTTCCACGGGCAGGTCTATTATTGTATCATCTGCAAAGAGTTGATATTGAGTTTTTTTTTATGTATACCTAAATCATTTAAATATATTATGAACAAAAAAGGTCTAAGCAGACTGTTACGGAGAATTCCAACCTGTATTGGTCTTAGGGATCAGATGTAGCTTTCAAATTTTACTTCTTGCATTCTCTCTGATGAATAATTTTGGATCCATTTAATGTCTACTCCACCAAAACCGTATTTATAGAGCTTATATAAAAGTCTATCTGTATCCACTGTCTCAAAAGCTCTTTTTAAATTAAAGAAAATAGCACAAGTCATTATTTTCTTTCTCATGAAGCCTTTACTCACATTTAATATATTTTTATAGTTGTCTCACTGTTATATCCAAACTTGAAGTCTAATTGATTTTGCACCAATATTTAAAAAAATGTATTCTTTACTTTGTTTGTATACTATTTTTCCACAACTTTTTCTATTGTGTATAATACATTTATTGGCCTGAAAACTTCTGCCTTTGTTGTACCAATTATGTTTCTGCAAGGAATAACCAAAGATTTTTAATTTGTTGTGAATTATACCATTATTCTATGGAGCTATTTACAATATTTATTAAGAATATATGAGAGATCTTGAGGGCTATTTTTATTTGACATATTCCTTACAACATTATATAGTTGGATCCTATCTGCTAATTTAAATTCACTAATATGTCCTTCTAATTTGTTAAACTCACAAGTTTTATCACTGCTGGGGATAGCGTTTGTTATATCTGATATGACTTAAGTTTTAGAGTTTGTACAATTCTATCTGGAAATTTCACCTTGTTATGGATTTCCTTTTTGCATGTTTCTATTAATGTTTCAGGGTTATCCACATAAGGTTTGGAATTCTATTGCAAATATCGATATTTTGTTCATATTATTTACATTTTTCTTCCAATAGTTTGGATCATTCACGTTCTTTGATGGTTTTTGGTTCTTCGTTTATTCTTTATTTTAACCATCAGTGGCCTTCCATTATTATACTTTGTAGATTGTCTTTGAACTTTCTATATTTCTTATGCCTATCTTTGATGGTGGCCAATAACGATTCCTTAAACCATTGTTTCCCATTCCTTGTGATTAACTTAATTTTTGGCATATGTTTATCAACCAATTTTGGATCCTATGTATTCCAGTATCATACCTTATATCCAGATTAGTTTCTCTGTAGTTGAGATTCATATCAGTAAGCCCTTCTTTTAAGGCTTCTACAATTTTCACTTTAGATCTCCCCTTATTTGGGGGGATTTTGGGGACTGTAAGGGGTTTCCACATAAAACCTAACCAAGGTCTGTAATTTGTGGGGTACTATATCGATTTCCAGCTTCATTTAATTTGTGATCACTTAATCAATAAAAGCTTCACCGTACAGAGACACACTCATAAAATTCCTGACCACTTGTTTAATTTACACTCTTTTTCAATAACTTTGAATATGTTGTCTCAGCAAGCCTGTTTATGTTTAAGTTACCCTACAATATCTGTGATACTGAATTATTTGATTTCCCATCCATAAAATCACTCAGAAAGTCAATAAATACTTAATCCAAACCATTTGGTGAATGGTTTACTCCAGTAATTTTATTATGTTTGCCTTTCACTATAATTAGTCTTGTTAGAATCCAAAAATTTATGTCCATGTCATGGGAGTCTATTAACCTGTAAAAATATAATTCCTAACATAAAACATAACACCTCCTTTACATCTGATACTTAAGTCTAGCACTATATGTGAATTGCCTTCCACTTTGATTTCACAATCTTCAATACTTTCCGTTAAATGTGTTCCTGATAAATATAAAAAATCTGATTGTTTTTAGACAAGAAATCTCCATCCTTTCATCATAAATTCACACCTTAGGTTTAGAATGATCTGATGTCTTGATATCACATTCATCCCCCATTTGTTTCCTTGCTTCTTTTGTAATCCTATCTTGATCTTTCTTTGAGCCATAAGCAATAATCAATCCTCCTTTATTTGTATTAATCATTCTGTCAATCCCAACCTTCACAGTCTCCGGCTTCAGCTTGTCTAGATTCTTTTGCTGTCTCTTCACTTCTTTGTGGCTTCTTAGGCTGTACCAATATTACCTTTTCTTTCTTCTGACTCTTAAGTGCCTCATTGTAGCTCCTCTCCCCAACATCCTTCTTCTCTATTTCTATCTTTTCCTCAACCTTTATTTCAACATATTCCACCTTCTCCTTTATCTGAATGGTAAGTTCAGATATTGTCACAAATCACTTCCTCAGTTTTTTTTTGCTTTAGATCCTTTACACATTCAGTCATCACTTGTTTTAAAACCTTGTTCATCACACTTCCTAGTAAACAACCTATCTCATCATTACAGACATTACAGTGCCACTTAAGGTCTCTTTAACTCTCAGTTTGGAAACCTGTATTTTCACACAACCAAGATGAAACCACTTATTACATTTTCCCTGGTATTTTTTTGTGGTATTTCTTTTGACCAATTTCACTGCCACAATCCCTACACTTTGAGTCATCCACTTCCATATCCAACCTCTCCTTGAGTGCACCAATACAACACCACTCTACACTATATCACCAAAAATCACTGATACTTGTTTTCTTAGGATATATGTCTATCTAAGAAGTATTTCATCCAATTACCATATTTGTGCCAATTGGTTGATTACATACTCAAATACGACAGGAACACAAAATTCACAGGTATGAATGTTTTTTATTTCCATCGATTTATCCAATGTTAATATGGTATATTATAATAACCATATACTTCTTATCAAATGACTTTGGATGGGGTAAATTATATCTTCCAGTAGTAAAAATTTCACTGTATGAAAATTCACCCTTTTAACATATTTTAGTATTAGTCCTATTTTATGAATAGTTGAGTTAGCTTATTTCCTCTAATTCTTCAATAATGTGACTTGGGACAAACTTGAACATTTATTACTTCGGCATTTTATAAAATGCATCATAAATTCCCAGAATTTGATGTTAAAAGTAGGTGTGGCCATACTTTCATGGTTGTTTGTCAGTTACATATTTCATTTTTATTTGAGATTTCACCTACAATTTTCAGTAAACTACCATTAATCTCATTAGCTCATTATCATTTACTCATTAGCCATGTAATTTAATAAATATGCTCTCCAGAATTCATAGATCAGGCTGTGTTTGGAAACGTTTAATTTATGAACGAAATTTCTTGTACTTTCTCTCTGGGCCATTCCATGCCAAGTGGTCTAGTGGTCCCCGCTCGACCATCACGGATTTCGATGAAATTTTGTATGGACATTTACACATATCTCTTATGAACATTTGTAAAGTTTTACTTTCGCCGATGGTATACTTGCTGAGATATAGAAGATTGTTTGACCCCGTGTCGCTGCCTTCTTCAACATGACTATGAGTTTTCAGTAACTTTGATGCGTTGTATCTCAGAGAATTGTTTTATGAAGTAAACACACTTTGGCTATCTTAAACAACTTTTTGCGCTCTATTAAACAAAGTAATAAAAATAACTGTAAGAGCGACCTCCTTGCAGAAAATTCTGTGCAAAACTGGCCCAAAAAATTGCGGATCGAAAAAAAATTAAAACTTTGGCTTTTTATATCTCAAGAAGAAATGATACAATCAACGTGAAACTTATCGCATGATAACATATAAATACATAGTTTATACATATAAAATGTCATATGCCTAGTACTTTCCATTATTTTAAAAATCGAGTCAACATTTGACAGTTTTTGTAAAAAAGCCAAAAATAGGCTATTTTTACCCCGCTTTTACAAAAAAAGACCCTCCGGAATTTCTTCTGAAAATATTTTATTAAATAGAGAATGATTTCAACCCTCTAAAAAAGTATATCTAGTTTTTCATCTCAAGCATATAAGGCCCTAGAAATAGGGACAACTATGAGGATGACATTTGTAAAAACGGCAAAAATAGGTTATTTTCTGCCCGCTCTTAGAAAAGAAAGACCTTTTCGATACTCTTGTAAATTATTCTCATTTGAAAGAGCATGTTTCAAACCTCTTAAAAAAGTACACTTGGTTTTTCATCGCGAGCACGTACAGCCCTAAAAAAATTAACAAAGTTGAGAACGTTGCTATGGTGGCGCCACATGTCTTCTGTTGTTTATCGTCCTGGTTATTTTATGTAGACATTTTTAGTATATAGCGTTGGTCCATGACTGGTACTGGTAGTGACATCGTCACTACCAGTTCAGGCATTTGAACCAGTAACCCCATCGCCGTAGGGGTCACGCCCGATAGCCATGCAATACCAGCCACGGGTGGGTTTCTTGGTTGAGGATCCCAAGCCTGCATATTTTTTTCTTCGATGAGGTTGTAAATCGTTGTGGCGTTATTTATCTGGTGGTATTAAGACAAAATATTGTGCCGGCGAGACATCATGGACAACAAAGTAACAAATTAAATCAATCTGGTATGCTTTAACTTAGTGGAACTCCTTCCTAGTAAGTGGGTGGGAATAACTAACACAAATTCCACTTTTAAAGTTTTATATATCTGCGACCGGTTTCAGACTTTAGTCCATTATCAAGCACAAAAGTTATTCAGGAGTGCATATATATATACGAGTAAAATGTAGCTTGCATACTGCAAGCAGATCGACAACACAAATTTATTGTCGGCATCCTATCAGGACGGTCTTAAAAGAAAGAAAAAATTGAAAATATCTTAATAATTCTCTACAATTTTATCGTCTGGCATCGAACCCGGGTCTTCCAGGTGAACTTACTATGCAGCAAAACAGAAGATCACCCTCTATAACTATGTGTGAAAATTCAAACAGAAATATTTGCTAAAACTGCCTCAAAAGACGTTTTACTTTTCACGAATGTAAATGGCTCTCTGAATTCGAACCAAGGACTATCTAGGAAATCTAAAACATATTTTTGAAATGTATCTATGATCTCTATCTACATGCCGAATTTCAGGTTTCTATATTATTGGGAAAAGTTTCAAAATAATTCCTAAAAATCGGATCAACTTCTGATTGCAGAGACACCTGGTGTCGAACCCAGGACACATTGGTAGCTGTGCATGCACAGTTTGATTTGCAAGAACTTGATCTTATATTATGCAAAGTTTGAAGTCGATATCTTGCCGGGAAGTACCTAAAACCTTTTTCTGTTATCTCCATAAGAAATGCATTGAGGAATGTAAATGGCTCTCTGGGATCGAACCAAGGACCATCAGCGAATGTGTAAAATTTGATTACGAAATATATTTATGATCTCCAACTCCATGCCGTATTTCAAGTTTCCATGCTATCGGGAAAGGGTCGAAAAAAAATCTTAAAAATCGCCACAATGCATTTTAAACGGCCGATTTTTGCCTTGACCTAGCATCGAACTCAGGTTATTTTCTGTAAAACTCATTATGTTTTCGATAGATCATGACCATATATAAAGGCTCCTAGAGTTATGATTCTCTACCTATCCGGGAAGTATTTTTTAAAAATTCCCGAAAATCTAAGCAATGCATTTAAACGGGAAAAATCGGGACTTTGGGGCCCTCTGGAATCGAACCCATGACACTGAGGATCCAAATCACAATTTTTCTGGCGGTTAACTGTCTGGCAAAATTAGTAATGAAAAATTAAAATTAAAGATGCCTTAATACATCTCTTCTCAGATAGCAAAGTTGCTTCATACAACCGTTGTGTACCTATTTAAATTGTGTTAGGGTTTACTTTGGATGGTAATTCTTTTTTCAGTTTCTATTTCTCTCCCCATTCAATGTCACATTTATAATTATTTAATTTTTCCCAATTTGGTAATTGTACCATATGTGTAAGCCATCCACATGCTAGAGGGAGTATTTAAATTAAATTAATGATATGTACACTCCAGGCCAAAATTAACGCAGCACCACCCATGCGATCCTTACAGCCGGTGCTGCGTTAATTTTGGCCAGGAGTGTACATGCAATACAATAAAGTAAAATAATGATATGTAAAATCCCTGTTGCTGAAGACAAAAAATCCTGTATATTTTACTTATGAGCACTCAGTTAAGGATTAGAACTCCTAATGCTCTTTACTGAAAAGATTTTTAGTGGCATAGTCTGTCTCTTTAGACAGCTCTTCTCATCACCAAGTCTGACTTTCTCCTGTCCATTCCATCAAATCTAAGTCCTCTTTGCAATAACTAAAATGTGATTCCTCCAATCCTTGGAGTGAAGTGTGCTGCTGATTTGAATAAGTTCTTCTCTAAGGGTATTTAAGATGCTTGTAATATTAGTTGTATTACAGACAGAGATAATAAAGTCAATAGAGTCTGATAAGGACAGATAGAGTTAATAAATGCCTTGTTATTCTCTCTATATTTTTATGGTGCTTAAAGAAATTAATATAAAGCAAATAATAGTTTATACTACGAAATTAAATTAGGGTAACTAGCCAGCAATGTGGTATACAGGTCAATTTTTTTTACATCCATTTCTTTTTGAGAATTTTCCTAGGTATAGTCCCTTACAAAAACGTTACACCTTACAGGGGCAACTCGTCCAACAGACACCTCGTTTCGGGCGAGCGAGACTCCAGAAAAGAGAGAGAGAGAATATAACGATGGAGGACATAGTGTGCTATGCAGATCCACAATGAGCGTTAGGAAGAATTTGTTTTTGTTATTGTTATTAAAATAACTTACATTAATCGATGTTTAGTGGCATTAACATGGCAGAGTAATATTATAGCACAACGGAGGTTGGAATGCATTCATTTGGTGGTTTAAAAGTGGTTTCTTTTATATAGTTTTGCTATAGATTTTTCCCTCTAGTATTGCTATTGTGGAAAGATTTTAAGCTGACATTCAGAAAGGAGATATTCCACAATTTGTGTTTGCGAGACTCTGAAAGCTGACTTTAGAACATGAATTCTTTGACGATTTTCGAGTTATATCGTAGATATTTTTGAATGCATCGGAAATATGGTCATACTTTTTCAAGTAAAATATCAAACGAACATATGCTTTCTGGGCACATTACAACTTAGTAGCTAGTTCTTGCGATAAATCTTGGATTGCATTACTTTTCTTCTTCTGCCTATCCATTAATGAATGTTGGCGATCACATTTAGCATTTCGTTCCTGCTGGTTGCTGTATGTAATAGTCTCTCAGCAGTTGGTAATCCAGCCCATTGTTTTCTATTGTTCATCCAAGATGTTCTTCTCTGCCCTCTTCCTCTTTTACCTTCGATTTTTCCTTCAATTATCAACTGTAGGAGATAATATTTTGTGTTTCTCAGGATGTGCCCTAGATATGCCATTTTCCTCTTCTTAATTGTTAATAACAGTTCTTGCTGTTTTCCTATTCTTTCTCCATTACTCACTCTCTCCGTCCATGATATTTTAATCATCCTGCGGTAAGTCCACATTGATATTCAAAATTCAAAAGCCTTTAGTGGAAAAATAAGTACAAAGTGTTGGCTTTCGTAATATTCCCATCAACATGAATACCTTCATCGGAAGAAAAGCACCCATAACTCCCAGAAAACCATCTCTCAAGAAGAAATGTGAAGCACCAAACATTTGGAGAGTGAAGGCATATTTCGTAAATTCCGTATTACTAAAATGCAAAAAAATATAAATTCTAAGATAAAAAAATAACTGCTGCTGTAACTTCCATAGCACAATTATTACACTTTATACTAATTATGTCAAAATTTAAAGACAAGAGATTAAAACACATTAAAATTTCTCACATAAGGAATATATGTGAAAAGTAGGATGTCGTTTGAGGCAGTTGCAGCCAATATTTCTGCTTGAATTTTCACACATAGTTAGAGATTAGTCATCTTCTATTATGTTGCATAGGAAGTATTACCAGAAAGATCCGGGTTCAATGCCGGGTGGCAAATATGTCTCCCGTTTAAAATACATTGGGTTAGTATTTCATTATTTTTTTGATGCACTTATCGAAATGATAGGAAGTTCGTACTTGGCTGGAAGATGTATGAAAAGAATTGGTTTTAGAAAAAAATTTCTATAAGCTCGTACTATTCCTGGGTTCGATGCCAGAGCACATAGCATTTCTCTTATAAGGAATATAAGGGAAAAGTAGGATGTCGTTTGAGGCAGTTGCAGTTAATATTTCTGCTTGAATTATCACACATAGTTAGAGATGGTGATCTTCTATGGTGCTGCATAGTAAGTATGACCGGGAAGACCTGGGTTCGATGCCAGACGAATAATTTGCAGTGGAAATTAAGAATATTTTCCATCCATTTTTTTTCTTTTGAGGACTCACTCTATGTGATGCCGACAAAAAATTTTTGTGTTATCGATGTGCTTGCAGTATGCAAGCAACATTTTACTCGTAGTTAATACTTACTATGAATGACCTAAAATAGTGTATGTGATCAAATGACTTGAAAAATTGTGTTTGTGTCTGAACATTCTGTTGGCAGATGCCCTTTTCTACTTAAGTAAGGGGAATCATCAATATTTTGGAAATGGAGTAACAGATAGAGCTGCAGTTTTTACGCATTACCATTTTTTAGTTTGAACTTCTCTATATATTGACCTCCCATTGTCTACTTATCCACATCCACCTCAAACATTACTAAGAAATTTTACAACATATTATTTAATTTACTATTTTCTACAAACAATTGTGATAATCAGGCTGTATTTAATTGAAATTTACTTGTCTCTTGTCTTCAGTATGTTGACTAAAATCTATTTGACTAGTCAACCATCTATGCAATAGAACGTTCTTTCCTGGTGAACTGTGTTTAGAAAAATCTCGAGCCTTCAAGCAGATAGCTTCATTTCAGATGCGTACTTTGCACCCATCTTCAGGACAGCGATAAACTAACTTATGACGGAAAAGATCAATAGGGAAGCAAAGAAAAGGTGTATCAGGGAAGTCTGATTGGCTACCCCCACCACCGAGCCTCATAACTGAGGCCCCCTCTAATCATTCCTATGAACTCAGACAGTGAAAGGTTGTTGTTGTTGTTGCTGGCCCCCATATAAGATGCTCCCTTCCAGCAGGGTACACATCCAAAACGTCAAGTTTACAGAATGAGGCACCCCGATTGGAGACCCAAGAACAATTTTTACATGTATATAATACCTCACCTTACAAATTACTGTGTAAATTCATTAAATGTCTTTATTGGGACTAGAAAGTCAAAGCTTCCTTTTCATTCATTGTCAAATTATAATACATCAATGGAAAAAATAAATAAAACATATAGATACAAGTTGACTTAGTTGAAGTTACAATTTCAGTAAAGTTAATATAGGATACATTACTGCATAGAGTAAGAAAATAAAGAAAGCAAAAGTAAATAAATTTGTTGAGCAAGATATACCTGCACTTGAAAGCTCTGCAACAGTCTTTATCAATTACGGTTGATTTTCTGAGGAGCTGAGAATACCCAATTTCAGCGTACATTTTTCCCATTTTTCCGTGTGTACCAATGTGAATGGATTTTTGCAAAAATTCTGCTAATGGAGCTCAGTATTGGTATAGCATTAGGTCAGATGAGTACAGGATTTTTCTTAATGATTATGTTATCTTTAATTGGAGCATACATTCAAAAGTAAGAGTTAAATCTTTAAGTAATAGTTAGCTAGAAGTGAGTATTGATGGTTATTAAAGAATGTTTGTTCTGTAACAAGTTTAAACAATTTCTGCTGTCTGTCCTTGCCATAAAGTATGCCTATTTCTCTATGTAATTATAGTATGCGAATTCTTTAATTGAAAAGTCGTTTAATATGATATTATCATATTTGGTATATAAAATTAATATGATACTTGTGGAATGCCATGACCGCTGGATAAGACAACTAAACTTTGTACGTTCCACAAGATGTTTTTACTTCGCTTAGTTTCGGCCAAAGACGTCTAGTTTCCTTATCTTAGGTATATGCTTATTATATTTCATCCATTCTTTATATTTGCCTCTTTTAATGATCACTTTCTGGCAATACTAATTCTATGGTTTTATAATGTTGATAATTATGTGGTTATTTCAAGTTCATGTTTGTTTTCTCTGAACTCTCTTAACACTTAGAACTTTCTTATCACTTTTCTTTCAATTCTCATGTATCATTAGGAAAGTAACAGACCCATGTCCAGATGAAGGTCCTACATTTGTTGGCCTTCATGTTGAATCAGACTCTTCTATCATCTTGGTTAATGGAAGTGGAAATATTTCCAGGTAAAGAATATCATAGCATTAAGTAGCATAGTAATCTCAACGGAATAGGATTTATTAGAATTTTAAATAAACAGGAAAATTATTAGACTTAATTCAGTCATTGATAGAGAATTTTTATTGTGCATTGCATTAATAACTGACCTCGTCTTCATTTACATTTATTGATTTATTAAAGAATCATCCTAAGTATATAGTCATTAGTAATTAATGAACTCATGAATGAATGAACTCTAAGGATTAGAAAAACTTGATTATTCTCAAAATAGATCTTTTCTTTTCACTGATTCTGATGGTTGAGAGTTCTTACAAAATAGGTTAAATAACCTTAGATTGCATCAATATTTTAATTATTAATTATTATTTGCAATCATTCCATTAGCTTTTAAAAAGGAAATTTTATCCCTCCAGAGTAGATGAAGAAATTTACCAAAATTACACAAAGTTCAAAGTACGAGAGCCTTTTCTGCTTCGCTCAGCCTAAGTATGGAGATTTAGCAAGAGTCCTGGTTTTTCTTATTCATTTGTGAAGTTTAAGATTCATTCCCTCTCTTTGATGTTACCAATATTTCTTGAAATAAACAATGATTCTATAATCTGAGAAATTAATGCTTAAACTGAAGGTAGGTTGATACGTATATATATATATATATATATATATATATATATATATATATATATATATATATATATATATATATATATATATATATATAAAAATTCTTTTAGTCTTGCAATATTATTTTCAAGTATGTACAGTAATATCCCAAAGTTAGGCAATAGATGGGTCAGATGAAAATTGCATTTGTCAAATTTGAATTAGTCAGGGTTCAAATTGGAATATAAATACATAAAATTTTGTTAAAGTGAGAATAACTCGACACTGGTTTTGAAGGAGAATATTCTATGAAAATTGAAATTCATTGTACATATTATAACAAACTTTTAATGTATTTCAGTAAACCAGATTTATTCTACTTACCACCATGATGAATATGATTACATAGAAAGCTTAATTCATACATTTACTGAATGGTAATATCTTTTTCATGCATCAGCAGTCAATTCAAGGCTATTAAGATCCTCAGCCTGTTGACCATAAATTACAGGTCCATGCATTGACATTTTGCTGTCATATTCTGACCTCCAGTCAATAAACAAATTAATTTGTGAAAATTATCAGGAGATAATATAAATTTCTTAATTTCAATGGATGGTAATTTTTAATAAAAAATTCTTCAAGATGCTCCTGAAGTGATTGCAGGAGAGGACCTATTGGCACAGCCCTAATCAGCTACTAAAATTTAAATAAAAAAATCTGCTCTTTGAACCCAAAAGCTATAAACAGATAACACATGCATAAAATAGCATAATGACCCTATGAATAATGCTTTTCTTGATATCTAGACAAGAGTGAACGCAATGAATGCCATTATTCGGTATCACTCATACCTTATTAGCTTTCATATTATCACAGCTATGAACAACCAATAAAAACAATACTCCGGAGATGTCTTCTGTAAACACTAGTAATAATTATGTGAATAGATTTGACTAAGTAAAGAAGATGCATACAGTACAGTTGTGTTCAGATAACTGTTTATTTTCTTATTAATTAAAGGTTATGATTTTAATTTTTGTGTAATCTATTTTTTCAGGATTACTTTTACCCTGAATAAGACTGATGGAATTCCTAAAATTGATAATTATGAATGTAACTCTCTTTTTAACTGTAACAGCAAGGTGAGGATTTCATTTTAATACCCTGATCTTTACTGAAAATAATATTCAATTTGAATTTGAATGAATTTTTCCCAGTTTCATATTTTGTAAATCTTATTTAGTCATATGTATAGTATGCATGTTTGTACTTCTTTTTTACTTGCTCCCTATTTGTTTCATTGTTCTATTTCTATGCGTTTTAATTTTGCAGGCATATAGTTCATGTATTTTTAAAGACTCATATGGCTCATCTTCCATCTTAATTGCGTCTGATGGAATATTTTACCATAAAGATGAGAAATATACATTTCAAAGTACATCATACACTAGCTCAGTGACTTCTATAACCAAAATTTGTTCAAACAAATCTGAAACGTAAGTATACAGTTGTTTCAATTTTTCATCATTATAGGAATTTTATCCACTGTTTAAAAGTATATCATCATTTCTTTACCTAATACCAGAAAAAGAATATTTGATTTCATAAAAGTGACAACTTATAATTTGGAAGAAATTAAGATGCCTGCACACATTAGCTAAATCAGAGGGCATACTTGTCTCATGTCTGCAAATTTCAGCTGCATCTGAAGTATAAATATTGAAGACATTGTTTTATTCTCAGTATAAAATGGAAGCTTAATTATTTGACTTAGATCAGTATGAGTCACATTCTTTTTTCTAAATTAAATGAGGGGATGTTCAATAATGCCATTCATGGAAATTTATTATTGTATTTCAATTTCTTCAAATAAATTTAAATATCGTTTCTTAAGAATTCAGTTTTACAATCTTTGAACTATTTCAGTATTTTTATAAGTTTTGAATTAATGATTTTGAAAATAAATTTATGGGACTCTGCTCTTTCTCTGACATGCTAAGTTTTGGAATTCTCCCAATTACAATAATTATTGCTCTACCATGTAAATAAATGTGCAAGACACCTCAACTCTTTCCTTATTAGTATATAAGCTTTGGAATATTATCAGTCATGTGTATTTTATTTATATTTCAGATTGGTTGTTTTCCTAAGTCATGGGAAGCTCTTCTTCTATTGTGCTCATACACTGACATGTTTAAAAGTATTTGACATGGCAGAAGTGATGGACTTTACATTATTAGAGGTGGACGATGGAGAGGATTTAGTGTTTGCTAACTTGACAAATAGCAGTGGACAGCACATGCTCAGGCTTTTCAGCATTTCAGGTGTGTAAGGCTTCCTAGTTGTATGTATTAAATCCTTTCTCTGCTATTTACTTCTGAATGGTATGATATTATTATCTATAATATAAAATAGAGTGTGGGTATGTGTGTATGTATGTTCGCTAAAAACTCTAGAACCAAGAGTTGCAAAACTTTGAAATTTTCTACATTATTAAAAGTCGACCCCGTGTAGATTATAGGCTACTTTTTATTTTCCTAAAGTCCACGATTTGAACCCAGATGGGTCAAAACCTTTTCATAAGAAGTACACATAAAGTTCATTTTTTTCACTGCAAGGTTTATTTCTATTGCAAAATTAAATTAGAAATAATACTCGTAGGAAGTCGAATCAAGCACCAAAAGAAGGAAAATAGAAAAAGAATTCTTAATTTGGTCGTGGAATATAGTTTTCGATTTGAAAATGCGCACATTTTGATAAAGTATATTTTATCAAAATTTTGAGGTCTTAAACATCTCATCCCCCTGACGATCAAGGCGATTGCATTTATCCGTAAGAACACATTGAGAAAATATGCCTACTTCAAATTAATGTTAAAAATAAGTGATAGATAATATGAAGAGGGAGAAATTTAAGGAGATATTAGTAACTGCAGCTATGAACTATATACTGTGAAGACCAGGGTACAAACATACAAAAGAAAGATTTTAAATTTTATGTAAGCATCTGTAGCTAGAAAGTTTTATTTATATCAACGTAATTGTTTACTGACGTTTCGTGGGATTAATGGGTTGATATTAGTTTGTTAGATGGAATTGCTTTCTCTCAATCAATGCAACTGAATGCGTATAAAAAACCTGGTAAGTTTTGTACGTTTTTAATATAATCTTCCGCATTAAGTATTACAATTTTATCAATTTACATCGATAAATATTTTGCAATTGATGAAAATGGATTTAGTGAATGTCGTAAAGATTTCCCAAATTCAGTGTTGAAGATAAACAGAGAGTTGTAAAGCTGTAGCAAATCTCCAACATAGTATCCCTCCATCGAATACAAATACGCAGAATAAAATAAAATAATAATATTACAATAATAATAAAATAATAATATGCAGAATAAAAAAGTTATTGAATAAATTCCTCTCGGGTTCCGAGAAGTTATTCATTGTAGTTTTTTAAGTGTTTCCAATTCTTATGCATTTACAATCTTTCGGTTATCGGTGTTTAATCTTTGTTTCTGTTATGGCTTTGTGATTGCATTTGTGTTGTTTGATGAGCTCCATGTTTATGTTACGCATTTTAATATTGGGGTACAGGTCAGCTACATTTACTTACATTTACATACTACACTTACTTTCTGCAAAGAATATTCATCGGTGGTTTTAGAATGATATCTATCTATTATATATAGATGCTTCTCCGGATTCATTCATGTATATACCTATATAGATAGATAGATAGATAGGATACTAATTCACAGCCTAAACCACAAGCGTGATTGACTTGAAATTTTTACGACGTATTGGCCATAACGTGTAACCGCCAGAAAAAATGTGATTTTGAACCTCGGTGCCATGGGTTCGATTCCAGAAGGCCCCAAAGTCGCGATTTTCCCCATAAGAATACATGGCAGGGATTTTCCAAAATTTTTTTGAGGCCCTTTCCGGAAAAGGAGAGAATTGAAATTCGAGGGACCGCTAGAAGCCGTGCATATCCAACGAAAATCAAAAAGACATCTTCGTATTTTGTCCATGGTTCGATGCTAGGTCGGTGCAAAAATCGGCCGTTTAAAACGCATTGCGGCGATTTTTAAGATTTTTTTTGGATCCTTTCCCAATAACATGGATACTTGAAACTCGGCACGTCGATAGATATCATGAATATATATCATAATCAAATTTTAGATGTTCGCTGATGGTCCTTGGTTCGATCCCAGAGGGCCATTTGCACTTCTCAATGCATTTCTTACGGAGATAACGGAAACAAAATTAAGGTACTTCCCGGCATGCTATCGACATCAAACTTTGCATGATAGAAAAGCCAGTCCTTACAAATTAAACTTTGCATTCACAGTTTACAATATGTCCTGGGTTCGACACCAGGTGTCTCTGCGATCAGAAGTTGATCCGATTTTTAGGAATTATTTTGAAACCTTTCCCAATAATATAGAAACTTTAAATTCGGCATATAGATAGAGATCATAAATAAGTTTCTGAAACATATTTTAGATATCAAAGATCGTTCTTGGTTCGAATCCAGAGAGCCATTTAAATTCGTGAAAAGTAGAAAGTCTTTTGAGGCTGTTGTTGCCAACACTTCTGATTGAATTTTCACACACAGTCAGAGATGGTGATCTCCTATAGTGCTGCATAGTAAGTTCACCAGTATGACACGGGGTCAATATTTTCAATCCTTTTTTTTTCTTTTGAGGACCGTCCCAAAATGATGCCAATATGAAATTAGTATTGCCGATCTGCTTGCAGTATGCAAGCTACATTTTACTCGTTATATATAGACGCTTCTCCGGATAAACCTATATACACATTCATTCATTCATAGGGGATCAAAATTCTAACCATGTTCCACAAGTGCCTCCGACTTGAAATTTTTACGGCGTTATGGCCATAACGTGTAACCTCCAGAAAAAAGCCGACTTTGAACCTCGGTGTCATGGGTTCGATACCAGAAGGCCCCAAAGTTGCGATTTTCTCCATAAGAATACATGGTGAGGATTTTGGAAAAATTTTTTGAGGCACTTCCCGGAAAAGGAGAGAGTTGAAACTCAAGGGATCGCTAGAAGCCGTGCATATCCAACGAAAATCAGAAAGACGTTTTCGAATATTGTCCATGGTTCGATGCTAGGTCGGGGCAAAAATCGGCCGTTTAAAATGCATTGTGGCGATTTTTAAGATTTTTTTGAACCCCTTCCGTAGTGCATGGAATCATGAAATTCGGCATGGGGTTAGATATCATAAATATATTTCATAATCAAGATTTCCGTATTCGCTGATGGTCCTTGGTTCGATCCCAGAGGGCCATTTACATTCCTCAATGCATTTCTTATGGAGATAACGGAAACAAATTTTAGGTACTTCCCGGCATGATATCGACTTCAAACTTTGCAAAATAAAAGATCAAGTTCTTAAAAATCATACAGTGCATTCACAGCTGCCAATATGTCCTGGGTTCGATACCAGGCATCTCTAAAATCGGTAACTAATCCGATTTTTAAGAATTATTTTGAACCCTTTTCCAATAATATAGAAACTTGAAATTCGGCATATAGATAGAGATTATAGATATATTTAAAAAAACATGTTTTTGATTTCCAAGATTGTCCTTGGTTCGAATCCAGAGAGCCATTTACATCCGTGAAAAGTAGGACGTCGTTTGAGGCAGTTGCATTCAATATTTCTCCTTGAATTTTCACTCATAGTTAGAGATAGTGATTATCTATTGTGTTGCATAGTAAGATCACCAGTAAGACCCAGGTTCGATGCCAGACGATGAAATTTCAGCGAATTTTAAGAAAAATGTCAATCCTTTTTTTTTCCTTTTGAGGACCGTCCCGATATGATGCCGATATGAAATTAGTATTGCCGAACTGCTTGCAGTATGCTAGCAACATTTTACTCGTATACTATATTTCTGTCGTGTTTAATCATCATTTCTGATATCCATTTGTGTATTTCTGAAAATGTCTCCTTAAATGTGCTGCTGCTTATCATAATGTGTTTGTCAAATGTATTTGTTATAAACTTTAGACGAATGTTGTCTTCCTCGAAGAAATTGTTCATTCAAATAACATGAAATGGAATATTAAGTGACATTGTAATTATAACTTTTTTCTTTGTTTATTAGTTTGGAAATAATTAAAGCCTGGTATTTGTTATCTACATAAAATTATGAGATATGTGTTACGATCAAGGTTGTTACACTATTATTAATCATTTTTAATATCCCCGTAGAAAATCAACTGGTACTTTAGCTAGTATGTTATAAAACAATTTTTAATAATCCAACCAGAGGCAGAATTGAATAGAAAATTCTGGTGTACATTCTAGGTTTGTCATGCTTATTCCTTTTGTTGCTTTGTTTAAATTCAAGCATGTTATCAATAATCATTTACTTTGCCGTTTGTGGTCCTCTGGTGGTCTGTAATTGTTGTAAGATGGCCATAAATACATAAATGTCCCATCTATGTGGACAAGTATTGTCTTCTTTGATGGACCTTCTGTGCACACCATGTTTCTTCCAATCTTAACAGATAAAAGGAAAGACTTTTGTGATGTTAGCTCAGTGGTTTGGAGCAATTGGAAGATCTGGGTTAGTGTCCAGGCTGCATAAGCTTCTCAATTTCTTAATCTCAAATCTATCAAGTTATGCATTCGATTTTCTGTTTCTTATCCAATCACATAATTGAGAATCATCTATATCTCATTCATAATGTCCTATGATGCTCCTTAATAACATCCTAATGGGAATAAATTGGTACTCAAAAACTTATATAATTTACTTATGCATGAGTAGGGACATGCAAAAGGTGGGGTTATTTTATAGCCAAAAGTGGTGACAATTTTTACAAAATTGGTGTTATTTTACCATGAAATTAGTGTTATTTTAACAACAAAATAATCGATGTTGATTGAGTGCCCTGCTTTTTGTGGGCCCACCCGTTGCCCTGACTTTAGGATGCTATTGACTAGGGATAATTTAAGCAATAATAAACATGGAGTATTGACTGAATTCACATTATATATATTTCATTCTTTACATATTCATATATTCAAGTTACATAGAGAGACAAATTACTATTAAACATCTGTATTTTCAAATGAAAAAATTGCCATCTTTACCAAATTGTCTTCTTTAGATAGTTTGAACCCTCCAATAATTTGATTAAGTCAACCAGCTGTTTCCCATGCTCCATAACAAATATTGCCTGGCATTGAATAGAATCTATGGTATCATTGTTTAAAGTAAGAAATATATGCTATACCAGAATTGTGAATCGCTTCCATTTCTTCAGTGTTACAAAAGTCAACTATGTGTCGAAAATAACCTGCTAAATAAAAAACACTAAGAAACCAGGAGTTCCATATGGTGACAACAGGAATAGGGAATAATACTAAACTCTTTTCATTTCTGTTCTGAAGAAGTTTAAAGTACAAATGTTTTCTTTTTCTTTTGTGGAGGAATAAAATTTTGGTCGTCAGTACTGCTCTACTAACCCTTTAACGGCCAATGTTAGAATTTTTGAGAAGTTTACCGTTTTTTTGGCATCAATCTTCTCTTAACTACTTAGGCAATGCTAATAAAAAATTTGGTTTTTTAAAAAAATTATAAATTTAAAAAATTTAATGTTGCGTTTTTGCAACTTTGGCCGAATCAGTTATATCTATTGGATGTTTTGCAACCCAAGCCACACATTTATAATTTTGACTTTATCAATGCTATATCACTTAAAAAGTGCTGTTAAAGACTAATGAATGCGTTTACCTTTTGCCTTTGATGTTTTCCTTTTTGCAATCCCATAAATAAACAAAATATGCTTACAATAAGGATGCGAAGTTTTAGTTTCCGAGAAAAATCAGGCAACTTTATAGAAAATTTAATATATCCTCTAATTAAATAATATTCTATTACTAATTTTTGCTAGTATGTTTTTTATTTATGAAAATTTTCAGAGCATTTTGGATGTTAGGACACATTATATTTCTTACAAAGATATATAGTTTGGCTTTTACAAAACCCATATCTTTTTCTAGTATCGCCCTTAGAAATAATGTGAGAAACTCTTATCTCTTCTCACTTCAACAGGCAACGATGATTGGGAAAGTCTTCCCTTTTGGTTGTTATGTCTTGAACATGATGGTTCTTGTTACTCTTCAAGGGAAGCCACATCACCTTTGAGGAGAGTCACTACTACATAAGACCTAAAATCTAGCAATGAAATCTTACTTTCATTAGCGTACTGAAAAAGTTTCCAGGAATTAGTACAGACACACTGCCTATTGCGTTAGTGAATAGAGGCCAATGATACCTGTACCAAATGATAAATTAAAGCAATTTATCGATACAAGCAGAGATAAATTGCTAAAAAGAACAATAATAAGGTAGGAGTCAAAATGACTCCATTTGGTAGTTCTAGGGGGGGTGACAAGTCCGGTATTCCTAGTGTTAACCCATTTCATATGCTTGCAGTATGCAAGCAACATTTTACTCTTATATGAATAAAATGTAGCTTAGATGCTGCAAGCAGATCAACAACACTAATTTATGACGGCATCATATCGGGACGGTCCTCAAAAGAAAAAGAATAAGGATTGAAAATATTCTTAAAATTTGCTGCAATTTAACCGTCTGGCATCGAACCCGGGTCTTCCTGGTGAACTTACTATGCAGAACAACAGAGGATCACCGTCTCTAACTATGTGTGAAAATTCAAGCAGAAATATTGGCTGCAACTGCCTCAAACGACGTCCTACTTTTCACATATATTCCTTATGTGAGAAATTGTAATGTGCTCTGGTATCAAATCCAGGAACAGCATAGTCTTACCTAAATTTTTTTCTTAAACCGAGTCCTACTATACATCTTCTATCTAAGCAAGAACTCCCTATTATTTCGATAAGTGCGTGAAAGAAATAAGGATAAACTATCCCAATGTTTTTTATATGGCAGATATATTTACCGCCTGGCATCGAACCCGGGTCTTTCTGGTGATACTTTTTATGCAGCACACCAGAAGATCACCAATTCTAACTATGTGTGAAAATTCAGGCAGAAAAATTGGCTGCAACTGCCTGAAACAACGTTCTACTTTCCCAATGTATTCCTTATGAGAGAAATTTTAATGTGCCAAGGCATCGAACCCAGGAATAATAAGGTCTCATCTAAATTTTTTCAAAACCATAGAATTAATATATATCTTCCATATAATAATGAAAAATTACCTCAATGTATTTTAAAGGGCAGAATTTTGCGTTGTCCTAGCATCAAACCAAGGACTTGTTCCTTAAAAGTCATTTATGTTTTTGATAGATCATGACCATATATATATAGGTCCCTTGAGTTTCGATTCTCGACCTATATTGGAATTTATGTTTTTGATAGATCATGACCATATATATATAGGTCCCTTGAGTTTCGATTCTCGACCTATATTGGAATTTATGTTTTTGATAGATCATGACCATATATATATAGGTCCCTTGAGTTTTGATTCTCGACCTATATTGGAATTTATGTTTTTGATAGATCATGACCATATATATATAGGTCCCTTGAGTTTCGATTCTCGACCTATATTGGAAGCATTTTTAAAACATTCCCTAAAATCAAAGCAATGCATTTAAAAGGAAAAAGTCGGGACTTTGGTGCCCTCTGGAATCGAACCCATGACACTGAGGTTCAAAATCTCAGTTTTTCTGGAGATTACACGTTATGGCCAATATATCGTAAAAATTTCAACTCAATCACGCTTGTGGTTTAGCCTTTGAATTAGTATCCTAGTATCTATATAGCTATATATATGAATGAATCCAGAGTAGCATCTATATAATATAGATATACATGAATGAATCCGGATAAGCATCTATATATAATAGATATATATATATATATCAAAGACAAGGCCCAAATTTATTGAATCAAGTTTAGATATAAATGTAGTATACATGTATGCAGGCAGAATTTCATCCCTAATTTTTAGGTGAAAGTGCTTGGTAAAAGTCGATAAATGTGTATATGGTGGTGATAATTAGGCATATTGATTTTCATGTTAATATTGATGTAGGTTAACAAATAAATTGATAAATCTAAAGAAATCATAACAGTTGTTGAATTCCATGGATAATTTAATGAAACCGCATGGAAGATATTCTTTTAGGAAGAAATTACTTGTGTCACTAAATTTTACTTGTTCATTGGAAAAAATTTCCAAGACTGTATATATCTCCACAAAAATTGTATACTTATCATTCTTTGTCTAAGCATTACATTTACTTCTTATCTCCTAGAAACTTCTCATGTTATTGGACATCATCCGTCGGATTGTTTTAAGATTGCAAAAAGTTTATATTTTTCAGATTTTTCATGCAGAATCCAGTATAATGTTTATCATCCTTGCATTGCTGATACTACATCTATGTCAGAGGGACTGATTTTTCTTGATCTTAAAACACCCATCAATAGTGGAGACATTTCAGATGCAGTTCTTTTACATAAAATCACTGAATCCAATCCTGAAATAAGGTAATTAGAACTTTTAGATAAATTATCATCGTTGTTTTCCTTGTAAAAATTTTTCTGTGAAAATGATTGCATGAAAATGCATTAATTCTGTATTGTAATTTTCATCTCTGAATTATCGTTAATGAAAAGGAAATCTCTTTTCCAGGCTTGACAATTTACTGAAGAAAAAATTATTCAGTGATGCTGAAAAATTTGCTCTTGAATTCAAACTTGATTTTCAAGTGATACACAAAGCACAATGCCTTGATTTAATTGAGAGAATGCAAAGTAGTGGTGATTACTCGAATGTTACACTGCTGTTGTCCTTACTTGATAAGGTGGAAGATATAGATTTCATGGTCAATTTAATTCAGATTTATAAAGTAGTAGATTTATCTGCTCTGAAAACGTTGCTACTTTACTGTTTGGAAAGGTTGCAATCTGATGATAAGGTTAGTTCAGTATTGAATGGGAATATTCTTTGTCTGAGTAAATTGCTAAGTACTGTCTTCTTGGATTAGTTATCAATTCCTTGTATAGGTATTGAATGATTATATTAAAACCAGATCCACAGTTTATCGTATTTACATTGTCATATGTATAGCCATATCAATTACTCTCTGTGGTTTTAGCTGATGTTTGATGATTTTAGTAAATGGGAAGTTTGTAGAAGAGATTTGATGTAGATTTTCTGCTTTTATTCCAGGAAGCTGCAAGATTTGGTAAACTCATGGATGATGTAAACCTTCGTCTAAATCTCCTCGATACTTACGTTATGCTATTGCACTCTTCTAAAGATGAGACATGGACTACCTTTTCTACTAGAAAAATCCTTGATTCCTTTTGTAAAACTGTGGTTAAAGTAAGCTAAATTTGATTCTTCTTTCTGAAATTAAGCTTATCAGAAGGGGGTTTTGTTGAAAAACTGTGTTTATTTGGAAAGCCACAGTTATATTCACAAGGAATTTCTCTTTAAAGACTGTTTTTGAGAGTCTGCAAGAACAGATCTCATGGCTTTTTGTCCTCCCTGGTAATAAGGAGGTTGTCTAAAGTTAATTTATATATCCATTAATTGATGCTCCTTTAAGTTCTCAAAGAGCACATTTGTACTTGTGCCTCTTGGTTCTTAATGTTCAGCACACAATGGACATTTCCTTTTATTTGCTTTGTACTCGCTGATCAGGTTTTTTATATCTTGTTGTAATCTAGATATGTGCAGGATTTTACATCCAGGTGGACCTCCATTTATTTTATTCTGGCAATAACAACCAGTCTATTATGTAGTTTTTACTATGGGTTAGTTCTAGAGCCGGGATACTCAACCTGGAGCCCATGGGCACTGAGGTGCCCGAAGCGACCGTGCACAGTGCCCACCAAGCTACGGTAAAAAGATTTGCAGATGAAGACTCTCCCATGTTGTGAGGGTTAGAGCAATTATAGACAAAACATAAGAAAATTCTCTGACTCATTAGATTTAGAGCTTGGTAACAGATACTGAATTTTTTTTTTAATAAGTCCGACATTTTTGGTGGTGTAAAAGAGACTGCACTCATCTTTTAGTTAACTACCCTCAGAGACTTAATTTAGCACCACTTTGCTCAGCTCCTATCACCTTAGAACCACTTCACATTTGGTGGTTACCCAGCGTTAAATTTATTCTTCACCAGTCTTCTTTGAGCTTTTGGCAGTGAGAGTGCTACTGGAGCACCCGGTCTTTCAGTTCGGCATCCTCATTCTGCATCAAGTCTTAGAGATTTGATCCCTTGCAGCATGATGAGTGGGCCCAGCAGAAGACATACAATTACAAATCCAGCTGGGAAGAAACGTATTGCTTTGTTGATGAGAAAGAAAAGTGCATGTGTTTGCTGTGTGGTGCTTCTGTAGCATTTGCCAAAACATAATGTGGAATATCTCTTTCAGACGAATCACAGAACAATTGCCATGAAATAATCAAAGAATTTGGAAATCAGGAGGAAGAAAGTATGTGAGTTGAAACTGAAACTTTCAGTGTAGCAACAGTATTTGTTTGGCCAAGAATGTGACTATGGCTTTGTTTATAATTGCTCACTTGCTTGTGAAGAAGAATGAATTCTAGACGGTGAGTTGCTGAAGGAAACATTTCTTGCAGGTGCTGAAAGCCTCTTTGAGGGATTTTCTATGAAGTGTGAAATCATCAGTATGATTCAAAAGCTTCAGTTATCAGACAGGACTGTTTTAAGAAGTATGTAGGCAATTGCTCATGACATGCAATCTCAACTAAAGAAAACGTGTGAATGGTTTTCTCTCCAATTTGATGAGTCCACAGACATTTCAGACATGTCGCAATTAGCTGTTATAATATGAATGGTATTTAAAGACTTTACTTTTAAGGACGAGGACATTTACAATTTTTTTAAGACATATGCGCCAGAAGTTAGCTGGACGCTTGAAAAGTTATTGGCCATTGCCACAGACAGGTGCTCCACCCCAGGAACGGATCTAGAGAAAATTTTTTGGGGGGTCCGATCAAAATATTTAAAAATAAAAGACATTTCGGCTTTCACAAACGTGACGTAAGAATTTTGTTAGACAAATTCGAATATTTTCGCTAGTGATTGCTTATTAAATTGTGTTTTATTTGCGTTATTCGAGTTTCATTTTCGAAAAAATAGGCACAAGTGATATTTCGGGGGGGTCCGGACCCCCAGGACCACCCCCCTGGATCCGTCCCTGCTCCACCCCTTATGATAATGGAGGAAACCAATGGCTGTGTCGCATTTTGCATGAAAGGCGAGTGCTTTCTAAACTTCATGTCTTATCACTGCATCATTCACTAAGAAGAGTTGTGCGCAAAGATACTCCAATTTGGACACATCATGGATGTTATCATGTCAGTTATTAACTTAATTTGTGCAGTCCCTTTGCAACACTGACTTTTCAATGCACTGCTGGAAGTCATAGAAGATAAAACAGTCGATCTCATCTTTCATGCAGAAGTCCAAGGACTCAGCAGAGGTAAAGTTTTATCCAGATGTTTATCTCTAATTGAGCAGATAAATGAGTAGACTATGAAACAACTGAAACCTCTGCAGCAATTGCAAGAATTATTGCCTCTGAAGTGGAAAACCTTGAACTGGAAATACGAGGGTTGCCCAGAAAGTAATGCACCACATTTTTTTCCCAGCTGACAATAATGTTGAGAATCCGAAACGTTATGTTTGCATTATTTAAAGTTTCTTGAGTGTGTGTGCAAAATTTCTGGCTCTTCCTACAGATTGCATAACTGCAGGACTGTTCCAAAATGGGGTCTGTAAGTGATATGAGTAACAGGCAGTGTGCTGTAATTAAATTTCTCACTGCAGAGAAAGAAACTGTGGGGAATATTCACAAATGTTTGTGCAAAGTCTATGGAGCTTATACTATTGACAGGAATACAGATATTTCCTGGACACAGAGGTCGAGGACATCAGAAGGCGGTTCGGTGGAGCTCCAAGATTTGAAGCAGTCGGGGAGACCATCTACGGCTGTCACATTTGACAAGTTGCAGCGAGCTGATGTTGTCATTTGCGAGGACAGACTTCCACTTGTTTGGGCCATTAAAAAATGCCATTCCTGGAAGACATTTTGAGGACAACGAGGAGGTGATTCACGCAGTAAAGAAATGGCTCCGTGGCCAAAAAAAGGATTGGTACCGACAGGGCATACACGCCCTTGTTTCGCACTTGAGGAAGGCCACAGAACGAGATGGAGATTAAGTGGATAAATAGGGTGTGTAGATAAAACATTCTTTCGTGTGTGTAATTCTCATTATGTGCAGTGAATAATTGTTGAAGAAAAAAGATGTGGTGCATTACTTTCTGGGCAACCCTCTTAGTCTATCTGAAGAATGATATTATACTGCAAGCACATTCCACAGATGTAGACTTCTGGAAACAAAGAAAAGTATAGATAGTAGAAAAGGATAGATTTCCATTATTAAAAAGTGTTGCATATAAAATCAAATCTTGTTTTGGGTCTAATTACCTCTGCGAATCCCTATTTTCAACCATGAACATTATCAATTGAAAGAATCGGAGCAGGCTCACCAATCCCATCTTGACATTTGCTTGCGTGCAAGAACCTAACGTACAAGTGTTGGTGGCTGAAATTGTGTCAAAAATCGCATTAATTGCAACACCATGAGCAGAAGAGACATGTCCATGTAAGTAATACATTTCATGGTTATGGTTAACTAGTAAAGTGATAATATTGCAAAAGGATGGCCTGATTAACACCCTGGATGGAAATGTTGTGTGGTGCCTGCTTCGCTTTCTGAAACCCCCTTGGGATGCCCCGGCATCAAAATAGGTTGAGTACCCCAGTTCTAGAATATTCCTTTCATTTAAGTATACGTAATTCTTTGTATAAGTTTCCATTTACTAAGTAAATTATTTTGCGGAATTTGTTATTATTATTCTCATGAACCCACTACAGACGTATTATTTATTCTTGTTTTCATTTCGGAGAAATGATGGCTCATATAATCATCTTTCTAGTGGTGTTCAGGGTGCTAGCTTGATGTTCACCAAAATATTGAGAGCACATAGAAAATTGTAAACATTGTATGATCAGCTTGAAGGATTGGCATAAATATTATTCATCCCAGTTGGTTATTTTCAGAATTTTATTTTATACTTGCCAACAAATTTTGTTTTTCTCAAATTCCCATTATGAAATTATAGTAAACCAGTGTCAAATTACCCCTTTCAAAATATTTTTATGTATTTACATTCATTTTAGGGAGAGTGGATGCAAGCCTGGATATTGTGGGAAAGGCATTGGCAGCAGTGTGTGAAAGAAATTGAATTTGTGAGTCAAGCTATAGGTATCTTACATAAGTTTCCCCCTGGAATTTTATCTCCAGATATGCTTTCAGTTTTGGAAGTTTATGCTAAAGGAGTAATAAAACATCTTCCAGAGGCTGTTGATGCAATAAGCAGTTGGGTTGTTCTGAAAGTACAGTAAGTTGAACATTCTGTAATATTTTTTTGCTGTTTTGGTACAATGTAATTGATGTGGAAAAATTAAATTGCAATGATATCACTTTTTATTTGAAATTTCTTTTTGTGAAAAATTTTATATCTCTTGTGCAGCATTTGTATTTTACAACAGTTTACCTTTTTTGACTAATTTCTCTGGTTCTAATCTTTAATTCATGAGATTTGAGGATGAGAATTGGGAGAACTAGACTAAAATAAGTCCTTAAGGCTGACCATTTAACTTGTTTTCTGCTGTAGTCTCATATTTAAACCTTATGTCCAGTTGTAATCATCAGAACTGGTCTTGGTTTAAAGCTTCTGCTACTGGAGTATTACTTTCCCATTTATAAAATAACTGTGGGCAATTATTAATTTCGGTTGTGCAGTATTTTCAGTGCTAAAAATTGATTGAGTTTGAATCCAATGTGGGAATAACTTTCAAATTTTAGGATGGATGAATCAACATTGGTTACTTATGTCAAAGGAATCCAATAATTCAAGTCCAAAGCATCAGCATTGCAGCAAGTGTTTCTCATGTGAAGATAAAATTATCATCTTCAATTTATTCTGGATACTTTCAATTGATATCTCTATCCATTTATTTATTTATTCAAATCTCACATACAGCATAATAATGCCAATTTAAAGTGAAATATAAAAATATACATATAGTAAAGTAATAAACATAAATAGTTAAAAAGTGACATAAAATATAGAGAAAAAGAAAACAAACAAAGGTAGATTTTACAATTATATGGATCTGGTGTGTGGTAAGCTCTGGTTCAAAAATTTCCGTTAAGATAGGGAGAAAGGATCAATAGAAGGAGGAATTGAGTTCATCAGAGAAGGAAGACAAAAAAAACGGGAGCGCTTGATAAGTGAAAGTCCAGGAGTAGTATAGTGAAGTAATGATGTCAAACGGGTAGATCTGTTTGGAACACGATAATTGATAAGTGAAGTTAAGGGAGGACAGTCATAAAGGGAGTTCAGCAGTGAATGTAAGAAGGATAAATCATGTTTTGATCTAGTGACAGAAAGAGATTCCAAGGATAGTGAAGATAAGATAGAATTTTTATAGGCTTGACGGAAGGAAGGAACTCTGACTTTTACAATTCTGAGAAAGAAGTTAGTAATTCTGTCTAATGAGGAAAGATGAGTTGGAAAGGTCATAGACCAGATGGGGGAGCAATAAGATACAGTAGGAAGGATGAACGAGGAAAAGTATAGGGAAAGAGCCAGAGGGTCTTTGATATCAGTGAAATGATTAAGTAGGCCTAAGAGACATCGCACGATTTTTTATTTTTGTAACATGTTCAGAATATGTTAATTTATTGTTAGTTATAAGATGAAATGAAAGATGTTGTAAAATCCTTCTTTGAAAACCATGTATGTAGTTTTTTTCTGTTCTAATGATGGCAAATGTCCTGTTTTTGATGTTGGAATATAGTCTATTAGTCTATTATTTGTAATTATCTGAGATTATTCTCATTTTGAATGATCAGGGTTTGAATGTCTGCTTAACTGGAATACTCAAGAAATTTTGATTTTATGGAAAACTCAAGGATAAAACAAAGTAGTGGGTAAAAACCTCAAGTAATGTTTTACAAAGGATATTTAAAGAAAAAGAAGGAATAATGTGTTATGACTGGAAGGGCTTTGGTTACAATCTGGTGTCTCCATTTGCTGCACTTTTTCAGGCATTATACTAATTAAATATCAACAGTTGCCCTATGGAGGCAACTTTCAGTAATCACAGCTTCTTCCTTCTTATATTTTGAGGATATAATCTGGAATATGTTTTATTATATATAGGAACTATTTTGTTTTATTTTCCTGCCCTTTAATTTCAAGGAATGAATTTCCTGTGATGGATTTCTAGGAAAACCTTCCAGAATTAATTCTCAGAATGCATGAAGAATGAATCCATGAATAATGAAGGTTGCCCGAGTAGCTAAAACTGTTTACACTTTCCTACATGTTTCTATTTATGAAAAAGGTTGTCATGATCCAATGCTGTAAATTATCAATTTTGCAAAAATTGTTAGTTTTAAGCTTATTGAAGAGAATTGCGTTATAGCGAGTGATTTTTTTTTCGGCAATGTCTGTCTCACAGCTAAAAGGATAAGGAGTTTCATCCTTTATAATTACTGATTATATCTGAAGTATTGGTATAACGAGTGCCACATTTCTATATTTGTCTTGCAGGAGGCATATCTGGGAATCAATGATTGACATAGGAAGATGTAGACCGGTAATCTAAGGCGAGTTATCTCTTCAAAGAGCAGAAAATATTAAATGAAAAAATTATCGTCACCTAATTCATGTATTTGCCCTCACAACTTTCCTCACCCTTCCTCGGCAAAAATGTTTCAGTGAGCTTTGAGGGAAACTTCTAATGAGTTTCACTCTCCCCTCTGTACATGTTATCACCTCGTCTCTTGTTTATTTTTGGTGACAACCCCTCTAATCAGCGCCAGAATTTTTAATTGAGTTCCTATCATATAGGCAGCCACCCGTGGGATTTGTTTTCCTGCAAACCTTGGCATCAAATAATCTGATGGGTGGGAATATAGAAGATAAAAGCCCTCCCCTCAAAGTCATTGCTTATGAAGCGTTTTAATGAATAATATCTCGAGAAAGCAATTTGATATGAATTAGGATTAACTAATGATATACCAATATTTTTCCACGATTATTGAGCAATAATTTTCCACATTTTATATTAGAGGATGCAGTTTTCTTATGATGCATGAATCAATAAAATAATATCGTATTTACTCGAAAATACTGTACTATACTGGCATACTGTCTGTACTATACAGGCATATACGCTAATGTATGCGTATATTTATATGTGTATACACTGTACACAAAATGCCAGTAGTGGTCTATGCGGAAAGTCCTAAGTAAGTGCTAATTCAAAATTGTTCATTAAAAAGTTTGATGGGCTAGCCAATTTCCTTTCAATTAAAAACTATCGGTCTACAGTTACAACAGTTAGTTAGTAGTAGTAGTTACCTCTTACAGTCCAAACATCGATAGCGGATTGGTAGAACCTTTGACGAGTTATGTGGAACCAGGGTGAGCCGAGGATGAGGCCGCCCCCGATCCTGGATTCTAACGCACACCAAAACTTTTGAGCTGAAAAAAAAGACGTATTAGGGTGCACATTATTTTCGAGTAAATACGGTATTTTTTAATGTACTTTTTATGCATTCTGAAGCTTTAGCATAAGGATTAAAAACCCTTCAATTCCATTCTGCCATGCTTGCTGCTCTTGGATTCAATAGGATGGACGTTTATTATTAGAAATGAGCTATAACGAGTACTTTTACGATTTTTGTCAGCTCTTGTTATAACAGACTTTACTGTACATACTTAGATTTTTATTTTGAAATAAACACCTTGGAAAAACAAAATTATTTTTCTGGAAAACTCGGGGAATTTTATAATGGTGTAATAATCAGTAGCAGGCGCCCTATATGATGTAGCTAATGACGTTTAGTTTTAATTTTTCTGAAGTTCACATATGTCAAATGTAAGAGGTAGTTTGAAGAAACTTGTCTGTTTTCAGTGGTTACCTCTTGTGTTTATTCATCAAATCTTGAAGTTGTTTTATGTGTAATTACCTTTCAATCTTACATTATAATTCATTCCAAAGATGGTTATATCAGAAGTCAATTTGGTAAGAGAAATTATCCAATGTCATTTTGGACCTCATCACTATTTTTGATCTTATTGTTTTTGAGGAAAGAAAATTTTGGTAAATTGAAAAGAGAAATTTGGTGGTGTTATTTGCAGGTCTATGGAGAGAATGAAAAACTGGCCTAAAGCTGCTCTTGAATTTGTGGAACGAATGTTACTACTTCTCAGTAACTCAACTTTTGATGATCAGAGCATTATTCTTACTAAGAAATTCTCAGCTGGGGAAGTAAAGCTAAGAAGTGCTTCCCTTCTTTTTCTACAATCTGTTGTTGAGTCTTTAAAGGATATAAATTACATTTATTCAGAGTTTGGTGTAAAAATCAAGCTTTCAGAATATGAGCAGGTAAGTTACTGAACAATTTGGTCCTTATTTTTTGTAAAATGTATGAGATTGACCTAATCAAAGTCAATCTCATTCTTTTTACAGTTTAGAATTTCTTAAGGCCTTGCTGTGTATCTCTAATTTGATTTACAACGTTTTAAATTTGTTCAGCTCTGGGCTGAGAAACATACATGTTACTGAAAGGTTAAATATGGTAAAATGAAAGTAAAAATATGGGTATAGGCAGAGGATGACTGGGGCTTGATGTTGTTACAACCAACCTTTTCTTTATTCAGTTTTGGTATCCTTTGACATGTTAACCTCCAAGTAATATGTTATTATGTAAGTTTTTTGTTCAAAGCTTTACCTTTAAAATGCATTGAAATAAATTCTTTATGTTAATTTTACCTTGCTCATAGTCATTATGTTTAATGATCATTTAATAACTTCTATGCTTAAAAATTTTTCCTTGATGTGTGTTGAGTAATATCTTTTTGATTATAACTTTACCATGGCAAAGAGAGGTATATTAAATTATATTTTCTGTTATAGGAACAGAAGCAATTACTTGCTATTTTGCTTCTGAAGAAGGTTTCTGTGGAAAAGTATGATGAAATTGCTTGTCACTATCTCATGAATTATCTCAATCAGCATCAGCTGAATATGGATGACGTTATAACAGAAATTGTTGAGGTATTTATATAATGTATTTGATTTTTCTCTTTATATTTGAAATATTTTTATGCTTAGTGATATATTATATGATTAGTTTTAAGAAAAAAAGAATTTTTAATAAAATAGGAGCAAATTATAAACATAATAAGCATAAGAAAAGGTAAGATTTAATGTACAGTTTTGTTCTCTTTATTTTGCTCATTATTGCAGTATCAGTGATTTAAAATAAGTTTACTTATCACTTCATTAGATCTAAGTGGGAAGAAGTTTTATATTTTTTGCCATAGAATGTACTCAGAAAATCTACTGTATGCAGCATTAAAAGAAAATTCTTTTGATTTTCTCAAGGTTATTTCTTAATCTGATATTGCTCATAATGTTTCAGGAATATACATAACAGAGAAAATGTTGTATCTCCTAAAGTGTTCAAAGAGCTCAGAATTCCTTTTCTAAAGGAAAGCCAATTAAATTAATGTTTTTCCCTGGTAAGCTTAGTATATTTTGCATATTAAACATATCTCAATCTACTAATTCCCATTATTATGTTAATCTAACATTTATATAATATGTACCCTTGAGCTCAGAAAAAGTGCTTATCTGAATTTTTGTAAGTTATCAATGGCATGGATTTATCTGTGAGTGATATGAATTATTTATTTATCAAACTTATTTTATAAATCTTTTCTTAAATGTTAAATGAGTTCCATCCCCAACTCTGTTGTGCATATTATTATTTGGAACAACCCTTTCAAGTCTCCTGCCTGTTTATACAGAAGTGTTGCATGCACCAATGCATTGTAGGTACAATTTCAGCAATTTCCATTTGCCTTGTAAAGGGTCCTAGAGAAATGGCAGAAATATCACCTTCTGTTAGAAATATCAACCAAACCATTGTACTCAAACTTGTAGAAATATTTCTAAGATAAATTAAAAACAATTTTTAGAGGCAGTAGTATTATATTTGGATACTTAACTATAATCATCTCTGCTCATAAAGAAAATTTGCATGAGGTGTTTTTGTATTTACCTTTTTCTATTTTTATGAGGGAATAAAAAAGCTAGCGATGGCAAAGTCCTTGCTATAAAGACCCTTCATCTATACATGCAATTTGATTGCTCAGATTTACTTGCATCAACTATAAATCTTGTGTTGTTTGATTTAAATTACCTTTCAGCTTTAAAGATTGGTTTTGTTCATATCTAATTTGATTAAAATAATTTTGTCTCCTTTTAGGAAGTTCATGACATGACCAATCACCCATCATCATTCAGATTGGAAGAGAATGTTCCAATGGAGAAGTTGATAGCATTGACTGAGCGCATGAAGGATACTGAGGTTTGTGAAACTCATAAATACCCTTCCAGATCTTTAAACAACGATAGTGCTGCGACTTTTTGGGGAAACTCCATCATGTGAAATTGAAGGGGAAAGTTTTGTAAATGATTTTTCCTTAAAAATATGTTTTGGTTGCACTGTCATAATAAATATTTCTCATCCAGGAATTTTGACAAAATATACAGGAAGAATTGAATGTCACTTTGAATTGATGTCCGGTCTTGAAATTAAAATGAATAGTTTTTAATTCACATATGTTGGTTTTCGGGGAAAATTAGTTTAACTCATTTGCATCGGCCCCAGAAGCGGGGGCACACATCGGTGTCCTCCAGTGGAAGGAATATATCCTCTTGAATGTTTCATTCTACCTTGGATTCGTGTCATGGGGGAACCTTAATTAACTAGGCATCTGAGAAGTTACGCAATCTCTCAGTCATGAACAATAGAAGATGTACACTCCTGGCCAAAATTAACGCAGCACCTCCCTAGCGATCCTTACGGCCGGTGCTGCGTTAATTTTGGCCAGGACTGTACAAGTATTCACCTTCCTGCAAAGCTTGCAAATGCTTTTCTTTTCTATGTTTCACAGTTCCACTATGTGGCCTTATTTTGTCAGCTTCTATTTGTCTGATTACTTATGTTCATCCTTTTCTTGGTGTAGTCATATTCTACGTTCCTCTGATGAAGCAAAGGTTCAGCAAAGGAATAGGACTTCCTACTTCTTTTATTGCACATTTTTCTTAAACAGAAATAGAGGAAAAATTAATCCCCTTTCAGAAATTAGACACTATTCATCATAAAGAGCGAGAAAAACTGTTCACAAACAAGTAACGCAGTTGGTTTACATACTGAATACGCCACAAGCAACCACAACACTGGTAACTGAATAGGTACACTGGATACGAAAAAATTCCGTAAATTCACAATATTGCACAGCATTATGGGTAGCCATTACATAGCTGCAGACACCAGTGCATAAAATAACATGCAAAGTAGGCAAAACATATTGCTAGTGCCAACTTTGTCGCCCAGAGACAGTATAAGGCGCCGGCAAATAAGGAAAAAACTCAAGTTCTACGCGTATTAAACAAAGTCAGGAAGCGTTAAATGCTAGAGTTAGGATAAAATGTTTCTTTTCAGGAATAGATTTCGGGAAGGTGGCGGGCCCTATGTTCCTCCTCCTCCAGCCATGACTTCGTCAATAGCTAGGCTTTACCATTACTGGAAGGTATCACAACATCCATCAATTTTCAACAAATTAATTCTGGCAGATCTTACTTTAACTTCTCATAGTGCTGGCACGGAGAGAGCTGTGTCAATCCATACCTCACTTAAATCCAACAAACAGTCAAGCCTTTTTAGAGAAGCTATAAATTCTAGGATGTACACATCGCAATTAACAGTGTTGGAACTGCATATTATGACCAAGGACCTGCTGTTGCCCGTTTTTTAGAGATTAAAGAAAGAGGAAGAAAGCTTACAGATGCAGAAACTTATGAAATGCATGAATTTGTTAAAAAGCATTTTGCCAAGTACAACGTAATTATTTCTTTAAAGAAACAATTAAAAATGAATTTTTTTATAAATTCTTATTTAAAATTAATTATCCATATATATATACGAGTAAAAGTTGCTTGCATACTGCAAGAATATTGATGATACTAATTTCAAGTCGATATCACATTGGGAAAGTCCTCAAACGTAATTCTACAATCCACCTTTGAAATATATGGTAGAATACAAATGGTGCCCCAGCGTCGAACCAATGATCATAAGGTAAAAGATAAATTGTAAATATGAAAGGCTCATTTCTTCTGTTTACATGACTGGCCATATAATTTTCAATTTCTCGGTAAATGAATCATAAAGAACATTGAAATTCCCACCATGCATTTCAAATGGTAGAGCCGCTTGGTCTCGAGTACAAGACATTTCGGGAGTTATGAATACATATAACGACCTGGTAGATATAAAACTTATTTAATCCAAAGTTTTATGTTGATATCGTACTGGGATGATCTTAAAATACAATTCCATTATCCCCATTCGCAATGCATAAAGGAATGTAAATGGCGCTCTGGAATCGAAACAAGAATAATCATGGAAACGTTAAACAGCGAATATGAAATGTATTCATGATCTCTATTCACATGCGGGGTTTTAAGTTTCCATGTCATCGGGAAGACATTTTAAAAAATCTGAAAAATCGCCACAATACATTTTAAATTGGAGAATATTTGCCCTGACCTAGCGTCGAACATAGGATAATCTTCGAGGGTGTCTTTATAGTTTTCGTTGAACATACACGGCTTCCAGCGATTCCTCGAATTTCTACTCTCTAATTTGCCGGAAAGTGCCTAAAACAAATTTCCGAAAATCCTATTCCCGAATCCGAAAAGCCATTCTCGTCGGCTGTCGCTGCAACGTAGTGCAGCGATCGGCCCATGTTTAAAGGCCGTATGCCCCTCTTTCCCCTCACCGCTCTTCACCTATAACGCGACGTCTGAAGGGGTTCACTTTGGGGAGTGAACCTCGCGCGAAGTCAAGCTAGTTGGAACCAAAAGCGGAAGGAATCGCGACTCAACGAAGGAAAAGTTAGGTCCAGTAATTGGTGTTATGGTTATTTGGGTTATGGTAAGAACATTAGTATAAATGAAAATAGTACAGTAGTTTTCTTAGAGGGTTCAGTGAACCCAATGGACCCGCCGCCACTGATATCATTCAAAATTTGCTTAATTTTTACTGAAAAATTTCAATTTCTTAAAGCGAAAGTTTATAATATTGATTGAAATTTGCTTAATTTTTATCCATAAATCGCTATTTATTAACCCAATTGCAGATCATTTTCCATAATATTGATTGTTTTTTAAGAAAGAATTGTGATTCTCTTTAAGAAATGTAATTATATCTATAAAAATTTGCTTCACTTTTACCTAAAAATCTCAATTTCTTAATGCAAAAATGGATAACTTTTCTTAGATAATTTATTTCGTTACTAAGAAAAAATTCAGTGATTTTACTCTAAAAATTTATTGTATCAATCGAAATTCCTTACATTTTTTGGAAAAATTTCAATTTCTTAATGAGAAAGTTTATTTAATTCATGGAAACTTGCTACATTTTTACTCAAACATCTCAATTTCTTAAAGGAAAAATGTAAAATATTTGTAAAAATTTGCTTGGTTTTTATTTTTCTAATTTCAGTTTATGATGTTTATTTATTTCTAATTTCAGCATTCAAAAACGGATAATTATTGTTGATAATTATTTTTTTTTCAGAAAAAATCCTGTAATTCTCACCCAAATATTTATTATCAAGCAAAATTCTCTTCATTGTAAGCAATATCATTCAAAATATGCTTTATTTGTACTGAAAAATCTCAATTTCTTTTGAAAGGTTGCAATATCAATCAAAATTAGCTTCCTTTTTACCCAAAAATCTAAATATCTTAACTCAGAAAGGCATAATTTTTGTTAAAATTTATTTCTATTACTGAAAAAAATCCTTTGATTCTCTCCCAGCAATACAGTAGAAGTCCGTTGTAACGAGAGCTGACAAAAATCGGAAAGGTACTTATATAATGTGTACTCGTTATAGCCGATTTCTAACACTAAGTCTTACTAAGTTTGTCCTCTCGAATCCAAGAGCAGCGAGTGCGGCAGAATAGAACTGTAGGGTTTCTAATCATTACGCTAATGCATAAAGAAAGTACGATCCGGTCAAAAATACTGTATTTACTTGAAAATAACACACACCCTTTTGGGTATATTTTCTGCCTAAAAAATTGGGGTGTGCGTTAGAATCGATGGCAAACTAGATTTGAGTACAATACTAATCGTTGTCCTGTCCTGTAGCGTGGGGTCGGCCGCATCCTAGGCTCACCCTGTATCCATATAACTTGGTAAACATTTCCGGTCCGGGGGGAATTTGTACGCGGAGAATTCATACAAGGAGAATTCGTACGCAGGAATTGATCTCCCGACAGATTGGTATGGGGGGAATTGATCCCCCGCGCTGATGTTGTACTACTGTTATTCAGTCTTACGTTAATCTTCATGCCCTGATTATTGGTTAACGATATAAATATATTAACCGGGGGGGGATTGGGTTGGGTTGGTAGTACAAATCAGCGCAGGGGATCAATTTCCCGTGTACGAATTCCCCCCAGACCAATTCACTGGGCACCCTCGGCAAACGTTCCACCAATCCGCTATTGATGTTTGGACTCCATACATGTGTTTATACTGTATCGATATTTGCGCTATTTACAAAACTGTAGGCCGATAGTTTTTCATTGAAAGGGAATTGGCTTCCCCAAAAAACTAAATGAACGATTTTGAATTGGCAGTTACGTAGGACTTTTGGCATAGACGACTACCGAAATTTTGTATACAGTGTATACAAAATTTCGGTGTCGGTGTCGTATGTATGCATATATTAGCATATGCCTGTATAGTACAGACGTCTAAGGTGCAGCAACTGGCGTGACCACATATATCAGGGTGAATTTCATGCAGAAGGTTTCTCCTGTTTTCTTTGTTTGATTTTTCAATGTCCGATGCTCAAATTTCGGGGGGCCCATTACTTACGATGGCGCGTTATTTTCGAGTTAACACATAATTTTATTGATTAATACATCATAACGAAACTGCTTCTGCCAGTCTAAAATGTGGAAAATTATTACTCAATAATTGTCGAAAAATAATGGTGTGTCTTTAGATAATCTTAATTCATATCAAATTACTTTCTTGAGATATTTTTCATTCACACCCTTCATAAGCAACGATAGAGTCGCGAGGGAGGAGAAGAGTTTACCCTGGGAATCTGAATCAGCACTGCTTTTATCTCCTATATTCCCACCAATCTTGGATCAGACGATTTGGTGCCAAGCTTCGTATGAAAACAAATCCTACGTGTGGAGGCAAATATGATGGGAACTCAATTGAAAATTGTGGCACTGACTTGAAAGATTGTTGCTGAAAAGAAGCATGAGAGGAGGAGATGAGATGTACAGAGGGATAAAGGGGAGAATGAAACTCGTGAGAAGTTTCTAATCAAACCTCCCTGAAGCATCTTTGCCTAGGAAGGGTGAGGTTACTCATGGAAAATAAAGGCATAAATTAGGTGATGATAATTTTTGCATTAAAATTTTTGTTGTTTGAAGAGATACCACACCTCAGATTACAGTTGGCTCGTCGAACTTCGTCTCTCACGTCAATTGACGATTCTGAGATATGCCTCCTGCAAGACAAACATAGCAACGTAGCACTCATTATAACGATACTTCAGAAATTACCACTCGTTATAATGGACGTAACTTCCTATCCTATCTGCAGAGAGACGGACAACAGCCAATAAATCACTCGTTATAACGTAACTCTCGTTATATGCCGTACTCGTTATAACGGACTTCTACTGTATAATATATCAAGCGTATTCTCTTCATTTGTTTTCTGAAGTTGCTTCTGTTTATATCATTAATCCTATTTTTCTATCCTGTTGTTACAAGTTGTCCCAGGTACGTATATTTCAAGCAAACATCCAGAGGTTTTTCTTGAAGTTTGACTGGTTCTTGCACCGCAAAAGAATTACCTTTGTTTATTTTATGTTTATCCTGAGTTTTATCTTCTTTCCTGCTGTGTCTTCTGTGAGTCTTGAAGAGCTTAACCTTTAACCTAAGAGCATTAGCTACAAAGAGAACTGTATCATCTGCAAAACGGATGTACTCCCCATTCACTCTTACTACCCACACTGTTCCCAATCAAGGGTTTCAAAAACTTCTAAAACAGCTGGGAACATGATTGGAGATAGACTCTCACCTTGTCAAACTACCTTCTCAATCTTGAATTCATCGGTCTCTTCATGCAGCATTATAAGAAGCTGTGGCATTCTCTTAGACACTGCGCAAGAGACGGATGTACTCTGAATCTATCCCTTGATTCTTCAGAGGTTTCAGAGTGGAGGAGGTACTTACCGAGTCGAAGTCCTGTTCGTAATCCACAAAGCAAAGGACGAGTGGCATCTCGTACTCATTCGTTCTGTTAATAATTTCCTGTTGTGTGTGGATGTGGTCCATAGTGCTGAAGCCTTTCCGGAATCCTGCTTGTTCTCTAGGCTGGGCTGAAAAGAGGGTTATCTTAAGACATTCAGCTATTATCCTCATGAATGTTTTATAGACAACTGGAAGGAGGCTAATGGGGCAATAATTCTTCAAATCTTCTTTCCTTCCTTTCTTGTGCAGAAGGGCAATCCTTCCGTGCTTCCATTCCTTGGGAAGTATTCCTTGTTTTAGACAATTACTGAATAATTGTGCTAAAACATTAGCAATCTCTTTTCCACCAGCTTTCAGATACTCTGCCAACACCCCATCTGCTCCTCCTGCTTTCCCGCTCTTCATCTGCTTAATTGCTGCCATAGCCTCTTATGGGAGAATTGGGAGGAGATTTTGTGAGCTTTGGCTTTCCTTTTGGTTTTCCTTTTCAGCATTTTCCATCTTCTTGTATAGGTTGCCAATGTATTCTGCTATAGTTCTCAATATTGCTGGTCTGTTATATGTTGTTATGCCATCTCCCTTCTGTAAGGCTAAAATCTGTTTCTTACCTATTGCTAGGCATTATCTGGCCCTCTTTATTCTCTTGTTATTTTCTGTGGTCTCTTGCACAATCTTTTCATTAAAATTCCTCACATCTTCCTTGATTGCTACTCTGATGGCTTTGCAAAGCTCAGCATATTCGATGTTATCTCTTGGAGTGTCTGAATTCTTTAGTTCCTTTGGTTGTTTCATCATTTGCCGGGTTCTATCTCTAAACTTCATATCATTTGGTTTTCTTGGCATGCTTGCTACTTTCTCTGCCGCTTTCTTCACGACTTCCATAACTTTGGTTTCGAATTCTTCCTCCTGAAGTGCTGAGAATCTATTTCTTAGTTCCAGCTGAAACTTATTCTTATTATCTGATAGTTTACCGATATTTATCTCATCGTTCATGCTAGAAACCAACTTCTTTCTTTCTATTCGGGGGTTAATATTAATTCTGCATCTAACAATTCTGTGGTCGCTTCCAGTCTTGAAGTTATTCAAAACTTCACAGTTAGTTGCAGTGTCGAGTCTGTTTACCAATTTGTAGTCTATTTCATTTTTAGTTCCATTGGGACCTCTCCACGTCCATTTTCTTGTAGGATTTTTCTTAAAGTATGCATTTGTTACATACATTTACATATTGGTTTTTAATTTGTTAACATGAAAAAGGATTATTTTCATTAATATCTATTCCTTTCTCATGAAAAAAATTCTGTGATTCTGACCCTATTATATTATTTATCAAGAGATGTTCTCTTCATTTTTAGCAAAAAATCTCAATTTTTAATGTGGAAGTTTATAATATTGAACTAAATTTGCTTCCTTTTTACACACAAATTGCTATTTCTTAACCCAATAACAGATAATTTTCATTGATATTGATTGGTTTTTCAAGAAACAATCCTGTGATTCTCTCTCAAAAATTCATTATATCAATTAAAGTCACATAAATTGTGATTCTGTGATTTTCATAATTATATAATAAATATTATTAATACTTTATTATAAATAAATTACATAATAAATTGTATAAAAATTAAACTAAAATAAAAAATATTAAAATAAAATTTTTAGCTAAATATATTACAATTTCTGAATGAGGAAGACTATCATATCAATGGTAAATTGCTTCGTTTTTGCTCATGAATCGGAATTTTTTTCTGCAAAAAGGATTAATATTGTTTATATTTATTTGTTCTTTATATAATCCATGATTTTCTTCCATAGATTTATTATAAGAATTTCCTTCAGTTTTAGCCAAAAATATCAATTTATAAATGCATAAATTCATAATTTTTGTTAATATTTATTCCTTTATATAAAAAAATTGCTGTGATTCTCACCCAAAAAAAAGTATAATAGATGAAATTTTTTTCATTTCTAGCCAAAAATCTCAATTTCTTAACACCATAATGAATGATTTCGTTGTTAATAATTTAGGGTTGCTACTGACCTGGAAATCATGGACGAGCCAGGAAAATTGAGAATGTAGCCAAATCAACTGGGAAATTTAAAATATGTTCGTTTTCAATGAGTGAACAGTGCCATTGTTTGCACTTTCTGTTGGCTCAGTGCATTTAGTTCCTTGCCTAAATGAGTTGCTGGAGCTCCTATTTGGTCTTTAGCTAGTGATTATATGTGCCTAAAATAAACTTTCAGGTCTTTACATATAGGTTCGCCATAAAGCTTCACATACTTCATTAACTATTCGTCCAACAATCTATTCACCCATTCTGTAACCGAATGAAAATTATCTGTAGGATACTCCGGTAGAAATGAACCTGAAAGAAATGCACAGTAATATTAAAACTTTGTAATATTATTTCATCAGCATCAGTTGTCAAATTCGATTGGATGAGACTTTGAGACTGCCATCGAGATACAATCTCAAAGTGCGAGAGAAGGAATTTGTCTCTATCTGGGAAAAAGACAGCAACAAAAAGATCACAGAAATATGAGATGCAGAAGGATTTCTTAATTAATTTTATGGTCAATTGTGCCACTGATACAAATGTGGAAGTGCTACCAAAAAGTATGGCCCAGGAAGAAGTGGAATCCAGTGAGGTATGGGAAAAGGTGAAAAACATTGCTTCATCACCATTACTCTCACCTTCTCCTGCCCAACACCAGGCCAATTCAGGCCAGCTAAAAGTGATAAGAATGACTTGATAATTTATTTTAAAAAATCGAGCGAGGAAAGGGAAAAGAGGAGGCAAGGGAGGAGCCAGCTTTTGCCTCAAGAAGACAAGTTTGATAGTTTTTTTGAGACTGTGTGTCTCACAACTAAAAAATTGTCACCGATGTACCGACTAAAGGTGAATAGGAGGATTTTTCACGTTGTCACTGAGAAATGGTACTCAGCTATATGTTTACTAATGTTTTCTCCAATATGGTTAGGGTCATCTAAACAAAAAGGGTTGAAGACATGGACACATCCTTCCAGTGTTGAATGGTGTAAAAAGATATTTTTTTATATATTTATATTTTTATCCTACTGTACATCAACATGGCTTGCATGAAAACGGATTTTCGGGCATGATATCCAATCCCCTTGAGAAATGGTAAACAAGGGATAGAAATGGAAGTTTAAAGCTACTATTTTAAGTTGTAATGTATTTTTCTTCTTTGCATGAATTTTTTGTTTTGTAAAAATAATAGTCTACTATACAATTTTTTGTAGAAAAAAGGGAAATGTATCCTTCTCCTGATGAAGACCTATCCTTTGCCATGGAATATGAAGTTATCTACCCTTATCAACAGTGGACTCATGTTAGATCATCCAATTTCAGAAACCATAAAACTACAACTAAATTATACTAATGCCCTTTCAATATTAAAAAAGTATCAATTGGAAAAGCTAGACATTATCCGTAACGTGAGTAATTAATGGACTGATAAGAATGGGTATTATATTTTGTAAGCTTGGTTTTTAAAATCCTCTTACAGTTTCACAGGATTATAAAATACATAGTGCAATGTTATAAAGAGGAAATGGTGGAAGATTCTTTAACAATCGCAATAACTGAGTCAAATAAGGAAGAAGTCTACACAGTGGCTGTGAAACACTGTTTTATGAAAAGGTTAGTTTTTTATTTTGATTGATTATTAACACTTTAATGGGTGCAAGTATTATGTATTTTGATGTATTTATTATTTTATTCATCCAGTTTTTAGCACTGTGGCTTTTGTGATGAAAATAATAGAAATGTTTGCCTAGATATATTGATTGATTGAAAGTTTTGCATTACTTTTTATGTAACCATAATTTACTCTCAGATTCCTTCATATATTGAGTGATGATAAGAACTGATTTTGCAATAAACTATGATTCTCGAAAGAAAAAGGAAAGAAATTTAAGATATAATAACTTATATTGATTATTATAAATTTTGGCTGTATTTCCATATTGTTTTTGAAGAAAATTTTGTTTTTTATGCAATAAATTCAATTTCCCAGTTCAGTCTTTAACACTAACAAGTATTTTACAATGCTGATTATTATGAAGGACAGAAGTTGGTTAGAGGGTACTAAATCCTAAAAATGAGAAGGATGTGGAAGCATTTCCCCTCTGAATCTTAGAAATGTAATCAAAAGAATTTCAGATGCATAAACATATCTGATCTTGAACTGTCAATTATGCCAATACCTTATTTTCTTGTGTATATAGTGTAAATTATAATTATAAATATGGGAAGTCTTACATAGCAAACTTGAAGAAATCTGGGTTATTGAAAGCATTTTAGACTTACAAATTTTCATTTCTGTACTGTGCTATCTCTTCAATACAATCTAAATTTATTTTTTTGCTTATTTTTATATTATTTTCTCCTACAGAGAATATGAAAGGGCATTCAAGATTATGGAGCCCTTGCCCAGGAAAACTGTTCTACGTATATTATCTGCGATTGTCCATCAACTTCATGCTCTCTTGTTGCTACAAGTAATTATTAATATTATATTTTATATTGGTAATGTTAACTTTTGGTTATTTAATTTATGCATTTGATGTTACAGGAGATAGATGAAGTAGAATATTTAGATGTTCTGAAAATAAGTGAACTGTACGTGGAAGAAATGTATGAAAAGGATGAAGTTAAATGTTTCTATAGAGAAACTTGCCTCAGAGAATTGACTGGAATCAATCACGTTAAGGTAAGCCTAAATTGTATAAAAGGATATTATAGCTACCTGGAGGATCCTAGAAAGTAATTCAATTATATCCATAAATAAAATTTAAGATATCGAAACAAATGTTTCAAATTGTTCAAAGTAGTCCTCTTTGGCATCTACACATTTTGTCCAGCATCATATGCATTCTGGAAGGTGTCAACAGGAACCTCCTTTAGTCTTTGTCATGGTGGTTTGGATCACTTAGATGGTCCCAAAAATGACTCTTTTTTCAGGCGTCTTGTTTCTCAGAAACAGTAAAAAGTCTGTTGGACCCAGATCAGAAGTGTAGGAGGGCTGGGGCAGAGTTATTGAGTTGTGTTTGGCCAAGAACTTCCAGATTCACAGAATGGTGTGGGATTGCAGCTTGGCACACAATATCTGCATTTTCATATTGTCAATAATGAGTTTATGAACAAAGGCTTATGGGATATTGAGTATCTGTTATAATTAACAATCTCATTCGACATTTGGTATTTAAAAGATCATGAACTTTAGGCACATCTTCTAACTCTTCCCAGCCCGCTTTAATTGACTTCAACCGCCTTTAATCTTGCTAGTATGATAAAACAAAATCCTCGTAGGCTTGCTGAATGATTTGGTAGGTGTTGGTAAGACTTTTCTTCAGTGAGGAGCATAAATCAATTGTGTGCTGTGACTCCATTGTGCCTCTTAGCTCAAGAGGTATCAGGAAAACATCAGAAATAAAATAATTGCGTTACTTTCTGCAAAACACCTTATAAACTAGCAAAAAAGTCATAGTTATCTGATAATTATAGCTCAGGTTTAATTCTAATGTAAGTAGGTTCGGTGTAATATCTTTCTCTGTAGATAGCAAGTATGCCATCCTAGATATAATCTTGACTAATTTTTGATGCATCATTCTTATAATTATCCTGTTCGTTTTGTATGTGTGATATTATGTAAGAGTATGACTTTACATGCAGTCAATCTAATGTGAAACTATTTTTCTATTATATGATTTATTTTCAGAAATACTATAATTTAAAGATGCAACTGGAAGATGCCTACATTGAATCTCCTGTATTAGAAAATGTTTTGAAACAGTTAGTAGGTAAGTTATATTTCCTCTTACTGTAACGTAATGACAAAACATTATGATTTAATGTTTCACTTGTTAATGTTTATCTAGTAAAGATTTTAAATAGGAGCTGAATGAATATGAACTGGATATCAAGATAGAAACTCTTTTCGAAGTTGCGGATTTTTCTTGGAGTGTTAAATGCTATTCTTGTTTTGTTTATCATAAAAAGAAGCTCTTATTGTAATCTCTTCCATTAAGAATCTATAAATGAGAAACCTGTGAATAATGAACATTTTTAGAATCAATCAATCTGTGGTTTTGATTATATGCAACAAGAGGATTCAGTAATCAAATTTGAACAGAATAGAAGAATGGTTTCCATTTATTTGTGCATATTTAATTACTAGCATGCATGCTCTTTTGATTTACATTTTGTTTTTCAGTCATTTGAATGTTTTGATATGACCTTATATCCTTCAGAGTGGAAGATTTTCTTCCTGTTTCGGTTTAACTCTTAAGCAGTCTTAAGTCAGTCTCAGTCATATCACTAGTCCTCAAATAGTTATATCATTTGTCCTTCAACCTCCTAATCAGTTTTATCATGGTAATCTGTAAATTCTTTAGTTGTTTGTGTTTTTCCTTCACATCATGCTATTGCTTTAATGTCGATTAGGAGTCTATTATTTCCTAGAAGTCATAAATTGATATGATCTATGAAAATTATAAGAAAGACATAAAAAGAAAAATACCTAATTCTGTTACAAGATGAAAAGAAAAGGAATATTATTTTTTAATTTCTCCATATACGTAGTATAGAGAAAGTATTGTTTTCATGAAAAATATCGATCTCAAGATTTCAATGGAAATAAATGTTTTGAGGTCTCTAGAACACGTTTTGACCATTTTCGGAACGATGTATGTCTGTATGTGTGTGACTGTGGGCGCTCTAACGTAAAAACTATTTGTCGTATCAATACCAAACTTCATATATAGCACTGTGGTGGGTGCTGTCAGAGTTGTTTAGTTTTTGGAGTAAATCAGTTAACCAGAAGTCGAGCTTTATTCTTCGAAACAAATTTCCGTTTTTACAATAAATCTCCATAAATATGATATTAAGGTATATACTGTTATTTATAAAAGTTTTAGAAAATGTAATTTACTATAACTTTTTTAAGAAACATATTTTTGTATCATCAATTGTTTAGGAGTTATTCGTGAAATACTGATAAACCGGAAGTTGCTGATTATGAACTTTGTGGGCGCTCTAACATGAAAACTATTTGTCATATCAACACCAAATTTCATATAAATAGCACTTTGGTTGGTGTTGTTAGAGTTCATTAGTTTTTGGTGGAAATCGGTTAACCTGAAGTCGAGCTTTATTTTTGGAAGCTCGTTTCCGTATTTGCAAAATTCCTGCATTAACCCTTGAGTACTTGCATCCCAAATTGTCACGTCAGTATTCGCATTGCGTGGAATCAACCCGACATCTTCTAAAGGGGAAAATTGTCTCAAAATGTAGTGATTAAATTTTTAGTTCATTAGTGATGATGTCATATTAATGGTTAACCTGGTTTTCAAAATGAAAACCAAACTAAATAGCAAAAATATTCTGTAAAAATTTGATATCCCTGACGTCGAGTATATGGCTGATGAATTTGGAATATTGCATATAAAAGTGATTCTAAAACTCAGCTACTATGAGAAAGAAGAAGTAAAAAAGCACTAATAAAAAGATATAGAATTTTAAAATTCACATGGGTCGATTCGACCCAAACACAAGTACTAATCTGATATTTAGGTATATACAGTTATCTACAAAAGTTACAAAAATTTTATTTTTCTATAATTTTTATTTGAAAAAATATAGATATCAACCACCACCAGCACAGGAGTCATCATAATTACTGTTATCCGTTTTGTAATAATGTTATATTCAACATGCTTACTATATTTCTTCAAATTTTTATTTGGGAGTTGATTTGGAATTTAAAACACGCATATTAATTACAAAATAATTATTCAGTTATAATGGTTTCTTGCCGTTATTGATTACTCTTCACAATAACAACAAAGCTTGTTACTATGGATTTGTTTGCATGGTAAACAATGCAATGCAATGTGTCTATTGCTCAGTCTCTTGCTATAGATTATAATTAATATCAATCAGCTGTCTGATTCGATTTTCTTCTTTGTTATTTTACTCCATTTGTCTGCTTTAGAAGCTTTCTTATATGTATATTAATAATTCTCGTCATTCACGTTTACTTTTTAAGTTTCTACTGTTTAAATATGTAGCCTTTATTTTTGTTAATAGGTTATGTCGCTTGGGTGTTGTTTTGCTCTTGGCTTGTATTTTGATTTCTTTTCCATTGCCTATTATAATCAGTTTTGTGATTCATCCTATAGTGGTGCTTGTAGTAGACTCAAAAGGTCAATTTCACTGTTTTTCATCGAAGATGTCCCGAAAAACAAAATTTATAATGTTTGTGACGTAAAAGTTAATATGATATAAATTAATCACTTATATATCTTCCAAGTTTAGATTGAATAGAGAGTTCGAAAATACTGTCATAAATAAATATTTACATCTTATATATGGAGAAAGACCATCTGCTGGCCACATCAGATTTCCGAAATGACAAAGAAAATGATAGTACATTAGGGTTGTCCTTATTTAAATGGAAAAAATTTTTTTGAGAAATTCTTTCTAGACACCCCCTAAAGTTGTTCTATATGGTTAGAAAATAAATTGTGTAAAATATTATTTAAATCGGATGACGGGAAGATGTGCCACATCACACTTAAAGTTTATATTTTTCAACATTTTTGACCTTTTTTGGTCATCACAGGTGATTAGGGAGTCTTCCCATATTTTAACTGTTTGGGATTTTCCTAAAATATTAATTAGATTAGTAAATTTCCTAAAATATTAATTAGCGCAGTAGTTTTTGAGATTCAGCCCAAATAGTGAGAGAGTGACATACAAGTGGCGCTGTGCACTCGGCGCCACCGCTCGAATCTATGAATTTTGCCGCTTTTTATCCTGTCTTGTATTTATAGCTCTAAAATTTTAGCATAGTTTTTCTGCATAGCATAGGTTAAAGGCATAATTACACGTTACGTACTTTATAATTTTTAATTTAACTGTTCAGTTATACTGAAAAAAGATATAATTAAACTGTCAAAGCTTTTTATATTATTTTTAAAGGTAGGTAAATATTTCAGTTTTAAGGTTAGATCTCTCATCATTCTATTGAGAGGAGAACAATAAGAGTAATTGCTATTAGCTTAAAATACAGAGAATATAAGACTCTCTGATTAATTTAGTTGGAACATCCCAAGGAAAAACGGACTTGAAAAAAGTCTGACAGGGCCAGGAATCGAACCCGGGATCCAGGAGGCTGCCTTAACCATCTAGGCTACAAGGCCAGAACATTTTAAAAAGCCGTTTTCAACAAGCTAAAACAATCACCAAACTAAAAAATGTTCTGGCCGGGTAGCCTAGATGGTTAAGGCAGCCTCCTGGATAGAGGAAGATCCCAGGTTCGATTCTGTATTTTTTACAATTTGTGAAATGACCACATTTGGTTAGTTATTGTTGAAAAATCTATTCTCAGTTGTTACTGTGATGGTGAAGTTCCTCCAGAGTTTTCTTCAGAAGAATAATGGAATCATTTCTTAAAACAATTTAGCTGACTATAAAGGAAACTTTGATAAAAGTGAACTATTTTTATGATTCTTTTCCATTTTTACTTGTGAGTTATTTCTTTTTCCAGCACTAACACCTCATTTAATTTCATAGAAAATCCAGATGGACTGGCTTCCAAGATTGAACCCTTCCTCCAAGTTCAGCAGCTCTCAGATGTTTTCAGATGGTCTATTGACGAGACGATACTTCAGTTACTGAAGAGGAATGACAATGGTGATGCTCTATTCAAACTGATGAGGTAAAATTTATATCTTATCTTTATCTTTGGTTCAACTATCTAATCTATATCTATGATTTCTTCTTGTTAGAAACAAGCACATAAAATTAATATGATCCATCTTGACTTTGTGGAATGGTGCTATAATCATCTTAAACGAAAAACACTTCAAACACTTTTTTCATTTTGGATAATTAATCTCATGTTCAATTCAGATCTCTTGGCTTTCCTCAATGGTTTTTAGCAAATTTCCTTCTTTTACTACAATCCTCATCACCAAACATCACTTTTCTTCATATCCACAATTTTTTTTTTTCTATTTGTTTTCTTAACCTTTCATTTCAGTCCATATAGTCCTACATAATATAGTAGAAGTTCATTATAATGAGTACGGCATATATAACAAGAGATGAGTTATAGGGAGTGATTTTTTTTTGCCATTGTCCATCTCACTGCAAAAAGGATAGGGAGTTAATTATAATGAATGGTGATATCTGAAGTATCGTTATAACGAGTGCCGGGTTTCTACGTTTGTCTTGCAGGAGGCATATATCGGAATCGTCAATTGACGTGAGAGTCAAAGTCCAGCAAGCTATTGGTAACTTTCCAAACAGAAAACCTCACCAATTTCTTCTTAAAATTTAACTCCATTTTCTTACACAGTACCTTTTGTTTGAAAATTCTTCTTCATGATAGTAATTCGTGATATTAAATCTTGTTTGCTGCCAGTCATCTTCCAATTTGATTCTACCTATTTTTACCTTATACTTCTTTAAAAAAATCTATGTGCATGTTGATGTATACATATTTCATTTTTTTACATACATATATCATTACCCTAGTTTTTCTTTAGGCTGCAGTTAATCTTGTGACATACTTCTAGGGATTAGATCGTACTCTAGTAGATAGGCCTATTTTCCCATATATTTGATAAAAATCTTGTTAAAGATGAGCTTTATATAACCAAATAAAAATTATCCAAGTTTTAAAAAATTTTTTTTAGCAAATTGATTGCATCAACTGTGGAAGATTTTGATAGTCTTCTTGATATTTTGTGGTGGGCTCTGTCCTCTTTGCTGGGAAAGTCAGTCAGTGATGATCATGTTCAACTTCTTAGAAGTATCTCCTGTAGAGGTCTGCGAATATGTAGTTCAGGTAAATATTTTAAACAATTGTTAAATGAATGTATCTTCAAGAGTTTTGATTAAATTTCACAAAGATAATTTTGTCTCTTGTAAGTAGAAGATTTATCAACTCATGTGGAAATAAGCAGATTTCTGAAGATATGGCTTGGTTCATGGGATTTGAGGACCCAGAATTTACTTACCAACAGAGCTAGGAATTATCCTCCTTTCTCATATGCCATTTTACATGCAAGACACCCTCAATGGGTTCGACTCAATGCACCTCTAGAATTGATTCCAAGGATTGTCACAATGGACACCATGAGGCAGTTCTGGTATGATATGCTGTTGAAGGGTGATTGTTCCAGATTATTTAGTCTTGAAGGTAGGTTTATAAAATATTATCCTAAGTATATTACTGTCACTATATTTTCTTGTGTAACACACAATTTTCCCTTTTTATCAGAGGGGGAAACACAGGCAATGCGTCTTGCACAAGTGTATAGCTTAGATGAGTATTTCTGTTTAATAATAATAAGACGTCGTTTAGAGCAAGATTGAGACAAAGTCTCTTCTTACATCTAACTCATCATCATATTAGAAAGGAAAGAAAGAGATAGATTGGAAAAGTACACTGAAGAAGACTACTTTGTGGATTTAAAAAACCCAAGCTAAGAGCTTAGGAAAAAATGTCCTCTGCAGGAAAACACCCTCAAGAAGGGGGGTTTGAAAAAGCTGCAAAACCTACATATAGGAAAATAAATTTAGTAATTAAACCAGATTAAATGAAATGTAAAAGACAAGAAGATAAACTAATAATATCATACCAAAAAGAACAAATGGTTAGAGATTACTAGTAGGTAAGTGAAAATATAAACTAATATATAAACAATTAAAAAACTCTAGACCATTAAAAAGACAGAAAGAAGAAAATAATAAACTATAGAAGTGAAACAATTTAAAATACATTACTTGAGACAGCGAATAAGCTAGGGAAGGAAAATATTTCTGAAGGTGAAAGGGGTGGTAGTTGAGGGCTGTGACTGTAAATGATTTGTGAAAAATTTCAGTTCTATGCTGGGGAATCAAGAGTTTCTTGCCAACCTCTCGCATTATAAAATGCAATAAGGAGTGAATATATTTAGGTCATCTTGTTAGAAATCTGTGTACTTGACAATATATGTGTTACACCCCAAACGTGTAATTGCCTATTTCATGAAATGGGAAGGCGAGTTGCCCAATTCATGGAATGGACAAAAGTTGCCCATTTCATGAATTGGGCAATTACACGTTTGGGGTGAAAGGAACCCTACCTATCATCACAAAAGCCTTCAAAACGTGCCAGCCATAAAGAGGAAGACGAAAAGCGCGCTCAAAACAGAGAATCTGAAAGACTCGCCCTTCTCGAGTTATGCTGGTTGCATCTTAGGTGGTAACTTTTTTATGCCGTTTGCTGTACTAGCTTCTCAAGTGCTGTTGATAAAACAGGAAGGAAATTGATTGGTTTATACTCACTATTCTTCCAGTCATTAGATTGCCCATTTTTTGGGATTGGAGGAATGGTGAAAGAAATTTACCTTGATTTAGAGAACTATTGTATATGTTGGTTATAGACATGCATCAACTTGATGATTATGAGGATAGGAATTCTATCTGCTCCTAAAGCTTTAGATTTTATGCTTTTCAATGCTCTCAGTACTTCAAATTGAGAAACTGATATAAACAATAAATTTTACATTGTGTGGTGGATCACACTGGTATTACAATCCAGGCTGGTTAGCAAATTTTGTTAACTTTGGTGTTTATTAGCATAGGGCGAAGGGAGGATTTAATGATATCACTCATTGATAAGACTTTCTGAAGAAAGGCTCAAAGATTCTTTAATTTTCCCTTTAGTTCTTTAATTTACAATTATATTGTAGCCAAAGAAACATGACTACAAAAAACTTCCCTCATATTTCTTCACAAGACCATGTCATTTCATTCATTTTACAAAAAAGTTTCTGATTTTGTCAGTTTTATAAAAAAATCAGTATTTACTGTAAAATAACTTTTTTCTTGATAAACAGCTAGAAAGATAATTTAGAAGTAAATCTTCAAAGTATTCTGGTTTAGAGAAACAACTTTCAGGGTACATTTGAGAGAGATGGCAGGATTGGTTTCATTGTCAATGGAAATGTGCCATTTTTATTACTCTGTCTCTTTGTTAATCTACAATTTATATTTAATTGCATTTTCCAAATTTCTGTTATTTTTTAACAGCCAATCAAAAATGCAATGCAATCAAAAAAGATGCTAAAGAAATGCACGATGAGAGTAATCTTTGGTTAAAATTCCAAGTTGATAGTATGATAACGTGGAACAGTGCTATGCAGCAGGAGTCTTCAGAGAATGGAAGGGTAAGAAAATTATTTCCTTTCATATAATGTCTGTGGTTCCTTCTAGTCCTGGAAGAATCTTGAATTGTTAATTCAAGTTCTGATAATGGTAAATAAAAAAATCTTGATTTTTTTAAATTTTTTAATTACTCAATTTACCTTTCTTTTGGTTATTAGATAAATTGCTTTATGCCTAACTGTATTTATTGATATGCTAAATAAAATTCATAATTTAAAAAATCATATTCTTAGTATATATGTATTCTTTATTTATTTAGCTTTATTCATTTTCATGTATTTATTTTGCTTTTGTCAGAATAAATACTGATTACAATTCTACTGTAGCTTATATGTATTCTTAAATATTAAAACATGTTTTCCAGTTGGAGTACATTGTAACATTATTGAGAAGGGTGGAAACCTCTAAAGAATTTGATCCAGTGTTGATGATTGGCCTACTCTTTTGCTTTGAAAAACCTCTTGCTTGGACAAAGGATTCTATTTCAAGGTAACGTCAAATTCCAACTGTTTTGACTATTTTACATTTTTTTCTTAAGTGTGTAAAATAATGAGAAATAATTCTTATGTTACAGTTGCAATTCGAACTATCGCTGTATGTTGTTCAATTCAACAATTGCCATGGCACTTGGTCAAATGTTAAACATTACAGAAAGCATGAAACAATATGAAGATATTTATTTCAGCTGTCTTGTGTATAAGAGGCTGGCAGTTCTTGGGCTAAACATCAGAGGTAATTAAATTTAATAAATATTTTCATATTTCTAGATAATCATTTTAATATTTTACGCAAAATTTGTGTGTGTATACAGTGGTACCTCTTACTACGAGTTTAATCCGTTCCAAAAGCGAGCTCGTATTAAGAAATGCTCGTTTTAAGAAACAATTTTCCCCATTTAACTTAATTGAAATGCAATTAATCCGTTCCAGGCCCCACCCACCCCACCTCAATTTCTAAAATTATTGTTAATTAACACGATGTAGTACAGTAATTAATGATATAACAATTATAAATCATTAAAAATAATAAAGCAAAGAAATAGAAAGGTTTGAATAAGTCATTTACCTTTTAACTATGACGATCTAGACGGGAGAGCGGAGGATTACTATTTTGGGGGATAATATCCTTCCAATAAAAAGTCAGGCAAATTTTTTGCGTTTTCTCTCACACTATCGCACCTAATGCAGGCAATTTTCCTGGTGAACATTGTTCATCCTCTGCAGTTCGTTTGAAAGGACTTGAACTTATTTTATGCAAAGTTTGAAGTCAATATCATGCCAGGAAGTACCGAAAATTTGTTTCCGTGATCTCCATAAGAAATGCATTGAGGAATGTAAATGGCCCTCTGGGATCGAACCAAGGACCATCAGCCAATATACAAAATTTGATTATGAAATATATTTATGATATCTAACCCCATGCTGAATTTCAGGTTTCCATGCCATTGGGAAGGGGTCCACAAAAAATCTTAAAAATCGCCACAATGCATTTTAAACGGCCGATTTTTGCCCAGACCTAGCATTGAACCATGGAAAATATTCGTAGACGTCTTTTTGATTTCCGTTGGATATGCACGGCTTCTAGCTTCTAGTTGAATTTCAACTCTCTTCCTTTGCTGGAAGTGCCTCAAAATATTTGTCGAAAATCCCCATCATGTATCCTTATGGGGAAAATCGGGACTTTGGGGCCTTCTGGAATCGAACCCATGACACTGAGGTTCAAAGTCGGCTTTTTCCTGGAGGTTACACATCATGGCCAATACATCGTAAAAATTTCAAGTCGGTGGCACTTGTGGAACATGGTTAGACTTTTGATCCCTAATGAATGAAAGAGTGTATATCTATATACGAGTAAAATATTGCTTGCATACTGCAATCAGATCAACAACACTAATTTCATGTCGGCATCATATCGGGACGGCCCTCAAAAGAAAAAAAAAGGATTGAAAATAATCTTAGAATTCGCTTCAATTTAATCGTCTGGCATCGAACCCGGGTCTTCTTGGTGAACTTACTATGCAGCACAACAGGAGGTACACTATCTCTAACTATGTGTGAAAATTCAAGGAGAAATATTGACTGCAACTCCCTCAAACGACGTTCTACTTTTCATGAATGAAAATGGCTCTCTGGATTTGAACCAAGGATGATCTTGGAAATCTAAAATATGTTCTTGAAATTTATCTATGATCTCTATCTATATGCCATATTTCGAATTTCTATATAATTGGGAAAGGTTTCAAAATAATTCCTAAAAATCGGATCAACTTCTGATTTCAGAGACACCTGGTGTCGAGCCCAGGACATATTGTAAGCTGTGAATGCATAGTTTGATTTGTAAGGACTTGCTCTTCTATCATGCAAAGTTTGAAGTCGATAGCATGCCGGGATGTACCTAAATTTATTTTCCATTACCACTTGCTGTAAAATTTTCAAGTCAGTGACGCTTATGGTTTAGTCTGTGAATTAGTTTCCTACCTGGCTATCCATCTATCTATATATATGAATGAATCCTGAGAAGGAATTATATATAATAGATATCATCATCAGCCATTTTCAATCCAACATTGTATGCAGGCCTCCCAAATAATTTCCAATTTTCTCTGTCCTGAGCTTGTTGTTGCCATGTTACGCCTAACTACTTGATGATGTCTCTATTCCACCTGTCCATAGGTCTTGTTCTTGGTCTCTTCACATCTCTTGGTATCCAGTTGAGAACTGCAGATGTCCAATGGTTGTCGTTTCTTCTCGCAACATGGCCGGCCCACCTCCATTTTAGTGGTCCTACCTTATCTATGATGACTGTAACTCCAGTAATCATTCTCACCCAAGTGTTGTGATTTCTGTCTCTTCTTGTGATTTCCAGCATACAGCGCTCCATGCTCTTTTGTGTTGTCTGAAATGCTTGAAGACCTTCCTCTTCAAAACCATTGGCATTCTTGACTTCAGAATGTGTGAGTTCCTACCAAATGCACTCCAGCCAAGTTTCATTCTTCTGAATAATTCATTTATCCTGTTTTTCTCTCCTGTTGTTTCAAGTTGTCCCAGGTACGTGTATTCCAAGCAAACATCCAGAGGTTTTTCTTGAAGTTTAATTGGTTCTTGCACTGCAAAGAATTATACATTACCTATGTTTTTGTTAGGTTTATCCTGAGTTTTATCTTCTGTCCTGCTGTGTTTAGCTCTTCAAGTCTTGAAGTTAGATCATCTGCGTTAGCTGCAAAGAGAATTATATCATCTGCAAAACAAAGGTGACAGATATAATCCCCATTCACTCTTACTACCCACACTTTTTCCAATCAAGGGTTTTAATAACTTCTTCTAAAACGGCTGTGAACAAGATGGGAGATAGACAGTCACCTTGTCAAACTCCTTTCTCAATCTTAAATTCATCGGTCTCTTTATGCAGCATTCTCTTAGATACTGGGCAACAGACAGATGCACTCAGAATCTATCCCTTGATTCTTCAGAGGTTTCAGAGTGGAGGAGGTACTTACCTAGTCGAAGGCCTGTTCGTAATCCACAAAGCAAAGGACGAGTGGCATCTCGTACTCATTCGTTCTGTTCATAATTTCCTGTTGTGTGTGGATGTGGTCCATAGTGCTGAAGCCTTTCCGGAATCCTGCTTGCTCTCTAGGCTGGGCTGGAGACAGGGTCATCTTAAGACGTTCAGCTATTATCCTCATGAATGTTTTATAGACAACTGGAAGGAGGCTAATGGGGTGATAGTTCTTCAAATCTTCTTTGCTTCCTCTCTTGTGCAGAAGGGCAATCCTTGCGTGGTTCCATTCCTTAGGAACTATTCCTTGTTTTAGACAATTACTGAATAATTGTGCTAAAACATTAGCAATCTCTGTTCCACCAGCTTTCAGATACTCGGCCAACACCCCATCTGCTCCTGCTTTCCCGCTCTTCATCTGCTTAATTGATGCCATAGCCTCTTATGGGAGAATTGGGAGGAGATTTTGTGAGCTTTGGCTTTCCTCTTGGTTTTCCTTTTCAGCATTTTCCATCTTCTTGTATAGGTTGCCAAAGTATTCTGCTACAGTCCTCAATATTGCTGGTCTGTTATATGTTGTTGTGCCATCTCCCTTCTGTAAGGCTAAAATCTGTTTCTTACCAATTGCTATGTGTCCTCTGGCCCACTTTATCCTCTTGTTATTTTCTATGGCCTCTTGCACAACCTTTTCATTAAAATTCCTCACATCTTCCTTGATTGCTACTCTGATGGCTTTGCAAAGCTCAGCATATTCGATGTTATCTCTAGGAGTGTCTGAATTCTTCAGTTCCTTTGGTTGTTTCATCATTTACCAAGTTCTATCACTAAACTTCTTATCCTTAGGTTTTCTTGGCATGCTTGCTACTTTCTCTGCCACTTTCTTCATGACTTCCATAACTTTGGTTTTGAGTTCTTCCTCCTGAAGTGCTGAGAATCTATTTCTTAATTCCAACTGAAACTCCTTCTTGTTTATCTGATAGTTTACCGATATTTATCTCATCCATCTTGCAAGAAACCAACTTCTTTCGTTCCATTGGGGGTTTAATCATCACCGCCACAGTTCATTGCCACATTGGGCCGGAGATGTGTTAACGGAGGTAGGAGGCGATGTTATAGCCCAGGTTCAACCATGTTTAGAAGGCTTCAATAATATCTTCGGCCAAATAATGAAAGTGGTATTCGCCAACCGGCAGTAGGACAGCCTGGTGAATTATCATCCTTATCCCCCCCCAAATACAAGTACAATTTTCATGATGAGTGTCTTAAATGGAAATTTATCCGGATGTAAGAGCACCACCCCATCGGATGTCTGGGAGGTGGTGGCATTAAAGAGGTCCATCATGAAGGAAAGAATTACTACCCTGCAATTCACAACCTACAACTGCCGCTGCTTGAAGAGTGAAGAACGATTGCTGGAACTACTCAATGAAGCAGAGAAGATAAAATGGGATGTCATTGTTCTCGGCGAAGTCAGAAGAAAATCGGAAGAGCTACTTACACTGAAGGAAGGACATTTATTCTTTTACATGGGTACCAAGGATGGAAGAAATGGAGGCATTGGATTTTTGATCAACAAGAGATGGAAGGATAATGTGTTAAAAATTGAAGTTGTATCAGATAGAATTTGTAAACTCATACTAAAGATCAATGAACGTTACTCAGTACAGGTCATCCAAGTCTACCCACCAACAGTGTCAAGCAGCGAAGAGGAAATTGAAAACTCGGCACTGAACAAGACAAGTAAGCTCACTACTATGAACTCATTATGGGAGATTTTAATCCTCCTGTAGGTCAGTGGGAAGCTGATGACACTGTCGCAAGACAATACGGACTGGGCCAGAGAAATGAGCGGGGTCACTGCTTAGTAGAGTTTGTAGAATGCACCAATATGTATAGAACAAATACTTTACTACTACATTCTTTAAGAAAAATCCTACAAGGAAATTGATGTGGAGAGGTCCCAATGGAACAAAAAATGAAATAGACTACATATTCCTAAACAGACTCTACACTGTAACTAACTGTGAAGTTCTGAATAACTTCAACACTGGAAGTGACCACAGAATTGTTAGATGCAGAATTAAAACACCAATTCTGGTGCAAGTTGTTACAGTGTGGTCTCTGAAAATACATTTTGAGCATTTTATCCAGTATGTTTTAGTTTTTCTGTTTTTATTCCACCTTTTATATGTGCTTCTTCCTGGGCCTCTAAGTTCTCCCGCCTGGCTTTCTTTCTCTGAAAATACATTTTGTGCAAATCACACAGTGTGTTCTACTTTTTCTGTTTTTATTCCACAAGCCAAACGTGCTTCTTCTTGGGCCTCTAGGTTCTCCCGCCTGTCTTTCTTTCTCGGGAATACCTACTAGCTTCTTAATTCTTTTAAGGCTCTTAGGTAAATCCTTGAATTTAGCCCTATTTGTCAAATAATCCGCCCATAGTTCTTTGCTTAATGTTTTCAAATACATCCTTCGATTCATCTTAATTCCTGTGTTAGTTTGGAAAATGAAAATCCATTGATTCCCCCTATGTTTATTAGTGCAAAAAAAAACAGTCAAGGGCCAACGACAGCTTTTCCTTAACACAGAATACGATCCCTTTAGCTAATCTACAGTATCAACACCTTCTTTTGTACTGTAGTAAAATGTAAGTATTTCTGGTTTGGCCGAAATGCCAGAATCTCTATCTATTTTATTGTCATGGTGCATTGTGGACAACAACAGGACTACTTTGTTCTTCTTCGGAATGTAAGAAAGAAGCGTGCATTTCTTATCAAATCCAAATGAGCTGCTGTGTGGTTCACGGTGTTTAGTATTTACAAAGACCATTGGTATTTCTTGCTTGCTTTTTAATAGTGAGCCAACCAATGTTATATTATCTTTTGTTAGGAGTTTAGTTGCAAGTGGAATTGAGCAAAACCAATTGTCCACTGTTATATTGCAACCTGATCGAGATGTAGGTCGTATCAACATTTGCACAACTTTCAGAGGACTGTTGTCTACCTAAAATTCTCCTTAAGGTTGTTTTCCTGCATAAATTTCCTTATTTAGTGCGTAAAATATTCGCAAATCTGTTTAGGAATACATTTTAATTCCATATCTCATTAGTATACTTTTAAAATACTGCCTAAATGCACACCTTCCACGAAATGATTCTAGCATTTTGTCAGTCGTGGTGTATTTCTCAATAACGTATTGCTCCTTGCAGCTATTGACAAAATCATTGTCTTCTTCTTTCCTGTCTATCATTTACATTAACAAAGTGCAAGGCACGCAGCAAAAACTTAAATTTTCTCGAAGACATAGTTGCTCAAAATTGCTCTACTCCTGTTCCATCTACTTCCCATAGATGCTCAAGATTTTGATTTGATGCCCTCAACAAACCTGCTAAGTATAGGATACCAATTAAGGCTTTGATTTCAGCAATATCATTTGCATCCCTTAGATCTGAGTTTCCCAAACTATGTTCCGCAGAACACCGGTGTTCCGCAAAAATTTAGAGTCTTAATGGAGAATGGGAGAATAAAAGTCATAAAATGCTTTATTTATTCATATTGATGTTTATATTGTAATATTATAGTTTTAAATTTTAAAATAATTACTAATAATTTGTAGTAATTCAATGATTTTTAAAATTTTACAAGTAGAATTACCTAACCTAAAAATAAGCTAAGTGTTCCGTTAAACTTCCCAGGTTTGCGAAGTGTTCCATTGCAGATTAAGTTTGGGAAACCCTGCCTTAGACAATTATAATTTGGCCGAAGTTTAGAAATGCACATGATACAATTTCTTCAATTAGCACGCCAGGGGAAAATAATGACAGAGAATCAATTGGGCATTTGGAATTATGTGCACAGCCTTTTACTCCTGGAGCACATCTCACTATATTTTTCCTCTGGTGTGTACTCTTCGAGTAAGGGGAAGTACACTCCATTTACTTATTCCATCTTTCCCTGTATAATACGCACTGTCACTTTGTTTTTCAATGTTATTATCACTATTCTGCAGATTCTTCGCTACATGTATTTCAGTTGATTAAGTAATCCTCCTCCGTGTTACCAGTTTCAATTGCTTCTTCCTCACTTTCCAGCAGGAGCCAGTCGACCTCCTTTTCATCTAAGAAGTGCCTGGCGCACGATTAGGTCTATATAATTTAAAGAAAATCGTTGATAGTTATAACATGAACAGGTAAACAGCGTCAAGAATATAGTGTGAATAATACCAACAATTGGTGATTTGGAAAACTTACATTTGGTGAACCTCACGTCTAAGCAGATATGCTAAATTTTGACGAAATATGTATTTAACTCATTCTCTTCATTGGCCACCTAGAAGTTACGAAAAACTTGCAAGAATTGGCGATAGAGAAAGACAAAGATAACTTTTACTATGGTTACCGCAGGAGAATAATAATATGTTAGCTGGGTTTTTGATGCCACAGAAAGAAAGAACTAATACGCAATATAATCAAGAGGTATCAAACACACTGGTAACTGGAGGAAACTTGCCTTTTCTCAACCAACAGACAGAGCAACTGAACTGGCTTCTAGAAAGAATACTTTGCTCACTAGTGCTAAGAAAGATAGGTGCCACTTATATGCAAGAATGCAGACAAGATGGAATTAAAACTAATAAGTACACTAAAAGATAGATATAAGAGCAATAAATGAACTAATGATTACAAAGTTAAGTAATGATCTAGGGAAGATAACGATATGGATACAGGGAGTGTGTGACCCCTCCTGTTCACGAATTTAAAGAAAATTTTACTAAGCTGTGAAAAAACCAACGCAATTTAACTACTTTTACTCAGATAACCCCAATAGTTTCTCCAAGTGTAAAATATGAAATACTGGGAAGCTACTAAAAAGGTCTGGGATGAAGAGATGAAAACAGTTGTTTAAATTGCAATTTTTAGAGGAACACGGTCTTTTAGACTCTGCATGACCTCTTACGTGTTAATATAATTATCTTCAAGTTTCTTATTAAAGAAAAGCTGCTTTTCATCACAAAATTATTTTTAGTATTTGTATAATAAGTATTTAAACTGATTTATTTCCTACAAATAGAAGCTAGAAAATTTTGATGCATGAATTATATTTATTAAAATATTTACTCAGACTGGAAAATCTTTCCAAGTAGGCTTTGATCAAAAATTCATAGTTTTTCAGACATTTTAAAAATATAAAAATATTTTATAAAGTGAGTGTGATATCCTTTTCAAATTAATTTTACTATTTATTGAATGTCACCAGTTTATTATTCCTGATTATAATCTTTTTCCAATTGCTCAATTTTCAGAAGGTGAATATTTTCAAATGTCTAAGGACAGCTTGTTGAGGAAGATTGTGAGTCATAAGAAAATTACAGAGGATAATACTGAGGAATTGTGTAATATGTTACATGTTGATGTAAAATCTGCTTTCATGAGGTTCATAATGAACAGATTACTGTCTTGGACTCCACAGTATCAAGTGAAGACTTCACTTAATGCCCAAGAAGGTAAGCACTTCATAGAAATTTATCAGCTACAGAGAAACATTACATTGAAAAGCTATGGTCTATTGTTCCACAACTGCTAAGATATATTTTGAAATTCATTTCAGAATGTGTTGTGACTAACTCAACAGATCCCATCCTTAGAACCTTTTGGTTCATTAGACCTATATTCAAGGAGGAAGAAGTACTTAATTTTGTTAGAGATATTTGGCCAAAGGTATGTCATTCAATGTTGAGACAAAATATTATATCTGGTAGAAAGTATTGTGTAGTTAGATTAATTAACTTGAAGTAGAACTCCTTTCTTAAGGTTGGGTTAAGGGTGTTATTCTTTTAGAGAAAAATATGCGCTACGTTAGAGTCTGAGAATACTATTCATTCATATTTAACATGCATTGAAAAAACTCCTTTTATCTGTGAGTTTAGGATATTACAGTCACTTTCAAACAATAATTTTGGCATTACAATTCCTCAGTTATTCTTCATCAGTTTATTATTCTTTTTTTGCAGGTTAATCTTTACTACTATGAAATTTATGAAGTTCTTTTGGAAATCTTGATGCTCTACAATGCAGATATGAAGTTTATTCTCAAACAGAAAGACCTAATTTGTTTTCTTAGGAAATATCATAGGCATAGGTAATTTAAACAGTGTATTGTAAGATTTCTGAAGTATCTCATTTAAATAAATGAGCATGATAAAATCTATTGAGTTTAAGTTGTTTTGGCTCGACTATGACGATATTTTTTCTTTTTTCAATTTTCTTTAGTGCACCATCCGCTACTGAAATAGAAGTAAGTGGAAATATGGGAGCTATGCCTGAAATTTCTCGATGGAGACTACCATTACTAACCTCCTCAAAGAGTACTGAGAGGTCTCTTACTGCTCTTATTACTCCTTCATCATTTGTAGGAAACATTATATGTAAGAATCAGTTTAATTTTATCTAAATCTGCGCTACATCAGAATTGTACTTGTCAATAAATATATTATATTATTAATATAATAAGTTTTCTGGGCTAATCAGATTAAAGCTGCTTTGCATAATCAGAAGCCAATGATTAAGAACAATTACCTCCCAAGTTAACTTTCTCATTGTTTTCAGCTGCTGAGGTTACATTCTTAAACTATCCAGTTTGGGTTGCTGGTCCTCAAATAGATGAATATGGTGCTAGTAAGCTTTGTCTGCTGGCTATCAAAAATGAGGTAAATATATATGTTTTGACTTCTAATCTCCTAATATTGACTTATGTATATTATTTTGACTTCTATCATTATGAAATATTTTGTGTTAAGATATCAATTAGTGATTCATATTTGGCATTAGAAGTATGTAACTAGTTATTTTGAGGCTCATTCTGATCAATTTGCTGTTTTCTGTATATCTCTATTTTTTCAAATGTCATGCTCCCTGCATATGCACATCTTCCTACTTAATGGTTCATTTTCAAGTTAAGAAACCAATATTATAAAATAAAAACCAGTTAGATGACTAAATTCTATTATTTTTGTTGATAGATGGATACACATTTTATGGATTATAGGCGTCATAGAGATTGGCATCCGTATCCCTCTGAGGAAGTCTTTTTGCATAATGTGAATTCATGCATCATGAAAGTGGAAAATATGAAAATTGCCACTGCCTTAATGAAGTACATTATGTCAAAGCTTCCTCCAGGTAAATTTCTGAGTAAAATTAATCTAATGAACATTTATGCTAAATTTCCTCCAAGACTTAAATATAATCAACCTTCTATTTTATTAGGCTTAGACCAACTCATGGCAGCTGAAATGTGTGTGAAAACTGCCCAAAAATGGGTAGAAACTGAAGAAAATAATGCTGAAGAAGCCAAGGTGGCCCTGGAAAAAGTACAGTATCTGAGTTCTCTATCGTAATAAGTTCAAGATACTTGAGAGAAAAATACACCAGAACCTCTATTTAACGAAAGCGACGGGACCGATTTTTTTACTATTCTTTAATCGGAGGTTCGTTATTCAGAGGTGTCTTTACAATTGCATACCTCAAAGGGGCCATAACATACCGTATTTCCTGACTCTGAGGGCAAAGCATTTTACCTGAAATAAGTATCTCAAATTACAATGGATCTTCAACGTCAAAGGTATTTCTTAAGCCAAAGATACAGTGGCCTATTTGCCAGAATTTACGATAATTAAAATGGTGAACTTGAAAATATTTCATTAAATGTCAACCCAATTAATAACTGCAACATTGAATATGCTGTTACAGCCAAAATCGTTGTATTAATGCAGTGGAATGCATGGAATGCGAAAAACAAACATCGATTTCTGCATCATTTTTGGAATCCACTCGGCTTGCGCTTCGTACTCAAATGCAATAACTAAGAACACTCGGCGTGCAATGGAGATCTCCCTACACTAATCCGTTTTTTCGTGATTTTGCGGCTTTGATACAGAGTTATCAAGTTTTGAGTAAGTCAAACGTTTTGGAACGCAAAGTGTAGTTTGAGCAATGTGTAACACGAAGCAATTTTGTTATTTTCGCATTTCTAAAGGTTTTATAGGTAAATAAGCAGGGACTTGTTTCTGCCTGCAGCATGGTCAATTGCTGTGCATCAGAACATCTGCCCCCACAAAATGTTCCGAAACTAGAATGCTTGCATCTTCCTGGTAAAATTTCACTTTAGGACTGTTTGGGAGAAATTAAGTGAAATTTTACCCATCTTCCTTAATTTTTTATTTCATTCATTATCTGAACTCTATGAATCAGAACAAACGTCAGTATTAAGCCATGGCGTTTAAATGAACATTTCATTGTGCTCTCCGCTGCATCTGCAGGCCTTGCATGGTATAAAAGTTCTCGTATTCGTCATTTCAAAAACTTCTGCTGCCCCTGCTATTGAGCCCCAATTATGAATAAGAACAAATATTTGTGCAAGCGGAAAATCTCTAATTACCCTGGAAAGCTATTATAATGTATGATAGAGTAGCTTTATCTCATTGCGGTAAACGATTATTAAGGAATTTTTATGTCACACTTAGTATTAATCAATTCAAAACTGGGACGGATTAATGCATTATAATATACATAAAATGAACATCATAATAATCAACGAGGTTTTAAAGCAGTTTGCGGAAGGTTGGCAGAAAATTGATTCTCTGTATCGCTCTAGCAGACGACACCGGCATCCGAGAAATTTACATTGCAGGAATGTTTTATTTTCCATAATGAAAGGAATCAAGAGGACTTTGAGAAAAAAATCGAACATGATTGGTAAGTAAATGGTTCGTTTAAACTATCTGAGTCCATGTCATAGGATAGACAAGCTCCTGAGTCCCGTATGAAAGTAAAATAAAACCCCAAAAATACATGTAGTTAAAGGGGAGCCGGCGAAAAGTTCTCACCAGTGCTCTGCGGGTTGCGTTATTATGCTGAGAGTATGCAAGTTTCACTAGACGATTTCTGATTTGAAACAAATAAAATCCTCTCTGATTGGCGTGTTCATTGCATGCCTTTTGTTTGGCACCGAGATTTTTGAAATTTTTTCCCCGTAAATGGAAAATAAGTTTTTAGGGACCGGTGGAGGTGTTCGTTATTTGGAGGTCTTCATAATTTGCGAGTTCGTTGTAAGGAGGTTTTCATACGTGCATGGGAACATGGGGGGACATAATTATATGGGAAATTCGTGGGACTGGGAAATTAGTTCGTTATTTGGAGGTGTTCGTTATATAGGAGTTGGTTAAGCAGAGGTTTTGGTGTACTTATATTTATTGTCTTATGCAAATTACAGTATATTTTAAAATTGAGCATATTCAGTTATGAACATGTAATTTATATGTGCATAGGATTATTATCTGAAATCTTTGAGTGGAAATTCAGAATGGCACCCTTATAATTTTACATGTTCGTTTCAATCAAATTTAATGGGAAGTTTGCAAACAGGGTTAGGACTCTCTTGGACATCATTCTGAATCACTTGTAAATGTAATACATAACTATGATATTGTACTGCTTTTCTGAAGGTATTATACCTATGCTCTTTTTGGAACTAAAGGAAAGGGTTTTGCAAGTTGTAAGTTCCATTCAATTACTTAGTGCTTAAGTTATTTTTATGCTTTATCATTTGTAGCTTACAAAAACAATTTTCAACAAAGCTCCATCAATGAATAATTTTTGTTGATAATTATTTCATAGATCAACTGGCAGTACAAATGCCTGTCAGTTATGCACATACTGCATCAGAATGGACTTGGTAATGAGAAATACTTAGATATGTTGGAAAGTCCTAATGAGGTTATTACAGAGCTTTACCAGGATGCTCCTAACCTTTTAGTGTCTGTTGCTGAGCGAGCTGGATATGGTATGTCAAGTTTAGTTAATTATTCTTCTATACTTACCAAATGACCAATAAATTTCATGTTAAAGTTTAATATTAGTTAATTTTTGTACTCTGTTAACTGTTGCAACTCTAAAAGATGTGTTGATATTCTCTTAGTAAAAAACAACATTTTAATGATTACAACAAATGTGAAAATTTAAAAGTTTTCTTTCATTCTATGAATGCAATCCTGTAGTAATATATGCACAATGCTTTTACCTAGGTGTAAATTGGGCCGCAACAAAAATTGCTTCCATCTTCTCCATTAACATTGTGAAGTTCAAGTTAAACCTCATAACAATGTGGATTTCATCAAGAAAGGAAGAAATGTCAGAGTTTTATGATAGTTTCATTGGAGGAGAGTTGTTTGCTAGTGAAAGACAGCTGTATTCCTTGGCAGATGATGATGATATGAGAAGGTAAAGAATTATTTCAACCTTTTCACTCTACTAATTTTCTTATACTTATAGTAATCAAAAGTTTATTCTTCATAACCATGCTATCTAACTGTCATTTCTATTTGGTAAATGTGTAATAATGCCAATCTTTATTTCTAGGCTTATTTATATTTGCAAATCCATGGACAAATCTATAGTTTTGGACCACTTAGTGTCTATTGCATTTATGTACGATGAGGTTAATGAATCACTCTCAACTGTTGCCAAATTGAGGGTGATGCTATCTATGACTGAAATTGATTATGAAGCAGCTGCTGAGCAAGCTGCGTTACGTGGTATAACCAATTTAGGGTATGTAATAACATGATTGTAAGAATTTTAATATTTGCTTCAATATACCTCTTTTGTAAATTAATATTCATAGTTTGTGTAAGTTATTGAGCTAATTATTTGATAGTCACTGTCATTCTTTTAAATATTTTGTAAGAGATAAGAGTGTTTAGTGAAATCCTTTTACTACTTCCTTTTATTTAAAATATTGCCTCGATGTATAAAATTATTTCTTAGCGTCTGAAGGTTGATAAGAAACAGGAGTAGAATAGTACTCACTGCTCTCTGACTATACTAATCATTCAATCATAATTCAAAATGAAAGATGTCAGTGAATGTTGGTTTATAGATGAGTGGTTAACTGGAATGTAATCATTACCCAAGGAAATTCTCAGTCCATTCCTGTTAAATAACCTATTTTTAAGATAAATTTGACCTAAGTATTAGATAATATTATGGAGAAGTAGAAACTTTCAGATAACTGAGCTAACTAGGTGATTTATTTGTCTTTATTACCACTTCTTGAATAAAAATATTCAGAGATTCAGAATTTTCCTGGGTGCACGACCTTATGTGCTAAGTCACCTCAACCCTTTCCTTATATTCAGAGGTGATGGTTTCTTCCAACTTTTCTCAACAGTATTGTTTTAACAGTATGTGTTTCTATTGCCTTTTACATGGTAATTCAACAACATATTTCAGTGAAGAAGTGAAATTCAATAACATGCAAGAATAATTTTGTAAAACTTTTAATAACTTATTATGATTTTATTTATGTAACTTAATATCTGAAAAATATTTTTCATAGGTCCTATATAATGAAGCTATTTCTGTTGATTCCTTTGGAGAAAGTAGGTGTTGTACATTCCATTTCAGAGTTTGATTCAATGGATTTGGAATGCATTGTTAAAACTCTACTTCAGAGGAATTGGCAATCCAATGTTGGTTTGGCAGCTAAATTTTGCTTGGTTACCAATGTGTTCAATCATTCAGTATGGGAGAACATTCTGAAGATTATGATCAACTCCTCCATGGTAAGAATTGGTTGACTTTTTTGTAAAGAAAGAAAATTTTGAACAGCTGTTAAAGATTTAGTTTTGTGATATGCAATTCTAAAGTTTCTGATATTCATTATTAGCTTTTTATAACTGATCTAATGAAATTGACACAGCCAAACTTGATTTAATTACCAATAAATCATTCTTTTGTATAAAAGTGAAGAAATAGATATGGAGAATACTTAATTTTAAGAAGTACATGCAATAGTACCATTTACAATTCAATATGATAGAAAAATGAGAAAATATTCAACTAGTTCAACTTGACATAATGCATCACTCATTACTTTTTGCGAATGCTGTGTATCCTATTAAGCTCTATTTAATCAGTTGCAAGATGGTTATAAATGGTTAAATAAATGGTTAAATGGTTGATAGTGTTATTTTAGTTTCACATTTGAAGTATTTTTGTATGATTTATTTCAGTGCCAGTTGCTGGTTGAAATTTTACCTCTACTGAGACATCACAGTTTCTTTATGGGTATTAAAGCATACAGAAATGCCTGGAAGTTAGCTGTTGAGGGTACATTTTCCAAAGGTACTTAGAGTTTGTAATATCTACTTCTTTAGAGATTCTTTCATATTATTATTTTATTTTACTCTTATAGAAATCATGAGGGCACAGTTTTATGCTGATAAGAAATAAATTCATATTTATGGGTTGTATTTCAACATATCGATCTTTCATTATTTCATATTTTACTTTCTTGTCTAAAAGTATTTCATGGGAGAGGAAGGATTTCTAACAGATTTCAAAGAATGTATTGTAGTATTTTTTTAGCGCAAATCATTATGGTTTTGTGCATGAATTTGATCTCTAGTATCGCCGACTTTATTATAAGGTACTATATGGAAATTGACGATCCTAGAATATGAAGATATCCTTTAATACCAGGGTACTCAACCTGGTGCCCGCTGGCACTCAGGTGCCTGAGGTACCTGGTACCAGGTACATTTTTTTATATTTGCTACATCAGTATTTCTTGGGATTGCACTAACAGGGATAGAGTGGAGGTTTGGTGGGGAAGGGATCAGAAAGTTGGATATCATGGTCTTGGGTTTCATAAACATTTTACCCCTCTTATCGCCTATGTCCAGATTAACAAGACGCAAATCTATGCCATATTTAGTTCATTATGCGAATGTGAAGATTACACTCGGCTCAGCTTATCAATGAATCAAACTCCCTGTAATCAATGAATTCTGCTTTTTGGAATGCAGCGGTGCACATGCAGCGAAAACTTTCATACCAGGTGTATTCCCCGTTATCAAATCTTCTTCGGAGATAAAGACTTTCTCACATTGTGAGGCTGTGATAAAATTATATACATTGTAATAATTTTGATTTTATTTACCAAGGAGCGTTTTTTTCAAATGGCCAACGGTTAACTGGTAAAGTGATAATATTGCCAAAGGATGGCCTGAATGTCACCATGGATGGAAATGTTATGTGGTGCCTGCTTAGCTTTTGGAAGCGCCCTTGGGTGCCCAGGCACAGAAAAAGTTTTGAGTACCCTGGCTTTAATATATTCATAAACTGCATTTAATTATAGCCATTTTGTGCATTACTTCTTGATTAGATGACTCTAATGAAACATCCATGCTTACATGTGTAAATATGCATGTATATAGAAATAATTCAAATTTCAGTTGTGATTCTTGTAATATTAATATTATTAAATTCTATTCCAGCGAACAATCCAATGACTTCAGAAGAGCAAAATCAATGCTTAGCTTGTTTAAAAGTAATACATCTGTGTCCATTTATGGGAGACCTGGACTGGGAAAAAATAGCTGATGCATGTCTTAAAAGGTCAAAAAGTGAGATGGCTGCCCTCCTGCTACCATTTCTATCACCTTTAAATTCTCAGAAGTTGAAAGAGGTACTCCATACTTTATCTTACAGTAGCAAATTTTTAGGATGTGATAAATCTTTCAATGATGTTATGAAGGTTATCTTTTAAATCTCTGTAACTTTCATTATCTTGAAACTCAAATTTTCTTGAAAATCTATGAGGAAGGGGGATCTTACTGAAAAAAATTGTCATTGTTATTTTCATACGAGTAAAATGTAGCTTGCATACTGCAAGCAGATCGACAACAATAATTTCATGTCGGCATCATATCGGGAAGGCCGTCAAAAGAAAAAAAAAATGGATTGAAAATATTCTGATTATTCGCTGCAATTTATTCGTCCGGCATCGAACCCGGGTCTTCCTGGTGATACTTACTATGCAGCACAATAGAAGATCACCATCTCTAATTATCTGTGAAAATTCAAGCAGAAATATTATCTGCAACTGCTTCAAACGACGTCCTACTTTTCGCTTATATTTCTTATGAGAGAAATGTTAATGTGCTCTGGCATCGAACCCAGGAATAGTACGGTCTTCTGAAAACTGTTTTCTTAAACCAGTTTTAACCATACATCTTCCAGCCAAGCACGAACTTCCTATCATTTCAATAAGTGCATCAAAAAAATAATGAAATACTAACCCTATGTATTTTAAACGGGAGACATATTTACCGCCCGGCATCGAACCCGGGTCTTTCTGGTGAAACTTCCTATGCAACATAATAGAAGATATTAATCTTTAACTATGTGCGAAAATTCAAGCAGAAATATTGGCTGTAACTGCCTCAATCGAAGTCTTACTTTTCCCTTATATTCCTTATGAGAGAAATGTTAATGTGCACTGGCATCGAACCCAGGAATAGTACGGTCTTATGAAAATTTTTTTCTTAAACCAATTGTTACCTTACACTTTCCAGCTAAGCACGAACTTCCTATTATTTCGAGAAGTGCATCAAAAAAATCTTAAAAATCACCACAATGCATTTTAAACGGCCTATTTTTGCCTCGACCTAGCATCGAACCCAGGATATTTTCCGTAAAACTCATTTATGTTTTCGAAAGATCATGACCATATATATAGGCTCCTTGAGTTTTGATTCTCTACCTATCCGGGAAGTATTTTTTAAAAATTCCCGAAAATCACGGCAATGCATTTAAACGGGAAAAATCGGGACTTTGGGGCCCTCTGGAATCGAACCTATGACACTGAGGATCAAAGTCGCTTTTTTCCTGGGGGTTTCACGTTATGGCCAATATGTCATAAAAATTTCAAGTCAATGACGCTTGTGGTTTAGCCTGTGAATTAGTATCCTATCTATATAGCCATATACGAGTTGCATACTGCAAGCAGATCAACAGCACTAATTTTATATCGGCATCATATAGGGACGGTCCTCAAAAATGTTCTTAAAATTCTTGCCTCGAATGTTGTTATTTTTTACCCTAATGTGCTGTGAAAAATTTTACATGAAAAAATAAAGGTCCTTTCTCCATATCTCTAATTATGAATAGACTGTTGATTCCAGCCCTGGTACTGAGAGATTCTTGTTTATCGGTTTAATCTCAGTGCAGAATATTAATCATCTAGTGCTTGGTAGTGATTTGTTAATTCAACTCAATTCATAATCATATTGAATAAATCAGAGATTCAGCAGTGGGCTTTTGGGCAATGATTGGGACAGATCGTTCTGTGAAAACCTCTCACCACTACCACCAGGATTCATTATTTATTGTTATGTAATTTTATATGCCCAATTATTGAGAATAGAAATGCCATTCATATAGCATATCCATACTTTTCCATCACCAATCCCAACAAATGATTATTTTCTAGCTACACATGTTCTCAAAAGATCTAGTATTAAGAAATGCACATAGAAGGGATATATTATCTCTAAACATATTTAAGAAAAATCAAAATAATTTGAATTATTTGAAAAATGTTTAAGAAAGCGGCTAAGTGTATTTATCAGCATAAAACATTCATTTTTTCCCAGACTTTTTTCGTGGAATTCACTTTATGCATGTATTATTAATGTTATACGTTATAAATTCAGTTTTTGGTTGCTGTATAAGCAATATAATATTATAATGGAAATAAATTCGCCTTAAATCGGCTCAACCCGCAATCGTAATTCACTGTTCAAGAATATCGGACAAGAAATACTTTGGTTGCTCATATTTTTTCCTAACCTAAAAATTCCCATCAATGGAGGTTTACGGACTTGGTTATTTTGTTTCATGCTCCACATGCTCACAGGACGAACTTTTCAGTAAACAATAATACTGGATAGAGCTTAAATATATAATAATAATAAATGGCCTTTATTTGGGCGAGATTGAGACTAGAAAGTCTCATCTTACATCTAACCCATCGTCATATGCAAAACAGAAAGAAAGATATAATTTGCAAACGTACATGCAGAAAACTAGTATTCGGATTTAAGAAATATATGATAATTAAGAGAGAATGCGCTACTATGAATTAGATCAAAATAAGGAGAAATAAGTGAAAACGTAATGAATAGAAATGGAATAATAATGAAAGAATACGTTAATCCTTTAACGTCGAGCAACTTAGTGACTACATTGCAGATGCCTACCTTACACCTTAATTTTTTTGCATTATAATATATCTGGATTTTTTAAATTGTGAGATAATTAGTATAAAGCGCATTTAATTGTCCTTTTTGAAGTGACAAGAGCAGTTATTTGTTTATGTTAGAAATTTTATTTTTTTTGCATTTTAGTAATATGGAGTTAACGAAATTTGCCTTCACTCTCTGAATGTTTGGTGCTTCACATTTCTACTTGAGTGATGGTTTTGTGGGAGCCATGGGTGCTTTTCTTTTATGCAGGAATTCATGTTGATGGGAATAATAGAAAATCCAACACTTTGTCCACCAAAGGATTTTGAATAATTTGGATTTTGCCGTATTTGTTGTAGGATGATTGATGAGCACTATGAAAGGTTTCAATGTTTTATGTCTTGCATGTTTATTTGCGGAGCCGAAGGATCTAGTTTCTTTGCCCAGACCTCAAGCAACAAGACACAGCTAATTGTGAGTGTGAGACCAAAAAAAAACCATCTGCTTTTGACTGCCCTTGCAGAAAAAATTAGGTCCTTGTGTTCTGTAAACACTTTTTATGATGATTTGTCATGAGAGAAAGGAAAGCGAGAGATATTGAGTAGTCGGACCAAAGCCAAATTTATAGGGGTTAAAAGAATAAGAGACTCGTGAGAAATGACTTTTTCTCGACTGAGGGAAAGGTGATTGTAGGTATTAAACACACAATGATTTACTTTGGCCAAAAATCCTAGCCGACTTTGATGAAATTGTCAAATTAAGTAATAAACAAATATTCAATGCTATAAGAAAAAGGCTTGAAATTTAAAGTCTATCGGAGTTGTGATATTTAAGTTTTAAATATTTTATTTAGAGTAACTCAAAATCGCACTAGTCCATTAAATCTTTTCCAACTGGGGAATAGAAAAAACATAAATCTCCTCGGTCATTGAGGGATTAAATTATAAATAACAATGGATAGTAGTCGGCTTTAAAGAGGAAACAGATAATTCTGTACTTGTATAGGCTAAAAATAAACTTGTGAAAGTGGCAAAGTTATTAGGCACAATATTTTATTGTCTTTGTGTTTGGCATTTTCATTCAAGCACATGCCAATTTGGAAAGGACCGCGTTTTCATTGAAACAAGAAAATATTCTGCAATATTTTTTTGTTGTGAGTGAGAATTTAACAATTAACTGTTAACCCATGAGATTCAGATATGAACCATTCCAAAGGATATTCAACAAACAATTTTATTCTTACAGTCGATTAATGCTTATGGTTCAAATATGGCGGACAGCACACAGCTACAATCGTTCAATGTGAAAGTGTTCATTTAGCTATGTGCACTACTTCCAATATAAAGTTGCAAGGGTCCCGTCCCGGTGCCGTCCACTTCAGTCGTTGGGACGGCTGTAACACGGCGACCGCCCGGTATAATTTCTTTACAGCTGATGTGTAAGGTTCCATTTACTTCAATGGTTTATTACCTACGTAAGAAGGTTTAAAAACGTGCAGCGGTTTCCCGTACCGAAAAAACCGTCGTGTGTGAAATGGGCTGAAGGGCTCGTTTTATGATACACGAATGCCCATATTCCAGTCAAATAGCAAACCTTTGTATCGTATTTTCTGCAATTTTAATTCTTTTGATCTTTAATTTACTTATACCTTACTCTATACATTCTTTCTTTGCATTGCAAATTCTTCTAGAAGTTGTGAAGTGTTCCCTGTTTGCGTTATCTACAAGGCCAAATTTGTATTTGCAAGACATTTGTAAATTGATGGATAATAGTAACTAACCATCCTTGAGCTTACTGGACTTTAGTAAAGCTTTCGATTCTGATGATGCGGATATATATTAAAAATGAAATTGCATTAAATACTGTTAGCATCATTTATAAGCTGATGACCTGCAGATATATCTTGATTCTACAGTTGCCTGCTTACCTAAATGTGTTCAGTAAATGAACCACATGAACCAAAGTCACGATTTTCTCCATAAAGATACATTGCTGGGATTTTCGAAATTTATTTTGAGGCACTTCCTGGCTAAGTAGAGTATTGGAATTCGAGGCATCGCTGGAGGCCTTGCGTATCCGACGGAAACCTTTAAGACATCCTCGAAGATTATCCTTGGTTTAACGCTGAGTTAGGGCTAATATACTCCCATTTAAAATGCATTGCTACAATTTTAAGATTTTTTAAAATCCCTTCCTGATGACATGGAAAATTGAAACTCGGTATGTGGAGAGAGATCATGAATGACTTTTATGAACACTGTTGAACGTTCTGCTGATGGTCCTTCATTCAATCCCAGACAGCCATTTACATTCCTCAATGCATTTCTTATAGAGATAACTTCCCAGCATGATATCGACTTCAAACTTTGCATTAAATAAGATCAAGCTCTAGCAAGTCATACAATGCATTTACAGCTGCCAATATGTCCTGGGTTTGACACCAGGAGTCTCTAAAAATAGTAACTGTTACGATTTTTAAGAATTGTTTTGAACCCCTTCCCGATAATATAGAAACTTAGAACTTTGCATGTAAATAAATATCATAGATACGTTTCAAATACGTGTTTTAGATTTCCTTCATTGTCTTCGGTTCAATCCCAGACAGCCATTTACATTCCTCAATACATTTCTTTTAGAGATAGCGGAAACAAATGTTAGGTACTTCCCAGCATGATATCGACTTCAAACTTTGCATTAAATAAAATCAGGTCCTAACAAGTTGTAATGTCTATTCTCATCTGTCAATAGGTCCTGGGTTCATCACCAGGCATCTACAAAAATTAGAAATTGCTACGATTTTTAAGAATGTTATTGAACCCCTTCACGATAACATTATCAGAAACTTGGCATGTAAATAAAGACTATAAATACATTTCATATGCTTGCAGTATGCAAGCAACTTTTACTTGTATATAAGTATATCTGGAGAAACATATATATATATATAATAGTTATCCGGAGAAATGTGTGTTTATAATAGATATTCTAAGATCACATTAGGATATGCCGCACCGTATTTAAAGAGACATTTTCAGAAATGAGCAAAAGGATAAAGGAAAATTGGACACAAGTAACAGGAATAAATTGTATATCACTCTAAAACTACTTATGAAAGATTTTTATGTAACGAAACTAAAACATTACAAAAGCACTGAACACAATTGTTAGCACAAATGACATCATGGAAATGGAAGTCGAAACTGAAACTACAAATGAACACCAATGACAGATAGATATTTAATTTATGTCAAATGGAAATCACATAATAAATCTACAAATGAATGGTATTTTACATTAGCCAGAAAAAAATAGATAAAATTACTTTATCTTTTCAGTCAGGTTTTGCTACAACTTAAAACTCGCTGCTCAACTCCTCAATGATTTCAAACACCAAACCAAGGGACATCTCTATGCACTTCGGTATCTCTGTTTTCCTCAATTGCTAATATACATTGAGGTAAATGGATTAGATTCAATACTGTATGTAATGAATGGTAATGGATATATTAAAGGCAATAGCAACTTACCAAGCTACTTATACGCATTCAGTTGAATTGATGGAGGGGAGAGCATTTTCAGCAACTCATTTCTAACCAACATTATAATTTTTGGTAAACAATTACGTTGATATAAATAAAACGTGGTTGAATAAAATTCACAGTTTCTGGCGATGTCTTGTGGAAATATGTCACGATGAAGAAGAACAATTTGTACTTTTACCACAGTATTAAATACTGTGGAAAAAGTACAAATTGTTCTACATCGAAACATGGTTGCTACAGAAGCTTAAACATAATTCAAAAACTTTAATTCTCAATGTCTTTTTATAGAAAAACTCATGAGCTAGAATCAACAATCGCCTAGATCATCAAGGGAATGTGTGTCTCAAAATTTAGATAAAATATTCACCTATTTTATCAAACTGTCCGCGATTTCGACTCACAAACGATATTTCACGACCAAAATAAGAATCTTTATTCTATTCTCCTTCTTTTGGTGCTTGATTCGGCTCCTTAGTAGTATTATTTCGAATTTAATTTTGCAAAAGAAATGTACCCGGCTACAAAGAATGACCTCTACATGTATTTCCTATGGAAACATTATGACCCGTCTGGGCTTGAACCATGGAATCTCGTTTCTAGAGTTTTTAGAGAGCATATACACCCACACACTATTTTATACATACAGATTTTAATATTAAGATTTTTGGGATAGTGCGAGATATGCAAGATATGTTGCCCAAGATACACAAGTGGTTATTGGTAGGTTGGTAGCTGATCATCACTCAAACAGATGCTAATCTTCACTTGTGGAACAATTTTTCCTGATTATTTTGATTATGTAATTTGAATGATAAGTATCTAAAAATAATTATCAATTGTGGAAATAAGGTGTAAATAAGCAAACAAAGGCCCCACCTACCAATTAGGTGTTAGCATTTGACTGACTAACTCTGCTTGTGTGTGGCACAAACAAATATGATACCATCTAAATTTAATCTTTGTGATAAAAGAAATCAAAAAAGAGATTTTCATCTTGAATATTCACCTTTTACTAAGCAAATTGTAATGATAGACAAGCTTTCATAGTCATTGGTAGTTGCTCTGCAGAGTGCTTGACCATTTCAAGTAATTTATTTTCAATTTTATTATCGTTATTCAAATATTTTTTTCTTAAAATCATCGTATGTGTTATACGCTGGTTAATGTGGTGCTTCCTAAATAATGAATAACTACAGTACCCAATAATTGTAAATTAATTAATTTCAGGACTTCCCCGAAATTCATTAATTATTATTTTTTTAATTTGAAAGTATTAGGATAAAGAATTTTTGCATCCTAGTTAAAGGTGAAGAATTTCATGCTAGGAATAAAGAAGGGAAGTACTGGAATGCATGATTGCGTCCGATGTCCCTAGTAATTGTGACTACATGATGCATCAGAGCATCCTTTGCAGTGAAAGTGTTTAAAAAAGTATAAAATCAAATATTTTTTCCTTCTGCTATTGTAATGTTATGTTTTTAATTTTAATGCAACTGTAATAACACAAATGTACCTCTCACTCTTAATCACTTGTACTGATAAATAACACCTAAAAAATAATTATAAACTATTTTTTCTAACCTGAGGAAGAATTTTCCTGCAATTTCAAATTTAAACTGTGGTAAATGTCAACACTGATTAATTATCAATCGTTATTAATTTATTACTATAATTGATTATAATTTTTGTTGAGAATTAAAAAAAATACTTTCAGAGGAATATAGTGCAGATTTTTGGAAGTATTGAGTTCAGTGAACTCAAATTTTGATTAGATTAGTTTGAATAGTTTTAAAAGATAAACTTTTAATCGAGAATTTATTTTTCAATTACTTTTAATGTTTCTTTACAGAGAATTTTAAATCATGTTTCATCCAAAAATGTGATTTCTGGAATCCAGTCACTTTCTGGGCATTTACCAATTTGTTCTATGCAAGTAAGTAAATCGTTCCCCCTTATTGTTTGCATTAAAAATTATTACTGATATATTACTAATTTTAGGCCCCATTAGTTTCCGTTTGGTTAAAGGGATCCATTTATTTTATAAAATTATTCTTTATAAGAAGCAGCAATAACTACTAAATGGCTTTAATTCAATCTTATTTTACAATTTTAGCCTTAAATGTTTATCGAAGTGACCAGTTTGGATTGTTTTCTTTCAGGCCCTCAGAATATTCCAAAGCGCATGATTAGCAATGAACAGAAGATGATTCATAGGAGAAGAAGCAGATCAAAATACAAAAGACTTCATAAAATGTGGATTTATACTTATTATGTACTTTCAATATACCTAATTCAAAGCTTATTTGACAGTGAAGAGTTTTCCAGGATACAATGCAAATGTTTTTATTAAAACTTGTGATAAGGCAAAAAATTGAAAAGCTGCCTCTTTAACATATTCCATATATGTGTGTGTGTATGTATATGTATATCTTTCTTCGTGTAACAAAACTTTTCTGAAAATACATTTTTATAAAATTAGCTTGCTTGAAATGACTTTGCATTCTATGATGAGCCTCCTCCTACCAAAAATACACTGTAAATAGATCTGCTGAGGCATAACATTTTTCTATCCATTTAGAAATTCCTGTCAAATGAGAAAAACTTTAAACTTGTGTTAGAAATGTAGTTGAAATCTGCTAAGGATCCAAGATATGTGAATGGTACAGAACTGTCGATTTTTAAATCAATGGAAACTTTATCCATCCTTACCTTCATCTTTGAATGGAAGGATGGATAAAATTATTTACTTTCTTTTAAACACTTATTTGCTATTTTAACAATTTCTAAAATAACAGAAATGATACTGTTGATGTTTAAAAGTATAAATTATCTAGAAGAGTTTTACTGTATTAAACAGCTGAAAGTGTGTGTGGCTTAGATTCACTAATGAACAAATCAGGACTGGCATGGATAATATAATTCAGCCCATTCATTTTTATAATATCATCTTACCTTTATAAATAAGAAATCTGTTCAGTTGTGTCTTCCAGATTGCACCACAATTAACTATTTATTTTGCTATAACCAAAGTGCTGTACATTTCTCGAATGTGTTATGAAGCAAAATTATTTTGTCTCAAATGCAGTATATTTAGTATAATTAAGTGAAATCTGGTTGGTATTCTTTCAGTCTGATTTGTGAGATAATTTTTATGGGATACTCACTTTGTCTTGGATTAAGTCATTCAAGGGAGTGTGATATAACATGCTTGGGAGTTACCAAGTTTCCTTAAGTAGTTTGTGTGTTAATGTTGTTTAAAAATATGCAAATTGTACCATGTATTATAATAATTTCCTATAAAATACTTGTTATGTATAAATTTAAGTTATGTACCAAAAATATGTAAACTTGAATCCTGGCATTTGAATAGAGTGTAATGTCATGAGAACTGTCTGTTCAAGGTAGAAGATTAACTTCAACTTTAAAGGTGCATTGATTTCATTCTCATGTTTCAGGAAAATCTGTTAAAGTTATTGAAACTTATCTAAAGCCTACTCTAGCAGGAGGTTCTTTTTATTACATATTTGAAAAATAGGGGATGACATTAAATAATCTGGCATTTTCATCTCTTGGTGATATTAATATTTGATTCAGCGACATTTGATATAATCAAATATACTAACAAGTGAAGAAATTGCATACTTTAATTTATACCTTACTACAAGAGAACATCTAAATACACAACTTTCAGGTACAGATCACCTGATGATGACCCAAGGCATCAAAACCTGTGTCGTGTATGTGGATGTTCTCTCATGTTAAGTATAAATTAAGGTGTGTAGTTTCTTTACTTGTTTGTTTTCTTTGATAATGGAATGCCACCAAGTTAAGGGTGAAACCATTGAATCTATTTTATATAATTCTTATTCAGATGGCTGTTGAGCAATAGAAGGCAATAAAAGTTATTAGCCGAATATCTGTATTTAGATTGTACAAGAAATTCAGACAGCTATGTAGAAACATTATCATTTTCAGATAAAATTTGAAATGACTCACACAATTGAACTATCATACTTTGCTTGAAGTACATAAGAAAGTGAATGTATGGTATGTTATAATCAACTCATTTTCATGATAAATGTTGATCATTTAAAGCAAATTTTTACTATACCACATCTGCTTATCATATTCTAAGATGAAAATGGTTTAACAGCAGTCAGTTTTTGAGGGCTGTGTGATTCCCTTCAATTTTGTCTCCTTTGTTTTAATGATGAGCGTAGTCTTCTTTTCCCTAAAAATTCCGAGCCAAGATTTCTTTTCCCGAGAAATTCTGATCCAAGGTACTTTTTCTGGTAAAGCACTGCAGTTTGAGGCCGCATTGCAGCTGATGCATCTTTGCCCCATTCCACTAATCCTTTCTCTCTTTGCTGCATGACAACATGGAAGACATCCAGCAGAAGGTTTCCAGCAAGATCTTTGTTGATGCCAGGCTCTGGAATGAAAGTCGGAATTTTATCTGGAAATTTACAGTGGAAAATCGATAAAAGAAAAATCTTTACCAATCATCTTGACTCGGATTCTGGTGTCTTCGGGTAGTGCTGTGACCAATATGGTAATGGTTAAAAGAACTGGAAGGGTGAAGAAACTCATAGCGAACATCTGCCAAAGATAATAAAAAAAGTGGCAAATTATTGTTTCTGATAAACTTTAAATACTTGCATATGTATTAATGAGTTTATTCTTAATGCAAATAGTGGTTGTTTAGCAATAAATAAGCCTTACATGGAAATGTAATCCTAAAATTATTCAATACAGTTATGAATAGGAAACCACATGTTTAATAACTAATTAATGTTCTTCCTGTTGATGAGTTTGGTCTTTTAAAAAGAAATTTACTAACTTTTCATGAATTTCTGTTGTAAAGAAAGAAATATTGGAACACGGCTGTTAATGAATTTAAAATCTCCAAAAGTCATCTTTGTATTCCTCGTCTTACTTCCCGGAAGTCGGGAAAGCAAGAAAGGAATGCCGCTCTATAATTGTACCCTAAGATCTTTTCAATAGCAATGCTACCCCGGGAACACCAACAAAGATGGCTTTTGGAGATTTTAAACCTCTAATGAATTCCTTTTGTCTTTCTTTGCAAAAAATACTTAATTTCTTAGCCATAAGTCATTACCTTTTTATGATTCTATTTTGCAGTCGAAAGGTTATTTTATTATATAGTTTTTACTTATTTAATCTAATGTCAGGTATGTTTCTTTGCTGTTAACCCTTGTTTTCTCATGAATGTTGTAATCATTTTCATTCTTCAATATAATGCAGTAAAACCTAAGGCAGAACCTGTGTGAACAGAGACATGCCTAAGCAGGAAACAATAACATTACCACATATACGCAATGATTTTTGCAGAGCATTTTGATGGGTCTTCCCTATTTTATCTCTATTTTTCTGTAAATGATACTTTTCTCAGGTGAAACTGAGGGATTATCACCAATCCAAATCAGAGAAATGTAGTGCTTTGTGTTAGCCTGCCTAAGCCAGAAAACCTGTATAAGCCAAAAAATTTACTAAGGCCTTTGGATTTCTGCCTTAGACTGGTTTTACTATCATATGAAGTGGTTTACATATCATGAAATATTTCTTCATTGTTTGTCTGTCTACAACAGAGTCCATTATCATCTGTTGCATAATACTCTATTTGCGGTGTTTTTTTCATGAGGATTCTTTTGTGTATTTGCCATTATCAAGAACAGAAATTCTTTCTTTATATTTACTGATATTCCTATGTAAATTTCGGTCTACTGTTAGGATGAATATTATTAGGCTATTATTTAGCATGCATAGTAGTGTGCTTTCTCCAGAGGAAGGATCATTTTCCAAATGCTTGTGAGTAATTTTTGCATGGAACTCTTGGTAAAGTAATTCATTGGTTGCCTAAGAGCATTTTTAAAATGCCTTCATCTTTTTTTTTCAAAATCTTTCATTTTGATTCAAAATTTTAATTTAATTTTATATAATTTTTGACTGGTTCGCAGGTTTTCCTTGCATATACTTTCCTAAGGTACTTTTCTGTGAACAACCTTTCTATAATTATCATCACAACTTAAAGACTCAGAAATATCTATGAATGCGTCAAGGAATCTTCTTGCATAATTTGGTTAATTTCAGAGCAATACTATCTTTGGCTAATTATTCAACATTGATTGTTGTATATTGTCCTTCGGCATAACAGAAGCTGCACGGCAGACAACTCAAAAGCAGATCTTTGAAAGTATTCTTAGATCAACTTAGTTTTTCTTTTCAATTAAGATTCTGACTCGGAGGACATAACTTGTTCTATCTTCAATTATAATCAAAGATAGTACAAGTTATGGTATACCTTCCTCCTCTAACAGGATATACTGTGACCTTGGGAGTAATATACATTCACATCTACTCTAAGAAATATTTCCTTCCCTAACAATGTTCAAAGAGCTTATCATATATTTTTGATAGAACTTGGGCTCATAGTTCCTTAAGCTTTTGCTCCAAGAATTCAAATAAAAACTGTTTAAATGCACAAACATTATCTCCTACGATTATTTTAGTTTTTGCTTTTGCACTTTTATATCAACTAATTGCTTTTTCGGTGATGATATTATATATCTTGTAGCTGCTTTTTATTTCACCTACAAACACCTCTTTCCTGAGAGCTTTTCCCTCTCCCTTTATGGTACCTTCTTGGGTCATTACCGTTTTCAATTTTTCGATGGAACGACTTTTCTGTAACATAGTGCATTGTCCATGTACATAAATTCTAAGTTTTTTTGGCATTCAAACCCATGTTATGAGTTTAAACCTTCGATGCCAAAAGTCAGCTCTCAGGAAAAGATGAACGTTTTTTTGGCTCATCAAATTTTTATTATTTGTACAGTTTCTGAAAGGATGAAGATTTTATATTTAATCATCCCAATCCAAATCTAGATTAAATGCACATTATTTTGGAGCTCTATCAAACCTATACTTTATACTTAAAACCTATATCCAATACTTAACACAGGAATATTTTTGTTTCATTTGGTTTTCCTTTTCAAAATCTGCAACCTTACCACAGCAGGGTCACCCCCTCATATGGGAAATTACACATTTGGCTTTGCTCTCATGGGTTGAAACATTCACACTCCTTTGGTATTCAGATACAGAATTGGTTTGTTGCTGGAAATAGGCAATTTGTTTGATTAAATTCAATACCTGTATGGCATGCAATTCGAAAGGAACTAGTCAAGCGAAGGAAACCGACGGGATACATGATTAAGAAGTTTTATTTGAAGTGAGATCTTTTCATTTGTTGCATATCGTATTTTCTGTTTTGTTAATATCCTAACTTAGGTGAAATCAAAGCATTCTCAGTGAATGAGGTAAAGTCCAATAAAAATGGACTTAAGATGGAGTGGATCCCATTGCTGACCTACTTAAACTGTAAGTGGGAAGAAAACACTTGAGGAAAAGAAAATTGGTCGACTAATCCCCTAAAATGGTTAGCTCTCATTTTTCGGCATAGTAAAAGATTCGCTAGATCATGAAAAAAATTTGGAGGTTTATAACCGATTAAAGGATGGCATTCATTATATTTTCTCTGGTTTTTGCTTCGGCTAATGATAACGGTACGCCGGTTTCCCTCAGGAGGATTCCATTGAACCGCTCTTTTCGCTCAGTCCATTATGTATGCATTATAACACTCCTGGAAGGCTTCCATTTGTATTATAATAGTTTATAGTTTATTTTTTCTTAGTTCAAAGTTTTAATTTATTTTATTATTTATATTGTTCTCATTAAAGCATAAAAGGTCGATGACTTGTTCAAAGGAAAAGGTATTTCTAAAGAACGCAAACCTTGAACTTCACTCTAACCAATTCCTTCCTCTCAGAAAGTAAAGAGTTAGTAATCTGGGGACTACCTGAATCAACCCCAACGTACTACATTAAAAAAAGAACGATTTTTAATAAGGAAACCTTGTTATTGAAGTGCATCAAGTATTTACCAATAGGCCATATCCAACATACATAGTCCATATCCCAGAATATTTAATTGCAGTTTACCAATACGTTAACAAAGTAAGACTAAGAAACCTTGCACTTCTCATAGGACTAAATATCGGAATAATTAACTACAGTAAACCTAAAATTCTAATCTAGTGTTTTTGTGTCAGTTGGGACGTATGAACACGGGGTTCCCGCAAGTATGATAGACAATTTGTCGCAAAAAGAACAGAGGCTACTTGCTGTTTTTCAAATTTAATCCACTTCTCCTACTGAAAATTCCCCCCGTTTTTCAGATTAAAATTAGCTAACAATTTTAGCTATCAAATAACAAAATTATTTCCCCCTGAAAATTGTCCGACTTTTTATAAGAATTCCAATCTTTGCTCTCACCTATGCAAAGGCCGTGACCAAATAGACAAAAATGAATAAGGACAAATTAGGGAACCTAAAGGTCAGGTTGTGACGACAGCCATACTTGTCATGTTGGTCAGTCTGGAAGGTCTATTTCAACACTATTCCTGTACCTATTATTCCTTACCTTCTCTAGAACTTTCTCTACTTCAGTTTAAAGTGGGTTTCTCAGCATTTCAGTTTAACGGAGTGTTAATATGAGTTTATTTGTTAGGGAGAGACTAAGGGTTAACGCTAGGTCAGATTGCTTCGTTCTCGTTGGCTGTTAAAGTGTTAAGTCAGTCCTCATTCTTAATCAGCTCTGTTAAATTGATATTTGATCGCACAGTTAATTATCAAGTTAGGATGGCTTCCCCGAGGACTTCTGTAAATTCAATCTTGATGACCGCTCGTTACAAGGCGATACGTGTCGTATAGCGGTTCTTGAGAGGGAAGTTGCGGACCTCCGCTCGCTGCTCACTGGGTTGGGTCGAGTTTCGGTTCGTGCGGGTCCCTCTGCTACGAGCCCTATTGCCGTGCTTCGGCCTCTCGCCGGAGTACGCAACTTGGTAAGCCTATTGGTTTCACTGCGGAGGAATCCTCGCGGATCGTTGCTTGCCCGTCCCGGAAGGCTAGTGAGTGGAAGGTGATCTCTAGTCGCGGTAATCGTGGTAAGGTGCAGAGGAAGCAGTGTGCTGGAGATGCTTCGGCTGAACCTCTCCTCGACAGGAATAGGTTTGAGGTTGAGTTAACTAAGAAGGAGAGCAAAAAAGGGCTATCAAACTTACGCTTAATTACGCAGAGAAACCCAAATGAATCTAATTTGCGATGCGACCAGAATGTCCTAGGGTAACGTTTCTGTAATAAAAACGAATAAATTCAAAGCAGAACTACGGAAGCACTAATTGGTCTATGAATGCTAAGTAAATAGAGATACTAAACAGAGAGGAAGTTGCTGGTTATTATTTATATCGGACTAAAAACGGTTTAAGTCCTAGTAGAATATAATACACGATGATACCAAAACGAGTTAGAAATGGAGAAACAACTAGACAAATATCAAACTAAAGTGAAAAAAATAGCAAACTAAACAAGAAAAGAAAGCCTTATTTCTACTAATGCAACTCCTTCGGAACTACTGCACAGCCAACTCAACCGCTAAATTGGAAAACACGTACAGGAGAACTCTATTTGAGTCTCAAGTCAAGAATCAAGTAGTTGCTAATTCTCATGCCTATACCGCAATTATAATTGCGAACATTGAAAAAATTTTGTGCTCTCGGATAGACTTGTGAGTAGCGCATTCGGCTATGGTGAAATCATTTTAAAATTCTTTCTCCCGGAAGTTCCCTCAAGGAATAAAAATTTCCGAGTCTCAAATTGCTTCGGGAAGGATAATTGCGGTTTATCAAATTCAAATTTACCATTAATTCTTAAGTATCATCACTTGCAGTCTGCTTTCGCATCTCCTGGATGTCATTTTCTGTTTTCTCTGTTCTTCTCTTCATTTCTCTAAATCTCATTACATTCATTCAACTATCAATTATTTCAATTCTCTCTATCTCTCCCACCTTGCTCTCTCCATCCTATCCTATCCCTTTTCTCTTTCATTGATCAATTTATGCAACGCCCTTTCCTCGGGTACTCACTTTTCGTGTAAGATCTTCAAAAATTAATTACTGAGTAATTTCCATACTATAGTTTCAATGTTGATATATTACATAAGACATGTGAAAAAGTTCTTTGGATCTTAATGATCCAAAGAACTTTTTCACATGGTATGAAAAGTTTCTTAAGGCTTTTTCGACCGGGGAACAAGAAACAACAACTTCTCCAAAATCTTCTTTACTGGTATCTGTTCATTCGACAATACATAAAGTATCTAACTACGCTTAAATAATCCAAGCTATGCTATTTATGGAAATTGCAGGGCAGGAGAGCATTTGTTTTGAAAATTTCCTGCGAGAAATTCGGAGTGTTCTAAGCAGAGAGATAACTTTGTTTATGGAAGATTATCAAAGGTTAGTAAACGAAAAACATAGCAGATGTTTACTTAAGTGCAACAAAGTGCACTACTGAGATAATTTACCTTTGCCATGAAAGGGGATAAATGGTTTATGGCTCTTGTTAGTTGCGAGCTTATAAACTTATTCCTTATCGGGAGGATAAAGCGGCTACCGAAATTTATCTTCTCACTTCCTAAGCCAGCGTAATGGATGGACGAACGTGGAAGCTGTTCGATAGAAAATATATTTTCCGGCGTTCGACTATAAAAGTAATGGATGGTTAAATTATATTTCACTCTGCAGTGAGGTATTCATATTTAATAAGATGTCCTTATGATTGATTTATAATTAACAATCACTTACCTAGCTGTTTAAAAATTGTTGTTTCTGTTTCGGAGAAGTTTTCCTACTAAATTAAAGCCATAAAATATTTTGTTATAATTGAACTACTGATGTATTCTTAATGCGTTAAATATCTACTATTTTTTGGCAAACAAGCTATATGCAAAATTATGGTGCTCGTACTTCTTTGATATTTTCCGGAAAATTTTATCAGGCTGTAAACCTCGGTCAGTTAATGTGGTCTGTTTGAAACGGGGTAGGTAAGGCCCTCCTTAGAAAACCATTGACAGGTTTGCAGTTATGTCTGGGAAAACGATTTTAATAAAGTTAAGAGTGCCGCAAAAGTCTACTGCCTTCCTCTGCCTTAGATCATAGTTTCATTCTTACAAATATCGCGGAAGATTTCATTCAATTGAAATACCCACCGAAGAATATGCATTCCCTCATTGCGAGTACCCTTATCATTAAGAATTAAATAAACAAAGTTAATTATGGAAAGTTCAATTTTTATGGATTTTATTTTATTTTGTAAACTGCAACATTGCTTTGAGTTACTTTATGCGGTCCATTAGGTTACTAACAAGATTTGCAAAATTTGGTATAGTAATTCAGGCTGCATACGGCTTCTTTTATGTTTTCGTGCAGCCAGAATATCTTAGATTTAATCCTACCGTGAGCAGTAGTGAAGTCAAATATTTAAATGCGTGATGATATAGCTAAAGAAATGTTAAGGTATACTGTATACTTGTTTTAAGTATACATCCATATGCAAAAATGATGGGACCTCCACCGGAAAACAAACTTGGGGTCACCTTCAACAAAGACGAGCCAGCTACCCACTTGGCTCTACGAGAGTCTAGCATTGTATCTCTAACTACTTCTTTCTCGCTTGGAATTATTATCGGAATAAATGTTACAAGCTCGCATCTATAAAGTAAATAATCAGGGACTAATTATTGAGAATAGTTTGAGGGATATCTGTCATGAATGACCTAATTTGTCAACAGTGAAATAATGTGATGAAAAAATGAGCATAAATTATGGTGATAAATAGCTAATTATCCCACTTATTATTATTCTCTAGTTAAATTTTTAACGCATCAAGGGTAAAGGTCAAACAAAATCAACGTGAAATAGCGAGGTTGTGAATATGACCTTGCATGGGAATAAACAAAGGGCGATGTTAGGCGGCAATCCTTTACTCCACGAGTGTTAAGCATATGGCAGATTAAGAGACTCTTTGTAGACCACAGATACGGTCTATTGCATTAAAGTGGTAGAGCAGCTTCTTTCATTTTTAGTTGGAGGATTTCCTTTCGAGTCAATGATTACGTTTCAGAACGAGCCGGTTGAATCTGAGTAGTTTATGTCCGAAATTAATTTGACCAGCATCGATTAAGGCGTATCATGCTGTAGCACTGGAATGCAGCGTAAATTCTGTCAGTATTTTCAATGCTGTACCTGATGATGGCTATAAGGCGGAAACCTGTTCTAGATCAAGATGAGCTAAATAAACGGCAGACATACATTCCTTTGGGTAGTTAAGCGAAATAATTTCCAAAATTTGTATTTATTCTGTTAATATTTTATACTTGTCATACTCTAAAAATAATAATAAATTATAAAAATAATAATAAAGTATAAAAATAAATTTAATTTTGTTCCAAGTATATAAATGATTATGTTAATAAGCTCAAATACACACTAAAAGTTTTCGAAATATAGAATGTGCTAATGCATCATTTTATTGAATAATTGAATTAAATAAGCTTTAGGATCCTACTTCAGTACTTGTCCCATGGGTACATCTCTCCGTAATTTAAAACTCTCGGAAATATAGTACAATGCAACTCAAACGGTATTACAGAAAGATTGAGCATTTAGTGTTAATGATAGTTTTAAATGGATTTTCTTGATGAAGTTCAATCGTTCTGTTGCTCACAAGAAAAAAAGCGGATTTAGAATGAATCTTTAATAATAAGCCTTCTATCTGGCGGTGGAAATCATATGTCCTCACCCTCTCTCGTTCTCTTACTCAACCTCTCGTAAGAATTAAAGTCCATGTTTATCATCTTACTCACGAGTGCACAAACGTTTTGGCTTGTGATCCATAGTGAATTATTACTTTTTCGGGCCGTATGATGGCAATATTACATCTCTGACGGCCCAAAATGAATTGAAAGCATTGATAAATAAAACAACTATATTGCATTCTTAACTGGGTCGGATTGGCTCATAGGTTTTCTGTAGTTACCATTTGTGCGCTTATGATCTAAGTGCTTTTACCACGATGATGCAAGTAATTTAAATTAAACATAAAACATTAAATTAACATAAAACTTGTTATGACAACTTATCTTTTCAAAACAGATCACTGTCATTCGGGGGGCTATATTATTTATGTTAAAATTGCAGTGAAGTCAATGATTTAATCAATTTTCTCCTGGCTAATAGCTTGAAAACGGATCTGTTGAATGTAATTTGTAGCTCCTACTGTGTAACAATAATTCAGCAATTTATTATTAAGCAATTAAGAAATACATTGGAACTATGTCATGTATACATACGGATGATATTACCTTTAAGCGATTTTATTAATGTCACCATTAAATGCTATTTAAGGAGCTTATTGCAAAAGATTCATAAAAACATACAAGAACAAAGAATCTTAAGTAAATTTAGCTAACATGATAACAATAATATGCTTAGAATACCAGATACCATTTGATAAAATCAATGCGTTATATTTGCGAGTTTCTGTAGTAATTGTGCTTAAATCGCGTCCTTATAATTCAGAAAATTCCCTTCAAAATTGTACAATAGTAAAATTGTGCATGGGATACATTGGGATGGAGGAGACGGAATGAAGGCCTCAACTCCAGAGGAATCAGACGGCTTCATACTTAATATAGGTACCGTTCGAAAAACAAATTGATGTAAGTGTGACTGAAAATTTTTATGACCAAAAACTTTTGTTATAGACATAAAAAGTTCTTAGAAACTAGCCCTCATATTTTTTACTCAAATTTCAATAAATTCTTGGAATAATGTGATCATTGTTTGAGATTTAACATAAAGGTCTCAGAAAGTTATTAGACGAAGTTAAAGCAAATAAATTCGATATACTTAAGAAGTTTACTAATTATAAAAGGTAATAATTATTTTGACCCCTTCCTATACCTGAAATATTTTAATCGCCTCGATAAGTTTTCGATGCACTTTGATGCTATTATTGAACGAACCACTAGAATATAAGTAATTAATAAACGTATGTACTTACGGTAAAACCTTATAGACGCACACACTCTCCGGCATACAGTCCCTCACTAAGGAAAATTTCGCTCGAACACGAGTATTCTTCTCTCAGGATTTCAGGTGAGAACAGCAGCTATTGGTGGGAATAATAAAGTGGGTGGAGCCTCCGCATACCATTAATAAAAAACTGGCATAACTAGGATGACGTGTCTGTGACGTTTCATCAGACGTCAAAGACAGCAAAAAATGAAAGGCGAAAGTGTTAAACTATATATATTTTTAAAATGGCCCTCAAAAAGATGGAAGAGAAATATTTAAAATTAGAAGTTTAAGAGGTCACCATTTTTAATTTCATCTTCTACAGATTCGACATTTACTGCTTCGGGGATCACTTGAATCCTTAAAATGTGTTCTCACAACCCTTGCAAATCTAAAACATTTTTGTTCCCTTCTGAGAGGAAAAAAATAACAAATTTATTTATTGGTAAGGAATATTTAAACCGAGCTACCCCAAAACCGGCATTTTTTTGGGAAAAGCGAGATTTAAGTGAATGACAAGGAAACGGAGTATCTTATAGCGATGTAATTGCGTCCCGTGATGCATATTTACTGCTTCTGCGAAACGAAATTTTTAAATTTCTACATATTCATTATATTGTTGTCAATCGGCGTAAGAGTTAAAAATCATCTTAGTTCTAGAGTGTTTGTCTTTGGAAAAAGTTGATTACACCATCGCATCCCAAATGTAATTTAAAATTATCTGTTAAATATTTTTTTAGTTTCGGTATTAATAGTCTAATCTATTTTCTATCGAACTTTTATATGTTTTCCCTTTATCCTCTATATATCAAGTAACTACATAGAGAATTAGTGTCTACTTAGTTTATAGGCCTACGAATCGCGTTCCTTGCCTCCAATATAGATTCATTTAGCTCCCATTACTTCTGAAGTAAAATTCAAATTACGTCCTTGGCTTTCATTCAAATTCATTGCAGAAATTATTACAAGAAGGGAAAATGCAATATTTTCTGCGGCTTCGTTTCGCGGCAGTTCAATGATCTCTTTGTGCACTGTCCTTAAGTATCATTAAGCAACGAAATGCCTGGAAAAATATTTTGCATGCATATGACTTATTATGAAAAACATCAGTAACTCTCAAAATAAGTACACCACTTGCCGGTTTTGATTCTTTTTGTTTTAAAACCTTAATTCCGGTATTTTAGCCCAGGAGACCCGGAGTTAGAAGTTAATCTCTTGGGGTAGCACGTGAATAAAAAATAATTGTCAGATCTAATATTTCTGTTAAGTAATAATAGCTGAAGAAAAATTGGGAACTCAGTTTCAACAAATATGTACGTTTATCTTTGGGTAGAAAAACCTATGAGCAATATCACCGAGATATACTGTGAGGTGGAACTTAATAAGGCTTTCAAATTCTTCTGCAAATATTGGGCGCTAGAAAATTGGCTGGCTGTCTTTAGCCCTTTGTGGGTCCACGACAATGATCATCAGTTACTATTTTGAGAGGCAACTTGAAAATCCACATCCTTCTGTTTCTTATCCACTCTGGGCCTGCTCAGTTGTTTCCTCCTTCCTTCTGGCACCCGAACAGCTCTGATGTTTTAACAGAGCTTTTTGTTGGATTTCGGATTTCTGTCGGAAAGCGAAAGGAGGTTTTGGAGGCACCTCAGGCAGAGTCAATGCTTGATGAATATGTTTGGAAACAAGGAACAACAAAATATCACTTATTTGCATTATTTCTAGTAGCTAATCATATACCTTACAATTCTAGATGCATTTCCAATCACAATACATCAACAAAAATCCATTAAGACGCGATTAATGACGAACAGATCCGAAAAATTCACTCAAAATTACTGATGTGTGATTTTTGAGATTACTTGAATTTCTGTAATTGAAATTTTTCTAACCCACTTATGAGCTCTGGTTGTTCTTTCCGCAAAACATGCATAACTTCGTTCTTATCTAAAAATCAATGGGGTGATCTTCTCAGAAATTGGTAACCTGAGAACCTTGAGCATGGCTCTTCGCACTAACAGGATGTATGGCAAATATCATTGAAATCTGATATCTTTCGCTCGATTTGCATTTCGTTCGTCCCACGTGAGAAAGAATGTACTACTTGTCTCGTGGAAGTCGTTGTATAACCTAGGCGTCTTCTATTACTAGTAAATGTTCCCTCAAACGCAAGTTACGATTCCTTCGAACAGCTTAATGTATCTTTGTTCATTTCAATGAATCAATCTGGCTGTTACCCTACAAAGCAAGTTAGCTAATTATCTCATTATCCAGTTCTACTTAATATTTTTTTGTATTGCTTCAGTCGTATAAGTCAGAATTTTGAAGATAGGCCTACATTCCTTAAAAACCCGATCACATTTAGCTTTAGTCCAATTAACCTCTAACCACGTATGACCAACTGGATTCCGAACTTCTACCCGATAAAACTTGCTGTCTGCGAACATTTCATCTTTCTATCGATTTTTATCAAATACGAGAACCAACACGTCAACTCACAGCCTCTATATCAGTGGTTCCCAACGGGGGCGCTGAGAAGTCTGAGGGGGGCGTTCTGTGCCCAAGTCATATTGAGGGGGCGTTGAGTTCCAGCCGCCGCCCCCTTGAGCGGTTGGCATATTTAATGGTCACTCTCAGCATTACTGACATCTTTGTTTCGATTCTTCAACTTTTGACGCTACAGCCTTCTGGTGCCAGGTGTCAGAAACATTGTTATAAATGCTTTCTCAGCTCTCGCAAAAGCTTGTGGCAGAAGGATGCGTCACGAATGGGGTTGACCTAATCCGTGGAATAAGTATACTGACGGAATGGAGGGGAGGGGTACGGAGGAGAAAGCAAAAAAACGTTGTTTGCAGGGCGGCTAATAGTGTGTTTTCAATGGAAATACGGACCTTGTAACTGCCGTTAAAATTTTGCATTAAGGTTATTTGGCAAAAGGAGAATGAAACTCAACCCGATTAAAAAACACATATCTCCCCGAGAGATTGTTTTAAATCATCTCTCTACTTTGGAATATACATAGTAGTTCCAAGGATTCTTTCTGTTGATGACACGACCCTATCAAAAACTTTTATTGCATTTCTCCATCGGCCTCCTTCCACATACACATAATGACGTTGTAAATTAATTTTCGTTCTTGGCTGTAAAGCGCTTTCATATTCCCAATTTTGGATAGTTCGTAATTTGTAATTAAAAATTATAGGAAAAACGAATGTAGGAATATGACGGAAAGAGAAGAAAATGTGGAAATGATTAAATGGAATGAAAATAAGTGCAGGGCGATGAATTGAAAATGAAAATAAGAAGGTTGGGGAGTTCTGAAATGAACTATTAATAACCATGAGGATTAGAACCAGGCTTAAAGGCAACAAGGCGTAGGGACGGAGCAGACATTACATTGTACATGCTCCCTGCATTTTTTCGGGTGTCCGTCCGTGTAAGATGGCTTGGTGTCAACAGTTTAGCTGACTATCCTGTCAGTCTTCAGGTCGAAGGATTAACTCGACCCTTAACCAGGCCCGTGCGCACGGGGGGGGGGGGGGTTGGGGGTTCGAACCCACCCCCATGAGGATCCTTCATACAAAAAGTTTCACGAACGATGAATTGAAGATAAGATAAAATTAAATTAATTTATTTAATGTTTCATTTAGTAAACTTTTTCTTCCAAAATTTAGTGCCTCTTTCAACTTTCATGTTAACGTCTGTCAGGACTCCTTCTTTAGTCTCGGTGAGTCACACTTTCGCGCTAAAAACCCCTCCCACGAGCAAATGCGCACGGCCCTGCCCTTACCACCTTTGACCTGAAGACGCTGACAGGAAAGTCAGCGAAACTGTTGTCTTCAAGCCAACCTACGCGGACGGACACCCGAAAAAATGCAGAGAGCATCTAACCAACGCCGCAGAAACCTTCGAGCTAACATTACATTATAAAATTATAAAAGCAAAGAAGGCATCCTCTCTGGCCAGAAGCAATTCATAACAAATAGGCTATAGGATAAAAGGTATCTTATAAGGTCCGAAATCTTCCACCCAATGCGAAACAAAGTAGCTACAGATAGAAATAGTAGCATTCTGAAGCTAGCAGCGAAGGCAATCTGGGAGGGGCACATACAATCATTATTTTTCCACCCGCAGAGACCGAGTTTTAGAAATAAAGACCTGTCAAATTGTCCTCTGCGGATCTGCTACGAGCTTGTACTCGAGAAGATGTGTGAGAATTAAATTCATCAGATATCCATCGCCCGTTGTCGTCGTAATACTGGTACCGAACAGTTTCGGAATTTCCTCAGTGCAAAAGCATATTGGCGCAATAATCGTTATCACATAGGTAAGAATGTATTTATTATTATTATTATTAATTCAATTAAAATAGCATGCATCATAGATTTTAGTATACATGAAATTTTATTTTAATAAAAGTGACATGTTTTGGACATCTCTGTCAGCAGGCATGTAAAAGTAGAAAGAAAAGGAAATAAATACATATTTTGTCACTAAATTTACAAATTATAATTGTATCGGTCGCATAATCAAATAGCAGTATTTAGAAACATTACCACTGATAGTGATAAAAAAATATTTCTCAAAGTGGGACTCTGACTCAATTTTATTCATCATCGTTTTAATTTACAAGTCTTCCAAATATCAGTAAACTATATCGAATTTTGTTAACACTGATACAGTGTGATAACATGGATGTCAAGGTAGCTAACTTAACTGATTAAAATACTTGGCGCGATATCGGGGGGTCCGGGTTCGTGTCCCGGTCTGGACGAACGATATTTTTTGTGGTATTCTTTCAAAATAAGCAGTTATGGTTAAATTTCCGCTATTTCGCGGTTCATTTATTTTTCAAAATTGTTGGCAAATTAATTATTCACCTTGCTTTGATTTTTTAATAAGTAAATATAGAAATTTTTATCTCCGAAACCTATTTTCTTATTATTACAATATTTCCGTACATATCTGTCTTGTAATAATCATATTATTGTGTTATTTTTACAGATAGATCCATGTCGGAACCAAGTGCGTCGCCAGCCACTGGGCTAGGGTGGGGCAAGCACCTGATAAAATGAAAAATGCCTAACTTACAGGGGCTAGTATATTCATGCCTGCTTCTTACTACAAATATGTCAAATCTTTCAAAAACTAAATGTATTGAAAACTAGAGTAGTTTAACGCTTATATGGCCAACTCATTAAACTTTCCAAGATAGTAGTTTACATAAACAAACTATTGGAAACTTATCATAAGTTTTGTTTGGATTTCTAGTTTGGTTACGTCCAATTTCTATTAAAAATTAATTTTTTTCGATGCTTAAGTATTTTGATGCTGTAGATATATACTTCCCAAGTATTTGAGAGTTCTTTCTTCCAAGAGGTTGCCAAGCGTGAAAAGGAATAGTTATGGTTATTTGACCCCATCCTTATCTATGAAATGATCCGATTTTTAAGAATTTTTGGAACCATTTCCCAATTATATAGAAACTTGAAATTCAGCATACAGATAGAAATTATAGATACATTTCAGGAACATGTTCTAGATTCCCACGATCGTCCTTGGTTCGAATCCAGAGAGCCATTTACATTCGTGAATTATGGGTATGGGTGGAATTATGGGTGAATTATGGGTAGGCGGGCAATTTGAATCTTCAAAAAATGATTTAGCGTTGTGTGTGCATTGCGAAAGCATGGAAACGCCTATTTCAGTGATCTTTATTTTCGTATTGAGTTAATATTCCAGAAGATAGGAATTTATTATGATATTTGGATTTTATTTGTGTATAAATAAACATAATTTTCTATAATTATTTGCATTTATTTTACGGTTTTACATACAACCAAAATCAATGATAAATTATTTATTTAAATCATGAGATCTCATTATCAGTACAAACCAATGTTAAGCAAAAGACTTTCTTAATAATTAATTAGATATACCATGTTGGATGTATTATGAAATTACAAGATTGGCATTTGATAAATGAAAGACCAATTATTCTAAATTATTTAGAAACTCTTGAATAATGTTACAATTGCTAAAAAAGGGCTTCTTTTATTTCATGGTGTACCTAAAATTATTGCTGACAAAGAAAGATTACCACAGCATGCATAAAGGCTGCAATTTGCATAGCTCTTATTTGTTTAGGAGAACAGGTGATGTTTAAATTCATGGAACTTGGAATGACAATACACGTAGAACATACTTTTGCTGAAAAGATTTAATAAATGCTTGAATAAATAGGGTAGTACATGAACTAAAAAAAGAAATGTTGCTAACACACATCCATTCTTATCCCTTTTTAGAGAGACAAATAACAATAAGACCATACAGTATGAACTTGGTCAAGTCAACTCTAACAAGGGCCTTTGGCAAACTTTGGAATAGAAGGCTGGCTACTGGAAAACTCTCAGTATTCTGTGCTCAGTGCATGCAGACCATAGGACCATACAAGGAATACTACAATGGAGAGAACTGGACACTGATTGAACGTTTTAAATGAATGGGAAAACCTGATGAAATTGGGAGGATGAAATAAAAATTGACATGCACTTTTGAGAGATAGTTCACACTCAATAGTTCAACTGATCCTGCTTATTACTGTTGCAGTGGTGGTTTTTATCCAATGCTTCATTGCCACCAATCGAAGAATAAAGGTCCATAAATTAATGTTTGTGTTTGTAATAAATAAAAGTGTGGAATATTTTCCTCTTACATATGTAAATGTAACTTTAACTTGGCATGGTTTTAGTATTTTCTCGATGAAAATTTTAAGCTTGACTTTTCATGCATAACTCAATATAATGCATATCTTTTTATTAATAATATAACATTTCCTTGCAAATTTCATTTATATGAATTAATTAATTCATGTGTTAGAGATATATCAGCTTGTTATTATCTTAGGAAGGTAGATTTTGGAGCAAGGAACTTAGGAGGAACTATTTGCTGCAGTGCTAAGAGTTACATTTTTACTTTTTCCATATATGTAGTATAGAGAAAGTATTGTTTTCATGAAAAAAAATCGACTTTGAGAAATGCATGTTTTGGGGTCCCTTGAACACGCATTTTTGGAATGATGTCTGTGTGTATGTGTTTAAGGGTGCTCTAACATACAAACTATTAGTCGTATCAATGCCAAACTTCATATATTCACTGTGGTGGGTGCTGTCAGAGTTGATTAGTTTTAGGAGTAAATCGGTTAACCGGAAGTCAAGCTATATTCTTCGAAGCAAGTTTCTGTTTTTGCAAAATATCTCCATAAATATGATATTTAGGTATATACTATTATTCATAAAAGTTTTAGAAAATGTAATTTACTATAACTTTTGTATGAAACATATTTTTGTATCACAGATTGCTTAGGAGTTTTTCGTGAAATACTGATAAACCAGATGTTGCTGATAATGTACTTTGTGGGCGCTCTAACATGAAAACTATTTGTCATATCAACACCAAATTTCATATATAGAACTTTGGTTGGTGTCGTTAGAGTTGATTAGTTTTTGGAGTAGATCGGTTACCCGGAAGTTGAGCTTTACTTTTTGTATGAAACATATTTTTGTATAACTGATTGTTCAGGAATTATTCATGAAATACTAATAAACCGGAAGTTGCTGATTATGTACTTTGTGGGCGAAAGGCAAATTTTATAGTTTTTCATCGAACATGTCCCAAAAAACATTATTTATAATGTTTGTAACGTAAAAGATATGATATAAATTAATCACTTATCTTCCAAGTTTAGATTGAATATAGAGTTCAAAAATACTGTCGTAGATAAATATTTACATCTTATATATGGAGAAAGTCATGTGCTGGCCACATCAGATTGTTTTCTATATGTTATGCAGAATGTATGCTTTCAATTTTCTGAAGATAGTATATAGAATAATAAGACTGTGATGAGCAACCTAATGCAATTCATCTCCCAGTGCACCAAATCACTTTCTGAAAATTCGAAACTTACATTGTAGAAAGGATTGGCAAGAATACGAAAGTGATTTTCTGTTGTATGTAATGACTGAAAAATTGTACTTTTTTGTTTTTTACAGACTGATGTTGCCCTGTCTAATATGGTGAGTTCTGCATCTTATCTCCAAAGAGACAACTTTATAGATAATACGAGTAAGATGTTGCTTGCATACTGCAAGCATATTGATAACACTAATTTCAAGTTGACTCATATTGAGAGGTTCATCAAAAGAAAAACAAATATTGAGAATATTCTTAAAATTCGCTGCAATTTATCTTTCTGGCATCGAACCCAGATCTTTCTGGTGATACTTACTATGCAGCAAAACAGAAGATGACCATCTCTAACTATGTGTGAAAATTCAAGCAGAAATTTTATTTGCAACTGCCTCAAATGACATCCTATTTTTCCCTTACATTCCTTATGTGAGAAATATTAATGTGCTCTGGCAACGAACCCAAGAACAGCAAGGTCTTATATATTTTTTTTCTTAAACCGTGTCTTAATATTCATCTTCTTGCAAAGCAAGAACCTCCTATCATTTCGATAAGTGCACGAAAAAAAAAGAAAACTACCCTTACGTGTTTTATATGGGAGAAGTATTTACCTCCCGGCATCGAACCCGGGTCTTTCTGGCAATACATCCTATGCAGCACAAAAGAAGATCACCATCTCTAACAATGTGTGAAAATTGAAGCAGGAATATTTACTGCAACTGCCTCAAACGACGATATAATTTTCACATATATTCCTTCTGTGAGAAATAGTTATGTGCTCTGGCATCGAACCCAGGATCAGCATGGTCTTATGTAATTTTTTTCTTAAATGGATTCTTAATATACATATTCTAGCTGAGCGAGAACTACCTATCACTTCAATAAGTGCATCAAAAAAATAATGAAAAACTACCTCAATGTATTTTAAAGGGCAGATATTTGCATCGTCCTAGCATCGAACCCAGGACTTTTTCCATGAAAGTCATTTATGTTTTTGACAGACCAGACAGACATGACCATATATATAGGCTCCTTGAGTTTTGATTCTCTACCTATCGGTGAAGTATTTTTTTTTAATTCCCAAAAATCAACGCAATGCATTTAAACTGGAAAAATCTGGACTTTGGGGCCCTCTGGAATCAAACCCATGACACTAAGATTCAAAATCCCAATTATTCTGGAGGTTACTCGTTATGTCGTAAAATTTTCATGTAAATGACGCTTGTGGTTTAACCTGTGAATTAGAATCCTATCTATGTATATGTGAATCTGGAGAAGCATCTATATATAATATATATAAGTTCAACAAAAGTTTATAAAATTTTATGTAGTTTATATTAACTCAAATACTTTGTTTATTATATTATTATTATATTACATTGCAAATTATAGAGTTTTAATTTTTTGTGCAACAGATATATTTTTCTCTTTTATATCCCCTCTCCTTGGTTCTTAGATATAGTAATTGTATTTCTGTTCACATTATAATATTTAGCACACAGAGGTTGAAGCACTTGCAAGAGGCAGGAAATGGGAGTCAACTTTATTTCGTACAAAGATTTGGCTAATTTAGATCAATCAGTGTCCAGTTCTCTCCATTGTAGTACTCCTTGTAACATCTTGGTCCTATGGTCTGCATGCACAGAGCAAATCTGTGTCCCTGATTTTGAATTATGCCTTTTTTGAACATGCAGGTAACAAAAAATGCTGGGCTCATTCAACAGGGATTCACTGAATAAATTTATATTCAAAAAGAGATTCTAATTTGAAACAGAAAATGCCTATCTGCCATTTATTGTCTCATGAAATATCAGAGTATATCCAAAACAGGGTGAAAACATATTTTCGCATAGAGAAAATCGCGACTTAGGGGCCCTCTGGAATCGAACCTATGACACTGAGGTTCAAAATCGCATTTTTTCTGGTGGTTGTACGTTATGGCCAATACGCCGTAAAAATTTCAAGTCAATCACGCTTGTGGTTTAGGCTGTGAATTAGTATCCTATCTATCTATATAGGTATATACATGAATGAATCCGGAGAAGCATCTATATATAATAGATAATTAGGGTTGACTATGAGGCTGTAAGGATATGCAGGTTTAAATAGATTCAGAAGAAAGTAAATCATGAACACCTTGTACATGGAAGAAAATAAGAGCTTTAATAGAAACTTTGCTTTACAATTTGAGAGAATAACAGTACAAATATTGGATATATATTTCCTTATAAAACCCAACATATTTGTATTGAATATGCTAATTATTGTATAAATCTTGTATAACATACACAAAATATATATCCATAAAAATTTAAAAAAGTTATACTTGAATTCCACTGGAGCTTGTGCTGGACTAAAATCTGATCTTAGCTTACTTTACGAACAATACCAGAGCATAACCTGACTTCAAAAACACTTATTTGATGCCCATGAAGCTATTTCTAGGATTTATTCTTTATATATTCACCTCACTCCAACTTAATTCATCTTCAAAACTGCCCGGATACTGTGCAAGAAAAGACTTGACATGAAAATCATTTCAAAGAATTAAAAATAATAAAATTGTTTGCATATTAATTACATTAGAAATATATAATTTTTAGCAAGTAATTATAAGTAGATGAAAAGCTGATTAAATATAAATTAAATGATTCCAGGATCAAAAGGAATATCAGTTTTTAATATGCAATTTTCTGACTTGATTACCATGATTTGAAAAGTCCAGAAACTAATAAATATTGATTACAAGTATCTCTCTGACATATCAATCTTTCAAATTCAAAATTAAATAAAGTTATAAGGTTGCAAAGGTTAACATCATTCTATGAAGGATTGATAAAGAATTTACATAAGGAGTTCACTTTAAAGTTTTGCTTTCAATCTTCAAACCAAACTTCCACATCACAATTAAAAATCCATAATTATATATCTTACCTTTTTCCTTCCTTCATTAGATCAAATGCCTTATTAACTTCAGTAAATGGTAAGGTATGAGTGATAAATTCATCCACCATAATCTCCTTCTTCAAGTATTTCTCAACTAACATCGGTACAGAATCTCTGCTCTTGAAGCCTTAAAAAATTCCAATACATATTTTTAATATCATTCTAAAATTTTATCAACGTTACAATACTCCATGAAGTTGATAATAAAACAAATAGTTACACAATTTCTTCCACTGTAAATAAGTACAACAAAATTTTAAGCAATTATAATGAATAAGATAACTCATTGAACTAAATATTTCACCTCAATTTATCTTAAATTCTGATTAACCCTTAAGTGCCTTAAGGGAAAATATTTTTGATTCCACTTGAGATCTCAAATATCCACAAAATAATGAAATTTGGTCAATTTTAAATTTTTACTCCTTTATATGATAGTTGTGCATCTATTTTCAGTATTTTCTGGGACATGATGTACTTTTGATAACAATTAATTTGCATGTTTCCTTTCTGAATATGAAAGTACACACTACAAACATTAAAATAAGGAATATTCATTACATGCAAGTCTTATCTTTAAAACCTGACTTGCAGAATACTATAGATAATTTTAGTTATTTATAATTTAATTTTGATTGATATTTTGCTATGCCCTCTTATGTATATGCAACCCTCTTCCCAATCTCTAGTACGACAAATCTATGGTAGTGCAGGCTATTGATGGAGCAAAATCATTCACTAGGCAGTCAATTTAGTGTGAAAAACTTCCCAAAGCAACTGCACTCCAACTCTAATCCGTTGCAACTATGTTTCTAAGGAATTTGGTCCTTCTATTTTACTTCTAATCACCACCATTTCACCTAGTTTCTTTTTGGTCTTACTTTAGGTAGGTAGACTGCTCTGCTATACTTTGCATAGAGCGGTACTCTGGAATGAAATTATCCATGTCACCAAAAACAACAGCTGATGGATGAAAAAATAGCTTCCACTGGCACAACACCAACAAAGGCGTAAGCCACTTGAGGTTGTTAAATTTTGCTACTAAGATCATTGTACACTCCTGGCCAAAATTAACGCAGCACCTCCCTAGCGATCCTTACGGCCGGTGCTGCATTAATTTTGGCCAGGACTGTACATACTTAGGCAGCAACCATTGAATGCAGAACAGTAAAATATAAAATAAAGCGTGTGAAAGAAAAAGAAACAGAGGAATGGACATAAAGATTAGTTTATTGCAGCACTTTCGGCTGCTCTAGAGGCTCTCATCTCCCCTTAGTATTAGTAGGTCCTCTGTTGTGTTTACTTTCTGCTCAAGCATTCAACATAGTTCTCTGAATTTGAAAAAAAACTTTTTCTTTCTTTTCGTGTGATTTGGTGGCAGAAAAAAATTGAATTCAGCTTAGTAGAGGAATGTTTTCAAAAATCGTAGAAAAAATAGTGCTATAACATTTTCAACCCTAAAATTGTTGCTAAGCAAAATATAAAAACAAATCCCTCTAAAACGAAAGATGAAAGTTGTCTTAAGATAATTAAAGTACAGTAGAACCTCGATTTTACGAAGTTGAAGGGACCCAAAAATTTGCACTTTGTAAAATTCGGGCTTTGTAAATTTGAGGTTTTCTTTCAAGCAATCGAAATCTCTACAATACTAATCCAGTTTCAGTAACACAGTGCATAAAGTTAAATGGGATTGAAAGGAAGGTAATATTTCAATAAAATGAATTATACATCCAGTTTAATGTTTAATACAACAGAAAAAAATTCTAAACGTTTTACTTTTTAAAATAATCATCAATTTTTTTTGTTTTGGAGGTTTCAATGAAATATGAGGTGATTTTCTATGTACCTGAAAGGTAATTATTGAATGAATCAGGTACACCATCAGTAAACATCTGAAAATTGTGAAGCACTTTTATAGAGTGTCTTAATTCATCCCTTGTAGGGGGGGAAGGTGCTTCTGGGTCATCTTCATAGCTTGTAGAAGAGCTATCTAAGTTCACTTCATCCTCATCTTCTTCGTCTTCATTTAATTCACTGCAGTTATGCGTTATCACATGAGAGTCACACTTGACATATGACTCAGCATGAGAGTATGCATCTGGGATGTACTGATTTAGTTGTGCCATTTCCCTACTAAGGAGGTCCTGTAGTGTGGGAACCTCCACTAACTCTTCTGTCTCTATAATTGATGTGTCACCAAAACCAGCTGATCTCCAGCAGTTGGAAATAATCTTTGCAGTGACACTGTCCCATGCTCTGGCAATTCCTCGCACAGCATGGAGCAATGTCCATGGAGGCACATCTTGCACATCAGAGGCTTGATCTGCAACAAATGTATGCGTACTAAAACTCTGCTTACAGAAAGCTAAACTATGCTGGTATAAACTTGTCAAATAATTATGAGGATGAAATCGAACTAATTTCTGTTACAAATAAAAGTCACAAGCTCATTCAGGAAGAAAACAATAGATATCACATGCAATTCTCTGTGTGCACTATAGTAGTAGTAAGTTCGTTAAAAGCGCTTAGGTGATTTTGCCCATGTGCTCCCACCAAGATTTGAAATCAGAACTGATTCCTCATGAGTCACGAGCGTTACCCACATGGTTCTCCAGGAGCCAATGTGCAGTATATTTGCTTCAAATGTAAAAGATTTAAAAATTAGACTACGATTATACTGAATCCCTTTATAGCATAGACCTTATTTCAAGGCCTAGGAGACTCAAATAAGTCACAGTGAATGAAACTCACAGCCATTAATTCCAAGAAACTAGCTCGTAAATATTTTAAGTCATTTCAGAACTTTACTTAAGTTAATTTGAAGCTCCCTCTTTTTTATATGCGTTCTACTATGCTGACGTTTAGCGGTGATTTTTGAGAGCTACTTACTCGCGGGCACTTTAAACGATCTTGTCGCGTCACAAATTCTTACCTAACGTCGTCCTCCATGCTTTTTATTACTTTCATAAACACAGGCAAATTTTTCACGTTCTTGAAGCAACGCGGAGCTCTTCATTTTGCAATCACAACTGGTTTCAACTTTTCAGATCCATCTTGGTTACATATCAGCATTACTGTAACCCTATCCTTAGATTTTTTACCTCCGCGACATTTTTCGCCACGGGTCCCGAGGATGGAATCAGGTAAGCTTTGAAAAACAACCCTGTTTCATCCAGGTTGTATATATCTCGAGGGGAATATTTAGACACAATTTCATCGTTTATTTCATGCCACTGCTCAACGTCTTTTGTGTTGACGCTACCTTCTTCTCCACAGATTTTCATCGAAGTGATTCCGTATCTTTTCTTGAATCTATCAAGCCACCCATTTGAGGCTTTAAAGTTATCGCACTTCAGTTTAAGAGCCAAAATCTGAGCCTTCTCCTTCAGAATTGGTCCACTTACAGCCAATTTGCACGCGCGACACTTCAAAAAAAATAATACAGCTGCCTATCAAGTTGATCAAATTGCGACGATGAGACGTACTTTGTTTTTAATGATGTTGTTGTGTGACTCAAAATTTTTTCCCTTGAATTGACGATTGCTGCCAATGTAGATAAAGATATGCCATACTTCCTAGCAATTTCTGATTTTGTCTGCCCGCGATCACGTACTTCCTTGATAATTGACCTTTTGGTGACCAAACTCAGGTACTTCCTCTTTTTCTTGGTCAGCGATGTTTTATCCATTATTTTATTAATAGGCTCACAGGATATGACAACACAGGCCACCTCGCGCAGAGAGTGGTTCTGACTGAACGCGCACGACTTTTCCTCGCTTGGAGACCAACATTTTTCAGGGTGTCCATCATCCAACCATTATTTTTCAATCTTTTACTAGCCCGTTAAAATCTGAAATCCCTGCAGCAGCATTAAGAATTTTAAGTTGTCGCACTCCAATTTAGCAGCCAAGACCTGAGCCAAAAACTCCCCAAGTCGAAAACAAATTCTTATCATCCTCTATTCTCTCAATCTATCGTCCAAATAGAAACCATATACTCCTGGAAACTGCTGATCTATACGATCCCACGTCGCAGATTCGCGATATTACCAGAAGGCTTGATGAACAAAGAAAGAAGAGCACGGCTACATCTTATAAGCTATCATTTTTCGCGAAAACTGTAATCAAAATTTTTGTATCCCACGAAATTTTCACATTTTCCCATCTAAAATACATGGGCTGAGGGTCTTCCCAACGTAGACGATCTGGATTCAGCTGCTACTGTTTACGGCGATCGTCATCCCATTGTATTGAGCTCAGTGCGACAAAAAAATTTTTAAATACTTCGTAAAACCGGGGTTCATTCACTCCTAGGGACCGGCATCTCACTTCGTAAAACATGAAATCGAGGTTTTACGTAAAACCGAGGTCATTTTACATGTACAAAGATCGGGACCGGCGGAATGGTTCGTAAAACTGTGTCACTTCGTAAAATCGAGGTTCGTAAAAACGGGGTTCTACTGTATTTTCAGAAAGATCCATAAAGTACGTTTTTTATAGGCTGTGGACTATAGTCAATGAATGCATTCAAGAGGAATACAATAGTCGAGAAACACACTTAAAGGGTTAAATAACAATTAATTGAACTTGAGGCACTTTTCCAGAAGTAAATACACAAAAAAATTACCAAACACAAGAAACAAATATCACAAATTTGCAAATATTTGCATTATAGAAATAACCCAAGGAAAAACAGAAAAAAAATTTCTCGCATAAAAGAATATTCTAAATATTCCCACATACTGAAAACTGCCATGAAAAACTTCATTGGATAGATGCCAAATAAGCCCGAAATATAACTCCTTAGTGCAAATGAAACATTGAACTAAATTTTTTTGAAAAACAAAGATACATATTGATACCAAAAAACTTTAAATATCTTCTATATTAACCAATAAAAGAAGCTGGAGATATTACTAAAATTACTCTTAAGTGGAGAAATTTTGTAAAGGAAGTGATATGCAATCCATGCTCAAACAATTAAAAGCAGAGTACCTCCAAATGCACATCCTTTCCATACACGACCAGTCACCAGCTGAAAAGGTCTAGTAGATATTTCTTGACCAGCACCTGCAACTCCTATTATCACAGAGGTTCCCCAGCCCTTGTGACAGGATTCAAGAGCAGCTCTCTGTATATTTGTAATAAAATGGAATAACTAAATTACATGGAAAAGTAACTTCTTGATCAGACACAAATATAATACATAATGGGTTAGACTGGACACACATCTTGCACAAATTCATGCGTTAGAAAAGAATTATTCAGGCATCTTTTCTAGATAAAGATGAATATACCATTCAAACTTCATAAATAAAATAATGTCAACTAATTATCCAGTGACTGACAATTTTAGATATGACCTTTACTCCCAATACTTGCATTAAGGTTAACAAATTATCTGTTCACTAATTAATCAGCTAAATACACATACACTTTTCGCTAATTAATTCATTAGTTCAAAATAATAAGGAATTATACATTAACGATGTAATTTAAATTGGCATCCAATAAATTCTCCAGATACATATTTTCAGTGCAGTTCATTTCACACTAACAGTTAAGCAACAAATAAATAAATTTTTGCATTCAATATTACAATTTGAAACTTTTCAAGATTTTAGATGGCATTCACATAAAATATTATTTCATTACCATTAGTTCAACATTTCCAACACATTCAAAAGTGTAGTCTAATCCTCCATCTGTCATATCCACCAAGACTTGCTGAATGGATTTTTCATGCTCCTTAGGATTCACAAACTCAGTGCAGCCAAACTTTTGCGCTAAATATAAAAAAGTGGTATTATACCATAATTCAAAGTGACAAATTCAGCCAAAAATATAATTTAACTGTTTGCAAAAAAATCTTAACTCATTCAAATATCAAGTACACGCAAAGGTAATTTGGTGAATTATTTTGTCTAAAAATCTATCTAATATCTACATATATCTTTAAAACAATGAGATATTATTAATGGGTAACAAAATCAAAATAAGATATTTTTTTAATTAACGTTTACCAAAATCGACTGTTTGGGTCTCATCTATACAGTAACCCACCATGAAAATATAGGAATAAAATAACTTTTACTTATTTAGAGAGCCTTGGGGAGAAATATTTATACATAAGTAAGAATCGACCAAAATAATTTTAACCCCATACCTACAACATTATAGATCAATTATCAAAACAACTATTTGGGTAGGTTGAGGATTCAATTTAAATTAAAATTACATTTCACTTGGAACATTGAAATCCAAATTTCCAGCAATAAAATTTTATTGCACTCTCCTAAATAAATAAACACCCTAAAATGAGGTTTAAAAATATTACTTTCCTAAAATATCATCATTTATTGCATGGCACTGTTAAATGATAAACTTAGCCCAAAAATAGGGGGTTATTAGAAAAATGAAATAGAGAAAAGTAAAGTGAGAGAAATGTACCAAAACAGAAATCTAAATGACAGAAAATTTACATGTTTTCCAAGTATAATGAAGAAAATGAAAAAAATTCATTTATATTGATTTCTGAATTTCTTTATTTCACTTTTCAAATGCACCAATCATTTTTTTTAACACTAGACCATAACTGAGTTGAGATATCATTACAATGGTATCAAGATTGATATGCTCATTAACGTCAGTGCTATTTTAAGGTTGGTATTTTTAGACCTAAAAAGAATCTAATTTGGCATGATGAAGAAATTCTGCCACAAAGAAATTGAAATTCATATTTTTTTAAGAATGCTGTGTACTTGAAAATAATCCATGGCAAAAAAGCCACGGAATGATTGTGTCTCATATTGAAACCACGAAGGAAGAGAACAAAAGATATGACGTAGAATTTGAGTGAGCACATTGATTCATGAAACATAACATTCCATAAATGTTTTATTTGAAAGAATATGTAAACTTCCAATTGGTGAAATACTGCTAGGAAACCTTATCGTGTGCAGAGTCTTCATATGTATATGACAGAGCAATGATTAATTATGACACTTGCACTAACAGATACAGAACATCGCAGAACTTCCCACGTTCTCATAGTAGCATTGCTGCAGCTATTGTAGGTGGAGGCTCTTGATTGTAAAGTTCAGTCAAAGTTAAAGGTTTTGAATGTGCAGAGCATCGATTGAAATTCATCATCAGCTGTGCCTGGTCTATTGGCCAAACGTTATGAGCAAGCAGATTGCGTATCGCTGGTGCAGACAATTTTCATCAGTTAGACAAAGTGTACATGATGAGAAGTGTAGTGGGAGGCTATTCATCATTACAAACGACCTTATGGAGCTTGTGAGAGAATGCATTTTGGAGAATCATTGCTTCACAGTTATAGAACTAAGCAGTCTTTTCCTGCAGATTCCCCTCTCCTTCCTGCACGAAATTGTCACAGAGTACCTGTTGTTTAGGAAATCGTGTGCCAGGTGAGTGCTGAAGCAATGGACACCAGAGCACCAAACAAAGCCCATCAGCATTGACATTTCTGCAGCAGTACCATGGTGAGGGGGATTTGTTTCTGTACTGGATTATCACAGGTGATGAAACATGGATTGTGCACATTACGCCAGAAAACAATCAGCAGTAAAGGCATTGGCGTCACAGGGGATCTTACTGAGAGGTGAAATTCAAACTGGACCTGGGTCCATATTATGTAACTTGTCGGTTTGGAAGCAGTTGGTTCGATTTCAAATCCAACCGACTTGAGAGGAAATCGTGATCTCTCACCGACTCGGCCTCTAAATCCTATTCTGTAGCATCGTCGGGCAGAAAACTACCAAACCGACTGCCCCCACCCACTTTAAGGGGAAACATCCAAGCATTTCCGAAAGTGACGGTCACATGCTTCATCTCAACCAATGAGAGGGCAAACAAGTAGACAAATGAAGAATGAAACAAGGCGTGTAAAAGCAGATGTAAATATCGATGATATGTATGAAATTTTAGGTAACTAAGATTTGTTGTTGTCCTATGTTGATTTCTTACTACAGTTTTGAAAGAAATCTTACAGGGAAGATATATATAATTGCATTAGTTAGTTTGTATGGTCTTAAATGGTTCATGTTTGAATTTAACATAAATTGCTTGCAGAAGATTTTCCAGTGCCCAAATTCGAGCACAAGGATATTTATGGTAATAAAATATCGATATCTAATATACTATCAGCCCTACAGTGAATCCCTAAATTTCGTAATTTAATTAACTGGAAGTCGGTGCGTGATTATCAGAACTTAGTATCAGTGAAAGAAGTAGAAAATTAATAGGTACATAATACCTTCAATACACTCACTGACTGATTTCTTGGAGGTTAGATTTTCACGAATTCCTTAGGTGCTTCATAAAGTTATTGTTGGAACTTTTACTGTCTTCAAAACAGTTAACTATTGGTCAGCTAGTAAGACCTCGATTCGTATAAACAGATAGGTATCTTTTCTTTTTTTATATTTGCTACAAAAGCAAAATCCTCTCGTCTCCTTTTGAACCGAAGTACTGCAACTTTCTACTGTAGCACTTCCTTATACGTAATTAATACTTTTAATTAGTTTCGCCTGGATCAACTATACTCTACAAATGTTATTCAATTATCTTGGCCTTTCATATATTGCTGAAATATATGATTTTAATGGAATCTAATGGTAAAATTGTGGGTAATTTTCTAGTTTCACGGTGTTTGGGAGAAATTCTATATCTCCTTTACTACTGAAGATACACATAACATTCTTACACCATATTATAGAGGAAGGATTGCAGTTTATATATATGATAAGCAATCACTTCTAAGTGTTGCCATTTAGGAGCAAATTCTATCCAAAAGCGACAAATTTTTGACGTTTTTCGTCTGCTACTAGAAAATTACCAAATTGTGTTTTAAAATGAACAAAAATTATACCATCCACGTCAGTTAAAAGTTAATCATTATTCCTTTAAAAATTAGAAAATTCGATCGCATGAAATCCTATGACTAGGTTTAATCTATTTCTCTTTTAATTATAGTTTTCTTCAAGCGGGGTCATTATTTTTCCATAGTCGAGTCTCGCACGGGGAAACAGTAACATATGTTACGGATGTTAAGCGTTCCCCAACACTTTACCTAATGAATTATTGATGGTTAGTTACATTTATTATTAAAAGATTAAAACATTTATTTTATTCCACGTCCTTGGACAGATGAACGCTCCAAGAAACGTAGTACATATGTGCATCCATATGTGCTTTGGTGTACATCATTTTGCATCTAAAAGCGAGAATTGCATTCATTTTATGCGATCGCATGTCTTATTGCGGCTTTATTTTACATTCTGCTAATTACGGGTATTCAATTAACGCATTTGCCTTGATGATATTGTTAAATATGCTCACACTTGCCACAGTTCGTCTGCTAACCGACTGACTCCTATCGCTACCGACTCTTTTTCATTATCGGTAGAATTCTCCGGATTCTACCGACGATGGCTAGCCGTCGTACCGACGCAGGAGCTTACAGAATAGTATCGAGAGCTCGCAGAGTCGGTTTGCGATCCCAACCGACTGCTTGGCTACCGTACTGACGGGAAATGAGATACAGAATATGGCCCCTGGTTCCTAGTGATTTCCATCTTTTCATGACAGTGAGATGGCTGTCACGCAGTGATTCCAATCCCAGGTGGCAGTCTTCTATGACATGGACGTTAAGAATATGGTCCCACAGTAAGACAAATGTCTCGATTCCAGTGGCAAATATGTCAAAGAATAGCTAAGCACTTGCTTTACGAGTCCCAATAAATATTTTCCTGGAATCGCATTTTTTAAACAGCACCAGGGAAACTTGTGGACGACCATTGTATCTTAGTTTTAAAAACACTTCACCGGTTCTTCCACAAACCCAAGGGGAAACAAGCAAGAAAGTGACATGACAGGGAATCAAACTCAGGTCTCCCATTTTATGGAACGTATGTAATATGCTAATTTAATAATCAGAATAAATGTTACGAATAGACCTGAGTTGGAGTATTAGTCATATTACTATTTTTTTCTTTTGTTACTCCTTGAGTTTTAAGCCACACAACTATGTTTTTTTATTATTCCTTCATCTACCATTACAGTATAAGAACTGCAGATTTCAATTATATTTAAAAATGGACCTTCTTTGAATAAATTTAGTATAAAAAATATTAACTGAGGGTTACGAGATGGTTTTATGAAAAAAAAGAAGAATGTTTTATTACAGGATTATGATTGAACCCAATCATTCTCACCTATTTCAAACTTAGCAGGATTGACATCAACTCCGATGATTTGTTTAGCACCAGCAGCTCGGCACCCCATTGCTACAGCCAAACCTACCGCCCCAAGACCAAAAATGGCAACGCATGATCCGGACTCTACTTTTGCAACATTCAAAGCAGCACCATAGCCAGTAGTTATTCCACAACCCAAAAGGCAAACTTTGTCTAATGAAGCAGCCTCATTTATCTAATGGAGTTAGATGAAAGAAAATGCATTAGATTTCATCATTTACAAACTGGTCACTATTTAGAATGTAACTAAAAAGTTTTAAATAAATAAAGAACAACTTTGAAATACATTCACAATTTTTAAATTGGGAAAAGTTTACAAGTTAAAGCAGTGTGTGCAATTAGTTGGTATATTGGCTGATTCATTCAAATACTTGAAGATAGAGAAGTACTAGTGAATTTCATGACAACAGATAGAAAAGCAAAGTCATACATGAAGCCAAAATATTCTGTTAAGTGCTAGGTTCCCTTAATAGACCCATTGATGCCGGTACCTGTACCAAAGACCATCACAGTAAGACACTTGTCCTGATTACATAATTGTAGCAATGGAAAAGGCCTGGAGCCATCAAGCTTAGTGGATAGAGGTATTTATTGTTCAAAACTGTCTCTTTTTTAACCAGTTAGCAATAATATTATAAATTCATATATTTACTAGTGTGATGGCATTTTATGGTAATTGAACCTTGAGGTAATATGAAAAGAGATTGGCTGGTAGTTAAAAGAATGATACTGTGTACTGAGTAAACTCAATACTCAGCATTCAAAGCACCAATAAGAGGAAGACCTAAAATATAGGTGTTATGGCCTACCGTTTTACATCCATCATTTAATTAAATTAAGTAGACATTATCAACCTTGTGAGCAATTTCAGGTTTGTATTCCTTCAAAGAGGGTGGATAGTGTGTGTCATTAAAAAAATTCCTAATGTGTGTCCCTTAGCTGTTATTAAAAATTGAAAGAATGACATTTTGCAACAAAAAACATAAGCAGAGTAGCAGTTTTCAGTAAATTCATCAACAAATAAGACCAACAGTAGCCCAAACCTCATACTAATTCAAAGTTGCTAATGTAACAATATTTATGGGCTTTAACAACTTATATGTGAATTTTATATGCTTTTGAAAATGTCGTTTTTTGTGGATTTCATAACTGGCATATTTGGAAATTTATAACAAAAATATTTGGAGAATGAGAATCTTTGTGATGACATTTTGGAAAACCAGAGTTAAATGTCCATAACATGTTAGAGTTCAACTAGCATTGCAGTGTTATGTTATTTTATACATGGATTTAAAAATGGTGATTAGCATGATTTGACACGTGGGGAGATTTTCACTCTTTGCCTTGGTGCTTCCAAAAAACTCTTATCTTGGAAAGTAGTTGCAATCGGTCCTAAAAAAATTGAATTTTCTTAACTAAGGTTAAAACTATCTACAGGGAAAATTGTGAGAAAATCTGTGGTGGTGAGAGAAAAAAACCCACATATATTGGTTGAGTTGATGTGGAATGACCGAAGAAGTATCATGATTCGTCAATACCATGATATTGATGAATTATTATTGCAAAAATTCACAAAATTTACAAATTGTATAAGACTTATATCTAGTTACCAAGAAAAATTAATAATAATCTTAAGAATCAAAACTCAATAATTCTCACCTTGCAAAGGGATAGTTCAGAAACTACTGTGTATTCACTGAAGGTTGAGGTTCCCATGAAATGATACACCGTGCTCTCTCCACATAGAAAGCGTGAAGTTCCATCTGGCATTACACCTTGTCCCTAAGGTAGAACAAGGCAATACTAGAATGACTAATGACTTTGAGAACGATGGTTAACCATTAATTAATTGAAACCATTCCTTGAACACAGACAGGCATTACCCATTTGTATCAACTTATACATACTATATATCAAGTAAATAAATTTTAATACGAGTAAATTACCTGAGTAGTTCGAATTTTTCCGCAGAGGTTGGTTTTCGGAGATAAGCAAAACTTGCAGTTGTAACATTGCGGAATGTAAAGTAAAATGACATGATCTCCTGAAACGATACATTAGGAAAAGAAGTGCAAAGTTATCATGTGCAAAAATACCTGCGGATAAACTGAAGTAAAAAATTAACTAGAACAAGTAAGAGATAGAACGAATCATAAGCTTTGACCTTACCAGGAGAAACTGAAGTAACGTTTTCGCCGACGCTCTCCACTATTCCAGCACCTTCGTGTCCAAGGATAGTAGGAAATTTACCCTCAGCATCTAAACCACTTAAGGTATATAAATCAGTATGACATACACCAGTGGCTAAAATCTTTACGCGAACTTCACCGGCTTTCGGTAGATCTACTTTCACTTCCTCAATCTTTAAACTTCCCACACCCCAAGTCACTACAGCCCGACAAGTTATAACCTGAAATAAAATATACAATGAGCTGTAACTGAACCACACTTATCTTTTAAACATTTAAGATTAACTTCTCAGATGCAGCACAAACTTTTCCAACTGTGTCAGACATGGCTCCTTCAAATTAGGCCCTTGACCCTACACACTGTTCTGAGACAGACTGACTTGATAAGCGGTCTTCGATGCTGCAGCTACAAAGATCAAGGCAAAACAACGGAAACAACGTCCTTCCTTAAGTATTACAGAAACATATGATACTGCGGAAGTGACGTAAAGCCGGTAAATTATGGAAATGAATGAGGGCTTTCAATTCATCCACGCAAGTTGACAGAAGTTAATTTCGGTAAAATTCTCCCACTAGATTTAGATCTATTTCGATGAAATTTTAGGGGAATTTCACCTTAATTTCTTATTCTCCTCACTTTACCTGTTCCATTGACGCAAGTTGACATAACTTACAATAAGTCGCCGGATCGGTTTGATAGAAAAGTAGGGTTGCCAACTTAGGCTAATCAACTTCGGGTAGAGCCACGCCAAGGTTGTCCAACTTAATGCATTAAAAGTTTGACCGGCGGTTTAGTACCCACCTCAGCTCCAGGTGGCGTTAGTTGTCACTGCATTCTCCCGCGTACCTATACTAATTTTTGTATTTTAATAAATTTTGAATGGATTACGAATCAGTTTATCTGAATATTTAAACCAAAGCCAATATAAATATAAGTACCTAAATTGCCTTGTATCACTCCCTGGATGCTCATTGGTACGATTACCAACCTGAAATATATCTGAGGCAGGAAAAGAATGTAGACTTGGATAATGCAAATAATTGAAAAAATTTAATAACATAAACTGTAGACTTTATTATCCAAAGACACGATAAAAATACATGTATAGGACTCGTCGGAAATTTAAATTACAAAACAAAAGATAGATTAAGTACAGAGTTATAATTAGTCGATCTGGCGTAGGAAATTATTTTACACAGTACATCTTTTCTATAGAGAACTCTTTTGTGTAACATACATAACAAATGAAGTTTATGAAAAAAATCAATTCTACCAACATGAAGTTAAGATTTATAATAATATTAAAATATTTGGTCTGCAGAAGATTACATAGTAAATTGTAAGACAGATTTGGATAATGCAAATAATTGAAAAATGTTTATAGCAAAAACTATACACACTTTATAAAACAAATGGATTTAACAGTCATGCTTAGAGAGATGTAACAATTATGATGAAACTTTTCATCATTTAATAACCTTAACAATTAAGGCGTGGACACAATCGACGTGTACGCAAAACTTGAGACGTGGCACTTGTACGTCAAACTTGGAACTTGATACTAGCGGACACAATCAGAACGTGAACCTCAGCCAATCAGAGACATCAGAAAATTCTAGGAAACAATTGACGCTCGTAAGCACTATGCACGCCGAGTGTCCTTAGAGATTGGAAGTTTAGATTTTGGTGTTCTGTAAAATTTCAATTTTCTAAGTAATTAGGAGTATTATATATATTTATATTATATATATATATATCCTATTGAAGTATGGATGAAAACGAGGCAATTATTATGTTTGGCCTAATAATTATGGCGGCGAGCGTTTTAATCCTTAAAAAAAGAAAGCGATGGTATAACAGGAGATGGTGGGTTAGACCAACTAACCTAAATAGGCAACTTCGAGGTGCATACACCAATATTTTTAAGACCATGCTGGAGATGGACCAGAAAGAGTTTTTCCGCTACACCAGGATGAGTAAGGACCAATTCAAAAGGTTGGAAAAACTCGTGGCCCCCTTCTTAGTAAAAAGAAGCCGAAGAGGATCCCTTTCTGTTGGACACCGACTGGCAATGACGCTCAAGTGAGTATTTATTAAGTAATGAAGTATTTACGTCTTTTACAGAAGGCATCAATTTCTAAGCTAATTCTTATTATCTTAATCATAGGTATTTAGCGCACGGAGGAAGTACTCCTTCCTTGGCCTGGGAATATTTCGTCGTGAAATCAACCGCCCAAAAGGTGGTGAAGGAAACCTGTCATGCACTTTGGCTAGCACTTTTGCCAATTTACTTGCGTAAACCTTGTGTGGAGGAGTGGCGTGCCATAGCAGAGGGATACGAAAGGAAGTGGAACCTTCCTAATTGTATTGGTGCGATAGATGGGAAGCACATCACAATTCAAGCACCAAGGAATGCAGGGAGTTTGTATTACAATTATAAGAAAACGCACAGCATAATTTTAATGGCATCATGTGATGCAGATTATAATTTCACCATGGTGGATATTGGTTCCTATGGTAAGTTATTATTTGAAGGAGTTATTATACAATAATCTATATGCATGCCTTATTATTTATTATTACGTTTACAAAACTTGCAACTAGGTGATAGGTCTAGTGGCAAACTGATTCACAGTCTCATGACTAAACAATATCGCAATCGCAAGAGGTAGGCAAGGGTCATTCCATGCAAAAATAACCGGAACATTTTATAATTGAATCTTGGATTTGGACAAATTTCAAAAACAACTTATCTTCTTCAATTCCTCTGTAATTAATTTACAAAATTTAAACTTGCATTCACATTTTCAATCTTCAGTAAGTCCATTACTGTAAACACTGAAGGGTTTTTGTACACACCATCTGTTATTTTTAAATAGGAAGTTAGTGATTTTAGTTTGGGAATATGAATTAGCATTCGAATAAGAAGTGATGAATTAACATAACATGTAAATAAACAAGTTTTAATTTCAATTTCAGGCTCTCAAAGTGATGGAGGAGTCTTTAGAAAAACTTTAGGTGAAGCCATAGAAAGTGGGGAGGTAATTCTGCCTTCTCCAAGAGATATTTCTCAATCTCTTCAGGACATGCCTCATTATTTAGTCGGTGATGCTGCATTTCCACTGCAAACCTGGCTAATGAGACCCTACCCAGGCAGGAGTCTGGCCATTCAGAAATGCATTTTTAATTATAGACTATCCAAGGGACGAAGGACAATAGAGAATGCTTTTGGCATCCTTGCCTCAAGATGGAGGATTTTACGGTCAGTCATGGTTGCTGAGCCTGAGACTGTCGAGGTGTATGTCTCTGCCTGCATATGCCTGCATAATTTTTTAAAAAAGGACAATGCATCAAAACTTTACTGCCCTCCAAATTATGTAGATTCAGACATTGATGAGGATGTAATTGAAGGTGCTTGGCGCCGAGAGGCTCCAAATCTACAAAGTGTAGGAAGATGTGGAGCTAACACAGCTTCCAGGTTGGCTTACAATAACAGAGACGCCTTGGCATCCTATTTTGTGTCTGCTGAGGGACAAGTGCCATGGCAGTATGATAAAGTGACCAGAATCTGAAATATTATTTCAATTTGAAAAGTGATTATATGTGTTGAATGTACTTAAGAAACAAGTAAATAAATCCAATTGTCTTGTAGTAGTCTCACTTCATTCTTCATAACTATGCATTACTTCAAGCAATTATATTTTTGCCTTATTTTTTTCTCTTCTTGTCAACTGAATATGGCTAGTATTTACTATCTAGTTAGTCATCTCTACTGCAGTTCTTACTGTATAATAATAATATTTTATTAGTTGTAAAAGCCATACAGAGAGTAGCAAAGGACCCTGTCAAAAGAAAAAACATATTTCATTATCATGGGTACTTCTATAAGTTCCACTATGAAATAGAAAGGATTTCTGATAAGCTAAGATGATATAGAAGGTTTAAACCTAATAATTGGATTATCTTGCAATTTCTTTGGTAGCTTCTTATATAGTTTTATACCAGTTATACGATGATGTTCAGCTGTTTCAGACAGTCTACACAAGGGTGCATCAATTTTATAAGCATTTCTGGTATTGTGTATAAATTCATAATGTAGTAATTTTCATATTGCAATGAAATTTGAAAGCATCAATGGCACTAGACCCAAGGTGTTTACAGCATCAAAATTTGATTTAAAAAATTCTTACAGTTTCTTGTAACATTCAAAAATTTTGAAATTACTGGGATAACAGATATAGGTCTATAATGTTCCAGGAAGTTCGTCACCTTTTTTGTGCACTGGAATGACTTTTTGTTACTTTCAATTTGTCAGGAAATTTACCTTGGGGTAAACAGCTATTGATACAAGTGGCAATAGGCTCAGCAATATGTCCCATTACATATTGCTGAGCATATGTTGGTATGATAAAAGGTAAATTTATGGAAATTCAAACTATATTTATTAATTTCTTACGATCACTAATTCATTCTCAAACCTTATACTTTGAGATTTACTTAGACGCAAATTGAAGCTAAATCCAATTGTCTCACAGTACCGTTCCAAATGCTGTTCTTATGCTTATGCAGTTCTCAATAAAATTATTAGAAGGGACAACTTTCATGTACATATTCAAGGTAATTATAACAACAATGTATTCAGAATTTTCTGTTTATTTTTCATAAGCGTACATTACCTCCAATAATTTTCTCTTCACCTCATTTTTTTCTTTTCTGCTGAATCTTTTCATACCAATGACCAGCGATTTACAAAAACATTCATCTTCGTCATCTTCCAAATTATTTTTTTTCTTCTTGCCCTCCAGGAAATCTCCAAATTTGGAGAGAGAAGATGTCAGGGCATTCTCCAAATCAATTCCTCTCTTCCTCTTCCTGGAGGAGAAATTATCTGGCTCCGGTGTTGTTTCAGGTGAAAGCCTGGATTGTATGGGGGTGGGAGTCTGAGGGGTGAGGGGTCTTTCTATGATGGTAGAAGGACTTGGTGTACTGGGGACTGGAACTGGGGAGGGACTGCTCAGATTACCAAATGTTCTGAAAACAGTAAAAAAGACATTATTAAACTAAAATTAAATCATAACATTTGTCAGAGTTCATGTGTTTCATACTAAAGAAGATATTGAAATATAACTGATAATTTGGCTCCTTAAAATGTAGTTACACATTTGCAACATTGCTAAAGTGCTCAGTTGTGATTATGAATACATTAATAATTAATTATTTAAGCAGGCATTTTCCTTTTCTCAACTTTTATAAGCATCCATAAGTTGGTATTTAAAGTTATTTCCTTAATGAAGTTCACCCTGCAGTTTGATTGTTATATTACACTTTATCTTATATTTACTCACTTCCTGGTCCTAATATGAGGCTGAAGCCACATCATGGACTCCATAAGGGGCCACTGCTTCCTACATGCAGCCCCTGACCCAGAAGGAAGGCCCAATCTCTCCATCTTGTTTTCCCTCACAAACCTTTCCCTCAGGGTCACCCACCTTGTTGAGCACTGGCTGCCTGAAAAAGTACAGCATATTTATTTACACAAAGAATTTCATCTTCGATTTTGAAGTATTTGGAAGAAAATGGTATTTGAAATGAATTTAAAAATATGTACACTTCATAAGTAGTCCAAAGAAAATTCAATGCAGTATTTTTCCTCACAATAACAGAATATAATTATTATAATGAGACTGTTTAAGGTTTACGTTATAAGAAATTTCGATAAGATACTTGAACTTTAGATGACTGGAGTAGCTTGAGAAATGCATATAAACCCTTGTAACATTTATAAAATCTATCTACATCTAATCCTTCCTTTCACAGAAAGTAGTATATTTGCATTAGTTTCACTAATTATTATTGAAATCAGTCAATCATTACATAAAAATACTTACTAAACATGTTTTATGATATGCATGTTTCTAACATTATTAATGAATGAATCGTTTACCTGTACACAGCAGCTCCTGCCCTATCTCAGCCTACACTCTGTCCTTCCTCGTGTTATCGCGGAATTCCTTCAAACTTCTATCGAACAGTATCGGGTGATGACTGACGAGTTCTATCAATAATTCGTCATTGACGTGTTCCATCTAAAAAAAATTGAACCAAATATCAAATAAAAATATCAAAACACACCATCGATTTGTCACTGATCACATGGCTATGTCAAGGGCAAAATTGGATTATACTAAATCTTGCTGGTATTTACTATCTAGTTAGTTATCTCTACTGTCTAGTGGTATGAAAAAACGTTCATCAATGGAAATTCAAACTAGATTTATTAAGTTCTTGCGATCACTAATTCATTTAGATCTATATATGTATTTAGACGCAAATTGAAGCTAATAAACAATCTAATGGCGTGTAAAATTAATTGAATATTAATCTAAATTATATACATATATTTACCTTTACGGCCTTTAATGCAGATCTGATATTCGCTGAAAACTGCTTACTTTTCTCTCGGCCTGTAATGGCAAACCCCAAATATATAGTTACATGCATTTATCTTTACATGCAAATCGAAGGTAAGAAAGATAACCTAATGGCTTGTACAGTTAATTACATATTAATCTAAATTATATAAATATAACTTACCTTCACGGTATTTAATGCAGATGTGCTGAACTTCGCTGAGCTGCTTCCTTCTACTTCAATTTATAATGGCGGACCACGACTAGTAGTACATACTTGTATTTATCTTCAGATGGCGCAGCTATCGCAAGGTGAATCCTGATTGGTTGTCTGTGAACGTGAAACGTGTAGAGATAGAAGTTGCCCATCTCCTTAAGTACACGTACGTACGTACACCGTTACTGTGTCCGGTGCCATTCATTTCTATGCGGCCAACTTGTGTAGGTTTCACGTTAACGCTACACGTCTTAAGTACACGTCGATTGTGTCCCAGCCTTTACTCCTGCAGAAGCAAAAGCAGAAGTGCCCACCGATTCACAATAGGGATATTAATAATTATTAATAGTAGTCTGACACCCTTGATCTTTACACATGCTTCATAATTACAGGTAGATAAAAATACCAGCCTAAAAATCTTTCCAAACCAAGAGATGAAAATTATAATTATGTCTATAAAGCCATATCAACTCAATATTCGAATTCATATCTTTTAAATGAACGATTCCTTCAATGGAGAAAACATTCTTTAAAGCAATATAAATATGTATTAAGATCACTTTAGGATAAGGAGACATTTTCAGAAAGCCACAAAGAGATTATACAGAAGAAACGAAGATTATACAGAAATAAATGATATACAGTAAAACCTCGATAACACGTACTCGTTTAACACGAACCTCTCAATAACGCGAACAGTATCACGGTCCCGGCAGGAATGTATAGTGTCTTACGGGGTTTTGTTCGTTTAACAGGAATTTCGGTTAAGACGAATTTCGAACAGTTTCCTCCATCCCTTGAATCATATAGCTCGCTTAAGGCTAATGGTGGGTGGCCTTTGGTGTGAATCTTCCCCAAGAGATGGAACTATGGTCGAGCTTCATCAGCGCTCTCAAATTGTACTACGTCGACCAACTGTTCCAAATATGGTATTCCCCTCCCTTATTGTCTTTCCCTCCCTTAACCCCCCAAGACACGGGCGGTCCATAAGGCCAAAACGTCCAAACTAGAGAACAGCAATGGTTAAACGGCTCGACCCATAATCTCCGAGCGCCTTTGAGCCTGGGTATATGCGATGACGTAGGCAAAGGGTGTAACGGTAAATGGTACATGGGTCGGATTTACTCGAAAGGAATACGAGTACTGAAATACTCAAACGGGTCGAAGAAACTCAAAATGAATTCGCGATTAACTGCGTTCAAGTAATAAGGGCTTATAGCTATTTGTCCTCCTTGATGCGAGGATCTGGCACAAAGGAAAAAATATTTTCTATAACAGGGTAATATTATTTCTAAATAAGAAAGCTGCTATATTCCTCTCTATTTTTGACTTGCACAATTCCTGGGGGAATTCCCTCCTATTTTTACGGATGATCCCAACAAGGGTCAACTTTTCTGTGAGCAAATCCTCCACGAGTGGCACGCTTACAAACCATTTGTCCGCCGTGACTTTCTTTCCTGTACCTACAATCGGTCCCATAATCCGCTTTACGATGTCCTTAGGGCTATTGCTTTGTTTATGAGGACCCTCTGGTTGAGTGCCGACGTACACTTTTAAATTTTGAGTATAATACATTGCAGCATCCTCAAGAGCGGAAATCTTTATTCCGTATTTCACTGGCTTGTTTGGTAAATATTGGCGGAAGGAGCATCAAACTTTTTCGCGAGCAAATCAAATCCTTCCGTAATCGGCGCCGACTTACTACGTGACCTTAAACCGTGTAAATCCTTACTACGTGACCAATAGCCTGACCAATTCTGAATTTAGCGAATAGTTTCACTTATAAGAAGATGGAAAATAAAAGAGATTCTTCGGATACTTCGAGGAACCATATAGTTATACGCATTACAAACAACACAAGTGGGATTATTTGACGTAAATGCACTTACCAACGATAACCACGAATTTTTACACTTCCTTGATTATCTTTGATGGTGGATCCCACGAATAAGAACGGAAAACTTTCAACAGTTAGCCGTTCAAAAGTCGCAAATACGGGAACTTCGGAAAATTCATCTAAAAAAAGAGCGCACGGTCTTAGAAAAAAGCGTCTCACTAACCAAAATCTATTCAAAAACTGACTATTTTCTCAGAAAACGTTGGAAACATCATTAAATGAAGCTACCGAGAAGAAGGAGTCATAAACCCAAACCAGGAAAAAATGGTCACTCAAAGAAAGTAGAAACGCTCCGCGCGAGTAACGGCGGGACTTCAAAGTCGTCGTTGGGAAAGCACTCAGGTAACATGCGGTGAAAATAAATAGATAGATAGATGGATAGATGGACCCTTTATTGGCGAGGTTAGGGCCAGGTGAGCCTCTCTTTCACCTAACCTCGTATGTCGATAGTATTTAAAGTTAACTAATTTATATCATCATCGTCATAAATTATCAAATAAGAAGTAGAAATAATGAGAAGAATTGTGGATGTAAAAAACCTAAGAGATTCTCAGGAAAATAAATCCACTGCAGGAAAACACCCACATGGAAGGGAGGTGTGAAAAACCTGCGCAAACCTACCGATAGTAATATCTAAAAGATGAGAGAAAAAACATTAAAAATATAATCAATCGATTCGGCCGAGATGTTGTGGAAAGACATAATTGAAATTAGATTTTTACTTTTCCTAAAGGTTTTTATTTAGGAACTACCGGTTTCGGTACATTACAATCGTCTGGTTCACACACAACTGAATCATCAAACTGCCCAGGCATACATTGTAATTTGAGTGATGACGGATAAACTACGATGTAGAAGTTGGAAATAGACATACATACAATGACAACCAATCAGGAGGTAGGAAGGGGAGTGGGAGGGGAAATTTACAGATGACTAAAGGATGGGGGAGAGTGCGGAATCCAAGATTCCCGCAACCTGTTATTGGAGCCACGTCCTTCCCGGTTGCTTCCTCCAGAGAACTGAGCCACTCTCTAGAGGAGACTCCACACCTTTATACAAATCCCGGCCAATATGGCTGACGCGGGTGTAGTACATTAAAGGTATAGGGCCTCCCGAGAGGGCCCGTCCGCTGGATTGGCTTCCGAGGGGACGTGGCTCCAAAGCACCAAGTTGCTTTTATTCTTTAACAAACAATACAGAAATAGCTTTCTTATTAGGGCGTTTAGGAACAGAACTCCCTTCCCTTTTCTAAATGAATACAAAACCACCATTGAGTCAGTTTTCATATTCAGAACATAGTTTCCAAGAGATAGTTCATTTAACGTATCAATTACAAATTTTAAGGCCACAAGTGCAGCAATGCCTTCCATAAGATGAATATTATAGTATCCTGTGAACCTGAAGGCTTTCCGTACACTCCATTCTGGGATCACGTATGCAATTGTCGAGGGAGTTGCATCCGAGAAGACCTGCAGCTCGGCATCCCACATGCCTAGTTTCACTACCCTTGATAACATATTTTCTTTTCGAAATAGAAAGTTTAACCATGCAGTATCACGTGTGAAAACATCTCGTACTAGAAACAATGGTAATCGAAACACGTATAATATCCAAGACAGTAGGCCAGCAATCCGCTGTAAGTCCTTTTTTGACATAGAACGTAAGTTAAGTAAAGCATCTAGCACACGTTTTCTCATATTACTTTTAAGTTTGATACACATTTTATTTAAATCTACAAGAACTCCTAAGTAAACGATTCGTTGAGTTGGGCGAATCACGCACTTTGCATCATTTAAAGTTACACCTAAATCATCGGAAATAAAATGAAGCACATTGTTAATGTAATCTTCTTCTGCCCTACTTGGGGGAAAAAGAATAAGCCAATCGTCCAAATATGGAATAAACAAACAGTCAAAACGTTGTTCGATCTCAACTTTAACACTTTCTGCCCATCTTTGCATGATATAAGGAGCTATTGCTAGCCCCATGGGAAGACGAGAAAGAACATACTTAATGTTATTGTAAAACACTCCGTAGAACTTAGAACAGGACCTGCGTATTGGGATTTGATAGAATCCATGCTTCATATCTAGCTTAATAGCGAAGCGGGAATGTGGCACCGTTAGAAGACATTGTGCCGCATTAAATAAATTGATGTGTGGAACAGAGAAATAATCTGTCCACGGACTTAGGTCCAGTAAGAACCTACACTTTCCGTTTTCTTTCGGAATGAGAAAAGCCCATGAAATGATGAAGCAAATGATGGAACGAAGTTTTAACAAAGCACAGGAAAGCGTACAACCTAACCCAAGGTTATGCAAGAAGAGAAAAATAGTGACCGCTGGGGTTCGCCCGCCGTGTCCTCCCGAATTGACCATTACCCCCACCGCCACCTCCCCTCCGGCACCTCGAAGAGACGAGCTCTTGTGAGTCCAAAAGCTTCTTGTTGATGACCGCAAAAGGCGCTGCGGGACGGGTGCAATAATTTGCGTTACTATTATCCTCCTTATTCAATAACTTTAGGGAAATTTAGCAAAAATAACGCTTAATTCTTTATTTGCTCAACTTCTAGTGAATCTAAGTGCTCAAAATGTAAAATATTCCAGTTGTATGTTGATAAACTCTCATAAATTTTAACTATTAAAATAATTTAGGAATTTTTTTCTCCAAAACGTTTGCTAAGAACAATATCTTTACAGCGCAGAAAACCGGAATTCCAAATCTCAAATCATGCGCGCGTAATTAGAAAAATGAATATGGGGGCACCCACCATTGGCCTTAAGGCGAACTGCCTGGCAGAATAAGAACCTTGACTTTGAGGATAATATGTTGCCTTGGTCCCTCGTTTTGAAACGATAACCCAAGACAATGTACGGCATCCAATATAATGTAAGACACCCAAGAAAATGCAAGGGGCCCAATGAGATAGTGAGAATGGTAGGCAAGGAGTGAGTCAGGGAGTAAGTTTGGATGAATTTTCTTAGTCTTCTCGTGTCGACGACTGTGAGTGAGTCCTTACTGAACATCTGTAGCTACAGGAACAAAATATCTTTTTGCAATGAGCAAACAAAAGCAAATTAGTATTTATCTTCAAACGAAGCTTAAAATATTAAGTGAGGTGGAACGCGGAGCACGGAAGAAAACTCAGCTTGCCCACGATTTTGGTATTCCAAAATCTCCTCATTGGTTTGTCAACGATAATCAAAAATCACGAAAAAATTGACGAAGCGGCTGCATCAGGAGGTGTTGCTGAAAGAAAAGCACATGCTTGGATCACATCTGAAGGACCTCGAAGATGAATTAATGGAATGGTTTAATCACGTTCGAGCAGCAGACGTGCCTAGAAGTGGACCCGTTATACAGCAAAAGGCATTGTCAATTGCATCCAGTTTGGGAATGAACGACTTTAAGTGCTCCAGTGGCTGGCAGTGGCGATTTCAAAAACGCAGTGGAATATCTTCGAAAGTGATATGTGGGGAAGCAAATAAAGCGAACGAAGGAAGTGTCAATGAGTGGCTGGCTGATTTTGAACTTCTTTGAGAAAAGTACTCTCCTCGAGACGTTTTTAACATGGACGAAACGGGTGTATTTTATCATCTCTTGCCCAGCCGCACTCTGAGAATTAAGGGAGAGAAATGCCATGGAGGCAGTCACAGTAAGCAGTGATTGACCGTTGTTCTCACTTGCAATTCGGACGGAAGCTAGAAGTTACGATGGTGGGTGATTGGAAAATCGAAGAGCCCCCGATGCTTCAAGCACATTGATCTTTCAAAGCTGCCCTGCGATTACTCCCACCACAAGAAGGCATGGATTGACGGCACTGCGTTTCGTGAATGGCTCGTGCGATTTAGTAGACGTATGGCTGCTCAGAATCGTCATGTGTTACTCACGATGGACAACTGCGCTGCCCACAACCTAAGAAAAATGGAGTTGACTAACATCAAGGTTTGGTTTTTTCCGCCAAACACAACCAGTCGTTTGCAGCCAATGGATCAGGGAATCATCGCTCTACTGAAGATGTATTATCGGACTCGTCTGGTACGAGTAGTGATCCTCACAGCGGAAGGAAGTGTTAAATTAAGTTGGACACTTTTGGATGCTTTAAGAGCGATTGGAGCAGCTTGGGAATCTGTTACCGCAAAGCATATAAAAAGTTGCTTCGATAAGGGTTGGACCCATAGTGATGTCGATTATGCTGTTGGACAAGGAGCGGCTACTGAAAAGGACACACCTGAGGAATGGGAGCTTTTGCAAACACTTTCGTCGGCAATGGTAAGTATCGTGAGAATATCTCCGCAGTTTGAGCGTTGATTGTATCTTCTTTAAAACATCTTTAAATTGAGTTTTTGCTTAAAATTACCAGGTTGAGTTAACGTTTGAAGAATATTTGGAGTTTGACAATGATCTGGCCGTATGTTCCTTTCCTGACGAGGAAGTAAACGCGAATAGCGAAGAATCATCTTCAAATGAAAGTGAGGAGGAGTCGCTTGAGCCTCTCACCCGTGGAGAAGTCACAACGGATCTAAATGTGCTCCAAAGATATGCAGCAACGGCAAATGCAGGACCTTTTCCGATAACTTAGATCGGATTAGACTTGACTGCATGGACCATTAGCGCCCTACTCTTCGGCAAAAGAATTTACAAGATTTCGTTAAACATAATGAAAGCTAAAATGTTGACTTTGAAGACTGGTTAATTTTTTAAATTTATGTAATGCCTGACTGTGATGTAAAATTAAAAAAAAATACCAATTCATTTTAAGTTTATCGCAAAAATAAAACTACGGAATAAATTTACCTACCAATTGGTAAAGGAAGATTTAATAGAGATTTTTGTGATCGTTACTTAAACGTCAACATCATAATAGACGTCAGTGTATCAGCAGGTATAATCGCACTTTTTTGCCGCGATACGATTAACACGAATTTTTTCATAACGCGAACGCTTTGCCCGGTCCCTTGAGATTCGTGTTAGCGAGGGTTTACTGTATTCCTCAAAAAACCAACGACGAATATTTTTCACAGAAAGTAAGTGAATTGTGGAACTGACTTGTACCCAAATACTAAAATGTGTAACATAAACACAGAAAACCATCAAATAACAGAAACTCATCACAATGCCAAAACAGAAACGAAAATTAAACACCAACGATAAGATAATAAATTTATATGGCCTCGAAGTAATTCAAATTACCACAAATGAATCAATTATTGTATTTTGCATATAACAAAACATAAAATTGCTTTAACTTTTTGGACAGGTAGCGATTGGCTACATTTTGATTACTCGCTCAAGCTGTGCTCTTCGCTCCATAAATTCACGCCGGTATGAATGAGAATACGAGGCTCCAATAAAATATTCAAGATTAAATTGCCAATGTAATCGTGCTAATGCATAATAAATAATGTACTCTTGCTTTCATTAAGAATCACGGTAAAATTTCACTTTGGTGCTGTTTGGGAGAAATTGAATAACTCCCGTAAAATTATAAAATAGAACCCAAACAGCACGAAAGTGAAATTTTACCAGAATCACATCTGATTAACAGATTGTCTCTATTACACTAGGAAATGAATCAAACAAACGTTGCATTAAAATACGAAAAAATCCGAGTGAATTATGCTATTCGATGCCTAATGTCTAAAATTAGATAACTTCAAGATTGAGCCTGGGTTACCCTCAATTTCTTCTTCTATTACCAGCGTTTTTACCGTGTCTTGTTCATAATAATTGGTTGTGAATGCCAATAGTTTCAAAGTCGTTAAGTTAAAGTTATATCAGCACCTGTTAATTGTTGAAAAAGAGTTACACATTACGTTACACTGTAAACGTTTCCACATATTACGTAAGAACAATTGTAATAAGGTTCACATGGCATAAACTATGAAACCGTTAGCAGCGTAAAACAAAAAGCATAATAAAATGTCATTGTCATCTGCTAGAATTCACGACGAACTTATTTAGATACACATGTGAAATTCTCGAAAATTCAACAAATCGATATCTAAATTGCATGAAAAAGGAAGACATTTAGGAATAATACGTAATTACTACACTTAACATAAGTAGTCTACATATTCTTACCTGGCGATTGTTCGTGGAAACCTGAAAAACTTACACCCTTTAGATTCACAAACTCTAACAACACAAGTATTGCGCATCTTGAACCTTTCCAAAAACATGATTGGTAAATTTACCACAAGATTTTTCTTTCTTTGGAAAATTATTTCGAAAAACCGTTGATTCTACGCTATGATTCAAACGAAATCCACAAGACCCCTCCGCATGATAGATAGTCAACTCTTCACAAATATCTGTTAATTAGAAAAATAACATTTTCTGTAAATTTAACCCTTTGAGTGCCATCCGATTTTCTAGGTACTATGCTAAATTTGCCGAGGCATTTTTACTGATTTTGCAGTAGTTTAGGAAAAAAAATATGCTTTAAAAACTAGTGAAGGAAAATATTCAAAAACTCAAGGAAAACTATATTAAATGTGGTTTCACCTTTTTAATATATTATTTGATGATTTTTTGGCAAAATATGAGTTCAGTAAGAGTTTAAACAAAATATATATAGTTAAAATAAAATGAATATTCACTTTTAAGACATAAATGACGGTATATTTTAATATGTAGTAAGGTTTTGATATCATATATAAATAATCTAGAGTATTCTTTGTATGTACGAAAAAAATCATTTCTCAATGACTTATATTTATTGAAAAAAAAAACATTCAACTTTTTTCACAAGTAAAACATTTTCAGTATGTACAGCATACTTCCTGAATCTCTTCTTCAATTTTTAACACTGATGTTTTCCTACACATAGTCCATGTAGCCCTTTTCCACACCTGGAGCACACAGTATTACTTCGTTTTATAGGCCCTCCATCTATATTGCTGCATACAGCACACCTCCTCAAATTTCTGCCAGGCAATTTTTGCAATAATGCACCATCCTCTTCTTTTCTTGGTACAGGTGTGACTCCTTTATTCCCCTTTACAGACTGCCATTCTTCCTCAATTCCCTGTATAATAGAGGAAGTGAACTGGATACGGGACATAATTCTGCCTGATGTATTCTCCTTGTATATTATATAAGAATTTAATACCATCCTGGCAAAGATACTGAAAACCACCTTTTTCCAATATTTTAGCGTTCTTCGTTCATCTAGGTAGGTGTAAAGCATCATATCTGATGCATCTACTCCCCCCATGAATTTATTGTACTGGTTTATTATTGCTGGCTTGGTGATTTCTCTTTCATGTGAAAATCGTCGTCTTTGCAAGGTTTCAGACTCAGCAACTGCATGGGTTGAAAGAAGCAGAACTGGTTTTTTTTTAGATTTCTTTTCTCTAAATCCACACAAAAGAATCTCATTACTACGGAAATATTTCACCTGTCCTACATCATACCCTGCAATAATATCCTTTGGGAGGCCCCTTCTGTTTGATCTTATTGTTCCAGTGAGAAAAGTTGAATTTTCAAACAGGTGCTTCGACAGGGCAATACTTGTGAAGAAGTTGTCAATTATCACATGATATCCCTTATTTAGGTAGTTCCCAAGTTGGAGCAATTTGGTCACTACTACGTGACCAAGGCCATTCTTTTTTATCTCAGCCTTTTCTTCCTGACATTTTGCACCTTTATAGCAGAAAAAACCTAAACAATAATGTACAACAGAGTCGCACAACATCCAAAACTTTATTCCCCACTTGTGGTGCTTCTTATTTGGAAGATATTGTGTTAGGCTTGAATGACATTTGGTGCCAACCAACGACTCATCAACGGATAAGTACTGATGAGGTGTGTAATGTAATCTGAATACCCTATTTGCATGCTCAACAAGGGGGATAAATTTTGAACAGGGATCATATTTCTGGTGACCTGGTGGAAACAGTTTTTTATTATCAACAAGATGAAAAAATTTCAAAATCAACTGGAATCTATTCCTAGAGAACATGTTCCCAAACCATGGAATAACTCTACTATTCCGAACCCAGTATGAGAAAATTGTAGGCCTGCGAGTAATTCCCATTTCCAAAAGCACAGCCACAAATGCCTTCATTTCATGGACATTTACAGGCCTCCATTCTCTGACTCTAGCATTGGGTGATATTTGCTGTTGGGAAGCCAAAAACTGATGTGCATACCTATTTGTTTCAGCCACGATTAGATTCCACAGAGCCAAGGTGAAAAACATATCGAAATATAGTATAGGTTTGGCATCCTGGGGAGGAGCATGCTTTGGACCAGATGACTCAAGGAAAGAAGGACCAGACTGGACATATGAATCCATGCCAGGTTGCGTTTCAATAAACACAGGAACACTGCAATTACTAGAATCTCTCACATTTTCACAAATGCTGTCACTATCTGAACTTTCAGTTATAACAGGAATTCGTTTTCGTTTCCGATGAGGAACAGCTTCACTGCAGTCACTTTCCGACTCTGAAATGTTCGCACTGCCTTCATCACTTTCGCGGGAACACTCGTCTTCAATGTATTCCTCCAAATCATCATCTTTACCGTGGGAATTGACAAAATTGGCTATATCATCGTCACTAATAAACGCAGACATGGATGTTGACGCCATTTTGACGTATTGGGGTAGCAAAATCTAAGTAAATTTTATAAACATGTAGCATATGTAAAACCAAAGGAAGATAAACGCCAGTGGCCAATTTAGAACCTACAAGGGTTAAGCTTCATAAGTAATCTGCATTTAGGTGCCATCTGTGAACCACCAGTGAAATACAAGCATCTATGAGTGACGTTGCAGGAGGAGCGCTATCGCGCTCCTGGCACATTTCGCGAGAGACAAGAGGAGCGCGATAGCGCTCCCCGGCACTCTAAGGGTTAATACTACCAGACAGAGGAATCATTGTAAAATAATAAAATATTATTATTTTGCTACAAAAATTATATTTTAAACTGGTTATTATAGACTGCCGCAGGTAAAGATGATGCTACTGTCGCTGGAACGAGTTGTGCCCGGCAAGTCGGACGCCCTTGATCCGGAGATCCGGAGAATTCTACCGATAATAAAAAAAGAGTTGGTAGCGATAGAAGTCAGTCGGTTAGCAGACGAACTGTGGCAAGTGTGAGCATATTTAACAATATCATCAAGGCAAATGCGTTAATTGAATACCCGTAATTAGCAGAATGTAAAATCAAGCCGCAATAAGACATGCGATCGCATAAAATGAATGCGATTCTCGCTTTTAGATGCAAAATGATGTACGCCAAAGCACATATGGATGCACATATGTACTACGTTTCTTGGAGCGTTCATCTGTCCAAGGACGTGGAATAAAATAAATGTTTTCATCTTTTAATAATAAATGTAAATAACCATCAATAATTCATTAGGTAAAGTGTTGGGGAACGCTTAACATCCGTAACATATGTTACTGTTTCCCCGTGCGAGACTCAACTATGGAAAAATAATGACCCCGCTTGAAGAAAACTATAAATAAAAGAGAAATAGATTAAACCTAGTCATAGGATTTCATGCGATCGAATTTTCTAATTTTTAAAGGTATAATGATTAACTTTTAACTGACGTGGATGGTATAATTTTTGTTCATTTTAAAACACAATTTGGTAATTTTCTAGTAGCAGACGAAAAACGTCGAAAATTTGTCGTTTTTGGATAGAATTTTCTCCGAAATGGCAGCACTTAGAAGAGATTTCTATCATATATATAAACTGCGATCCATCCTCTATAATATGGTGTAAGAATGGTATGTGTATCTTCAGTAGTAAAGGAGATAAAGAATTTCTCCCAAACACCGTGAAATTAGAAAATTACCCACAATTTTACCATTAGATTCCATTAAAAACATATATTTCAGCAATATATGAAAGGCCAAGATAATTGAATAACATTTGTAGAGTATAGTTGATCCAGGCGAAACTAATTACAAGTATTAATTACGTATAAGGAAGTGCTACAGTAGAAAGTTGCAGTACTTCGGTTCACAAGGAGACGAGAGGATTTTGCTTTTGTAGCAATTATTAAAAAAGAAAAGATACCTATATACGAATCGAGGTATTACTAGCTGAGCAATAGTAAACTGATTTGGAGACAGCAACAGTTCCAACAATAACTTTATGAAGCACCTAAGGAATTCGTGGAAATCTAACCCAATTCTTTTTAGTTTTTTGCATTTTTTGGGTTAACTACTACGAAAAAATTTAATATTTAAATAATTTGCATCGATCACGTCAATAACTTCAAATTGAGTCAAAATTTTACTTTTTTTGCTCAATATTTATCCTATATTGGCCATAAACCTGAAATTTCACCAATTTTTTTTGACATTTTTTGAGTTAACTGCTAGTTAGGAAGCAAGTAGCAGACAATGTTGTATGGATATCCAGATATGGTTACCAATATCCCAGAGACGCTAGGTCGAATCTGTAACATTCTATGGATATTCTATAGATATTGTTGCGCCTTCGTTCAACAACATAAATAATTAACGCTGGTTAAGTGGACTGTATTTATTGTATCTTTTCTCGTAGAATACCCGCGACCCCTCTTTTACACAAAAACCCCAAGCGCCGCCACCCTCAACTCTGGTGGTTTCTCTCCTTTCCGTAGCGAGGCGCTGATAACTCCTGGCCGTCTGCTGGGTCCAGGCAAAACACGACGTAACGTACCCCCACCGTAAACAATTTGTTTACCAAAATACAAATCAAAAAATAAGGAAAGATAAACAATTCAGCATAAATCAATTTTTGTCAATTGGTAGAGGACACACTTTAGTCACAGGCCGCTTGCCAGTTCCCGAGGGAGTTCGCACTGTGATCACTCGAACAACACCATCAGTTCCTGGATGAACCTCTTCGATGATGCCAATCCTCCACTGGAGAGGTGGTAGGTTCTTTTCTTTCAAGATAACCACTGCTCCGGGTTGAAGGTTGGGATGATGGTTGTTCCACTTCCCTCGTTTCTGGAGTTGACAGAGATAATCGGAAGACCAGTTGCGCCAAAACTGCTGATGTTGCTGTTGTAAAAGTCTCCATCTAGAGTGTAAACTCAATCTCTCATTAAATAAGTCTGGCTCGGGAATGGTTGTTATGGGTTCTCCGATGAGAAAGTGACCGGGTGTGAGAATGGATAGGTCAGAGGGATCATTGGAAATAGAGATAAGTGGTCTGGAATTAAGGCACGCTTCTATTTGTGTTAATAGGGTGGATAGTTCCTCATATGTGAGACATGAATTCCCCATAATGCGTCGCAAATGATATTTCATTGATTTGACTGCCGCCTCCCACAGTCCTCCAAAGTGCGGTGCACTCGGAGGAATGAAGTGCCATTTGATGCCCTTCTGGCTGACCTCATTAGAAACAACCTCTTGGTGTTCCTTGGAATTGAGAAGATCTCGAAGTTCCCGAGCTGCTCCAACAAAATTAGTTCCATTGTCTGACCAAATCTCACAGCAATGGCCCCTTCTAGATACGAATCTTCTTAGCGCTGCCAAGAATGACTCTGTGGTTAAATCGCTCACAAGTTCTAAATGTATAGCCTTGGTTGTTAGGCAAATGAATATGGATACATACCCTTTAACCTTTATTTTGCTTCTTCGTGACCCATACTTAATGTAAATTGATCCAGCGTAGTCTACCCCACAATTTAGAAATGGGCGAGCAGGGTTTACTCTTGCTTGTGGCAATTGCCCCATTAGCTGTTGAGTAGTTTTTGCCTTTAACTTGTGGCAAGTTATGCAGCGATGAATAATTTTTCTAATGGTACTCTTGGCATTGAGTATCCAAAATCTCTGCCTTAGAGATGCAAGAAGTAGTTGACTGTTACCATGTAGTAATCCTTTGTGTTCTTGCTCTATGATTAGTTTCGTTAAATGGTTATTAGGCGGTAGAATAATTGGATGCTGTTGCTGGAATGACAGCATTGACTTCTGAAGTCTACCCCCCACCCTGATTAATTGGTGGCCGCAGATGAAAGGGTTGAGATTTCTTAACTTGCTCTTGTTGTCAACTTGCTGAGAAGTCTGTAAATTGTGATATTCGTTGGTATATTCGTTCTGTTGAACCATTCTTATTAAGCAGTAAAGAGCATCTTGTAATTCTGTGGGTGATAAAACTCCACTGTGACGTGCAGATCTGCAATGTTTGGCATTGTAAACAAACCGCAGACAATATGCAGTTGACCTCTGAAGTCGTGATAGTGTCGAATAGTTCTCTAGCACAATACAATTCTGTCGCTTTGTGGTGAGTAAAGTCACCAATGGTTTGCGTTCCTCAAGGATTTCCGTACTGTTACTTGTTTTAGAAGTCAAAGTTGGCCATGAAAGTCTTGAATCTGAGAGCCAGGCCGGACCATTCCACCATAACCTAATATGTTTTAATTCATCCGTGCTTGTCCCTCTGGATATCAAATCGGCTGGGTTATCAGATGACCTAACATGTCTCCACTGATATGTATGAGTAATGTCTTGTATTTCAGACACTCTGTTAGCAACGAAAGTCTTCCATTTGGTCGGTGCGCTGTCTAGCCATGACAAAACCACTGTTGAATCGGTCCATAGATGAACACTCTCTATTTCAATGTTTAATGCCTCGTAGGTTTTCTTTGTGAGCTTGGCCAATAACAAAGCGCCGCATAACTCTAGCCGTGGTATGGAAACTTGTTTCAGAGGTGCTACGCGAGATTTTGAGCACAATATATTGACTGTCACTCGTCCCTTATCATCGGAGCATCTTAGAAATAGACATGCGCCGTAAGCTGCCTCTGAAGCATCACAAAATCCGTGCAGTTGCGCATTAATGACAATTCCTTCACAAGTTGCCAATCTCTTTATATCAATTTCAGCGATGTGATGAAAACGCTCATGCAGGTTTGACCACTGCCTTTGAATTTCAATGGGCAATGTTTCATCCCAACCTAGCTTTAATTGCCATAGACGTTGCATAAGAATTTTATATCTCATTACAATGGGTCCTAGTAGACCTAATGGATCAAAGATGGAGGCGATGATGGAAAGTACACCTCGTTTGGTTGACTGCGGAACCTTCTGATTTTCCTTAATTGGAAATTTGAAGTTGTCAGCTGACGGATCCCACGAAAGACCTAATGTCTTTATGATGTTGGTGTCTTCGATTTGAAATGGCAGATGTGTTTCTCTGTCCATTGGTAATAGAGATGCAAGCAACTCAGTTCGATTAGAACACCATTTGCGAAGGTGGAAACCTCCCTTCTTAAGTAGATCTATAAGATCCTTTTGGAGTAGAAGAGCTTCTTCTACAGTTTGAGCACCGCTCATGACGTCGTCAACATAGAAATCTCGGGCCAGCACTTCAGCTGCTGTCGGATAATTGCTTACTTCATTCAAGGCAAGTTCCTTGAGTGTGCGAGTAGCCAGAAATGGAGCGGATGCCGTTCCGTACGTCACTGTGGTTAATTGGAAGTGTTCTAAGATTTTCTCAGAAGATGTTCTCCACAAAATTCTCTGAAGATTCAAGTCACTTGAGTGGACTTTAATTTGTCGGTACATCTTTTCTATGTCGGCTGTAAATACAACATTATGGGTCCGAAATCTAAGTATGATGGAGTATAAATCCTGTTGTATTGTAGGACCAACCATAAGAATGTCATTGAGGGAAGTATTGTTCGATGTTTTCGCTGACGCATCAAACACCACTCTAAGTTTAGTTGTGCTCGAGTCCTTGAATATAGGATGATGAGGTAGATAGTAGGACGGCTGGGGAACTGCAATATCTTCCTTTTCAAGTTTTCTCATGTGACCTAATGCTTCATACTCTGCCATGAAGTTGTTGTAGTGCTGCCGCAAAGCAGGCTGCCTGTCTAACCGCTTTTCGAGCTGCTGAAAGCGTCTAAAGGCATTATCAAAAGACAGACCCAGAGCAGGAGCTGGCTGTTTAATGGGAAGCCTTACGGTGTATTTCCCGGATGTGTTTCTCATGGTATTATCCTTGTAATGTATCTCACACTGTTTTTCTTCAGGAGACATAGGAGTAGACTGTACTTCTTCCAACTCCCAAAATCTTTTTAACTGTAACTCTAAGTCATCGTCGCATCTCAGCAGGAATGATTGTAGAGTTTGTGTGGTGTTGGACAAAGGAGTGGGTCCTGAAAGAATCCAACCCAATTCTGTGTCTTGAAGGATAGGATAATTTCCTGGTCTAGATCTCCTGTTTGGACGCAGTAGGTGGAAGAAGGCTTCAGCACCTATCAACATTTCGACTGGTCCCGGCTGGAAGAATTTGACGTCAGCAAGCTGGATATCATTTGGAATACCCCAGTCTTGACTGTTAATGTGTACTGCCGGTAAATCTCCAGTGATGCGTGGTAAAACAGCGCAAGTAAGATTAAACCTGTAATCCTTTGTACTTGAGAAAACTTCTACATTGACCATGTGCCTTGTTTCTGACCTTGTAGAATTTAATCCTTGAATTGAAATATGATTGTGACGTTTCTTTAAGCCTAGTCGTTGTACCAGTGATTCTACAATAAAATGAGATTGCGAACCCGAATCTAGCAGTGCCCTACATGTGTGGAGTTTCCCATTGCAGTCAGGAATTTTTACTATCGCAGTGGATAGAAGAATTTGCGTTTCGGGCTTAACCTTTAAAGAGCAGTAGGTTGCGAGGTCTTCTGATGGCGTAGAATTGGATGCATTGTCCTTGTCATTTCCTTTGCCTTCCATGTTAACAGAAGGGTGTTGATGAGGTTGCTGACAATTTTCTTGTCGTCTGATGAATTCTCGGTGAAGAAGAGTGTGATGCCTCATCCTGCACTTGTGGCAGTGGCTGGAATTGCATTGGCTAAGGTTGTGACCAGGATGTAAACAGTTAAAACATAATCTGTTTTGTTTAACAATATCGGTTCTCTGCTGAAGGCCAAGGTTCAGAAATTTAGAGCATTTGTATAGTGGGTGCTCTTTACCACATGCGACACAGGCACTATTCGTAGCAACATAGACTTGCCTTGTCGGACCTTGCCTTGTCGGACCTTGCCTTGGTTGGCTGGTAGAAGACCTTGTCTGTTTATTCTCGATGGAGTCGACTATCTCTAACTCTTGGCATCTTTTTTCGATGAAAGATATTAATTCACTCAATGCTGAGAATGAATGAGTGTCCGTCTGTGCCTCCCATGCATTTCTGGAAGAGTGATCCATTTTTTCCAACACTAATTGGGAAATAAGTATTTCGTGCATGGGAGTCTCTAAATTTAATGCTTCTATAGCGTTGGTATTGCTCACTAGTTGATTGAGTAGACATCTCATGTCACGTACTGATTCTCTTCCTACGTGAGGTAGTGTTAGCAGGTTCTTTATGTGTTTCATTGCAATTAGTCTTGGGTTTTTGTATCTTTTGCAGACAAGATCCCATGCTACGCTGAAATTTGCACTCGTAACTGGTAAGCTTTCTATGAGAGCTCGGGCTTCTGATGCAAGTGAACTCAACAGATAATGAAAACGTTGGATATTGTCGAGTGCATCATTATTTACAATCAAGCTTCGAAAGATATCGTGAAAATGCATGAAATCTGCTACCTTGCCAGAGAAGGTAGGAATTTGAATGGTTGGCAGTCGTGTCATGTTGACCACCGATGCCGGTGACGAAGCTTGCGAATTTACTGATGAAACTTGTGATTGCGGTGGAGCCTCGGAACGTGCTGTTTCTAGCAAGGATAGGCACTTTGATTGTGTTTCGTAGTAAGTTTCTTCAAAGACCTCTCTGTCATCACTGTGATCCTCATTGTCGTACAACTCTAGCTTACGTTGAATGTCGTTGTATTCCTCCCATATTTGAGGAAGACGTTCTAATCTGACACGTACTGTATTAAGGTCCGATGAATTATCAAATGAATCGATGAATGTTTTGATTCTAGTTAAACTTCCCTTAATAATGCCACATTGTTTAATCAGTAAATTACGTTCACTGGAATCCATGGTAGAATTCTAAGCGTGCAAAGAGTAAGGAAAGGAAAGGAAGGAAAGGAATACGAGCCAAACTTACGTTACTCCCATACGATGTCCATCTGCGGGCGACGCCTCTCCGAACCCTCTTCGAACCCTCCGAACCCGAACCAACTGCATAGTCGAGATAAGGAATGATGCTGCGATGGCTGCAAGGGAAGACGCTCCGTGTCGAGCCGCCGTCACAAGACGCAGAAGCCAGCAAACACATACAAAGTTATATTGCCGTAGAATCCGGCCCGAAGGACCAATTTTATATTGCGCCTTCGTTCAACAACATAAATAATTAACGCTGGTTAAGTGGACTGTATTTATTGTATCTTTTCTCGTAGAATACCCGCGACCCCTCTTTTACACAAAAACCCCAAGCGCCGCCACCCTCAACTCTGGTGGTTTCTCTCCTTTCCGTAGCGAGGCGCTGATAACTCCTGGCCGTCTGCTGGGTCCAGGCAAAACACGACGTAACAGATATTGTAACGCAATATCCAAACGAGGATATCCGTGGAATATTCATGTAACATTTATGGAGAACCACGAGCTTCTGTGTATGTTTTATTCGATATTGAGCTCTAGAAAATTAATTTGTAAGTAAGATATTTCTTTTATTTCGCTAGGTCAGGGTAAATATTCTCCTTTCTAAAATGCATCGTGACGACTTTTAATTGTAAAAATTAGGTAAAATTCTCTTGAGTTTCGTGAAAGAATAATGGCTGCCGTCTAACCTCCATTTCGTCGTTTACCGATATGCTGCTCTAATGTATCTAGCCAGAATTCGACGCGGAACCTCCACGATGCATGTGCTTTCGTTACTCTACCTTAGGTACGATAACCCTTCGTTTGTGCATTTATCCTCACTACTTCAGTCTTTCATTATCACTTTCACGACAGTTCTTTTTAGGACTTCCATTACTCATTTTCATATCCTCTCCATTCCTTGTTTCATATACCATTCATATTGTTTTCATTTCATATTTTTCATTTAGACCTCTTTATTTTATTTTTCATTTAGACTTTCATTTGCTGTTTTGATCCCTTGCGTTAAGCACAGTTTCGCTACTAAATATTATATTCCGTCTAAGGAGGATCCCCACACAGTACAGCGTATGGAGTATCTGTATTCACAACAGATACACAAGGGATATGGTATATTATATGGCATATACAAAGTGTATACATTGTGTATCTGTATTCACAAGAGATACACAAGAGATATGGTATATTATATGGCGTATACGAAGTGTATACATTGTGTATCTGTATTCACAAGAGATACACAAGGGATACGGTATATGTATGGGGTATACAAAGTGTATAAAATGTGTATCTGTATTTAAAAGAGATACACAAGGGATACGGCATATGTATGGCGTATACGAAATGCATACAATCTGCATCTGTATTCACAAGAGATACGGTATACAGATACACAATGGATATGTTATATTGTATGGCGTATACAAAGTGTATACAATGTGCATCTGTATTCTAGAGGTCTGCATGGGCCGAAAATTTCAACCCAAGCCCGGCCCGTCCGTTGTTGAGCCCAAGCCCGGCCCGGCCCGAACGTAGGAAAAAATTTTCGAGCTAGAGCCCGGCCCGGCCCGAACGTAGGAGAAAATTTTCAAGCCCGAGCCCGGCCCGGCCCGAACGTAGAAACAGTACATTTATTTCACTTCTTCAGCAATGCCAAAATATATAGAAACTAGAAAATGAAAATTAATCAATAATTTCGTATTTTTTGCCATAGAAGTTTTAATTTATTTTGTAAGTGATTGCACTGAATAAATGATAAATAAAATAAATAATGTTAGCAAGTAAATGATAATTCGTTCTGAAAAAAGGACAGTAATTTCATGTCATGATGGTCTTCAGCAAAAAAAGTTGTCAAACGTATGTCCAGGGGCCTTTTAAGAAAAAACATATCACTTGATAAGTATCTACATCGCAGTAATTTACATTGTATGATAAGGCTGGTGGTCGCAGAAAGGCTCCGTCATATGCTAATTACATAATAAACACTTATCTGAATAAGTAAATGGCTAGTAGAAGCGTTTCGGTTAATAGATTCTATATTTCTACTCATGAAATAAAATTCCAATATTAGAAGTATACGTTGCTATAAATAAGGTTAGGTTGCTAGTGACGCTTTAAAATATTGTTCTCCCATCTATCAGGTTGATCTACACTATCTAATCTAATGGTGAAAACCTTAACTATTGGTTCAAAAATCAATGTGGCTATCCATGAGAATTTTTTTGTTTACAACCTCAAACTTTCCCGGAATATTTCGTTTATTCCATTGCTGTTCTCGCAATCCAAATAAAAAGCAATATTCCACGATTGAAATAAAAGTATTCATTCTATTTCCTTTCTTTTGGTACTTGTCGCGACTTCGTACGACTTCTTTTACTAATTTAATTTTGCAAAATAAACAAATCCAGCATGCGATATAAAATAGATTTATGTGCAAACCTTATGGAAAATTATTCATGGGCCCAGGGGCCATATTATGTAACTCGTCGGTTTGGAAGCAGTTGGTTCGATTTCAAATCCAACCGACTGGAGAGGAAATCGTGATCTCTCACCGACTCGGCCTCTAAATCCTATTCTGTAGCATCGTCGGGCAGAAAACTGCCAAACCGACTGCCCCCACCCACTTTAAGGGGAAACATCCAAGCATTTCCGAAAGTGACGGTCACGTGCTTCATCTCAACCAATGAGAGGGCAAACGAGTAGACAAATGAAGAATGAAACAAGGTGTGTAAAAGCAGATGTAAATATCGATGATATGTATGAAATTTTAGGTAACTAAGATTTGTTGTTGTCCTTTGTTGATTTCCAAAGTTTTGAAAGAAATCTTACGGGGAAGATATTTATAATTGCATTAGTTAGTTTGTATGGTCTTAAATGGTTGATGTTTGAAATTAACATAAATTGCTAGCAGAAGATTTTCCAGTGCCCAAATTCGAGCACAAGGATACTTATGGTAATAAAATATCGATATCTAATATACTATCAGCCCTACAGTGAATCCCTAAATTTCGTAATTTTATTAACTGGAAGTCGGTGCGTGATTTTCAGAACTTAGTATCTGTGAAAGAACTAGGAAATTAGTAAGTACATAGTACCTTCGATACACTCACTGACTGATTTCTTGGAGGTTAGATTTCCACGAATTCCTTAGGTGCTTCATAAAGTTATTGTTGGAACTGTTGCTGTCTTCAAATCAGTTTACTATTGGTCAGCTAGTAAGACCTCGATTCGTATAAACGGATAGGTATATTTTCTTTTTTATATTTGCTACAAAAGCAAAATCCTCTCGTCTCCTTTTGAACCAAAGTACTGCAACTTTCGACTGTAGCACTTCCTTGTACCCCAAACAACACAAGTCGGCGGGAACCGGGCGTAAGTACGTCTTATGCACGGCATTATACTCATTGGACCGGGCGTAGAACGGTATCATGCACCTGCTTTTCTAGGGTCTAAGAACGCTTTTCTTGGGCGTAAACTCGTGCCGCGTAATGATACCAATGTTTGACGGTAGGTGGCACTACTAGGTAATGTAGCTGGCGCTCGTAGTTCGCAAACCTGCCGCGAGATGGTACTTTTACACGGAACAATGGTGATTTAAAATTACGTATATATTAAATATAAATTTCACTGAATCGCATATTATTATTATACAGGGTGCGGCAGAACCGACTAAGCATTTTCGAGGGTGGCAGAACCAATTAAGCTGTTTTGAGGAGCTATAAAAAATAAATCTGCATATATAAAGAAAAAAAGTTTTTATTTTCGAACATGAACATTTTTTTTTCGAAAATAAGAACGTTTTTTCTTTATATACCCAGATTTCTTTTTTGTAACTCCTCAAAACTGCTTAATTGGTTCTGCCACACTCGAAACTGCTTAGTCGGTTCTGCCGCACCCTGTAATAAAGAAATTTCTTCTCTTAAAAAGGTATCTGCAGAAAGGTCCTCCTTCCATTGAAAATAAATAGTAAATGAGCAATTGTTTTCAATAAATATATTGATAAATAAATAATACAAACAATTAGCCTTCGGCAATATCCCTCTTCCGACTTGCTGTCTTCAGCCAGGTTTTCAGTTTCCCTTTTACAGCCTCTTCCGTCGTCTTCTCATGACCATAATTGCAGATAACTGCACCTGAAAAGGAAGATGGAACAAAATTTTACGCCACCTCCCATTTATTTATCCACTTCCAAGGAATGAGGTAATATACAACAATAGAGGCAAAAGCCTAAAATACTAACCATGAACAATCTGCAATAGGGTGTATTATCCAATTCAAGTTTCTCTCCCCTCTGCCCCTTCCAACTGCAGCGTTTGGTAAAGGACTTGAAGAGTATCCTTGAGAGGATTCCATTTATAATTGTTGTTAGGTCCCCTCCCTCCTATTCCTCCAAGATTTTGTACCTGTTAAGACATTAGAAAAATAGCATAGTTCAGTGAAATATGTGTAACATAAAGTAAAAAAGTAGAATCACTAAGCAGTAGCTCCTTCACCTCCAAAACCTTTATTTTCATTATCATCATCACTCACAGAAATGGTTCCAGTCCAATATGGGCAGCGAGAATGGCAGTATCCTGTTCTGCATATTGTCTGTACTAAAGGTTCTACTCTCCACTACTTTTTTTTAAAACTTCCCTCTGACAATCCTCTTAGGAGGAGACTTTCTTTGCTATATTTTTTATTCCTGCCATTTTCTAATTCCCCATTACTTTTTTCTGAATTTGTTAACCCATTTGCTAACTTAGTAACATTCTTGTCCAGATCATCCATCCTTTTCAATACTATATCTAATTCATATTATATATCATCATCATACTATACTATCATCAAGGCTCTAAAAAGAAGGAAACAAGAAATACATTAAAATATAATAAGAAAATTTCATCAAAAATTCTAAATCATGGTCAGTCTGTGATAGGTTTTTCATCTACATTCACATAATTCAGTAAATTCAATATCAATCAAAGTGAGATTCACTAAGTAACACCTTCCTTAAAACAACTTTATGCTCTCTAAACATCCCATAATTTAGAAACTTACTCATGGCTTTAAAAAGGAATTTGAATCAAGAAAAATACACACTATTTGCTATTGGGACTTCCATTACTTCTCTTTTGTTGGTTGCCAGCTATCTCCTCTATCTCCCCTGTAATGAAGTTAGGATATTGTCATTCACCAAAAGGCTAAAATACTTAACAACTATCATATTACAGTAAATGATCATCTGTGATTGCCTGAAACAAACTTGATATATGCTACATAAGAAAGGATTGAGATTAATTCAAACCAATACATACCTTGCTCAGCCTGCCTCTTTGGAGTGCCACCACTGACACTTGCAATCCCAGACATTTCCTCCCATTCACCTACAATGAAGTATTATGATGATTACAGAATGTTTTATTCTATATATATATATATATATATATATATATATATATATATATATATATATATATATATATAGTCCATGATTAACTTAATAATCCTAAGATTACCTTCATCAGATAATTCTGGCATAGTGGTCAGTGTAGCGAGATTTGTAGGCATCCAAGTGATGCCTCCAGTAAAAAATTCTCGCAAATGCTTCTTTTTGGCAGAACGCTTGCCCCTCCCATACTCCTTCCTCTTCACAACCTGGACCCTTGCATCTAAATCCGTCACCTCTGACCAAAAACTCAAGAACTCCCTTTCCATCAGGTATTCATCTGCAAAGATTCAAAATTAAAGTGGGGTTATAGAATAGGTAGTTCCATGGGAACATGGAACATTTTGCAGTGCTGGAATATTTGGACACAACTTGTTACTCTATATCCTGAATGCTGAAATTGAACTTACCAAAAGCAACATGACAGACGTGGGTCACATTCCACTTCTCCCAATCTCTCTGGGGATATGCCCTCACCCGGTTTGTTACATTGCTATAGCCTCTCGATGGCCAGAGGCAGTATTTCCTCCCTCCTCTAGGAGCCACACCTGTGGCACCACAGACACCGGCTTTGTGTTTTCTAAACTGACAGTGGCATCACTGCATGCTGGTGCACCGAACTCCACTATTTTCCAGGTCATTCTAAAATTAAATTAATGAATGCAATGCATTAACATAACTATCTGCAAATTCATCAAATCACACACAAATGAATTCAACCTTCCCTGCTATTAGCAAAGAATCCCAAACAGTCATGCACATGCACATTTTCTGCAAGACATTATAAACCAGTGATAATGGTCAAGAAAGTAACCACCTTAACAATTAAATCAACTAAAGCTCGGTTCACACGGTGCATGTTTTCTAGCTTGATTCCTTGCGTGGAACCCTGCATGCTCGCTAGCATGAAAATTTCGTGTCTGCCTGCTGCTGGGCATGCTCCCTTGCTTGATTTTGAGAAATAGGACAGGTGCTATTTTTCCTGCATGTTTCGCTGATGGTTGGTTGCTATGCGTTGCTAGCTGAACTATTTACTGCTAGCGAGCATGCAGAGATCCACGCAAAGAATCAAGCTAGAAAACATACACCGTGTGAACCGAGCTTAAGAGAAATCGAAAAAAGATTCAGTTGTAAATTCTTACTTTTACTATGAAACAGATAAGGCTACAACCTCAATTCATGATATTCAGATAAAACTTTACTTATTTACATGAACATCAAGTTCCATCATCAAAAGCTAAAAATAGATTTGCTTATTTCGCGCGAGCATTGAGAGCTTCTCTTGATTGATAGGGAAAGTAATTCAACGGAAGCGGTGATATAACGGCCGCGCAGCTGAGAGAGAATATTCAAAGAATAAGGGGATTTCCCTTTTCTTCTATTCTGCCTACGCAGATTTTCTCGCGACGTATTGACGTGTTTAAAAAACTATAAAGACGACTACAATTAATATTTACAATTTTCGTCAACGAGTTAAAAACAATAAACTAAATAGGATAAAAGAATACATAAATAAATAGAAAAATTAAAAAGTAATAAGCTAAATTTCCGTTCATAAATAATATAAATGTGCTAAAAGACGCTTTATTTTCGTGGATACCGGTCAAAAAAAGTAGCAACAATTTTGTTACATGAAATCACATAAACCGATGGTAAATTTCTAGTTTCACGTACTAGAAATTTACCCCGATATTGATTAAATAAAACAAACCTTACCTGTGAATGCAATACGAAGATCAGCCTAGCTGCAGGTCTTGCTGGCGAAAGGTGAGGAGATATTTCTCACGGCGACGCTATACTCTGCGTAACTCACAACCGCTCCAAAGAGCTCGAAATGAAAGCGAATGAATACAATGAAATTAATGGTTTCAAAGGTAAATGAATATGAAGGCAGAGGATGTAAAAAAGAATAATGGAAGTTCTTAAGAGAACTGTTGTGAAGGTAATAATGAAAGTTGACTATACGAAACGAGGATGAAAACAATCAACCGAAGAGATGATCTTTCACGGAAGCGCCAAGTCCGCCTAGTCGTAGCTTCCTTAGCTACATTAGCGCCACGTAGCGGTAAATGGCAGCAGTTCAAATCGTTCGAATTCTCTTACGAAACTCGAGACTTATATATAAAACGAGTAAAATGTAGCTTGCATACTGCAAGCAGATCGAAAACACTAATTTCATGTCGGCATCCTAACGGGAAGGCCGACAAAAGAGAAAAAAAAGGATTGAAAATATTCTTAAAATTCGCTGCAATTTAATCGTCTGGCATCGAACCTGGGTCTTAATGGTGAACTTACTATGCAGCACAACAGAAAATCACCATCTCTTACTATGTGAGAAAATTCAAGCAGATATATTGGCTCCAACAGCCTCAAACGAAGTCCTACTTTTCAATAATGTAATAATCTCGGAAATTTAAAACACGTTTATGAAATGTATCTATGTTTTCTATCTATATGCCTCATTTCATGTTTTAATATTATTGTGAAGGGGTTTAAATTAATTCTTAAAAATCGGATAATTTAGATTTAGATATATACCCCGCGAGCCGCCAGAGGCGTATGGCAGAGGGTTTACTGATTTTAGAGACGCCTGGTGTCGAACCCAGGAAATAATGGTAGCTGTGAATGCACAGTATGACTTATTAGGACTTCATCTTATTTCATACAAATTTTGAAGTCGATATCATGCCGGGAAGTACCTAAAACTTTTTACTGTTATCTCCATAAGAAATGCATGGAGGAATGTAAATAGCCCTCTGGGATCGAACCAAGGACCATCAGCGAATATATAAAATTCGATTACGAAATATATGTATGATCTCCAACCTCATGCCGAATTTCAAGTTTCCTTGCCATCGGGAAAGGGTCCAAAAAAAATCTTAAAAATCGCCACAATGCATTTTAAACGGCCGATTTTTGCCTCGACCTAGCATCGAACCCAGGATATTTTCCGTAAAACTCATTTATGTTTTCGATAGATCATGACCATATATATAGGCTCCATGAGTTTTGATTCTCTACCTATCCGGGAAGTATTTTTTAAAAATTCCCGAAAATCAAGGCAATGCATTTAAACGGGAAAAATCGGGACTTTGGGGCCCTCTGGAATCGAACCAATGACACTGAGGTTCAAAATCGCAATTTTTCTGGAGGTTACACGTTATGGCCAATATGTCGTAAAAATTTCAGGTCAATGACGATTGTGGTTTAGCCTGTGAATTTGTATCCTCGCTATATATATATATGGATACATGAATGAATCCGGAGAAGCATCTATATATATATAAAATACGGATTGTAAAGGTGATCTCTGCCAGCCTTAATATCTTCTAAGGGAAACTCTTTGAATTGAGGAATATCTCAATTATTACATTGCATTATTTTCGCATATTTTTACGAGATGAATGTCACCCGTGCTTATCTGGTACGAAATTGCACCATAAATGCTCGTGAACTTCTTAATCCGTGTTGTCTGGGACGTAATTACTACTTGTAATTAGTTTCGCCTGGATTAACTATACACTCTATAAATATTATTCAATTATCTTGGCCTTTCATTTATTGCTGAAATATATGATTTTGATGGAATCTAATGGTAAAATTGTGGGTAATTTTCTAGTTTCTAGTGTTTGGGAGAAATTCTATATCTCCTTTACTACTGAAGATACACATACCATTCTTACACCATATTATAGAGGAAGGATTGCAGGTTATATATATGATAAGCAATCTCTTCTAAGTGCTGCCATTTTGGAGAAAATTCTATCCAAAAACGACAAATTTTTGACGTTTTTCGTCTGCTACTAGAAAATTACCAAATTGTGTTTTAAAATGAACAAAAATTATACCATCCACAACAACTAAAAGTTAATCATTATACGTTTAAAAATTAGAAAATTCGGTCGCATGAAATCCTATGACTAGGTTTAATCTATTTCTCTATTATTCATAGTTTTCTTCAAGCGGGGTCATTATTTTTCCATAGTCGAGTCTCGCACGGGGAAACAGTAACATATGTTACGGATGTTAAGCGTTTCCCAACACTTTACCTAATGAATTATTGATGGTTATTTACATTTAATATTAAAAGATTAAAACGTTTATTTTATTCCACGTCCTTGGACAGATGCACGCTCCAAGAAACGTAGTACATACGTGCATCCATATGTGCTATGGCGTACATCATTTTGCATCTAAAAGCGAGAATCGCATTCATTTTATGCGATCGCATGTCTTATTGCGGCTTTATTTTACATTCTGCTATTTACGGGCATTCAATTAACTCATTTGCCTTGATGATATTGTTAAATATGCACACACTTGCCACAGTTCGTCTGCTAACCGACTGACTCCTATCGCTACCGACTCCTTTTCATTATCGGTAGAATTCTCCGGATTCTACCGACGATGGCTAGCCGTCGTACCGACGCAGGAGCTTCCAGAATAGCATCGAGACCTCGCGGAGTCAGTTTGCGATCCCAACCGACTGCTTGGCTACCGTACCGACGGGAAATGAGATACAGAATATGGCCCCAGATTGGGTTGGGTCGGGTATCCTTGGATGTAAGACCTTCACAAAACCCACAAAGGTCAGGTAAGGTTGGGATGGGTCGGGTTGGGTCGGGTCGAACAATTTCTAAATTATTTTGAAAAAAACCAAAATATTACTTCCATGTCAACATGGATTTAGGGAAAACCTTTCAACTACTACATCTTTAACTGACATTGTAAGTAGCAATTTTAAATGCCTTGATTTATCGAAATCAACTATAGGATTAGCCTATTAATAGTTGATAATGTATGCAGATGATACAATAGTGTTACGGAAGGACAAAAATCTTTAAGGACTAGCAAACAACCTCACATACACAATAGAGACAACGGAAAACTGGCAGACAGTAAATGGCCTGAAATTAAACTTCATAAAAGCCAATGCTGTTCATTTTTAAAATAGTAAAAAACTGACAACTGACATAAAACCATTTTGGAAAAAAATAAAATTAACATAAATATAGAGAACTCTATGAAAATGCTTGCAGTACATTTTGATGAGCTTATGTCCTGGAAGGGTCATATTTGTTCACTGGTTGAAAAGTTAAACAGTGCATTTTTCACTGTGTCTTGCATCGCCCCAATTGTACATATTTCCACAAGATTGACAGTATACTATGGTCACTTTTATTCAATTTTGAAACATGGTTCATACTATGGGGAATGGCTCCTGCTTGGCAAACGGTATTTTAAGTACAAAAAAGATTATGCGGATCATGATCTTTTCTAAATACAGCGACTCATGTAAACTACTGTATAAATAAATTAAAAAATATAAGATCTTTACATTACCCAACATTTACATTTATGAGGTATTAAATTAAGTTCATTAAATAGAAAAGATTTTGAGGACAAACACAACCATAATTATGATACCAGAGGAAGAAACAATATGAATTATCCTATCCATAGACTGCCAATGTATGAAAAGACCCCATATTACATGGGAATCAAACTGTATAATAAAATTCCAAAAGAATTTAAAGAAAATTTTGGAAAATCATAAATCTTTTAAAGAAAACCTACATATTTTATTATCTAAAAAGAGTTACTACAAAGTGGAGGAATTCTTAAATGACAATAGCTTGTGAGTGAATATGCTGCAAAGGTGTATGTAAATTGATAAAATATTTCTGCTGTTATATATATTTGTGTAATTCAGTCTTCATTTAAATGTAAGAAATTGTTATTGTGATTATAGCAATCTTGTCAATGTGCATAGTTGTAAGTTTCAATGAAAAATTGTAATATATTCAAACATGTTGTATGTTTAGATATGTTGAATCTTTGATAAATTGAAAGAAAAATAACATTTTATATCTTCTTTGGTGTAATTGAACTAGTTGAAGTTGACTACTGTATATTGACATGTCACCTATTCAGGGCAGAATTATTTTCTGTCCTTGTAATGAATGTTTTAGTGATGAAAATATATTATTATAATTATTATTATTATCTCAATAACTTAAAGTTTAAATGATATGTGATAATTGCTCAGAGTCTGAAGTCTCCTATTATTTTTTCTATTAATGTTGCATTATGAAGATTTTAAAATGTGTTTTAGAGTTTTTAATGTTTGCAAAAACTGCTATGTATAAAAAAAGTGTACGTAAAATCAAAATTAGCTGTAGGCTATTTGTAAAAAAATTAATAAATAGATAAGGCGAGGGACTATTAACAACACAATAATAGTATTGCTGTAGATTGTATCATTGTTGGTTTCTGATTTACGGGTATGATATTAATTTTTCCCAATTTACCTTCAGCTGCTCCTGATGAAGATACTGAGCACAAGCAGATTGGGTCATTTCATGGATTCTTTAATGTCATCTTTGCCATGTGCTTATGACAAAGGAAGGAGTCACCAAAGGGGAAACCTCTGCTAGCTATAATGTACAAGACTTCAGTGGGTTCAAGATTCTTCATTGAAGTTGTGAATCAAGAGTGATTGGTATTTCTTCAAAGAGAGAAGAATGCTGGACCACTTCATAACTGAATTGGGGTAGGACACATAACATCATTTCACTTTAGCACTAATGACTGTCTTGGATTAAAATCTCTTACTGGGAGATGGCCAACCTTTCCTAGTTTACATTTTAATTATTTTGTATGTTTGCAAGTTGACAAGTAAACTATTTTAATGAAAGCATTTTTATAAGTCATGTATCTAATATCCAAGAGAGGGACAGGGATTTTTGTAAACATTTCAAATGATAAGCATACCTGAATAAAGCTATGTTCTTTAAGCATAAATCTTTATGTGCTATTCATATTTGAAATAACCTTGAGTGGGTTGCAGAGGAATAATTTGATGTAATCTGTCTAGTCTTAATTAGGACTTAATCATCTCACAATTTCTACTCCCTTTGTCTGCTCGGGTATTTGCAATATTGTGTCTGTCAATCTCGATAACTTCATTTTATATCCTGTTTTCCATTTGCTGTTTAGTACATGATTGTATGAAACATATGCAAGTCTTATTGCAAGGCATTGTTTGGACTCCTATTAGTAAAAGATAGCCATTCACATATGTTACCCTTGTGTATCTTTTACTGTACTGCAGGTTTTGTTTGTATTTTATCATCCTGTCTTTGATCTCAGACATTATCCTAGTTTGAAGATATCTTTTGATTCAAGAACAAAATGTTGATCTATAAGCTATCTTGATCCAATTTTCCATCAATTAATTTCAAATCCTTGTAAAAAGTTGGTTTTCCCTTTAATGAAAAAGTCAGAAAAGTAAGGAGGAAATGTAATGTACATAAGATATGCATGGTATTATAATTTTCAGGAGGAGTATAATGGTTGAAATAGCTTATCAGAATATGCCTCATTATCTCCATTCAGCTTCCTAACCTCTGCTATATATTTTTGACCTTGCATCTATAGAAAAGTAACAATGTCTATGAGCATATTTTATGATTCCTATGTAAGAATCACCAAAAATTTATTCATGATGTTTGGTTTAGAGAAAACTTGTGCAGTTGGCCTAAGTTTTTGGTGTTACCTTGTCAACTACAATCTGATATGTATATTTAATGATTCTATATCATATTAGATCAAATTGATGTTGTTATTAGTAGATATTTTAAATCTTAAAAGTTCAAGCTAGACTTTGTGGAATTTTGTCATACTTATGAAATTATAGAACTTAGTAGTTTTGACAGAAATATATTAAGCATGACTAGTTTCATCTACATGCTTGATGATGTCTACATGTAGGTAGAAGTAGTAGAGCCAAATATATTGCTGTGAGAATTACGAAGTTCTAAAATTATTTCTCAAGTGTAGATTTTTATTATTTGATGAATGTTAATGATCAAGTAAGTAATATCAAGTAAGATATATTATTGAATTGTATGTATATTGTACACATGTTTCTACTGATTTATACTAATAAAAGGACTTTATTTATATATATTTGTTATTATTTGTAAAATTTGCGTACACACAATGTATCCCTGGGATATAGGCAATGTGCAATGCACGAGGGGAGGGGATATGAGGGAAGGGGGAGGGGAGGAGAGGAGGGAGGGGTGAGGAGAGAAGGGAGGGGGGAGGAGAAGAGGGGGAGGGAGGGGGGAGGAGAGTATGGAAATCATAAGGAATCCCTACTGACATGTTGAGTAGTTCCGACTTCGTCAGCAAAATGGGATTTTGGTGGCACTGATGTCACTGACTGTTGACGTCTTAAAGCATTGAGTGTCAGTCCCATGTCCTCTCCAGCGTTCGACTTGAAAGCCTCGACCCGACACAAGATTACCTACAGTTGAAGTCTCCGACGTCGCCGCACAGTCTCGACGAATGGCAATCTCACCACTGGCAATTCTCTAACCAAATACATCAGTCTTCCTTTGCTAGTCACCCATATTACTGCAAAGCTGTGATCTCTCAAGTAGGCCGATCTTGTCTATCGTAAAATATCTCAGACCGAAGGCGTACGAGGCATTTCATCTGACTGAAGCTGTCGAGGTAGCATATCTGGCAGCTACGGCCAGTGAAGGGTAGTATACCTTCAAGGCACAAAGGCATCTTCCTCAACCGAGTTGAAGACAAAGAAGAAAAGACGGCAATCTATCCTACCACTGGTGAATCTGCAGAGGAGATACGCAAGTTCATCCGTTCGCAGCTGTTCTATCAAACGCCGCCACGAGTTCCTCTATCATCGGCAGTTGAATAAACTCCATGCTATTGCGCACTCTACGAACAGCAGTTTCTAGGCTTCAATTTAACGAGAAATCTAAAGAGCAGCAGTGCCGATGAACATCTCAGCAGTGTTTCCACAGAATTCCATCACAGAGAAGACGACGCCTTCGAAGAATTTCAGCCTTCACTGAGCGTTTGGAGCCGACGCAGCACCCCGGTGATTAAGATCAAGAAGCAGTGCAGTGTGTGTTGTGTTAAATGGTCATTCTAGTGAATAAGTGAACGTGACTGCAAGAGGAGGTTCTGTGCGCCGATGGAACGCTGAGCCACTGAAAGATTATTCTCAGATTTTATCTAAATCATTCCGTCGTTATTTACCATAAATTCAATTTTATTAATTTTTTTACGTTTCTATAAGATGAATAAGATTATTTGAACCGAAATTTTCGAATTACGCATTCCAAAAAGCCGTTGCCTGCGAAATATCGTACCCTAGGATGCCTTCAAACATGCTGCGTAAGAAATTTAAAGAAAAGTAAAAAGATATATTTGATGAAGAAATGAAGACTTCTTGATAACAAAGGCATTTATGAATTTTTCAATTTACTGATGTTTTATCACACACCAAAATTCTGTCTGCATTCCCTCATCCTGTTCCTTCACTGTGGTAACCGTAAAAGAGCAATTTATTTGTTTATATTTCACGAAATAAAAGAAATAATCCCATTCTTTTATTTCAAAAATAAGGAACCGATACTGGAGATGTTGCAACCGAGAAACTATTTCCGTAGCCAGGTTATTAATTTCCAGACTTGCGGAATTTGCACAACATTCGGCGAAATGAGTGAAATAACGTTTTAACAGATTCAGGTTCACATTTGTTTATTTTACTTATTCATAAAATCTGAATGCATAATGAAAACTATAAGAATATAGGCAGTGGCGGATCTAGGATCGAGCTGTGGGGGGGCTTGAGAGTTGGGATTAAAGATTCATTTTCTATTTATCGATTTTTGTAAGAAATTTTATAAAATTAAACTAAGTATACATATTTGAATTATGCTATCTATCGTTGTAAATAAACAATATTTTCTTCACATCTTAATAGTATGAACGATGATACATTTTTATTACTGTGACTTCTGGGGGGGCTACAGCCCCCATAGCCCCCCCCCCCTGGATCCGCCACTGACTGTATCATCTCACTGAGTTCCCAGTTTGATACGGGATCCCGAGTGAGAAACATGTCTTTACAGCTAGAGGCAGCTTCGTATATTTACGAGTAAAATGTTGCTTGCATACTGCAAGCATATTGATAACACTAATTTCAAGTCGGCATCATATAGAGAGGGCCCTTAAAAAAAATTGAATTGAAAATATTCATATAATTCGCTGCAATTTATTCGTCCGGCATCAAACCTGGGTCATCTGGTCATACTTACTAAGCAGCGCAACATAAGATCACCATCTCTAGCTATATGTGAAAATTCAAGCAGCAGTATTGGGTGCACTGCCTCAAACGACGTCTTACTTTTCTCATATATTCTTTATATGAGCAATTGTAATTTGCTCTGGCATCGAACCCAGGAACAGTACGGTCTTATCTATCTTTTGTTTTCTTAAACCTATTCATTATATATATCTTCTAGCAAAGCAAGAACTTCCTATCATTTCGATAAATACATTTTTAAAAATGATGAATAACTACCTCAATGTATTTTAAAGGGCATTTAACATTACAAGGATATTTGCATCGTCCTTGCATCGAACCCAGGATGTTTTCTGTAAACGTCATTAATGTTTTCGATAGACCATGCCCATATCTAAAGGATCCTTGAGTATTGATTCTCTACCTATCCAGGAAGTATTTTTTTTTTAATTCCCCAAAATCAAAGCAATGCTTTTAAATGGTAAAAATCGGGACTTAGGGGCCCTATGGAATCGAACCCATGGCACTGAGGTTCAAAATCGCAATTTAAGTTAGTTTAAGCATACCTCTAATGAATCTCGATTCATTAATATATCATTGATTAGTTATTGATAAACAATTAAAATTGACACTTAGTGTAGTTTAGTTAAGGTACAATGGTACTTTGAAGTTTGGTACAAACTTTAGAGAAGTAGTATTCAGCAAAGATGTTGGCAATGCCAAGTGGAGACCTACATGCAAGATTTCTGAAGTATATGTTGTTGGGTATACTGTAATCATTCTTTAATAACCAAACATGATTCCAAAAATATTTTTAGCGGCAAGCTATACTATACGTTAGATTTAAAAATAATCGTTTTAATTGTTCCTAGCCAATGACTAGCATTGAGTTCTGCAATTAAAGAATTTCATATGGTCATTCAACATGCCAGAAATTTTATAACATAGATGCAGATATTGCTTTTTCTTAATAAGTCATTTTAACTCACCAGACATCCAGCATGAATATTTAGACTTGAGAATAGCACACAATGGGGTGAAAATATTAATGATTTCCCTCATAATTGCATAGAATTTTTCAAATGCCTCATCTATGGGTAAATTAATAGTATCCCAGAACAATTAAAACTCAGCTAATATCAAATCAACTCTTTAAAATTACATCTTTTAAAGTCATATTTATTTTTAAGTATACTCCTTAATGATTAATGACACTCACTACATTACTAAGTTTTCTATAATACATAAGGGAGGATGGAAATAATCACTTTTATGGGGGTGATGCCTTAGTTAAAGGTTGAGCATTTCCTTTTGCTACTTGTAAATTTTGATTCTTGGCCTTGGGTCTCTCCACTTCCAATGAGTCTTTACTTGACGAGGATTATTTTTTGGCAGCAGGTTTAGCTGCTTCATGGGCTGTGGAGCAGCCTTTACAGAAACTGTTCTTCACTGCTTCCTTTCTTTGGTTAATGATCAGTATAATCCATGTTTCAGGAGCTTTCATATTAACAAACCAAGAACAAGACAGATTGTGAGACTAAAGTAAATTAACTGATACTGTTTTCTCATTTATTTACCAAAAGGCAAATTTTCCATTCACCAATAAGTAGAATTTCTAATAAGAAATTTCTTTGAACAGCGTCGGAATTGTTGTAAGCCTTCTGAAACAATTATTACGGTTAACCAACACCCACACACTACAGTATCTTCCTCACATTCACCAATATCTCCTGCAGTACTATTGTACCGACTCCCAGAGGGTTAAGCCACATTCTTTTCTCTCGCCATCTATCCTATCCATCATGGATATCTTGAAGTACTTCTAAGGCAATTTCTTGTTACTGTCCATCTGATGATGCAGAAATATTTTTTCAATTTTTTTAAGTATACCTAATTTAGTTGTTTCAAATATAAATATTGTTTCCATGCTACAATTTATTTTTTCCAGTAGAAGATATTGCTTATGCATTGAAACTAAGGTTATTTTTTTGATTCTAGAGACACCCAAGCATATTTGAGACCCTCTCAGTTTTACTTCATCATGGATCAAGCTGCAGTGGTTGGCTTCCAGAATTATATTTAAAATTGAGGAAGCACAGAATATTTTATGTACATATGTGCTTGTACCACTTCTACCTGCCTGAGTGGTTGGCATGCGAAGCGCTATAGCTCCAACCCCAAGGCCCCAGGTTCAAATCCCAGCTGATCTGGATTTTTCTGATCAGGGATTGGTTGTGTGTGTTTGCTCGACTTTCCCGTTTAGGTTTGGTGGCAGGAAGGGCATCCAGCTGTAAAAGTCATATCATCCCAAAAACTAACCTCACCCTCATCATCATCACCCAACCCCATAAAGCTTATGTGGGAATAAGGCTTAGAGGAAAAAAATGCATGTACCACTTCCCATGCTCTTAAATAGTGCTAATTTTTAGAAGTTCGAAAATCCAAATTTAAGTGATTATGGAGGGACAGTATTTAGTGTTTGGTTAAAGTTTTTGGTCTTACTCTATATCAACTAATAAAATTGTTTGGCTATTCATTCAGAAGTATATGAACATGGTGATATATTAAGAAATCAAGCTTTACTTTCAGCTCTAACAACATATGAAGCTTAGCTTATGCTCAGCTCCAGTTGTGGCTTAAGTTGGAAAGTCCAACTACACCACTCCTGCCATTAAGTTATTAACTATCCAAAACAATTGCAAATCAGATAAAAATAGAAATTATACATAGGAAATACAAAAAAATGATTACCTCAGTGATTTACCTTTGGTGAAACAATTTATTTCCAATTCAGTCATTACTTCATAGAAAAGAGTTAAATTTACATAAACTAAAACTAATCATAATGTAATTATTCACTGTGCAGTACAGCGTTAGATTGATCTATATTTGGTACAAATTTCCCCAAAAATATTCCACAAAAGCTCGGTCAACTAAGGCTCTGAACAATTAGGTAATTGACATTGGATGTCTTCATGGTAGGTCCATGTATAGAAAAGTGTTTCAAATAACAAATTAAATTTACATAAATAATACTGATTTTGATTTCTTTCAACTTCACTTTACATTACTCCCCTTTACACTTAACATTACAGACAAGTTACCAATAAAGCATACACATGACAAATATAATGGATTTCATATGAATAATCATATCATCAAAATTCTTAAAAATGTGATAACTATTTACTACAATATGTATATGTACACAGAGATGTAATTAAAAGCACGATAGAATAGACATTTCAATTAAAAACAGTGTACACGGTACACAAGCATAGTCAGGAATATCTGTTCTTGCAGTTGAACTGTACCAGAATACCCCTGATTCATAAATAAATTTTTAAAATTAATTTACATTGATTTACTCATTATCAATGAAAGTCATATGCCTTTAGTTAAAAATTAAAATTTTCAATAAGCCTTCAAAATCCTAGTTAACACATGACAACTAAATAGTAATCACCTTTCATTATCTACAAATTGGAAAATTATATACAATATAGAAATCAGGAAATAAGCTGAAAATAAAAGTTTAGAATTTCCCAGCAATTATGGTGAATTAAACGAATCCCATAAAAAGATCACATACTCGATTATTTTACTTAAGTCACAGGTGTATAAGATAGAAAATTAGCATATTTACATATTAATATAAGCTAGAATTTAAGTCTCATTATGACTTGCTTAACGCTGATCTAAGAACAGACTCTCTCAGCAGGAAACAGGTGACCCATAATAGAAATGTCAGCATTTAAAGTAACTCTCAAAATAAAGAGCGAGAAATTTAAGAGAAATGCTGGGAAAGTACCTATTGTGATTACTTCTGATATCCAAAAAGTGAGCAAACGGTGAGCAAAGCAATTAATCGACAAAATATTGCCAAAGGAATTGCTCATTCATGAGAAAGTCTCCTTTAAAATTAAGCCGAAATGTATTTACTGAGATCTGGTCCAACAGGTTGTACACATTTTCGAAGTGGAATATTGTTAGATGTGATGCTAAAACCACAAAGAAAAATCCTAATACATATAAATTAATACCAACTAATCATTGCCAATATTCACAATACTCAATAACTTATGTATTCAGAGGTAAGCATAATGAAGACAGGGCTTGAAAATTGTGCTTTCCACTTGTCTTTGACAAGTTTAAAGTTTGAGAGTCATACTAATAAATTTTAAATAGCTCCCAAAGAGCCAAGTACTACTTTTTATGAATTTTAGTGTAAATATTTGTTGTGCATTTCTACCAAAATAAAAATCAGGACGGATGTGAATATTTTGCTGACAAGTGAGATGTAAGTATAAATGATTCAATAAAAATTTTCAAGCCCATAGTTTTGTTAGTATACAAAATGCCAAAATGAGGTAATCAAATTGTCTGGATATATTCAATTCCCATAACATGAAGTTGCCATTAGAAAAGCACAAACATTACACGATCAACTAATATAATTTTGTGGTATCATTTTTATGGGAACTTCAATGGGAAAAAATCTAAACATCCTATGTATTTGAAATACCATATTTACTTGTACGGAATACTAATATTATCCAAAATTCTGTTAAAAATGCTAAAATTCAACAAATTAGCCATGCATTTACAGATACCTTGAAAATTATACCTCATTAAAATCCACTACATTTCAAAAATATAAAACTATTTAATTATTTTCTTGGCCTGAAGACAATTGTGACATTGTCAAAACTGCTTGATGTAATATCACATGAAAGGTTCCTTGTCTATTTTCAAAAACAAAGGAAAATTTAGAGAATGCATTTTGGCTGAACTTAAACATGCTCATCATTCTCAAGAATTTAAAGTACCTTTACAATGCTTTTATTCCATACGTTTACTAAAGTGACTTTAAGAAAGAAAGATGACAATGACTTAGCACCACTTTCTTAATCAAACCCCTTACCCTAAGATAAACACAAGAAGATTTAGGCTAATATTAACAAAAAATAAATTTGCACATTATATCCTTAAGCAATGGAACCAAAATCACTCAGCATTAGTTGTCAAGTGACTTTTTGGGAGAATTCCTTCTTTCAAATCACCAACTAAAATCACAAAAAATACAACAGTGAAGGAAAGACAAAAATGGGAGACATAGCTAAATAGGTGTAACTACATAAAATCACATATAATATGACACAGCAATAGTTAGGCAAGTAAATATGGTTTCCATAGTTAAATAATTCACATAAAATTCAATGACTAAGAATGGAGCTCGTCACAAGAAACGTAATTGCATCACATATTACAAAAACAGGAGTACAGAGAAAATGCTCTGATTGGCAAGTAACCACCCTTATTTTAACAGGTTAGCTGACAATATACAAAACCTATTTTCCAGCTGTTCACTTATAACCTACTTGGAGGAATCTCCACAAGGTCCATGTCAATTCTGATATATTCATTTCTAAAACTATACCTGACACTGCCTATACGAAATCACAGCCAAACATCCAGACAAATTTCTAACAGAATTTAATCAAATTGATTCTTTCAGAAATCTTCAAATATTACTCCACGAGCTGATCCTTGGCTTCCAAAATTAAGTAAAGTTCGATAGGTTCCATATCTGTGCTTTGCTTAGAAATCTACCATAGCTTAAATTATGAGTTAAGTGTTAGAGATTATCAGAATTGACAGTCCACTCAACTACGTCCATTGGCTGATGGTCACTCCTGAGTATAGAATCACTTCTAGTGTGTACTTCAGAATCAAGTATATCACCAAAACGATAATGTAAAATTCTAAAGGCCTGCTAATAATGCACTAGTTTTGGCTCTGCACGATTTCTGTTCACCAAATCAGCCTTTTAACACAGTCACAACACTTTCCATACACCATAAAATTCTTGTGCACATAATAACACACACACTGCACATAAGCCTTAGATAATAAATACTATAAAACAAATATCATAATGTGATAACTTCACAATAATAATATGCCTTTTAAGTTCATCTTCCCACTTCAGTTCCAAAGATGAGCAAACTAATTTATGATAGAAGTATCAAGTCTTCAATCATGTGAGCAATGTGATTTTTGATTATTTAAAAATGGAGGCCTTGAAATTTGACTTTCATTAAAGCTAAGTAGAATCATTTGAGACATGTTTACCATAGATAATTGTAAAGGAAGCATGATGTATTAAGTTCATGGCATAAGTAAATAACATCAGAAGACAGAAACCAAAATAGTAGACTTCAAAGAGGTCATTGTAGACAAATTTTAAATCATCATCATAAGTCTGAACATGATACCATAATTACATGCAAGACAACTTATGTCTCCAGAAACTTACATAACAAAATATAATCAATTATGGAGAAAATTTTGTGTCATACTGAATTGATGCAACCCATTCACATGTGCACAACTTGAAACTGATGAAACACAAGAAAGATTTACTTTACAACAGGTATGCATATATTGCTAGAAAGAACACAGAACAAATGGCTATTTCCAAGAGGATGAAGTTCAAATTCTCTCCAAGACTAATGCAAAACTACCTAAAGATCTGACAAAATTAAACATTGATGAAACCTTATTGAAAATTACAAGTGTAAGCTTGGAAAAATGGTTTATCTCAAATTATTAGACTGTAGTCATGACATAAGAAAAGCATCAATTTTCATGTCTTACATTCCAAAATAGAAACACTTAGATTATCACAATAAGTTATCAACAGTACTGAAGTATAAAGACTAAATAATTTGAAAGCAAAAATAAATCTATGAATCCAAGCAAGTATTATTTAAGCAGTTCATTCTCATTTTCAAAATTATAAGGTGAAGAGAGGAGGAAAAATTTTGCATCATCTTCTTATCAAAGTGTAAAATTTTTAATAACTTACAATATTCACATTTTAGTAACCCTAAGAAAACACATTATCACAAAGCATCCATTTTGGAAATGGCCCACTAGAATAATTGTGGTAAGATGCTTCTATGTTATAATGTTACATAAGTTTGCCTTTGATATCAGCATGACTTAAACTAGACAAGTTTGAATTAACCGAAGTGAAAATTTGCAGTATCACTAAATTTTCACTTATATTTGCGGGTTATTCTCTTGCAAAAGACACTACCCCTCCTTCATATCAAGAACTTACTATTTAAGAACTTGAGATATATAAATATTGTTTTAAGATAGAAATCGTGTCCATTTCCCAAAACTTACAGTGGTATCTCAAATTCCCGATTCGTTCACTATTACGAATGTTCATTTATCTTTCTGATACTTGGAAAGTACTCATTACTAAACACCACACAAATTTGTACTGGGAATTTTTCCTTGAAGAAAACTCTAGACATCCTCTTTCACGCTATCTCAGTCCTTTGTTATGAACTTCGAGAATCAGTTCCTAAGTCAGCACTTCTTGCATCCACACTTGATTCTGACTGACTGCCATTTTCTGACGACGTGCTGCTTGACTGGCCTGACTGGTCAGAGACAGTCTTTTTCAGTTTTGGTTTGAATTCTGTGATTATAACCGTTACATTATTCACAGTCACCTCTCTATGCTGAGCCGTACTACGGTCGACATTTTTCAGTCTCGGCCTGAAAAAATTTATTTTGTTGTTAAAGCTCCTTCATTTTTAAAATATTTTAACACATTGAGGGTTCAGCAAACCCTGGGAAACAAATTCCCTGTAAATATGTATTTTGTTGGGATTTGTTTAGCATGGAAAGAGTTAAACAACGTTTTAACTTAAATATGAGTATTTTATACAGAAGGATTTTGAAATCGCAACATTAAGACTATAAAATATGTATACACTTATCATCATCTTGTATTCTCTTCGAGTAAAGATAATAAATTATAGAAAATCATCACAAAATAAGTCTCCAAAATATTTAATATAAATAAACATCTTCTCTCAAATTTTGATGCAAATGATTTACTAAAACACATCTCCAGTAGTTTATGAAACAACCTTAATCCTGCTTTTCTATTTTTAAATTGCATCATATCAACAATAACACTGACTAAATAATTCATTCAAGTTTACAGAACATTTTAAATGTTTTCACAGAGTAAAAACATCAAAAATAATAATCTTATCAAAGTCAGTTGAATTGGTTCTTACAATTTGTTTACAACATCAGTTTTATGAAGAAAGAATATTTTCAAGTTTCTATTATCAGACAGCAAAATAAATGCTTTTGAAAAAATAAGTTAGAAACAAATTTGAGAAATGTGACATACATTATTGAACTGAAAGCAAATAATTTGAAAGAAGAAAAAGGAATGACAATGTTTTCAAGCATGCTCAAATTAAAGGTTAAAAGTTATACTCTCACTATGACCGGTAGTCTTAAAAATAATCAAACTAAAATATCCCAATTATTCTTCCAACATATAGCAGAGAACATTGAGAATGAAGACAATTCAACTTATGAGTAATTAAATAAAAGTCAAAGCAAACATAAGCTCTTGAGTAAAATGTTAAATAGTGCTAAAACCAAATAAAAGAGATCTTACAATTAGAAATTCTGTTACAAAACAGAGATGAATATTAAAAACATTTGCTTTTGGTTTGGAAATTGAGAACCTATCCCTTGCACAAACAGATTGAAGCTCAATGCCTAAACGATTGTTTTATTTACTTTAAAATATTTAACTTTTAGCTGTATTATTTGATCATATTCTTTTAAGTGTAAACTATTACTACCCTTGAGAGGAGATGTCAATGACAAAATCACAAGAAAAATATCTTATTATTTCTCCAAGCTTTTAATTAACAATTAATAGAAACCACATGTTCCAAAATAGAGAAGGAATTATTGCAATTTAGTAGTTCACTTAGTAGATGAAGAAAAATAACTCATAACATCCTTCATAGAGATTTCCAATCGAAAGAAAATGGTTTGGAAATAATACTGAATATCCATCAAAACAACTGTTTCTCTATATCTTGAAAAGGATATCAAAGAAAAAAATATGATCACATAAGTTCCTTAACATTTTCAGTGCAGACCAATTTTCAGATTAAACAAAAAAAGCAATGCTAAATTTCAACTGAAGGCTAAAGAGCCATCTGAGGATCCAAGTGTATGGTTTCTCCCTGCAATAAAACCGATGCAGGAACGGCTCAATTGGCCATGCTCCATCAGCTGGGACCCTGCAGACCACTTGAGTGGTCGTCAACATTTTTAAAGATCTCAAACATACTCAAGTAATTCTACCACAACACTGTCTACACAATAATTTTAACATCTACTATTAATAGCACTATTCAATAAAAATATGCTCCGAGCATATTAGAATACATCTTGGTGACACTAAGAATTAAGTAAACATTTTGGCTTTAGATTTAGTCTCAGAATGAGTTTAACACTTAACACCATGCATGCATTGACATATCCAAAATGTAAATCCTGGTAAGAACAATAGAGATGGCAAGAAGCAAATTAAAATTGATTTTGGGTAGACAACATTGAGATTAGAGAAAAGGAAAATATCACCTATTATAGCAGGTAACGAAGATAGAAAAGTAAACTATTGTTGTTAATCTAAGAGGTAGGCACCCTCACTTGACTAGTCTGATACTTCAAAGTAAATTTGAAAGTTAACATAGGATGCAGTTCCACAAAACAATATATCGGCACTAGCATAGGTCATAATTGTAATTGCAATAACTAAATACATTTAAATGAATGGAAAAAACGTTAATGTCAATTTCAAGAGTGAATTTTCTAGTTTATCATGCAAGTATTCATTATTTTAAGTTTTCACTATGAATGTTTTTTTTAGGCTGTTTATCTTTCTCTATTTTTGACGGATATATGTACCTACACTTTGTAAAGCAAAAGTTAAAAATGTATGAATGCAATTATTACATGAATCCATTCATCCTTCAGGGAGCAGGGGCCATATTCTGTAACTTGTCAGTTTGGAAGCAGTTGGTTCGATTTTAAATCCAAGGAATTGGAGAGGAAACTGTGCTCTCTCACCGACTTGGCTTCTAAATCCTATTCTGTAGCATCGTCGGACAAAAAACGACCAAAGTGACAGTCCATACCCACTTTAAGGGGAAACATCAGAGCATTTTTAAAGGTGATGGTCACATGCTTCATCTCAACCAATGAGAGAGCAAACAAGTAGACAAATGAAGAATGAAACAAGGCGTGTAAAAGCAGATGTAAATATTGATGTTATGTATGAAATGTTAGGTAACTAATATTTGTTGTTGTCCTTTGTTGATTTCTTACTAAAGTTTTGAAAGAAATCTTATGGGGAAGATATTTATAATTGCATTAGTTAGTTTATATGGTCTTAAATGGTTGATCTTTGAATTTATCTTGCATTGCTTGCGGAAGATTTTCCAGTTGCCCAAATTCGAACACAAGGATACTTATGGTAATAAAATACCGATATCTAATATACAATTACCCCTATTGTGAATCCCTAAATTTCGTAATTCTATTAACTGGAAGTCTGTACGTGATTTTCAGAACTTAGTATCAGTGGAAGTAGTAGAAAATTAGTAAGAAGTATCTTTGATACACTCACTGACTGATTTCTTGGTTAGATTTCCACTAATACCTTGGGCGCTTCATAAGGTTAGTGTTGGAACTGTTGCTGCCTTCAAATCAGTTTAGTATTGGTCAGCTAGTAAGACCTCGATTCGTATAAACAGATAGGTATCTTTTCTTTTTTTATATTTGCTACAAAAGCAAAATCCTCTCGTCTCCTTGTGAACCGAAGTACAGCAACTTTAGACTGTAGCACTTCCTTGTACATAATTAATACTTGTAATTAGTTTCGCCTGGATTAACTACACTCTATAAACATTATTCAATTGCTTTGACCTTTCATATAATGTTGAAATATATGATTTTAATGGAATCTATTCGAAAAATTGTTTTAAAATGAACAAATATTATACCATCCACATCAGTTAAAAGTTAATTATTATACATTTAAAAATTAGAAAATTCGATCGCATGAAAAACTATGGCTTGGTTTAATCTATTTCTCTTTCATTTATAGTTTTCTTCAAGCAGAGTCATTATTTTTCCAAAGTCAAATCTTGCACGGGGAAACAGTAAAATATGTAACGGATGTCAAGCGCTCCCCAACATTTTACCTAATGAATTATTGATGGTTATTTACATTTATTATTAAAAGATTAAAATTCATTCATTCAATCAGTCAGTTCATTTTATTCCACGTCCTTAGACAGATGCACGCTCCAAGAAATGTAGTACATAAATAAATCCATATGTGCGACGGCATACATCAGTATGCTGCTAAAAGCGAGAATCGCATTCATTTTATACGATTGCATGTCTTATTGCGGCTTTATTTTACATTCTGCTAATTACTGACATTCAATTCACACATTTGCCTTGATAATATTGTTAAATATGCACACACTTGCCACAGTTCGCCTGCTAACTGACTGACCCCTATTGCTACTGACACCTTTTCGTTGTTGGTAGATTTCTTCGGATACTACCGACAATGGCTAGCCATCATACAGACTCAGGAGCTAACAGAATAGCATCAAGAGCTCGCGGAGTCAGAGATCCCAACCGACTGAGAGGCTACTGTACCGACAGGAAATGAGTTACAGAATATGGCCCCAGTTTAGAAAATTAAAACCAAAAATTAATCCATATTTACTAATATGAAAAAAATTACAAGCATATCTAAAAAAAGGAACTACGTATAGTTTTTACCTCTGAAGTGTAACAAAACTCTATGATCACATTGGCACTTTTTATGAACCACAATACTACCAAAATTTGGTGACACTAAGAGAGTTAATGAAAATAAATTTTAAATCCTCTTACTTTCTACACAATCATTAGCCTTGATTTGTAAGATTGTGATTGGTCAAAGTACATTGGTCTAGTACATTCATAGAACCTATACACCATAGAAATTGAAATTTCAGAGTTAGCTGAAGCAAAAATGAGGAGCCAACGAAGACATACCTTTAAACATAAATCCCTAACTCAAATGCACCTAAATCAAACTGAGAATTCAGCTTTCTCTATGTAAGTTTAATAGGAAACATAGCACTAACCAGAAGCTTATATTTGTGCCTGGAAAGTACAGGCGCTGGGGCAAGAGCCTCTTAAACTAGAAACATAGGCTGGTCATACTTACGGATGCCGACTCTTCTTCGATGATTTGCCATCCGAGGAGGAGCCCTTTTTCTCCAGCTTTTCTTTTGAGCCTTCCTTCTTATTCGTTTTTAAAGGAGTAGGGGTGTACTGTTGAGCAACTTGCTGGGCTACTAGCTGTGGATTAATCCTAGGCTTCCTAAAACGGTTAAGGTACCAATTAAATCAACTGAAGTAAAGCAAAAAATAGAATGATTTAGCTCTTTAGTAATTTTTAAATAAAATTGTGAATGCTACATTAGCAAGAGTTAAGGAAGTACAGTGACTTGAAAATCTCATTTTTCCTGTTTCATTTTCCCACTCAATTCTAATTTTTTGAATGAATAAAAATTAAAGGAGGAGTGGTAAACAAGATAGAGATTAAAAGGTTGAAAATGTGTTGATGCTAACTTGGCTTTACAAGAGCTTTCCAAATTCAAAAGCATAGAAGATCAAATTCTTATAAAATAACTGAATCAATTTAGTGACTCAAAGATTGAACTTACAGAGAACTACCTATTAATAAAATATACACAGGAAATTTTCACAATATAATTCTTAACTGAAAGAAAGAAAACTAATTTGCACATAATATATATGGTGAAATTTAAAATTATTACCAGAAGTTTCACACTTTCATAATCTTGTAGATCAGTGTTTCCCAACCTTTATGGTCTCAAGTCCCACTTACCATCTTTTCAAGACATCCAGGTCCCACCAAGGTGCAAAGAAAAAGTTTTATAATTTAGGCAATTTAATAATTTATGAATATTTCCTTTGCTGACAAATAGCAATAAAACTCACAGAGAATTTATTTGCATTGATGCAACAAATTTAAAAAAAATAAAATGCTAATATGAATTTAATATAACATCAACCTGCTTGAGTCCTACCATACAGACTCTTAAGTCCCACTGGTGGTATGCGTTCCACCAGTTGGGAAACACTGTCATAGATCACTGGATGTAGAAATCCAGTACATGGAGGAAATTCTAAATTTCCCATTGACAGTATTAGAATTAAGTTATCAGAATTGAAAAAAAATTACCAAAAAAGAAAGACCATTACTGTCAAAGAACTTAGAATATGTTTGATCTGTGTTAGATGGTCTTAAATTGACCAAAATTTTGAACTAATAGAATAATACAAAATCCTTTTAATTAAACGTGTATAATGGCTATAATCTTGAAAATAAGCATATAATGGAAATAAAGGCATAGATAAGAGTTTTTTACAATCATAATGGCCAAGCATGAATGCCCAGCAGTTAACCAACCCCTTGGTATACGGGAAATCACCAAGGGGGATGTGTTTAGAGGGGCGTCAAAAACATGCAATCAAACCAATTAAAGCATGCAAACTGACAGACTAAATATTTGATGCCATTAAAATGTAAAAATGAATACAAATGTTAACAGAGCATTACTAAATTTTCATTACCAAATAATTATCAAAATATTTGCAAAGGCAGGGAGACCACAACTTGCCAAAGGGGCAAGAAATCAAATTATACTTCAGTGATTACCATAAAATTTAGAAAATCGAATAATTTTTATCATAAAATTTATGAATAGTTTAACTTCAAAGAATTAGACCATATTAAATTATATGTTCCTATGTAAAATCTTTCATGCCTGAAATAAAACTACAAAAAAGGAAACTTAAAAAGAACTAACCTGGTAGAAGTTCCTTTCCTGACGTCACACATCAGGCATTTAAATGCTTCAGCAGTATTTCTATAAGTGCAAACACTGCAATCCCAGAAATTTTCCTCAAGGACTTTAGCGTGTCGTTTAGTCCTCCTTAGAACAAGTAAATGAGTTTTAGATGATCTGCACTGATATATCATTGATTTACAGGAAAGTATGACATACATAGGTAATAGGAAAATGAATTAATCTATACCACTAAAAATTAAGTGATACAAAAGAGAATAACCTTAGCATTTTTTCTCTGAGAATTTCAATTAATATCCCTGAGCTATGTTTAGTAAAATTTAATGTTACCATACCTTATATAATATTTCTATGCATCTGGTGTACTGAAATGTCGCAGTAATTTTCTAATGGATCCCACTAACATAACTTTAAATAACAATTATAGCAAAAAACTTCTAACACAAAACAACTAAACTTTTCCATACATTTTCTGAGTGTGAAATGCAAAATAATATGGCTGAAAACGTTAATTTGATAAATTTTAAATTTTACATGACTGGTTCACAGCATTTCCTCATTTGACAAGTATTTTTAAAAGACCAATATTATAACGCTTATGGTTATTTCCATTATCAATGTCTTTTAAAATACCGTAATATAGTACAGTGACTTCCCATTTCTGTAAGGACAGTGTTTTAGATACGGTCTATGAGAGCCTAGTAGTACCAGCTGGGATATGTTTTCTTTGGAGGAAATAAATATTGTGACTTGATAAATAATATAAAACACAATACTGAATCATTGTCACTATCTAATACTTGAAGGATAGAACCCCTAACAATTAAAAAATTTATGTCATACACCTTGTATCTGAATTGAGTTGTAAATAAAGAAAAGATATATAATAAACAGGAAATAAAATCCTTTTAAAATGCATTACAGTAATATTTTGTGCAGCAGAAATATGATGGCCTCCCAAGAACAAAGAATAACAGAGCCCTGAATGGATCTATCTCTACATCTCTGAGTGGGTCTCCTTACATTTGAGGACAGCTGAGCTATATATTTATTTAAGATTATACTATAAACATAATGCATAAAGATATTCAATTTTTACACTCTTAGAATGGTTTAATATATATGAGGTATATGTTTCACTCCTAACTTACCTTTATACTATGATATCTCTATCTGTAATAGCTACTTGTGCTTAAAAATCCATATATATTTTAGACCAAATATTTTCTTTAAAAACTAACGGTTCCTAAATATATGGTAAAAATTAAAGACAACAGAATAAGCATACTTTTTAAGAGTAAATAAGGGACAGTAAATTAACTTCCCAAACTTCCCAACTTCTTAAGCCAAATCAATTGATAAAGACATAGGGATGTAATCTGGAAATCAAGATTCTTGGTCATAGCAAGAAATACGAATGAAAAGAATATGTCTAAATAAATACTCTACCAATGTTTTAAGTTATCTTTCCACTTGCTGAAAAAACAATTATTCAAAGATTTTACCCAATTATTTGCAAAAAATTAAACATGAAATTAAACATTCAATGAAACTGTACTATGTACTTCTTAGAAAATTTTTGAAAATGTAGGAAGTACAATATATCTGCAATAAAACTCTTAAATATATATTCTGAAATGAGATCACACCAATTCCTTGAAATTATAAAATTGTGCTTTACTTAAATATAAACATACCAAGACATCCTTAAGAATATGAATTGAAAAACATGATATTTCAAACTAATTGAAAACAGTCTAAATGATGTTCAAAAAATAAATTAAGTCATAAACCATCGTTTTAAAGGCCCTTCAACAAAAAGTGAATGCACATAAGTTACATAATGTCAACATATCCACTTGTTAAACTAAAGCAGTTCCGAAGTAACAAAACCTTTCCTTAATTACAAATTAGACAAGCTATTTCCACAAATAACTCCAAATTCTAAATGTTAACATTGACAAATTCTAAAAGTTAACTGCTACCATTCTAAGCTCTAATAGAAATAAAGTTGATACAGTCTAAGGATTATAATGACAATTCTGCTGGTAAATTAAAATATGCTTCTCCATTGTTTCTAAAGCATAAGAATATTCTTTTAGATACTTCTCATACAGTACATAAGACCAGTCCTCCTTAAAAACTCATGAAAATCTCCCAATAATAATACACAGCTTTAAAATTGGTATTGCTTGCCCTAATTTTGCAAGAACTGACTCAATTAAACTAAGTTTCCAAAAGTTAAAATTGTTACTTAATTATCTGTAATAATATCCTGTCTTTTCATTATGAAATACTCACTAACATAAAATCAACATTAGCTTATACACAAAAAATATCCTACTCTAAGAATTACTCAAGACATGATTAAAATGAGATGATGTTAGTTTGACGCATATTCTGAGAAAACTAGACAAAAATGAAAAGACGTTAATAATACTCCACATACATTGAGAGTATGAGAGAATAATAAAATGAAATGGGTAGAGGAAAAATTTTCGAATAAACGAAGAAGTAAATAGATTTAATGGTCACCAATCAATGAAATCTCCTGAATTAAGAACTATAGCATCAATATATTGTATTATTAGATAGTTGTTGATGCAGCTTACAAGAAAAAATACTAGGCCAAATTTTGATCTAGAAAATCGAATAGCTTAGAAATAAGGACGTACAAACGTTCAGGCATATTCAACCTTAGACATTTTATTACAAAATTCATATGCCCAAAATAAAAGAGCAACGTTTTCGATATCACTCGAATTACTTAATTTGTTCCATGCAATTACATCATAGGAGGTATAAAATAATGAGTATAACCAAACATCAGCTAATATTCGTAGTAAACAGATGACTAATTTAAGAGGAAAAGTATTAACTGTCATGTGCCAAGGAAATATTAACTTCTACATTCACTTCTAGTAATTATTTAACGCTACTGCTTCAAATCTGACTTTTTTGCGTCAAATTGTAAGATATTCGGCTACTATACGATAAGGTCTGTAAACATGAGACATTGAATCACATATTTAGAATTTCCCCAAGGTTATTTTACTGAACATTTTCGAAAGGTTTTAAAAAACTGTGGATAATTATGACTGAGATACGTCATACGAACATTTTTTCGAAAGAGTTCAACGTAAACCACAGGCAGCATCACTTACATGAGTGATTTAAAACGGTAAATACATACAGACAGGTACTACATTATATAATAAAAATATTAACATCAAACTAACAACTACAAAAAGAAATCAAATTAAATGAGATCTTCACAAACTCACATTTTTAGGTTTAAACCAAAACTAAATGAGGGAGAAGGTTCGGTGGATGACTGAAAATCAAATAAAAACCACTCACGATGCACTACAGGAAACTAAAATAACAAAGTAAACAAATAGGTGGCGTTAAAGATTTGGAGTAGGTACAGGGTTTGTTACTTGAAAAAATTTCCTAAGTACCTTCAGCCACACATTAAATCAATTAAATGATTTAAACATGAAAATTCTTAAATTCAAAATAAATTGCACCAATTCATATCAAAGTACTCCGCCTAGAGGACGTACATTGAAAGTCAATTGAGAGACTTCAAAACGATATATCTATCAAAATATCACTTACAAGCGATCGATTCCAATCGATTATTTTAAATAAAAGAATCAATTGTAACCAGTAATATTTTTAAATAGCATCAAAAAGGAACTTCATTAAACATTTTTTTATTTTGTCAAAACGTCCGAGACCAATTTACTCGCTAGGCTTAAATATTGAACACTATATAGAAAAATCAATCATGAAACCGTGCATGAAACCTGATGACGCGATGATTGGGCTATAAACTACGCGAAATATCAACATCATTGAATTCTTGAAATCCTTAATAATGCTTGGTCGTGCACTGCTCGCGGCCCAATATCTATTATGCTTGGGTAGTAAAATTAGGAGACTAATATGCGACAAATTTTCAAAACTTTACTCCTTGGCTACGAAAATATAGGTTTACCTGTTTGGGCTTTTCTTCTGGTCCATTTTCAGACCCAAAAGCTGTTGAGAGGTGAATCTTCCATCGCCTTCTTCCGCTTCAATTTTTCGCCTTTTTTCTCTATCATTATCATCGTCTCTTTCTCTATCCTCCTCCTCAAATTCACTTTCTTGAAACCTTTCCCCCTCCCTCCCGACAAAACCTCTCTTCATTTCTCTTCCCAAATACCTCCCCTTTCATTCGCTCTCATATGCACTGACAACAAGACGCTATCTTCCGAACACGTTACATTGTTTCACGTACTGTAATTCTCACTGGGAGTTGAGCACCACCGAAAAACTCTGGTATGAATGACGTTTTCGTGACGTTGCTTGGTGGAGTTGGAACATAAGCATCGAATGAATTTAGCAGAATTTCGGATGCCCAGAACGGTTGATTTTCGTTAGCAGCTGCTAACAGAGTCAACTCAATCAAATTTAACAGGTTTGATAATTGGAAAGTACATTCTAGTATTTCTCCTCATAGCCGCTTAAATAGACAAAAGCAAGCGTTGAAATAGTATTTTAAAACTGAAATCATTGAAACAATGACATGATGTTTGGCTCACACAATCAATATCTCTGATTAATAATACTTAAAATCGGGAAACCGTTTGAGAATAAAAACTAGTTTAATTTAACTCTTACGATTTAACACCGCAAGTTCTCAATCAACTTCATCGTTGTAAACTGCTATAAGAAATTAAGCCGATCACAGTTTAGTCGTACAGTAAAGAAATACGAACGATGAAAGGATATTGCTTGGGAGTCTTGCGAGGTCTTAAATCATACGAAACCCCATGAACCCATAGGTTACATCAATATGAATAAAATTAAGACCTCTACCAGACATTAATACATTAGTTCAGCCATACTATAATGCTCTATTCTCACGGGAATTCAGCATTTAGTGACACTGATGATGTTATTATATGATTCTAAAAACCGTCCTTGCGCGACTTTGGTAAGCGTTTATTTTAACTGTTATAACGTCCGAAACTAAATACGTGAAATTACAGAAAATGCTAGTTGCTTCGGTTTCATATATAGTTCCTGGTTCCTAAAACAAAACAAGCCTAGCAATAACTTGATTCGACACTTACTAAAAAATTGGAATCGAATTGCATATTATGTTAGAAAATAAATTCTGCTCTGGGATTTAATATACTGGCTTCAGGGATCTTTTAGTTATGAGCATTGACGCTGGGGATTTTGACGTTTTGCTATACATTACTGAATGCAAAATGATGAGATGGTATAACGAACATATATCGGAAGTCTCCTGGAAAGGTAATAGGTAAAATATTGATCTTGCTAACGATTTTTAACTGCTAATTTTAAATAGCTCTTCCATTCCTCCAGTAACTTGTGAAGCTGGAGAATTTTAAGCTTGCTTAAAATTTAGTACCTAAGAATCAATAACTTTATTTCATTAGCCATCTATGAATCGATCTAAAAGTAAGATATGTTCCCTTCGACTTCGCTTCCCCAGTAGCAGAGAATGTTGTCACAACGTTGTATCAACGTTGCTGCATCAACTTAAATGTTAAATTACAACGTCAACGTTGCATCAACGTTATACTGCAACATTAATTGTTCATGTTGCAGAAAAATTTTATTCAACGATGCTACATGAAGTTTTAACTGACATTTTTATAACATAGTCGCTGTAATGAACGTCCAAAAGGAAAATGTTACTTGCTCGTTGTCACAACGTTGTCATAAAGTTGTCACAACGTTGTCACAAAGTTGTCACAAAGTTATCACAAAGTTGTCACAACGTTGTGACAACGTTGTGGCAACTTTGTGATAACGTTGCAACTTGCACGCATATATGTAAATGAGTCGGTATTTAAGTAGGGGTACCATGAAAAATGTATTTTTTAATGAGTTCCTGCATCCATTAATTAATGGATATAAAAACTTCTTCCAAAACTGCTGGGAATAAGATGGCAGATAAACTGTCACCTTTTCGAACTTTCTTCTCAATCTTGAATTCTGGGTAAATTCAATATTATCCCTTGGAATGTCTCAAATCTTCAGTTCCTTCTGTCGTTTCATCATTCGCTGGGTTTTGACGACTTCCATTGCTTTGGCTCCGAGTTCTTTCTCATGAAGGGCTGAGAATATTCCTATGTTCCAGCTAAAACTCCTTGTTATTTGCAAGCTTATCGATGTTTATTTCCTGCTTCCCACAAGAAATGAACTTCTTCCGTTCCGTTCGGGGGTTAAATGTCATTTGGCATTTTAAAATTGTGTGGTCACTCCCAGTGTTAAAGTTGTTATACCACACTCCTAGAAGGGAGTTCTTGCCAGGTTTTCATAGTTACTCTTGCGAATAAAGATTAGAGGTTTTTGAAAACGAAAGAGCTTTATTTACCTTTAAGGACGACCGGCGGAAAAAGAGAGCTGCAAGCCAAAAGAGCGAAGGCGGCAGGGAACCGGTGATAGATGCAGACAATTTCGCGTGACTAGGGCTACAATCACACGCACTCTGTTTTTAGGTGCAAACTGCTCATTGCTTATACATTCTACGAAAAAGGGAAAAGTGAGGAAGAGGGGCAACCAGGTTATTGGAGACTCTGACTGACTGACTGACTTGGAGGTTAGACCTGGTCGTCATGTGTTAAATTCGTGGCTAATTAAAACTAAGGAATCACGAGCTGCAAGATGGGAGCAAATCGGTATTCCTTCGCTGTATCCCTTTTGTATTCGAGGTCAGTTCAAAAATAAAAATATTTTCTCCACTCCATCCCTGGTATAACAGCTTTATACTGTGTGACTGTGCTTCCTAAATACGTCAAGGACATCCTCAATTTTGGTTTAAAGTTCGCACCTCCTCATCCCTCAGTTCTTCGACAGTTAAAAACCTCGTAGCGGATTTTGTAGTAGCCCTTAAAAGTGAAATTTCATCAGTGAAACATATAGTGACGGAATGGATCTACTGAAAGTAGTAGATGTATAGTGACGGAATGAATCTACTGAAAGCCGACATAGGACAGTGCGTGGTCCTTTATTTTATACGAACCACCCTCTAACCAAGCACTGCTTATTCTGGCGCTCTCTCTCCTACTCTCACTTAAATGATACTAGAAAGATAAAAATGGGAACATTGTTTTTTAGATGAAAATGATAAAGCATGGACTTTTCAACTGAGATAAGTAACTTTTATATATTGGCTATTATAGGGAATATCTGATAGATGGATAAAAAATGTCACAGCCTCTTAATCCAAGTCTTAAAGAATTCATAATTGTATAGGAAAATATTCAATAGTTACCTAATTACCTCAATGAAGTTTTAATCAGAAGTATTTGTGTTGTCTGGAGGAGGGGCGCGAATTCTTCTATCATCCTTAGCAAGGATATTGTAAAAACTACGCGGAAATGAAGAGGAAGGCAAATATACGAGAAAAACGGCGAGTTCCTGAAAATCAATCGATATCTTGAACACTGAAGAAAAAGAAAAAATAGAAAGGTTTTTCAGCCGCCCTTATCCAAAAACGGTAGACTCCGGGATCGATACTTCGAAGTCGACCTTTAAGTCATAATCGATAGATACTGTCATGGCGTTTTAAGAATGTAAACAATGTAAGGGATATAGAATTGCTAGATAGATTGCTCTCTAGATTGGTATTATTCCGTTGCAGAAATTAAGATCGAGAGGACTCTTACATCTTATACAGCCCTCCGAGCACGTTTCAACTTCATTGAAGTTCAACTATTTCCGTTCTTTATCGCAGCCCGTTTTTAAGTAAAACAAAAAGTTTCTCCGATGTGTTTTAAATCTTTCTAAAGTGCTGCACTATTTTTTGTTTGTATATTAACCTCTCAAGAAGTCTTCGAATTGTTCTTAAATACTGTGCCATTTTGAAACACTTTGCTTTCCACTAATTATGTGGTTGTTTCTTCCGTCTCGTAAAGGTTTGTTAAGAACTGTTGTTGGTAGCGGACTGTGATTGCTGTTCTTTGTTGCACTTACTTGGTAAGCAGAGCAAATGGTTATACAAAATTATGATGGATACTACTGTGTCTCTAAATTGTTATCCTGTTTAGGCAAGTATCATGTCTATCAAAGTTATCAGTTTGAATAGCAACTGCTAAGCAATCTTTGAATTTTTGTTGAATACGTTGAAACTAGAAATTTACCCTATTCTGGAATCACATTCTTCAATGCGAAATCCTTGGACACGAATAAAATCCTGGTACAATTGTTTTTAATTTTACTTTAGCTGTTAAAGTACTCGTATACTTCGCATTGGCAAGGTGTACTTAGTGGAATAAGGCGGCTCATGGGTAGTATAAGATTAATTTATCCAAGCAGGGCAATATAGCAATATATTTATTATGCGAATTGTACAATTTATATAAATAGTGCTTCACAATGAATATAAAGGCCGTCATACACCAGGAAATATTTCCCCGTGTATGACGGCCTGGTAAATTTCTAGTTTCACACAGTCAGCCTTTTTTTTTTGAATTTTACCCAGAATAAAAAGACTCAACCATATTTCTCGAAGAAACGGAATTATGTGACTAGGAAATATAGGAAGAGATCGGATATGGTATGTGAAAATACTTTCAATATAAAGTGGTTGATCTTTCTTACATCACAGTTCACTTGGCTCCTACCAGTTTGCTAAAAATATGTGGCCGTTAAATTAAAAAGTAATATAAATCCCGAAAAAGTTTGTGAAAAAATGTTATAATTCAGTAAAAGTTATGGATGTAGCATAAACTATTGCACCTCATTCCCTATCTTTTGTACTCTTATATGGCATTAGAAAAGTAGTATGTTTCAGAAAGTTCCAACAAATATCAGTCCCTAATTACTAAGGAGTATCCAGATTTGCCGCAACTTTCTTATTGCTTAATTTATTTTGGTTTCTTGTTTAATTCTGTGATTATTGTATTGCAAGCACCTCATATGAGTATCTGTATACTGGTTAACTTTTTAATGTATATTGTCAACTATTTATATTTCTCTCTATGTTCAAATAATAAAGCTACAGATGATGTATTTTGATTCACGAGATAAGATTTTTTTTTCTATTACCTTCTTCAAGACACTGGAAATTAAATAGGATATTCGTTATCAATGATTTAAAACAATGTAATTTGCTTAACCTAATTTAATGCTGAAATCTTAAGTGGCTCATTTTTGTACCCCTTCCATGACATTTTATTAATATAATTTTTATTTTTCTTTCACTTACTAAGAAATCTTAACAGCCCAAATAATGAGTATGATATAATAATATGACCCAAGAAATGAATAGTAGCACATAAGCTATGCATGCTTTTAATTGAATTTTTTATTTATTACTTCTTTTAGATATGTTATTTCAAAAATACTTGAAATAAATTTGTTTTTATGGACGACACATTGGTATTTGAAGATTCCAAATAGGTTATAACCTATAGCAAGAGCCTAGGTTGAAAATAGGCAGAGGTGGCTTTTTGTTCCACATTGGTTTCATGTTAGCATTCACATTGTTTTACATCGTCCTCATGGACTGTGGCAAACGTCTTGTGGCTGTCCACATAAGTTCCATATGGCCATGTTCAACACAAGCAACAAGGAATTTCTATCTGGACACCTACTTTGAATTTGACCAAGGAATTTTGTGTGTTCTTGTTTGTACTATGCCAAATCAAAACTTATGATGTGCCCACAACTTTATCTAAAATATTGCTTTTTTATACAGTAAGGATATCAAAATGGAGAGAGGAAGAAACACAAGCAAATATTACAGCATACGTTCAGGAGTGGCTAAAGTATGGTAAATTCAGAAACGAGAGAAAGAAGAAAAGAAATATCAACATTATAAACTTTGTGACATCAATGTTAACATTGTAGCAACGTTAAGACAACATCGTGGTACTGTTGTCGCAACGTTGATTCCTGGGAACTTTGACGTTGTATCGACGTTGTATCAACGTTGATACAACGTTGTCTTTGTGCCATCAATGTTAACATTGTGACAACATTGTATCAACATTAAGACAACATTGTGGTAACGTTGACGTTGTATCAATGTTGCATTAACATTATGCAACCTTGTGACAACATTTGGTAAGGTTATGACAAGATTTGGTTTTTCCCGTTGTAACGTTGATACAACGTTGTCTCTGTGACATCAACATTAAGACAACATTGTGTTAACATTGTGGCAACATTGATTCCTGGGAACTTTAACGTTGTATCAACGTTAGGTAACGTTGTCACAACATTTGTCAACGTTGATACAACGTTACATTTTTTCCATTGTAACGTTGATACAACATTGTGACAACTTTCTCTGCTACTGGGGTTGTAGAAAGGATCCCAATTAAATTTCACTTTCGTTCATATTAATTGTCCAATTTCCCAAGGAATATTTCAGCTAATCCTCTCCATTCTCTTGGCTACTAACTCTTTGATTTACAGGGATGTAAATAGACTTTTTACTATGAGTCGGCCAAGCAGTGGCAATACAAATCGACGGAGGGCATTCGACTCATGACTGATCATGGAATAATCAAGCTTTCCTTTAAGCTTTTCTTTTCCTATCTTCCTACCGAGCTCTGCGATGACCAAGAGTTTTGTTTTGTCAAAATTAATTTTCAGTCACCATTTATCACGTTTCTGTCTACATCAAAATAAAACAGTTCTTTGCGTTTGTTCTTCGAAAATTTCGTATCGCGTAACCTAGAGACTCATTATATATTGCGCTAAATCAGTTTATTCGTGCTCAGACTTGGATAGTTGAAATTATTTAATAAAATTTATATATGTAAAATTATAAATTTATTTATTTCGAAGGAATATTTAAACCGAGGTGCCTCAAAATCGGAGTATTGGATGATCGGAGTAAGATTTTAAATCGATCTGCTCCTAAAGTTTTGTATTAGGAAATAATTAATTCCATCATAATCATGTTCCCAATCCCATTTAGAAAGGTTTCTATGATCCAAAATTTTGAATCTGTCGATTTTGGGGAACCTTTTTGATTCTTCATTAAACTGATATGATATCAGTCTACAAGAGCTTGATAAAAAATTGAGGCATATATGTTATCAAAGATATAAGAATATGTGAGAATAATTAAGAATACCTACGAGCTGGTCACAAAATTGTGACTGCCGAATACCGAAAAAATATTTTTTTAAATACATATGTATTTGATGTTCATTTATGCAGTTGTAGCGGCAATACGAAGGGTATAATACATTTAGGACAAAAACATGAGCACGGATTACTTGAGGAAACATTTTCAATATTTCTCAAGAAAGAACGGACCTCAATTTTCAATAATCATCAATAAAAATTGAACAGGGTCAGTACCAATTAAAGCAATTTCTTAATCGTTATGCTCCAAACTGGAGTGATTTTCGAGAGGAGATTAATCCCTTCTCTGTTTATAAATATTATGAATGAGCCAGTAGGTAATCAACTCTTATGAGCCACGGCTTGGATGGTTTGTGATTCATTATCTTAACCTTCACTTAACTCACGGAAATTTCTCTCGCTTTTTCTGGAAATGCTCTTTCGGGTCATGTTCAAGAAAAGATGTTGTCACCATCGTTGTCTTACCTGTAGCCAGGGCCGGATTAAGAATGCATGGGCCCCAGGGCCAATCAATGTGTGGGGACCCTTTTGCAGTCACAAATTAATTACATTATACAATAAGATTATGTCTTCAATTCATTTAATTTATTTACTATCACAATTTTGACTCAGTCATCTAATACAGCGTAGAAGTCAGTTAGCCAGCATTTCGAATCACTTTCACGAAAATTTTGTCAACTTAAATCCTTAAAAAATTAAAAAACCTATTTGTTCGCATTTTTTTGGGGGCCCCGTCGGCCCTGCCCCCCCGAATATTACGACTCGGGAAGCAAAACCATTTAACCAATCATTTGGGAAATCATTTTCAAATTTCATTTAAAGATAGATTTTGGGCATTTGAGACAATTGCGCGGTTCATAATTAGTCAGATGACGACAGGACACTCTTAAACGAAGAAAGAAAAGAATTCGGCGAAAAGAAAGAAAGAAATAATTTGAATTGTTGAAGAATTTTAACTAACATCAATGCTTCAAGCGTGATTGCTTCTTACGCCAACACAGTTTTTTTGCGATCTACTACAGAACCAACGTATCATAATCGAGTTGAACATGTTACTGACAGGGAACAAATAACTTATATTGCACTTTGGATTTCCTGCACGAATTCTCTAAAACACCCTTCTCTGATATGAAGTTGACATGACGGATTTCCATTTCCTTTTATATCTAATGTAAACGTATGCGCCATTAGAGTAGAACATGAGATAAATTTACTAAGTTTGCACAAATTTAAGCATTTTAGCCTTTGCCCACATACAAGGAATCGCAAGAATGAAATTTTGATTTCTGCAAAATATTCCCTTCTAAAAATTGTATATTTACCTTTCAGATAAATAACTGAAAAGATGGCTTGCGGAGCTGCTGTCGCCCCTCCGGTAATTGCTGTCCTCTGCTATTTTATCAATAACTTACTTGTTTCTTGCCACAGAAATATACTTTCCCAATAACTAAATGCTTCAATTTTTTTAATCCTTAGGTCACTTACACTACTTTCCTGCAACACAAGAGACTGAAAATTAACAAGCGAACAACCTGCATTAACCTCTTCTGCCTTCTGGTAGCACCTCTCTTTTAACACTTGCGTTCCTTACGCTACGGTCAAAGGCAACTTAAGCATTCTGCGGGTGCATTGGTCATCTTCCCCTATCCCCACTTATCCTGTATTATTGAGCCATGAACGTCTTAAGCCGCGGTTGCGCCTGAATTTACGCTGCCATTGAAATATATCTATGTAATTTTGAATATGATGGACCTGCAGGAAGATACCGCTTAGGGAGTCAAAACGGTTTAGGAAAAATAATTTAATCGGGCAAATAGTGGAAAGATAATGGAATGAAATATCCAACGAGTGGAATTCCGCGTTTTTTACATTTCCATATAATATTCGCAATAAGCGATAAAAGAAATTGGGAAAAATTATTGTTTCAGGAAGTGACGAATAGGACGTATTGGGTACCATGGCATTAAGTTCTCCGCCTCGACCTTAGAGAAATCGAAATGGCCAACTAAGGGATCGTTTATTAATCACTAGAGGCTCGAAAGGGGGGGGGGGTGGAAAACATCACAAGGGGGAGGGGGGGTGCAGTGAGATATAACGTGCATTTATTTTTTCGTTGAGCCCGAGATTTCTAAACAGAAAAGCGGCCGCCCGGCTTGGCTTTCCAGTTGCCTGTAAGTCCGTGATTTTGGAGCCGAAAACATGCGTAAATCGTTGCAGAGTATATTTTCTCTTAAAACAATGCAACAATAATAAGTGAAATTATATGTTTTTCACATGATTACACCTTTTATTTATTATTTTATGCCAGTCAGAAACAACCTGTAACCTTAATGTCTGTCTGGACATTTTTATCACGGTGCTTAATTTTCCAGAATTAAATTAGATTATACCTGTATTTAAAGACAATCTTCTGAAAATTTTAAGATACTTTATACCAAAAAATACACGTGATTTTGGGTAGGGGGTAAAGTTCCAAAAAACATTACGTGATTAATGGACGACCACTAAATGGCTATACTAAAATCCCACAAATATCTACTGCAGGAAACCTTAATTTTCAAACCCAGTCAAATGTTGCCTTGTCATCTTTATCAAGGCCGCTCCTAGGATTTGTGCATCTTCGTCAACTGTAGCTTACGAAGTCCGAATATTTCATCGCTATGCCTACAGTTAGGTACGAGAAGCCCCCGACTATGTAGCTTCACAGTTGACACGACAAGTGAGATGGATTACAATTTGGGCATTGTTCCAGCCTAAATTTCCAACTTATATCTTACTAATCTAATGAGGAAAGATGAGGCTACAGCACAAAACTTCTTATGATTTCAAACGCTGCTTTTCAACAGTCATTGCTCATGGTAGTGATTATGTGTATGCTACTAAGGTAAAAAGGATTAATCGCATTGATTTTTAATGAGCTTCGAACTGCCTAGATCCTCCATCGATTGGTACATGGTCCTCGTCGAAATGGTACCATAAGAATACTTCCGCTCTCGAATGTCCACTGCCCTCCTCTATATTATACGCCTACATAAAAACTTGGGCATATTTTTCACGCAATATACATTTATGATGCGTGCTTCTATGCGTATACACAATGATGCGTGTCCTTCAGTTACAGCGATGAATGACATCGAGGATACGTAATTTTTTCCGTAGAAGCAGAAATTTTTCGAGGGCACAGCTTCAACATTCTTCATTATGAGGGAAGAGCGTGAGATGGGCTTTTGTATCATCAGTGTTTCTTCTGTGTTTGCGAATATATGTTATTTCAATGCATTCTGGGACGTCGCAGCCGGGGGGTCAGCGGGGGCAGCTGCCCCCCCAGAAATTTCACCGGGGGGGGCAATATACTCATTTTGCCCCTCCAATCGGAAGTCATTTTGTTAATCAAAATATAAATACACGAAATATAGTGCAATCTTATTGCCCCAAACCAAAATGTTCGTATGAATTCTCTTTTTTTTAGCAATTCTAAATTTTCTCATTTGGTCTTGCCCCCCCCCCCCCCCATGAAAAATTTCGTTGCGACGTCCCACGGCGAAGCGACCACCTTCAGAGGTGGTCGCTTACAAATACAGGTTTGCTGTTGGATAATTTTAATATTTCTTCTCTACACCAAGGATATTCTGATAGAATAGACTCCTAGAATTAGGAATTTTTGATTTTGTTGCTGGTTCTGCTTCGCCATTGTACCTATGCGGGTCTCAATGAGCGTTACACCAAGGATGAAGCTGCGTAGAAAAGATTTTAAGAATATGTTACGGAATGGTCAGCGTCTGTCTGGATCCATACGACACACTGAAGAACCCTTTGTTCGATGTGGAAGAACCCAACTAAGTCAAAATTTTCCAAGGTCACTAGGAACATATTCTATTAGAATAGGCTCTTTGTTCAATGCGATGCATCGGCCGGGAGTAAACAACGAAGGGCGCACACCACGCCGAATGAGACTAGAAAAGTGAAACGGCGCAGAGGAAGTAGTCAACATAATCAAACATTACCTAGTTCACTTGGGATGTATTCTATCAGAAATAATCAAATGTGAATCATATCAAAGTGAGACTAGCTTGGGTTGACTCTCTGTTGTCAGGCATCGGGAAAGCATTGAAGCGTTTTGGAAGCTTCTCAGGATACCAATAATTAGTACTTTCGATTCCTGGGTGGCTTTCTGTACATCTTCAGATAACTTATGTGGAGGAAATTCTTCCTGATTTAGCGTCCATCGGAGCTGTATAGGTGCATGGCGTATATTTACGCAAGCAACCGTGTTATGACAGAAAAATCTACTGAATATTTCCAAACTTCTAAATTATTAAGTCCTTATTTTTACAAATTAAATTTTGTTGCATTTAAGATTTACAATCTTATCTATAATACACTTCTGATATATAAACCATTTCTTATTTGTATTCTGATAGATCGTGCGTTCTGTCTTTCGCAAACATAAGTAGGTACATAACAATTACAAGTAGCAAATTTGTTCAGCTAACCTTAATCTAACCTTTAAGCACAGAAAAGAGACCCACGGAATTCCGTAGGTATCTATTCTATATCTATCAACTGAGTCGGTTTTACGCTATTTTTTGTATTTGTAGAATGAATAATCTAAGGAGCGTGAATAATTATTATAGTTTCAACTTATTTTTTTAACTACTAAATTCGATGTAATTTATCTGCGTCAAAACCAACAAGTATGAGACCAAAGCTTGGAAACCCGCTACATTTTAAGGAGTTCAGTGCGACCTTTTAGTCCTTTCTATGACCAGGAATATTTAAGTTTGTTGAAAATGGACAAGTGCATAAAAGTAGGCCCTGAAAAGAAGCATTTTCCTACAATCATGTACAATTAATTCACTTAAGAGAGTTTAAATTAACCTGGTATCAGAATTAGACGCAATTGGGTGATAATAAATTAGAAAATTGGGTTCGTGATGTTGAGCACTAATCTTTGAAATATGGTCAATAAAATGTTGTTGCTCCCTGTAGCACACACACACTTGGTACCTTTCTACAAGAAGTCGCTCACTGACACTGTCTATTTTATAGCAAATATATTGGAGCATATAGTCTCAATGATAACATTGATGTTTATTGCTTTGGCTTATCTATTAATTTCAATATTTAATGTTTTCATCTTTTATTGTATCCAACACCATTCAAGTTTAGTATTCAACAGGTGATTTACATCTCATAGAATTAAAAAAGTACATTCCAAAGGTGACAGAGGTGAGAAATGGACGAGAGCAAAAGAGAACTTTTTGATTCTTGCAATTCACCCTTACAAAATCAGTTTGCGTGAATTTGGTGATTTATTCACTTTCTGGAATTTGTTAGGAGTAACATATATATTATATATATATGTAATGGGATAATTGAGTTGCCACCACTATGAATCACATTTTTAAATAAGGATTGCTCACGGACAATTGTCTCAATCCCTAATTGTACATGGTCAGTTTCTATTTGCAAGCAGCCTTAGGTTCACTTCATTTAGTCACTGTATTGACATCTTTCAATAAATACTTTTTCAAAGTTTAAATTATATCAAATTATCTTGATATATCAGGTAGTATTTTCAGATATATATATATATATGTATATATATTACAGAAAAACTCGAATCTAAGTAGTTCTGCAACAACTTCAGGGTTTCATATGACATGCTAAACGATTAACAGTTTTTCAGCAAAAAATAATTAATCATTTCTCATAGAAAAAATCTTATCATACTTTTCCTACCACAGCTGATCATTGGTGGGAGCTCAGGAGTTTTTTTAGTACCTTAAAAACAAATACAAACATTTCTTTCTGAGGTTCTATTCCCTTATAAACACAAATAAGGAAAAAAAAAGGAAAACATAAAAAAGCTAATTTAAGGATTTTCAAAATTTACAAAATTCTCCTTATCAAATAAAATATTTTACTTCCAACTAACTTTCTGTTCATCAAATACACTATGTACACTGGTGAAAGAATATAGTCAATATAATGACTGGACTTCTGCCAATTCACAAAATAATTCTTTAAAAAAAAGGTTTTATGTTTTCAGTCAATAATGGGCTCACAGCTTTAAACTTTCCTGTTTTACCAGAATTAAACTGACAATAAAATAGTTTCAAGTTTTAGAACTTATAGGGATTTTACAACCCAAAAAGCAAGTTACTTAATTAATCTTGCTTAATGCCACATATGATCTTCTTTAACGTGTCTGAAAATTATTTCCTTCAGTAAGAGATTACTTTAATAATGGTGTATATATTTCTGCAAAGAGAGAAGAAGATTATTTCTAGAGGTAAAATATGCATATAAATTATTGCTACCAACTTTGTACACCTTGCATTTTTTATTCAAGAAAATATTCATTTTAAGCGGATGAAAATTCACAAATAATAAAAATTTTCATCAATTTATAACACCAACAATTGATTTTGAGCCCATTTTTGACTTATACCGATGTTTGCTTCATTAATTCACGTAAACTTTTGAGATTCTCATAATAGGAGAGGGAATAGTAAACGAAATTTAAGAAAAAAATTAATACAACAATAGTAAGAACACTGAAAATACAATTTTTATCTATTTCATAATACAATCCCAGTAGGGATCATAACTGGCAATGAAATTTTGTAAAATTAACTGTTAAGTGTATCAAAACAGAAACGGTAAAAAAATTAACATTAACATTAATAAAGTATTTCTTTTGGAAAGCAAACTTTGATCTCAAAGGGTTAAATAAACAAACAAATAACTAGTATAATGTTCAAAATTTCTCTAAACTTAAATCGGAATATATAATGGAATAATTACTTGTAATGGCATATAACAATCACAATTCAAAGACACATTTCTTTCAAATGGCATCTTGAAAGCTTTTATATTAGGTGAACCTAATCTCAGTTTCAAGTTTGCATCAAAAGTGAAATTTTTACGCAAATCCAAAACCTTCAGAACATTCCTGAATAGCTTTGAGTAGATATCTCCTTAATTTGTCGTAAGTTTCATATACTGGAAGGTCTAGCTGATTGAAACTGAAAAATAAAAATTAAGTATTACCAATAAAGATACTCCAATGCTATTTCATTAACATTAATTTGTGAAATAATGATAAAAAATTACTAAAGCCACTGGATAACAATAATTTCATTACATTATTGCAAAAAGATTTTGCAGATATATTTCTAGGGTTAAAAAAAGAATTTACACAAATCCTGTTTCTTCTAAAATAGCCAATTAGAAATTTAAATTGGCAAATTTAACAGAGGCTCATGTTAATATTTTCCTCTTTATTTCTATCGAATTAAGCACAAAAGAGATGGATTAAATCAGAGTATTCAACTGCAATATAAGAGCACTAATTTTACAAAAAGTTGTACAAAAGAAAATTTAATATTAATGGAACATTTTCTTTTTATGATAAAAAATAATGCATTTAATTTATTGTACATGAATTTCAGATCAAATTGAATAATCCGATGTAAAGGTATATACACCACGATATTAAGATATCATAACTTACCATGTATGAGCAGATGGCAGTCTATCAGTAGACCTTTCATCTCTATGTATTTGGAATTTTTGGATTCCGTTCATTCCCTCGAGAGCAGCAAAACCTTGCAGAGGAACTTTGGAAGTTCCAGTTACAAACTGCAGGAATTTTGCTCTATCAGCTTGGTCGAATGAGCGCAGAGCTCGCCAAAACCACTTGATCTGAGATAAATTCAAATCAAATACTAATTATTACCTCAACATATAAAATTTCATATCTAAAATAATGTGCTTACAAGGTAATACAAGGTATTACATATGACTATTATTAAATTTTTCAGTCATAGCATGTGAATAATTTTTAATAAAGTTTACTTTTGACATGGTATCAAGGGTATCCGCTATCCAGAGATTATGAATATCCCTAAATTTCCAGGGTGTTATGGTCATAGAAAAAAGTATTTATTGGCTAAATATTAGTCCTGTGATTATAATTATTAACTCATTGTTTCAAAATCAGCAAGGAACTGTTGTTCACAGATCCAACAGTTTTATTTAGGTGTCAGAGGCGACACACGCAAGATGGGCTGTCCCATGGGGCACAAAGGTTTGTGAGAGAGACAGCAAGTTGATCATTGCTATTGGCATATACAGAGCCAAGCTCAAAATTAACAATTTTCTTAAAATCAATAACTTACACCTTTATATTACGACAAGGCTTTCATAAAAACAGAAGTGAAGGTAAGTGTTAACAATTTAAGCAATGCAGGCAACCCTCACTATTTCTAGCTTCAGCTGGCTAGCTATTCATCCTTTGTACACTCTACGAATATAATCTGGATAGTGTTTTCCAGAAACCAGTCACGATCATAGGAAAATCATTCTTTAAATTAAAGTGCAAGGGGGGAAATAAAATAGTTTGTTTACATTATAAAATACTAAATTCAGATTATATAAAATACTAATTTCATATTATATCAGAATAGGTAAAGGAAGAAGCACTGAATAGTAAGGGTAACATTAACACATACATGTTTAATGAGCATAACACCTGACTTCCAATGAACAATTTCAGCTTCAAAGTGACTTATGGCTGAAAGCCTTTTAGTCAGAACACCTTATTTGCTGTTTATCTAGTTCCCTCATAAATAAGATACAGGAAACAGCAACTAAATCTGATCTTAAATTGCAGTTGCATATTTAAAATGTTGCCAACACATTATATGTCGAAGGAAAGACTACAAAAATAAGTCTTGTAAGTTTAAAATGATTATTACAAGAAGGACATATAAAATTTCTTTTACTCTGGGTGTTTTTGCAGAACTAAGGTGCATTCCAAAACATGAGAAATGGAAAGACCTTCTATCAAATTCTCTGATTATTGAGAAAAATAAATCTTGAGCATCCCATGTTTTAAAGTTAGCTGACACCCTGCATTCTTCAGGAATGTCAAACTCACTCTAAAGATTTGCCATTCAAATACATTGCATAAAACAATTACCTGAAGTGAGGATGCTTGATACTTGTGATATTCAGTGTTTGCTCTTAGTTCATCGATATCAACATTTGGTAGGCCAGAAATGAGGAGTTCCAACTCCTGCTCATTAAAAATAGATATCAATTTCTTTGGAATAATGTCATAAAATCCTTCCAGGAAAGAGTTCAACCTGAAAATACAAGTTATGTTAGTTCGACTAACCTCACATAAATAAAAAAACACTCATTGTGATAAAGAGTACATACTGTTTCATGATTGCCCCAGTCATTTTCATTTGGCAAACCAAACGGACATAGTCCATTTTGTTTGCCTCTGAAACTTGAATATTGCGGCCATTTGGAATTAAGTCTCGGACCTCAGTCACACCAAATTCTTGAACCTTGAAAAAATTTAAATAATTATGCCAAAATAAATATTTTGCTTTGCTAGCAAGTAATTATCACTGAAAAGACACAAGAACAAAATTTTCATACCAAGAGAATGGTTTAAATTCAAAAGACTTAAAATATGTTTTAATAATATCTTACTTTAACACAAAATCAGATTATGAGTATCTGCATAGAAATGGGGATGTTATTAGGATAAAAATTATCCTTTAGAGGAAAATTGATCATATTACTACACAATACATTAAATCCTCTAAAAGTGGGGCTTGAAGATATTTTCTACATACCTCAGTACTGAAAGTGAGATCTCCCAAGTCACTGACATTATTCTCCATTAAATACACAAGCCCTTTATAAAAGCTATAATCTTCACTCTCCATGTCTGTATATTTCACAGGGATTCCCAGAATATGTTTATAGAATGAACGTGTGAAGTAGCACTCAAGTAGTTTATTGTCATAAATAGCTTTGGCTGGAAAGTAAATTATGCATTTGTTGAAAACCCATTCATACCCTCATAGTAAAAAAATTAAAGAAAGAAACATAGATAACAATTTTGCAATAAATTTCAATAATTCTACAAACATTTTTGTAAACAGAAATCCACACAAATATTTAACTATGTAAACGTTAAGAAAATATATACCAAAATAAAAATTATTGTATTATTATTGTATACAAAACAATTTTCTGCATAATAATAATTACAAGATTGGAAACATACCTATAACCCTTCCTACAAACTTGAAGTAACACAGATGATTAGGATTGTAATGAGATGCTGAGTTAATAGTGTATGTAACTCTATCACCAGGAGAGGTTGTGAATAAGGCATAGTTGGGATTGAAAATGTCTCGTGATATAATCACATACCACTCACGAAGGAGTCCTCCAGCGTCTTGCCCTTCCTCCCCTGAAATCAAATTTCAGATTTAGTTTTAATATCATACCAATTAATGGATTAATTATTTAATGAATTTTCACGAATGTTATCACTAAAAACAAAATTTTACCTTCAAAAACTATATAGAAACGATTTTTCCATTCATCAACGCCTCTCCTATGTAATTCACGGAATGAATCTTCAAAGACACTACTTCGCCTTACATGAACCGCTAATTCCTCCCTCCGCATGCCATCATCTAACCTCTCCAGCTCAGCACGGAAATATCTCCTCTTGACATCAAAGTCAAGGATTCTTGTATGATCCACAAGAACTGCAAATGGACCCTCGCTCAAAGGTGCCGTAGTTTGTCTTAAAATTTGGTTCAATACTGTACGATGGGTTTCTGAAAATACACAATGAAAGACTTACAAAACTAATTAATACCAGATTTAAATAAATAATTTGAAAACTTCAATTAGATTAGCAAAGAACAACCAATGAGAAATACTCCTTAAGTGCCATATTGAAGAACTAAAAGAGAATCTAAGAGAAAATTGAACAAACTTGACATTTCTAAATGAATATGTGTAATAAACTATCATTGTTCATGAAATCTAAAATAATACTATGATTAGATCATTGATGAATTTAAATGAAAAAAGAAGAGAATTAGCCATAGCACACAAATTTATTAATATTTTATATTTACGTGAGTTTTACTCAGTAAAACCTGTCTTAAGCAGATAATTATGTATATTCTGCATGTTTGTGAAAAGGCCATCTATAAAGCAGAGCCTGAGTACAAAAATCTACATTCCTTCAACCAAGCACATGGAAATCTAGAATATGAATCTGTCAAAGACAGTACAAAATTTTATTGCCTTCATAAGTATTTAAATTGGATTTTTTCTCTATTTCATGTTCATTTAAATCAAAGCAATGAACAAATGGCTAATCCCAAAATAAAGAAAACCCAGAAGAGAAACAATCTACAGTAGAAGTCTGTTAAAAGAATAGCTGACAAAAATCAGAAAAGTACTCGTTATAGCCGATTTCAAAAACTAAGTTTAACTAAGTCTGAATCCAAGAGCAGCGTGTGTGGCAGAATGGAACTCTAGGGATTTTAATCCTTACGCTAATGCTTCATAATGCGTAAAAAAGTATGTTCACACCAAAAAATACCATATTTACTCAAAAGTAACGCAATTGGGTCTATTTTTCGCCTAAAAAATTGGGGTGCGCATTAGAATTGACAGCAAACTAGATTTGGGTACAATACTTCTCCTTGGCCTGTCCCGTAGAGTGGGGCCGGCCGCAACCTATGCTCACCCTGGTTCTACATAACTCATCAAACGTTCCACCAATCTGCTATCGATGATTGGACTCTATTCATGTGTTTATACTATATCAATGTTTGGACTTTATACAAAACTGTAGGCTGATAGTTTTCAATTGAAAGGGAATTGGATACCCATAAAAATTTTTAAAGTAACTATTTTAAATTGGCACTTGCGTAGGACTTTCGGCATAGACGACTACCGAAATTTTGCATGCAGTTTATACGTGTATAATATATGCATATATTAGCGTTTGCCTGTATAGTACAGATGTATACAGTGCAGCGATTGGCATGACTGCATATCTTAAGGGGCGCATTACATTCGCTGGGAAGTGATTTTTCTATATCCGACGCTCGAATTTTAAGGTGCCCATTACTTACAATGGCGCTTTATTTTCGAGTTGACACATAATTTTATTGATTGATACACCATAACAAAACTGCGTCCGCGAACATAAAAGGTGGAAAATTATTGCTCAATAATCGTCTAAAAATAATGGTGTGTCTTTACATAATCTTAATCCATATCAAATTGTTTTCTTGAGATATTTTTCATTCACACCCTTCATAAGCAATGACTGAGTCATGAGGGAAGGGAAGAGTTTACCCTGGGAATCTGAATCAGCACTGCTTTTATCTCCTATATTCCCACTGATCCTGGATCAGACAATTTGGTGCCAAGTTTCATATGAAAACAAATCCCACGGGTGTAAGACAATATGATGGGAAGTCAATTAAAAATTCCGGCGCTGACTAGAGGGATCATCGCCAAAACGAAACAAGAGACGAGGTGATAACATGTATGGACAGATAAAGGAGAGAGCAAAACTCGTGAGAAGTTTCTAATCAAGGCTCCCTGAAGCATCTTTGCTGAGGAAGGATGAGGTGACTAGAAAACATGCATTAATTAGGTGATGATAATTTTGCATTTAATGTTTTTCTGTCGTTTGAAGAGATAACGCGCCTTAGATTACCGTTGGCTTGTCGGAATTAGCCTCTCACTTCAAATGACGATACCCAGATATGCCTACTGCAAGACAAGCATGGCACTCGTTATAACGACACTTCAGAAATGACCACTCGCTATAATGGATGTAACTTCCTATCCTATCTGCAGAGAGACGAACGGTGGCCCAAAAATCACTCGCTATAACGCAACTCTCGTTTAATGCCGTACTTGTTATAATGGACTTTACTGTAGTTTCATAGCTCTCCATGTGACCTCACCACTGGCGTTTGGCTTTCAAAGGGAGGGACTACCTTTCTTTATTACTTTTTATTAATTCTTGACGCTTGTATTCAGAGTTTTAAGGAGTCTTCATAATATTTTCACTATTTTCCACAAATGATACTTTTTTGGAATGAAACTTAGAATCAGGAAAATTTACTCTATTGGGCATCTGTCTTATATAGCAATTACTGTATTTACAGCTGATGAGAGTATATATTAGCATATGTAATCATTTCAAGCATCACTTAAAAAAAACGTTCACTTTATCTTACTTCAAAAGAGATAACAAGATTAATTATGGTTTCAAAACTGTCTACAAACATTCCACAACTATAATAAAAAGAAGAAATGTACTGCACTTCTCATTTTATGCTCCTTATCAGATACTGGAAAGGAAATTGCAGAATGCAATTACATGTGCCACACAGCAGGTGTGCTAGAGGGCTTTGAAAGATCGATTTCAACTAACCAGCGAATTTCAGGAACTTAACCGCATCACTGGTTAAATTAGTGGCAGGTGTAGGACTATCCCACTGGGGGTTTGTAGTAACAGGGGCTTCCCCTTCAGCAGGTAATGGTGAAACAGGGGCAAGCTCATGCTGAACTTGTACTGAAGAAACCTCACTAGTTTCAGTTGTTACATGCTGCTGCTGTTGTTGTGTTTGCGATTGCTGCTGTGCTTGCTGTTGGGGTTCTTCTGTTCTCCGTTCTTTTTCTTCCTTATCTTTATTTGAGGCATGAATCAAGAAAAATGCCTCCACAGCCGGCTAATGGACAAAAAAATAAGAAATGTTTCAACTAATTACAGAAAAGAATAATTTTTAGTCATTGCTGCTGTAGCAATCCCCCAAAACTGCAGAATTTATTTTCAATATTTAACAAATTAGATATCATCGTAGAGATATATGGTTATCTGCATTTACGAATAAAAAGATACTAAAATTACATTCTTCTTAAAGAGCTTAAAATATAGTAACAGAGATCTTTTAAAAGAATGTGAAATCATGAAACAGCTACTTTAATGTGCAAATTTACTCGCATACGTGGAACACATTTGGGAAAGTAAAGAATTTGGTTACTTCCTTGTTCTAAAGCGTGCTATGAAATTTAAGGTGGCCACAGACCAAAATCGGCAGTAATCCTATTGATTAGTTAACATTGATTTTGCATATTGTGATAGGATGTGGCATGATATCTTAGTGGCCATGAAAGTAAGGGAAGGGACTTGGAGGGGAAAAGGAATATATTCTAAAAATCATCATATAAGCATAAATCTAAGAGCATTACAGCAGCCTTAAAAGATCTTGTCTTCAACAGACATTTTTGTTATCATAATTCCTCCCTTTTTTTAATTTAGCAATTTACTTACCTGCAATATCAAAACTGCATGATGATCAGGGGTATCCTGGAGCTCAAGAAGACAATCAGTAAGTACTTTCCAAAGCTCATCAAGGGGAAGCTGCTCACTCAGATTCGGAAGAACAAGGTCTAGATCATAGTAGACTGAAAATACACAAATAGCAAAACGCTCAGTTTAATTGTTGTTGAGGTTTTTACAGAAATAGTTATGCTTAGCTTATGAAAGGAAAATCAATCCCAAGGAATGCTTACACCCAAATGCCATTTGAAATCATCAAAATGCTGTACAAAGATGTAAAATTTGAGTTACTCACTTTTACCACCAGGTGTAATATAGCAGACATTTGAGACGAGAGTGGAGCTAGTGCATTGCTCATTCAAATTAGGCTGAGTGGACGCCTGATTACTCGGTTCCTCTTCAGCATTTCCTTCTCCACATCTCTGAATACGCATTAACCTATTTCTTGCAGTTTCTCTTTCCTGAGACACACAAGCTGTACAAAGTGAATTTATTTCATCTTGGGGATCTGCCCCCCCAAGCCTTTGGGTTTCAGGCACATCCAAGTCTGGTATAGTCAACTGGGTAAGTGGTTCTGGTACAAAATTGCACCCTTCAATCTCAGCTGTTTCATCAAGACCTGTAAATTTCAGAAGACTTGAACGAACAAAATAAAAAACAATACATATGGAGCAAGGATCATAAATACCTCTTCTTCTATTTCGCTTGGTATTGAGAGATATTGCTTCCCTCAGCTGGATGATAACTTTCAAAGTCCTCAAAAAGAATATTTGGCTTGAAGTCTTACTAGTAAGAGGAACCATGGCTGGTATTTGTAAATCTGATCCATGTTTCACTTTGGTAGGTGCTGAAACTACTACTACATTACTCTTAGTAAACCTTAAGGAAAAAAGGATACAAGATTAAATCTTTTGAAATTTACATTCAATATCTTTGACTACGTAACAACAATAATAATATAAATATATATATAATAATAAAAGGAGAGAAATTATTCCTACAGAATAAATAGCTTATATTATTTCACAGCTGATATCAACGTTTGAAACGATAATTAAACTGAGAGTATCCATAAATGGGCAGACAAGGAAAATTGCAGTCAATGACGATCTTACCTGTCAAGAAGCACGCCTTTAGATGATGATTGCCTATCATGAACACTTTCTTCACTGGTGGATGAACGGCTCTTCTCACGGCGACTCTTACGCTTAAGTATTCTCAGTTCTTTTAATAATGTTTGAATCTGACGACAGACAACATTTCCAAGCTCTTGGGCACCATTCAGAAGCAACTTTAATATCTAAATAAAAGAGAAGAGCGAGTGAAACAAATATTATAACATTTTAAATCAAAGATGTTAATGAAAATTACCATGTCTCTAGTAGGTGGTGGACCATGAGACCAGTTGAGCAATAGAGAAGTAGCATCTTCTAGACCTTCTTCTGAACAACTCTTAGAGGTCAGAACCTCTATGGCTAGCTTGATGTAATCCTCAGACACCCTATTCCTCAAGTTGAATTCTCTCCTTGCTTCATCTTCCTCAAGTTCCACACAATCTCTGTCACGTTTCCTTGTTTGATTACTTGTGTCTGGCATTCCAAGAGATATTAAGGACAGTAAGCGTAGAAGTTTATCAGTGAGCACAGTACTACTCCTGATTACAGGGTACGCGAGCATAGCAACTAGATGTCCAAAGGCAGAAGTATCAAAACACAGATTGAAGAAATCAAACTCCATGGGTGGTGTTACTGTGTAGTAACTTCTGCAGTTGTTTTTGCCTTTCTTAGATGCACTCATCATGTCCAGTTTCACTAAAAGCTCCCAAAAATTTGTTGGTCCAACTTTTGTCTTTAGTCCACCACGATTACCAGCATAGATTTCCCTCAACTTCTGCTCTAAACGCTCCTGGTCATCGTCAGTCAATTCTTTAGGCATTGAATCAACTTCCTGTGTTTTCATAGGTAGATAATAACAGGGAAATAGTTTTGCCAAGGCAATCAAAAGTTCCAAGGTATGCCTGAAAACAATGATTGAGAAAATTATTACAACTTTTCATAAATATAAGTAAATTACGAATAATTTGAGTTTTGTATAAATCTATAATAAATAATAAGCCAGAAATCCATGATAAGGAAACAGTTACATGTAACTTATATTAAAGATTTTTAATATTGATATATTATTTATATTAATTCCATTAATTATACAATTATCGTGTCAACTGCCATCTCAGATTAATTAAATTGATTAAAGCTAAATTAATTGGCTAGTACGGATATGATACAACAGTAATGACGAGAAAAAATATATTATACCATACCTGCAGACAGTTGGAGCAGCTAGTGGATGTATAGTCAAAGTTGCTGCTGCAGCACTAGCAGCACCTAATTTATCAATGACCCTTTTTCCAGTTGGACGCTGAACATTAAATATGTTCGCTCTGCAGCCTAAGGCAGCATCTACTCCTATGTTCAACCAGGTAGGAACCATGGTTCTTACATCGGCTGATCTGTAAAATAAATAAAGGTGATTTTCAATCCTTTCAAAGAGGCATGGCCTACAACTTCTACTTTGCCCACAAAAAGTGATATGAGGCAGAAAAATATGACAATTCCAAAAAGAATGACACTTTCAAATACACAGGCATATAAAAACATCTATATGTAAAACAGACCCTGATTTTGGGATGGAAATTTGGATTGAAAAACTAATATTCAAAATAAAAGATTTGAGATGGTAAGGTTGCATCATACTCTGCACAGAAGTTGCCAAAAATTATGAAAGCTAATTGTTCATTAAAATTTGAAAAGAAAAAAGTCATTTTTATATGAAAAATCTTGTTTGAAGTTCTTTTCTATAACAATGATTGACTACCAATGGTAACATATTTGTGCCATGTAACTGGTCAAGTGTAAATACATATTAATTATGTAGTCATATACTATTTGTTTTTCTATACCTATTGTTTCCATAAGAGACAGTAATTATTAGTTATTTTATCATTAACACTTAGACAGTGGACTTGATTAAAATAACATTAATGGTAGAGATGGTGTAATTAGGGTCCTGCTCTCATCACTTAATTTTCCAAATCGGAGAGATTTCATCAATAAAAGTACAATAAATACATTATAAAAAAGCTTCTGATACTTGTTATAGTGGAAAATAAATTATTAAAAACAAATTGAAACTTGAATGAGTCAAATGTCTCAGGCCAATTCGCGTTGCATTAGACATGCGTTGGACCTAAAGATCTTAATCTGCAGAGAAATTCCACGTCTTGCACCCTTTCATTGTGACTGCATTAACTGACCATAAGCTTAAAATAGGCTTCTCATTAATTTTAACCTCCCTGATAAATCATTAAGAAATTGACAGTTTTGACAATATAAAATCCTAATGGAGGAAGACCTGGAAGTAAGGAATACATTAATTGGGAAAAATTGGATACTTCACTTGTAAAGATTAGCACATACTGAGTGATTATTATATATTATTGAGTGCTGATTGGCTGATGTTGAGAAGTATAGTTGAAAGCTCAAAAGGAGAGGAGGTATTTTTCAAATAAAAAACAATAATTACCATAAAAAGACATTTGAAACTTTAGTAAAAATGAATATGACCAGCTATATCTAAGTAAATTTAAATAAAAAAATGTAATGAATGGGTATTAAACTGGGGTTAAATTTTGCAAAAAAATAAAAGTGTTATATGCCGAATAATCTTGTATAATAAAAAGCTATCGCGTGTTCGTAGGTCATCATACATGGGTACGAGTAAATGTTGCTTGCAGACTGAAAGCACATGTTTAAAGTACTATATACCTTGCAAAGAATTAATAACAATCTTAAAAGAATTACCATGTATAAAACTTATGTTCACATGTCTGGTCGTAGAATTTCCACCTTCTCGGAAAATGAATCATAAATAATTTTAAGTTAGCGTCAAACATTTCAAATAGTAGAGATACCTGCTATGCACTGGTAGATATAAAACTTATTGGATTCAAATTTTGAATACAATATCTAACCGGGATGGACCTAAAATAAGACTCCGTTATCCCCGTATGAAATGCATAGGGTAATGTAAATGGGATCGAACCAAGGACCTCCAGGGAGATTAAAAAGGATATATCTATTATATATAGACGTTTCTCTGGATATACCTACATATATAACTATATATGAGTAAAATGTAGCTTGCATACTGCAAGCAGATCGACAACAATAATTTAAAATCGGCATTATATCGGGACGGTCCTCAAAAGAAAAAAAAAAGGATTGATAATATTCTTAAAATTCGCTTCAATGTAATCGTCTGGCATCGAACCAAGGCCTTCCTGGTGAACTTACTATGCACCGCAATAGAAGATCACCATCTATAACTATGTGTGAAAATTCAAGCAGAAATATTTGCTGCAACTACCTCAAACGACGTTCTACTTTTCACGAATGTAAATGGCTCCCTGGATTCGAACCAAGGACGATCTTGGAAATTTAAAACATGTTTCTGAAAGTAAAAACTAACCAAAAGGAAAAAGAGCGATTGCAGATACTACAAAATAGGGCCATGAGGATTATATTTACATGTGATAGATATACTAAAATTGATACAATGCTCCAAAAATTAGGTTCGTTAAATGTGGAACAAGGTCTAAAATATCAAGAGCTGAATTTCATACACAAAATAAAAATGGGTCTGATGCCTGAATAATTATAAAAATTCTTAAAGATAAACAGTGTGATGTACACAGACATAATACTAGAGGAGGAAGCGATTTCCATATTCCTTTCTTCTCCCAAGTATCTACACAAACTTCCTTATTTTTTCGAGGAATAATGTTGTACAATTCACTTCTACAAAACATAAAAGATTCCCCAAACCTGGTGATTTTTCAAAAAAATGTCTCGTAAGTTTACAACTGATCGCGGAAGTTTACAACTGGGAAAACAATATCAGTTACCTCTTCCCCAAAATCAGTAGTGATAAATTTATCAAAAAGCTTTCTTCGATATATTCAAGTCTGCTATCACTAAGAGAGTTTTACCCGAGGGATTCTATCATAGCCGAAACACTGTTGCCTAATCTGAAATCTCCCTTGACAAACCTAGCTGCTCTATGTTGAACCATCTTCAGATTGGAAATTAATCCTACTTCGTGAGGATCCCAAATGGCATAGCAATACTCAAATAAAGGTCTAATTTGGGAAAAGTATACTATTTCTTGCACTCTCAATGAACATCCCCTCAGAATTCTACTGGCTAACCTTTGCATTCTATTCGCCCTTCCTATTACGCCTTGGATATGCTCTTTGAAGGAAAAATTACTGGTGAGCGTAATTTATAGGTATTTATGATGCATCACGAACTCCCAAGGGATTTCCTGAAATTCTATACAGTACGCAGGTAACGTAAGTGGACCGTGTGAAAGTCATGGCAACGCACTTCTTTAGATGATTGATAGGTATATCCGGAGAAACGTCTATATATAATAGATATACATAAAAAGCAAAATCCGCCCATCCATCCCCTCTCTATCTCAGAAACTATTTGTCGTAGAGCTATGAGACAAACTGCATTGCCCCACATAAACTATTCTCATCCCTACGAAGGCTTGGGTTCGAATCCGGGACTCCATAATACCATAAAGAATGCACGTAAATTTTGTTTTTGTACCTTGCAAGCTTTGTTATTTTTACAGAATTAAATTGCAAATATTGGTTTTATGAAGTCAAGAAAAGTACCAAACGAATGTAAATTAAATAAAGAATTATTATTGACGTCAAATACACTTTTTGAATAGAAATTACAAGAACTATGACAAAATAAAGGAAAATTTTGTAAAATCTTTCGTAGTAAACAACCAGTCCTGACGACCAAGGTGATTGTTGAATCTGATAATTCATTTTCCCACAAGAATACAAGGGGATTTTAAGTCCATGCTGAGTTAATTTACAGCCATTTTGGAGTTTTTCTTTATCGAACCTATATACAAAAGGACATATATATGTTTGTTTGTGGTGATCAAGATGACGAAGAAATATTACATTGAGGAAGGGGAAGGTTTTTGAGAGACAGAATTTTAATGCAAACTTGATTTTAAGGCAGTGCGTTTGTGTGATTCTTGCAAACTGTGTAATGTTCAATGGAATTCTTAATTTTTCGATATTTTGCTAATATTCTTCGTTTAAATTTCCATCCTGATTAGTATTTAATGAAAAAATTAGAGTATTGATAACTTATATATTTAAATGTTGCATACTTATCAAAAATTGAAATTAAGACCTGTCATACATCACAGAGGAATTTACTAGTATAGTACATGTAAATACAGACCTTGATAAGGTACTTGATGAGGACTCTGAGTTCTGAGATTGTTGAAGTAACCTACTAGATTGCCTTTTATTTTTACTAGTATATTCTACACCACTTGCTTCCACATTCGTTGTTTTCCCATGTCCACACTTGTCAAAAATGGATAGTAGGGTCTAGAGAAACAAAAGAAAACACAATTAAACTTTGAACAACAACAATTAAACAATGGCATTTCAGTGTATTGTTCTGATTATGCAGAAATGGAATGAATGTTACCTTCAGTATCCACTCTCTTTGGGTTGGATTAAAACATAGGTTTCGCACAACCCGATGTAACCGACCCGAGTTGAGGCGTGGCTCATCAACAAACAGTAGTACAAGTAGGCAAGTAAGTGTTTCTTGGTCAAGTACAAAACGATTTCTGTAAATAATGATTAATAATTAAAATAATAAACAATTCAATAATTGATAAAATATTACTGTCTGATACAAATATATCTGCAGACAGAAAATATATCTTCCAAGGTCAGTCCAGTAACAAAATGTTTTCAAAGGATTTTCTCTTAATTACCTTGTGCTAGACTGGATGCACATTCCAACCATTGCACCACTGGGAGGTGGATAACACGATGGAGTTGGAGAAGCATTATTGCTTTCCCGAGAAGCCCACGTCCTCCACTGCTGCTGTGGAACACTATGTATGTACCTTGTACCCACGCGACCTATGAAAAGATGGTTTAATAAATGCATACAGAAGAACGTGAAAATCGTAACTCATAGTAACATAGAAATATTAGCTATATTAAACTTGCTGATTTACCTGAATTCCTTAATATTGAGGACAGAGCACTGGTATTATGATTAACATGACTAAAGAATCTCTCCTGCATCATCTGCCTGTTTCTTGTTTCCCATTCCCTACGCAAATTGGCAGCTTCAGCTGCAAGTTCTGGTGATAGTGCAGATATCTGAGACTCCTCCATGTCACTAAGAATCTATAATTAAATTTGCAATTAATGTAGCTGATAGCCAAAGGAACAGGCCTAAATTTATCACTCTCAATGAACATTTATATGAAACCTTATTGTATAAAACAAGCATTCAAGATGAGAAAAGATTTATATACCTGCGTGCGCAAAGTTGGAGGGAGATTTTGGAAAAAGGCTACAGCATCTACAGGATCGTCCGGATTTGCAGCTGCAGCTGCTTGACGTTGTTGTTCAGCACGCTGTTGAGCAAGAACTTCTTCTTGAATGTTAGGAGGAAGCGCTGCTAGGAAATCAGGATTCACTTCTGCAATTGGGACTTCAGCAACAGATTCATCTGCAGCAGCTTGAGTCTGAGCCCTTTGTCTCATCTGTTGTAATCTGCAAATCAAATACAGAAAATCCATCAATATTACCAGAGAGGGCCATTCTTTTACTTAGTTAATTGGAAGTTCCTGTAAATCAGGAGTTTGTTCCTTAGAAGTATTAACTAATGAATTGGAAAGGAATTTGGTGGGACCAATAGCACTGATTCATTCACTGTAGTTTTTTCTTTACAGGGAGTTCGTAAGGTAGAACATTTACTGTATCACATTCCTATTATATGTTGAAATAATTATCAATTCTTTCAAAAATAATGAATTTTATGTCAGTTAAGAAACATTTCATCCGGGAAAACTTGAAGAGGAGAGTTTTTACATAATGTAAAAAGCAAGTTCTAGATCTTATTAATACATATATAAGTTTCAATTTTCACATTAAATTTTGTTATGATCATACAATCCAACTAATCTATGCTGTTCTAAATCTTGGCAGTCTCGCCTTTATCATCAGATAAACAAGCAAAATGGTAACCAAGTTCATACCTTTGCATATAATAATAATAATGCAGTATTCTTACAATACAATTTGTTTTTTTCTAAGACACCCATACAGCCATGCCCGAATTTGAACACAGGAGCTCCGCATTGCAAGTCTAGAGCGCTAACAACTACCCCACCGAAGCTGGCATATAAGACATAGGAGTAACAATTTTACTCATAATTTAGGAAAAATGTTCCTGTCAAATACAGTTCTCTCTTTATACTAATGACTAAGGAAGATTATATCAATTCTTACCGAAGAATTTACATTACCCCTGAACAAATCTTGAGGCAAGTTTTATATCTAGAGTACCTTGTAAGCAATGGCACTCATGTGCTTATGAAAGAGGATAATATTCAACTTGGTTAGAAGAATAAAGATGAATGGCATACCTGACTTGCTCCGCAACAACTTCTTCCCTCATTTCTTCTGGAAGAGCAGCTAAGAATGAAGGATCAACACCTTCGGGAAGTATCACATTTCCAACACGAACTCTAACAAGCCCACTTCTGGACACATTCATGCTATCACCTCCTCCACCTTCGTCTCCATCCTCTGAGACAGACCCTAACACACTCTCCACTGGCATAGAGTTAACTTCATAGTCATTTTCTACTTGACCATTACGTCTTGCTATATGGTCACCAGAACTATCTACATCTATTTGCACAGCATTTTCACCAGATGCATTATCACTTGGCCTCGATGTGGGTCTTCATTTGATAAATAGAGAAAAGTATATCACATTAATTAAAAGTACACAGACAAATTTTCAAATGCAATAAATATGCTAACATAAAGCTTAAAATTTGAAACTTAAGTCGAGGATTGTTGCAAAACACATAGATTTAACAATATTATATAAGGCATAATTTACTAAAAAATAAGCTGATAAAATTAATATGCAGTAAAAGAGAAGTTTGTTGCATTACATTTTTTAAGTGAGTCTATACAGAAAGTTTATAGCAATGCACTCCCTGACAAGCCTTTCATAATGAGAGAGGTACGGATGTTTATAGTCTACATTGCACTACCTCATAATTACAGCAATTTAAATTTTATTAAATATTAAACAATTATAAATTTTAATAATATCATGTCATATCATGCAGAAAAACTCAGAAGGTGACTTGGACCATAAATAGGATTGGTCTCCAGTCCACATCTTGGCCTATATGCAATTGCAATGGAATTTCTTTAAATTTCCCTTCTTTGACATTCTTACTTGCTGAAATTTATATGAAAACACAAGGTTTAGACTGAGGAGCAAATTGCTTTGAATTTCGCAAGCACTCCACAGCCCCATGCAATAAAATGAAAGTCCTGGCCTAATGTACATCAATTTTTGATAAATAATACCACAAGAATAACTAGAACCACTGCCACAGGACTAACTAGAAGTACCTTGGTTTGCTAAGGCAGTACATTTAGTACACCTCACGTTTCTTCGAATTTATAGATATTGTTTATTTAAATTAACCAAAAACGTTTTTACAATGCTTGTCAGAATTCTTTTAAGAATCACCACAAAAAAGTGAGTAACAAGATACTTACATTTGCTGAGAATTTTCAGCTAGCACCACAGCATCGTCATCAGCCTGAAGTTGGAACCTGGACCAATCATTTGCTAAAGCTGCTACCCCTAATTGGCTACTTTCAGTCACTGACATCACATTTAGTATAACTGGGCTGATATCTGCAATAGTCTCATTTACACAAGCTGTACTTGAAGCTATTTCAGGTTCTTGCTGATTCTCAGAGGAATTCTGAGCTGTTTCCCCGGATGCTAATTCAGGAGAAACAGAATGGTGTCCACTACCAGAGCAATTAATGAAGTTTCGTAGTAGACTTCTAGTTGGCTGATGGATTGGCCATGGAACAGATTCACTGTAACCATTGGAAGATGCATCTGGTTCAATGATCTGTACTTCGCGTTCCTGAACAGGAGGAAAGCACAACAACATGGTTGAAGACGATGGAGAAGGAAGGGAAGTATCCCTCCCTTCACCATCTTCTAGTAGTGCAGGGTCTATTTCTTCAATAATTTGAGGAACACCAGGCTCGATTAGATCAGCGACTTGACTTAGAGGAAGAAGCTCGTGTATGCCAGACTGCTGAGAGGATCCTTGACTCCCTGTTGCTGGGTCAGATCCTAGTACAGATTGAAAGGTCATAATTGTTAAAAAAGAAACCCACATTTTTTAGTTTTTGAATAAATACACCTAAACCTTGATTAGAAGAGTACTTGATTAAAATGACTTTGGCTTAGTTTTATCAACTAATTGCAGCAAAATTTAGTTTGACATGATTGTACAGCTCAAATCAATACATCTGTAAAAAAATTATTAAATATTTATAAATTGTAGATGTTTGTTTGCACCAGGAAAATCAGTAACTATCAATTCCTAGCTCAGCCGAAAAACGCTAAAAAATTCTTCATGTAATATAGAAAAAAAGTTACATCGGTGATGAGTATATAAAGATTAGAACATACAATCTATGGTAGGGTATAAAGAAGACAGAATAAACTCTTATTGTTGCTTAGGTTCATGTGAATCTTTTTTCATATTGCTTCATCTATTTTGTCAAATTTGACAGGATTGTTAATGAAAATAAATTTACAATCTATAATGCAATGATTTTTAGGAATGTGCAGCCTTTAATAAACACAAGTGACATATTTTGGCCAACAATGCTGCTGGCTTCTTCAGGTCAAATTGATACTATCACAATTTTTAGATAAATAAATGTTGCTCAGTTTCAGTTCTTGGCACGGACGCAACACTGACTAGAAGAACACTAAGGTGCTCTCCAGAGAGAAGTACAATGTCCCACACATAATAAGCACATGTCTTAAAACAGCTGGAGAATTTCTATGGAGAAGACAGTTTCAGACCTCCTGTCGACCCTATGTAAATGGCTCTTACAACTAACAACCAATGAGAGAAGAGCCAATGTTAAGAAGTGAAATGGAGCAACAAGTATACATAGGAACAGAAATAGGATAGCACCACTTTGAAAGGAGGAAGCCTACAGCATTGTTAGCAAAAAGTAATCACTGGAGTTTACAGATTGGAGCTTATTTCCAAAAATCATTGCATACAGATTATTTATGAAGCTACAATATTTGTACCAGATAAATTAATAATCAAGATTTTTTGTTGGAATGAATCCTCTTATTATACAAATCAAGGATTATGAGTAAAGTTTAAGATGAGTAAATAAGTACCTGATGTGTCCCTGAAAGTTCCAAGGTAAACTATGTCAGCATCTTCCGACTCAGGTTCAGTTGGACGTGGATGATCCTGGACATCTGAATGTACAATTGGAATGGTGGAAGGTATATCTCGGCTCCTAAGCCTCCTTGTACTTGGCCCAGAAGTGGTTCTACACCGCCTTGAAGAATCAGACCCTGATCTAGCAGGACGACGAGACGATCTGAGCCTGGTTGAGGAAATAGGTCCACCAGTGGCTCTACGATCTGGAAGCAGTGATTCAAGAGATGCTGTTTCTGTTTCAACAGTATGTGCTCCATGACTTTCACCTTCAGGAACGCTTCTAGGTAGGGTAGGTATTGGAGCACGTATTGTAGGAGGAATATTGAAACACTGGACACCTGACTCATTTGTGTGAACTTCATTCTCTTCTGTCGCACTTTGTGTAACTTGACTTTCATCCACAACAGTCTCATTAGATGCAGCTGGTGGTGCATCACCTGATTCTGCGACATTACTATCACTTCTAGTTGGAGTTGATGACTGCTCAGGTACAAATCCTAAAAGAAAGAGTATATATTAAAACTGCAATAAAAATTATTTTCACAGTGAGAAACTAATAAAGATCTTTTCTCTTTTAAGGGTTTAAGTTTTCTTCTGTATTTAAAGATGCAGTAAACATTTTAATATTAGTTTCCAATGAGTAAGATATCAAGTTCTGTAATATTCCACTAAAATGCAACATGCTACGAATGACAAAGGCCCCGATACATGAGCGGTCCATTTGGCACTCGGAAAATCCGACCGAACAAACTAATCCTCGGGCAAAATCAAATCATGAGGTCCCACACGACGAGGCCAGGCCATCCAAGCCACTTTAGTTAATGTCTCCATAGAGTAAAGATCCTTGCGGAGCAAAGATACACGTGTCAATTTATTGTTTAATTTTAACGCAGTGACTTATTTTAACTCTTAACTACTATGAGCGAAGAAGATTTTTTAAATTTAGTTGCCGCTGCCGTTAGCATTGTAATAAAGCGGAAAAAATCGAGAAGCAAGCAGCGTTGCTGGAGGGACGATTTCTTTATCGGCGTCGCATATTTTCATAGGATTCAATTTCAAATGTTTCATTAGGAAACATAAAAAAATCGAAGTATAATATGTCTATAAATCTTGCTTTGATTATTTCATCTCTGTAGGTGAGTGTTTAACCTAAAAATAAGATTTGCCATTGCTTTAATAAAGTAAGCAAATATGAAACTTTCATCTTGTAGATGGAGTAATATAAAGCTTGAAAAATAGGTTTATAGCATAGTGATATTTTTACTCGATGATCTTGTTCATATGTTTTCAGTATCGGCTTCATATTGAAGATTATTATTAAAAAATCAAAACTAAACAAAAACAAAGTAAAAATTATTATTGTGAAAATATGAAGCTCTGCTTATCTTGCAAATTAAAATTTGACCTTGTAGTTAGCGCACAGGGAACTCTTCACAACTTTTCGAAAAATTTGTAATGCATAGAACGATATAAGAGAAAAATATCGTCGAAAAAAGTAAGCTTGCAATAACAGATTTTGAATAAGAAATTTCGGAAAATACGGTACGAAGTCTTGCTGTCAGACCGGAAAAAGCGCATCTTGTGTCATAAAACGGACCCTTGAACCTAAATTTAGTTGCGGGTGTTTATGGCGGTCACCCCCTGCCATAAACTTTTCCCTAGATTTGGCTTCATGATTCCCTACTAACGGGCAGGACAAGTGTCCACTCCAAGCTCGGCCTCCGAGGATTTTAGCTCGGTTGGAAATCTGGAATTGCCTACTCGACTCCAAAAATCTGTCCTTGTGTCTCCACACACGATGAGGTTTGGACTTTTTGGCCATATGGACCGCTCGTGTATGGGGGCCTTAAGAGTGCAGATTGTCTTTAATCCTCCTGAATGACATTTAAACCGTGTATACTATATATTACAATAGCATAACAGCATCATTCACCGTGCATTTGCACTCTGTGTCTTGCTGCAGCAGCTTCGATCTTTTTTGTTAAAGCCTCAATACCAAGTTCATCCCGAGCCTTTTCTGCCTTCTCTTTCTTCTCAATCACCCTTTTCCTTTCCATCAGCTCTATATTGCGCTCCAAATCAAAAAATCCTTCCAGGGCACTGTATACAACTGAAAATATAAACATAAAATTACTTACAAAATCAGTAATAGGATATTTAAGAATAATTTTACTTCGTTTATATCATTAGCTAATTATAAGCCTTACTTGTAACACAATCCGCAACACTTTCGCCATCCAAGATCTTACTCTCTTCATTCCACCAATGTAATGACATGGGTATATTATTTAAAGTTGCAACTAGACTGGGACCGAATAGATAGCCGGCTTGATCCTAAAGAATTGCCATATGAGTTAAACTCTTATTCATTCAAAATAAAATTTCATTTGATAAAATTTAGCACACTTTGACAGTACTTACTACATAGTCAATTTGCTCTTCCTCTGGATTGGTGAAAATACCAAGTCCATTATCCATTACTACCACCCGAGTATCTCTGAATCCAGGCAACAGAGCCTGTCCTGTAGAGATGGGGAGATCATGGACACTAGGTCCAAGAAGGCTAAAATCACAGACATTGAATTAGGGTATGCCACAGCTAAAATAAAATTTCTAAATTTAAAATAGAATGTGACTTCAATACATATATATTCTGTTTATTTGATTTTATAATTGGCATTCCTCTCTCCATACAGAATCCATCACAAAATTGAATATGCACGATAAGATTCCCCATTTCAGCAACAAAAAGGAAATTTTATGTAAGGTTAAAATAGAACAAGTTATTAATTTAACTATCATATAAATAAAATGACTTAATCAATAATTGACGAATAAGATTTACTAATACCTTAATACACCAAGAAGGTACACGACTGACAAATAATAGATTATCTTAAGTTTACAATAAAACACTTACCGCTGTAAAATTACAGGTGGTGGTGGGTTTGAGCTTCTGGTGCCCATTCTTAGATATTGATATCTCCTTGCACGATTACCCCTCTGTTGATCTCTTGTAGACATAACATTCTCATTCATTGTCCTTCGGTTGAATCCATGAGTGGCATTGTTGGCATGATTTACCACTGAAATTTATAATTTTACAGCATTTAAAAATATGAAATTCCAACAGTTCTTCGCGAGTTAAAATCTTCAACTCACAGGGTATCTTCTTTCACTTTCAAAAAACTAGTATAAAACTGGAGATTTCCCCTCCTTTCAATATATTTGTTTAAGTACTTTTGTAAGAGTTTCTCCTTTTTTGCTAATAATTTTACAGATACAGTAGAACCTCGATCCATCGTTTTCGAAGGGACCGAGAGAAAAAGACGATGAATGCGGGAAAACGATCAAAACGGGAATTGTAGACTCAGCTCTCACTATTAAAACGAAAGTTTATCCAAAGAAAACCCCTAAAGATTTCGAAAAAGAACCTACTGAACTCCTAGAGACGGTACAAACTGGGTGAAATATGCCAGTAAACTGAGATGGACAAACATGGCTCGTACGCGCACCCATGTGAAAGCTCTCCAATAGGTTACAATGTATTAAAACAGCCCCGGATGTGTTTAAAAAATCGGTCGTTTTGAGCAAGTGCTACGACAGCCTTAAAAAAAGTTTATGCCAAGCTCTCAAAGAAAATTTTTGTCGCAATTCCCAATACATTGTCTTTCTTCCTCGATTGGGCCAAAAATCTGAACGATGGATGCGGGAAAATTATATTTCGATGAACGATGAATGCGGTATTACTTTACATGTCTCCTTATGGGCCTAAGTCAGGACTATAGAAAATAAACGATAAATCCGGGAAAACGACAAATGCGGGAACGATGGATCGGGGTTCTACTGTACATAATAAATGAACTCAGTTCATCACTAATGAGTGGCTATAAATATTATAAAAGCAATTAGATACCTTCATTGAGGCATGCAAATAGTAACACAGTATATACTTGTGAACTTATCATATCATTCATCCTGAAAAAATAATTTGAATGGTAAAAGATACAAAATAACAAAAATTATCATAGTCTCAATCCTTCAATGTAAAGGCCTTGGTTATAGAATACAGTAGAAGTCCATTATTACGAGTAAGGAACGAGAGTTGGGTTATAGCTAGTGATTCTTTGGATGTTGTCCATCGCATAGCAAATAGGATAGGGAGTCACTTCCATTATAACTAGTGATCAAAATCTGAGGTATCATTATAACAAATGCCATATATTCGCCATATGTTCTATATTTGTCTTCCAGGTAGCATATCCCGTAATCAAAGACATCTCACGAGTTTCACTATCCCCGTTCTCCCTCACTTCTCCTATATCTTATCCACTTGTATCTTGTTTCTTTTCGGCGATGATCCCTCTCGTCAGCAGTTAGTTTCCATTTTATAGGCATCCACCTGTGGGATTTGTTTTCATTGGAAACTTGGGACCAAATTGTCTGATGGGAGGGTATAAGAGATAAAAGCAGCGCTGTCTCGGATTTTCAGGGTTACCTCTCCCTAGTGCCACAGTTATTAGTTACTAAGCGTGTGAATGAAAAATATCTTAAGAGAGAAATTTGATATGAATGTGCCTTTGCAGTTGATGGTCATCGCTCCTCCATGAGTCGATCATTAGACGTGAGTCCATTCAGGAGAGGTTTCTAATAACTGAGTTTATAGTGTGTTAGTTCTGTGAGAGAGAGTAAAAGAAAGGCTGTAGACTTAGCAAAGAAATTTGAAATTGCGCAAAAGAGAAACCGCAAGTAAATCCAAAATTGGCAGACGGAATTCCTGTCATTATCGACTCTATTTACTATTTTGAAGAAAAAGGAAAAAATTAACTCTGCATTCATGATGCAAAACACTACAGGAGGGTGCAATAACCACGACCAGCGGATAATATGGAGTTAGTCTATTCTATTTGAATGGTTCACCCAGCAGAGATCTCTAGGAATTAAAATCAGCGGATAAATGATAAAAGCGAAAGCTGAAGAGCTTGCCCTTCACATGAAACTGGACAATTTCCATAGCACGGATGGTTGGCTGAACTGATTTAAAGGAAGAACAGGAATATCACTCCACATAATTAGAGATTAAGCCAGTGAAGTAAATAAGCAACTGGTACATGATTTGCTTCCAATTCTCAAGTCGATCCTCGAAAGATACGAAGATAAGGTAAGTATTGCAAAAATCAAATTATCTTTTAAATACTATAAATTTTAAGATAAGCCTTGTATTTAGTGTGACAAACTGTTATTAATCTCCACATACATAGAACATATACAATGCAGATGAGACAGCACTGTTTTACAACTTACCGCCGGAAAAAAAACTTTGGCTGTTAAGGGCAACTGCTGCAAAGGTGGAAAAAGGAGTAAGGAGAGGCTTACAGTTCTCCTCTCCACGAACAATACTGGATGTGATAAACTGAAACTATTATAAATAAATCCTTTTCGTTCTTATGCAGTTTATCGGATTCTTTTTTCCAAAAAATTAGCACCATTACAAGAAAAGCATTTTTTCTTGGTTCCTTCTATTAACATATCGGAAGTGAGAGGTAGCATGGCTTTGAAGGGTGGGAGTTGAACGGGGAGATTTCTGTTTGTGCCTGGAGGACAAGAGAGGAAAGATGAGAGCTGCCGTGGGAGAAGACGAAATATCAGAGTAGAGGAGAAGGAATTCTGCTCTCACCTACTGCGTTGAAGAATTGGCACCGGAGAAAAACTCGTACCTAACGAGCGTGACGCTCGTAACAACTTATCCTACTGGAAAGCCATGTTTAATTATTAAGCTACATCACCAAATTCTAACTAGTACGATTAACTAATGATATAATATTACTTTTGACGATTACTGAGCAATAATGATCCACATTTTATGTTAGAGGACGCACTTTGGCTATGGTTTATGAGTCAATGAAATAATATTTTTGATGCGAACATACTTTTATGCATTTTGAAGTACATATTTGCATGAAAATCAAAAACCCTACAGTTCTATTCTGACGCATTCGCAGCCCTTGGATTCAAGAGGATGGACATTTAGAAAGAATAAAATGTTGTTATTCAATCTCCACAAGCAATTATTCTGTATACTATAGGAGAAAAATGTTTATCAGGTAATAAAATAACTAATTCAAGAATCACACTTTTTACCCATCCTTTAACTCTGTAAATCCCATTATAACCATTAATGATGAGAAAATACCAAATAGACTTTTTGATAGGCAAGCAAGAATGGGCTGCACAAATTCTGTTTAAGTAGTTTCCAAGGAGCTGTTGATAGATCAATGTTATGGATCATGATGGAACCTATTTCAGATTAACTAGACAGAATTATGGGTAGAGGGGTTTTCCCTAAAGGCCTGGGTTCGAGAGGTATTCATCTTTATTCCATTTTTGATGAAATGAAACAATATTTTGTATCACACTTCAGTTAGATTTAAGACACGCTAATAACTTTGCAGTGATACAAATATTGTTTTAATACAATATGAGAGACTACCCAACAATGAATTGTATGATCTTAAAATTTAAAATTATATTTTTTCCTTTAATTTTTATCAAGCCTATTTGTAATGTATATTTCTCAATGCACGAGGTACTGGAAATTAATACAAAAAAGGTCAAAGTTAGTACACATTAAATATGTGCTACTCATTACAAATGTATGTAAACTTATCAACTGTAATAAAAAATGACTCTAATGCAAAGCACATACTACAGAACCACTACTGTAGCCCTGGTCAGTACTTCCAACTCAACTGCTAATTAGCGGTTCTGGTAATACACATCAAAAGGGATATTGAAAAAGTTTGGGCTCTGAATTAAATAATATCTGCAGCTTATTTACCAAAAATCATGCTACTTCTTTTGTAGGCTGGTATGTTTATTATTTATCTCAAGTTTCCAATTAGAATTTTTTATGCAATCTCTAACATCTTTACCTAATAAAATAACTTTTAAAACAACTAAAATATGGAGGTTTTTTTCTTATTCATAATTTTTAACTAACATTTTTAGTTTTTCTCCAATGAAATTATAGCATAAAGTATGATGTATGGATCAAAAAAGCAAAATTACATGCTTAAGCTGCCATTGAGAGCTGAATTATATACAATCCAATCAGTAGCGCAGCCAGGATTTGCCAAAGGGGGGGGTCCAAGGCTGCCGATAAAACGAAAGAATGCCTACCTTACAGGGAATAGTATATTCATGCTCGTTACTTATTACAAATATGTCAATTCTTTCAAAAACTAGATACATTGAAAAATAGAGGAGTTTAACGCTTAGGTAGCCAACTGATTACACTTTCCAAGATAGTAGTTTACAAAAGCGAACTATTGGAATCTTATCATAATTTGGATTTCTAGTTTTGGTACGTCTTATATCTAATAAAAACTCATATTTTTCGATGGTGAAGTATTTTAGTGTAGAGACATAAACTTTGTGAGTCTTTGAGAGTTCTTTCTTCCAAGAGGTTGCCAAGCGTGAGAAGGAAAAAATTAGTTACGGTTATTTTGCAAGCAATGTAAAACGTAACATCCACTCATTAGATCCCCCACATTGGGCGTCCATGCTTATTTCAATATCTTTCGTTAATAAACTACACCAACAGCAGAATTTTGAATTTAACTGAAATTCTGCCTACACCATCAATGTATAAAAATAATGATATCTATTATATATAGATGCTTCTCCGGATATCTTTTATGCATAGATGCTTCTCCGGATTCATTCATGTATCATATATATATACAAGTAAAATGTAGCTTGCATACTGCAAGCATTTTGACAACAATAATTTCATATTGGCATCATATCGGGACGGTCCTCGTAATGAAAATTTGCACCAGGAAGACCCGGGTTCGATGCCAGACGATTAAAATGTAGCGAATTTTAAGAATATTTTCAATCCTTTTATTTTTTCTTTTGAGGACCGTCCCGATATAATGCCTATATGAAATTAGTGTTGTCGATCTGCTTGCAGTATGCAAGCAACATTTTACTCGTATATATATACACTCATTCATTCATAGGGGATCAAAATTCGAACCATGTTCCACAAGTGCCACCGACTTGAAATTTTTACGACGTTATTAAGTTATTATAAAGCCGATATTGGATCTCGGTGTCATGGGTTCGATTCCAGAAGGCCCCAAAGTCCCGATTTTCTCCATAAGAATATATGGTGGGGATTTTCGAAAATTTTTTTGTGGCACTTCCCGGAAAAGTAGGGAGTTGAAATTCAAGGGATCCCTAGAAGCCATGCATATCCAACGAAAATCAAAAAGTCATCTTTAAATATTGTCCATGATTCGATGCTAGGTCGGGGCAAAAATCGGCCGTTTAAAATGTATTGTGGCGATTTTTAAGATTTTTTTTTTGGATCCTTTCCCGATAGCATGGAAACTTGAAATTCTGGCAAGTGGTTAGAGATCATAAATATATATCATAATCAAATATTATATATTCGCTGATTTTCCTTGGTTCGATCCCATAGGGAAATTTACATTCCTCAATGCATTTCTTATGGAGATAACGGAAACAAATTTATGTACTTCCCGGCATGATATCGACTTCATACTTTGTATGAAATAAGATCAAGTAATAAAAAGTGAACCTGTGTATTCACAGCTACCAATATATCCTGGGTTCGACACCAGGAGTCTCTACAATCAGTAAACTTATCCGATTTTTAAGAATTATTTTGAACCCCTTCCCAATAATATTAAAACTCGAAATTCGGTATATACATAGAGATCATAGATTCATTTCAATATCATGTTTTAGATTTCCAAGATCGTCCTTGGTTCGAATCCAGAGAGCCATTTACATTCGTGAAAAGTAGAACATCGTTTGAGGCAGTTGCAGCCAATATTTCTGCTTACATTTTCACATAAAGTTAGAGATGGTTATCTTTTGTTTTGCTGCATGGTAAGTTCACCAGGAAGACCCGGGTTTGATGCCAGACGATTACATAGCAGCGAATTTTAAGAATATTTTCAATACTTTTTTTGTCTTTTGATGACTGTCCTGATAAGATGCCGATATGATATTAGTGTTGTCGATCTGCTTGCAGTATGCAAGCTACATTTTACTCGTAAAGTATACATACAGCTCATTGCACAAAGTTTAAATGCGCCCTGCTAGAATTTCGCTTTAGGAATCTGAATTTAATTAGATTTGATAACTAAGATATTTAATGAAAAAGAGAATCTTTCAATCAAGTAAACACCTAAACTCAAATATAATGAAAAAGCATTTTCAAAATTTATGATTTTTATTTCAAAACCAAATATGAAAAATTTTAATAAGAAAATCACAGAAAAAGATTCCATGGATTGCTCAGAATCTCCATTTTAGTGGTGTCATTAAACTAGGAAATTAAAATGAAGAATAAAATTTAATTCGTAAAAAATCATTTTCATCGTTCTTTTTCCATTATTGCAGGAATAATAGAATGTGCACGTGTCCTTCAATATACTTCTAAGATTAGTTCGAAAATTAGGATTTTTATCTGTTTTCAAATGAATAATTCAATATCCAAGCCAGATGACTAACTTGAGTGAGACTTGTTAGCTGCATTGCACAAATAATATACTCGAGCTATCTTATGAGTGACCTCATCCATTGTTTTTAAAATTACCTCCTCTTCTTTAAAAAAATTATATCACATGAAATTTTCAGGTAGGCTTACAATTAAGCATGTATTAACTAAGTATTCAACTAAATATGTCACCTACCAAACATAAAAAATTTGGGTGCATTAAAAAATACAGTAAACTCTTGATTATAGTTGGTATTATAATTGAATTTGCAGGATTCAAGTTATACATCAAGGTGAAAAAAATGAAGATGTCAACTTACAATTATTTAGACTAAGTAATAGTTAGGTAGTTTAGCCAGCAGAGAGCTGACACAAACCCAATCTTACGCATTGAGTGTTCAAAGAGAACAAAAATTTCCCATGAATTGAAATTTTCAATAGGTATTGCATGACCACGAGGTTCATCAGAATCAAATCAGCACTTCTGAATTTTTCTCATGGGAATCTAATCTTATGGTGAGAGTCATCTAACTAAAGGAAAGGGTTAAGAAGTGCTCACGTTGAACATTGTGTGAGAAACACTTGTATCATAGCATCTCATTGATATCGATGTCGGCTCTAAGCCTGCTCTGCTACCAAAAATATCACTTTAGCTGAAATTTGAGCCATATTTATGGGTATGCCGAGCTTTCGTTGAATTTATCAAGCAAACACATGACTAGCAGTCTATCTCTTGCTGCTCCACTGAATCCAATAATGAGCTTACATAAGATACATAGGAAATCCTTTATTGACAGACTAGGTATTGAAATTGTATCTATTCTGTTAGTGCGCCAATTAACATTATTAACCAGTTTAAAATCATTAATAAAAAAACGCATATAGATGTGTAAAAAAATAGCTTATATTGTTTTTTTCCCCGCTAGTTGCTAAATTTTATTAAAATACCCTCGGCATTTCTCGCCAGTGCCCCAGGAAGAAGGATAGCACTAAGAGGGTTAAAACAGAAATAGGATTCAGATACTGCTGCGAGTTAACATAAAAACACTGGAAAAATGCACTAACAACTAAAGATAACATAAATATCTTTACTAGAGACAGTCTTGCTAACAGAAGAGTTGCTGTTAGTTGCATAAAATGCACACTTTCACCACATCTTTGGTTTGAATATTTTGGACTTGAGGTGATTTTTTGGTGAATGGGTTTAATACAGAAATTTACATTAAAACACAGACCGAGGTGGGGAATTCAACAAGGGCAGCTTTTGACATGGAATCAAACTTTATTCAATTTGTCTGACAAAGAATGAAACCTATACTTTTCACTAGCTGACAACATAAAACTAGAAGTGAAATTTATTTCCTTTTAAACACATGAGATTTATTAGATAGAAGATTGATTTAATCACAAATTACGGAAGGGTATGGAAGCCTTTGTCGAGGAGGGAAATATTTTGGAGACATATTATTATAATTTCTCATCAAGTCTGAGAGGTAAGGATAAAATGAGACATATTTTGGAAAGAAGAAAGCTCACTGGATACAAAAGATGATTGGTTGGTACAAGGATAACACACATAAGGATAGGACAACGAATCATCTCCAAAATAAAAATATTTTGGAGATGTAAAGTATAAAGTGTTGAAAGATAACATAATAGAAGACTTAAGCTCGAGCTACTGGGGTAACCAATACAGTTTACCATTTTCAAAGTTAAAAATTTCTAAAGAGAAATATCTAGGAACTCTCAAATTCATGCCCATAAGATTAAGAAATGAAAAACCTGACAAATCAGATTAATTCCAAATGTCATGACCCTAATCATGGAAATGACAAGATAACTAAATAAAAGGATGCAAAGATAACAATACTATATCAAATAAAATAAATATTTGGATAACTATCAACAAAAATATTATGGACTACACCCTTAAAACCAAATATGATCACATCATATATGATAAGTATAGAAAAATCAAAAGCAATTAATACAATTCTACTTGAAGCGCATTCTCCATTTCAGTTTAGATACTGCTAAGCAGCCACTATTAAAATCCTTAACTAAAAGAGCAAGATGAATGATACTTAAATTTTGCAAAAAGTTAAGAATGTTATGCTGCCTGGCATTAGAGATTGGTCCTACTCAAGTAAACCAACTAAGATTAAATTTACTTAAAAAAAACAAATAATAATAGGTAAAATAATAAAAATAAAATTTCAAAATTAGCCAACCTATATCATCAGGGTCCGAGTACTGAATCATGAGATTGTCTTCTCGCTCTCTTTCAAGCCCCGGAATTCTAAAGAAGCCTTCATCAGGCTCCATAAATTCCATCACTTCTCCTTCATAGACTGATTCAGCGTCATCATCGTCATCATTATTATCTGTAAAGGGAACAAGCCATCGTAAGTCTAAGTTAGAGCTGACATGTTTCTTTTCGAAGCTTACTAAAGAAATATTTTCCATACTTCTTCAACTCCTCAATGGATGAACTCAGTCCACTTCCCAAGGAAGAATTAGTGGGGCATAGGAATACAAAATTAAATTGCCTATTTGTGATTCAAACCTGCAACTAAAAAGCTACTTCTTGTACTGGACAAAAATAACCAGACAGTTCATGTTTTAAAGCTACCTATCTCAAGCTTCAGGACCAGGAGAGATTTTTGATAAATTCAGGGCTATTTTTCCATTAATTTAAACAATTTCTTATCCAAACTTTTAGCAATGGATTTATAAAAAAATCATACAAGATTCATCATCTAAGTTTTACTCTAACATCAATAAATTACACTGATATTTTAAATTTATAATTAATTTCAATTTAAGTCTGTAAAAACAGAAATAAAGAGTAATACAAACAGCCACAAAAAAGAGATTAAAACAGAGGTTGTAAACTTGACAAAAAAAGAATATAAATGAAAAAAAATAAATTAATTTGGAAGGAAATGATACTGAAATAGATTCAAAATTTATAACTGTCAAGTCTCTCTGTATGAAAGCTTTTCAGCAATACTTGAGTTGAGATGAGAAATTAAGATATCCATAACCTTCCGGAGAAGAGCTAATTCATTTTCATTTATCCAATATAAGTATTTTCAAAGAAGAATAATTAGATGGTGTTGCAGAAAAGATTGATTAAATTCATTTTATTAAGTGATTCCTGAGTAACCAAGTGACCACTTACTGCCACTTTGTGCAGCTAGGGGATAACAATCAGTGCCACCAATTACTGAGATAAACGAAGACAAAATATTACAATTCTTGGCCAGGAAAATACAGGGGGTTGGGCAACCACTCAGAATAGCAGGTAAAAAATCACTTTAATGTTTAGCTAATTTAGGAGATAGGTAATTTTAAAAGGTTGGGGTCAACAGGATAAAGAGTAATAAGAAAGTCTTATCAGATGAACACAAATGTTTGAACTGACTAATAAACTCTGATACTAACTTCTAGAAAAATATCTTTGACCAAGGATAAATTTTATGACTGCCTACTACAGAGATAAGTGGAAGTTACTAGGATAAATTTAATAATTACTCAAAATCACAGACCTAAACTTTCCTTAACAAAGGAAGGAAGAGGTTAATTACTGGAAATGGAATTAAAAAGGATATTATATCTTCTACGATAACATTAGGTTTGATTCTTACCCTCCTCTACTTCTTCATCCTCTTCTTCCTCCTCCTCTTCCTCTTCTTCTTCCTCCACTTCCTCCTCATCTTCATCATCATCATCCTCCACCTCTTCCCGTGAATGGTCCGAATCAGTGTCACTACTGTCTGCAGCATCATCATCCTGAAATATAAAACACCAGAAACACTAAAATAAGATCAACAATGTAAAATCAACAACTTTGCACAAACATACGTCCAAAGTAATCTATTACCTGCGTGTCATCACCGTATTCCATTGTATTGTGACTTCTCGGCTGAGTTCCCGGATTAGGGAGCCGAGGTGCCTCTATCATTCTTGGTCCTCCATCCCTGAAAAAAAAATTAAAGTAAATAACATTTTATGACACAAAAATTGAAAACATTGTTATTAATTAAATGCAGAACAGCTCATAGCATTAAAACAATAGCAATAACTTATTTATAAAATGAAGTAAAATTGACATTATATGATTTTTTCCCGATAATTTAAACAATTTCATGAATTTGAATGATAAAAAGACAACCTGTCCAAAAGATGCTCCATGATCTCTTCAAGGCCTGTTTCATCCATGCCTTGCGATGTCGTCTGGCGTTCTGAATGTTGCTCCAAACTTTCAGCTGCAGTAGAGATGTCCTGATCTGTATTTTCAGGATCTACCATTGTTACTTCTCTGAGAGCTCTAGTTGTATCAGAATTTGTGGTACCTACGGAAAAATAATTTTATAGTTTAATGCTTCACCTATTTTGAATACTGACAAGCAAACTCAACGTCAGTAGTTGTAATGTAAGACAGCATTAATATTACAGGCCAAATAGAATAGTATGTGGCTTCAGAATAGGTTAAAGTTAACTGCCTTACCAGTCTGAGGTCCAAGAGGGTCTTCAGCCATACTTTCAGCAGGTTTAGGTTTGGATTTTGGGCCAGAGTTAGAAGCAGGCTGGCTTAAAAGACGAGTCAAAGTCTCGAGAGGTTTCAATAAAGCATTCATAGTTGGGGCCATATTTGGACTAGATAAATCCAGCTGATTAGGAATCCTTGCTAAATCAGTGACAAGACCTCTCTTCTGCATTATTCGCACCATGTGATTCACGTTACTGCTGCCATGAAAAAGAATGCATCTCTTTAGGATTCCTATACTAAATATATCAGTCATTCTACTATGCAATGTTATTTCCTAGCTGCTCAGAAGTTATTATGTATTACTTTAAAGTGCTTAATCTAATTTACATATCATATCGGAGATCAAAACTTCATCATATAAATTTTTCTAATTTACAATTACTAAGATGAAACTGTTTAAAATCAGGAAAATTTTCATTGGCTGAAAATATCTTTCCAAATGAATAATTCCTTACTAGACAAATTAAAACACCACATTCAGAGCTATTTAATGGATTAGTAAAAGTTAAATTTTCAGACTTTGTTCTCATTCACATGAACTGATATGTATTATAATTAAAATGATTTAATGAGCTTTAATGTAATTTATTGAGCTGAATATTACATAAAGCTACAATAAAAAGATTAATTTTAACAATACATTTACCTGTAGGGGCAAGATTTCACAATTATAGGTGTATTTGGAGGAGCAGGTGGGCAAGTTTCTATTAATGTGGACATCAAGCCACAAAGAAGCTGTATGTGAGCATGCTTTTTTGGTGACTCAGGTAAACTTAGTGCTCTTTGCAAAGCACACTTAACCTGAAAGTATATAAGTTAACAGTTTAATTTGGAGAGAAAGTTCCTGGACAGAGAAGAAAATTTAACTTGAGTAACAATCAAAGTTTTTTAATAAATGAATGCAAATTTTTGGTAAAAACTACCCTTTTGAAGGTCTATCGATACAAAAATACCTTTGAAAGAATTATGATACAAAATTTTTCAATTTCATTAAGGACCAGCAAAGAATACACAATTAAATATATTTACCTCTTGCACGATTATTATTTGACCTTCAATACACTGGTTACACGAAGAAATTGATGAAAGAAGAAATCTAGCTTGTACTGAGCAATCCTTATCTTCACCAGCGCTGTCACTTGGTAAGAGTTTATCAATGATGAACCCAAGAGCAGTATATGCCTTTAAGTAAAAATATCATCTCTCAATACCAAGGTCATATTCATTTCTCAATAACATGAACAATATAAGAATATTAATAAAATTAATAATAAAAGTATTTAATGCTTGTTCACAATGAAAATCTCCTTCTTCACACTTAGACTAGAGGGACACACTTAAGCATCTCAAAGCAGCAAAATCCCAAAATTACACACAAATGGCAGTAAAATTGTATGAAAAATAAACGTACCTCAGGGACTAAGTTGGACTGGCCTTCATGGTAGCGATGTCTTGAGATCTGCCTTGCACATGGAGGATAGGAGCGTACTATATCTGCAAGTATTTTTAAGATTGCCGATTTTGGTAGCAGAGGTTTCCTTTTTTCCTCTTCTGTCATTTCCGATGGATCATCAGGAATTTTGCGTTTTACTGTATATTTTACAGCAGGAGACTGAAAATAATTTAAATTTAATAAATTCTGAGGTTAGAATTATGTGATGGACTTATTCAATTTTTCAGTCAATTTACCTCTGAAGTAACTGTTTCCTGAGAAGAAGTTTCATTGGTGGTAATAGCTGAAACTGAAGAGGAAGGTTGACCTATGCTCCTTAAATAACCTGTGCTGCTGTCACCAGGACTGACCGAAGAGGTGGATGACTGGGATGATAGAATGTCAGAATCTACAGCCATGGGTTCCTCATCCTGTATGTTTATTATCAAGTGATCCAACAGGTCAGAGATAGCGGCCTTGGGAATTTCTTCCACATAAACATCTGATTGATAAGCCTTGGGAGGAAGTGATTTCACCAACAGCCTCTCATCAAAATGACCATAATCTGCACATGGAATAAAGAATTAAATTATAAATTGGAATGATTTCAGCGAGTGAATTTACTGAAAATTTTTAAGAAAAAAAAAGACCAGGAGGGTCGAGTCACATCCAGATAAAATTTTATTCTGAGTTAATACAATCAGAATGTTTACAGAAAAAAATAATTTTTCATTTTCAAACCCTTGATATCTAACAAAAACTAAAATATTATTTTATCTACAGTAAATCAATACTGTTTCTCAACAACCTCAAAACTACTAAATTTTATACAAACTCTTCCTATATGAATTAAAAATAAAATGATAGACCAGCATAATATTTTTAAAAAATTAATAAATAGTTTTGTTTCTATATCATGGAAAATTAATCCTGAATTTTTGACTCCAGGAGAGTTCAAATTTGGATACCTGATCTAAAGTTTTGCTTAGTGGATATCCGAGTTTCTACAATGATAATTTCAGATTCATACCTATATGTTTTACACTTATAACCAATACCAAAAAGTGATAAAGACATCACAAAATAATGTTCATAACACGAAGATTTCAAAAGGAGATTTTCGTGAGTGAAAATCATGTATGAAAATATCAATGCACACTCTTTCCATTCTTAATTTATTTTCCCCATACACCAAACAATACAGAAATGTACCGACTTAATATTTACACACCAATTAATACCCCAGTTTCCATATATTTTGACAAAATGGAATAGATTTATGATTTTCAATCCTTAAAGAAGGTGCAGACTAGTTTTTTCTACATTTTTCCTAAAATGGAACATGTGAGTTTTGAGATTTGATCAGAACAAGTAGATAAATTTGCACTAAATTGTGATGGAAAATAGTTGATACAAGTAAGAAGCTAGTTTAGAAACATCACAGTCTACTTATGAGGAGAGCCGGATCTAAACATTTCCAACTTCATTGAAAATTATAAATCATACTAGAAATGTTTTTGTAATTTTTCATGGTGCAGTTATTGAAATTTCTCAAAAACTTGTGCTAAATGTAACATAGCTTACATAGGAAACACACAGAGCAGTGAAATTAAAACTTCTGTTTGAAAATAGGAGTAAAAAGACTTATTAATACAATTAAAAGTATTACCATCTGGGTAGTATACTTTTACCAGCAATTATCTATTGCTACTATTTGATAAATATTATCTAAACAGCGAGGCAAAAATAGTATCAATCCGACTCACTTTTCCTAGATAAAATACTGGTGTCCACTCTCAAAATTGATTTTGCCACTTCAGTGAATGTTTCAGGATCTCTACAAACAGATGAGCTGCCCATTCTCATCATATATATCAGCTCTCTGTAGTATGGGGGAATGTTGGCAAGTGTTCGGGAGCGAAGTACCTGTGGAATGATAATGAAGAGAGTTACTCATGCTCATCTTTCAATACTGGTAGAATAAATAACTAAATCTAGAGTTATCAACCTTTTCCATTGCAATGCTAAGCAGCCTAGGTTCTTCAATAACATGCCGAATCAACAATGTAACTATATTAAGTACTCCAGCAAATGTTGATTCCATGGTAAGATTAAGTAGCAATTTAACACCACCTAAATCTGCAAACAGTGAGGCAAATTTATAGTCTCTTGTTAACCTTAAGGCTATCCGCAGCAACGCATTTACTGAATCTGCATCGGTTGAAACTTTCAGAAGATTGATGCACACCCTAAAAATAATAAAAATTCATCATCAATACCAAGAAGACAAAACTTCTTAATATTTCTTATATTAGCACAAGTTAAATTAAACATTTGAGAATGCATAATTATTAAATATCTGAGATGACTATAGCATATATTCTACATTTAAGTACTAAAAACTTCACAAATATTTTCTAATCATATTACTTGTGTAGGAAGAGTATCATAGAAGGAAAGAAGACCTCACTCCTTATTACCTGATTAGTTGCTCACTTTCAGCTCTTGTTAATCCATCAAGAACAATATTTCTCTTTGCCTCTTCAGCAGTGTACATATTTTCATCCATGGATTCTGATTCATCCTCTTCCTCCTCTACTTCTTTTACTCCTTCATTCATCAACTTTTCGTATTTTGAAAACAATGTTCGATCCTGCTTGAGTGCCATCATGACTGGTCTCCTGTTTCCAGTTTCGTCATTGACCTGCAAGGCATAATGTGAGCAAAAACCAATTCTCAAGGTAAGTACAATGAAAATATGATGGATAAGTTACCTGAAGCATGTGACCGAACTGAATCGTATACTTTCTTCTGTTAACAACAATACGGACACTTGATTCTCCACTGAAATAGGCCTCGTTAATAATTTTGTCTACAGATGGAGCATAACGAGCCCACCTTCCAGATCCCAAGTCATACCACTTCCAAGTGCGAGATGTCAACTAGAAAAACATTTAGTGGTTTAAGATACAGCTGTCAAAGATTTAATGAAATTAAGAGCCAAATTTGGATGACCAAAATACATAGAATTCTTCATGTAGCTATTTTTCCTTACCTTATGCATTTTGTTTTTCCTAACAGAATATACAGAAATTCTAAGGAGCAGGTCAACAAAAAGAAGAACAGGAGACATCCATCTTGGAGGATTTGCTCCAACGTATCTATGACATACTATTAAGAACTGCACAAGCCTTTGAAGAAGATGGCAATTCTGTACCACGGCTGAGCAAGGGATTCTCATTTCCTAATAATCAAACAAATGTATATCAACATTCAATAAAAAAAATTTTTCTCAGAAACAGACAGTTAAACATGAGCAGATAGAAAAAGTTAGTCGCAATGATTCTACAAAAACATGAAAATTTAAGATGGATGTACACTCCTGGCCAAAATTAACGCAGCACCTCCCCAACGATCCTAACTGCCACCGGAAGAACTGCCAGCACAGACTTTAAATGGCAACGGTGGTCAGAGAAGAGGATGTTTCTGTGCAATAAGAATCTCGTTAGGAATCAAGCCATGACATAAGTGGGGAAAATTGCCGATGGATATTCTAGCCGAAATAAAATAGTTTGAAAGATGTAGAGAGGATAATTGTAGTTTAGAGTGAGTCGAAAGAAGGTTCATTACGGCAGTCAGCATGAATATTCGGCTGTGGCACTGATCCAAGATTTTCATCGCAAAGCTATTATTTAAGATTTGGTCATTGAGAAAAGAAGGGTTATGGTTATGAAGAAAATATATTTACATTTAAGCGCAAACAACATTAAGACATATTTCGAAATACGCTCTTCGTCTATGTGAATCAAGTATTCTAGCGTATCCAAAAAGCCAGAGTGATAATCACTTTCCTTAAAGTAGATTTTCTACAAAAACTGCTGGCTCTGACGACAACTGGCTTAAAATTACTCTTGTGCATTGAGCAATCAAGAATTTTCACAGCTGTTGCTGATGAGATAATGTATTTTATCAAAAGAAACAAAATGTGAAACATATTGTGAGGAAAACTTGCATTTAGGTTCTCTAAGTAGTTGCAAGAATATATTTCTTTCTCCGAGACTCTAACATTAATCAAGATAATTTAGTGTATGATTATGAAACGTATTCGATTTTTTAACATGACAAATATCTCACTGTAGCATTTTGGAAACGTTAGAATACTTGATCCGCATAGACGAAGAGCGTATCTCTAAATATGTCTTATTGTTGTTTGCGCTTAAATGTAAATATATTTTCTTCATAACCATAACCCTTCTTTTCTTATTGACCAAATCTTAAATAATAGCTTTGCGATGAAAATCTTCGATCAGTGCCACAGCCGAATATTCATGGCCTATGCCGTAAGGAACCTTCTTTAGACTCACTCGAAACTACAATTATCCTCACTACGTCTTTCAAAGTATTTTCTTACGGCTAGAATATCCATCGGCAATTTTCTGCGCTTATATCATGGCTCGGTTCTTAACAAGATTATTATCGCACAGAAACATCCTCTTCTCTGACCACCGTTGCCATTTTAAGTCTGTGCTGGCAGTTCTTCCGGAGGCCGTTAGGATTGTTGTGGAGGTGCTGCATTAATTTTGGCCAGGAGTGTACCTACATCAAGTCCCAAGTTTTAGTATAAATTGGGGAGAACAAAATTGATAAGAAACATACCTCCATCAGGAGTGTGAACAGGTGGGCTCTGGTGCCAACCTTAACAGCAATCAAACTCCACTGAACAGCTTGAGCAGCATTGGGATGGTTTTCTTCTGAAGCTGTCCTCAATAGTATGTTCATACTGCTAATTAACTGGAACACAATAACAACATTTTTCAATTACAAATTCTTACAAAAATAGGCCCTTCTTTGGACTACAACCTTGTCATGGTGGAAGGGCTTGCGTGTTCGAATGACCTAAAGAGCTAGACTGGTGGGAACTTAGTTCCTGGTAGGTTCACCCTTGCCAGAAAGATCAATAGGTTGGGGCCAGATGAAAGGTAGTGCACCCAGTACCTGTACCTCAGTGAGGCGGCTGCAAAGTCAGCTGTGCCCCAGTGGGGTTGCCATTTTAGGTGCTACTGTTAAATTCAAAACACTGTTGAGGAAAGCAAGGGGAGACCACCTTGACTATTTATCCCTTGTTACGATGTGCAACTATACTATCATTGGTACTGGCAATAATGGGACTCTAGGGAGGGTGTCATGCCTGAAAGTGATGGAAGTAAGTCCATGTTGGTCGTCATTCCATTAAACCCTTATGCAAGGAGCAGCAAGAAAAGAAAAGAGAAGACAGACAGGAAAATGAGGGTGTGGGCATGGAATGTTAGGATAATGCTTAGAAAAGGGGAGCTGGAAAATGTAACGTTAGAAATGAAAAGGTGAAACATTAACCCATTTTGCAAGGCAAGAATTTCGCACATTCTATCCTGTGGGGGAAGTTACTTTTCCTTGAAATTTCTTTAGAAATTGGTCAGCTAGGTATATTTAACACATTGAATGCTGAATGACGATGACCGTTGCCAAAGTTTGCTTTTCGAAGGCCGCTTTCGGGCAGCGCCACCTCGTAGCACTTCCGTTATCCTTTTCAGTCATTGGTAAGGCTCTTTTACGTAAATATCCCTGGTAGTTTGGCTGTGAGACCGATTTATTTTTGGTGAATTGTTTTCTAGTGGCAATTAAGCACATTTTTTCATGTTCATTTCTTTTGAATAACCTAATCATTTTATTTCATCATAATGTTTATTATTTTGAGTTACTTGATCAAAATATACATGTATGGTCAATTTTTTTTTAATTTTATAATATTACCATGTGAATCTGCCCCCCTCCTTGATTATTGCTATTACATTATTTTATTTTTACGTTTTATTTTATCGCTGTTCTATGTGCGTTTTCTCTCTTTGTTTATCATTTTAAGTAACTTGATAAATACAGACATGCATTGTAGATATACTTTCATTTAGTAATATTACTATGGGAATACACCTCCCCCCCTCCTCCATTATTGCAATTATATTTTTTACGAGTTTTATGTTTTCGTTTATCGCTGATTGAAGTGCTCCTTTTTGAAAGTTTTGAAGCAGAAGAGGAATGAAAGAAGCTATATTCCATAACAAGAGGAATTCCTTTTGCTTTGAGAGTAAGGTAGTTCTAATAATTATAATTAATTTTCAATTTAGTGTCTAATACCTCCAAGCCTTGTTGACAAGCACAATGTTGTATGTGAGAGAATTTTCAGTATCCCAATTTTAATATTTTATTCATGTAGGACGGAGTGAAGAGTTCTTCACACAGAAATATTTAGCAATTGGGGGAATTTTGCTAATCCTGATTCTTCAGGCTTCGCATTTTGCAAAAAATCCAAACCCTTGAGAACCTTCCGGCTTGTTTTTAAGATTTCTCGTGTATAATGGATCTTCTGATTCTGATGTAGGTGGGTTGGGCCATGTCAGCAATGTTGTATGGAAGTTGATGGAAGGAATATTGGACAGTGGAAGGTATCTTTTCATGGACAACTATTACAACAGTGTTGATTTGTCTCACTGTTTACTAAAGAGAAGGACTCATTGTACCGGAACTCTTAGAGCTAATCGGAAGGGGAACCCTCCTGCGGTGATAACTAGAAAACAAAAGCGGGGTGAGGTTGTGGATATTTTCAGAACTGAAGGAGTCTCCCGTTATGAAGTGGAAAGATTAAAGGGATGTTCTGATGATCAGCTCCGAATTTGGATGCAATATGGTAGATGTTCACCACCGGAGGGGGGTTGGTTTCACCTCAAAACCAGAGGTAATGCTCGATATGATGAGTGGCATCGATCATTTCACAGACATTTTCCACAGAAGTATGACTCTTCAGAAAAACGAAAACGTGTGCCCCAAATATTATGTATACAATCCTAAACCAGGGTGGTTCAGGAAAGATAATATGTTTTTTTTTGCCCTGCCTGCGACGGATTGCCCCCACTCTGCTTATTCCCATGTTTTATGGAGTTTCATTGTAATGCAACACGTTAATTTAGTTTGGATATTTTGTTGTAATTACTTATAAATAATGAACAGATCACTTAATTTTCATTCTGATTTGTATATATAGTGTTAAATAAATTATGTTACTTGGAAAAGCAGCAGCCTGTTATCATTTCAAACATTTCTACATGAACGAAATAAAGAATCCTGTATTATAGATAATAGCTAATAATTGTCTAATATTCTTTAACTTGTGTAATGATTGAATTGCTGCTTTCAGTTTTCTAAAAATACATTTGATGATTCCAGCCTTGTGGTATAAATGTGTAAAACGATTCGCAGCTAAAAAAGAGATAAGGAAATCTAATACAAGTGTCAACTGGAATATGATTCATTTAGTGCCGATAAATTACCGATAACTGTGCGTTTTCAACTCTATGGCAAATATATTTAAGGAAGGGATCGACTTTCAATATTATAAACAATTCTTCTGCATGAAATATAGAAGCTCAAAAAATTATGTTTTTTCAATCTAGGTTGGAGAAAAATTCGAAAAGCGCAGAACCGTAAGAAATAATAAGTAAATACTTATAGAATGAAGGTAAGTTCTAATAAAATTTTAATTTTGTGGAATTCGTGCTGAAAAACACTAAGAAACATTCAGGCATATTTTACGAGAGATAGTGGGAGGTTATGCAACCACACATTGCAGCAAAAAGGTGCTATCTGGTGACAGCGATCTTCGCCAAGTTATAAACTAAAAAAATCAAAGCAAAAAATGTTTTCTATGTCAAATCATGATCCTACATATAAATAAAAACTATAACTAGCAAAAAAATAATTCAGTGACAGGCAAGAATTCAAAATTTTCCCCTAGCGTGTTCTAAGTGTTAATACCCCTAATATGGATTATATAACTTTTTTTGTAAACCGGAAAAATAATTTTTCTTGACTTAATCATCTGCCACAGTTGAAATAACGTGTATGCAGCCTGCACAACACATGGGAATAATTCAAGGAAAAACAGGAAGATAAAAGATGTTAGATGACTTAAAGGGTGGGAGGTAAACTACCAGGAAGTGAAAGAGATAGGGCTAAATAGAGAATTTTGATGCACATGAACCAACCGAAAGGTAGAACACTCATGCATGTATAAAAATATGATATCCCTTGCAAAAAATAATTAAAATAATTGGCTACATACCTGATCTTCCAAAATTTTCAAGATACTGTTTAAATATTCACTTCCATTTCTTTTGATGATTGTACCAAGTAATTCACTGATCCTATAGACAGTATCAGGAATGTCGTCTGCAATTTTCAGACAGACATCAAATGCTTGGTAAGTGAACCAATCTAATGCCTCTTTGTCTAAGGGTCTGTCATCCTGCAAGAAATAATTTCAAATGACAACATTTTTTAAATTAAAAGATAACATCAATACAGGTTTCTGATAATGTCAAAAGAAGTCTCATAAAATAATTATCATCGTCGTGTATAACTAATACTTACAAAGATTTCACTTTCCTTGAAGAAATCTTGCTTCTCTGCAGGAATTTCATCTTCACCCAGGGACATGGCAATTGCTCTCTGTACCTGATCATCCTCTGACATATCCAAATCCATAGACTGGGACTGAAATTAAGTTTCCAATTAAAATCAGATGTTCATATGCTGTTGCTAAATATATCACAGAGTGTACTAGAATGAGGACTTGTCCATTTCAAACTTCCAGACAAAAATATGCTTAATGATTGATCCTATTTCAAAACATCTTAAATCTTAAGAATAGAACTGCAATTCAACATGCTTTTTCACTTTAACTACATCAGAATATTATGAGTTAACTCCTCCAGTAAAACTTTTTTGATCAAAACAGGTCCTCTAACATTAAATGCATGGAAAACTTTAAAACATCTATTTCTAAGATACATAATTGTTGAATTTTTCAATATCCTTCCTGAAGTACAGAATGAAGATGTAATTGTTAATTACCTATGGCAAAATTTTGAGAAATACATTTCAACTTTGTCTGTTGAAAATTGTACATAGTTTTTGACCTATGCATAAATGTGTATGAATGAATTAAGTCGAATGTAAAAACAATCACAAATGATTTCTCAAGATAAAAAAAAACATTTTCCCAGTTTTCAACAGCTACTCAAGGATACACAACTCGCCGAGCTACAAAATTCATCAATTCCATGATGAATAAAACCCATTTTCATGGACTTTCTGTAAAGAAAATCATTATAGTCCAAATTTTGGGTATCATATTCAAGGTGACCCTTAAACAGATTTACTGCTAAGCTTAAATCAATCATCACTAAAAATACAGAACAGAAGCTCAAATTGCACCGAGAAACCTGCTATTGGTTCAGCACAAAATTGTCCAAAGACAGCACAATAAATACTGCATCGACCAAAACCACTGATAAGAGGTTGCAGCTCAATGGTATAGACTCAGCTATGGGAGGGCAAAGCATTGAGTGCATTAATTATCACTCTCCTATCATTCACAAAAATTACATCTTTAGTAATAACATTTTACATTGAAAATTAAGGTTTCCAAAAATTTAATTGGAAATGATTCCATGAATTTTATTTTTAAAAATTATCACTCTTTCTTGAAGGAGTGACAAATTAATAAAAAAGGCATTTAGAATATAATTTTTAAATACATTTTCTGCACAGAGAAATTGAGATTGATAACCTAGGACCAAATTTAACTAATGTAGTGGAGACCTCACTGAGTAACTGCAGAAAATATCATTTCTAAGGTGTCCTACAATCATAAAAACCTTAGAACATGAGTGCATCAAGAACAGGCAAGCTTTTCTCTATTAGTGGGTGTGGGTAACAAGCATGTTCATTGGTGTGCCCCTACATTGAATTTGAACAACATCATACCTGTGAGCCTCTGGCTGGAGGAGGATTACTTAAAAGGTAATCAGTTGCTTGTTCAAGACCAGATGTATATAAAAGAGCCTCCACACAATGCTCTCTCTTGAAACCCATATCCATCAACTGTTGAACATGATTTGAATTCACATCTGGCTCCCCTTCTTCCCTTCCTCTTTTGGAACTTCCTTCTAATAAAGCTGCATTTTCTTTCTTCTTGGCAAGCTTATCCTAAATAAAAATTCATAAAATAGATACCTTATTCATAAAATGTAACATCATAATAATAACTACCATCAGTAAATACATCATATGTTACAAATTTTATGATAAACAGCAACAGTACTTAAAAATAAATTCAATGATCTTCCTTAAGATTATAGGCATCAAAAATAGGCTCATCAATCATTATTAGTACTTATACTGAAAGTATTCTCAGTTACTGAAAATTCTCCATTAAAACATTTTAAAAATACTTGCAAATTTAAAGTGTAGCATTGGTGAACAAAAATTAAAGCTTATGTAATATGAAATAAGAAAAAAAAACTGTTAAGCCTTTCAATGGAGACTGATTTTCAGAGGATACAAAAAAATATGACACAAGGCAAAGCTGAACATCAACAGATGGCTCAAGAGCAATCTGAGGATCTGAGCATATGGGGAAATCCCACTGAATGCAGTAAAACCAATGCAGGAAAGGGACCCCCTTAGTGGTTGTGCACCACCAGTTGGGACCGCTCAAGCGGTCCTCCACACTCCAAGTGTTAAAGACAGAAAACTCATCTGGGAGATTAATCCTCTAATTACAAAATAAATGTTCTATAAATAATAAAACACACTAACCTGATATTTAGAGTAGTATATTTGTTTAATAAAAGAGGATAAAATATGTTCACAAATGATAAACAAACTTGGTAATTTCCACAATAAAAAATGTTCTAATTCTAATGTTGTTCCACAAAGTGCAGCCAGAGAACTTACATGTCATATGTTTACAAGTTACTCCATCAAATCATTTTTATAATTTCAAGAGGATATTTGCATCACAGCCAATTAACTTTTTAGGTGGTGGTTATTTTAGATAAAAATATATTATCATCACATTACTCACCTGAATAAACTTCTCTCCTTTAATTATATGCCTGAAGATTGAGAGCACTGACTCAGTGATTCGAGCTCCATACTTTGGTAAGGGTTTTTTACCCCAAAGAGCAAACAGAGATGAAAATCCAAGCTAAAACAGACATTTAAGTATAATTAAAACTGTTGTATTACACCTTTTGTCATCAGACAATGAGAATTTTCCTAACAAATACTTTCTCCGAAAACTATTTATAAGTTTAAAGAGATGAAACACATTCAGTCTAGGATAGTATTATTCTATTAAATAATATATAATGCTATTTCTTAAGGCTTGGTTACCTTATGTATGTGGATGAGGAATCTCAACGGGAAAGGCAATTGGTTTGCTGAAACTTCTGATTTTGGTAAATAATTAGGGGTGTCAAATATAAGCCTTGCATTAACCAGCTTTTCAAGCAGCATCAGCCATGAATCAATAAACTCCCCAGTGCCATCTGGTAGATCAGCTTCATCCAGTACATTTGTAACAGAGAAACTTCCTCCAGCAGACAAGGCCCAACGATATATACTAGACAGATGAAAATCAATTAAAATAAGTACTAATACAATCTTATTGAGATAAATAAGGACAAATACAAAGATGTCTGCTTACTCAAAATATGCTTTTAGGCCACCAAGGGCAACAAATCGTTGCAGCATGGCATGATAGGGATATTTTTTATCATCAAAAAGGATTGGTGTGGTAAATCCCAGGGTACAAACCAAATAAGTCAACCTTAAAATGAAAAGAGAAGGTTAAAATATTAATAAAAAGCACCCCATTAATATAAATGAATAAATTATTTCTGCTTTAAGTGACATTTTGACTATGCCAACTCCAATGAAACAAAAGGTAGTCCATATAACTTGTGTTAGTATCTATTCATTTACACAATTTAGAGTCTAATCTGGCTGAAAAAAAAATAAATAATTGGTCAGTTAATGATAAAAAAGCTGCAAAAACTCTATCAATAGAGATACACAAATTGAAAACTTTAGTGTTAAATATAATTTTTCCTAGGTTAAAATGAAAATTGAACTATGCAAAACACTGCTACAAATGACTTAGAGCAAAGTAAAATTTATTAAATTACACATAATTACCTAAATCTAGGCAATGGTGAAGGAGGTAGTTCAGTCCATGTAATACTTCTTCTAAGAAGATCAGTCAATGTATCAGCAATGATTTTTGCTTGTGGAGACGAAGAAACAGCTTGTAAAGGCAACTGCTGCCCTCTCCGTTGCCTTAGAGGTGAACCAGCATTGAACTGTTTACAAAATAGATTATATTATAATAAAAATTATTTCTAAGAGGCATTTATTGTAAGAAACATACATTGGAAGTTCCATGTTTGTTCATCGTGCTTCAATCTATTACTTTATTACATTATCATTATACAAGGTGCATTCAGAAAGTTCCTGACCGTTCACCATGAATTCATTCTTAAGGGTAGTACAGTTAACAAGGATCTTTAAGTTACCATCCTCATGCAGCTGCGCGAAGCTGTTTGCCTGAAGAGGCCAGATCTCTGGCAGCAAAAGTCGTAGGTGCTTAATCATGACAATGCACCTGCCCACATATCACCTTGTCACCCAGTTTGTGGCCAAACATGGGGAGTACTTTGAGGGAAGTACCACTTAAGTTTCCTAGTAAGTTGTCTGGTTGTTTACACATAAAATAAATTCCGGAACTTCTTGAAAGTACCTCATATGAGACTTTGCACTTCATCTATTCTTACAGAATGAACTTGAAACAAATATAAGGAGATTAGATGCTCACCTGACCATAACAAACCCTTACTAACAGGCCAAGTAGCTCAGCAAGAACTCTTCCTAGTCGAGATGATGCTGACAGCAAAGGTTTTATATATTTGATCTGTTGAGCAAGAGCATAACTTTTTCCAGCTTTTGCTTTTGCATTTGCTCTTGTTTCAGCATCAAAATCCATGGGGATACTTGAGTCAGAGTCTAGTCCCATGCTTATATGAACACTGCCACTTTCAGATGATGTACCACATCCCCAGGCACCACTGTCAGCAGCGATCTAAAATTGGAAGATTTTTCAGCGATATGCTATTTTATTTAATCAATTTTAAAATAGTCATGAAAAATTACAAAATAGGCATTAAAAACAATCATGACTACCAGAGTAAAGAAAAATTTTTGTCCCTTAGTGTAACATGTTAGGAACTAAAATAGAGATATGCAATAAGACACCAAGGATTTAAATGGCTAAAGTTTTGAAATAATCAGTAATTTGCAGACAGATTCCCTATTACCCACTTATTATAATGCTAAAAATAACATAAAGTGAGAGGAAAAAATGTCTTTTGATGCTAATCATGTACCGTTTTGCAGAAAAAATTATGATTCTTATCATCAAAGAATTGAGCTAAGAAAGTAACCACAATTTTGGAAGAATAAAACAAAAAATGAAATGCTAATAAACCTTCTGCTCTGAGGGCTTCACTTTATCAAGATCTTCTTTACAAAATTCAAAGCCAGGAGGAATACTGTCACCATTTATGAGTGATATCAAGAGAGTACTCTCCCAAACTAATGATGTATAAAGATTGGATAATCCCTTGAGTGTAGCCACACCCAAATCTGATCCCCAACAGGACACAGTCAAACTACGGATTTCATTCTGAAAAAAAAAGAAAAGAAATGGAAATAAGTAAAAGAGAATCACTTAAGTTTGAAGTAGATAATTTTCCATCAAAACCATTCTTACTATCAGCTTAAAAAATCTTAACAACTTTTGGTAAAACTTTTCCATTAAAATAGATTGAAATAGATACTTACTTCTCCTGTCCTACATAGGAGCATAAACATGACAATGTAACCATGAGCAGCTGCTATTGCATGTAACAATGGAGTGGCAGAAGGCGTAATGAAGGCAGTTTCAAGATCTGGAGCTTCTGCCAGCTCATGCAATAACACAGAACGAGGAGGATCTGATTTTTGATGAAGGGGCTCCAGAATTTTCAGAACCTCGTTGAGCTGTCTCAAACCTTCTCGCAAGACTTCTGGCTCATGAGAAAGATTCTAGGAGAGGAAAATGTAGGATATTAATTTCAGATCGAAAACTATTGCAAATCAGGTATTTTACAACCATTAATTGACCATGTATTAATGACTTATTGTTTACCAACTTTAAAAGAAGTGAAAAATAAAATAAATTTATACAAGGATATATTTTTAAAAGCAAAAGAAAATTCATGATTAGTTAAACTTACATTATAATATGTTTACTTTATCATTAATTTTAAAATAATGAATTGAATAGAGATTTAAGTAATGATTTAAGCATGACGATTAAACCTTTCATTCTCTTAATTTTAAATAGACTTAACCTCCAGAACCAGATAATTATGCAATGAAAAAAATTTATCTAGAACCCTAAGGGATGCAATGGTATTACCAAATTTCTTAAATAACATAGCTTTAAGCATGAAAATATTATCAATATTTATTTCTGGAGAATAAATGTTAAGTTAGCAGGAACTTCAAAAACCCAACAAATGTAATTTTCCTAACTAAAATGTAGTCAACACAGATACTTACTAAAATTGACTTAATAGGGGCTGAGACTGCCATGGCAAGAGCAGTGGTAGGATGGTCAACTGGAAGATTAGGCAAACCCAGAATTGAGATTAAAGGTTTAAGTCCTTTTTGAGCAACAAATTCCTGACAATGGTCATCAGTGGAGTTGTTGCTAAGAATAGCATCCACAAATTTCATCTGGAAGATAAATCAAGGCAACACTATAAATAAAGAGTATTAATAAAAGAAAACTAAGGAATAGCCAGTAAGAGACATACCACATTAAGAATGTAGTCTATCAGATGAATAGGAATCTTTTCATTAGGTGTGTCTTCTCCACTGTCATCTCTTGGAGTTGAAGACCGAGTGGCAGCGGATGATGCTTCATCTTCATCATCTTCGTCACTACTTCCGCCACCCCCTTCATTTCCTCTGCCATTACTAGTTCCATTTCCCCCACGAGGGGAAAGAGGAGAAAAATCAGCTTTGCTCTGTGGCCTCCAACATACATATTTCGGATCCCTTCCCAAGGCACACAGTTCCTCTAATAACTAAAATTATAAGAAACAAAAGATAGTTTTTGAAATCTCCCCCCCACGCACACATATATCTAAGGAAACCAAATCACTCACTTTAATTACGGCAGCTGTAGCATCCACTTTAAGGCTTGGCTGATGTCTCATTAGTTCATCCATAGCATTTCCCAAGTTTGAGGCTGTGTCTCCATTTGGATCAGAATTGTGTCGTCTACGCATAGATGACAAATACACAGGAGAAAGTAAAACTTTGAATAGCCTCTCAAAAGGCTGGCATTGCACAAAAGAAGAAAGTCCTCGTGCGTTAAGACACAATGCACTGAATACATTAGGCAATGATCCCAGTACTTCTCTTGTGGCTGGTACCTGAAAATGGAGAGAAGACTGTGATTACAGACAGCTATAGCTAAAATATGAGAAAATGTTAGAGAAATATCATTACTTAAGGCTGTATTACTTAGGAAACTTAGTAAGACTTACTTGCAACTAAGTTAAAGAGTTGTATTCATATATTTTGATAAGGGGCTACTAAGCTGGAATAAGCAAATCCGGAAGCCGGAAGTCAAATTTTTGCTAGTGACTAGTATTTATCACTGCAACTAACAGAGAAGTAAGAAATACTACTACGGAATGCCGGCCGTGGTGGCCAAGTGGTTAGTGTGCTCGCACGGTATTGCTCCAACCCCACGGTCCCGAGTTTGAATCCCGGCTAGTCGGATTTTTTTACAATTAGGGAATGGTCTTGTGTGATTGTTGTTGTTAATAACTACACCCAGGTTGCAAGATCATTCAATTTAGTCTATTAGCAAATACATTTGAAGGTTCACAAGTATCTTCTTCCTTAAAATCACAGAACTCATCTTCACAAAGGACTTTGGTTTTTACCGATTCAGAGAGTCTTAATTCAGTACTTCCAGATGTTTTTGGATATGCCAACTTCTTAATCTCGAGTGACTTGTTGGAAGCAATCTGTAATCGAGGGTAGTTTCATCACAGTTGCACAATCTCTCTTTAACTCACCCTCATCATCTTGCACATAACTCTTCCACGCCTATTTGTTTATTTAAATTAATTACATGAGCTTGTAGAAGTAAACCAAATAATGGAACACCTCCACTGTGCTTCATTACAAACCATGTATACATTCATCCACATTGCTGGCATCCCTTAATCTGGCCTTATATTTATCAAGTCCTATTTTAATAATGAAGAAAAAACTTGGTAGTTTTCCACATCCTCCCTTCCCCTCAAAACTTCCTAAAAGAAATCAATAATATAAAATACATAGCTCAAATAAATAATTCTAACCTTGATTTTCTCAACACTATCCATCCTTCCATCTCCTATACCCTTGAAACCAGCAGCAACAGCTCCCTAAATTTCCCTTAACTCTCCATCTCCCTCGTCTAAGGAAGACCCAATTTCGATATCTTCTGCAAACTCACCTAAACAGACCATGCTAACCCTAACTTTTCCTCTCATCATTATTCCCTCTTTCATTCTCTCATCCAAAGGCATACATATCCCCCTGTTCCCCAAAACTTCCTATAAGAACTCAAGACTACAAAATAAATAGCTCACATAAATAATTAAAATAATCGTGTGGAAAATCACTAAGTTTTTTCTTCATTACTTAAATGGCTTTCCACTAAGTAACGTCTGACCATCTAGATTTCAAGTCCCATTTTGTTATCCACATTACCAACATATGATGGTAGATGGGCTTCTTCTTTCATCCAAGCACAAATTGTTCCTTTATGAACACAAAAACTCCTGGAATAAACTTCATTTAGAATCACCGCTTTCCACCATGTCGATTATTCCCAAATTTTCTTTCATTGTGAAATTTTTCCCATTCAACTATAAAATTCCCATCGTTTCAACTATAAAATCGAAGATTGACGTTAATTTTAAAATTCACATTAATTTAACCTTAGATAAAGGAGAAACAGCACATTCATAATTAAATGCTCGAGGCCTGCAAGAATGTTATCAAGTGTGTAACTTAGTACGAGCGCTCCGGCGAGAGAAAGTATCTCATCTGAATCTCGAAAACTAAGCCCCTTTTCCCCGCGGCAAAATTATCAACTCGTGTCCAACATTCAAACTTCCATTCCTGTGGTAGCCTCTCATTCGTATCCAATTTACTAATTGTTTTTGAATTGAATAAATCGCACACCGCGTGGATACAACCGCTTGAGGTAGCGCCGTCATGACGCGACGTTCGAGACAAAATTCGCCAGTTGTTACCTGCTACTTACAAAGAAAATAGTCAATGTAATAATTTCGAAGCACATGATCACACTCGCAGTTCATCCGAAGCCGTGGTAAGGTAAGTCGCATAATAACCGGACTTATTTTTAACTGTATTGTGTGTTTATAGTTGCGCATTAGTTGGATTCTATGTTGTTAGACTCTCAACAATATTTATTCTTTTTAAGAATAGCATTGACCGTATTTCATTCCTTGTCCTTTCTAGTGATCTGATTCTATCAGGGTACTTTAGTTGATAGAAGTTCTACATATTGTTCTAAAACTTCCTGCTTTGCTTCATTTCTTTGTTATTTTAAAATTCTCTGGCCGATAGTTTTACAGAGTTAAGTATTATCCCCGAATTTAAATCAACGCTACTTAATTTGCACTGGGAGTAGTTGTATGTTTCTAAATCTATACGCATAAAAATTATATTCGAAATAATATCGAATAAGTTTTTGAGGTGAAAGAGGAGGGTGGGAGAAAGTATAACCATGCTCTGTATAGGTTTGTTCACGCAGAGGGAATTTGAGATAAATAGAAAATTTATAAGCATGAAGTTGCAGATATCAGAGTCGAAAATTATTTTGATTGACTAAGAGCAAGAAGGAGAGAGAAAGTAATAGTTGTTCTTTACGAATTGAATGATTTTCAATAGTCTTTTGCAACAGGGTAGATAAAAATATATCTTAAATTTACTTTTGGATTACTGTTAATTATGACTGTGATAATATAATAATAAATCGTCTTTAATGTAGGGCGCATTTTAGTCAATGATTATCATTTTTAGAATAAACCGAATGTTTTTCCACCCAAATAAACATAACTGTGCCCTAACCAGGATTCAAACCCGGAACCTCAGCGTTGTAAGACGCGCTGACAAGTACGTCACCGGGACGGCATATTCGTTCCGGCCAACATTGCTTCAACCCTAAACGCTTTAGTTTCTTCCTTCATCTAAACATGAGTAGTGCTTCATGAACAACAATCTCCCGGAATAAACTTGATTTTGAATTATCGCGTTTCATTGTCGATTATGAACAACTTTTCTTAATAGAGTAAGTTTTCCTATTTACATGCTACATTTCAACCATTAAAAATAGTGATAGTAATTTGATTATTAATTTCACCATAGACAGAAACTGCACATTCATTATTAAATTGCTCGAGGCCGGTAGGAATGTTATCAGGTGTGTACTTTGGTTTGACCACTCCGGTGCGAAAAATTATCATCTGAATCTCCAAAACTAACCATTTTGCCGCGCGACAGAATTATCAACTAGTGTTCAACGTTCATACTTCCATTCTTGTGGTCTCTTTCGCATCTAATTTACATATTGTTTTTGAATTGAATAAGTCGCACACCGCGTGGATACAACCGCTTGAGGTAGCGCCACCGTGCCGCGACGTTCGAGACAAAATTCGCCAGTTGTTACCTATTACTTACAAAGAATGTTAGTATATTGGGCAGCTATAGTCGCGCAGTAGTTAAATTCTGAATTCTTAGACTCTTAACTAGAGTTTCTTTATCTCTTTTAAGGATAGCAATGACTGCACTGTATAGGTTTGTTCAAATAAGGGGAATGTGAGATAAATAGAAAAGTAAGCTGCGGAAAACAGAATTTGAAAAATTACTTTGACTGATTGAGTGCAAGCTTGAGAGAGTAAGTAATGGTTGTCCTTTACGAAGAGAATAATTTTCTGTCTTAAAAAAAAACAATCTTTTGATTGAAAATACTCGTTAAATCTGGAAAAAATTATTTAGCTGTTCCTTTTCTCAGTGAAGAAAATCTAAATATGTGAGTAAGAAGTTAGGCACGTGTCTCAGGATAGGGATTACCCTCCTGGGCTAGGGCTATGACTCAAACAATATCACCCCTTGAATTTGGATGGGTAAGAAAGACCACCCTTTACTTTTATTTTTAACTGTAAATATTATTACCCTGTTACTGATATGATGGATTCCATCGGTAATCAGGAGTTCTTCGCTTTTCTTTGTGGCCATATGCTAGCAGATATGGTAAAAAAATTGGTATTTTTCAAAAACCTTTCGATTTTGGAAAGGGCCACCCCTCAATGGCTCTTCTCAATTATCTCCACATGCATCCTTTTTGTACATTTCTTGCATCTGGTCTACAATAAACTATGTCCATTTTTAAACAACCCTATGCATATATTTTTGTGAAATTTGGCTTCAGTTTGACAGAACATCTCAAACAAGAGAAGAAATGAAGGAGAAAAAGACTGCTGCAGCCAGGACACAAACCTGGATCTTCCACTTGCCGGACAGATGCTTTACTCAATTAAGCTACTGAAACAGTACATTCTTCCCTTCAATTTCTGATAATATGATGGGAGATGGAGGATCCATTGAAGATGGCACCAGTCCTGCAAACACGTGGGACATCAAAGATGCCTCCTGACCATCATAGCGGACTTTGAGAAAGCCAGGAATGGCATAGTAAATAAACAATTGAAGTCCTGGTTGTGGCAGACTTTTTCTCCTTCATTTCTTTGCAAAATTCAAGCATGTGTTTCATGCGAATATTCATCATTTACATCTTATAAAAAAGTTTAGATTTACAAATTAACATTTAATTATCATAATTATTTCCAGCGAAAATGGATTAGATGCTGGAAATGTCAGAGGCATTCCAACCCATAAAAAAATAAACTGCAACTGGAGTTGTTGCAAAGGAAGAGAGAATAAAAGATTTTCTAATTGAGTTGCATCTGAAGAGTCCAGCAGTGAAAATGACCTCCAAGAAAGCAGTGATAACTCATCCTCAGATGAAGAAGAAAGTGATACTGATACTTCCTAACAAAAGGAATCCTTTGATTGGACAAGTCACAAGACATCCCTTTCATAGGAAAACCAGGGCTAAGGATGGATACTAATGGTAACAAATTCATTTGTTTCTTTTATTAAATTTTTTAAAGATATTTCTACAAACTGATTGTGCAGGAAACAAATAAAAATGTAGAAACACTGTTTTTGGAAGTTGTTTCTAGGACTGCAATTTCACACAGGGACATTTAGGATGAACGGCTTTCAAAACATGAAAGTTGGGAGAAAGGGTCATACATCAAGGGTTGTATTGAGTTTGCTAGATAAGAAGCTAATCAATGGGTATTCAATTTATACAGACAAATTAAAAGTGTAGAGTTAACATTGAATTTCTAACCTAAAGGGAGATTCAACTGCAACATTACGAAAAAATAGAAGAGAGAATCCAAAATCTGTATCTGGAGCAAAAAAAAAATCGGAAAGATAAGGTCGCAATACTCTTGTGGCCAGAGCATATGTATATCTAATTGGAAAGACAGAAGAGAAGTGCTTTTATTTTAGTCCAAATTCCCTGAAATAATGAAAGTAGTGAAGAGGAAGGGTGGAGCAATTAAAAAAACCCCAATCCAACATAAGTTATAATACGTACATGGAAGGTATTGGTCACATTGATCAAGTGATGACCCTGAGAAAGATAAACAACATGATGGTAGAAGAAACATGGGATTCATATCATCCAATAAATGCTGTGGAATAGCTATTTTCTATTCTGTAAATAATCGGGAAAGAATGAGCTTGTACGATCACAGACTAGAGATGATAGACCAACTTCAAAGAATTTAAAAATCAATTGCAAAGAAAAATCACAAACCAGAAAATAATTCTCCAAATTTGGAAGGAGAAAAGAAAAGAACTAACAGTGGAAACTAGCATCTGGGGAGAGGAGCAAAAATATTAACTACCAGTTATATGGTTAATTATAAAATACAATATTAAATGTTCCTGCTACAATACTCTGAGGAATGGAATATTTTCATTTGTCATGAGGTACAAGATACAGAAAAATGTATCTTTCATTTTCAGTCTTGATCATGGCTGTGATGAAATGAGATCTACTGAGGTATGAGTGAATAATTGCACCGATTTTGGTCTCTCCTTATGAAATACCAAGAAAAGTGTTACTAATAGAGTCATTGTGCTTCACTTGCGTGGACATGTTCTGCTTATAACATTCTGGCTCAGTGAGGAAAGCATGGGCAAAGTACCTCACTCCTCATCCTGCCTAGGGAGCCTCATTCCTCTCTACAAGCTCTTAGTAGCTTATGCTGGAGGGGGTGAGGTACCAACCGACCTTCAGGCTGAATACTTTAGAGACAATACTTAAAAAACCTGATAACTCACAAGCATGTATCATATTAATGTTTGATGAAAGAAAACTGGATGCAAAAGTGAGCATGTTAAACCAAAATTAGAAATCTACTTTCAGAATTAAAAATTTGAAAACAAAAATTTTTCGAAAGCAGATTTTTGTTATTTAATAAATGGTATGTATTGTATGGATGTATTGGTATGTATTAACCACTATTGGTAGGATTTAATCATAAGAAGAATTATAGTAATTTAAAAACACTACTTTGCTAAGGAATCAAATTTCTAAGATGAAACGTGATATAATTCAGAGATTCCTAGTTTAACAGCCATTAAGAGCAAAATATTTCATTTTATGAACTTTTATCTCGAGCAAGAAACAACTTTCCCTTCAGTATGGTATAGCATCGTAGACAAATTTATAGAATATAAATGCATATTTTAATTGAAAAAATCGTTATTAGATTTCAAATTTACAAATGAATTAACTCCCCAATATTAGTTCTTACAGGTTAATGTTTAAGGTGCACTATGGGTTTCATTTGGCACCTTAAAAATACCCATGCAAGAGGAGCATTAAGTCAGCCCATTGTTAGCAACAGCCAACACAACACTTTATTAACAAGATGACATGCTCTGTTTGGCTAACAGTGTATCAAACATTGCACATCACCAAGATATTCGTTAAAAACCTCTCTAACAGTCTTCTAAGATGCAGAATGGAAAACTGAACATTTTAACTAGTTTTAACACTTTTTCAATTACTTAAAAATAAAAGATATATGATGACTTGTTTAATAGTTACCAGGTTAAAAAGAATCAATAGTAACATCTAATGCAAACATCAATACACCCAGTTGAAAATCTGAAGCATCTTGTATAACATTCTTGTTTTAATGATGAATAGAGGACATTGAACTCCGAACAAAAGAACCAGGTTAAGAAAACGAATATATGTATCTTAAATTAGAAAAATATAGTATATGTTTTTAAATAGCGCAAATATAAAAAGGGACCAGGGGTACCACATAGTATTAGCATGGTTAATTAGCGAATATTACGTAAAAGCCAATACATAGAATAATTTATGGACTTGAATTTTACACTGCAGGTACAAAAATAGGTCATATAATTTTCCAATTTCAGCAATCAATCAATCAAATTCATTCTATTAAGTATGCTATAAAATATTGACAGTTCATTGTTTTTATAACTTCTCAGACGAAGAAGATTTTCCGAATAATTAAGATTCTAAAGTTAGAAAACTTTTAGCTCGGTATAAATACCTTCACCAGAGACTACAAGATCAATTTTTCCCAAAACAGTACTAAATTTTCAGCATCTAAATGATTACAATTGGACTTGGTAAGGATTGCTCGCAATTATCTAACTATTTATTTCATACAATCAGTTACCTGGCTCTGTGCAAGTTCTGCAAGATACTGAATGTTGATTTAAAAAATGAATTCATTACTAGTTAAAAGGCATGCATCATTCTCGAATGGCACCATACAACCCAACACTAATTTATAAAGGGCAATCCAGTAAAAATAACCGTAAATATTAAACTCAAAATAACTGAAAATATTTTACGAAATAGGAATTTTAACAATGAATGTCAATTATTTTCATAGACTATTAGCCAATAAGTAGGAAATGAGAAAATGAGTGCCTCATTTCATGGAAGAGATCGGAATATTATTACTATTTCCATAGATAACAGGAACGTTGACCCCTCAAATGGGGTTAAAAAGATAACTAATCGAAACAAATAACATTCACTTACATCTTTCACTAGGAGAGCATGAAGAACCACATCAGTTAGACCATTATCTTGCAGGGAAGACAGCAACGATGGTTCTTGAAAGACAAACACTGTGACTACATCAGTTGCTAACAGGAACAACGATGGGCCGTAATACTCCGCATTGCTGATAATATGCTTGAGAGATTTGGGCAAAGATTCTCCCATTACATGTCGAATACTATCTATGAACGAAGAATCCTGGATTGCTTTCTTCAGGAAATTCAACATAGATTTCAATAAAGCTGCCCTTTGAGGTAAACAAGTCTTTCCTGTCTTCGATGCACTATAATCAGGAAGTGAACTTTTGGCATCTGATGCACTGGTGGAAGGCTCCACAACTTCCACCACATCCATCGAATCACTATCTATCCTATGATCACCTGCTTGGCTTTCCGCAAAATCCATTCCACTATTCACTTCACCATGAGGTACGGAGGAACTTTCTTCAGCAGCAACAATAGAATCATAGTCATCTGAGACAGCCGAGTTTGGAGGCTTTATCTCAAATGGCTGCTCCTTCCTACAAATCTCAACTTCCATCTGTGAAACAAACTCAAACTTATTATAATGCACTAATAATAGAAAATTATTTTAAAATAGTAATATGCGGTAATATACTAACCTCCAATCTATTGATGATACTAGTAAGACCACCATGGGTCTGGAACACACCCATCTCGATGTTTGCTATCAAGTCAACAACTCTCACAGCCCTTGTAACAAACTGAAATGTTAAAAGTTCAATGATTACTACCTGAAACAGCTTGAACATAAAGAAATTCAATGTTGATGAATATTACCGTGACGTGCTCAAACTCCTTTCCACGCCAATTTATAACTCTGAGCAGGGATTCCATCATCCCACAGTTGACAAGAGCTTCCCCTCCAGCCTCATAACTCGCTAGATGATACAAAAAGCTAAACAATGCCGTAGCTAAAGGCAAAGGAAAGGCATTTGGAGCATGTGTGGAAGTACTGGATGTGAGAAGAGAAATGCAGTTTCGCACGAGAACGGGTAAGAAACCGTGATAGGAAGAAGCTCCAGTAACGTCAATGATTGTATTCAATCTGCAAAAGAATGTTTTGCTAGTAAATGTGGAAGTGCAAAAAGAAATTCAAAAGCAACTGAAAAATATACGAGCAATACCTTGGATACTGTGGATTTCTATCAAACTGAACTAAGGCAGTCAGTGTTCTTAAAGCCTCAGCACATATGTCAACTATGTTTGTATATGGAAGTTCAAGAACCTCAACCAACTCTTCCAACAATCCATTGTATAAGAGATTATGCGCTTGGTTTTGAAGGGCATCAGAGTAGATCAGAATTGATAGAGATTGTAGGCGAGCTCTAACACAGAGCAATCTTTTCTTATAATCAGAAAAACAATGTGCTAACCTCAAATTCGTAAAGAGAGCCATCTGAAAATAAAACAAAATCACTTTTATGAGCATATTCTAAAAAGTCAAAAGTTACAGAGGAATAAACTTCAGTAAGATAAATCATTTCTACTTAGTGTGTAATAATACACACACACAGATGTATATATAAATATAATTAATCCATACCTAAATTGGTAATCTATAAATCAAAATAATCGAGCTACTTCTGCGGTAGAATATTAAACCAACAGAAAACAAAATTGTGGGAATACATAAACACCTTTCATAAACATAAATACCTTTCACTTTGATTTAAAATCATGAAATAAATAAGTATGCGGCATAAAGTAAATTGATCATAACTATCCACCTAAATTGTGATCTATTAAAGGATAGACTGACAATAACTCTGGAAAAGGATATATCTACAAGGCTTGAGTGAAGAAATTTAAGTAAATGACGAATGTTCGTATTATCCTTCCATATATTATCAGTTGTGATAGGAGTGTGAACTAGAACTGATTTTTAAGCCAACACCTTATTTAAGCCATTCAATGAAAACAATACACAGCAAAGAAAAGTAAATATTGCCCAAAAACGATACCAATAAGATAAAAGTTTTAACAAAAACAACTTACCTGTTTGTCAACAGGAACGTTATTTGTATTGATTAAGTCTTTGATTATTTCAGCTGGACTCGATTTAATAGAATCCACTCTTTCTAAATGGATGCATGTTATCTGACTTAAGGAGTTCTTATTCTTAGAGCCAGGATTTTGCCCGCTAGGAACCTCGGAACTATACTCAAAGTGCAGAGTTGTAGCACCAGGGGGAAAGCTCTGAAATAATAGAACCACAGTGATTTGCTGTTTCTTTCATGGCAACATTGAAATGCAATTGAAAGAGTACTCACCGAAATTGGCAGGTCTTGGCAGCATTCAGCTAGACCAAATCCATTTTCTTTCCCACCCCAACTCTACAGGGAACAAGTAGAAGTAAATTAATATTGAAAATTACAAAAGGCCGTAGACTTAATATTATAATTTTATACAATAACTTACCTCAGCTAAATGCGTTAGTCTGCTGATGAGGGTAGACCTCTTAAGGGCATTGAGTCTAGAGATGAAGTTACTTCTCTTACTGAACGTGTACAAAAGGTTTAACACCCCTAATACAATATTCATGTCACATGATGATAAAAGAGTAATGAGGTGTTCCATGGAATTGTAAAGATGTCTCGAGAATGAGTGCTCCATTAATAGTGTGGTGAAATGAAGCACCCACAACAAGAGCTCTTTCTCCTACAAGCAAAAACATTCAAATATTTCTTATCAAAATTTCTTAGAAAACAACAAGTGTTGGCGAAAATCTAATTACCTCGGCATCTGCATTTACGTCGCAGGCTAGCTCCCAAAACTTTCCAGACGCTGCAGAAGCTGCATCTTCCAAAATTTCATCACAAACATTCAAGACATCGATCCAATGGTAAAGTTCACACTTTCCATAAACCCATGTGTCTATGTTCCTCAGTTCATGAAGAAGTTCTTTCCTGGTACATGACGTAAGCTTGTCTATCAGCAACCGGCATTCTGGTGGCTATAAGTGGAATTTAACAAACGTTAACAAAACATAAAACTCCAGATAGAGGATACACCTGGCCTGATGACTTTTCGTACCACATCCGAAGTGCCACTTCTCAATTTAGTTCTTTCAATCTTCATGTTTGAGAGAATCCCTAAACTAGGATGATACTATAAGTTCCACATGAAGCAATTGTATGGCAGAGAACATAAAATCTGAATTGAGTAAATGTAAATATCTAGCAGTGTTGAAAGACTTCGCACTATGACTGGCGATATACTACCTTCAGGCTAAAATATATTATCGCATACAAACTTGAATAAGGAAATGAGATGTGTTAATCAAGTGTATAAATCGCAGTATTTACTGTAGTTATGAACGTTTCTTAGATATTACTCCATGTCTCCCTTTAACTTAGTGAAACATCGGCATCAAAATTGATACCTGGCGCCATATTGAATATAAAGATGGCGAACATCGAGAACGTTCCCCTAAATGGGGTCCTTGCATTTTTGTCGTTGGCTAATAAATGTATTAAAATAATAGGCCTAGGTACCAAGATTACTTTTTTAATGAGAAGATGTATGAAAATAATAAGTAATTAATTAAAAATAATGAATTATAAGTGCTCATTTGGTGTGAGGTTCTGAAACGCCCGTTCATTGGCGAACGGGATCGTGACGTCACATCCCACATCTCGGTAGGCTCATACTCAGAGGTCGTCTGTTTCTTCTGATTTATATGTTTTTTGCTATACTTCGAGTGATCAGCAATAATACGTTTTATCATTTCTTGCGAATGAGGTGTCCGGCTAAGTTTCGGAATCGTTGTCCGGTTGACGCAACAGCACAACCGCTGCCTAGGTGGCAGCACAAGTAAGATGCCACGTTTTCGAGTTTAAGGTCTTGGATAAATTTCTCAAGTGTATAAGCCTTCGGTATGAACATTTGCTGATTAGGATACGTAGAGTTGGGTGTGTGGGCTGTATATATATATATATATATATATTTATATATATATATATCTATAGTATAAGATGTATATGATGATGATTCATGTATGTATGATGATGATATGTATATATTTATATGTACATATATGTATTTCTGTAATTGAAATTATATATTACTATTATATCTGTATAAGACTATTAGTCTTATGACAAGAATGTAAAATTCAATTTAGGGCATCATATTAGTGCTGTCAGGGTATAAGGGCTGATACGAGTCTCCTATAGACTCTTAGACAAATGTCAACCTCACCTACACGTGATGCACCATGTTTAAACTGACAAGGCTATGACGACTGAAGGTCTACTGGGATAAGTGATAATCTTCTTTTTACCAATGGCCTCTTCGGAGGATGGAGGAGCAAACCGAGGTTAAGGGATGAGCCATGTAATATGGTGAACAGCATAGACAGTGGAAGGCAATGGAAAACCACTTGAAAATTCCGAGGGATAATTATGGATTCCTCTCTATTGGCATACTCCGGAGGCAAAATAGTCTCTCATTCAGATCTCCGGGAGAGACAGTTTGTGAGGAAGCCAAATCGAAAAGAGAAAGAAAAATTGTTAAGGTAATGAAATGAAAAATAAGATTGGAAGAATTAAGAAAGGAAAATTTGGAGGAGATGTGTAATAGAATGAAGGAGGTAGTTCTAAATTTAATGTAAAATTAAATAAGACAACAAAGTGAAAAAAGAAGGGAGGCATCTTGGATAACTAGTCAAATGACATAGAAGAAAGTAGAAAGAATGCAGGTGGCAAACGGATGTACAGGAAATTGAATAATGAACTAAGAAGAGAAACAGAAAAGAGAGGGAAAAATGGGTAGCTGAAGAATACAAGGAACTATAATGCATGGATAAAAGAGGGGGGTATGAGTTTGATATATAAAAAGATCAAAGGTATCACCTGGGATAAGAAAAGGAAAATTTTGAGAGGAACATGAATAGATGATGGAATGGTGAAATTGTACATAAAGAGAATAAATAGGTGGAAAGAATATATGGAATATTTGTACAGAAAAGATGATAGACCAACATTTCTCCAAATAGAAGAGGATGTAGATAGAGAAGAAATAGCACCTAATGTTTTAAAAGAAGTAAAGCAAGCAACAAAAGAAACAATGGTAAGGTCGAAGGTATCAATAGATACCAATAGAAACGTTCAAGATGAAGAATGAAAATTTAATAACAAAAATCACAAAACTACATAATTGGATATATGAAAGCAAAGTATGTCCAGAAAGTTTTACAAAACCAATAATTTTTCTAATCTCAAAGAAAGTAGGAACAAGAATAGGTAATGAATTTAAGACAACTAATTTAATATCACATGCTGGAAAAATTAGACTTAGATTATATACTAAAATGGAAGAACATTTGAGAGAAGAGCAATTTTGATTCAGAGGGTGGAAGGGAACAGGAAATTCCATTGTGGTGATGAGAATAATGGATGAAATGGAATATAGAAAAGGGAAGAGGCTTAAGTATGTGCTTTATAGACTATAAAAAGCATGTGACTTTGGAAAATGGTATATATTTTCATGAAAATTTGAAAGGATAAAAGAGTGAATTGATACAAAGCATATACTTAAAGCAAAATGCACAATTGAAAATAACCAACTGGAAGTTAGAATAGGATGAGAAGTGAGGCAAGGATATTGCTTATCGCACATTTCATTTCAATATGTACACTGAAGAAATTATAAAATCCTGTTGTGGACATACAGAAGGAATAAAATTAGGAGTAAGGGAAATTTTTTTGTACACAATTTGCTGGCAATATGGTTATCTTAGCAGAAAAAAAATTAATTGGAATTTCCAGTACGAAGTTTTGGAAAAAATAATGGATATTGATTAAAAATAAATTGTGAAAACACAAAAGTAATGAGGATAGGAGGGAATAAAGTTATAAACCCTTAGATGCTCAAGGAGAAGAGAGTAAGCCAATATACAATGGCACCTTGGGCAACTAGAGGTAACAATTAATAATGATCATATAAAACAAGTAAAGGAATTCACATATCTTGGTAATAAGATAACAGAAGAATGGCAAAGTGAGAGAGAAATAAGATCCAGAGTAGCAATGCAAAGGAAGGATTCATGAGGGAAAAGAATATATTACAAGGAAAGATACACATAAAGCTAAGATAGAGACTAGTAAAATGCTATGTTTGGAGTATTTTATTGTATAGCTGTGAAATTTAGACAGTGAAAAACGTTCTTAAAATTTTAGCAATTTCTAATTTTTGTATACGGCTGGTGTCAAACCCAGGACCTATTGGCAGATGCAATTAGACATTATAACTTGTTAGGACCTGATCTTATTTAATGCAAAGTTTAAATTCCATATCATAATGGGAAAGTCCTGGTATAAGACTCCATTAACCCCATCTGAAATGCATACAGCAATGTAATTAGCTCTCTGGGATCGAACCAAGGATTTAATCAAACAAATTTAATTTAAAACAAAAGATCAATTTATCCTAAAATGGAATATTTGAAATGTATCAAGGATCTCTATCTATATGCCGAATTTCAAGTTTCTATATTTTTGGTAAGGGGTTCAAAATAATTCTTAAATATCGGATCAGTTACCGATTGTAGAGGCGCCTGATGTCGAACCAAGGACATATTGGCAGCTGTTAATGCACAGTATGACAGTTCGGCAGAAGGTGTCTCTACTATTTAATGCTTACGGTGGGAATTTCAAATTATTTATGATTAATTTACCAAGAAGTTGGAAATTCTACGGCCAGGCAAGTGTGTGTGTATGTGTATGGAAGTAAACCAAAATGTAGATATGTTTATAACCGGTTAAAAAGCGTTTAGAGTTAATATCATGGTGAGCACACGATTATAATCATTACAGTACTCGAGGACGTATCAAATCAAACCTCTGGCAACCACTGGCAACATCAGGCAACATGGCTATCGAACTACAAACGTTTTCGCGCCAAATTCAAAAGAAAATTTTGTTTTATCGATTACTCAAAAAATAGTAAGAGTTTTAATTTAAAACTTTAAACAATTCTCAATTTATTTTTTCTTTACCGAATGCAATATTTAAAAAAATCATGCAAGGACCTCATTTACGGCACAGATTTGATATTTTGTGCAATGGCATACTGCTACATTTATCGGTGGCCGCTACAACTTCATCGTCTTCCTTTACGATATTCTCGAAGAATGTTTCCAAAAAACTAAATTTAAAACCGAGCATAAAGCCTGTCGTTCACTGCAAAATTTACTTTTGGGTTGCTGAACTAAATTAACTCTCAAAGTAAACTAATAAAGAGCACTAAAATGCGAAAAAGCCACACCGATGTTATCCAAATATTTATAAGTAAATAAAATACGCCGCGCGGATATAAATCAATAAAGATAGAAAAATATGCCAAAGAAAATACACGAAGTAGCCAATTATAACAAAGGAAAAAGCGACATGGTATTAACTTTAATGACAAACCCTTGCGTATCTAATCTAATAAATTATATCGTGAATAACTATTAAAATGCAACTCAAAATTACTTACAAATATGTGATAAATTATGAAAGTTTTAACGTAAATTTATCTCTCCCGTACTATCTCTTGGTATTTTATGTTAGGGAGGGTGAGGTACTACCAACCATCCTTCGGGATGATTATTTCACAGTAAGATAAATAGATATATTTAAATAGTTGTGAAAGTGAAAAAAATCTGAAATTCGAAGACCGAAGTAAATCGAGATTTAGCGGAAGGCGAAATCGGGGAGCGAATTAAAGAATAGCATGTTTTTACGAAGAGTTGGAGCAACAGATTGAAAATAACAGCTGAGTTATTTTGTCAATTTACTTACCAAGTCAAGAGCTTAAGGCCCTTCTGAAAGCAAAATTTATCATCACTCACTGTAATAATAAGAATTAATATTTTTCTTGGGTTGCTCAAAGTGCAATCGGTTTCGGAAGTGTGCTTGATCTTTGGCTCCATTTTTCCATATTTCCTGAAAATATGAAGGGTATGGTAGATGGAAGAGAAGAAAGGTAATCACATCAAGTGATTTTCCGGTGATGTAGGAGAGAAGTTTTGGGAAGGATAAGTTAAATCAGGAGATCATACGGAGTAGGTAAGAAATGATTTTCCTTAAGAATGGGTTCATCGCCAAAGCTTAGCCTTAAATTAAGACTTTATGCTATGTCGCTACAGCAGTGAAAATTCGAACAAGCAAAGATCGAAAATATGTATTGCCTGACTCCTAGAAGGAACAACATACGTTTGATGGAAGCATGAATAAATGCAGCAATGCTCGCAAAAGGCTGCATCGGTGACAGAATGCAGGTCGGTCGGAAGAAGGAAGGACCTTCCTTTATGAGCTTCTTTCAGAGGTCCAAAAGGTTTCACCAAATTCAGGGTAGAGCAAAGGATGCAGTGAGAAAAGCATCGCCAATAATTAGACGTTTCATCCGCGATTCGCCTTCTGTCCTTTCGGCATTTAACCTTGCATCCGAAAATACACCCTGTTCCATTGCAAAACCAGTAGCACTTTCACATTCAATGGAAAATTATCGAATAAATAACAATATTCATTATTATTGAATGCGATTATTAAAAGGAATGCTATGAATAGTTTTCATTTCGTTTCGCTCATCCAAATTCGCAAAAAACATATCAGGTTTCGCAATGTTGAAGATCCGAGTAAATCTAACTATTCTATTGCTTAAAAGTTTTTTTAATAGTTGTTTTCCTGAATGAGAGAATAAAGTGAAAAAATGAGACGGGACGAAGGAAAAAACCGCTAATAATATATTTATTGATATTGTTGTAAATATTCCTGTTCTCCGTCTTCGAAATAGAATAGCTAGAAAATAATAGCTTATTACATGACATGCTGCATGGAAAAAAGCGCGATTGGACATACTATGAAGAACACGATTTAAATTAAACTCAATTTTTCTAGAGAAATACGAAGATTTTCATTCCACTCGTAGAGTTTCTTTATTAATAGATCTAAATTAAGAGTGATGAATTCACGGATCAGAACACCGCGAAGATTCGTTTAATTGTAAACGTATCGCGGAGCAAAATGAACTGAGAAGCAGATCTGCGAGTTGCTGAATTAATAACCCCTATGGCCCAAAATGGAAATATTCAGCGCAAATTCCAATGCCACTAAACTCGAAGAGAGTAGCAAAGCTTTTAATTTACGAATAATAAGCAGTATACGTAAATCGATAAATTAATGAATGCATGAACAGAAATTTTTCGTCTTAGAGAGAGGTATGTTGACGTTTGCGAGAGCTCATTCATCAAAAGAAAAGTCATTATAGTTTCTGGATGAAATATTTTATTTAACTTCACAAAGAAATATCTATTTTCCAATTTAAAGCTCATAGTTCGATATCGATTTATAAATTCATACATAATAATACTATTTGAATAAAATTTTTGGAGAATCCCAAATCGATATTATTCCCTTGCGGTCTACTGAAACCAGTTTAGGAATCCTTGGGCTAAACCAGGACCCACGGAAAGCGTATTTGTAGAACTCATATTAGTGTTTATGCGCAGATATGCGTAAGTTTTCTTCGAGTGCTCCTCTAAAAATCGATAAATACGGCGGGTACCTAACTATGCAATGCATCAGTGGGTACCTAACAACGCATCATGGACGGCTTTTCGATGTCATAGAGTATCCTTATTCCGAAGTCTGGTGAGTGAGTGAAAGGCGATGAAAATGGATACATTAAAAGGATGTGAATTCAGGAGAATATGGATCATCCGTATCCACCATCAATATGTTTCGTCGTTTGGGAGAAAGCTATTTGAAACGTAATTTACTGACAGGCAAAACTTTAAATCTCTGATATAGCAAGCGATGGATGGAGGGGGCCGAACCCTATGTTTTCGTGTTGCACGTTATGCCGTGGTGGAACAGAATAATCACTCAACAACAGTAGAAATAGCTATTTCTTGGGGAAATTAAGGCACAATTAATGTGGGAATACAATTTTACAATTTTAATTTATGTCCGCATGACCTTTTGTCACCCATCGAAGATCTAACAGAGCAAAGACATTACGGCTCAACGGAAAATATTCCATCGATTAAATCAGAATTTAGGGCTTTAAATCCTTCGACTTTTGCTTATCTATAAGAAAGTATACAATGCAGGAACATAATCAAACAACAACATTCGGAGGAAATGAAATAATTTAGAGGAGACTCTATATGTTTCGAATGTATATTGAGAGAATGTTTATCTCCCTTTTCGTGCGAGGGGATGGTCTAAAACACACATTCTCCACGCTTGGAATGGACTCCGTCAGATACTTCGCTTTGTGCCTTACCCAGTCAATGGCGTGCGATGATTTTTCACCTTATTCTAGCTATTTAGCGGCGAAGTCGTCCGATCTTTCATGTGGCCGTGATAGTGAATTAATCGGTATTTATAATGCTCCGATTGAAAATCTACTAAGTATAATGCGGAGCAAAGGTGTTACCGATTTACTGAGTAAACTATTTTTAACTAGGGATATTGCGGTTTAAAGTAGCATATTAGATATTATTTACAAATACAAAAATTTGTTTTACTCTATTCTTTCTTTAGATTTTTCCCTTCTGTTTCTGACCTTTCGCAAAAAACACAATGGATACAGGAAATAATCTTATTAACCTAAGCATCTGTATTGTTTATTTCAGTTGTCCGCAGTTTGCGGAGTGCAATATAGAAGAGAAATATGGTGGCACATACAATTTAGGTAAAAATAGTTTGCCTATCGATTTAACAAATGAAACATGCCAAATATACTGTAGTAAAAGTAAAAGCGACACTTACAATATCCTTGTCGCACACGAACTCAAGGTAAAGCCCCTGGAAGCCTTGCATTTTCACAACTGTAAAAGAGAGATAAAAAATACAATACGAAATTAGAAGTGGAAAGTCCGGAATAAGTAATAATGAAAACAATCTTCACTTAATTTACTTAGAAGAAACGGCCGGACCAGGCTGAAAGTAAGGCTTCTGGTTTTCACAGTTTACACAATTTCACAGTACACAACAAATTATCTCTTTCCGCTCAATATTTCGAAAAAGAAACTTAGATTTACGTTCCAAGCCCGTTGAGTGATCGCCAAGTAAATAATTCTGATATTAACATTCGATATTTCAATGCTACACTTAATAAGATGAGAGAAGCTTTTCTCAGCAGGCTTCAGGAATTCAAAAACAGCTAAGTGACGTAAGTCTTTGCTCAACATCCTCTAAATGCTACTGTAACCGGATTGATTTTTTATTTCAATTGAATTTAAATTTATTGAAATTGGTAACCTTGGAATATTACTGCTGGATTACAAAAACAAGGATTGGGGAGATAAAAGTTTGACGTCTTTGTTCTGATAGAGAAAAATAGGAGAAAAATAAAAAGCCGTAACCTCAAATTAACATGAGACCTCGTATCTGTGGAATTAACAAAAGGTCTTAGATGTTTAGTAATATATATTAAAAGTATTCATTTCACTTTATAACTGAGCGCAAAAAACTAGGTCATGACACTAAGTCTTGTCTTCTACGCACTCGCAGTAATCCGGCACTAACAAAAATATGGCACTCCACTGTGCAAGGAATCGCCAGATTTGCGAGAGTCTAGTGTAACGAAGTAAAAGGAGAATGAAAATGATCAATTTAATACTACCAATAAATTACTTCCATCGCATTAGTGAAGATATTAAGTGTATAGAGTAAAAAGGAAATAAATTTTTTATTAGATTCAACAAGGACCGTAGACGAGATTGACGAGTTTCCCGTGCGAGATCATTCGTCACATAAACACAAAACGAGGTTAAGAGGCTTTTTAACTGAAAGTTAAATGTTTTACTGCACTGTTCAATAGTAAATGTAGATACAAAGAGAAGATAAATGAACCAGTATTTACCCGAATTTAATTCGTATAAAAAAGATATATAATAAATGATCATTATAATCAAGGCGATTAAACACCGTAAGTTGGATTTTTTTCAGGCCAAATTGAATTTGACTTAGCAAGCGCCGAAAGTAAAAAGAACTGAAAACGTATATCAGTCGGTATTTAGTACACTAGACTCTCGGTGATCCGGCCCTCAATAATCAGGCCTCTCAGCAATCCGGAATCTTTCCCTGACGCAAACGAGAACCAAAGAGTAACGAAGCGAGTGCAAGCATGGAAGAAAAATTGAAAGGTGCGAGTGCAAAGGAGAAGGATATTTTCAGACCATTAGACGATAACTATATTTATATATAATACCAAAATCATATATTAATCCATAAAATCAGAATCACTTTTCTAAAGGAAGAAGGGAACGGACGTGAAAAAAGGGCCCTCAAATTGATGGTTGACTAGGGCCTCACGGAGGGTTAATCCGGCCCTGGTCACGACACAAAGGTCTTTTTCAAATGCATCGCAAGTAGGGAGGGGAAAGAAGTTTTTGGAGTAAAAGCACTAAGAAGACAGAAAGAGAACATGAAAATACTGTATGATAAGAAGAAGAAAACAGAAAAAAAAACAGAAATAGAAGATGAAGAAAAAGTGAATGAATGTTCAATGGGATACATAGTATTGGAAAGCGAAGTTAACAGGCTTTAAAGGAAATGAAGAGAAGGAAAGCACCAGGGGCCGATGAGTTATCAGCAGAGTTAATGAAGAATGTTAATGATGAAGGTGTAGAAAATATAGTTGGTCAATGCAAGAAAATATATGAAATAGGAGAGTGGGCAGAAGACTTCCTAAAGATTGCCATAGTGCCAAAACCCAAGAAGAAGGGCACTACAAAATGTGAAGAACATCTGACAATAAGTACAATATCACAAGCAGCCAAAATAATGCTAAGGATTCTGGATAGATGGATTATAAGCAAGGTGGAGGAAAGTTTAGTAGAGGAACAATTAGGATTTTAGAAAAGTAAAGGGGGCAAGAGAAGTAATGGGACTTTTAAGAATAATTGGAGAAAGGTACTTTTTCCTTTCTTTTCATTATTTCCAACAGGAAACTGTTTTAACCTTTCAATAACATTTAAATAAATCAATTGCTAAAACTCATAATTAAAATTTTAGAAAAAGAATAAAAAATAAACAATGGAGCAATTATCTGAGCATCCTATCCATTCAAGAACCACTCCCTTTGGAAATGCTGCAAAGCTATAGCTGAAAACAATTTTAAATAAAACCCATCATGATCAATAATAGTTATATACTTTACCAATGAAAAATGCATATGATATATGTTAAAATCATTTCACACACATGACAGACGAAAATGATCGAATCCCTATTCTCCTGAAGTTGAACTAGGTAACTTTAAAAATCTTCAATAATATTCCATAAGGGATCCTATGTTCACCAGCAATTCTGATGTACCAACCTTACCAATCGACTTCCAAAACACAAAGCATCATGACATGATCAATCTTCTAATAATATTTTTTCAATTCAAATTAAAAAATCTAAATATCTGTATCAACTAACAGACCTTTTCAACACTTGTATCACTTTGGTCACTTTTGCCAGTTATTGGAAATATAGCCAAGCTGCTGCTTTTACATTGCCTAGAAGGAATTACATTACCAAGCAATTTTAGGACTAAAAATTTACTTTCTTCAATTTCTAATCAAATAAAATCTATATACAGTAGTAGAACCAGTAGTTACCCTAATTTTATTCGTATAAAACAGAAATAATATAAATTATCAGCATAATCAAGGCGAATAAACTCCGTAAGTCGGATTTTTTTCTGGTCCAATTGAATTTGACTTAGCAAGCTCCAAAAGTAAAAAGAACTAAAAACGTATATCAGTCGGTATTTAGTACACTACACTCTCGGTGATCCGGCCCCCAACAAACCGGCACCCTACCCTGACGTAAAAGGGAACCATACAGTAACGTAGCGAGTGCAAGCATGGAAGAAAAATTGGAGAAGGTGCAAGTGCATAGGAGAAGGATTATTTTTAGACCATTAGACGTTAACTATTATAATAAAAAAATCATATATTAATCCATCAAAACCTGAATGACTTTTCTAAAAATAGCAATAACTAATCTTCCGTTCACATACTACAATATAGAAAACCTTAAATTAACTTGCCAACTTATTTATTTAAGATTATGCATTTGTCCTTATGACTGAGCACCAAGAACACGGTCTCGACACGAAGGTCTTTTTCAAACTGCAGTAATCCGGCACTCGCGAAAATACGGCACCCCTCTGTGCAAGGAATAAATTATCCCGGATTTGCGGGAGTCTAGTGTAACGAAGTAAAAGGAGAATGAAAATTATCATTAATTCACTTGCTTACCAAAACAGCCGGATGCCGTCCTTAGATCGGTTTCGGTGTCTTCGGTTCCACTTTGACTCTGAAAGCAAAATCGAAGGATAAAATATAAATTTAATACTCCAATAGACTCCTTCAATTCACATTAGTGAAGATGTCAAGCGTATTTATTTCATTTCCAAAAAACACTCATAAAAAATAAAATCCACCTGTTGATTCTAATCTGATATTGGCTGAGCAGCTTCCGCAATATTCGCTTGGCAACGAATGAATTCTAGAAACTTCTCAAATCGAATTTGAAAATGTCGTTGACAATTCCCTTAATTGAATTACGGCTCAACAATTTAGTTACATTTTCCGTAGAGAGGCAGTCCATTGTTCTGGAGGCCCCCTCGAAGAGCCGATGCCATGGAGATAATTACCCTCAACCGAACGATGGATCTCTCTTGCACACGATTTTAGATCTCATGGCTTGGGACATAATGCATAGGGAAATTTTCAAAACCTTATGGGTCGCCTTTTTATTCGGAAACGTTGCTATATAACGATTCCTCGCCGGAGTTACAATGATATTTCATACTAATTATCTCTATGTTGAAACAGGATACAAGCATTGATTCGGAAAACATAATTAAAACCGTATGCTTTAATTAATATAACCCTATATGCTATAAGCGAGAGATGGGACCATTAATCTGGAAAATGGAATATTTACAACACAACACGTAAGCCGTAACATCTGAATCGAAGAATGCATTGGACGAAAGTTCCGATAAAGAAAGACAAAAAAATACGCCACTGGAAGTGGGAAATCCGATATGAGCAATAATGATAATGATCTTCACTAGAATTTACTTACCAAAAACGATCGGATGCAGTCGAAAGAGAGGCTTTTGGTGTCCACAGCTACGCTTCACCTATAAAAGTAAAAGAGAAAGAACCAAAAATAAATTTAATCCTTCCAACGAACTCTTCCTATTCGTGAAGATTACGAGTACATCGGTATGAAATTATTTCTATAAAAAATGTAACATGAAGTACCTGTGGATTCGGAAGTGATATCTCTTCGAGGTACCTCCGAAGAATAACTTGACAACGAATGAATTCTAGTACCTTCTCAAATCGAATTTAAAATTTCGTTGACGGTTGGATTAATTCAATTAACGCTCGATACATTTTATGTCTAATGTAGTTACAATATCCGCGGAGAAGCTGCCCATTGTTCTGAAGCCGCAGGCCGTTCCCGTAGAGATAATTGCCCTCGATGACTCGAGTGAACGCTATCGTGCACCATTTTGGACTTTATTAAGTAGATCAGTAATGCATTGGAATATTTTAAGAACCTCTATAACCTATTTTGTTAACAGATTCAATGAGCGTAGGAACCTGCGTCAAGGCATTGTCGATTCTAAATTTTAACAAGTTTTCTATTTGTAAAGTAGCGTACACAAAAATCCAAAACGCTCTAATTTCTGCTGTCTACTCGACCTCATGCAATAATAAATTTAATCCAAGAAATATGAGTGTTGAAAGCCGGCAGGACTTAAAATTTGTTTGGAGACACCAAGATGTATTTCCCTTGAGATAGGGTATAGCTGAAACAGGAAAGATTGTTGAGTCAAGGGTCTCCTACCCATTTTATAGCTGTAACGTGCGACGGAGAAAAGAAATATTCGATTGGAAATTAATCTGAATACAATATAAACATCTAAATAAAAGCGACTTTCCCCTCCGGTATATCTATGTGGTGAGCAAGCGGTCAAAGCAAGAAATCTTAAGCTCTTTGTCACGTTTTCATATTTTAAATAGCTAGGTGTGAAAATAATATTTCTTTCACAAGTTTAATGTATTTGCAATTCGCAGAATTGAGCGTACAATCAAAATCAACGTTCTTTTTTGATGTGCATCGCACATTATCATTACGGCTACAAATTATGCAAGGGCTGGCATATTTTTTCGGGCATACGCAATAAGAATTGGAATACTTCGCCACTTAAAATAAATAGAAGCGGAAAATTTCTTGAAGGCTTTACACAAAAATTTGTCGTTTCAAGACTTTTCCGGAGAAAAATGATTCGAAAAAGAGAGATCTCAAAACAGGATTTCGAATTCTTGATTTGAGTATCCAAAAAACTGCGTCTAAACAGCTCCATGTGGTGCTCATAACATTTGTGTTTGAAAAGTCCACTAAATTTTGAAATTAATGATCGAATGCACTAGAATACCAGAATTCAGGGTGAAAGACTATATTCCCAAAACGTTTCGCGATTACGTGTCCATCGTTATTATACGCATATCTCCGTTGTCTTTCGGTTACATTGGTGCACTTAACGAGTGCCCCGTATCCAACGACGTTCGTGAGCAGCCACAAGAAGCTATTGATAATGTTTTATGGATAATTTACAGTCATTGGGAATCTGTAGGTAGAACAAATCTGGAAATATATAACAAAAGATGTTCCTTAAGAATTACGGACATGAAAATATAAATGCCCTTCTTGGAGACCGGCAAGAGAAAATGTTCTGGCCTAGAAGTTGAAGGCGGCCTCCCGGAGACAAAAAGACACCGGGTTCGATTACCGGCCCTGTCAGACTTTCTTCAAGCCCGTTTTTCCTAGGGATTTTTCCTGCGTACACGCCCTTAACAGATATAAAAATGATTAAATAAAACCAGAGATTTCTGCATACAATTTTCCTGAAAAATATGCCCTCGTTGTTCAAGATGAAGCTCCTGTTTTCCATTTTAATACTTAACAGGCAACTAACATTATGTCTCTTCGTTACTAATAGCACTGAAGACGGTAAAGTATATTGCGAATGTTTCGTTTGAAACAATGAAAGCGTTAAGAATGAAATGGTGTCCGGTCATCTATTGTGAAATAATTTGATAAATTTTTTAACAAGTTCTTGAGAAACAATAATGATTTAAATTTTTTTTCTTAATTGACAGTCCACCGGCACGATGATAGGAAGAAAGATTTGTTATTTTTTTTCATGCGAGGAAGATTTTAACATAACAGTAGAATGACATTATTTCGAAACAGGCCACTGAAATATCGACGGTATGACATTGACTTTAAAATTTGATGCAAATAATTTCCATATTTACCAGGGTGTTCATATTTTCCAAAAGATCCTGGGTTCGACACCAGGCGTCTACCATTTAAAACGAATGGCGGGCATTTCCAATACAGTTTCGAGAATATTTTCAGCTACATCCCTGTAGGATAGAGAATTCAAAATCACAGAGGTCCCAGAAAATGGGCTAATATTTATTTTTTTGTAAAACTGTCACCAAATGTGCGTTAGTTTGACACCAGGAAACTGCCAATTTCTCCTATGAAAAATAAATTGCGACGATTTCTAGCAATATTTTCAATCCGTTTTTTTTGTGGTCTTTCTTGGTATAGAATCGACTTGACATTCGTTTCACCAATCTTCCACCATTCTGCAAGCATATTGATAACTCAAATTTCAAGTCGGCGTCATATCGAGATTGTCCTCAAAAGAAAAAAAAGGATTGAAAATATTCTTAATTTCGATGCCATTTTTCCTTCTGGCATCGAACCAGGGACTTCCTGGTGATACTTACTATGCAACACAACAGAAGATCACCATCTCTAAGTATGTGTGAAAACTCAACCAGAACTATTGGTTTCAACTGCCGCAAACTACGTCTTACCTTTCCCTTATATTCTTTATATGAGAAATATTAATGTGCTCTGGCATCGAACCTAGCCACAGCATGGTCTTATTTATATTTCTTTAACCGAGTTTAAATATACATCTTCTATCTAAGGAAGAACTTCCTATCATTTCGATAAGCGCATGAAAAAAATAATTAAAAACTGAAAAAAATGTGTTTAATACAGGAGATATATTAACCACCCGGCATCGAACCCGGATCTTTCTGGTGATCTTTCTATTTAGCACAACAGAAGATCACCATCTCTAGCCATGTGTGAAAATTCAAGGAGAAATATTGGCTGCAACTGCCTCAACCGACGTATTACTTTTCACATATTTTCCTCATGAGAGAAATTTTAATATGCTCTGGCATCCAACCCAGGATCAGCATGGTCTTATATAGTTTTTTTTTTAAAACCTAGTCCTTATATACATATTCTAGCTAAGAAAGAACTTACTATCATTTCGATAAGTGCATCAAAAATATAATGAAAAACTACTCAAATGTGTTTGAAAGGGAGATATTTGCATCGTCCTAGCATCGAACCCTGGAAATTTCTGTAAAAGTCATTAATGTTTTCGATAGATCATGATCAGATCCCTTGGCTCCTTGAGTTTTGATTCTCTACCTATCCGGGAAGTATTTTATAGAAATTCCCCGAACATCAAAGCAATTCATTTAAATGGGCAATATCGCGATTTTAGGGCCTTCTGGAATCGAATTCATGCTCAGAATGATCGGTTTCTCACTTTTGCTGGGGGTTCCACGTAAGGGCCTACACGCTGTAAAAATTTCAAGTCAATGACGCTTGTGGTTTAGCCTGGAAATCAGTCTCCTATCTATGTACGTATATCTATACGATGCTAGGTCGAGGCAAAAATCGGCCGTTTAAAATGCATTGTGGCGATTTTTAAGAATTTTTTTGGACCCTTTCCCGATGGCATGGAAACTTGAAATACGGCATGGAGTTGGAGATCATTAATCTGATTCATAATTAAATTTTACATATTCGCTGTCGGTCCTTGGTTCGATCCTAGAGTAACATTTACATTCCTCAATGCATTTCTTATGGAGATAACAGAAACAAATTTTAGGTACTTCCCGGCATGATATCAACTTCTAACTTTGCATAAAATAAGATCAAGTCCTCACAAATCAAACTGTGCATTCACAACCACCAATATTTCCTGCGTTCGACACCAGGCGACTCTACAATCAGTAAATTATCCGATTTTTAAGAATTAATTTAATTAATTTACAAGAGCTACCGACTTGGAATTTTTACGACGTTATGGCCATGACGTGTAACCTCCAGAAAAAAGCCAACTTTGAACCTCGGTGTCATGGGTTCGATTCCAGAAGGCCCCAAAGTCGCGATTTTCTCCATAAGGATACATGGTGGGGATTTTCGAAAATTTTTTTTGAGGCACTTCCCGGAAAAGTAGAGAGTTGAAATTCGAGGGACCGCTAGAAGCCGTGCATATCCAGCGATAATCAAAAATACGTCTTCGACAATTATCCTTGGTTCGATGCTAGGTCGGTGCAAAAATCGCCCGTTTAAAATGCACTGCGGCGATTTTTAGGATTTTTTTTGGACCACTTTCCGATTGCATGGAAACATGAAATTCGGCATGCGGTTAGATATCATTAATATATTTCATAATAAAATTTTACATTTTCGGTAATGGTCCTTGGTTCGATCCCAGAGGGCAATTTACATTCCTCAATGCATTCCTTATGCAGATAACGGAAACAAATTTTAGGTACTTCCCGGCATGATATCGACTTCAAACTTTGCATTATATAAGATCATGTCCTAACTAATCAAACTGTGCATTCACAGATACCAATGTGACCTGGGTTTGACACCAGGCGTCTCTACAATCAGTAACTGATCCGATTATTAGGATAGAATAGGATTTCATTATTTCTTACATGCACTTATCGAAATACTAGGGAATTCTTGCTTAGGACTCGGTTTAAGAAAAAAATTAGATAAGACCATGCTGTTCCTGGGTTCGATGCCAGAGCATATTAAAATTTCTCTCATAAGGAATATATGGGAAAGGTAGGACGTCGTTTGAGGCAGCTGTAGCCAATATTTCTGCCTGAATTTTCACACATAGTTAGAGACGGTGATCTCCTGTTGTGATGCATAGAAAGTATTGCTGTGAAGACCCGGGTTCGATGCCAGACGAATAAAATGCAGCGAATTTTAAGAATATTTTCAATTTTTTTTTTTTGAGGACCGTCCCGAAATGATGCCGATATGAAATTAGTGTTGTCGATCTGCTTGCAGTATGCAAGCTAAATTTTACTCGTATACAATACTAGTAAAATGTAGCTTGCATACTGCATCCCCATTCATGAACCCATCACACTAAGGTTCAAAGTCCCAATTTTTCTGGAGGTTACACGTTATGGCCAATATGTTGTAAAAATTTCAAGCCAATGACGCTTGTGGTTTAGCCTGTACAAACAGTTTTCCAAGAGCCACACTAGAGTAAATTTTTCAAATTTTGGAGTGGTTTCACAGGTAATTTGATGAGAAATTTAATTGCTGAGTGATTTATGCTGTTTGAGATTTTCGGTAGTCGGTGTCGGGGCATGTGAATGCATTCAGCATGACGAGTATCATGGCAGTGTGAAGTAGAACCTATTAATGTTCTTATTAATATAGACATGGGAGTCGAAAATATAGCAGTATATAATACACAGTCATAATTCTTTGTTGGGTAAAGAGTGGTTTGCAGACTAGTTAACTTTCAATGGATCACTACTTATCCCATAAAATTCTAACTTTGACATTATATTCTTTGAGAGTGATAAAGACTAACTGAGGTCACCAAGTATAGCAGAAGTGTACTCTTTTTCTCAAAAGCTTGATGGATAACATTATCTAAACATTCTATTGAATGTGAGGTAGATTTTCACTTGCGAAAACCAAACAGAGAAAGAGCAGATTGGTTATTACATTAAAAATAAATCACTAAGTTTTGTTGACATAACAGTTTCAATAACTTTAAATGTAACAGACAGAATAGATATTGGTCTAAAGTTGAGTGGGTTATCTCTAGCACCATTCTCATGAATAGGCTTTACCCTAGCAACCTTAAGGGATTCAGGAAAATTACCAATCCTCAGAGCAACATTGATAAGACTGCTAAGTGCATCACCAATCAAGTCCAAAACTAATTTAAGAAAACTGGGTGTCATTTCAAGGATATCTTTGCATTTGAAATTAGACATTTGGTAAAACAATTTCTAAGAAAAGTTACTTAATACTCAACTTGTGGATGAGAATTATTCTTGACAGTCAAGATGGGTCAGAGGAAAAGAAATAATTACAGAATTAATGGAATCTAAATAAATTGTTATTAAATACATCAGGGGATATGTCAGAAATTTCATAAGGTTTAAATTGGCATGTCCCCTCCTTTATAATAGACCAAGTAGATCTACATTTATTGCCAGCATTATTGATATAAAGTTCAATTGCTCTCCTTTTGGTATCCAGCAATTTTTTTATAATGTCTTTAAAATTTGAGATAGTTTTCCATGTTGGAAGAATCCCTATTTATTTTATAGATGCTATAAAAATTTAGTAATTCACTCTGCAAATAGTAAACCTCAGGTTTGAACCAATTGTTGGTAATTGAGTTTCTTTTTGTTGGTATAACTAAAACTGTGAAGGACAGCTTCTCCCAGAAATTCATCGAAAGATCTGTAAGATTTGTCACTGAAACCATTAGCAGAAAAAAATCTTGGTCAGAAGATAACTAAATGTATTAATTTCAAAGAAGAGTTGGGCCTGTAGGCTGGATGAACTTGGTCAGATGTTTCAGTATCAGAAATGTTACAGGAGATGCAAGTAACCATGGCAGAAGGATTAAAGGGTCAATGAAAAATGATGCATAAAAGAATTTGTCTAAATTTAAAAAGATATTTTATAGACATGCTTTGAATCTAGTTGGATTTTCATTTGAGCGGTAAAGATTAAATGAAAGAAGACAATTTATGCAATCCAATGCATCAGGTGAGGAAAGGCGAATGTCCAGGTAAAAATCTCTTCAAATTACATATTTAATCTGACCGTTAACATTTTAAAAAGGTAAGGACCCAGGTTACATTTTAAAAAGGTGTAGGGAGGATTGATCTGACATCTACAGACTCTTTCAATTACAGCTTCCTTTTGTTTTATAACAAATTTCTCCACTTGTTCAATATCACTTTTCCTTTCATTATAATTAAACCCAGGAAAATAGCCACTTCAAAATGGGTCTCCCATGAAATATGTTTGCTTTCTCTGGAATTCAAAAGTATGCACTTCCAAGCCCAGACTTGTGGTGATACTAATACTTACTTGCGATATACCTTTCTTAGGAGAAAATATAGACAACTCCGTAACTTAAAGAAAAGAACATATTATGATTCCTTAGTTATGTCTATTTGTAATCAAACCAAAACTGCATGTTACATTATCAATGAAACCACTAGCAGTTGTAGATCTACCCCTTCACCTACATTTAATATAAATAATCACAGACCTCTCAATCCCAGTGGCTTAGCCAATCTTCTAAACAACTCATTACTTGATATCCCCCTTCAACATTATACCTGTGATGACTTATCTCTTAACCGCTCCTCCACTACCAAGCAAAACTTAAATTCATATTCCATGTATCCATGTAATGAACAGGAATCATCAACCTATCTCTCTAAAGTTGACACAAAAACTTCTACCGGTCCTGACAATATTTCAGGGAAATTACTCATTTCCTGTGGCAAATTTATCACCATGCTTCTCTTTTATCTAATTAACAAATATCTACAGTGTGGAATTTTCTCAAATGCTCTGTAAACCACTAAGATGATACCTATCTACAAAAAGAAGGGTGATAAAAACTGTATTTATGATTATAGACCAATATCCCTAGTCTCTCAGTTTTCAAAATCTGACCCATAAAAGGTCCCCTATTCTTTTTCTAGTATTAATTAATGGCCTACCTGGGTATCTAACCACAGACAACAATAGTTGTGTTTTTATGTTTGCTGATGATATGTATGTATTAATGGCCAACTCATGTATGAAAGATCATGTCAGAGACAGAGCACAAGCCCTCCAGGAGATGGCAGAGTGGTGAAATTCCAACTGCTTAACCCTAAATATGGGTAAAAACAAGCAATGCTGTCTATATCCTTTTCATGGACATTGCTTAGTTTTAGCTCTAGTAGTGACCTGGATCTATCCACAGATGCAATTAAGATTTTTTGCATTCATCTCGTCCCTCAGCTGAAGTGAACAGCTCATATTAATTATCTGGGCAAAAACTATGCTCTGTGTTCTATATGCAATCAGTACTCAAGCATTCCTTAAGTATTGAGGTTCTAACAAGGTATACTATAATGCATCTTAAGGAATAGTCATTTGGGGTTCCTCCACCCAAATCATTAATATTGTTAAGATGCAGAAAAAATTGCTAGGACTATCTGCCATGTCCCATACAGAGGCTCCTGTAAACCTCTCTTCAAAAAATTAGAAATTTTGACTGTCCCCTCTATTTCTATCTTCAAAACTCTTCTATTTACTAGGAAAACATCTGCCTCTTTAAAAACAGTTTAGTGTATCACGGACATTTCATCAGGAGTATTAACGATCTCCATACACCTCATAAAAACCTGAAAACTTTTCTTTTAGTCCCAAAGTTTGTGGCTTCAAGTTCTACAATGCATTACCAGCCATAATAAAAAGTATCTCAACCTTCAATGCCTTTAAAAGCACTGTACATAATTCACTCTTGGATAAATGTCTCTACAATAGAGATGGATTTTTTAATGACTAATCCTTCATCCAAAATAATCTTCACCTTGTGGAGTAATTGACAACGTGTACCTTATCTTCTATCTATGAACATTTACTTGAATATTTCTACTTATTTTGCATACATATGTATGTATACGTGAAAAATGTAGCTGGCATACTGCAAGAATATTAAAAACACTAAGTTCAAGTCGGCATCATATCGCGAGGGACATCAAAAGAAAAAAAAAGGGGATTAAAATTATTCTTAAAATTCGCTGCAATTTAATGGTCTGGCATCGATCCCGGGTCTTCCTGGTGAACTTACTATGAAGCATGAAAGAAAATCACCATCTCTATCTATGTGTAAAAATTCAAGCAGAAAAGTTGGCTGCAACTGCCACAAACGACATCCTACTTTTCCCTTATATTCCTTATGACAGAAATTTTTATGTGCTCTGGCATCGAACCCGGAAACAGCATGGTCTTATCTAATTCTTTTTTCATAAAGAAAATCTTAATATAAATCTTCTATGTAAGCAAGAACTTCCTATCATATCGATAAATGCATAAAAAAAATTATGAAATGTTACCCCAATGTATTACATATGGGGGATATATTTACCGCCCGGCATTGAACTTGGGTCTTTCCGGCAATACTTTCTGTGTAGCACTACCGAAAATAACCATCTCTAACTACGTATGCAAATTCAAGCAGAAATATTGCTTGCAACTGCCTCAAAGTACGTCCTACTTTTCATATATATATTCCTATCTTCCATATAAGCAAGAACTTCCAATCATTTCGAGAAGTGCATCAAAAAAATAATGAAAAACTACTTCAATGTATTTTAAAGGGCAGATTTTTGCATCGTCCTAGCATCGAACCCAGGATATTTTTTGTGAAAGTCATTAGTGTTTTGGAAAGATCATGATCATAAATATAGGCTCCTCTAGTTTTGTTTCTCTACCTATCAGAGAAGTATTTTTAAAATATTCTTGAAAATGTAAGCAAAGCATTCGAATGGGAAAAAACAGGACTTTTGGGCCCACTGGAATCAAACCTATGAAACGGAGGATCAAAATCGCAATTTTTCTGCCGGTTGCACATTATGGCCAACACGTCATTAAAATTTCAAGTCAATCACGCTTGTAGTTTAGCCTGTGAAATTGTATCCTACCTGGGTATATATATGATTGAATCCGGAGAAGCATCTATACATAATAGATTGTATTTTGTATATTATAATGACTTGATAATTCTATTTCTCTGAGCACTCCTATGTTTTTATTTTTCATGTCATTGGACAATAAAAGTATTATTATTATATATGAGACCTAACCAGCAACAAACCTGAAATCTACTGAAGCACGAGAAATAAAAATTAATGTAAGTATAAAAATAGTTATCATTTCGCATTTTCCTACTCTTTTATGACCACTGATTAAGAAGTGCAAAATGAATGGAGAAGACTGCACTCTGTTTTCTTATGGAGATGAGAGTGGCAGAAATGGTGTTGTTATAATGGTAACACAATAAGTAAGGGATGGGTTCAAAGGGTAAAGTATTTTTTTCGGGACAGGCTTATAACTATGAAAACAGACAGCACACCAAAGACTTGCTATTCATTCAGGTATATATGCATACAACGATAGTCATCCAGACAGTGAGGTAAAAGAAATGTATGAAAGGTTAAAGAAGGAAGAAACTGGTCAGATAGTGATGGGGGATTGTTACGCTATTGTAGGAGAAGTAAAGAGAAATATTGTTGGTAAATATGGAATAATAAAGAGAAATGAAAGGCTCCTACAGTTCTGTACAGAAAATAAGATGATGGTGGCAAAGAGTTGGTTCAAAAATCATATTAGACGACTGTGCACTTGGAAGGCACCAGGTGATCAGTATAGCTGCCAGATTGATTATATTATGATTGAACGAAGGTTTAGAAATGGGATAAAGAATGGATGTGGGCAACTGGGAGAGGATATAGACAGCGACCATTTTTCGTTGATGGGGAAACTGAAAATTAGTATGAAGAAAGTTAGGATGGCAAAGAAGAAAAACTTATGGAATTTGGTTAAGATTGATAGAATGGAAAAGGAAGAATTCGGCAGAAAAATCTGTAACTGTACAAGAAAGAAAAAGGGAGTAGGGAAATGGCAAAGAAAAGGTGTGTGGAAAAAGGAACTATGGATGACAGATGAAATGATATACAAAATGGAAGAGAGACGGCAAGCTAAAAAGAGAACGGATGAGGGTGGAAAATGGAAATACAGAAAATTAAATAAAGACCTGAGGAAGGAATGTGAAAAGGCAAGAAAGAAATTGTTTGATGAACAGTTAAAGAAGATAGAAGACAGGAAGGTATGAGGAGGCTTATAGGTAAATAAAGGATTTCTTCAATGGAGGAGCTAGAGGAGCAGGAAGCAGTAGTACGAGTAAATGCATCGCAAGTAGGGAGGGGAAAGAAGTTTTTGGAGTAAAAGCACTAAGAAGACAGAAAGAGAACATGAAAATACTGTATGATAAGAAGAAGAAAACAGAAAAAAAAACAGAAATAGAAGATGAAGAAAAAGTGAATGAATGTTCAATGGGATACATAGTATTGGAAAGCGAAGTTAACAGGCTTTAAAGGAAATGAAGAGAAGGAAAGCACCAGGGGCCGATGAGTTATCAGCAGAGTTAATGAAGAATGTTAATGATGAAGGTGTAGAAAATATAGTTGGTCAATGCAAGAAAATATATGAAATAGGAGAGTGGGCAGAAGACTTCCTAAAGATTGCCATAGTGCCAAAACCCAAGAAGAAGGGCACTACAAAATGTGAAGAACATCTGACAATAAGTACAATATCACAAGCAGCCAAAATAATGCTAAGGATTCTGGATAGATGGATTATAAGCAAGGTGGAGGAAAGTTTAGTAGAGGAACAATTAGGATTTTAGAAAAGTAAAGGGGGCAAGAGAAGTAATGGGACTTTTAAGAATAATTGGAGAAAGGTACTTTTTCCTTTCTTTTCATTATTTCCAACAGGAAACTGTTTTAACCTTTCAATAACATTTAAATAAATCAATTGCTAAAACTCATAATTAAAATTTTAGAAAAAGAATAAAAAATGAACAATGGAGCAATTATCTGAGCATCCTATCCATTCAAGAACCACTCCCTTTGGAAATGCTGCAAAGCTATAGCTGAAAACAATTTTAAATAAAACCCATCATGATCAATAATAGTTATATACTTTACCAATGAAAAATGCATATGATATATGTTAAAATCATTTCACACACATGACAGACGAAAATGATCGAATCCCTATTCTCCTGAAGTTGAACTAGGTAACTTTAAAAATCTTCAATAATATTCCATAAGGGATCCTATGTTCACCAGCAATTCTGATGTACCAACCTTACCAATCGACTTCCAAAACACAAAGCATCATGACATGATCAATCTTCTAATAATATTTTTTCAATTCAAATTAAAAAATCTAAATATCTGTATCAACTAACAGACCTTTTCAACACTTGTATCACTTTGGTCACTTTTGCCAGTTATTGGAAATATAGCCAAGCTGCTGCTTTTACATTGCCTAGAAGGAATTACATTACCAAGCAATTTTAGGACTAAAAATTTACTTTCTTCAATTTCTAATCAAATAAAATCTATATACAGTAGTAGAACCAGTAGTTACCCTAATTTTATTCGTATAAAACAGAAATAATATAAATTATCAGCATAATCAAGGCGAATAAACTCCGTAAGTCGGATTTTTTTCTGGTCCAATTGAATTTGACTTAGCAAGCTCCAAAAGTAAAAAGAACTAAAAACGTATATCAGTCGGTATTTAGTACACTACACTCTCGGTGATCCGGCCCCCAACAAACCGGCACCCTACCCTGACGTAAAAGGGAACCATACAGTAACGTAGCGAGTGCAAGCATGGAAGAAAAATTGGAGAAGGTGCAAGTGCATAGGAGAAGGATTATTTTTAGACCATTAGACGTTAACTATTATAATAAAAAAATCATATATTAATCCATCAAAACCTGAATGACTTTTCTAAAAATAGCAATAACTAATCTTCCGTTCACATACTACAATATAGAAAACCTTAAATTAACTTGCCAACTTATTTATTTAAGATTATGCATTTGTCCTTATGACTGAGCACCAAGAACACGGTCTCGACACGAAGGTCTTTTTCAAACTGCAGTAATCCGGCACTCGCGAAAATACGGCACCCCTCTGTGCAAGGAATAAATTATCCCGGATTTGCGGGAGTCTAGTGTAACGAAGTAAAAGGAGAATGAAAATTATCATTAATTCACTTGCTTACCAAAACAGCCGGATGCCGTCCTTAGATCGGTTTCGGTGTCTTCGGTTCCACTTTGACTCTGAAAGCAAAATCGAAGGATAAAATATAAATTTAATACTCCAATAGACTCCTTCAATTCACATTAGTGAAGATGTCAAGCGTATTTATTTCATTTCCAAAAAACACTCATAAAAAATAAAATCCACCTGTTGATTCTAATCTGATATTGGCTGAGCAGCTTCCGCAATATTCGCTTGGCAACGAATGAATTCTAGAAACTTCTCAAATCGAATTTGAAAATGTCGTTGACAATTCCCTTAATTGAATTACGGCTCAACAATTTAGTTACATTTTCCGTAGAGAGGCAGTCCATTGTTCTGGAGGCCCCCTCGAAGAGCCGATGCCATGGAGATAATTACCCTCAACCGAACGATGGATCTCTCTTGCACACGATTTTAGATCTCATGGCTTGGGACATAATGCATAGGGAAATTTTCAAAACCTTATGGGTCGCCTTTTTATTCGGAAACGTTGCTATATAACGATTCCTCGCCGGAGTTACAATGATATTTAATACTAATTATCTCTATGTTGAAACAGGATACAAGCATTGATTCGGAAAACATAATTAAAACCGTATGCTTTAATTAATATAACCCTATATGCTATAAGCGAGAGATGGGACCATTAATCTGGAAAATGGAATATTTACAACACAACACGTAAGCCGTAACATCTGAATCGAAGAATGCATTGGACGAAAGTTCCGATAAAGAAAGACAAAAAAATACGCCACTGGAAGTGGGAAATCCGATATAAGCAATAATGATAATGATCTTCACTAGAATTTACTTACCAAAAACGATCGGATGCAGTCGAAAGAGAGGCTTTTGGTGTCCACAGCTACGCTTCACCTATAAAAGTAAAAGAGAAAGAACCAAAAATAAATTTAATCCTTCCAACGAACTCTTCCTATTCGTGAAGATTACGAGTACATCGGTATGAAATTATTTCTATAAAAAATGTAACATGAAGTACCTGTGGATTCGGAAGTGATATCTCTTCGAGGTACCTCCGAAGAATAACTTGACAACGAATGAATTCTAGTACCTTCTCAAATCGAATTTAAAATTTCGTTGACGGTTGGATTAATTCAATTAACGCTCGATACATTTTATGTCTAATGTAGTTACAATATCCGCGGAGAAGCTGCCCATTGTTCTGAAGCCGCAGGCCGTTCCCGTAGAGATAATTGCCCTCCATGACTCGAGTGAACGCTATCGTGCACCATTTTGGACTTTATTAAGTAGATCAGTAATGCATTGGAATATTTTAAGAACCTCTATAACCTATTTTGTTAACAGATTCAATGAGCGTAGGAACCTGCGTCAAGGCATTGTCGATTCTAAATTTTAACAAGTTTTCTATTTGTAAAGTAGCGTACATAAAAATCCAAAACGCTCTAATTTCTGCTGTCTACTCGACCTCATGCAATAATAAATTTAATCCAAGAAATATGAGTGTTGAAAGCCGGCAGGACTTAAAATTTGTTTGGAGACACCAAGATGTATTTCCCTTGAGATAGGGTATAGCTGAAACAGGAAAGATTGTTGAGTCAAGGGTCTCCTACCCATTTTATAGCTGTAACGTGCGACGGAGAAAAAAAATATTCGATTGGAAATTAATCTGAATACAATATAAACATCTAAATAAAAGCGACTTTCCCCTCCGGTATATCTATGTGGTGAGCAAGCGGTCAAAGCAAGAAATCTTAAGCTCTTTGTCACGTTTTCATATTTTAAATAGCTAGGTGTGAAAATAATATTTCTTTCACAAGTTTAATGTATTTGCAATTCGCAGAATTGAGCGTACAATCAAAATCAACGTTCTTTTTTGATGTGCATCGCACATTATCATTACGGCTACAAATTATGCAAGGGCTGGCATATTTTTTCGGGCATACGCAATAAGAATTGGAATACTTCGCCACTTAAAATAAATAGAAGCGGAAAATTTCTTGAAGGCTTTACACAAAAATTTGTCGTTTCAAGACTTTTCCGGAGAAAAATGATTCGAAAAAGAGAGATCTCAAAACAGGATTTCGAATTCTTGATTTGAGTATCCAAAAAACTGCGTCTAAACAGCTCCATGTGGTGCTCATAACATTTGTGTTTGAAAAGTCCACTAAATTTTGAAATTAATGATCGAATGCACTAGAATACCAGAATTCAGGGTGAAAGACTATATTCCCAAAACGTTTCGCGATTACGTGTCCATCGTTATTATACGCATATCTCCGTTGTCTTTCGGTTACATTGGTGCACTTAACGAGTGCCCCGTATCCAACGACGTTCGTGAGCAGCCACAAGAAGCTATTGATAATGTTTTATGGATAATTTACAGTCATTGGGAATCTGTAGGTAGAACAAATCTGGAAATATATAACAAAAGATGTTCCTTAAGAATTACGGACATGAAAATATAAATGCCCTTCTTGGAGACCGGCAAGAGAAAATGTTCTGGCCTAGAAGTTGAAGGCGGCCTCCCGGAGACAAAAAGACACCGGGTTCGATTACCGGCCCTGTCAGACTTTCTTCAAGCCCGTTTTTCCTAGGGATTTTTCCTGCGTACACGCCCTTAACAGATATAAAAATGATTAAATAAAACCAGAGATTTCTGCATACAATTTTCCTGAAAAATATGTCCTCGTTGTTCAAGATGAAGCTCCTGTTTTCCATTTTAATACTTAACAGGCAACTAACATTATGTCTCTTCGTTACTAATAGCACTGAAGACGGTAAAGTATATTGCGAATGTTTCGTTTGAAACAATGAAAGCGTTAAGAATGAAATGGTGTCCGGTCATCTATTGTGAAATAATTTGATAAATTTTTTAACAAGTTCTTGAGAAACAATAATGATTTAAATTTTTTTTCTTAATTGACAGTCCACCGGCACGATGATAGGAAGAAAGATTTGTTATTTTTTTTCATGCGAGGAAGATTTTAACATAACAGCAGAATGACATAATTTCGAAACAGGCCACTGAAATATCGACGGTATGACATTGACTTTAAAATTTGATGCAAATAATTTCCATATTTACCAGGGTGTTCATATTTTCCAAAAGATCCTGGGTTCGACACCAGGCGTCTACCATTTAAAACGAATGGCGGGCATTTCCAATACAGTTTCGAGAATATTTTCAGCTACATCCCTGTAGGATAGAGAATTCAAAATCACAGAGGTCCCAGAAAATGGGCTAATATTTATTTTTTTGTAAAACTGTCACCAAATGTGCGTTAGTTTGACACCAGGAAACTGCCAATTTCTCCTATGAAAAACAAATTGCGACGATTTCTAGCAATATTTTCAATCCGTTTTTTTTTGTTGTCTTTCTTGGTATAGAATCGACTTGACATTCGTTTCACCAATCTTCCACCATTCTGCAAGCATATTGATAACTCAAATTTCAAGTCGGCGTCATATCGAGATTGTCCTCAAAAGAAAAAAAAGGATTGAAAATATTCTTAATTTCGATGCCATTTTTCCTTCTGGCATCGAACCAGGGACTTCCTGGTGATACTTACTATGCAACACAACAGAAGATCACCATCTCTAAGTATGTGTGAAAACTCAACCAGAACTATTGGTTTCAACTGCCGCAAACTACGTCTTACCTTTCCCTTATATTCTTTATATAAGAAATATTAATGTGCTCTGGCATCGAACCTAGCCACAGCATGGTCTTATTTATATTTCTTTAACCGATTTAAATATACATCTTCTATCTAAGGAAGAACTTCCTATCATTTCGATAAGCGCATGAAAAAAATAATTAAAAACTGAAAAAAATGTGTTTAATACAGGAGATATATTAACCACCCGGCATCGAACCCGGATCTTTCTGGTGATCTTTCTATTTAGCACAACAGAAGATCACCATCTCTAGCCATGTGTGAAAATTCAAGGAGAAATATTGGCTGCAACTGCCTCAACCGACGTATTACTTTTCACATATTTTCCTCATGAGAGAAATTTTAATATGCTCTGGCATCCAACCCAGGATCAGCATGGTCTTATATAGTTTTTTTTTTAAAACCTAGTCCTTATATACATATTCTAGCTAAGAAAGAACTTACTATCATTTCGATAAGTGCATCAAAAATATAATGAAAAACTACTCAAATGTGTTTGAAAGGGAGATATTTGCATCGTCCTAGCATCGAACCCTGGAAATTTCTGTAAAAGTCATTAATGTTTTCGATAGATCATGATCAGATCCCTTGGCTCCTTGAGTTTTGATTCTCTACCTATCCGGGAAGTATTTTATAGAAATTCCCCGAACATCAAAGCAATTCATTTAAATGGGCAATATCGCGATTTTAGGGCCTTCTGGAATCGAATTCATGCTCAGAATGATCGGTTTCTCACCTTTGCTGGGGGTTCCACGTAAGGGCCTACACGCTGTAAAAATTTCAAGTCAATGACGCTTGTGGTTTAGCCTGGAAATCAGTCTCCTATCTATGTACGTATATCTATACGATGCTAGGTCGAGGCAAAAATCGGCCGTTTAAAATGCATTGTGGCGATTTTTAAGAATTTTTTTGGACCCTTTCCCGATGGCATGGAAACTTGAAATACGGCATGGAGTTGGAGATCATTAATATGATTCATAATTAAATTTTACATATTCGCTGTCGGTCCTTGGTTCGATCCTAGAGTAACATTTACATTCCTCAATGCATTTCTTATGGAGATAACAGAAACAAATTTTAGGTACTTCCCGGCATGATATCAACTTCTAACTTTGCATAAAATAAGATCAAGTCCTCACAAATCAAACTGTGCATTCACAACCACCAATATTTCCTGCGTTCGACACCAGGCGACTCTACAATCAGTAAATTATCCGATTTTTAAGAATTAATTTAATTAATTTACAAGAGCTACCGACTTGGAATTTTTACGACGTTATGGCCATGACGTGTAACCTCCAGAAAAAAGCCAACTTTGAACCTCGGTGTCATGGGTTCGATTCCAGAAGGCCCCAAAGTCGCGATTTTCTCCATAAGGATACATGGTGGGGATTTTCGAAAATTTTTTTTGAGGCACCTCCCGGAAAAGTAGAGAGTTGAAATTCGAGGGACCGCTAGAAGCCGTGCATATCCAGCGATAATCAAAAATACGTCTTCGACAATTATCCTTGGTTCGATGCTAGGTCGGTGCAAAAATCGCCCGTTTAAAATGCACTGCGGCGATTTTTAGGATTTTTTTTGGACCACTTTCCGATTGCATGGAAACATGAAATTTGGCATGCGGTTAGATATCATAAATATATTTCATAATAAAATTTTACATTTTCGGTAATGGTCCTTGGTTCGATCCCAGAGGGCAATTTACATTCCTCAATGCATTCCTTATGCAGATAACGGAAACAAATTTTAGGTACTTCCCGGCATGATATCGACTTCAAACTTTGCATTATATAAGATCATGTCCTAACTAATCAAACTGTGCATTCACAGATACCAAAGTGACCTGGGTTTGACACCAGGCGTCTCTACAATCAGTAACTGATCCGATTATTAGGATAGAATAGGATTTCATTATTTCTTACATGCACTTATCGAAATACTAGGGAATTCTTGCTTAGGACTCGGTTTAAGAAAAAAATTAGATAAGACCATGCTGTTCCTGGGTTCGATGCCAGAGCATATTAAAATTTCTCTCATAAGGAATATATGGGAAAGGTAGGACGTCGTTTGAGGCAGCTGTAGCCAATATTTCTGCCTGAATTTTCACACATAGTTAGAGACGGTGATCTCCTGTTGTGATGCATAGAAAGTATTGCTGTGAAGACCCGGGTTCGATGCCAGACGAATAAAATGCAGCGAATTTTAAGAATATTTTCAATTTTTTTTTTTTGAGGACCGTCCCGAAATGATGCCGATATGAAATTAGTGTTGTCGATCTGCTTGCAGTATGCAAGCTAAATTTTACTCGTATACAATACTAGTAAAATGTAGCTTGCATACTGCATCCCCATTCATGAACCCATCACACTAAGGTTCAAAGTCCCAATTTTTCTGGAGGTTACACGTTATGGCCAATATGTTGTAAAAATTTCAAGCCAATGACGCTTGTGGTTTAGCCTGTACAAACAGTTTTCCAAGAGCCACACTAGAGTAAATTTTTCAAATTTTGGAGTGGTTTCACAGGTAATTTGATGAGAAATTTAATTGCTGAGTGATTTATGCTGTTTGAGATTTTCGGTAGTCGGTGTCGGGGCATGTGAATGCATTCAGCATGACGAGTATCATGGCAGTGTGAAGTAGAACCTATTAATGTTCTTATTAATATAGACATGGGAGTCGAAAATATAGCAGTATATAATACACAGTCATAATTCTTTGTTGGGTAAAGAGTGGTTTGCAGACTAGTTAACTTTCAATGGATCACTACTTATCCCATAAAATTCTAACTTTGACATTATATTCTTTGAGAGTGATAAAGACTAACTGAGGTCACCAAGTATAGCAGAAGTGTACTCTTTTTCTCAAAAGCTTGATGGATAACATTATCTAAACATTCTATTGAATGTGAGGTAGATTTTCACTTGCGAAAACCAAACAGAGAAAGAGCAGATTGGTTATTACATTAAAAATAAATCACTAAGTTTTGTTGACATAACAGTTTCAATAACTTTAAATGTAACAGACAGAATAGATATTGGTCTAAAGTTGAGTGGGTTATCTCTAGCACCATTCTCATGAATAGGCTTTACCCTAGCAACCTTAAGGGATTCAGGAAAATTACCAATCCTCAGAGCAACATTGATAAGACTGCTAAGTGCATCACCAATCAAGTCCAAAACTAATTTAAGAAAACTGGGTGTCATTTCAAGGATATCTTTGCATTTGAAATTAGACATTTGGTAAAACAATTTCTAAGAAAAGTTACTTAATACTCAACTTGTGGATGAGAATTATTCTTGACAGTCAAGATGGGTCAGAGGAAAAGAAATAATTACAGAATTAATGGAATCTAAATAAATTGTTATTAAATACATCAGGGGATATGTCAGAAATTTCATAAGGTTTAAATTGGCATGTCCCCTCCTTTATAATAGACCAAGTAGATCTACATTTATTGCCAGCATTATTGATATAAAGTTCAATTGCTCTCCTTTTGGTATCCAGCAATTTTTTTATAATGTCTTTAAAATTTGAGATAGTTTTCCATGTTGGAAGAATCCCTATTTATTTTATAGATGCTATAAAAATTTAGTAATTCACTCTGCAAATAGTAAACCTCAGGTTTGAACCAATTGTTGGTAATTGAGTTTCTTTTTGTTGGTATAACTAAAACTGTGAAGGACAGCTTCTCCCAGAAATTCATCGAAAGATCTGTAAGATTTGTCACTGAAACCATTAGCAGAAAAAAATCTTGGTCAGAAGATAACTAAATGTATTAATTTCAAAGAAGAGTTGGGCCTGTAGGCTGGATGAACTTGGTCAGATGTTTCAGTATCAGAAATGTTACAGGAGATGCAAGTAACCATGGCAGAAGGATTAAAGGGTCAATGAAAAATGATGCATAAAAGAATTTGTCTAAATTTAAAAAGATATTTTATAGACATGCTTTGAATCTAGTTGGATTTTCATTTGAGCGGTAAAGATTAAATGAAAGAAGACAATTTATGCAATCCAATGCATCAGGTGAGGAAAGGCGAATGTCCAGGTAAAAATCTCTTCAAATTACATATTTAAACTGACCGTTTACATTTTAAAAAGGTAAGGACCCAGGTTACATTTTAAAAAGGTGTAGGGAGGATTGATCTGACATCTACAGACTCTTTCAATTACAGCTTCTTTTTGTTTTATAACAAATTTCTCCACTTGTTCAATATCACTTTTCCTTTCATTATAATTAAACCCAGGAAAATAGCCACTTCAAAATGGGTCTCCCATGAAATATGTTTGCTTTCTCTGGAATTCAAAAGTATGCACTTCCAAGCCCAGACTTGTGGTGATACTAATACTTACTTGCGATATACCTTTCTTAGGAGAAAATATAGACATCTCCGTAACTTAAAGAAAAGAACATATTATGATTCCTTAGTTATGTCTATTTGTAATCAAACCAAAACTGCATGTTACATTATCAATGAAACCACTAGCAGTTGTAGATCTACCCCTTCACCTACATTTAATGATAATAATCACAGACCTCTCAATCCCAGTGGCTTAGCCAATCTTCTAAACAACTCATTACTTGATATCCCCCTTCAACATTATACCTGTGATGACTTATCTCTTAACCGCTCCTCCACTACCAAGCAAAACTTAAATTCATATTCCATGTATCCATGTAATGAACAGGAATCATCAACCTATCTCTCTAAAGTTGACACAAAAACTTCTACCGGTCCTGACAATATTTCAGGGAAATTACTCATTTCCTGTGGCAAATTTATCACCATGCTTCTCTTTTATCTAATTAACAAATATCTACAGTGTGGAATTTTCTCAAATGCTCTGTAAACCACTAAGATGATACCTATCTACAAAAAGAAGGGTGATAAAAACTGTATTTATGATTATAGACCAATATCCCTAGTCTCTCAGTTTTCAAAATCTGACCCATAAAAGGTCCCCTATTCTTTTTCTAGTATTAATTAATGGCCTACCTGGGTATCTAACCACAGACAACAATAGTTGTGTTTTTATGTTTGCTGATGATATGTATGTATTAATGGCCAACTCATGTATGAAAGATCATGTCAGAGACAGAGCACAAGCCCTCCAGGAGATGGCAGAGTGGTGAAATTCCAACTGCTTAACCCTAAATATGGGTAAAAACAAGCAATGCTGTCTATATCCTTTTCATGGACATTGCTTAGTTTTAGCTCTAGTAGTGACCTGGATCTATCCACAGATGCAATTAAGATTTTTTGCATTCATGTCGTCCCTCAGCTGAAGTGAACAGCTCATATTAATTATCTGGGCAAAAACTATGCTCTGTGTTCTATATGCAATCAGTACTCAAGCATTCCTTAAGTATTGAGGTTCTAACAAGGTATACTATAATGCATCTTAAGGAATAGTCATTTGGGGTTCCTCCACCCAAATCATTAATATTGTTAAGATGCAGAAAAAATTGCTAGGACTATCTGCCATGTCCCATACAGAGGCTCCTGTAAACCTCTCTTCAAAAAATTAGAAATTTTGACTGTCCCCTCTATTTCTATCTTCAAAACTCTTCTATTTACTAGGAAAACATCTGCCTCTTTAAAAACAGTTTAGTGTATCACGGACATTTCATCAGGAGTATTAACAATCTCCATACACCTCATAAAAACTTGAAAACTTTTCTTTTAGTCCCAAAGTTTGTGGCTTCAAGTTCTACAATGCATTACCAGCCATAATAAAAAATATCTCAACCTTCAATGCCTTTAAAAGCACTGTACATAATTCACTCTTGGATAAATGTCTCTACAATAGAGATGGATTTTTTAATGACTAATCCTTCATCCAAAATAATCTTCACCTTGTGGAGTAATTGACAACGTGTACCTTATCTTCTATCTATGAACATTTACTTGAATATTTCTACTTATTTTGCATACATATGTATGTATACGTGAAAAATGTAGCTGGCATACTGCAAGAATATTAAAAACACTAAGTTCAAGTCGGCATCATATCGCGAGGGACATCAAAAGAAAAAAAAAGGGGATTAAAATTATTCTTAAAATTCGCTGCAATTTAATGGTCTGGCATCGATCCCGGGTCTTCCTGGTGAACTTACTATGAAGCATGAAAGAAAATCACCATCTCTATCTATGTGTAAAAATTCAAGCAGAAAAGTTGGCTGCAACTGCCACAAACGACATCCTACTTTTCCCTTATATTCCTTATGACAGAAATTTTTATGTGCTCTGGCATCGAACCCGGAAACAGCATGGTCTTATCTAATTCTTTTTTCATAAAGAAAATCTTAATATAAATCTTCTATGTAAGCAAGAACTTCCTATCATATCGATAAATGCATAAAAAAAATTATGAAATGTTACCCCAATGTATTACATATGGGGGATATATTTACCGCCCGGCATTGAACTTGGGTCTTTCCGGCAATACTTTCTGTGTAGCACTACCGAAAATAACCATCTCTAACTACGTATGCAAATTCAAGCAGAAATATTGCTTGCAACTGCCTCAAAGTACGTCCTACTTTTCATATATATATTCCTTAAGTGAGAAATTGTAATGTGCCCCGGCATCGAACCCAGGAATAGTACGGCCTTATCTAAATTTTTTTCAAAACCCTAGGTATTATATGCATCTTCCATATAAGCAAGAACTTCCAATCATTTCGATAAGTGCATCAAAAAAATAATGAAAAACTACTTCAATGTATTTTAAAGGGCAGATTTTTGCATCGTCCTAGCATCGAACCCAGGATATTTTTTGTGAAAGTCATTAGTGTTTTGGAAAGATCATGATCATAAATATAGGCTCCTCTAGTTTTGTTTCTCTACCTATCAGAGAAGTATTTTTAAAATATTCTTGAAAATGTAAGCAAAGCATTCGAATGGGAAAAAACAGGACTTTTGGGCCCACTGGAATCAAACCTATGACACGGAGGATCAAAATCGCAATTTTTCTGCCGGTTGCACATTATGGCCAACACGTCATTAAAATTTCAAGTCAATCACGCTTGTAGTTTAGCCTGTGAAATTGTATCCTACCTGGGTATATATATGATTGAATCCGGAGAAGCATCTATACATAATAGATTGTATTTTGTATATTATAATGACTTGATAATTCTATTTCTCTGAGCACTCCTATGTGTGTATTTTTCATGTCATTGGACAATAAAAGTATTATTATTATATATGAGACCTAACCAGCAACAAACCTGAAATCTACTGAAGCACGAGAAATAAAAATTAATGTAAGTATAAAAATAGTTATCATTTCGCATTTTCCTACTCTTTTATGACCACTGATTAAGAAGTGCAAAATGAATGGAGAAGACTGCACTCTGTTTTCTTATGGAGATGAGAGTGGCAGAAATGGTGTTGTTATAATGGTTACAAAATAAGTAAGGGATGGGTTCAAAGGGTAAAGTATTTTTTTCGGGACAGGCTTATAACTATGAAAACAGACAGCACACCAAAGACTTGCTATTCATTCAGGTATATATGCATACAACGATAGTCATCCAGACAGTGAGGTAAAAGAAATGTATGAAAGGTTAAAGAAGGAAGAAACTGGTCAGATAGTGATGGGGGATTGTTACGCTATTGTAGGAGAAGTAAAGAGAAATATTGTTGGTAAATATGGAATAATAAAGAGAAATGAAAGGCTCCTACAGTTCTGTACAGAAAATAAGATGATGGTGGCAAAGAGTTGGTTCAAAAATCATATTAGACGACTGTGCACTTGGAAGGCACCAGGTGATCAGTATAGCTGCCAGATTGATTATATTATGATTGAACGAAGGTTTAGAAATGGGATAAAGAATGGATGTGGGCAACTGGGAGAGGATATAGACAGCGACCATTTTTCGTTGATGGGGAAACTGAAAATTAGTATGAAGAAAGTTAGGATGGCAAAGAAGAAAAACTTATGGAATTTGGTTAAGATTGATAGAATGGAAAAGGAAGAATTCGGCAGAAAAATCTGTAACTGTACAAGAAAGAAAAAGGGAGTAGGGAAATGGCAAAGAAAAGGTGTGTGGAAAAAGGAACTATGGATGACAGATGAAATGATATACAAAATGGAAGAGAGACGGCAAGCTAAAAAGAGAACGGATGAGGGTGGAAAATGGAAATACAGAAAATTAAATAAAGACCTGAGGAAGGAATGTGAAAAGGCAAGAAAGAAATTGTTTGATGAACAGTTAAAGAAGATAGAAGACAGGAAGGTATGAGGAGGCTTATAGGTAAATAAAGGATTTCTTCAATGGAGGAGCTAGAGGAGCAGGAAGCAGTAGTACGAGTAAATGCATCGCAAGTAGGGAGGGGAAAGAAGTTTTTGGAGTAAAAGCACTAAGAAGACAGAAAGAGAACATGAAAATACTGTATGATAAGAAGAAGAAAACAGAAAAAAAAACAGAAATAGAAGATGAAGAAAAAGTGAATGAATGTTCAATGGGATACATAGTATTGGAAAGCGAAGTTAACAGGCTTTAAAGGAAATGAAGAGAAGGAAAGCACCAGGGGCCGATGAGTTATCAGCAGAGTTAATGAAGAATGTTAATGATGAAGGTGTAGAAAATATAGTTGGTCAATGCAAGAAAATATATGAAATAGGAGAGTGGGCAGAAGACTTCCTAAAGATTGCCATAGTGCCAAAACCCAAGAAGAAGGGCACTACAAAATGTGAAGAACATCTGACAATAAGTACAATATCACAAGCAGCCAAAATAATGCTAAGGATTCTGGATAGATGGATTATAAGCAAGGTGGAGGAAAGTTTAGTAGAGGAACATTTAGGATTTTAGAAAAGTAAAGGGGGCAAGAGAAGTAATGGGACTTTTAAGAATAATTGGAGAAAGGTACTTTTTCCTTTCTTTTCATTATTTCCAACAGGAAACTGTTTTAACCTTTCAATAACATTTAAATAAATCAATTGCTAAAACTCATAATTAAAATTTTAGAAAAAGAATAAAAAATAAACAATGGAGCAATTATCTGAGCATCCTATCCATTCAAGAACCACTCCCTTTGGAAATGCTGCAAAGCTATAGCTGAAAACAATTTTAAATAAAACCCATCATGATCAATAATAGTTATATACTTTACCAATGAAAAATGCATATGATATATGTTAAAATCATTTCACACACATGACAGACGAAAATGATCGAATCCCTATTCTCCTGAAGTTGAACTAGGTAACTTTAAAAATCTTCAATAATATTCCATAAGGGATCCTATGTTCACCAGCAATTCTGATGTACCAACCTTACCAATCGACTTCCAAAACACAAAGCATCATGACATGATCAATCTTCTAATAATATTTTTTCAATTCAAATTAAAAAATCTAAATATCTGTATCAACTAACAGACCTTTTCAACACTTGTATCACTTTGGTCACTTTTGCCAGTTATTGGAAATATAGCCAAGCTGCTGCTTTTACATTGCCTAGAAGGAATTACATTACCAAGCAATTTTAGGACTAAAAATTTACTTTCTTCAATTTCTAATCAAATAAAATCTATATACAGTAGTAGAACCAGTAGTTACCCTAATTTTATTCGTATAAAACAGAAATAATATAAATTATCAGCATAATCAAGGCGAATAAACTCCGTAAGTCGGATTTTTTTCTGGTCCAATTGAATTTGACTTAGCAAGCTCCAAAAGTAAAAAGAACTAAAAACGTATATCAGTCGGTATTTAGTACACTACACTCTCGGTGATCCGGCCCCCAACAAACCGGCACCCTACCCTGACGTAAAAGGGAACCATACAGTAACGTAGCGAGTGCAAGCATGGAAGAAAAATTGGAGAAGGTGCAAGTGCATAGGAGAAGGATTATTTTTAGACCATTAGACGTTAACTATTATAATAAAAAAATCATATATTAATCCATCAAAACCTGAATGACTTTTCTAAAAATAGCAATAACTAATCTTCCGTTCACATACTACAATATAGAAAACCTTAAATTAACTTGCCAACTTATTTATTTAAGATTATGCATTTGTCCTTATGACTGAGCACCAAGAACACGGTCTCGACACGAAGGTCTTTTTCAAACTGCAGTAATCCGGCACTCGCGAAAATACGGCACCCCTCTGTGCAAGGAATAAATTATCCCGGATTTGCGGGAGTCTAGTGTAACGAAGTAAAAGGAGAATGAAAATTATCATTAATTCACTTGCTTACCAAAACAGCCGGATGCCGTCCTTAGATCGGTTTCGGTGTCTTCGGTTCCACTTTGACTCTGAAAGCAAAATCGAAGGATAAAATATAAATTTAATACTCCAATAGACTCCTTCAATTCACATTAGTGAAGATGTCAAGCGTATTTATTTCATTTCCAAAAAACACTCATAAAAAATAAAATCCACCTGTTGATTCTAATCTGATATTGGCTGAGCAGCTTCCGCAATATTCGCTTGGCAACGAATGAATTCTAGAAACTTCTCAAATCGAATTTGAAAATGTCGTTGACAATTCCCTTAATTGAATTACGGCTCAACAATTTAGTTACATTTTCCGTAGAGAGGCAGTCCATTGTTCTGGAGGCCCCCTCGAAGAGCCGATGCCATGGAGATAATTACCCTCAACCGAACGATGGATCTCTCTTGCACACGATTTTAGATCTCATGGCTTGGGACATAATGCATAGGGAAATTTTCAAAACCTTATGGGTCGCCTTTTTATTCGGAAACGTTGCTATATAACGATTCCTCGCCGGAGTTACAATGATATTTAATACTAATTATCTCTATGTTGAAACAGGATACAAGCATTGATTCGGAAAACATAATTAAAACCGTATGCTTTAATTAATATAACCCTATATGCTATAAGCGAGAGATGGGACCATTAATCTGGAAAATGGAATATTTACAACACAACACGTAAGCCGTAACATCTGAATCGAAGAATGCATTGGACGAAAGTTCCGATAAAGAAAGACAAAAAAATACGCCACTGGAAGTGGGAAATCCGATATGAGCAATAATGATAATGATCTTCACTAGAATTTACTTACCAAAAACGATCGGATGCAGTCGAAAGAGAGGCTTTTGGTGTCCACAGCTACGCTTCACCTATAAAAGTAAAAGAGAAAGAACCAAAAATAAATTTAATCCTTCCAACGAACTCTTCCTATTCGTGAAGATTACGAGTACATCGGTATGAAATTATTTCTATAAAAAATGTAACATGAAGTACCTGTGGATTCGGAAGTGATATCTCTTCGAGGTACCTCCGAAGAATAACTTGACAACGAATGAATTCTAGTACCTTCTCAAATCGAATTTAAAATTTCGTTGACGGTTGGATTAATTCAATTAACGCTCGATACATTTTATGTCTAATGTAGTTACAATATCCGCGGAGAAGCTGCCCATTGTTCTGAAGCCGCAGGCCGTTCCCGTAGAGATAATTGCCCTCGATGACTCGAGTGAACGCTATCGTGCACCATTTTGGACTTTATTAAGTAGATCAGTAATGCATTGGAATATTTTAAGAACCTCTATAACCTATTTTGTTAACAGATTCAATGAGCGTAGGAACCTGCGTCAAGGCATTGTCGATTCTAAATTTTAACAAGTTTTCTATTTGTAAAGTAGCGTACATAAAAATCCAAAACGCTCTAATTTCTGCTGTCTACTCGACCTCATGCAATAATAAATTTAATCCAAGAAATATGAGTGTTGAAAGCCGGCAGGACTTAAAATTTGTTTGGAGACACCAAGATGTATTTCCCTTGAGATAGGGTATAGCTGAAACAGGAAAGATTGTTGAGTCAAGGGTCTCCTACCCATTTTATAGCTGTAACGTGCGACGGAGAAAAAAAATATTCGATTGGAAATTAATCTGAATACAATATAAACATCTAAATAAAAGCGACTTTCCCCTCCGGTATATCTATGTGGTGAGCAAGCGGTCAAAGCAAGAAATCTTAAGCTCTTTGTCACGTTTTCATATTTTAAATAGCTAGGTGTGAAAATAATATTTCTTTCACAAGTTTAATGTATTTGCAATTCGCAGAATTGAGCGTACAATCAAAATCAACGTTCTTTTTTGATGTGCATCGCACATTATCATTACGGCTACAAATTATGCAAGGGCTGGCATATTTTTTCGGGCATACGCAATAAGAATTGGAATACTTCGCCACTTAAAATAAATAGAAGCGGAAAATTTCTTGAAGGCTTTACACAAAAATTTGTCGTTTCAAGACTTTTCCGGAGAAAAATGATTCGAAAAAGAGAGATCTCAAAACAGGATTTCGAATTCTTGATTTGAGTATCCAAAAAACTGCGTCTAAACAGCTCCATGTGGTGCTCATAACATTTGTGTTTGAAAAGTCCACTAAATTTTGAAATTAATGATCGAATGCACTAGAATACCAGAATTCAGGGTGAAAGACTATATTCCCAAAACGTTTCGCGATTACGTGTCCATCGTTATTATACGCATATCTCCGTTGTCTTTCGGTTACATTGGTGCACTTAACGAGTGCCCCGTATCCAACGACGTTCGTGAGCAGCCACAAGAAGCTATTGATAATGTTTTATGGATAATTTACAGTCATTGGGAATCTGTAGGTAGAACAAATCTGGAAATATATAACAAAAGATGTTCCTTAAGAATTACGGACATGAAAATATAAATGCCCTTCTTGGAGACCGGCAAGAGAAAATGTTCTGGCCTAGAAGTTGAAGGCGGCCTCCCGGAGACAAAAAGACACCGGGTTCGATTACCGGCCCTGTCAGACTTTCTTCAAGCCCGTTTTTCCTAGGGATTTTTCCTGCGTACACGCCCTTAACAGATATAAAAATGATTAAATAAAACCAGAGATTTCTGCATACAATTTTCCTGAAAAATATGCCCTCGTTGTTCAAGATGAAGCTCCTGTTTTCCATTTTAATACTTAACAGGCAACTAACATTATGTCTCTTCGTTACTAATAGCACTGAAGACGGTAAAGTATATTGCGAATGTTTCGTTTGAAACAATGAAAGCGTTAAGAATGAAATGGTGTCCGGTCATCTATTGTGAAATAATTTGATAAATTTTTTAACAAGTTCTTGAGAAACAATAATGATTTAAATTTTTTTTCTTAATTGACAGTCCACCGGCACGATGATAGGAAGAAAGATTTGTTATTTTTTTTCATGCGAGGAAGATTTTAACATAACAGCAGAATTACATTATTTCGAAACAGGCCACTGAAATATCGACGGTATGACATTGACTTTAAAATTTGATGCAAATAATTTCCATATTTACCAGGGTGTTCATATTTTCCAAAAGATCCTGGGTTCGACACCAGGCGTCTACCATTTAAAACGAATGGCGGGCATTTCCAATACAGTTTCGAGAATATTTTCAGCTACATCCCTGTAGGATAGAGAATTCAAAATCACAGAGGTCCCAGAAAATGGGCTAATATTTATTTTTTTGTAAAACTGTCACCAAATGTGCGTTAGTTTGACACCAGGAAACTGCCAATTTCTCCTATGAAAAATAAATTGCGACGATTTCTAGCAATATTTTCAATCCGTTTTTTTTGTGGTCTTTCTTGGTATAGAATCGACTTGACATTCGTTTCACCAATCTTCCACCATTCTGCAAGCATATTGATAACTCAAATTTCAAGTCAGCGTCATATCGAGATTGTCCTCAAAAGAAAAAAAAGGATTGAAAATATTCTTAATTTCGATGCCATTTTTCCTTCTGGCATCGAACCAGGGACTTCCTGGTGATACTTACTATGCAACACAACAGAAGATCACCATCTCTAAGTATGTGTGAAAACTCAACCAGAACTATTGGTTTCAACTGCCGCAAACTACGTCTTACCTTTCCCTTATATTCTTTATATGAGAAATATTAATGTGCTCTGGCATCGAACCTAGCCACAGCATGGTCTTATTTATATTTCTTTAACCGAGTTTAAATATACATCTTCTATCTAAGGAAGAACTTCCTATCATTTCGATAAGCGCATGAAAAAAATAATTAAAAACTGAAAAAAATGTGTTTAATACAGGAGATATATTAACCACCCGGCATCGAACCCGGATCTTTCTGGTGATCTTTCTATTTAGCACAACAGAAGATCACCATCTCTAGCCATGTGTGAAAATTCAAGGAGAAATATTGGCTGCAACTGCCTCAACCGACGTATTACTTTTCACATATTTTCCTCATGAGAGAAATTTTAATATGCTCTGGCATCCAACCAAGGATCAGCATGGTCTTATATAGTTTTTTTTTAAACCTAGCCCTTATATACATATTCTAGCTAAGAAAGAACTTACTATCATTTCGATAAGTGCATCAAAAATATAATGAAAAACTACTCAAATGTGTTTGAAAGGGAGATATTTGCATCGTCCTAGCATCGAACCCTGGAAATTTCTGTAAAAGTCATTAATGTTTTCGATAGATCATGATCAGATCCCTTGGCTCCTTGAGTTTTGATTCTCTACCTATCCGGGAAGTATTTTATAGAAATTCCCCGAACATCAAAGCAATTCATTTAAATGGGCAATATCGCGATTTTAGGGCCTTCTGGAATCGAATTCATGCTCAGAATGATCGGTTTCTCACTTTTGCTGGGGGTTCCACGTAAGGGCCTACACGCTGTAAAAATTTCAAGTAATGACGCTTGTGGTTTAGCCTGGAAATCAGTCTCCTATCTATGTACGTATATCTATACGATGCTAGGTCGAGGCAAAAATCGGCCGTTTAAAATGCATTGTGGCGATTTTTAAGAATTTTTTTGGACCCTTTCCCGATGGCATGGAAACTTGAAATACGGCATGGAGTTGGAGATCATTAATATGATTCATAATTAAATTTTACATATTCGCTGTCGGTCCTTGGTTCGATCCTAGAGTAACATTTACATTCCTCAATGCCTTTCTTATGGAGATAACAGAAACAAATTTTAGGTACTTCCCGGCATGATATCAACTTCTAACTTTGCATAAAATAAGATCAAGTCCTCACAAATCAAACTGTGCATTCACAACCACCAATATTTCCTGCGTTCGACACCAGGCGACTCTACAATCAGTAAATTATCCGATTTTTAAGAATTAATTTAATTAATTTACAAGAGCTACCGACTTGGAATTTTTACGACGTTATGGCCATGACGTGTAACCTCCAGAAAAAAGCCAACTTTGAACCTCGGTGTCATGGGTTCGATTCCAGAAGGCCCCAAAGTCGCGATTTTCTCCATAAGGATACATGGTGGGGATTTTCGAAAATTTTTTTTGAGGCACTTCCCGGAAAAGTAGAGAGTTGAAATTCGAGGGACCGCTAGAAGCCGTGCATATCCAGCGATAATCAAAAATACGTCTTCGACAATTATCCTTGGTTCGATGCTAGGTCGGTGCAAAAATCGCCCGTTTAAAATGCACTGCGGCGATTTTTAGGATTTTTTTTGGACCACTTTCCGATTGCATGGAAACATGAAATTCGGCATGCGGTTAGATATCATTAATATATTTCATAATAAAATTTTACATTTTCGGTAATGGTCCTTGGTTCGATCCCAGAGGGCAATTTACATTCCTCAATGCATTCCTTATGCAGATAACGGAAACAAATTTTAGGTACTTCCCGGCATGATATCGACTTCAAACTTTGCATTATATAAGATCATGTCCTAACTAATCAAACTGTGCATTCACAGATACCAATGTGACCTGGGTTTGACACCAGGCGTCTCTACAATCAGTAACTGATCCGATTATTAGGATAGGATAGGATTTCATTATTTCTTACATGCACTTATCGAAATACTAGGGAATTCTTGCTTAGGACTCGGTTTAAGAAAAAAATTAGATAAGACCATGCTGTTCCTGGGTTCGATGCCAGAGCATATTAAAATTTCTCTCATAAGGAATATATGGGAAAGGTAGGACGTCGTTTGAGGCAGCTGTAGCCAATATTTCTGCCTGAATTTTCACACATAGTTAGAGACGGTGATCTCCTGTTGTGATGCATAGAAAGTATTGCTGTGAAGACCCGGGTTCGATGCCAGACGAATAAAATGCAGCGAATTTTAAGAATATTTTCAATTTTTTTTTTTTGAGGACCGTCCCGAAATGATGCCGATATGAAATTAGTGTTGTCGATCTGCTTGCAGTATGCAAGCTAAATTTTACTCGTATACAATACTAGTAAAATGTAGCTTGCATACTGCATCCCCATTCATGAACCCATCACACTAAGGTTCAAAGTCCCAATTTTTCTGGAGGTTACACGTTATGGCCAATATGTTGTAAAAATTTCAAGCCAATGACGCTTGTGGTTTAGCCTGTACAAACAGTTTTCCAAGAGCCACACTAGAGTAAATTTTTCAAATTTTGGAGTGGTTTCACAGGTAATTTGATGAGAAATTTAATTGCTGAGTGATTTATGCTGTTTGAGATTTTCGGTAGTCGGTGTCGGGGCATGTGAATGCATTCAGCATGACGAGTATCATGGCAGTGTGAAGTAGAACCTATTAATGTTCTTATTAATATAGACATGGGAGTCGAAAATATAGCAGTATATAATACACAGTCATAATTCTTTGTTGGGTAAAGAGTGGTTTGCAGACTAGTTAACTTTCAATGGATCACTACTTATCCCATAAAATTCTAACTTTGACATTATATTCTTTGAGAGTGATAAAGACTAACTGAGGTCACCAAGTATAGCAGAAGTGTACTCTTTTTCTCAAAAGCTTGATGGATAACATTATCTAAACATTCTATTGAATGTGAGGTAGATTTTCACTTGCGAAAACCAAACAGAGAAAGAGCAGATTGGTTATTACATTAAAAATAAATCACTAAGTTTTGTTGACATAACAGTTTCAATAACTTTAAATGTAACAGACAGAATAGATATTGGTCTAAAGTTGAGTGGGTTATCTCTAGCACCATTCTCATGAATAGGCTTTACCCTAGCAACCTTAAGGGATTCAGGAAAATTACCAATCCTCAGAGCAACATTGATAAGACTGCTAAGTGCATCACCAATCAAGTCCAAAACTAATTTAAGAAAACTGGGTGTCATTTCAAGGATATCTTTGCATTTGAAATTAGACATTTGGTAAAACAATTTCTAAGAAAAGTTACTTAATACTCAACTTGTGGATGAGAATTATTCTTGACAGTCAAGATGGGTCAGAGGAAAAGAAATAATTACAGAATTAATGGAATCTAAATAAATTGTTATTAAATACATCAGGGGATATGTCAGAAATTTCATAAGGTTTAAATTGGCATGTCCCCTCCTTTATAATAGACCAAGTAGATCTACATTTATTGCCAGCATTATTGATATAAAGTTCAATTGCTCTCCTTTTGGTATCCAGCAATTTTTTTATAATGTCTTTAAAATTTGAGATAGTTTTCCATGTTGGAAGAATCCCTATTTATTTTATAGATGCTATAAAAATTTAGTAATTCACTCTGCAAATAGTAAACCTCAGGTTTGAACCAATTGTTGGTAATTGAGTTTCTTTTTGTTGGTATAACTAAAACTGTGAAGGACAGCTTCTCCCAGAAATTCATCGAAAGATCTGTAAGAATTGTCACTGAAACCATTAGCAGAAAAAAATCTTGGTCAGAAGATAACTAAATGTATTAATTTCAAAGAAGAGATGGGCCTGTAGGCAGGATGAACTTGGTCAGATGTTTCAGTATCAGAAATGTTACAGGAGATGCAAGTAACCATGGCAGAAGGATTAAAGGGTCAATGAAAAATGATGCATAAAAGAATTTGTCTAAATTTAAAAAGATATTTTATAGACATGCTTTGAATCTAGTTGGATTTTCATTTGAGCGGTAAAGATTAAATGAAAGAAGAAAATTTATGTAATCCAATGCATCAGGTGAGGAAAGGCGAATGTCCAGGTAAAAATCTCTTCAAATTACATATTTAATCTGACCGTTAACATTTTAAAAAGGTAAGGACCCAGGTTACATTTTAAAAAGGTGTAGGGAGGATTGATCTGACATCTACAGACTCTTTCAATTACAGCTTCCTTTTGTTTTATAACAAATTTCTCCACTTGTTCAATATCACTTTTCCTTTCATTATAATTAAACCCAGGAAAATAGCCACTTCAAAATGGGTCTCCCATGAAATATGTTTGCTTTCTCTGGAATTCAAAAGTATGCACTTCCAAGCCCAGACTTGTGGTGATACTAATACTTACTTGCGATATACCTTTCTTAGGAGAAAATATAGACAACTCCGTAACTTAAAGAAAAGAACATATTATGATTCCTTAGTTATGTCTATTTGTAATCAAACCAAAACTGCATGTTACATTATCAATGAAACCACTAGCAGTTGTAGATCTACCCCTTCACCTACATTTAATATAAATAATCACAGACCTCTCAATCCCAGTGGCTTAGCCAATCTTCTAAACAACTCATTACTTGATATCCCCCTTCAACATTATACCTGTGATGACTTATCTCTTAACCGCTCCTCCACTACCAAGCAAAACTTAAATTCATATTCCATGTATCCATGTAATGAACAGGAATCATCAACCTATCTCTCTAAAGTTGACACAAAAACTTCTACCGGTCCTGACAATATTTCAGGGAAATTACTCATTTCCTGTGGCAAATTTATCACCATGCTTCTCTTTTATCTAATTAACAAATATCTACAGTGTGGAATTTTCTCAAATGCTCTGTAAACCACTAAGATGATACCTATCTACAAAAAGAAGGGTGATAAAAACTGTATTTATGATTATAGACCAATATCCCTAGTCTCTCAGTTTTCAAAATCTGACCCATAAAAGGTCCCCTATTCTTTTTCTAGTATTAATTAATGGCCTACCTGGGTATCTAACCACAGACAACAATAGTTGTGTTTTTATGTTTGCTGATGATATGTATGTATTAATGGCCAACTCATGTATGAAAGATCATGTCAGAGACAGAGCACAAGCCCTCCAGGAGATGGCAGAGTGGTGAAATTCCAACTGCTTAACCCTAAATATGGGTAAAAACAAGCAATGCTGTCTATATCCTTTTCATGGACATTGCTTAGTTTTAGCTCTAGTAGTGACCTGGATCTATCCACAGATGCAATTAAGATTTTTTGCATTCATCTCGTCCCTCAGCTGAAGTGAACAGCTCATATTAATTATCTGGGCAAAAACTATGCTCTGTGTTCTATATGCAATCAGTACTCAAGCATTCCTTAAGTATTGAGGTTCTAACAAGGTATACTATAATGCATCTTAAGGAATAGTCATTTGGGGTTCCTCCACCCAAATCATTAATATTGTTAAGATGCAGAAAAAATTGCTAGGACTATCTGCCATGTCCCATACAGAGGCTCCTGTAAACCTCTCTTCAAAAAATTAGAAATTTTGACTGTCCCCTCTATTTCTATCTTCAAAACTCTTCTATTTACTAGGAAAACATCTGCCTCTTTAAAAACAGTTTAGTGTATCACGGACATTTCATCAGGAGTATTAACGATCTCCATACACCTCATAAAAACCTGAAAACTTTTCTTTTAGTCCCAAAGTTTGTGGCTTCAAGTTCTACAATGCATTACCAGCCATAATAAAAAATATCTCAACCTTCAATGCCTTTAAAAGCACTGTACATAATTCACTCTTGGATAAATGTCTCTACAATAGAGATGGATTTTTTAATGACTAATCCTTCATCCAAAATAATCTTCACCTTGTGGAGTAATTGACAACGTGTACCTTATCTTCTATCTATGAACATTTACTTGAATATTTCTACTTATTTTGCATACATATGTATGTATACGTGAAAAATGTAGCTGGCATACTGCAAGCATATTAAAAACACTAAGTTCAAGTCGGCATCATATCGCGAGGGACATCAAAAGGAAAAAAAAGGGGATTAAAATTATTCTTAAAATTCGCTGCAATTTAATGGTCTGGCATCGATCCCGGGTCTTCCTGGTGAACTTACTATGAAGCATGAAAGAAAATCACCATCTCTATCTATGTGTAAAAATTCAAGCAGAAAAGTTGGCTGCAACTGCCACAAACGACATCCTACTTTTCCCTTATATTCCTTATGACAGAAATTTTTATGTGCTCTGGCATCGAACCCGGAAACAGCATGGTCTTATCTAATTCTTTTTTCATAAAGAAAATCTTAATATAAATCTTCTATGTAAGCAAGAACTTCCTATCATATCGATAAATGCATAAAAAAAATTATGAAATGTTACCCCAATGTATTACATATGGGGGATATATTTAACGCCCGGCATTGAACTTGGGTCTTTCCGGCAATACTTTCTGTGTAGCACTACCGAAAATAACCATCTCTAACTACGTATGCAAATTCAAGCAGAAATATTGCTTGCAACTGCCTCAAAGTACGTCCTACTTTTCATATATATATTCCTTAAGTGAGAAATTGTAATGTGCCCCGGCATCGAACCCAGGAATAGTACGGCCTTATCAAAATTTTTTTCAAAACCCTAGGTATTATATGCATCTTCCATATAAGCAAGAACTTCCAATCATTTCGATAAGTGCATCAAAAAAATAATGAAAAACTACTTCAATGTATTTTAAAGGGCAGATTTTTGCATCGTCCTAGCATCGAACCCAGGATATTTTTTGTGAAAGTCATTAATGTTTTGGAAAGATCATGATCATAAATATAGGCTCCTCTAGTTTTGTTTCTCTACCTATCAGAGAAGTATTTTTAAAATATTCTTGAAAATGTAAGCAAAGCATTCGAATGGGAAAAAACAGGACTTTTGGGCCCACTGGAATCAAACCTATGACACGGAGGATCAAAATCGCAATTTTTCTGCCGGTTGCACATTATGGCCAACACGTCATTAAAATTTCAAGTCAATCACGCTTGTAGTTTAGCCTGTGAAATTGTATCCTACCTGGGTATATATATGATTGAATCCGGAGAAGCATCTATACATAATAGATTGTATTTTGTATATTATAATGACTTGATAATTCTATTTCTCTGAGCACTCCTATGTGTGTATTTTTCATGTCATTGGACAATAAAAGTATTATTATTATATATGAGACCTAACCAGCAACAAACCTGAAATCTACTGAAGCACGAGAAATAAAAATTAATGTAAGTATAAAAATAGTTATCATTTCGCATTTTCCTACTCTTTTATGACCACTGATTAAGAAGTGCAAAATGAATGGAGAAGACTGCACTCTGTTTTCTTATGGAGATGAGAGTGGCAGAAATGGTGTTGTTATAATGGTAACACAATAAGTAAGGGATGGGTTCAAAGGGTAAAGTATTTTTTTCGGGACAGGCTTATAACTATGAAAACAGACAGCACACCAAAGACTTGCTATTCATTCAGGTATATATGCATACAACGATAGTCATCCAGACAGTGAGGTAAAAGAAATGTATGAAAGGTTAAAGAAGGAAGAAACTGGTCAGATAGTGATGGGGGATTGTTACGCTATTGTAGGAGAAGTAAAGAGAAATATTGTTGGTAAATATGGAATAATAAAGAGAAATGAAAGGCTCCTACAGTTCTGTACAGAAAATAAGATGATGGTGGCAAAGAGTTGGTTCAAAAATCATATTAGACGACTGTGCACTTGGAAGGCACCAGGTGATCAGTATAGCTGCCAGATTGATTATATTATGATTGAACGAAGGTTTAGAAATGGGATAAAGAATGGATGTGGGCAACTGGGAGAGGATATAGACAGCGACCATTTTTCGTTGATGGGGAAACTGAAAATTAGTATGAAGAAAGTTAGGATGGCAAAGAAGAAAAACTTATGGAATTTGGTTAAGATTGATAGAATGGAAAAGGAAGAATTCGGCAGAAAAATCTGTAACTGTACAAGAAAGAAAAAGGGAGTAGGGAAATGGCAAAGAAAAGGTGTGTGGAAAAAGGAACTATGGATGACAGATGAAATGATATACAAAATGGAAGAGAGACGGCAAGCTAAAAAGAGAACGGATGAGGGTGGAAAATGGAAATACAGAAAATTAAATAAAGACCTGAGGAAGGAATGTGAAAAGGCAAGAAAGAAATTGTTTGATGAACAGTTAAAGAAGATAGAAGACAGGAAGGTATGAGGAGGCTTATAGGTAAATAAAGGATTTCTTCAATGGAGGAGCTAGAGGAGCAGGAAGCAGTAGTACGAGTAAATGCATCGCAAGTAGGGAGGGGAAAGAAGTTTTTGGAGTAAAAGCACTAAGAAGACAGAAAGAGAACATGAAAATACTGTATGATAAGAAGAAGAAAACAGAAAAAAAAACAGAAATAGAAGATGAAGAAAAAGTGAATGAATGTTCAATGGGATACATAGTATTGGAAAGCGAAGTTAACAGGCTTTAAAGGAAATGAAGAGAAGGAAAGCACCAGGGGCCGATGAGTTATCAGCAGAGTTAATGAAGAATGTTAATGATGAAGGTGTAGAAAATATAGTTGGTCAATGCAAGAAAATATATGAAATAGGAGAGTGGGCAGAAGACTTCCTAAAGATTGCCATAGTGCCAAAACCCAAGAAGAAGGGCACTACAAAATGTGAAGAACATCTGACAATAAGTACAATATCACAAGCAGCCAAAATAATGCTAAGGATTCTGGATAGATGGATGATAAGCAAGGTGGAGGAAAGTTTAGTAGAGGAACAATTAGGATTTTAGAAAAGTAAAGGGGGCAAGAGAAGTAATGGGACTTTTAAGAATAATTGGAGAAAGGTACTTTTTCCTTTCTTTTCATTATTTCCAACAGGAAACTGTTTTAACCTTTCAATAACATTTAAATAAATCAATTGCTAAAACTCATAATTAAAATTTTAGAAAAAGAATAAAAAATAAACAATGGAGCAATTATCTGAGCATCCTATCCATTCAAGAACCACTCCCTTTGGAAATGCTGCAAAGCTATAGCTGAAAACAATTTTAAATAAAACCCATCATGATCAATAATAGTTATATACTTTACCAATGAAAAATGCATATGATATATGTTAAAATCATTTCACACACATGACAGACAAAAATGATCGAATCCCTATTCTCCTGAAGTTGAACTAGGTAACTTTAAAAATCTTCAATAATATTCCATAAGGGATCCTATGTTCACCAGCAATTCTGATGTACCAACCTTACCAATCGACTTCCAAAACACAAAGCATCATGACATGATCAATCTTCTAATAATATTTTTTCAATTCAAATTAAAAAATCTAAATATCTGTATCAACTAACAGACCTTTTCAACACTTGTATCACTTTGGTCACTTTTGCCAGTTATTGGAAATATAGCCAAGCTGCTGCTTTTACATTGCCTAGAAGGAATTACATTACCAAGCAATTTTAGGACTAAAAATTTACTTTCTTCAATTTCTAATCAAATAAAATCTATATACAGTAGTAGAACCAGTAGTTACCCTAATTTTATTCGTATAAAACAGAAATAATATAAATTATCAGCATAATCAAGGCGAATAAACTCCGTAAGTCGGATTTTTTTCTGGTCCAATTGAATTTGACTTAGCAAGCTCCAAAAGTAAAAAGAACTAAAAACGTATATCAGTCGGTATTTAGTACACTACACTCTCGGTGATCCGGCCCCCAACAAACCGGCACCCTACCCTGACGTAAAAGGGAACCATACAGTAACGTAGCGAGTGCAAGCATGGAAGAAAAATTGGAGAAGGTGCAAGTGCATAGGAGAAGGATTATTTTTAGACCATTAGACGTTAACTATTATAATAAAAAAATCATATATTAATCCATCAAAACCTGAATGACTTTTCTAAAAATAGCAATAACTAATCTTCCGTTCACATACTACAATATAGAAAACCTTAAATTAACTTGCCAACTTATTTATTTAAGATTATGCATTTGTCCTTATGACTGAGCACCAAGAACACGGTCTCGACACGAAGGTCTTTTTCAAACTGCAGTAATCCGGCACTCGCGAAAATACGGCACCCCTCTGTGCAAGGAATAAATTATCCCGGATTTGCGGGAGTCTAGTGTAACGAAGTAAAAGGAGAATGAAAATTATCATTAATTCACTTGCTTACCAAAACAGCCGGATGCCGTCCTTAGATCGGTTTCGGTGTCTTCGGTTCCACTTTGACTCTGAAAGCAAAATCGAAGGATAAAATATAAATTTAATACTCCAATAGACTCCTTCAATTCACATTAGTGAAGATGTCAAGCGTATTTATTTCATTTCCAAAAAACACTCATAAAAAATAAAATCCACCTGTTGATTCTAATCTGATATTGGCTGAGCAGCTTCCGCAATATTCGCTTGGCAACGAATGAATTCTAGAAACTTCTCAAATCGAATTTGAAAATGTCGTTGACAATTCCCTTAATTGAATTACGGCTCAACAATTTAGTTACATTTTCCGTAGAGAGGCAGTCCATTGTTCTGGAGGCCACCTCGAAGAGCCGATGCCATGGAGATAATTACCCTCAACCGAACGATGGATCTCTCTTGCACACGATTTTAGATCTCATGGCTTGGGACATAATGCATAGGGAAATTTTCAAAACCTTATGGGTCGCCTTTTTATTCGGAAACGTTGCTATATAACGATTCCTCGCCGGAGTTACAATGATATTTAATACTAATTATCTCTATGTTGAAACAGGATACAAGCATTGATTCGGAAAACATAATTAAAACCGTATGCTTTAATTAATATAACCCTATATGCTATAAGCGAGAGATGGGACCATTAATCTGGAAAATGGAATATTTACAACACAACACGTAAGCCGTAACATCTGAATCGAAGAATGCATTGGACGAAAGTTCCGATAAAGAAAGACAAAAAAATACGCCACTGGAAGTGGGAAATCCGATATGAGCAATAATGATAATGATCTTCACTAGAATTTACTTACCAAAAACGATCGGATGCAGTCGAAAGAGAGGCTTTTGGTGTCCACAGCTACGCTTCACCTATAAAAGTAAAAGAGAAAGAACCAAAAATAAATTTAATCCTTCCAACGAACTCTTCCTATTCGTGAAGATTACGAGTACATCGGTATGAAATTATTTCTATAAAAAATGTAACATGAAGTACCTGTGGATTCGGAAGTGATATCTCTTCGAGGTACCTCCGAAGAATAACTTGACAACGAATGAATTCTAGTACCTTCTCAAATCGAATTTAAAATTTCGTTGACGGTTGGATTAATTCAATTAACGCTCGATACATTTTATGTCTAATGTAGTTACAATATCCGCGGAGAAGCTGCCCATTGTTCTGAAGCCGCAGGCCGTTCCCGTAGAGATAATTGCCCTCGATGACTCGAGTGAACGCTATCGTGCACCATTTTGGACTTTATTAAGTAGATCAGTAATGCATTGGAATATTTTAAGAACCTCTATAACCTATTTTGTTAACAGATTCAATGAGCGTAGGAACCTGCGTCAAGGCATTGTCGATTCTAAATTTTAACAAGTTTTCTATTTGTAAAGTAGCGTACATAAAAATCCAAAACGCTCTAATTTCTGCTGTCTACTCGACCTCATGCAATAATAAATTTAATCCAAGAAATATGAGTGTTGAAAGCCGGCAGGACTTAAAATTTGTTTGGAGACACCAAGATGTATTTCCCTTGAGATAGGGTATAGCTGAAACAGGAAAGATTGTTGAGTCAAGGGTCTCCTACCCATTTTATAGCTGTAACGTGCGACGGAGAAAAGAAATATTCGATTGGAAATTAATCTGAATACAATATAAACATCTAAATAAAAGCGACTTTCCCCTCCGGTATATCTATGTGGTGAGCAAGCGGTCAAAGCAAGAAATCTTAAGCTCTTTGTCACGTTTTCATATTTTAAATAGCTAGGTGTGAAAATAATATTTCTTTCACAAGTTTAATGTATTTGCAATTCGCAGAATTGAGCGTACAATCAAAATCAACGTTCTTTTTTGATGTGCATCGCACATTATCATTACGGCTACAAATTATGCAAGGGCTGGCATATTTTTTCGGGCATACGCAATAAGAATTGGAATACTTCGCCACTTAAAATAAATAGAAGCGGAAAATTTCTTGAAGGCTTTACACAAAAATTTGTCGTTTCAAGACTTTTCCGGAGAAAAATGATTCGAAAAAGAGAGATCTCAAAACAGGATTTCGAATTCTTGATTTGAGTATCCAAAAAACTGCGTCTAAACAGCTCCATGTGGTGCTCATAACATTTGTGTTTGAAAAGTCCACTAAATTTTGAAATTAATGATCGAATGCACTAGAATACCAGAATTCAGGGTGAAAGACTATATTCCCAAAACGTTTCGCGATTACGTGTCCATCGTTATTATACGCATATCTCCGTTGTCTTTCGGTTACATTGGTGCACTTAACGAGTGCCCCGTATCCAACGACGTTCGTGAGCAGCCACAAGAAGCTATTGATAATGTTTTATGGATAATTTACAGTCATTGGGAATCTGTAGGTAGAACAAATCTGGAAATATATAACAAAAGATGTTCCTTAAGAATTACGGACATGAAAATATAAATGCCCTTCTTGGAGACCGGCAAGAGAAAATGTTCTGGCCTAGAAGTTGAAGGCGGCCTCCCGGAGACAAAAAGACACCGGGTTCGATTACCGGCCCTGTCAGACTTTCTTCAAGCCCGTTTTTCCTAGGGATTTTTCCTGCGTACACGCCCTTAACAGATATAAAAATGATTAAATAAAACCAGAGATTTCTGCATACAATTTTCCTGAAAAATATGCCCTCGTTGTTCAAGATGAAGCTCCTGTTTTCCATTTTAATACTTAACAGGCAACTAACATTATGTCTCTTCGTTACTAATAGCACTGAAGACGGTAAAGTATATTGCGAATGTTTCGTTTGAAACAATGAAAGCGTTAAGAATGAAATGGTGTCCGGTCATCTATTGTGAAATAATTTGATAAATTTTTTAACAAGTTCTTGAGAAACAATAATGATTTAAATTTTTTTTCTTAATTGACAGTCCACCGGCACGATGATAGGAAGAAAGATTTGTTATTTTTTTTCATGCGAGGAAGATTTTAACATAACAGTAGAATGACATTATTTCGAAACAGGCCACTGAAATATCGACGGTATGACATTGACTTTAAAATTTGATGCAAATAATTTCCATATTTACCAGGGTGTTCATATTTTCCAAAAGATCCTGGGTTCGACACCAGGCGTCTACCATTTAAAACGAATGGCGGGCATTTCCAATACAGTTTCGAGAATATTTTCAGCTACATCCCTGTAGGATAGAGAATTCAAAATCACAGAGGTCCCAGAAAATGGGCTAATATTTATTTTTTTGTAAAACTGTCACCAAATGTGCGTTAGTTTGACACCAGGAAACTGCCAATTTCTCCTATGAAAAATAAATTGCGACGATTTCTAGCAATATTTTCAATCCGTTTTTTTTGTGGTCTTTCTTGGTATAGAATCGACTTGACATTCGTTTCACCAATCTTCCACCATTCTGCAAGCATATTGATAACTCAAATTTCAAGTCGGCGTCATATCGAGATTGTCCTCAAAAGAAAAAAAAGGATTGAAAATATTCTTAATTTCGATGCCATTTTTCCTTCTGGCATCGAACCAGGGACTTCCTGGTGATACTTACTATGCAACACAACAGAAGATCACCATCTCTAAGTATGTGTGAAAACTCAACCAGAACTATTGGTTTCAACTGCCGCAAACTACGTCTTACCTTTCCCTTATATTCTTTATATGAGAAATATTAATGTGCTCTGGCATCGAACCTAGCCACAGCATGGTCTTATTTATATTTCTTTAACCGATTTAAATATACATCTTCTATCTAAGGAAGAACTTCCTATCATTTCGATAAGCGAATGAAAAAAATAATTAAAAACTGAAAAAAATGTGTTTAATACAGGAGATATATTAACCACCCGGCATCGAACCCGGATCTTTCTGGTGATCTTTCTATTTAGCACAACAGAAGATCACCATCTCTAGCCATGTGTGAAAATTCAAGGAGAAATATTGGCTGCAACTGCCTCAACCGACGTATTACTTTTCACATATTTTCCTCATGAGAGAAATTTTAATATGCTCTGGCATCCAACCAAGGATCAGCATGGTCTTATATAGTTTTTTTTTAAACCTAGCCCTTATATACATATTCTAGCTAAGAAAGAACTTACTATCATTTCGATAAGTGCATCAAAAATATAATGAAAAACTACTCAAATGTGTTTGAAAGGGAGATATTTGCATCGTCCTAGCATCGAACCCTGGAAATTTCTGTAAAAGTCATTAATGTTTTCGATAGATCATGATCAGATCCCTTGGCTCCTTGAGTTTTGATTCTCTACCTATCCGGGAAGTATTTTATAGAAATTCCCCGAACATCAAAGCAATTCATTTAAATGGGCAATATCGCGATTTTAGGGCCTTCTGGAATCGAATTCATGCTCAGAATGATCGGTTTCTCACTTTTGCTGGGGGTTCCACGTAAGGGCCTACACGCTGTAAAAATTTCAAGTCAATGACGCTTGTGGTTTAGCCTGGAAATCAGTCTCCTATCTATGTACGTATATCTATACGATGCTAGGTCGAGGCAAAAATCGGCCGTTTAAAATGCATTGTGGCGATTTTTAAGAATTTTTTTGGACCCTTTCCCGATGGCATGGAAACTTGAAATACGGCATGGAGTTGGAGATCATTAATATGATTCATAATTAAATTTTACATATTCGCTGTCGGTCCTTGGTTCGATCCTAGAGTAACATTTACATTCCTCAATGCATTTCTTATGGAGATAACAGAAACAAATTTTAGGTACTTCCCGGCATGATATCAACTTCTAACTTTGCATAAAATAAGATCAAGTCCTCACAAATCAAACTGTGCATTCACAACCACCAATATTTCCTGCGTTCGACACCAGGCGACTCTACAATCAGTAAATTATCCGATTTTTAAGAATTAATTTAATTAATTTACAAGAGCTACCGACTTGGAATTTTTACGACGTTATGGCCATGACGTGTAACCTCCAGAAAAAAGCCAACTTTGAACCTCGGTGTCATGGGTTCGATTCCAGAAGGCCCCAAAGTCGCGATTTTCTCCATAAGGATACATGGTGGGGATTTTCGAAAATTTTTTTTGAGGCACTTCCCGGAAAAGTAGAGAGTTGAAATTCGAGGGACCGCTAGAAGCCGTGCATATCCAGCGATAATCAAAAATACGTCTTCGACAATTATCCTTGGTTCGATGCTAGGTCGGTGCAAAAATCGCCCGTTTAAAATGCACTGCGGCGATTTTTAGGATTTTTTTTGGACCACTTTCCGATTGCATGGAAACATGAAATTCGGCATGCGGTTAGATATCATTAATATATTTCATAATAAAATTTTACATTTTCGGTAATGGTCCTTGGTTCGATCCCAGAGGGCAATTTACATTCCTCAATGCATTCCTTATGCAGATAACGGAAACAAATTTTAGGTACTTCCCGGCATGATATCGACTTCAAACTTTGCATTATATAAGATCATGTCCTAACTAATCAAACTGTGCATTCACAGATACCAATGTGACCTGGGTTTGACACCAGGCGTCTCTACAATCAGTAACTGATCCGATTATTAGGATAGAATAGGATTTCATTATTTCTTACATGCACTTATCGAAATACTAGGGAATTCTTGCTTAGGACTCGGTTTAAGAAAAAAATTAGATAAGACCATGCTGTTCCTGGGTTCGATGCCAGAGCATATTAAAATTTCTCTCATAAGGAATATATGGGAAAGGTAGGACGTCGTTTGAGGCAGCTGTAGCCAATATTTCTGCCTGAATTTTCACACATAGTTAGAGACGGTGATCTCCTGTTGTGATGCATAGAAAGTATTGCTGTGAAGACCCGGGTTCGATGCCAGACGAATAAAATGCAGCGAATTTTAAGAATATTTTCAATTTTTTTTTTTTGAGGACCGTCCCGAAATGATGCCGATATGAAATTAGTGTTGTCGATCTGCTTGCAGTATGCAAGCTAAATTTTACTCGTATACAATACTAGTAAAATGTAGCTTGCATACTGCATCCCCATTCATGATCCCATCACACTAAGGTTCAAAGTCCCAATTTTTCTGGAGGTTACACGTTATGGCCAATATGTTGTAAAAATTTCAAGCCAATGACGCTTGTGGTTTAGCCTGTACAAACAGTTTTCCAAGAGCCACACTAGAGTAAATTTTTCAAATTTTGGAGTGGTTTCACAGGTAATTTGATGAGAAATTTAATTGCTGAGTGATTTATGCTGTTTGAGATTTTCGGTAGTCGGTGTCGGGGCATGTGAATGCATTCAGCATGACGAGTATCATGGCAGTGTGAAGTAGAACCTATTAATGTTCTTATTAATATAGACATGGGAGTCGAAAATATAGCAGTATATAATACACAGTCATAATTCTTTGTTGGGTAAAGAGTGGTTTGCAGACTAGTTAACTTTCAATGGATCACTACTTATCCCATAAAATTCTAACTTTGACATTATATTCTTTGAGAGTGATAAAGACTAACTGAGGTCACCAAGTATAGCAGAAGTGTACTCTTTTTCTCAAAAGCTTGATGGATAACATTATCTAAACATTCTATTGAATGTGAGGTAGATTTTCACTTGCGAAAACCAAACAGAGAAAGAGCAGATTGGTTATTACATTAAAAATAAATCACTAAGTTTTGTTGACATAACAGTTTCAATAACTTTAAATGTAACAGACAGAATAGATATTGGTCTAAAGTTGAGTGGGTTATCTCTAGCACCATTCTCATGAATAGGCTTTACCCTAGCAACCTTAAGGGATTCAGGAAAATTACCAATCCTCAGAGCAACATTGATAAGACTGCTAAGTGCATCACCAATCAAGTCCAAAACTAATTTAAGAAAACTGGGTGTCATTTCAAGGATATCTTTGCATTTGAAATTAGACATTTGGTAAAACAATTTCTAAGAAAAGTTACTTAATACTCAACTTGTGGATGAGAATTATTCTTGACAGTCAAGATGGGTCAGAGGAAAAGAAATAATTACAGAATTAATGGAATCTAAATAAATTGTTATTAAATACATCAGGGGATATGTCAGAAATTTCATAAGGTTTAAATTGGCATGTCCCCTCCTTTATAATAGACCAAGTAGATCTACATTTATTGCCAGCATTATTGATATAAAGTTCAATTGCTCTCCTTTTGGTATCCAGCAATTTTTTTATAATGTCTTTAAAATTTGAGATAGTTTTCCATGTTGGAAGAATCCCTATTTATTTTATAGATGCTATAAAAATTTAGTAATTCACTCTGCAAATAGTAAACCTCAGGTTTGAACCAATTGTTGGTAATTGAGTTTCTTTTTGTTGGTATAACTAAAACTGTGAAGGACAGCTTCTCCCAGAAATTCATCGAAAGATCTGTAAGATTTGTCACTGAAACCATTAGCAGAAAAAAATCTTGGTCAGAAGATAACTAAATGTATTAATTTCAAAGAAGAGATGGGCCTGTAGGCAGGATGAACTTGGTCAGATGTTTCAGTATCAGAAATGTTACAGGAGATGCAAGTAACCATGGCAGAAGGATTAAAGGGTCAATGAAAAATGATGCATAAAAGAATTTGTCTAAATTTAAAAAGATATTTTATAGACATGCTTTGAATCTAGTTGGATTTTCATTTGAGCGGTAATGATTAAATGAAAGAAGACAATTTATGCAATCCAATGCATCAGGTGAGGAAAGGCGAATGTCCAGGTAAAAATCTCTTCAAATTACATATTTAATCTGACCGTTAACATTTTAAAAAGGTAAGGACCCAGGTTACATTTTAAAAAGGTGTAGGGAGGATTGATCTGACATCTACAGACTCTTTCAATTACAGCTTCCTTTTGTTTTATAACAAATTTCTCCACTTGTTCAATATCACTTTTCCTTTCATTATAATTAAACCCAGGAAAATAGCCACTTCAAAATGGGTCTCCCATGAAATATGTTTGCTTTCTCTGGAATTCAAAAGTATGCACTTCCAAGCCCAGACTTGTGGTGATACTAATACTTACTTGCGATATACCTTTCTTAGGAGAAAATATAGACAACTCCGTAACTTAAAGAAAAGAACATATTATGATTCCTTAGTTATGTCTATTTGTAATCAAACCAAAACTGCATGTTACATTATCAATGAAACCACTAGCAGTTGTAGATCTACCCCTTCACCTACATTTAATATAAATAATCACAGACCTCTCAATCCCAGTGGCTTAGCCAATCTTCTAAACAACTCATTACTTGATATCCCCCTTCAACATTATACCTGTGATGACTTATCTCTTAACCGCTCCTCCACTACCAAGCAAAACTTAAATTCATATTCCATGTATCCATGTAATGAACAGGAATCATCAACCTATCTCTCTAAAGTTGACACAAAAACTTCTACCGGTCCTGACAATATTTCAGGGAAATTACTCATTTCCTGTGGCAAATTTATCACCATGCTTCTCTTTTATCTAATTAACAAATATCTACAGTGTGGAATTTTCTCAAATGCTCTGTAAACCACTAAGATGATACCTATCTACAAAAAGAAGGGTGATAAAAACTGTATTTATGATTATAGACCAATATCCCTAGTCTCTCAGTTTTCAAAATCTGACCCATAAAAGGTCCCCTATTCTTTTTCTAGTATTAATTAATGGCCTACCTGGGTATCTAACCACAGACAACAATAGTTGTGTTTTTATGTTTGCTGATGATATGTATGTATTAATGGCCAACTCATGTATGAAAGATCATGTCAGAGACAGAGCACAAGCCCTCCAGGAGATGGCAGAGTGGTGAAATTCCAACTGCTTAACCCTAAATATGGGTAAAAACAAGCAATGCTGTCTATATCCTTTTCATGGACATTGCTTAGTTTTAGCTCTAGTAGTGACCTGGATCTATCCACAGATGCAATTAAGATTTTTTGCATTCATGTCGTCCCTCAGCTGAAGTGAACAGCTCATATTAATTATCTGGGCAAAAACTATGCTCTGTGTTCTATATGCAATCAGTACTCAAGCATTCCTTAAGTATTGAGGTTCTAACAAGGTATACTATAATGCATCTTAAGGAATAGTCATTTGGGGTTCCTCCACCCAAATCATTAATATTGTTAAGATGCAGAAAAAATTGCTAGGACTATCTGCCATGTCCCATACAGAGGCTCCTGTAAACCTCTCTTCAAAAAATTAGAAATTTTGACTGTCCCCTCTATTTCTATCTTCAAAACTCTTCTATTTACTAGGAAAACATCTGCCTCTTTAAAAACAGTTTAGTGTATCACGGACATTTCATCAGGAGTATTAACGATCTCCATACACCTCATAAAAACCTGAAAACTTTTCTTTTAGTCCCAAAGTTTGTGGCTTCAAGTTCTACAATGCATTACCAGCCATAATAAAAAGTATCTCAACCTTCAATGCCTTTAAAAGCACTGTACATAATTCACTCTTGGATAAATGTCTCTACAATAGAGATGGATTTTTTAATGACTAATCCTTCATCCAAAATAATCTTCACCTTGTGGAGTAATTGACAACGTGTACCTTATCTTCTATCTATGAACATTTACTTGAATATTTCTACTTATTTTGCATACATATGTATGTATACGTGAAAAATGTAGCTGGCATACTGCAAGAATATTAAAAACACTAAGTTCAAGTCGGCATCATATCGCGAGGGACATCAAAAGAAAAAAAAAGGGGATTAAAATTATTCTTAAAATTCGCTGCAATTTAATGGTCTGGCATCGATCCCGGGTCTTCCTGGTGAACTTACTATGAAGCATGAAAGAAAATCACCATCTCTATCTATGTGTAAAAATTCAAGCAGAAAAGTTGGCTGCAACTGCCACAAACGACATCCTACTTTTCCCTTATATTCCTTATGACAGAAATTTTTATGTGCTCTGGCATCGAACCCGGAAACAGCATGGTCTTATCTAATTCTTTTTTCATAAAGAAAATCTTAATATAAATCTTCTATGTAAGCAAGAACTTCCTATCATATCGATAAATGCATAAAAAAAATTATGAAATGTTACCCCAATGTATTACATATGGGGGATATATTTACCGCCCGGCATTGAACTTGGGTCTTTCCGGCAATACTTTCTGTGTAGCACTACCGAAAATAACCATCTCTAACTACGTATGCAAATTCAAGCAGAAATATTGCTTGCAACTGCCTCAAAGTACGTCCTACTTTTCATATATATATTCCTTAAGTGAGAAATTGTAATGTGCCCCGGCATCGAACCCAGGAATAGTACGGCCTTATCTAAATTTTTTTCAAAACCCTAGGTATTATATGCATCTTCCATATAAGCAAGAACTTCCAATCATTTCGATAAGTGCATCAAAAAAATAATGAAAAACTACTTCAATGTATTTTAAAGGGCAGATTTTTGCATCGTCCTAGCATCGAACCCAGGATATTTTTTGTGAAAGTCATTAGTGTTTTGGAAAGATCATGATCATAAATATAGGCTCCTCTAGTTTTGTTTCTCTACCTATCAGAGAAGTATTTTTAAAATATTCTTGAAAATGTAAGCAAAGCATTCGAATGGGAAAAAACAGGACTTTTGGGCCCACTGGAATCAAACCTATGAAACGGAGGATCAAAATCGCAATTTTTCTGCCGGTTGCACATTATGGCCAACACGTCATTAAAATTTCAAGTCAATCACGCTTGTAGTTTAGCCTGTGAAATTGTATCCTACCTGGGTATATATATGATTGAATCCGGAGAAGCATCTATACATAATAGATTGTATTTTGTATATTATAATGACTTGATAATTCTATTTCTCTGAGCACTCCTATGTTTTTATTTTTCATGTCATTGGACAATAAAAGTATTATTATTATATATGAGACCTAACCAGCAACAAACCTGAAATCTACTGAAGCACGAGAAATAAAAATTAATGTAAGTATAAAAATAGTTATCATTTCGCATTTTCCTACTCTTTTATGACCACTGATTAAGAAGTGCAAAATGAATGGAGAAGACTGCACTCTGTTTTCTTATGGAGATGAGAGTGGCAGAAATGGTGTTGTTATAATGGTAACACAATAAGTAAGGGATGGGTTCAAAGGGTAAAGTATTTTTTTCGGGACAGGCTTATAACTATGAAAACAGACAGCACACCAAAGACTTGCTATTCATTCAGGTATATATGCATACAACGATAGTCATCCAGACAGTGAGGTAAAAGAAATGTATGAAAGGTTAAAGAAGGAAGAAACTGGTCAGATAGTGATGGGGGATTGTTACGCTATTGTAGGAGAAGTAAAGAGAAATATTGTTGGTAAATATGGAATAATAAAGAGAAATGAAAGGCTCCTACAGTTCTGTACAGAAAATAAGATGATGGTGGCAAAGAGTTGGTTCAAAAATCATATTAGACGACTGTGCACTTGGAAGGCACCAGGTGATCAGTATAGCTGCCAGATTGATTATATTATGATTGAACGAAGGTTTAGAAATGGGATAAAGAATGGATGTGGGCAACTGGGAGAGGATATAGACAGCGACCATTTTTCGTTGATGGGGAAACTGAAAATTAGTATGAAGAAAGTTAGGATGGCAAAGAAGAAAAACTTATGGAATTTGGTTAAGATTGATAGAATGGAAAAGGAAGAATTCGGCAGAAAAATCTGTAACTGTACAAGAAAGAAAAAGGGAGTAGGGAAATGGCAAAGAAAAGGTGTGTGGAAAAAGGAACTATGGATGACAGATGAAATGATATACAAAATGGAAGAGAGACGGCAAGCTAAAAAGAGAACGGATGAGGGTGGAAAATGGAAATACAGAAAATTAAATAAAGACCTGAGGAAGGAATGTGAAAAGGCAAGAAAGAAATTGTTTGATGAACAGTTAAAGAAGATAGAAGACAGGAAGGTATGAGGAGGCTTATAGGTAAATAAAGGATTTCTTCAATGGAGGAGCTAGAGGAGCAGGAAGCAGTAGTACGAGTAAATGCATCGCAAGTAGGGAGGGGAAAGAAGTTTTTGGAGTAAAAGCACTAAGAAGACAGAAAGAGAACATGAAAATACTGTATGATAAGAAGAAGAAAACAGAAAAAAAAACAGAAATAGAAGATGAAGAAAAAGTGAATGAATGTTCAATGGGATACATAGTATTGGAAAGCGAAGTTAACAGGCTTTAAAGGAAATGAAGAGAAGGAAAGCACCAGGGGCCGATGAGTTATCAGCAGAGTTAATGAAGAATGTTAATGATGAAGGTGTAGAAAATATAGTTGGTCAATGCAAGAAAATATATGAAATAGGAGAGTGGGCAGAAGACTTCCTAAAGATTGCCATAGTGCCAAAACCCAAGAAGAAGGGCACTACAAAATGTGAAGAACATCTGACAATAAGTACAATATCACAAGCAGCCAAAATAATGCTAAGGATTCTGGATAGATGGATGATAAGCAAGGTGGAGGAAAGTTTAGTAGAGGAACAATTAGGATTTTAGAAAAGTAAAGGGGGCAAGAGAAGTAATGGGACTTTTAAGAATAATTGGAGAAAGGTACTTTTTCCTTTCTTTTCATTATTTCCAACAGGAAACTGTTTTAACCTTTCAATAACATTTAAATAAATCAATTGCTAAAACTCATAATTAAAATTTTAGAAAAAGAATAAAAAATAAACAATGGAGCAATTATCTGAGCATCCTATCCATTCAAGAACCACTCCCTTTGGAAATGCTGCAAAGCTATAGCTGAAAACAATTTTAAATAAAACCCATCATGATCAATAATAGTTATATACTTTACCAATGAAAAATGCATATGATATATGTTAAAATCATTTCACACACATGACAGACGAAAATGATCGAATCCCTATTCTCCTGAAGTTGAACTAGGTAACTTTAAAAATCTTCAATAATATTCCATAAGGGATCCTATGTTCACCAGCAATTCTGATGTACCAACCTTACCAATCGACTTCCAAAACACAAAGCATCATGACATGATCAATCTTCTAATAATATTTTTTCAATTCAAATTAAAAAATCTAAATATCTGTATCAACTAACAGACCTTTTCAACACTTGTATCACTTTGGTCACTTTTGCCAGTTATTGGAAATATAGCCAAGCTGCTGCTTTTACATTGCCTAGAAGGAATTACATTACCAAGCAATTTTAGGACTAAAAATTTACTTTCTTCAATTTCTAATCAAATAAAATCTATATACAGTAGTAGAACCAGTAGTTACCCTAATTTTATTCGTATAAAACAGAAATAATATAAATTATCAGCATAATCAAGGCGAATAAACTCCGTAAGTCGGATTTTTTTCTGGTCCAATTGAATTTGACTTAGCAAGCTCCAAAAGTAAAAAGAACTAAAAACGTATATCAGTCGGTATTTAGTACACTACACTCTCGGTGATCCGGCCCCCAACAAACCGGCACCCTACCCTGACGTAAAAGGGAACCATACAGTAACGTAGCGAGTGCAAGCATGGAAGAAAAATTGGAGAAGGTGCAAGTGCATAGGAGAAGGATTATTTTTAGACCATTAGACGTTAACTATTATAATAAAAAAATCATATATTAATCCATCAAAACCTGAATGACTTTTCTAAAAATAGCAATAACTAATCTTCCGTTCACATACTACAATATAGAAAACCTTAAATTAACTTGCCAACTTATTTATTTAAGATTATGCATTTGTCCTTATGACTGAGCACCAAGAACACGGTCTCGACACGAAGGTCTTTTTCAAACTGCAGTAATCCGGCACTCGCGAAAATACGGCACCCCTCTGTGCAAGGAATAAATTATCCCGGATTTGCGGGAGTCTAGTGTAACGAAGTAAAAGGAGAATGAAAATTATCATTAATTCACTTGCTTACCAAAACAGCCGGATGCCGTCCTTAGATCGGTTTCGGTGTCTTCGGTTCCACTTTGACTCTGAAAGCAAAATCGAAGGATAAAATATAAATTTAATACTCCAATAGACTCCTTCAATTCACATTAGTGAAGATGTCAAGCGTATTTATTTCATTTCCAAAAAACACTCATAAAAAATAAAATCCACCTGTTGATTCTAATCTGATATTGGCTGAGCAGCTTCCGCAATATTCGCTTGGCAACGAATGAATTCTAGAAACTTCTCAAATCGAATTTGAAAATGTCGTTGACAATTCCCTTAATTGAATTACGGCTCAACAATTTAGTTACATTTTCCGTAGAGAGGCAGTCCATTGTTCTGGAGGCCACCTCGAAGAGCCGATGCCATGGAGATAATTACCCTCAACCGAACGATGGATCTCTCTTGCACACGATTTTAGATCTCATGGCTTGGGACATAATGCATAGGGAAATTTTCAAAACCTTATGGGTCGCCTTTTTATTCGGAAACGTTGCTATATAACGATTCCTCGCCGGAGTTACAATGATATTTAATACTAATTATCTCTATGTTGAAACAGGATACAAGCATTGATTCGGAAAACATAATTAAAACCGTATGCTTTAATTAATATAACCCTATATGCTATAAGCGAGAGATGGGACCATTAATCTGGAAAATGGAATATTTACAACACAACACGTAAGCCGTAACATCTGAATCGAAGAATGCATTGGACGAAAGTTCCGATAAAGAAAGACAAAAAAATACGCCACTGGAAGTGGGAAATCCGATATGAGCAATAATGATAATGATCTTCACTAGAATTTACTTACCAAAAACGATCGGATGCAGTCGAAAGAGAGGCTTTTGGTGTCCACAGCTACGCTTCACCTATAAAAGTAAAAGAGAAAGAACCAAAAATAAATTTAATCCTTCCAACGAACTCTTCCTATTCGTGAAGATTACGAGTACATCGGTATGAAATTATTTCTATAAAAAATGTAACATGAAGTACCTGTGGATTCGGAAGTGATATCTCTTCGAGGTACCTCCGAAGAATAACTTGACAACGAATGAATTCTAGTACCTTCTCAAATCGAATTTAAAATTTCGTTGACGGTTGGATTAATTCAATTAACGCTCGATACATTTTATGTCTAATGTAGTTACAATATCCGCGGAGAAGCTGCCCATTGTTCTGAAGCCGCAGGCCGTTCCCGTAGAGATAATTGCCCTCGATGACTCGAGTGAACGCTATCGTGCACCATTTTGGACTTTATTAAGTAGATCAGTAATGCATTGGAATATTTTAAGAACCTCTATAACCTATTTTGTTAACAGATTCAATGAGCGTAGGAACCTGCGTCAAGGCATTGTCGATTCTAAATTTTAACAAGTTTTCTATTTGTAAAGTAGCGTACATAAAAATCCAAAACGCTCTAATTTCTGCTGTCTACTCGACCTCATGCAATAATAAATTTAATCCAAGAAATATGAGTGTTGAAAGCCGGCAGGACTTAAAATTTGTTTGGAGACACCAAGATGTATTTCCCTTGAGATAGGGTATAGCTGAAACAGGAAAGATTGTTGAGTCAAGGGTCTCCTACCCATTTTATAGCTGTAACGTGCGACGGAGAAAAGAAATATTCGATTGGAAATTAATCTGAATACAATATAAACATCTAAATAAAAGCGACTTTCCCCTCCGGTATATCTATGTGGTGAGCAAGCGGTCAAAGCAAGAAATCTTAAGCTCTTTGTCACGTTTTCATATTTTAAATAGCTAGGTGTGAAAATAATATTTCTTTCACAAGTTTAATGTATTTGCAATTCGCAGAATTGAGCGTACAATCAAAATCAACGTTCTTTTTTGATGTGCATCGCACATTATCATTACGGCTACAAATTATGCAAGGGCTGGCATATTTTTTCGGGCATACGCAATAAGAATTGGAATACTTCGCCACTTAAAATAAATAGAAGCGGAAAATTTCTTGAAGGCTTTACACAAAAATTTGTCGTTTCAAGACTTTTCCGGAGAAAAATGATTCGAAAAAGAGAGATCTCAAAACAGGATTTCGAATTCTTGATTTGAGTATCCAAAAAACTGCGTCTAAACAGCTCCATGTGGTGCTCATAACATTTGTGTTTGAAAAGTCCACTAAATTTTGAAATTAATGATCGAATGCACTAGAATACCAGAATTCAGGGTGAAAGACTATATTCCCAAAACGTTTCGCGATTACGTGTCCATCGTTATTATACGCATATCTCCGTTGTCTTTCGGTTACATTGGTGCACTTAACGAGTGCCCCGTATCCAACGACGTTCGTGAGCAGCCACAAGAAGCTATTGATAATGTTTTATGGATAATTTACAGTCATTGGGAATCTGTAGGTAGAACAAATCTGGAAATATATAACAAAAGATGTTCCTTAAGAATTACGGACATGAAAATATAAATGCCCTTCTTGGAGACCGGCAAGAGAAAATGTTCTGGCCTAGAAGTTGAAGGCGGCCTCCCGGAGACAAAAAGACACCGGGTTCGATTACCGGCCCTGTCAGACTTTCTTCAAGCCCGTTTTTCCTAGGGATTTTTCCTGCGTACACGCCCTTAACAGATATAAAAATGATTAAATAAAACCAGAGATTTCTGCATACAATTTTCCTGAAAAATATGCCCTCGTTGTTCAAGATGAAGCTCCTGTTTTCCATTTTAATACTTAACAGGCAACTAACATTATGTCTCTTCGTTACTAATAGCACTGAAGACGGTAAAGTATATTGCGAATGTTTCGTTTGAAACAATGAAAGCGTTAAGAATGAAATGGTGTCCGGTCATCTATTGTGAAATAATTTGATAAATTTTTTAACAAGTTCTTGAGAAACAATAATGATTTAAATTTTTTTTCTTAATTGACAGTCCACCGGCACGATGATAGGAAGAAAGATTTGTTATTTTTTTTCATGCGAGGAAGATTTTAACATAACAGTAGAATGACATTATTTCGAAACAGGCCACTGAAATATCGACGGTATGACATTGACTTTAAAATTTGATGCAAATAATTTCCATATTTACCAGGGTGTTCATATTTTCCAAAAGATCCTGGGTTCGACACCAGGCGTCTACCATTTAAAACGAATGGCGGGCATTTCCAATACAGTTTCGAGAATATTTTCAGCTACATCCCTGTAGGATAGAGAATTCAAAATCACAGAGGTCCCAGAAAATGGGCTAATATTTATTTTTTTGTAAAACTGTCACCAAATGTGCGTTAGTTTGACACCAGGAAACTGCCAATTTCTCCTATGAAAAATAAATTGCGACGATTTCTAGCAATATTTTCAATCCGTTTTTTTTGTGGTCTTTCTTGGTATAGAATCGACTTGACATTCGTTTCACCAATCTTCCACCATTCTGCAAGCATATTGATAACTCAAATTTCAAGTCGGCGTCATATCGAGATTGTCCTCAAAAGAAAAAAAAGGATTGAAAATATTCTTAATTTCGATGCCATTTTTCCTTCTGGCATCGAACCAGGGACTTCCTGGTGATACTTACTATGCAACACAACAGAAGATCACCATCTCTAAGTATGTGTGAAAACTCAACCAGAACTATTGGTTTCAACTGCCGCAAACTACGTCTTACCTTTCCCTTATATTCTTTATATGAGAAATATTAATGTGCTCTGGCATCGAACCTAGCCACAGCATGGTCTTATTTATATTTCTTTAACCGATTTAAATATACATCTTCTATCTAAGGAAGAACTTCCTATCATTTCGATAAGCGAATGAAAAAAATAATTAAAAACTGAAAAAAATGTGTTTAATACAGGAGATATATTAACCACCCGGCATCGAACCCGGATCTTTCTGGTGATCTTTCTATTTAGCACAACAGAAGATCACCATCTCTAGCCATGTGTGAAAATTCAAGGAGAAATATTGGCTGCAACTGCCTCAACCGACGTATTACTTTTCACATATTTTCCTCATGAGAGAAATTTTAATATGCTCTGGCATCCAACCAAGGATCAGCATGGTCTTATATAGTTTTTTTTTAAACCTAGCCCTTATATACATATTCTAGCTAAGAAAGAACTTACTATCATTTCGATAAGTGCATCAAAAATATAATGAAAAACTACTCAAATGTGTTTGAAAGGGAGATATTTGCATCGTCCTAGCATCGAACCCTGGAAATTTCTGTAAAAGTCATTAATGTTTTCGATAGATCATGATCAGATCCCTTGGCTCCTTGAGTTTTGATTCTCTACCTATCCGGGAAGTATTTTATAGAAATTCCCCGAACATCAAAGCAATTCATTTAAATGGGCAATATCGCGATTTTAGGGCCTTCTGGAATCGAATTCATGCTCAGAATGATCGGTTTCTCACTTTTGCTGGGGGTTCCACGTAAGGGCCTACACGCTGTAAAAATTTCAAGTAATGACGCTTGTGGTTTAGCCTGGAAATCAGTCTCCTATCTATGTACGTATATCTATACGATGCTAGGTCGAGGCAAAAATCGGCCGTTTAAAATGCATTGTGGCGATTTTTAAGAATTTTTTTGGACCCTTTCCCGATGGCATGGAAACTTGAAATACGGCATGGAGTTGGAGATCATTAATATGATTCATAATTAAATTTTACATATTCGCTGTCGGTCCTTGGTTCGATCCTAGAGTAACATTTACATTCCTCAATGCATTTCTTATGGAGATAACAGAAACAAATTTTAGGTACTTCCCGGCATGATATCAACTTCTAACTTTGCATAAAATAAGATCAAGTCCTCACAAATCAAACTGTGCATTCACAACCACCAATATTTCCTGCGTTCGACACCAGGCGACTCTACAATCAGTAAATTATCCGATTTTTAAGAATTAATTTAATTAATTTACAAGAGCTACCGACTTGGAATTTTTACGACGTTATGGCCATGACGTGTAACCTCCAGAAAAAAGCCAACTTTGAACCTCGGTGTCATGTGTTCGATTCCAGAAGGCCCCAAAGTCGCGATTTTCTCCATAAGGATACATGGTGGGGATTTTCGAAAATTTTTTTTGAGGCACTTCCCGGAAAAGTAGAGAGTTGAAATTCGAGGGACCGCTAGAAGCCGTGCATATCCAGCGATAATCAAAAATACGTCTTCGACAATTATCCTTGGTTCGATGCTAGGTCGGTGCAAAAATCGCCCGTTTAAAATGCACTGCGGCGATTTTTAGGATTTTTTTTGGACCACTTTCCGATTGCATGGAAACATGAAATTCGGCATGCGGTTAGATATCATTAATATATTTCATAATAAAATTTTACATTTTCGGTAATGGTCCTTGGTTCGATCCCAGAGGGCAATTTACATTCCTCAATGCATTCCTTATGCAGATAACGGAAACAAATTTTAGGTACTTCCCGGCATGATATCGACTTCAAACTTTGCATTATATAAGATCATGTCCTAACTAATCAAACTGTGCATTCACAGATACCAATGTGACCTGGGTTTGACACCAGGCGTCTCTACAATCAGTAACTGATCCGATTATTAGGATAGGATAGGATTTCATTATTTCTTACATGCACTTATCGAAATACTAGGGAATTCTTGCTTAGGACTCGGTTTAAGAAAAAAATTAGATAAGACCATGCTGTTCCTGGGTTCGATGCCAGAGCATATTAAAATTTCTCTCATAAGGAATATATGGGAAAGGTAGGACGTCGTTTGAGGCAGCTGTAGCCAATATTTCTGCCTGAATTTTCACACATAGTTAGAGACGGTGATCTCCTGTTGTGATGCATAGAAAGTATTGCTGTGAAGACCCGGGTTCGATGCCAGACGAATAAAATGCAGCGAATTTTAAGAATATTTTCAATTTTTTTTTTTTGAGGACCGTCCCGAAATGATGCCGATATGAAATTAGTGTTGTCGATCTGCTTGCAGTATGCAAGCTAAATTTTACTCGTATACAATACTAGTAAAATGTAGCTTGCATACTGCATCCCCATTCATGATCCCATCACACTAAGGTTCAAAGTCCCAATTTTTCTGGAGGTTACACGTTATGGCCAATATGTTGTAAAAATTTCAAGCCAATGACGCTTGTGGTTTAGCCTGTACAAACAGTTTTCCAAGAGCCACACTAGAGTAAATTTTTCAAATTTTGGAGTGGTTTCACAGGTAATTTGATGAGAAATTTAATTGCTGAGTGATTTATGCTGTTTGAGATTTTCGGTAGTCGGTGTCGGGGCATGTGAATGCATTCAGCATGACGAGTATCATGGCAGTGTAAAGTAGAACCTATTAATGTTCTTATTAATATAGACATGGGAGTCGAAAATATAGCAGTATATAATACACAGTCATAATTCTTTGTTGGGTAAAGAGTGGTTTGCAGACTAGTTTACTTTCAATGGATCACTACTTATCCCATAAAATTCTAACTTTGACATTATATTCTTTGAGAGTGATAAAGACTAACTGAGGTCACCAAGTATAGCAGAAGTGTACTCTTTTTCTCAAAAGCTTGATGGATAACATTATCTAAACATTCTATTGAATGTGAGGTAGATTTTCACTTGCGAAAACCAAACAGAGAAAGAGCAGATTGGTTATTACATTAAAAATAAATCACTAAGTTTAGTAGACATAACAGTTTCAATAACTTTAAATGTAACAGACAGAATAGATATTGGTCTAAGGTTGAGTGGGTTATCTCTAGCACCATTCTCATGAATAGGCTTTACCCTAGCAACCTTAAGGGATTCAGGAAAATTACCAATCCTCAGAGCAACATTGATAAGACTGCTAAGTGCATCACCAATCAAGTCCAAAACTAATTTAAGAAAACTGGGTGTCATTTCAAGGATATCTTTGCATTTGAAATTAGACATTTGGTAAAACAATTTCTAAGAAAAGTTACTTAATACTCAACTTGTGGATGAGAATTATTCTTGACAGTCAAGATGGGTCAGAGGAAAAGAAATAATTACAGAATTAATGGAATCTAAATAAATTGTTATTAAATACATCAGGGGATATGTCAGAAATTTCATAAGGTTTAAATTGGCATGTCCCCTCCTTTATAATAGACCAAGTAGATCTACATTTATTGCCAGCATTATTGATATAAAGTTCAATTGCTCTCCTTTTGGTATCCAGCAATTTTTTTATAATGTCTTTAAAATTTGAGATAGTTTTCCATGTTGGAAGAATCCCTATTTATTTTATAGATGCTATAAAAATTTAGTAATTCACTCTGCAAATAGTAAACCTCAGGTTTGAACCAATTGTTGGTAATTGAGTTTCTTTTTGTTGGTATAACTAAAACTGTGAAGGACAGCTTCTCCCAGAAATTCATCGAAAGATCTGTAAGAATTGTCACTGAAACCATTAGCAGAAAAAAATCTTGGTCAGAAGATAACTAAATGTATTAATTTCAAAGAAGAGATGGGCCTGTAGGCAGGATGAACTTGGTCAGATGTTTCAGTATCAGAAATGTTACAGGAGATGCAAGTAACCATGGCAGAAGGATTAAAGGGTCAATGAAAAATGATGCATAAAAGAATTTGTCTAAATTTAAAAAGATATTTTATAGACATGCTTTGAATCTAGTTGGATTTTCATTTGAGCGGTAAAGATTAAATGAAAGAAGACAATTTATGCAATCCAATGCATCAGGTGAGGAAAGGCGAATGTCCAGGTAAAAATCTCTTCAAATTACATATTTAATCTGACCGTTAACATTTTAAAAAGGTAAGGACCCAGGTTACATTTTAAAAAGGTGTAGGGAGGATTGATCTGACATCTACAGACTCTTTCAATTACAGCTTCCTTTTGTTTTATAACAAATTTCTCCACTTGTTCAATATCACTTTTCCTTTCATTATAATTAAACCCAGGAAAATAGCCACTTCAAAATGGGTCTCCCATGAAATATGTTTGCTTTCTCTGGAATTCAAAAGTATGCACTTCCAAGCCCAGACTTGTGGTGATACTAATACTTACTTGCGATATACCTTTCTTAGGAGAAAATATAGACAACTCCGTAACTTAAAGAAAAGAACATATTATGATTCCTTAGTTATGTCTATTTGTAATCAAACCAAAACTGCATGTTACATTATCAATGAAACCACTAGCAGTTGTAGATCTACCCCTTCACCTACATTTAATATAAATAATCACAGACCTCTCAATCCCAGTGGCTTAGCCAATCTTCTAAACAACTCATTACTTGATATCCCCCTTCAACATTATACCTGTGATGACTTATCTCTTAACCGCTCCTCCACTACCAAGCAAAACTTAAATTCATATTCCATGTATCCATGTAATGAACAGGAATCATCAACCTATCTCTCTAAAGTTGACACAAAAACTTCTACCGGTCCTGACAATATTTCAGGGAAATTACTCATTTCCTGTGGCAAATTTATCACCATGCTTCTCTTTTATCTAATTAACAAATATCTACAGTGTGGAATTTTCTCAAATGCTCTGTAAACCACTAAGATGATACCTATCTACAAAAAGAAGGGTGATAAAAACTGTATTTATGATTATAGACCAATATCCCTAGTCTCTCAGTTTTCAAAATCTGACCCATAAAAGGTCCCCTATTCTTTTTCTAGTATTAATTAATGGCCTACCTGGGTATCTAACCACAGACAACAATAGTTGTGTTTTTATGTTTGCTGATGATATGTATGTATTAATGGCCAACTCATGTATGAAAGATCATGTCAGAGACAGAGCACAAGCCCTCCAGGAGATGGCAGAGTGGTGAAATTCCAACTGCTTAACCCTAAATATGGGTAAAAACAAGCAATGCTGTCTATATCCTTTTCATGGACATTGCTTAGTTTTAGCTCTAGTAGTGACCTGGATCTATCCACAGATGCAATTAAGATTTTTTGCATTCATCTCGTCCCTCAGCTGAAGTGAACAGCTCATATTAATTATCTGGGCAAAAACTATGCTCTGTGTTCTATATGCAATCAGTACTCAAGCATTCCTTAAGTATTGAGGTTCTAACAAGGTATACTATAATGCATCTTAAGGAATAGTCATTTGGGGTTCCTCCACCCAAATCATTAATATTGTTAAGATGCAGAAAAAATTGCTAGGACTATCTGCCATGTCCCATACAGAGGCTCCTGTAAACCTCTCTTCAAAAAATTAGAAATTTTGACTGTCCCCTCTATTTCTATCTTCAAAACTCTTCTATTTACTAGGAAAACATCTGCCTCTTTAAAAACAGTTTAGTGTATCACGGACATTTCATCAGGAGTATTAACGATCTCCATACACCTCATAAAAACCTGAAAACTTTTCTTTTAGTCCCAAAGTTTGTGGCTTCAAGTTCTACAATGCATTACCAGCCATAATAAAAAATATCTCAACCTTCAATGCCTTTAAAAGCACTGTACATAATTCACTCTTGGATAAATGTCTCTACAATAGAGATGGATTTTTTAATGACTAATCCTTCATCCAAAATAATCTTCACCTTGTGGAGTAATTGACAACGTGTACCTTATCTTCTATCTATGAACATTTACTTGAATATTTCTACTTATTTTGCATACATATGTATGTATACGTGAAAAATGTAGCTGGCATACTGCAAGCATATTAAAAACACTAAGTTCAAGTCGGCATCATATCGCGAGGGACATCAAAAGGAAAAAAAAGGGGATTAAAATTATTCTTAAAATTCGCTGCAATTTAATGGTCTGGCATCGATCCCGGGTCTTCCTGGTGAACTTACTATGAAGCATGAAAGAAAATCAACATCTCTATCTATGTGTAAAAATTCAAGCAGAAAAGTTGGCTGCAACTGCCACAAACGACATCCTACTTTTCCCTTATATTCCTTATGACAGAAATTTTTATGTGCTCTGGCATCGAACCCGGAAACAGCATGGTCTTATCTAATTCTTTTTTCATAAAGAAAATCTTAATATAAATCTTCTATGTAAGCAAGAACTTCCTATCATATCGATAAATGCATAAAAAAAATTATGAAATGTTACCCCAATGTATTACATATGGGGGATATATTTACCGCCCGGCATTGAACTTGGGTCTTTCCGGCAATACTTTCTGTGTAGCACTACCGAAAATAACCATCTCTAACTACGTATGCAAATTCAAGCAGAAATATTGCTTGCAACTGCCTCAAAGTACGTCCTACTTTTCATATATATATTCCTTAAGTGAGAAATTGTAATGTGCCCCGGAATCGAACCCAGGAATAGTACGGCCTTATCTAAATTTTTTTCAAAACCCTAGGTATTATATGCATCTTCCATATAAGCAAGAACTTCCAATCATTTCGATAAGTGCATCAAAAAAATAATGAAAAACTACTTCAATGTATTTTAAAGGGCAGATTTTTGCATCGTCCTAGCATCAAACCCAGGATATTTTTTGTGAAAGTCATTAGTGTTTTGGAAAGATCATGACCATAAATATAGGCTCCTCTAGTTTTGTTTCTCTACCTATCAGAGAAGTATTTTTAAAATATTCTTGAAAATGTAAGCAAAGCATTCGAATGGGAAAAAACAGGACTTTTGGGCCCACTGGAATCAAACCTATGACACGGAGGATCAAAATCGCAATTTTTCTGCCGGTTGCACATTATGGCCAACACGTCATTAAAATTTCAAGTCAATCACGCTTGTAGTTTAGCCTGCGAAATTGTATCCTACCTGGGTATATATATGATTGAATCCGGAGAAGCATCTATACATAATAGATTGTATTTTGTATATTATAATGACTTGATAATTCTATTTCTCTGAGCACTCCTATGTGTGTATTTTTCATGTCATTGGACAATAAAAGTATTATTATTATATATGAGACCTAACCAGCAACAAACCTGAAATCTACTGAAGCACGAGAAATAAAAATTAATGTAAGTATAAAAATAGTTATCATTTCGCATTTTCCTACTCTTTTATGACCACTGATTAAGAAGTGCAAAATGAATGGAGAAGACTGCACTCTGTTTTCTTATGGAGATGAGAGTGGCAGAAATGGTGTTGTTATAATGGTAACACAATAAGTAAGGGATGGGTTCAAAGGGTAAAGTATTTTTTTCGGGACAGGCTTATAACTATGAAAACAGACAGCACACCAAAGACTTGCTATTCATTCAGGTATATATGCATACAACGATAGTCATCCAGACAGTGAGGTAAAAGAAATGTATGAAAGGTTAAAGAAGGAAATGGAAGAAGAAAGAAACTGGTCAGATAGTGATGGGGGATTGTTACGCTATTGTAGGAGAAGTAAAGAGAAATATTGTTGGTAAATATGGAATAATAAAGAGAAATGAAAGGCTCCTACAGTTCTGTACAGAAAATAAGATGATGGTGGCAAAGAGTTGGTTCAAAAATCATATTAGACGACTGTGCACTTGGAAGGCACCAGGTGATCAGTATAGCTGCCAGATTGATTATATTATGATTGAACGAAGGTTTAGAAATGGGATAAAGAATGGATGTGGGCAACTGGGAGAGGATATAGACAGCGACCATTTTTCGTTGATGGGGAAACTGAAAATTAGTATGAAGAAAGTTAGGATGGCAAAGAAGAAAAACTTATGGAATTTGATTAAGATTGATAGAATGGAAAAGGAAGAATTCGGCAGAAAAATCTGTAACTGTACAAGAAAGAAAAAGGGAGTAGGGAAATGGCAAAGAAAAGGTGTGTGGAAAAAGGAACTATGGATGACAGATGAAATGATATACAAAATGGAAGAGAGACGGCAAGCTAAAAAGAGAACGGATGAGGGTGGAAAATGGAAATACAGAAAATTAAATAAAGACCTGAGGAAGGAATGTGAAAAGGCAAGAAAGAAATTGTTTGATGAACAGTTAAAGAAGATAGAAGACAGGAAGGTATGAGGAGGCTTATAGGTAAATAAAGGATTTCTTCAATGGAGGAGCTAGAGGAGCAGGAAGCAGTAGTACGAGTAAATGCATCGCAAGTAGGGAGGGGAAAGAAGTTTTTGGAGTAAAAGCACTAAGAAGACAGAAAGAGAACATGAAAATACTGTATGATAAGAAGAAGAAAACAGAAAAAAAAACAGAAATAGAAGATGAAGAAAAAGTGAATGAATGTTCAATGGGATACATAGTATTGGAAAGCGAAGTTAACAGGCTTTAAAGGAAATGAAGAGAAGGAAAGCACCAGGGGCCGATGAGTTATCAGCAGAGTTAATGAAGAATGTTAATGATGAAGGTGTAGAAAATATAGTTGGTCAATGCAAGAAAATATATGAAATAGGAGAGTGGGCAGAAGACTTCCTAAAGATTGCCATAGTGCCAAAACCCAAGAAGAAGGGCACTACAAAATGTGAAGAACATCTGACAATAAGTACAATATCACAAGCAGCCAAAATAATGCTAAGGATTCTGAATAGATGGATGATAAGCAAGGTGGAGGAAAGTTTAGTAGAGGAACAATTAGGATTTTAGAAAAGTAAAGGGGGCAAGAGAAGTAATGGGACTTTTAAGAATAATTGGAGAAAGGTACTTTTTCCTTTCTTTTCATTATTTCCAACAGGAAACTGTTTTAACCTTTCAATAACATTTAAATAAATCAATTTCTAAAACTCATAATTAAAATTTTAGAAAAAGAATAAAAAATAAACAATGGAGCAATTATCTGAGCATCCTATCCATTCAAGAACCACTCCCTTTGGAAATGCTGCAAAGCTATAGCTGAAAACAATTTTAAATAAAACCCATCATGATCAATAATAGTTATATACTTTACCAATGAAAAATGCATATGATATATGTTAAAATCATTTCACACACATGACAGACGAAAATGATCGAATCCCTATTCTCCTGAAGTTGAACTAGGTAACTTTAAAAATCTTCAATAATATTCCATAAGGGATCCTATGTTCACCAGCAATTCTGATGTACCAACCTTACCAATCGACTTCCAAAACACAAAGCATCATGACATGATCAATCTTCTAATAATATTTTTTCAATTCAAATTAAAAAATCTAAATATCTGTATCAACTAACAGACCTTTTCAACACTTGTATCACTTTGGTCACTTTTGCCAGTTATTGGAAATATAGCCAAGCTGCTGCTTTTACATTGCCTAGAAGGAATTACATTACCAAGCAATTTTAGGACTAAAAATTTACTTTCTTCAATTTCTAATCAAATAAAATCTATATACAGTAGTAGAACCAGTAGTTACCCTAATTTTATTCGTATAAAACAGAAATAATATAAATTATCAGCATAATCAAGGCGAATAAACTCCGTAAGTCGGATTTTTTTCTGGTCCAATTGAATTTGACTTAGCAAGCTCCAAAAGTAAAAAGAACTAAAAACGTATATCAGTCGGTATTTAGTACACTACACTCTCGGTGATCCGGCCCCCAACAAACCGGCACCCTACCCTGACGTAAAAGGGAACCATACAGTAACGTAGCGAGTGCAAGCATGGAAGAAAAATTGGAGAAGGTGCAAGTGCATAGGAGAAGGATTATTTTTAGACCATTAGACGTTAACTATTATAATAAAAAAATCATATATTAATCCATCAAAACCTGAATGACTTTTCTAAAAATAGCAATAACTAATCTTCCGTTCACATACTACAATATAGAAAACCTTAAATTAACTTGCCAACTTATTTATTTAAGATTATGCATTTGTCCTTATGACTGAGCACCAAGAACACGGTCTCGACACGAAGGTCTTTTTCAAACTGCAGTAATCCGGCACTCGCGAAAATACGGCACCCCTCTGTGCAAGGAATAAATTATCCCGGATTTGCGGGAGTCTAGTGTAACGAAGTAATAGGAGAATGAAAATTATCATTAATTCACTTGCTTACCAAAACAGCCGGATGCCGTCCTTAGATCGGTTTCGGTGTCTTCGGTTCCACTTTGACTCTGAAAGCAAAATCGAAGGATAAAATATAAATTTAATACTCCAATAGACTCCTTCAATTCACATTAGTGAAGATGTCAAGCGTATTTATTTCATTTCCAAAAAACACTCATAAAAAATAAAATCCACCTGTTGATTCTAATCTGATATTGGCTGAGCAGCTTCCGCAATATTCGCTTGGCAACGAATGAATTCTAGAAACTTCTCAAATCGAATTTGAAAATGTCGTTGACAATTCTCTTAATTGAATTACGGCTCAACAATTTAGTTACATTTTCCGTAGAGAGGAAGTCCATTGTTCTGGAGGCCACCTCGAAGAGCCGATGCCATGGAGATAATTACTCTCAACCGAACGATGGATCTCTCTTGCACACGATTTTAGATCTCATGTCTTGGGACATAATGCATAGGGAAATTTTCAAAACCTTATGGGTCGCCTTTTTATTCGGAAACGTTGCTATATAACGATTCCTCGCCGGAGTTACAATGATATTTAATACTAATTATCTCTATGTTGAAACAGGATACAAGCATTGATTCGGAAAACATAATTAAAACCGTATGCTTTAATTAATATAACCCTATATGCTATAAGCGAGAGATGGGACCATTAATCTGGAAAATGGAATATTTACAACACAACACGTAAGCCGTAACATCTGAATCGAAGAATGCATTGGACGAAAGTTCCGATAAAGAAAGACAAAAAAATACGCCACTGGAAGTGGGAAATCCGATATGAGCAATAATGATAATGATCTTCACTAGAATTTACTTACCAAAAACGATCGGATGCAGTCGAAAGAGAGGCTTTTGGTGTCCACAGCTACGCTTCACCTATAAAAGTAAAAGAGAAAGAACCAAAAATAAATTTAATCCTTCCAACGAACTCTTCCTATTCGTGAAGATTACGAGTACATCGGTATGAAATTATTTCTATAAAAAATGTAACATGAAGTACCTGTGGATTCGGAAGTGATATCTCTTCGAGGTACCTCCGAAGAATAACTTGACAACGAATGAATTCTAGTACCTTCTCAAATCGAATTTAAAATTTCGTTGACGGTTGGATTAATTCAATTAACGCTCGATACATTTTATGTCTAATGTAGTTACAATATCCGCGGAGAAGCTGCCCATTGTTCTGAAGCCGCAGGCCGTTCCCGTAGAGATAATTGCCCTCGATGACTCGAGTGAACGCTATCGTGCACCATTTTGGACTTTATTAAGTAGATCAGTAATGCATTGGAATATTTTAAGAACCTCTATAACCTATTTTGTTAACAGATTCAATGAGCGTAGGAACCTGCGTCAAGGCATTGTCGATTCTAAATTTTAACAAGTTTTCTATTTGTAAAGTAGCGTACATAAAAATCCAAAACGCTCTAATTTCTGCTGTCTACTCGACCTCATGCAATAATAAATTTAATCCAAGAAATATGAGTGTTGAAAGCCGGCAGGACTTAAAATTTGTTTGGAGACACCAAGATGTATTTCCCTTGAGATAGGGTATAGCTGAAACAGGAAAGATTGTTGAGTCAAGGGTCTCCTACCCATTTTATAGCTGTAACGTGCGACGGAGAAAAGAAATATTCGATTGGAAATTAATCTGAATACAATATAAACATCTAAATAAAAGCGACTTTCCCCTCCGGTATATCTATGTGGTGAGCAAGCGGTCAAAGCAAGAAATCTTAAGCTCTTTGTCACGTTTTCATATTTTAAATAGCTAGGTGTGAAAATAATATTTCTTTCACAAGTTTAATGTATTTGCAATTCGCAGAATTGAGCGTACAATCAAAATCAACGTTCTTTTTTGATGTGCATCGCACATTATCATTACGGCTACAAATTATGCAAGGGCTGGCATATTTTTTCGGGCATACGCAATAAGAATTGGAATACTTCGCCACTTAAAATAAATAGAAGCGGAAAATTTCTTGAAGGCTTTACACAAAAATTTGTCGTTTCAAGACTTTTCCGGAGAAAAATGATTCGAAAAAGAGAGATCTCAAAACAGGATTTCGAATTCTTGATTTGAGTATCCAAAAAACTGCGTCTAAACAGCTCCATGTGGTGCTCATAACATTTGTGTTTGAAAAGTCCACTAAATTTTGAAATTAATGATCGAATGCACTAGAATACCAGAATTCAGGGTGAAAGACTATATTCCCAAAACGTTTCGCGATTACGTGTCCATCGTTATTATACGCATATCTCCGTTGTCTTTCGGTTACATTGGTGCACTTAACGAGTGCCCCGTATCCAACGACGTTCGTGAGCAGCCACAAGAAGCTATTGATAATGTTTTATGGATAATTTACAGTCATTGGGAATCTGTAGGTAGAACAAATCTGGAAATATATAACAAAAGATGTTCCTTAAGAATTACGGACATGAAAATATAAATGCCCTTCTTGGAGACCGGCAAGAGAAAATGTTCTGGCCTAGAAGTTGAAGGCGGCCTCCCGGAGACAAAAAGACACCGGGTTCGATTACCGGCCCTGTCAGACTTTCTTCAAGCCCGTTTTTCCTAGGGATTTTTCCTGCGTACACGCCCTTAACAGATATAAAAATGATTAAATAAAACCAGAGATTTCTGCATACAATTTTCCTGAAAAATATGCCCTCGTTGTTCAAGATGAAGCTCCTGTTTTCCATTTTAATACTTAACAGGCAACTAACATTATGTCTCTTCGTTACTAATAGCACTGAAGACGGTAAAGTATATTGCGAATGTTTCGTTTGAAACAATGAAAGCGTTAAGAATGAAATGGTGTCCGGTCATCTATTGTGAAATAATTTGATAAATTTTTTAACAAGTTCTTGAGAAACAATAATGATTTAAATTTTTTTTCTTAATTGACAGTCCACCGGCACGATGATAGGAAGAAAGATTTGTTATTTTTTTTCATGCGAGGAAGATTTTAACATAACAGTAGAATGACATTATTTCGAAACAGGCCACTGAAATATCGACGGTATGACATTGACTTTAAAATTTGATGCAAATAATTTCCATATTTACCAGGGTGTTCATATTTTCCAAAAGATCCTGGGTTCGACACCAGGCGTCTACCATTTAAAACGAATGGCGGGCATTTCCAATACAGTTTCGAGAATATTTTCAGCTACATCCCTGTAGGATAGAGAATTCAAAATCACAGAGGTCCCAGAAAATGGGCTAATATTTATTTTTTTGTAAAACTGTCACCAAATGTGCGTTAGTTTGACACCAGGAAACTGCCAATTTCTCCTATGAAAAATAAATTGCGACGATTTCTAGCAATATTTTCAATCCGTTTTTTTTGTGGTCTTTCTTGGTATAGAATCGACTTGACATTCGTTTCACCAATCTTCCACCATTCTGCAAGCATATTGATAACTCAAATTTCAAGTCGGCGTCATATCGAGATTGTCCTCAAAAGAAAAAAAAGGATTGAAAATATTCTTAATTTCGATGCCATTTTTCCTTCTGGCATCGAACCAGGGACTTCCTGGTGATACTTACTATGCAACACAACAGAAGATCACCATCTCTAAGTATGTGTGAAAACTCAACCAGAACTATTGGTTTCAACTGCCGCAAACTACGTCTTACCTTTCCCTTATATTCTTTATATGAGAAATATTAATGTGCTCTGGCATCGAACCTAGCCACAGCATGGTCTTATTTATATTTCTTTAACCGATTTAAATATACATCTTCTATCTAAGGAAGAACTTCCTATCATTTCGATAAGCGAATGAAAAAAATAATTAAAAACTGAAAAAAATGTGTTTAATACAGGAGATATATTAACCACCCGGCATCGAACCCGGATCTTTCTGGTGATCTTTCTATTTAGCACAACAGAAGATCACCATCTCTAGCCATGTGTGAAAATTCAAGGAGAAATATTGGCTGCAACTGCCTCAACCGACGTATTACTTTTCACATATTTTCCTCATGAGAGAAATTTTAATATGCTCTGGCATCCAACCAAGGATCAGCATGGTCTTATATAGTTTTTTTTTAAACCTAGCCCTTATATACATATTCTAGCTAAGAAAGAACTTACTATCATTTCGATAAGTGCATCAAAAATATAATGAAAAACTACTCAAATGTGTTTGAAAGGGAGATATTTGCATCGTCCTAGCATCGAACCCTGGAAATTTCTGTAAAAGTCATTAATGTTTTCGATAGATCATGATCAGATCCCTTGGCTCCTTGAGTTTTGATTCTCTACCTATCCGGGAAGTATTTTATAGAAATTCCCCGAACATCAAAGCAATTCATTTAAATGGGCAATATCGCGATTTTAGGGCCTTCTGGAATCGAATTCATGCTCAGAATGATCGGTTTCTCACTTTTGCTGGGGGTTCCACGTAAGGGCCTACACGCTGTAAAAATTTCAAGTCAATGACGCTTGTGGTTTAGCCTGGAAATCAGTCTCCTATCTATGTACGTATATCTATACGATGCTAGGTCGAGGCAAAAATCGGCCGTTTAAAATGCATTGTGGCGATTTTTAAGAATTTTTTTGGACCCTTTCCCGATGGCATGGAAACTTGAAATACGGCATGGAGTTGGAGATCATTAATATGATTCATAATTAAATTTTACATATTCGCTGTCGGTCCTTGGTTCGATCCTAGAGTAACATTTACATTCCTCAATGCATTTCTTATGGAGATAACAGAAACAAATTTTAGGTACTTCCCGGCATGATATCAACTTCTAACTTTGCATAAAATAAGATCAAGTCCTCACAAATCAAACTGTGCATTCACAACCACCAATATTTCCTGCGTTCGACACCAGGCGACTCTACAATCAGTAAATTATCCGATTTTTAAGAATTAATTTAATTAATTTACAAGAGCTACCGACTTGGAATTTTTACGACGTTATGGCCATGACGTGTAACCTCCAGAAAAAAGCCAACTTTGAACCTCGGTGTCATGGGTTCGATTCCAGAAGGCCCCAAAGTCGCGATTTTCTCCATAAGGATACATGGTGGGGATTTTCGAAAATTTTTTTTGAGGCACTTCCCGGAAAAGTAGAGAGTTGAAATTCGAGGGACCGCTAGAAGCCGTGCATATCCAGCGATAATCAAAAATACGTCTTCGACAATTATCCTTGGTTCGATGCTAGGTCGGTGCAAAAATCGCCCGTTTAAAATGCACTGCGGCGATTTTTAGGATTTTTTTTGGACCACTTTCCGATTGCATGGAAACATGAAATTCGGCATGCGGTTAGATATCATTAATATATTTCATAATAAAATTTTACATTTTCGGTAATGGTCCTTGGTTCGATCCCAGAGGGCAATTTACATTCCTCAATGCATTCCTTATGCAGATAACGGAAACAAATTTTAGGTACTTCCCGGCATGATATCGACTTCAAACTTTGCATTATATAAGATCATGTCCTAACTAATCAAACTGTGCATTCACAGATACCAATGTGACCTGGGTTTGACACCAGGCGTCTCTACAATCAGTAACTGATCCGATTATTAGGATAGGATAGGATTTCATTATTTCTTACATGCACTTATCGAAATACTAGGGAATTCTTGCTTAGGACTCGGTTTAAGAAAAAAATTAGATAAGACCATGCTGTTCCTGGGTTCGATGCCAGAGCATATTAAAATTTCTCTCATAAGGAATATATGGGAAAGGTAGGACGTCGTTTGAGGCAGCTGTAGCCAATATTTCTGCCTGAATTTTCACACATAGTTAGAGACGGTGATCTCCTGTTGTGATGCATAGAAAGTATTGCTGTGAAGACCCGGGTTCGATGCCAGACGAATAAAATGCAGCGAATTTTAAGAATATTTTCAATTTTTTTTTTTTGAGGACCGTCCCGAAATGATGCCGATATGAAATTAGTGTTGTCGATCTGCTTGCAGTATGCAAGCTAAATTTTACTCGTATACAATACTAGTAAAATGTAGCTTGCATACTGCATCCCCATTCATGATCCCATCACACTAAGGTTCAAAGTCCCAATTTTTCTGGAGGTTACACGTTATGGCCAATATGTTGTAAAAATTTCAAGCCAATGACGCTTGTGGTTTAGCCTGTACAAACAGTTTTCCAAGAGCCACACTAGAGTAAATTTTTCAAATTTTGGAGTGGTTTCACAGGTAATTTGATGAGAAATTTAATTGCTGAGTGATTTATGCTGTTTGAGATTTTCGGTAGTCGGTGTCGGGGCATGTGAATGCATTCAGCATGACGAGTATCATGGCAGTGTGAAGTAGAACCTATTAATGTTCTTATTAATATAGACATGGGAGTCGAAAATATAGCAGTATATAATACACAGTCATAATTCTTTGTTGGGTAAAGAGTGGTTTGCAGACTAGTTAACTTTCAATGGATCACTACTTATCCCATAAAATTCTAACTTTGACATTATATTCTTTGAGAGTGATAAAGACTAACTGAGGTCACCAAGTATAGCAGAAGTGTACTCTTTTTCTCAAAAGCTTGATGGATAACATTATCTAAACATTCTATTGAATGTGAGGTAGATTTTCACTTGCGAAAACCAAACAGAGAAAGAGCAGATTGGTTATTACATTAAAAATAAATCACTAAGTTTTGTTGACATAACAGTTTCAATAACTTTAAATGTAACAGACAGAATAGATATTGGTCTAAAGTTGAGTGGGTTATCTCTAGCACCATTCTCATGAATAGGCTTTACCCTAGCAACCTTAAGGGATTCAGGAAAATTACCAATCCTCAGAGCAACATTGATAAGACTGCTAAGTGCATCACCAATCAAGTCCAAAACTAATTTAAGAAAACTGGGTGTCATTTCAAGGATATCTTTGCATTTGAAATTAGACATTTGGTAAAACAATTTCTAAGAAAAGTTACTTAATACTCAACTTGTGGATGAGAATTATTCTTGACAGTCAAGATGGGTCAGAGGAAAAGAAATAATTACAGAATTAATGGAATCTAAATAAATTGTTATTAAATACATCAGGGGATATGTCAGAAATTTCATAAGGTTTAAATTGGCATGTCCCCTCCTTTATAATAGACCAAGTAGATCTACATTTATTGCCAGCATTATTGATATAAAGTTCAATTGCTCTCCTTTTGGTATCCAGCAATTTTTTTATAATGTCTTTAAAATTTGAGATAGTTTTCCATGTTGGAAGAATCCCTATTTATTTTATAGATGCTATAAAAATTTAGTAATTCACTCTGCAAATAGTAAACCTCAGGTTTGAACCAATTGTTGGTAATTGAGTTTCTTTTTGTTGGTATAACTAAAACTGTGAAGGACAGCTTCTCCCAGAAATTCATCGAAAGATCTGTAAGAATTGTCACTGAAACCATTAGCAGAAAAAAATCTTGGTCAGAAGATAACTAAATGTATTAATTTCAAAGAAGAGATGGGCCTGTAGGCAGGATGAACTTGGTCAGATGTTTCAGTATCAGAAATGTTACAGGAGATGCAAGTAACCATGGCAGAAGGATTAAAGGGTCAATGAAAAATGATGCATAAAAGAATTTGTCTAAATTTAAAAAGATATTTTATAGACATGCTTTGAATCTAGTTGGATTTTCATTTGAGCGGTAAAGATTAAATGAAAGAAGAAAATTTATGCAATCCAATGCATCAGGTGAGGAAAGGCGAATGTCCAGGTAAAAATCTCTTCAAATTACATATTTAAACTGACCGTTAACATTTTAAAAAGGTAAGGACCCAGGTTACATTTTAAAAAGGTGTAGGGAGGATTGATCTGACATCTACAGACTCTTTCAATTACAGCTTCTTTTTGTTTTATAACAAATTTCTCCACTTGTTCAATATCACTTTTCCTTTCATTATAATTAAACCCAGGAAAATAGCCACTTCAAAATGGGTCTCCCATGAAATATGTTTGCTTTCTCTGGAATTCAAAAGTATGCACTTCCATGCCCAGACTTGTGGTGATACTAATACTTACTTGCGATATACCTTTCTTAGGAGAAAATATAGACAACTCCGTAACTTAAAGAAAAGAACATATTATGATTCCTTAGTTATGTCTATTTGTAATCAAACCAAAACTGCATGTTACATTATCAATGAAACCACTAGCAGTTGCATATCTACCCCTTCACCTACATTTAATGACAATAATCACAGACCTCTAGATCCCAGTGGCTTAGCCAATCTTCTAAACAACTCATTACTTGATATCCCCTTCAACATTATACCTGTGATGACTTATCTCTTAACCGCTCCTCCACTACCAAGCAAAACTTAAATTCATATTCCATGTATCCATGTAATGAACAGGAATCATCAACCTATCTCTCTAAAGTTGACACAAAAACTTCTACCGGTCCTGACAATATTTCAGGGAAATTACTCATTTCCTGTGGCAAATTTATCACCATGCTTCTCTTTTATCTAATTAACAAATATCTACAGTGTGGAATTTTCTCAAATGCTCTGTAAACCACTAAGATGATACCTATCTACAAAAAGAAGGGTGATAAAAACTGTATTTATGATTATAGACCAATATCCCTAGTCTCTCAGTTTTCAAAATCTGACCCATAAAAGGTCCCCTATTCTTTTTCTAGTATTAATTAATGGCCTACCTGGGTATCTAACCACAGACAACAATAGTTGTGTTTTTATGTTTGCTGATGATATGTATGTATTAATGGCCAACTCATGTATGAAAGATCATGTCAGAGACAGAGCACAAGCCCTCCAGGAGATGGCAGAGTGGTGAAATTCCAACTGCTTAACCCTAAATATGGGTAAAAACAAGCAATGCTGTCTATATCCTTTTCATGGACATTGCTTAGTTTTAGCTCTAGTAGTGACCTGGATCTATCCACAGATGCAATTAAGATTTTTTGCATTCATCTCGTCCCTCAGCTGAAGTGAACAGCTCATATTAATTATCTGGGCAAAAACTATGCTCTGTGTTCTATATGCAATCAGTACTCAAGCATTCCTTAAGTATTGAGGTTCTAACAAGGTATACTATAATGCATCTTAAGGAATAGTCATTTGGGGTTCCTCCACCCAAATCATTAATATTGTTAAGATGCAGAAAAAATTGCTAGGACTATCTGCCATGTCCCATACAGAGGCTCCTGTAAACCTCTCTTCAAAAAATTAGAAATTTTGACTGTCCCCTCTATTTCTATCTTCAAAACTCTTCTATTTACTAGGAAAACATCTGCCTCTTTAAAAACAGTTTAGTGTATCACGGACATTTCATCAGGAGTATTAACGATCTCCATACACCTCATAAAAACCTGAAAACTTTTCTTTTAGTCCCAAAAATTGTGGCTTCAAGTTCTACAATGCATTACCAGCCATAATAAAAAATATCTCAACCTTCAATGCTTTTAAAAGCACTGTACATAATTCACTCTAGGATAAATGTCTCTACAATAGAGATGGATTTTTTAATGACTAATCCTTCATCCAAAATAATCTTCACCATGTGGAGTAATTGACAACGTGTACCTTATCTTCTATCTATGAACATTTACTTGAATATTTCTACTTATTTTGCATACATATGTATGTATACGTGAAAAATGTAGCTGGCATACTGCAAGCATATTAAAAACACTAAGTTCAAGTCGGCATCATATCCCGAGGGACATCAAAAGAAAAAAAAGGGGATTAAAATTATTCTTAAAATTCGCTGCAATTTAATGGTCTGGCATCGATCCCGGGTCTTCCTGGTGAACTTTCTATGAAGCATGAAAGAAAATCACCATCTCTATCTATGTGTAAAAATTCAAGCAGAAAAGTTGGCTGCAACTGCCACAAACGACATCCTACTTTTCCCTTATATTCCTTATGACAGAAATTTTTATGTGCTCTGGCATCGAACCCGGAAACAGCATGGTCTTATCTAATTCTTTTTACATAAAGAAAATCTTAATATAAATCTTCTATGTAAGCAAGAACATCCTATCATATCGATAAATGCATAAAAAAAATTATGAAATGTTACCCCAATGTATTACATATGGGGGATATATTTACCGCCCGGCATTGAACTTGGGTCTTTCCGGCAATACTTTCTGTGTAGCACTACCGAAAATAACCATCTCTAACTACGTATGCAAATTCAAGCAGAAATATTGCTTGCAACTGCCTCAAAGTACGTCCTACTTTTCATATATATATTCCTTAAGTGAGAAATTGTAATGTGCCCCGGCATCGAACCCAGGAATAGTACGGCCTTATCTAAATTTTTTTCAAAACCCTAGGTATTATATGCATCTTCCATATAAGCAAGAACTTCCAATCATTTCGATAAGTGCATCAAAAAAATAATGAAAAACTACTTCAATGTATTTTAAAGGGCAGATTTTTGCATCGTCCTAGCATCAAACCCAGGATATTTTTTGTGAAAGTCATTAGTGTTTTGGAAAGATCATGACCATAAATATAGGCTCCTCTAGTTTTGTTTCTCTACCTATCAGTGAAGTATTTTTAAAATATTCTTGAAAATGTAAGCAAAGCATTCGAATGGGAAAAAACAGGACTTTTGGGCCCACTGGAATCAAACCTATGAAACGGAGGATCAAAATCGCAATTTTTCTGCCGGTTGCACATTATGGCCAACACGTCATTAAAATTTCAAGTCAATCACGCTTGTAGTTTAGCCTGTGAAATTGTATCCTACCTGGGTATATATATGATTGAATCCGGAGAAGCATCTATACATAATAGATTGTATTTTGTATATTATAATAACTTGATAATTCTATTTCTCTGAGCACTCCTATGCGTGTATTTTTCATGTCATTGGACAATAAAAGTATTATTATTATATATAAGACCTAACCAGCAACAAACCTGAAATCTACTGAAGCACGAGAAATAAAAATTAATGTAAGTATAAAAATAGTTAACATTTCCCATATTCCTACTCTTGTATGACGACTGATTAAGAAGTGCAAAATGAAAGGAGAAGACTGCACTCTGTTTTCTTATGGAGATGAGAGTGGCAGAAATGGTGTTGTTATAATGGTAACACAATAAGTAAGGGATGGGTTCAAAGGGTAAAGTATTTTTTTCGGGACAGGCTTATAACTATGAAAACAGACAGCACACCAAAGACTTGCTATTCATTCAGGTATATATGCATACAACAATAGTCATCCAGACAGTGAGGTAAAAGAAATGTATGAATGGTTAAAGAAGGAAATGGAAGAAGGAAGAAACTGGTCAGATAGTGATGGGGGATTGTTACGCTATTGTAGGAGAAGTAAAGAGAAATATTGTTGGTAAATATGGAATAATAAAGAGAAATGAAAGGCTCCTACAGTTCTGTACAGAAAATACGATGATGGTGGCAAACAGTTGGTTCAAAAATCATATTAGACGACTGTGCACTTGGAAGGCACCAGGTGATCAGTATAGCTGCCAGATTGATTATATTATGATTGAACGAAGGTTTAGAAATGGGATAAAGAATGGATGTGGGCAACTGGGAGAGGATATAGACAGCGACCATTTTTCGTTGATGGGGAAGCTGAAAATTAGTATGAAGAAAGTTAGGATGGCAAAGAAGAAAAACTTATGGAATTTGGTTAAGAAAGAAAAAAGGAGTAGGGAAATGGCAAAGAAAAGGTGTGTGGAAAAAGGAACTATGGATGACAGATGAAATGATGTACAAAATGGAAGAGAGACGGAAAGCTAAAAAGAGAACGGATGAGGGTGGAAAATGGAAATACAGAAAATTTAATAAAGACCTGAGGAAGGAATGTGAAAAGGCAAGAAAGAAATTGTTTGATGAACAGTTAAAGAAGATAGAAGACAGGAAGGTATGAGGAGGCTTATAGGTAAATAAAGGATTTCTTCAATGGAGGAGCTAGAGGAGCAGGAAGCAGTAGTACGAGTAAATGCATCGCAAGTAGGGAGGGGAAAGAAGTTTTTGGAGTAAAAGCACTAAGAAGACAGAAAGAGAACATGAAAATACTGTACGATAAGAAGAAGAAAACAGAAAAAAACAGAAATAGAAGATGAAGAAAAAGTGAATGAATGTTCAATGGGATACATAGTATTGGAAAGCGAAGTTAACTGGCTTTAAAGGAAATGAAGAGAAGGAAAGCACCAGGGGCCGATGAGTTATCAGCAGAGTTAATGAAGAATGTTAATGATGAAGGTGTAGAAAATATAGTTGGTCAATGCAAGAAAATATATGAAATAGGAGAGTGGGCAGAAGACTTCCTAAAGATTGCCATAGTGCCAAAACCCAAGAAGAAGGGCACTACAAAATGTGAAGAACATCTGACAATAAGTATAATATCACACGCAGCCAAAATATTGCTAAGGATACTGAATAGATGGATGATAAGCAAAGGTGGAGGAAAGTTTAGGAGAGGAACAATTAGGATTTTAAAAAAGTAAAGGGGGCAAGAGAAGTAATGGGACTTTTAAGAATAATTTGAGAAAGGGACTTTTACCTTTCTTTCGTTATTTCCAACAGGAAACTGTTTTAACCTTTCAATAACATTTAAATATTTCAATTGCTAAAACTCTTAATTAAAATTTTAGAAAAAGAATAAAAAATAAACAATGGAGCAATTATCTGAGCATCCTATCCATTCAAGAACCACTCCCTTTGGAAATGCTGCAAAGCTATAGCTGAAAACACTTTTAAATAAAACCCATCATGATCAATATTAGTTATATACTTTACCAATGAAAAATGCATATGATATATGTTAAAATCATTTCACACACATGACAGACGAAAATGATCGAATCCCTATTCTCCTGAAGTTGAACTAGGTAACTTTAAAAATCTTCAATAATATTCCATAAGGGATCCTATGTTCACCAGCAATTCTGATGTACCAACCTTACCAATCGACTTCCAAAACACAAAGCATCATGACATGATCAATCTTCTAATAATATTTTTTCAATTCAAATTAAAAAATCTAAATATCTGTATCAACTAACAGACCTTTTCAACACTTGTATCACTTTGGTCACTTTTGCCAGTTATTTGAAATATAGCCAAGCTGCTGCTTTTACATTGCCTAGAAGGAATTACATTACCAAGCAATTTTAGGACTAAAAATTTACTTTCTTCAATTTCTTATCAAATAAAATCTATATACAGTAGTAGAACCAGTAGTTACCCTAATTTTATTCGTATAAAACAAAAATAATATAAATTATCATTATAATCAAGGCGAATAAACTCCGTAAGTAGGATTTTTTTCTGGTCCAATTGAATTTGACTTAGCAAGCTCCAAAAGTAAAAAGAACTAAAAACGTATATCAGTCGGTATTTAGTACACTACACTCTCGGTGATCCGGCCCCCAACAAACCGGCACCCTACCCTGACGTAAAAGGGAACCATACAGTAACGTAGCGAGTGCAAGCATGGAAGAAAAATTGGAGAAGGTGCAAGTGCATAGGAGAAGGATTATTTTTAGACCATTAGACGTTAACTAATATAATAAAAAAATCATATATTAATCCATCAAAACCTGAATGACTTTTCTAAAAATAGCAATAACTAATCTTCCGTTCACATACTACAATATAGAAAACCTTAAATTAACTTGCCAACTTATTTATTGAAGATTATGCATTTCTCCTTATGACTGAGCACCAAGAACACGGTCTCGACACGAAGGTCTTTTTCGCAACTGCAATAATCCGGCAATCACGCAAATACGGCACCCCTCTGTGCAAGGAATAAATTATCCTGGATTTGCGGGAGTCTAGTGTAACGGAGTAAAAGGAGAATGAAAATTGTCATTAATTCACTTGCTTACCGAAACAGCCGGATGCCGTCCTTAGATCGGTTTCGGTGTCTTCGGTTCCACTTTGACTCTGAAAGCAAAATCGAAGGATAAAATATAAATTTAATACTCCAATAGACTCCTTCAATTCACATTAGTGAAGATGTCAAGCGTATTTATTTCATTTCCAAAAAACACTCATAAAAAATAAAATCCACCTGTTGATTCTAATCTGATATTGGCTGAGCAGCTTCCGCAATATTCGCTTGGCAACGAATGAATTCTAGAAACTTCTCAAATCGAATTTGAAAATGTCGTTGACAATTCCCTTAATTGAATTACGGCTCAACAATTTAGTTACATTTTCCGTAGAGAGGCAGTCCATTGTTCTGGAGGCCACCTCGAAGAGCCGATGCCATGGAGATAATTACCCTCAACCGAACGATGGATCTCTCTTGCACACGATTTTAGATCTCATGGCTTGGGACATAATGCATAGGGAAATTTTCAAAACCTTATGGGTCGCCTTTTTATTCGGAAACGTTGCTATATAACGATTCCTCGCCGTAGTTACAATGATATTTAATACTAATTATCTCTATGTTGAAACAGGATACAAGCATTGATTCGGAAAACATAATTAAAACCGTATGCTTTAATTAATATAACCCTATATGCTATAAGCGAGAGATGGGACCATTAATCTGGAAAATGGAATATTTACAACACAACACGTAAGCCGTAACATCTGAATCGAAGAATGCATTGGACGAAAGTTCCGATAAAGAAAGACAAAAAAATACGCCACTGGAAGTGGGAAATCCGATATGAGCAATAATGATAATGATCTTCACTAGAATTTACTTACCAAAAACGATCGGATGCAGTCGAAAGAGAGGCTTTTGGTGTCCACAGCTACGCTTCACCTATAAAAGTAAAAGAGAAAGAACCAAAAATAAATTTAATCCTTCCAACGAACTCTTCCTATTCGTGAAGATTACGAGTACATTGGTATGAAATTATTTCTATAAAAAATGTAACATGAAGTACCTGTGGATTCGGAAGTGATATCTCTTCGAGGTACCTCCGAAGAATAACTTGACAACGAATGAATTCTAGTACCTTCTCAAATCGAATTTAAAATTTCGTTGACGGTTGGATTAATTCAATTAACGCTCGATACATTTTATGTCTAATGTAGTTACAATATCCGCGGAGAAGCTGCCCATTGTTCTGAAGCCGCAGGCCGTTCCCGTAGAGATAATTGCCCTCGATGACTCGAGTGAACGCTATCGTGCACCATTTTGGACTTTATTAAGTAGATCAGTAATGCATTGGAATATTTTAAGAACCTCTATAACCTATTTTGTTAACAGATTCAATGAGCGTAGGAACCTGCGTCAAGGCATTGTCGATTCTAAATTTTAACAAGTTTTCTATTTGTAAAGTAGCGTACATAAAAATCCAAAACGCTCTAATTTCTGCTGTCTACTCGACCTCATGCAATAATAATTTTAATCCATGAAACAAGAGTGTTGAAAGCCGGAAAATTTGTTTGGAGACCCATGATGCATTTCTGTTGTGACAGGTTGTAAATAAGTAAATATTTTTTTGTTAGAGAACCAGTCATGGAACTGGTACAAGTAGTGGTGTTCTTTCCTTCACAACCAAGAATATCAATCGACTCACTTTTTAGTTGGGTCATGATGTACTCGAGGTATTAAATCTAATGAATAGGTGCCATTAGGCGAAGTAATAGGAATGGACGGAAGGAGTTAGAAAAGAACTTTAAAGGAATTCGCCTCCTACTCTGGTCTCATAGCAGACAGCTCTACCACATGCACATAAGTGGCATACTGAGGCTTGAATGATAGTTTTTTTCGCTAGTATTGTAGTTATATTATCCGTAAGGAAGCAGACCATTGTTCTGAAAGCTCTCGAAGCCACCTCGAAGAGCCGATGCCTTGGAGATTACCCTCAACTGAACGAGAGATCGCTCTTGCACACGATTTTTGATCTAAGACACAATGGACATGGGACATAATGCATAGGGAATTATCCAAAACCGAGAAAAGTTTATTCATACGACTGATTATTTTTTTGATAATTTCTGATTGTCATATATTCTTTTAAAAAGAGAGCTTTATAAGCCATAAGAGATGCGATTTATGACTCCCGGATATCTAAGTGGGAAGCAAGCAGTCTAAGCAAGCAATCTTCAGTTTTTTTACATGTCAATAAGGTCAATTGTTGTGTATGACAGTAATAGTATCATTTAAATGTTTAATAGTTTTTCTTTTTTTCACTGAATTGGTCGTCAAATAAAAATCAATGAAGATTTTTGTGCTGCATCGTATAAGATAACAATGGCTAAGGAATGGGCAAGAGAAGGCAATGTTTTTCGCGTATGTCCAAGGAGTAACAGAAGTCTCTGTCGTTAGTAAAGAAAAGAAAAACGGAAAATTTCGTTAATATAATAATATAATATATTATTCATAATAATAATAATAATAATATAATATAATATTCATACGAAAAAGGCGACGTTTCAAAAATTAGCCCGGAAAAAAAAGTACTTTATGAAATACACTCGAATACCAGAATGCACGGTGACAGACTATTTTCCCATATACCGAGATCTTGTCACCAGTGTAATCTGCAATTCTCCGTTGCCTCTAACAACATTAACACTGTAAGTAACATTGATAAATATAATGAGTGCCCGTATCCAACGACGTACGTGAGCAGCTTCAAGAAGCTTTCGAAAGGGATGCATAGATAATTTAATTTATAGTCATTGGGTATCTGTTGGTAGAACGAATCAGGAGATAATGCTAACTTTGCGTGACTTTCTTTTAAAAGTGAATAATATGTTTGCAAAACGTTGATTCAGAGAGGTGTACTACGGTTCTTTTAACTGAGATAAAAATAATTTAATAGAAGAAGAGATTCCTGCATGCAAATTTTCTTAGAAATATGCCCTCGCTGTTCAAGATGAAGCTATTGTTTTCCATTTTAATAACTAACTAATAATACATCCCATCGCTGCTAATAGTAATCAAGACGGTAAATTATATTGTGAATCTTTCGTTTGAAACTATAAAACTGTTAAGAATGAAACGGTTTCCGGTCATCTATTGTGAAATGATTTGATTAATTTTGTAACTTTTTCTGGCGTAGAAATTATGAGATAAATATTTCTTACTGACGGTTCACCGGCATGTTTGTCTATAATATAAAATAGAGTGGGTGTGTGTGTGTGGTTGTGTGTGTATGGTCGCTAAATACTCGAGAACCGAGAGTCGCAAAACTTTGAAATTTTCTACATTATTAAAAGTCGACCCCGCGCAGAGTATAGGCTACTTTTTATTTCCCTAAGGTCCGCGGTTCGAACCCAGACGGGTCAAACCGTTTCCATAAGAAATGCACGTAGAGGTCAGTATTTTCGTAGCAGGGTTCATTTCTTTATTCAAAATTAAATTAGAAATAATGGTCCTAGGAAGTCGAATCAAGCACCAAAAAAAGGATAATAGAATAAAAATTCTTATTATGGTAGTGTAATATTGTTTTCGATTCACAATTATATAAAGTACGTGAACATTTTATCGAAATTTTGAGGTCGTAAACAACCAATCCCCCTGACGATCAAGGGCATTGTTGATTTCGAGCTCATGCGTAATTCCCGTAAGAAGACATGGAAAATGAATGCCCAGATACAATTAATGCTGTAAGATATCTATTATTTATAATTCCTTCTCCGGATTCATTCATATATATAGATACCCAGATAGTTACCCAGATAGGATAAAAATTCACAGGCTAAACCACAAGCGTCGTTGATTTGAAGTTTTTACAGCGTATAGGCCCTAACGTGAAACCCACAGAAAAAGGATACTTTGAACCTCAGTGTCATGGGTTCGATGCCAGAAGGCCCCAAAATCCCGATTTTTCCCATTAAAATATATTGCTTTGATTTTCGGAAATTTCTAAAATATACTTCCCGGATAGGTAGAGAATCATAATTCAAGGAGCTTACAGATATGGACATTATCTATTGAAACCATGAAATGTTTTTACAAAATATTTCCTGGGTTCGATGTTACGACGATGCAAACATCTCCTGTTTAAAATACATGGGGGTAGTTTTTCATTATTTTTTTTGTTGCATTTATCGAAACGATAGGAAGTTCTCTCTTAGCTGGAAGATGTATAATAAAACTCGGTTTAAGAAAAATATTTTGATAAGACCATAGTCTTCCTGGGTTGGATGCCAGAGCATATTAAAATTTCTCACATAAGGAATATATGTGAAAAGCAGGACGTCGTATTAGGCAGTTTCAGCCAATATTTCTGCTTGAATTTTCACATATAGTTATAAATGGTGATCTTCGATTGTGCTGCATAGGAAGTATTGCCAGGAAGATCTGGGTTCGAGGCTGGGAGGTAAATATATCTCCTATATAAAACACATTGGGGTAGTTTTTCATTATTTTCTTGATGGACTTATCGAAATGATAGGAAGTTCTTGCTTAGATAGAAGTTGTATATTAAGACTCGGTTTACGAAAAAAATAAGATAAGACCATGCTGTATCTGGGTTCGATGCCAGAGCACATTAATATTTCTCACATAAAGAATATAAGGGAAAAGTAGGACGTCGTTTGAGGCAGTTGTAGCAAATATTTTTGCTTGAGTTTTCATACATAATTAGACAGACTGATCTGTTGTTTAGTATTGGGGTACAAGCGGTACAAGTCAGCTCCATAATACACTTACTTTCTGCAAAGAATATTCTTCGTTGGTTTTGAGTGATATATATATAGAATATATTTCTGTTATTTGTGTTTAACCATTGTTTCCGAGACCATTTTTCCCTTTCAGAAAATGTCTCCTAAAAGGTGGTGCTGCTTATCCTAATGTGATCATGGAAATATATATATTATGCTTGAAATCATTTTTGTCTTCATCGAAGAAGGTGTTCATTCAAAGGCTATGAGATTAAATCTTTAGGTGTTTTTGTAGACTTAATTATAATTTTATTTACTTTGTTCATTGGTTTGGAAAAAAATATAGCCTGGAATCAGCTATATACCAAAAATTATGAGGCAAGTGTTACGATCAAGACTGTACCAAGAGTAATTATCAATTTGGATTTCCACGTTGAGAATCAACGGGCACTTCTGCTAGTCTTTTATATATTAAGCCATTTGCTTGCAGTTTGCAAGCAGCAATTTACTCGTACCTTTATTTATACGAGTAAAACTTGCTTGCATTCTGCAAGCACATTGATAATAAAAATGTTAATTCGACATCATATCGAGATAGTCCTTTAAAAAAAGGATTGAAAATATTCTTAAAAATAAACGCAATTTATTTGAAATAGGAGAATTTTTCACCCACCTTGCGACGAACTCACGGAAATTTGGTTTTAGTTTCCTAGTTATATTGAAAGAAGAGCACGTTTCCCGTGACCGTATGAATGAATTTCAAAGACTTAGAGCTTTTTTTCTCTCGCCAAATAGATCACGTTGAGAGGTAAATAAACCTCACGCCACATCTTGAACCCATTCGTCTCATGAAATTCAAAAGGGCAGCAGTCTTTATAACAAACATACGCATAAAAGCTTATGTAAATCAATACAGATTATCAATAAATCGCCACGTTATTCCCGAATAATTTTCTTTCGGTCGCAAGCATTAACTAACAGAAGAGAAGGCATTGCGTATTCTTCAAAGGCAATCAGATTAGGGGGCGATATCTTTACCAGCTATCATTGCAGCAGAATTTGAAAGTTGGGGTCGTTTATCGCATCCTTCATCCTTAAAAATGAAGAACTGCGTTTCTGGAAACTGATAAAAAACGGTGAGGCAGTGAGAGGGTGTAGTATGACGCTACTTCTAGGAAAACTCATTACCCACTGGAGCCTAACAACTTATCCCTGCCAAATCCTTTAGTGGCATGTTTCTAGGCCTCTGCAAACCAGAGGTACCTATCGGAGACGCAAATTATGAGTTCCATCAAGTGGCGCGGAAAATCATCACGCCTCTGCATCAAGGGTACACGGATTACTCGTACTAATGATTTCCTTCGTTGCTTAGGCATATTTACTTGTATTTGCACATATATCATAGCATTCGTATCATATAGCATGCAAGCGGTCAAGTTACGAAGATGCGTTCCTAGATTCCAAATTTGTGAGAAGAAACACCTTGACATAGATTTCTTAATCTTAGGGGGATAGGAAAGCAGTGATGCTAGAAAATACACTATAAGAATTCATCATGAAAATAAAACAATTGTGACGGATTTTAAAGAAAGGGCACTAGTGAAGGACAAAATATATATAAAATCAACAATTAAAGTAGCTTGTATGCGCAAAACACTAACTTGTAAATATCATGTTATAAAGCATGACATATATATGTCAAATAAATAAAATAGGAATATTAACTTATGAAAATTTTAAACTTGACTGCCACATTGATTTTATTTCCAATAAATTAAAGAAGCTGTCATATCAATTTTATTTCAGGAAGGACCTGCTACCCTTAAAACTTCAAAGATAATGTAATGATCTCTTGCTGAATCTCACTTGAGGTATGGCATATCAATATGAGATGTTAATTTTAAAACCTACTTTGCTAGATTAATGACAACACAGAAAAATGAATCTACAATGAAACAAGTAATGAAAAATGAGTGTGATTGAGATGCGTAAAATTTGCAAACGAAGAGGGGACGCTTTATCTATCCACTATAGAATTTATCTTGTTCGGCTTCCATCAAAGGAGTTCCCTCATACTTAAAAATTGTAAACACTCCAGATTCTTCGAGGATGAGTGGCTTAGGAGTGACGCAATTTGCTCGGGTTCGCCGATATAATACTTTTCTTTGCTCTCAGCATGTTGTTTACTGCTCTGATCTACTGTTTTATTTTATCTCCTCAGCGTATCAGATGGAATATTTGTATCGTACCTTTATTAGTCTTTTTTTTCAGTGACACCGAGTTAATTTACCGAGATTAATATTAGCATATTGAATCAAGAACACAACACAATTATTCATGCTTATTTCATCGCTTTCAGAAATTCTAACAAATTCAAAATTTCGTAGACATATTTTTTAATTCAAAACTTACTACTTTACATTCTTCACTACATTATAGATATAAGTTTAACCGATATTAACGTTGCTAGACTCAGATATTCGTAAACCACCAATCTTTTCCGTTTAAAACCGATCGTCTAGACGACACGGAGACAAATAAATAGACTCGTTAGTTAATAGTTGCCCAAGTTACTGAATAAACAAACTTTTGTTCTTAAGATAGAATGGGTATATATAATATCTTTATTAAGGCGAGATTGAGACTGAAAAGTCTTTTCTTCTATCTAACCTTTCGTCAATGATATTATACATTATATATTTTACATAAAAAGGTGTGAATAACCTGCGCAAACTTACTGATAGTACAAGCTAAAAGATGTAAAAGAAAGTTGGGTAAAACATGTATTATAATCGTATTACACATTAGAACACATGTCATTTACATAATAGAGATAAATCCTGAAAATTTAATTGACCACCATATTTACGCCATGCTTCCCTTTTAAATTTACTATTAACAGCCGCCAAAAATTACAATTCTACGACGACTTCCGCTCAATTTTATGCATGATTTGTCAAAGTCGTTCTTTTAAATTAAACGAAAACAGTTATCACGGATATCCTTCGGATTTATAGTTACGTAGAGTCTTTAAATGATCACGTGTTTGGTCAACTTATGTTATAGCTATGGTTAGCGTTAGTTCGTTATCACTTAACGCGTAAGTTACATAAATAGAACCCTGGTTGAAACATCATTCCTCCTACCGTTATAGCGCTACGCGTTTATAAGGGGATGAATTGATCAAGATACGGAGTGAAGTAGTTTACTCAAAATTCTACGAGTCCAGTCCTGGGACTAACAATTTATGATCGGAAGGTCGTATAAACTTGTCGTCCGCAGAGGATATGATTGTCTGCATGTGCAATTAGCCTGCTAAAGAAAGAACACAAAGGGAAAGCAGAAGATGTTAGATGGCAAATTGTTGTACGCTACTAAGTAACGAAGTGAATGGCATTGAATAGAGAGTTTAAATAACACTCACACTCAAACACTTAAAACGATGATGATGAAATCAGTCTATTAGAAACGCTAATAGGATGGATTAGGTTAGGACGTTGGTGTTACCAGAGCCACTGCCATACGCCACTGGTGGCTCGCGGTGTTAATATCTAAATTTAAATTCAGAGCATACCTGATTGACGTATACTTCAGCGCCGGGTTCCATACCACGAATCTCGTACCTCTATTTATTGGCTGAATATTGGTTATTTAAAATTCTTGAAGATTTAAATTTTCGTTTTACCATGAGGAATGATTTTCAACTTGAGTTTAATAAATAGAAAAGATTTTGTGAACTTTTCAATTGACTTATATAGGGGTTTTTTCGTGAACATAATTGTAAAACTGCAAATAACAACTCTTTCTCATAACTCTGATTTATTCTTTAGTATAACAGTTAATAATATTTTCTTCATAGCCAATGATTAAACGGTTATACACATACACACTTATATATTTTGGGAATCAAAACACTTTCGTTTATTAATCTGGCTCTTATTAGCATTATTGATTTTCGATAATTATTGATTTCGAAATTTAAGTCTTTTACAAGCACTTTTTGTCTACCAAGGGGAAATCTAATGAAGACTTTATGTGCATAAACAATTATAGCAATAAAATATTTTAACTACCTTAATAATTCAGTTGTGATGCTATTATGAAAGGAGGTTTAACTATAGTAGTTTTCCGTGTATATTCTAAAATTTCATAAATATCCCGTCCCAGATTCACACAATGCAAAGGTTTTAATTCCAATTTTTGGGGCTTTTGGTTGCAGGCATTGTAGAATTGAAAGTCGTCCCTTCCATAAAGTTAGAGATTCATCAAGAGCTATACATTTTCAAGTAAGTACAAAGACTGAAATCAAATATCTGTTGATCAACTCAAATTTATCTCTCGACCTTATATCGCCAAAGGAAAGTGTACATATAACTCTTCCCATGGGAATATAACTACGTAGGGTAGGTTTATTTAACTTTCCTATAAAAAAACATATCAATCTATATGTTGGATTGCAGTCCACTTCGTTTACCCGATTTGTGTCAAGCATTGTTCTTTGGGATCAAGAAAGAAGTACTGTCGTATTTTCATTCGATAATTTTGCTGGGTTTGAACAGAGATCGCTCAAATAAATTTTCATAAGGTATATATGTAAACTTCACTTTTACCGATTGCAGGCTTTATTTCTTTTGAAGAATTAAATTTGAAGAAATAGTCTTGCAGAGTGGAGACAAGAACCAAAAGAACGGAAATAGAATAAAAACTCATATTTTAGTCGTGGATTGTTGCTTTTTTACCGAAATTTTGAGAGATTTCACAAAATACGCGAAAAATGTTCAAACATTTTGAGGTCGTAAACAACCGGTCCCCCTGACGACCGATTGTTGAATCGAGGCTCATGCATTTTCCTGTATAGTAAGAATAGCTTCGGATTTATTTGTGAATACTAAAGGGTATTTACTCTTTGTACGACTGAAAACTTGAATTGAATATCTAAGGAGTAAAGAGAGAAAATGAAACGGTGATGGAATGGATGAACCCTCTGTCAAGGGATTTTTCTCATCGTGTCCTCATTCGAGTTTTAGGAACACTTCATTCTCCGAAGACTACACAAACACAAGAGGCAGGAAAACGGAAAAAATAATATAATACATACAACTCAATGAGGAAACAAGACTGTATATTCCAACATTGTTTTAATGCATGAGAAGTAACAAACAAGATCGATAAATAATTATCGAAATACAAGTATTTATATCTTGAATTGATAGAAATGCCTCATTTGACACCCTAAAATGTCGAGGATTACCCACTTCTGTCAAGAGCAGATTAAAATGTCAAATTATTCACTAATCGCAGATATGTTTTCGTAATTTCTTTAATTGTAGCAAACAACGATTTTTAATTTCACACACAAATTTAAGAAATTGTGGAGAACAAATATTAATGTTAAGAATCTACGTGAATAACAATCATTATTCCATGGCCTGAATAAATAAGAACGTAATAAACGTTAGGAATAGAGAATCAATATACCAAGTATTTGTTTTTAATTTGTTTAATTTCTTAATTTGTAATGTGTTTAATTTCTTTTTGACGAGCGATTATAATTTGAATACAATTTGTGGACGGCAGCTAAAAGAATTAGGTGGATGGTATGATCCATAACAGCTCGATGCACTGAGTGCCGTTATAGTTCCAGGTGTTACTGAATACCTACAAAATCTTCTTAAGCGTTCTGATTGAAAGCATGGTTATAATCTGGAACTAATAACTCCCTAAACTTTCACATTACAAATTTTTGGTAGATAATGGGAAGTAGCTATGGTAATTTCGTTAAATCATGAGTCAGTAATGTTTAATTGAATATCATTTACTTTGTATTGCATCGTAATTGGGATAGGGCTCTCTTGTAAAGAAATGTGTGTACACTAAAAATACTACTTTTCATAAAAACAAATAAGCCATGCATTAGTACATACACTGCTTATTGGGATTTTCCTTGGGACTGCCTTAAGTTGAAATTGAATAATAAAAATGATATCAAGGAAATAGATAAAGGTTATTTGCACGAAATGGCGTGCAGCCAGGGTAAATCCGGTATCCGGTAAATAAAGTAAAAGGAAGAATAGACTTGAAAAAAATCCGACGGGACCGGGAATCAAATCTGGGTCTCCCGATTGCCGGTCAGTTGCTCTGTCCGTTGAGCTATCCCGCCGGAACATTTTCTCAAGCTATTCGGGAGACTATGTGGGCAAAGTACTTTGCGATTTCGTCTGCATGACGGCATCGTTCGTGGTCATAGCTTAATATAAGCACCAGCCTCACATAGTGATTGTAAGGAATACTCCTTAAGGCGGGTAAACAAGGAAATAGGTATAGGTTATTTGCACGAAATGGCGTGCAGGGTAAATCTCAAGGAATGTAGAGCCTGTCTTATGAAATCGAAGGCGCTGACCAACTCGACACAGCCTTACTGATAACAAAAGTTAGTTGATTGAGCAGTTTATTATGAAATTGGCCATTTCCAATTTTCCATTTGCGATAACAAACTCGTGAAAGATATTCACCAAAAAGGGCTTCCTCAAAATGTTTTAGAATCCATAAAAGTCTAAGGGGAGTTGACGAAAGATGAATTGCTCGAAAGGTTGTCTTCACTCAGAATAGCTATGAGAGCTTCAATTCAGTTATTTGGAGAATGGATGTACTCTCTGGTGGGGCTAAAATACTACGAATTACGGCCTTTATTGCTGCCCGCTTATTCAATGACAGCCACAGCAATTTAATTAGTATTATAAGTGGAATGTGGGTGAGAGCAAATAAACTTGGCCCACCGAAGATCGCATGAAACCACTAAAGAGATTCCATAACAATATTGAACAGTATTAAATCAAATAAAAACACTTAGTAACTTTCACAGAATTTATTTTTTAAAAGGCGACTGAATATGTCGATGTATCGACGAAACTAGTCGCCTTTTTAAAAAAATACATTTTGTGGAAGCTTATTTTGTTTAGTATGGCTCCCTTCCACAAAGTAAAGCTTGGTCATATCAGATTCATTTAATATTGAACAGTTTCAGACCATATAACTCGGATTAGAATTACATAGGAACTGGAAATCTAATTTTTAGATTTTTAAAATAAACAGGTTCCAACGCAAGACTCAGATGACTGTGAGAATCGCAAAGGTACATATTCTTAAAGGAACCAAAAATTAAATGAAACCCCATATTAATGGCACAAAGACTGCTTCATTATTTAGGAAAGTATTTATGAATAGAAACAATTGGCAGCGTTTAATTATCGTAACTTATGAATATAAGAGCTTAAAAAAACAGAAAATTTTCCAAAATTTTCGGAAAAAACAGCTCTATAGATCTTCGGGATATACGAGGAAAGTAAAAGTATTACTAAAGCAGCTGTGAGAGCACTTGAAAGCCGGTTTTTCTGCATAATTTAAGAATGAGCAAATCAAGCTTCAAATTATTCCAAAGGTCGTTATGTGGAGTCAATAGTTTTGTAAAGTAAAGTTTTACGTAAAAGTGTTCATAAAGATCTTTATCTGAGTATGCAATTAGAAAATATGGGATGACTTGCTCTGTTATTCCTTATTTTTGAAGCTTTTGGTTATGTATTCATATCATATAAGGATATATGTGATAGTACTAATGTACCAGACGAACAATCAATGAGTTTAAATGGTGTAAGAATGCCCTTCCTCATGGCATTTATTCTTCTTCGCATATTACTTTACTTGAATTGGATTTCCAGTAAGTAGGATACCGGTATGAAAATTACCTTGGGTCATTAATAATGATTCATTGTTTCACATAATTTTCTTATCTCTTAAAATTACGAGACCAACGAGTTGTGCAGCACGGCCAAAATTTTCGTTTATTGCGAAAATGAGCTTGGGTAGCGATAGGATTGTTTAAAACTTGCTGACTATTCAACCATTGAATAGATTCGTTAGGCGCATCGTGATGTGCTGATGAAGATAATGTTCAAATATGAAAAGTCCACGTCTCCCAGAATAAACATAAGGAAATTCAGCATAAACTTCTAAAAGAAATAAAGATGCATTTAAAATTGTCCACTAAAATTAACATTTCCGGGAAAAACTCAGCGGCCCACCGTCATTCTAAGACTCAATAAATCGGGTGTTAAATACAAGAATGTCTGTTAAATGAAGATGAAACTCAAAATTGCATCTATAAAGCTTTGTTGTCCATTCCCAATCATTAAAAAAAGGACTGGAAATGCAAAGACTCAAAATTGGCTTGGTACCTATCCTATCCCTATATATCCTGTATATCCCTAATGACCTTATCACTAGATCGACTGCTCGATGATACATCGACAGTCAGCAATCACGTCTTAATTAAAACAATGATGACGTTCACGATACGGGTATGTCTTCGCCATCACCTTCCCTTTACCTAATGCATCGCATTTTTCGTTACCCAAAATTAAAAAAATACGAGACCGACGAGTTGTGTTCTTAAATTTTCGTTTATGCGAAAATGAGCTTGGGTAGCGATTGAATTGTTTACGACTTGCTGACTATACAACGATTGAATAGATTCATTGCACACGAATTCGTGACGCACTGATGAAAATAATGCTAAAATATGAAAAGTCTGCGTTTACCGGCAGATTTATAAAGAAATTCAGCATTATTTTACAAATCTTTAGTAAAATTACAGGTGTTAATTGTTGCTCCAATTTGGATGGCGAAGGGCAAGGTATCACCTCACAGTGATATATTGGAAATATCGTCAATCCGTCTCTTTTACGGAAAGATTGGCAATATATTTATATACGGAAATTCGGAATTAATTGTTCCCTTTCAAAAATATTAATTACAGGACATTTAATGGTCATTTAATTGTCATTTTCCGCACCACCTTTGAATGAGGACTAAATCCTTTGAGAGAGAAGTAGAGTCTTTCTTGCTTGATAATTCTCTATATATTAAACTGTCATCTGTAAAAAATTTTCATATTGATATCTATCAAATTTTACATAAACTTTACTTGTAAAGAGAGGAAAATTCTCTAGAACACCCAATTTACTCATCAAATCTTTAACAAAACACCAAAGAATGCATCAAATTAATTATGAAACTACGTTTCTTAAAACATCGGTCGGCCGCATTAAACTTAGAACACCGATTTGCGGAAAATTTTCATCAGAACAGAGAAATAATGCATTATTGAACTATATTCTATGATAGATGAAACGAGGGCATGCTGAGAATTAAAACTACTCAATATAAGCTTGGATTTCTTCAATAACAAATTAGAATCAATCAATTAGATAAAAAATCGCCTAATTAAGTACAGCCTTCAAGAACACTAGTGGGGCTGAATTAGGGGTTAATGGTAGTTATGCGGGGGTTATACCATTACTTTTTTTCAGGTAGAAATTTGGAGGGTCGCCGTCCTAATCCGGACCCTTAGCTCGCCTTCCCAGCTCGGGAGCGCCCAGCCGCCACAGCAGGGGGGACCATAAAAAACTGACCGCGTGGAATACGATTTAAAAAGTTATAAACAATTCAAATGAGCAACAATTTATTATCTTCGTCGTCTCACTCGTCCTAAGAGATATACAAGCGTCTTTTGATCGACGTTCTACGATGGAGATTAAGATTTTTTGTGATTTTGCAAGATATTACCCGTACCGCAATACATTAAAATTATTATATAACATAGACTACAATACATTAATGTTTACCTTTACGAATGTTAGGAGCTATTCACTTTTTATACAAGATAATTTGTACTTCATACCGATAAAAAAAGTGCATTGAAAGCATGACTCGAAGTCATTTGAGGCTTTTTGGATAAGATATAGAATGTTTTTATTCTTTAGGATCTATGAAAACAATCCTACACGTGCGTATTATCATAGCTAATTAAGATAAGAGTGTTTCGCAGAAAATCAACTTATAAGTTGAATTCGTCATCTTAAGTGTTGTAAGACTGTGACTCATCTACTTCTTTAGTTTCCATTTCCGAAGTCCGTTTACACTCACAATCAGCGATACATCCGTCTGCAGACTTTTGCGTCCTGAACAATTACGTCCCGGACATTGGCGTCCCGGACATATGCGTACCACGGACTTTTACGTCCCGGATATTTGCGTCCCTAGGACATTTGCGTCCCGCGGACAATTGAATCCCGCACAATTGCTATTGTTCAATTAACCAATAGCAATTGTCCGGGACTAATCTGCGGAATTGCAAACATTCTGCTAAATCGTACGGTACTTACGGAAACCTTAACGGTAGTGCGATATATCTGTCTTAGAACTTTTGCGTCCCGGACAATTGTTATTGCACAATTGGACAACGCAATTGTCCGAGACGCAGAAGTCCGAAATGCGAGATATCGCAGGAAAGTTAAGGTTTCATCTACCGTACGATTTCGCAGAATGTTCGAATCATTTCATAAACTATAAGGTCATTTTCAGAGTTTTGACGAAAGAGTACGTAATATTAGGAGGATGGGAGTTAATTTATTTATTTCAAAGGGTCATGAAAAAATTCGTCTTATGAAGTTTTCTATTTCGGTAAAATGGCATAATGGACGCGGTTAATTAAGGATAATCTTGTTTTGGCTTAATTATAGTAACAGTTTACTATATAGTCGTTTAATACCAATATGTTAGAATATATACCCTTTCATGTATCTGCTGCAAGTACATACATTTACCATCAAACAGTACAAAGAAACAGCTTACCTTTACAGAAAAAATTCTCTGAAATTTGTTTTTGCACCGATAAGCAGATTTATCACTCAAGGCAATCTCAATCATGACCCGATATTCAGTGTATCGAAGATCTGGCTTAGATTCAAAATATTTGAGCGGTATGTCAATTACCGAGGCCTTTAGGGCCTCGGTAATTAAGGAGGTATGAGGTAGAGGACGTGTGAAATAGATTGGTCATAGTAGAATTAGGCTGGGGACTAACGAATAAATCGACTTAGCGAGGTCCGACTGTAGAATTTTCTGTCGGCCATTCGCCCATTGCCGAGAGGAAAACCCCTACAAAATCCTCCCTTGGACAGAAAAAATCTTTGTATGTATATCTACTTGCATACAAATTTATAAACTCCTACACGAAATACAGATAAAATCAATTGAAATAATTCAAACTTCATAAAATTTTACTACATGGAAAATTTTGTCATATAAGGGAAGGTCCTCTAGTATGGGACAGCTAAGCCTTTTTGCAAATTGAAAAATTGATAAACATTAAATCAAATTTAAAATTATATTAAAACTAACTTCAAAGTGTTTAAAACACACTTCCTTTGAAAGAATTACGTCAAATCGGATCGATTCGATATTTTTTTCATTTGAAAAAACCCTTACATTTTGCTCATATGAAAAGTTGGAGGGTTGTATGGGACAAGGTAATCCAGTCCCGCTTGTAATTCAACCTTATACAATACGAAATGCAATAATATATGTTTTAAACCATTATTATAAATAAAATTATTCTTAAAAATTTAATTCAAAATTTTTTGCCTCTGAGAAATTTGGTGCAAAACCACTAAAACAAGAGAACGCGTTGCAACACAAATCCAATATGGCTAGAACTGGTCTATGGCATCAATATACTCATGCCAAACCCTAAGTAGGTTCTGCACCTACCGCTGATTGGCCAAAACACCACTTGTCCCATATAACATGCTGTCCTGTACTAGAAGGCCTTCCAGCACAAATAATATTGATATACACTGAGATACTGAAGCCCCCTTTACCGAGAACCGAGGCGGTGTTATCGCAGTTTTCTCACGGCAACGCGCGAGTTGGCCGTCTGTCTATGTCATTATACCTTCAAGTTCATCTTTTCCAACTCCAAGATTTAATCCCTTGGTATTCAATCATACAATCGAATCAGTGATCGACACTAAGGATGATTAACTTAAAACTAGAAAACGTAGTAATGCTGGTCATATTGATTCCTTCTCTATTTTACTATCATTTATATACACGATTGGGTGCGACAGCATATTTCAAATGAAAATCCTTCTTTTTGCAACCTTTGGATGCATAGATCCTACGAAGCTATGCTTTCATTTCCTTCAAAACGGTGTAGTTATCCACTTTTTAGGCTTCAGAAACTCTATAAGAGTACGATCAAGAGGAAACTAGGCTGTGATGTTGTTCCATTGCGATTTTCAGAGAATAACTTGTTACACCTCCAATAAAAAGAACGCCTGGATCTGCCTCTTCTCTGCATCACATATCTGTCGATATGTGATGCTTAAGATTGAGATGCTTCTTGATAAAACTTTTACGACAACACTCAAGCTCGACATCATCGTTATGATCTTACATGATCAAAAGCAGCCTTCCTCATAAGAGTACTAATTACTCAACTATTTTTGTGTCTTTACCTATAGTTATTATGATTTAGAATCTCATATTTTTTTATAAACGGAGACATTTTATACTACAACAAACTTCTAATTAAATTTCCGTTTCCGTATTTCATCTTAAGAAACTGTTCTGAAATATTCCGTGACTTATCTTACGAGCGTTCTTCACCACCATACCCATTTCGTCTTCAAATTGTAGACCTTTCTGTCCAATCCCATCCACTTGATCCGATAAAAAATGTCAGCTTTCTAAGCTACCTAGAAATTTGAAATTTGTCGCATATTTTGATACAATAGCGCAATTGGAGCTAAATATTTAAAATATCAGTCAAATGTAGGGAAGCAAATACCTCGTCTTAAAATATTCCCAAAGAAGAAATAAGATAAAAAGAATTTTTCTAAAATAGCTGTGGGTGCAGCTAGTGTTATCAGCTTCATTTACTCACGCTTCGAAGGGCTTTGGGTACCCCCGTTTCCTCACGTTTCTCTCACTTTATGACCTCTCGCCTTTGCTTTTCTAGACTGGACGGTTTTTTTTTTTTTTCAAAACATTATTTTACGAGCACGGCAGCGGCGGAGTAATAACCGCAAGATACCATGTTTTCTGCGTCTGAGGAGTTCATTGGGATCCTAAGAATGTCTTTTAAAATAACCGACCTCGCGATTACAAACTGACGCGACTTTTTTAACTATACCGAAGAAAAGTTAGTACTGACATGAATGAAAATTTTTAAAAAATCTTATGCACAAGTATGTCGCACATGATTGTATGGTATGGCATTTACTCGGCTCTTGACGCCGTTCGAGTAATTTTTAATTTAGTATATAAAGTTGTCACAACTTGTAAAATTTTACATTAAAAGCATCCTGTCTGTAGTTTAAATTGATGAAAAGTTTATTTAATAACAGTTGATGATGAGCCAATGGACAATTTCCCGTTCAGCTGAATTTTTTTATAAATACGAAAAAAGGAAAGTAAATTAGCAGTAGTCATTATAAAAATACCTTTTTCCCACATAAGGCGTAATACAAAAGGGGTATGAATAGTCACGATAGGATGTATATTTAATTAGATGCATTCTCATTCAAATTTTATTCATGCACCTGCTCTAATTATGAAGCCTAGATTACTTGATTTATATTGCATATTTAAATAATGGCTTCCAGGAATAATAACGTTACTATCAGAATCTGTTAAATAAATTTCTTATCTTTCCCTCTATGGATAAAAGTATAAAAATACTTTCGGTGAAATACAAAAATACCATAGTAGTATCTTTTATAGATGCGATTGAAAGGCATTAAAAATAAATTCAATTGTTCCCGGCTGGACCGAGGCCCAACACAAGCACAGGGAGGATCGGGGTTCATTAAAAGCCTGCATTCACACCCATAACATACATAAAACGTATTTCAGTATCTTAGGACACAACCGCAATGTAGGGCGACATTTACGTTTGCTCTAACGTAGTAGCTGGGGGTCGAATAAAATATAAATCGTTTTCCTAGAATGGAATTTTCCCCTTTAATCCTATAAAAGTTATATGCAATAGAACAGTTTTAGAAATCGGTCATAAATTTCTTCATTCCGAGCATTATGCTACTACACCTCTTCACCTTAGATTTTTCGAGAGGCCTTTTTCTGTGCTATCGACATCTATTTATAAATGTGAGTAAACTTCCCTCACCCATTCCTTGCGTCATTTCTAAGTATTTGCGATTCTTCGTCCGGATAGCCAGCGTAAAACTCTCCTTTTTCACCCAGTTTTTACTCTCAATTCTATTCATCCATTAAAATTTAATATCGATTCTGATCGTTGCCTCAATGAAAAAGAAAACTAGGAAGCATGGTGAAAATAACACTTAACGTAAGTCAAGTCCCGCAGCAATCCAATATTGATTTCCTTGGGACCTATGCAAGTGTTATTTCACCATGCTTCCTAATATGGAGTTTCAGCTTGTTAAGGCTTCGACGATGGAAAAGATAACCTTCCACGGATAGAATGAATATCTTTGATGAGCGGGCATTATCGAAACCGGATTTGAGCTGTTTTATTTAATGTGCAGTGTCTATGATTCGTAGATAGTAAATTACTAATTTATAATAAACTCAAGGTATCGCGCAATGTTTTTGAAGTAAATTAAGGCACTTATAATTCACGATGTAATTATATTAATTGTAGTTTGCTGTACCTTTTTGGCCTTCTGCTAATATTGATAATATAGATAAAAAAGCTATCGTTGAAATCCCTCAAATTTTGAAAGGGGAGAGAAGATACGTAATAATTTCATCGTATTGCTCGTCTTAGTAAAGGATTGCGTCGCGCTAAGAAGAACGAATCCGATCGGTCTCCGTTATAAAACATGCAGTCTCAATTTCGCCCAGAATAAAGACGTTGGTTTAACTTTCGTTATTTATTCATTTGTTTACTCCTTGACTTATCTCGTTTAGTTTTCAAGTGAGCCTTTCAGCGGCAAGTAAAGCTATGGGCTTGTGTCGGGAGTACTGTCATAACATCACCCTACGACCGTTTACGATGGCGTGGCCACCCCTCGTCTCAAGGGCAAGGAGCTCGTTTAGTTGACTCCGCGTTTATTTTCAGTATGAATGAACCCGGCGAAAACTTTCTTCCCCAACTTCCTAATAAGCGAAAAAATCTGACATTATTCTGATTATTATTTTAATTGGTTATTCGTATTTATTAGCAAATCCCCGACTGATTCGTATGGTTTTGATGCAAAGTAAGTTTTTGGTATAGAGTGAAGTGAATCAACATCTTTCTCATTTTCCAAGTGCTGATGTAATATCGGAAACTTATCGGCAGATTTAATCGAGCATTCCTTAGTTTCATCACTCACGAATTCATACCAATAAAATATAACGAGACAAATAATTACCCATGATGAAGGATTATTAATTTAAAAAGGAGGGGGAAAGTTATTAACGTATCTACTTTCAGTTTTTACTTTAGGATGATGAGATAAGTGATAAAATATGTACGGAAAAATAAAAATACCAATGCCGGTGTGTTGGTGACATATTTAGTCCTTATAAGTACATTAATTTAACATTATAGCTGTTTAAAAACATAGTCCTGTATCAAATGCCCTTCCTTGTGCTTCCTACTCGGGTAGGCGTATATACGTGTATGTTCCTATTTTCGAAAACGATAGGTAATCCGTGGAAATATAAAACGTAAGTTAACTAACGGTTGCCTTAAATGCTTCACTTTACGACCAGCGAAGATATTCCAGCTAATTATCAATTATTATACGAGGAAAGAAAAGCATTAAGGACTGGAGAGCATCTAGAATTTACTCTGATGAGTACTTACTAAAACAATAATATTTGAACGTGTTGCTATAAGAGTCGTAACGCCATGTCATTGATTTCAAAGTTTTAAATATTGCTGACAATTATATGCTGTGATCTTTACATATATCTATTTTTAAAACGCTCGAGAATTAGGTTATGAAGGAAATGCTTGGAGAATTGTCATCTCTTGATTTATCTTGCATATCTGTTCACATTATCAAGAATGCCTTTGATTCGATTCCTAGCGACGGGGTTCATCCGCCGTGAAAAACGGAAAACGTTTCCAAATCACGTCGGATACGGCGGAACATAACTCGCTGCATCTTGTGTTTTCCTCCAAACAGGGGTTGGAATCGCAAAAATATTAACTTCCCACTTCGTGAGAATGCAGTCCATTTCAAGATAGAACACATATGTGATATCCCACTACGTGCGACGGGATAGGCTCCTCTTATAAAAGACAGCTTTTCCCGCCGAGCGTGAGATGTCCACCGATTACTTCAGACATTTTGGTAACTTAGCCAACCAAAATGCTCTCTGCGGTGGATGAATGCCGTCGCTTGGAGCACCCGTCTCAAAGGGGTCCTTTTCTAAGGGTCCCGTCAGCAATTCAACCCCCCGTCGCCGCTGGTGTGCGCCTGAAGAAGGATTCTGCTTGCTTGCCCACCCCGGAATGGAAATCGTAAATTAACAGTACAGAAATATGTATTTAGTTATATTTTCAAACGTTCATTTATTCCATCAAAAGAAAAAAACATAAATCAGAAAATGCGGAATTTCCAATGATCGAAACGAGTACTCGAGTGACCACTATGCGTACGTAATCTTTAAAGTGAACACCTCGCTGAATATAATGGGTGCAGCATCTCTCTCTCTCGGTCGTCGAAAATATCGCGATATGAAACATCTGTTCATTGTTCGAGCTATGCGCACTGCGCTCACATTCATTCGGAGAATCATGAATATTTAGTGATTAGGAAATGATTCATGCAGAGGTAAGCAGAGGGCTTGAGAGAAACTAAACAAACGTAAGCATATCTCAGCAGAAATTTCAGATTATCCCCGATTATCCCGCTCCTGGTTGCATTCGCCCACTAAACGAAACTTCCAAATAAAAGCATATTCATCAGAAAATTGAAGACGCAAGCGACTCCTTATCGTGATTGCGTCGACATACCGACAAAAAGCGGATCCTTACGCTCAATGATAATTTATATTTATGAATCTAAAAATAAAATTACATTGGTCTGAATAAGGAAAATACTGGTAAGAACTGTTACGAGGTTTCAACGAGATTGGGATTTGATCTGGATTTTAGCTGTCATCCAGATTACCCTCAATTTATGTTTCCAAATATTATGCGCGATTCGGGAACTTTCTAGTTCGTTGCTGGCTTGGATTGAATGAATGTGTATAAAGTCATTTATGCTTAAAGGTTAACCCTTCTGGAAGGCTTAAATAAAACACATTTCGGCTTTTGTGCAATATATTATTTTTAAACATTTTTCTGTTCATTTTGTAATGACTATTTTCAAAATTTTGGAATCTTGATAGTTAAGAACAATGATGTTATCTTATTTTGAAAAATCGTCACTAGCAAGAGCAATTTTTCCACAACTGCAGAGTAATTTCCAAATATTTCGCAAAAGAGAGGATAATCCAAAGAATAACACATACACTCACCTGTAAGTTCAAGTAATACACGCACGAGAATCAAACGTGAAAAAAAAATGTGGCAATCATTTCTTACTCGCCAGTCTAAAGTTCCGCCTCCAATTAAGTCCCCGCACTAAGAATGAAGTTAAAAGAAATTCAATGATCGCATTCGAAATTTCAGGGTAGAACTTTATTTCACAAGAAATAAGTATATAGGTATAATATTTTAATTATAATTCGCAAGAAAAAGATGATCAGAAGCAATAAATTATACCAATTAATAGCTTCCGAGGAATTGTATCATAAAACAAGGACTTTTTATGCAATAGCACAATTATGCAAAACTTGCATTCCATTACAATGGCAGAATAGAAGAAAAATCCCCGTTTCAAATATTCTTACCTAACTTGTGTAACTTTTTATTAACTTTACTGCGCAAATACGATACGTTGTGCCGCTTATGTGGCCGCTAAATAGAAAAAATAAGCAAACAAAAGAGTACTGAGAATTTGTATTATATTGTGCGAGTTTGTCAAAATTTCCGCTAGATGTTAAACAAGGGTAAACCTAAAAATTTACGGCGTAAGCAATAGTGCCCTAGCTTGGACTTCGACATTTATTCTGGATTTTGAACTACTTGAGAACGAGAATTAAGCAGTGATGTGACGTCTTATCGTATAAACAAAATTTCTCCCAGACAGTCCTCGGCACAAAATATAGGAATTTAAATTGAAGTTAAAATTGAATTAAAAATGGTGGAAGTACTTGATAGCATTTATAATTAATCAGCTTCTTCGATTTTGCCCAAACTAGAAAAATATTCATTGGGATGCCTTTTAATGCAAGAATTGAATAAATAAATTTTAATAAAAGATCCAACTTTTTGATCATACTATCTTAAATCAAAGTCGATCTACCTCGGTCCTAAGAAAATACACGGAAGATATGTTTCGCGTCCATTGAAATAAATGTTTCATGACGTATGCCAGAGATTGAGCCGTAGAGCCGCGATTTATTTCACTAATTTAAAATAGGCAGTAATTGTAAATATAAGTAATTTAAAATAAAAGTTCGTAATTTTAGAAAATTATACATTAAATGAAATAATTGATATTCTATTTGTTATTCCCGCTTAGAATTGTGGTAGGTCGCTGATATCATTCGGCTGCCTCGGTCGGTTTCAGTTGTCATTGGCTCAGCGTTTTCGTGCCAAGAGGTCTCTAAGTGCGAGGGACAGTCTTCGAGTGAGCAGCGGCGCGAAGACTTTTGAAAGAAGAGGTAGTGGATTCAACTCATTCATCATACCATTCAGCAGTAGGCTGAGGGCTAATATAGATCAATTTCTTTTCTTCGCTACATCATATTTAAGATAACGCCTTTTATCATCGCTTTCCCACGACTGAGATATTTTTCCGTTTCAGCGGAATTGCGAGCGCGCGACTTGGGAATTTCCCTACCGTAAAGTGGTTTTGTGTGTTCCTGTGGTTGAAGCAGCGGGCAGCGATGAAGGTAAGAAACTCAACAAGTAGCAAACGAATAAATCGCTCGGTATGTACATACACATTTCTCTTTATTTGTGTATTAACATCGGTGAAGCGGATGGGCAGGAAATTATTTCATCTTCATTTAAATAATTTCTCAACGCGGTAAAATCATTGGGCGTTGAATTAATTTACATCTGTAACTAATTAATCAAAAATGAAAATGAATTAATCACTTAAGCTCAACCTGAGTCCAGTTTACTAGCGGATGGCAGGGAATTATTTCATCTTCATCTAAATCATTTCTCAGTGCGGTAAAATCATATGTGTGATTAATTAATTTTTATCTGTGATTAATTAATACAGGGAATTCTTTTTTGTGAAAAATTACTAGCTCTGAAGCACAAATCATTGAAAATATCAGCTCATATTATGCACTTATAACCTTCAACTGAAATCATAATTATTCTCACTGATTATTTGGATAGTTATTGCTTAAATTCATATTTTTATTTTATGAATCGTCTAAGTTACTGATCACCTTTTTAAGCACTTTTTTATTTTTGTCACGCTGTATTTAACAAGAGTAAATTATTCATTCACTATACATTATAGGCAACAATTATAACAGAGTTCTTTTGACGAAAATATTTAAAAGTTTCAAGTATTATTTAATAAAATATTATTCTAGTGTTAAATTGGGTGGATAATTAATGTTATTATTTAAGATGCATCCTAACCACAAATTTCTTGATCAAAAACCCTAGGCATCGAATTTAAAATTAAAATATCTGCACTGTCACTAATGATACTCAAATATTTTTTTTATTTAAGGGGAACAAAAAAGAAGGAACATATTTATCGTTAAACACAGTTACATAAATAGACTTAGTGAAATATATAACCTTTTAAAAGTTATACATACTCCTATTTTAAACTACATGAAATTAGGTTATGTAAAATTTTCAGGAATGGAGTTTTAGTCTCCACGTATTAGAGTTGAAAGTTTCCTTATTTTCAAATTATTTCAGTGTCCTTTTACATTTATGTTTTCAACAGTCAGAAACAAACTAAATTATTATTTGTGTAGTGCCTCAAGCTAAGGAGTTAAAGTAAGTGCCTGCCACCAAGCATTCATACATTATTATGAAAACAAAAGTTTTAAAAGGTAATGATTAAATTAAGATTGAGATAAGTATCCAAAATGCCCTTCAAATTAAATAACTGATTCTGAAATTATGTTCTCATATTGAAGCAGTCATTGACTGTTATATGGCATATCCTCAGTGTCAACATCCATTTCCTTAATTATATTATAAATATTTTGTACTTTTTACTTTTAAAATTCCTTAAGATAAATGTGTTATTTAAATTAAATTTAGTTAAATATTAGCAAATTAATTATAAAGAATTCAACGTTTGAATGAATTTACCATTTTAAAACCATTATTCATCTTTCATTGCAAGGATCTCTTAAAGAGCATACTCTAATGGATAACATCAGAACAGCTCAGTATCTACCGTATCACAGCTCAATCTGAGTCCAATTTACATTATAATAGCTGAAAATCTAAAATCAATCTCCATCCATCTCTTTGGAGACATCCAGACAAAATGACAGCTGTGAAACTATTCCGTTAATTGACCTAACAAAAGGCAGTTCAATTCCACAGATATATCTGTGGACAGATAATTCAATTCCTTTGATTGATCTGTGTACAGAGAGTTCAATTACTTTAATTGATCTGACAGACGATTCAGTACAGCTGATTGATCTGACAACTAACAGTGACATTGAAATATTGCAAATCGATCAGAATAAAAGGATCAAGGGACAATGGACAAAGAAAGAATCTATTTCAACATAATTTAATTGCTTGCCTTAGTGGTAGTTGGGATACTAGTAAAATTAATCATATGAAAGATATTGAATTTTCTGGAAGTCTGCATAATTTCCAGAAAGAAACCTTTTTTGATGAATGGCAAAATTCAGAAATATCAAAAATTAATTTTAAGAATTAGGGGAAAATTTTTCAGTTAGAAACATTTCCAAATGTCTTCTTATTTGTCGCAGTTGTGTCCAAACAAAAATTTAGACAGCTGTCTAAATACCTTATTAAATGTGTGAATTTTTGGGATTTGATTGTTTGGGGGTGGTCTTCCAGTTTAATTTACTTCTTCCAAAACTTGTTCAGATGTTTTTCTTTGAGTCAACTGTTTTTCTTTGAGTCAACTGTTTTTGTAATATTCCTATTGAAACATACTTCAATTGTTAGGGGCTTATCTTTTTCCTACATAATTTCAGGGTCCATGCTTCCCATCTATGAGCATATTTCATACCAAGGTCTTCACAAATCTTTAACTGTAATCTACTGAGAAATGAATGCTGACTGAGACAATTGTCTCCATTGAAATGCTTGCTTGGCCAAATAAAACTTTCCCTTAACATTGTGTAGAATTCCAATCATATCAACTTTGTTCCTTTAACATATTTTGTACTTTTACTTTTACATGACTGCCCAAACATAATTTTTCCACTCTCTTCTATAGTTGAGGTCCCTTGTTAAATTCAGTATATACATGTATATTTCTGACTGACTGACTGACTGAATAATGTTCATTTCCTGAAGGAATACTTTTGTTTATGGCTCCTGGCTCGAGGTCTTATCCATTGTTTCTTTTTATGCACTTTAAGTTCACTTTCTTTCATTGAAGATCACTAGATAGGGGAGAGCGTTTTACTTGGTTTCAGATTGAGTTATTATTTATTCATTTAGCGCAATTTTAGGACAGCGTTATTTAATGATAGTTGCTTTTAGGTCGTCATCCCAGATTGTGGAAAATAAGCTATTTTGAGTGTGTTTTAGTTTTGAGTTGAATTTTTTAGTTAAAATATTTAAAGTTGTTGAGGGAGGTATGATTCAGTGGTATTTGTATATCTCTGTATTAATTGTGCGATATGGGACATTTAGAATCCCCTTCATGGTTTCACTTTCGAATCTGTACAGCTTATGAAGAGAGGATTTGTATGTATAATACCAGGTAGGTGTTACATAAGTGAGTATCGGCCTGATTATCATTAAATAAGTCAGGAGTTTTGTATTTATGTTGGCATGAGATTTGTTAAATAGGATTGCAGATATGGCGAATTTAGTTCTGGTTGCTTTTTGAATGATGTTTTTGATGTTGTTTTCCATGTTAATTTTTCACAAAGTGTGATTTCTAAAACTTTTTCAGACATCTTTTTAAGTATTTGTTCTCCTTTCCACCAAAGGCTTGAAGAGTCTTTTTTTATGTTTTTTCAGCTTGTATATTTGTTTGTATCATCTATCACTATCATTTTGATTTATGATTTTTATATCATTTGAACGTCAGTGTCATGGGTTTGATGCCAGAAGGCCCCAAAGAAGTCCAATTTCCTCCATGAAGATGCATTGCGGGGATTGTCAAAAATTATTTTGAGGCACTTCCTGGCAAATTAGAGATTTGAAATTTGAGAGATCGCTGGTAACTGTGCATATCCGACGAAAACCACAAAGATATCTTCAAGGGTATATCTTCCTTGGTTCAACACTAGGTCAGGGCAAATATTCTCTTAATTAAAAATGCATTGTGAAGATTTTTAAAATTTTTTTGAATCTCTTCTTGATAACATGGAAACTTAAAACCCGGGATATGAATAGAGATTATAAATAAATTTCATATATGCTGTTTATCATTTCCTTGATGATCCACGGTTCAATTTCAGAGTGCCATTTCCATTCCTCTATGCATTTCAAATGGGGATAATGGAATCTTATTTTAAGAACATTCAGGTATAATATTAACTTAAAACTTCTGATTAAATTAGTTTAACTCCAACTAGGTCGTTAGATGCATTCAGATCTTCCATAAAGTCCTTGGTTCAAGACCACGCGGCTCTACTACTTGAAATGTATGGCGTAACTTTTAAATTATTTATGATTCATTAACCAAGAAGGTGGAAATTCTATAGCCAGGCATGTGAACAGAAGTAATGAATGTTTCATAGACACAGTTTATTGTTTACCTTATGATCATTGGTTTGATGCCAAGGCATCATTTGCATTCCATCATTCAATTAAACTGGAAAATGGAATTTTGGTTGAAGACATTCCCAATATACCGAATTGGAATTATAGAAATGGTCAGAGTTGCCCAAAACAATTGGTTAAATGCTATTACATCTTACAAAATGGTCCTGGGTTCAACACCAAAACACTTGGATACAGTATCAATTTTTACACAGAGAAATTTGGATTCCTAAGTTTTCAAACAAAATAGAACTTTGCAAAGTACAGTACTTTAAACATATACTTGCAAGCAAATTTTACTCGTATTATATGTAGCTACTTCTCCTGATATACCTATGTATATAAATATAGGGAATACAAATTCTAACTACTTCCTCAAGTGTTATTAACTTGAAATTTTTATGACCTACTGGCCTTAGCGTGTCACTGCCACAGAAATTCACAACTTTGACTTCTAATATCATAGATTCAATGCCAGAAGGCCTCGAAATCCCAATTTTTTCCATAAGAATAGAATTACACATTGTGTGAATATTCAAAAAGGCATTTGTTGGTAGAATATAGAATTCAAATCAAGGAGATCCAAGAAGACATACTCTTCCATATCAATAATCAATATCAATATCAATAATAGATATGTCACCAGATGTGCCTGAGTTTGACTCCAGGTGGGAAAATTCCCCCTTCAAAATAAATTGTGGCAATATTTAAGATTATTATTTAATCCCTTCTAGACAGGGGCAGATTCAGGCACAAATTTTGGGGGGGGAACTTCCAGGAAGGCCATAGCGAGTGGGGGGGGGAACTTCAGCTTCAGTCGTTCAAGGGAGAAGAGGAGTAGACAAAGTAGAACTTCGAGTGCAAAGCAGTCGCCAATTTCAAACATTGTCAGTTTCTTCCTTACAACTAGGCGCTACAATGTTGTCTCACGGTCGGCATCGCCACCGACTGAATGGCGGCTACGGCCACGTCCAGTGGTGTGTCTGATTTTGTGCCCGCTACTTGTGTGAACTTCTCCTTTTGAAACAATGTTCAGCTATGATGGTCCGACTAGGAAGCAAGACAGAGTGGCCTCGTGTAAAGGGCCAAGAGCATGCGGCAATACAGTCCGACAACCGCCACGTATCATCCATAGACAATGCTCGGTTTATAAGTATTAAATTATTGGCCTCGGAAAATATATTCTCTTGGACTTGGGGGAGAAATTTCCCTCTTTCCCCCCCCCATGGATCTGACCTTGCTTCTAGATAATATGAAAACCTAAAACCAGGCAAGTGAAGTCATAAAAACATTTCATATATCAGTGAACTGTTTTCCTAACGATCCTTTAATCGATGCCCGGGCACCGTTTACATTTCTCCAAGCATTTCAAACGGAGATAACAGAATTTTATATATATATATATATATATATTATGGGATGGAATAATTAGCAATTTATTTCCTATTTGAGCTTTCAGTTTCAAAATATGTAGATATTTTAAAATATGACAATTACATACATGGAACTCTTCCTTAGATTGAAAGTTTATGTATTACTCTCCTGATGAGAGTCAAGTATTATTTTTTAGTTGCTCTTTTTTACTTATGATATCCATAAGACGATATTTGATTGATACACTACAATCGGTAACATCTCTCCTCATACCAGACAAAGATGACAGAATCCTCAGATAGCAGCAGTAGTGGTGATACTTCAAGTCTTGAGCAACAGCTGACAAGTTCACCACATCAGGTAATTACTGAACCGGTAAGCAGATTTTTTTGGTAGAATGTGAAATGAGTCATCATTAAATGGACATCATAAATCATTATTCCTGCTTTCCATAGGTGACATACATTGATGAAAGCACTGATTCAGGCCATGAATTTGCAGAGGCATCATCAAGACACATGATAAATGACAATGAAACTGAAGAAAGACATATCTCTCAGTCCCAAAATCAGGTAGCCATTGAACAAATTGTATAATAATGGAAGTTAAATGATGGTTGAGATATAGAAGAAATTGCTAAATCATTTATTAAAGAAATATAATCTTAGTCATAGTAAACTTGTGTTCATAAGATTAAGTATAAATTTTTAAATTAATGAACTGCACAACATAATTCATAAAAAGGTTTCAAAAACAACTAGTGAACTAAAAATTAGGAGTATTAATTTATCAATTAAAATTAAGAATAGATTAATTGAATACTTAATCGCCAACTCGAAAAGCCAGGTCTCATAGTTGAGTTGTATGCAATATCTGAATAATTATCAACAATTATCAATTAATTATTATAATTTATATTAATCATGTTTGTAATTATTATAATTACAAACATTACCTACAACTTTAGAATAAATTATTGTTATCCTTATCAGGATGTTATATGTATTCAATACTTGCAATAGAGGTACAACATCAGGTCTTAATTCTTATGAAATATATGGCAAATATTTTAAATATTTAAATGAAGCATTTCCCATGAAAATAGAAATCCATAACCTGACATGTGAAGAAGAGTCATGAACTTGTTTTATAAATTCTGTTTAACATTTTTCTTGTGGTCCTTATCAATATGCTTGCAGAATGCAAGCGACTTATTCTTGTATATATATTTAAATTCCGTAATGCAGTTCTCATCGATGAAGAGTTTGTAATATCAAAAAAATTTACATCTTTAATTAGTAAATTATTTCCCGTTTGAGCTTTCACTTTCAAAATTTGTAGATATTTCTAAAATATTACAATTACATAAATGGAACTCTTCTTTAGATTAAAAGTTTATGTATTACTCTCCTGATGAGAGTCAAGTATTATTTTTTAGTTGCATTTATTTTTACTTATGATATCCATCAGACATCATTTCATTGATACACTACAATCGGTAACATCTCTCCTCATGCCAGACACAGATGACAGAATCCTCAGATGGCAGCAGTAGTGATACTTCAAGTCTTGAGCTGACAAGTTTGCCACATCATGAAATTACTGAACCGGTAAGCAGATTTTTTTTGGTAGAATGTGAAATGAGTCATCATTAAATGGACATCATAAATCATTATTCCTGCTTTTCATAGGTGACATACTTTGATGAAAGCGCTAATTCAGGCCATGAATTTACAGAGGCATCATCAAGAAACATGATAAATGACAATGAAACTGAAGTAAGACATAACTCTCTGTCCCAAAATCAGGTAGTCATTGAACAAATTGTATAATAATGGAAGATCAATGATGGTCGAAATATAGAAGAAATTGCTAAATCATATATTAAAGAGATATAATCTTAGTCATTGCAAACTTATGTTCATAAGCGTTTGAATTGATTTCCTACAAAGCAGCTGATATACATGACTATTCAAATATCACTGGCACTTACAGATTAAGTATAAATTTTTAAATTAATGAACTGCACAACATAATTCATAAAAAGGTTTCAAAAATAAGTGTACTAAAAATTAGGAGAAATAATTTATCAATTTAAATTGAGAATAGATTTATTGAATATTTAATTGCCAACTCAAAAAGGGTGTCTCATAGTTGAGTGGTATACAATATCTGAATAATTATATACAAAGCAGTACTTCATAAAATCCTTCTTCTTTCTTTCTTGTTGCAGGAAAAGAAGTACCATGATTTTGCTGATTTACCTTATTGGCTTATGCTAGCAGAAAAAAAGAAACAAATAGCAAAAGCTCAAGCTTCTAATCAAGGACAGGTAATCATAGAGTTGAAAGTTGTGTTCATTAATAAGAGGTTTAATTCTTGAGTCTCATGGCTATGTTACATACTATGTATTATACACTATTAGTTATGACATGCAAATTTTGAGGCACTTGTATCATAAGAACTTACTTACTTACTCCTCAGTGCTACAGCCATTGCAGGGCCTTGGCCTCTCTGGATGATATTAACCCATGAGTTGCGATCACTTACATGCATTCTCCATCTTTTAACTTTCATCTTCCTTAGATCGTCCCTCACATCATCCAGCCATCTATTTTGCCGCAATCTTTTCAATCTTCTGCCGCCTGTGTGTCCTTCGTATATTTTCTTCATTATTTTGCCTTTAGGCATCCGTTCTACATGTCCTAACCATCTTAATCTATTGCTTTGTATTTCTGACACCAGATTAGGCAGTTGATATAGTTTCTCCAGTTCTCTGTTCTTTTGAGTTCTCTAATCGCCTTCCTCCTTCCTTCCTAGTATATTTAGGTATAAAACTGATGCATTGCCTGTTTTTCATAATTTTTATTGGTAAACAAAAATCTCCATCATTTCACAGAAAAAAACCAAGGGTCGATATTATTATACCACCACAGATGAATCCTCATCTAGCAGCAATGAAGACTCCAGCCCATGTAAGGTAATAACAAAACTACGAAGGAGAGTAATTCTAGGCAACATAACATAAGCTATAAATAAATATTGCATTTAGGGGAGTTTGGATTAGTATTTATTAGAGACTGTAGCCATTTTAAGATTAATTGGAAAAATTACGCATTTTTCAACCAAAAGGCAATGAAAGGATATAAAGCTTCAAGACATTTGCAATCCTAAAATAATTTCTCAATAAATTAAAAGAAATAAGAGAAGAACAACAAATAAAATTTAACTGCTTAAAAAATTAGCATAATAAATGATTATTTTGAGTTCAATTTCATACATTTGGAGAGAATTTCCTGTCTCTTCTTGTGATTCTGAGCATACAGCGCTTGGTGCTCCTTTACATAGTCTGAAGTTGCTCGGTTATTGCTGCATTTTATAATCTAATTTCACAACCATAGGTCAAGACTGGTAAAATGCATTGATTTAAGACCTTCTTCTTCAACACCATTAGTGTTCTGGAATTTAAAATGTGAGAGTTCCTTCCGAAGGTGCTCCAGCTAAATTTAATTCTTTGGGTTTCTTTATTAATCTTATTTTACTCTCCCATTGTTACCACTTGTCCTAGGTATGTTTATTCTAAGCAAACATCCAGAGGTGTCTCTTACAGTATGATTGGTTCTTATGCTGACTAAGAATTATTCATTACCTTAGTTTTGATCGGTTTATTCTAAGTCCTATATTCTGCCCCGCTGCATTTAGTTCTTGAAGTCTTGAAGCTGTCTTCTGCATTTGCTACAAAGAGAAGATCATCTGCAAAATACATGTGATGGATGTACTCACCATTATCTCTTCTTCTCCTAATATAGGGTTTTAAAAACTTCTTCCAGAACCGCTGCAAATAAGGTGGGTGATAGACATTCATCTTGTCAAACTCCCTTCTCAATCTTGAATTCATCTGTCTGTTCACGCAGCATTATTAATGCTGTTGCATTCTTATAAATACTTTGTAAGAGAGGGATGTACTCAGCATCTATCCCTTGATTCTCCAGGGTTTCCAAAGTAGAGAGTGTCACTTACGGTCCACATAGCAGAGCACAGGAGGGATTTCATGCTCATTCATTCTGTTTATGATTTCCTGCAGCATAGGGATGTGGTCCATAATGCTGAATCCCTTCCAAAAGCCCACTTGTTCTCAAGGCTGGGCTGAGGCATTCAGCAATTATCCTCATTAATGTTTTGTACACAACTGTGAGAAGGCTGATGGGGCAGTAATTCTTCAAATCTTCCTTGCCTTCTTTCTTGTGCTGGACTGCTGATTTACACGAGCATTAAAATCACCCTTAACAACTTTATAGTTTTGAAAAAGATATATTGACAATATTGGTCCTAAGTGTTAGTAATATTCAAAGTACTCTCCATGAGCATCTACTTATTTTTTCCATCCATACTTCCATGCCTAGTATGCTCCCTCGAAGGCTTTGATGAGAACCTCATTGTGTCTTGGCTCTTGGATAGCCTCAATGCTGTCAAAATGGTGTTTTCTGAGCACAGTCTTGACCCTTAGAAATAAAAAGAAGTCCACTGGAGATAGGCCAGAAGTATACAGTCTCTGCAGTAGCATTACAACATTATGCTTCACCAGGAATTCATGCATGTGTAGCTGGGTGCATTGTCATGAGGCAGCAGCCAGATAGTGGCAATGCCTTTTTGAATGACCCTTTTCCTTAATGTTTCCAGAACATATGTACAAGGCAGCATTGACAGTCTGTCCTTAAGGTAAAATCTCCTTGTCTACACCCACAAGCCCAATCTTCATTGGTTTGACTTGTTAATTGCAGTTCAGAGCGAGTCATTGTCCACCCCTTCCTGGACCTCCTTAAACTACTTCATCCACCTTGTAACTTGCACATATGATAAAAAAGACTTCCCATAGGCTTGCTTAAGTAATTTTTGTCAGCTTTACTGTCAAGTTTAGTGCAGAATTTGATTTCCAAACATTGTATGAAAGTATTGCATGTTGTGACATGGTCACAAAACAGGAGTGCACTAAATCAGCTTTCCCAACTCCACCGATGCTCAGAGCAGAATGACCTTCGGTATGCTGTGAATTCCCATAACCTAATCCAACAAGTCTGAATGCAATGCAGCCAGTAGAGGTCAGCTAAAAAAATCCTATCACATAACTTTTGGGACACTATATATATATATATATATTACATTTTACAAGGGCATGCAATGAATATGTTATATCTCAATACATTTCTACTAAGATTATAATTTTTCCTTTATAAACAAAACTTAGTGAGTGCGAATCATCATGTCAATCATACTGAACTGAACTGAATGTGCCCAGCCTCAGGACAGCAAATCTGAGCCTCTGTTAAAGTGGTCCCACATTTGATTTTCAGTGTGGCCTTATGAGCACTGAACTTATCTGTCAAAGTATACCATCATTTAATTGAATATGGATTTCCTCTGCTTAACATGTATATGTTTTGACAATTAGAGGCTCTTCATTGAAAGAATTGGCATTTATTCTTTGGATTTTTATGAAGAAAGCACTGAAATAATTGACTCACTAAATTTATTTACTTGGAAAAGATTAACAATAGTACAATTGATCTAAAACACTAAAATTGTATGCAATTGTATTGCTGAAGTAGGGAATATCCTAATCAAGGATGTGTGACTTCAAATGATTTATAAGTCATTACTGAATAAAAGATGATAACACGGCATAAAATAATCCTGGATCAGTTATGGTTCATACTTATAATTTGCTTTGAAACAGATATACATACATCTAAAAGTTTTGAAACCATATTCAAAGTAAACTTACATTAAAATAATAATTGTTCATCATCAATTTATAATCAATCTTTGGTGAAAGTCCTTTGGTGAAAGCGGTCCTGGCTTCAATTCCCGGTGGGAGCCAATATTCGAAATGACCTAAGCTGTCAAAGCACTTTTAACAATACTACTACTAATAACCACTCATGTGGAAATTTTTCCTAGATAAAAACATTTAGAGGTGTACCATTTACACCAAAGAAAGGACACTTTGTAATTGTAATGATAATTTTATAAGAAAATCATATATTAAACCTGTAATTAGAGAGTTTACAGGGAAAAAGTTTAAAAGAAATAATTTTCATCATCATTGAGAAGAAAGGAGGAATTCCTCAAATTATAATTATAAGATGACGATTTTAAAGGGTATATTTTTCTTTCTAGAAAGAGGAGGAACATTCACATGGCCATTTACTAAAGAAACTAAAGGATGCTTTAGACAGTGAATATAATTGCCAGAAACACACTGAAATTCAGGCAGAAAAAAGGGCAATTGAGGAAGATGAAGTTGATCAAAGGAGAAAAAGAAAAAGGTCACCTTCTGCTGAAGAAGACAGCATAATTTCTCCAGAAAAGAAAGTCAAAGATGATCAAGTGGAGAATGCAGCAATCCAGATTCCCGAGGACCACCCATCATTCCAACATACACAGTCTACAGATCAAGAAAGCTTGGCAGAGAGAATATGCAGAGGGGACGCAATAGAAGGAATCACAGGTTGTTATGGCGTAAATCGTGACAATGAGAGAGTATTCCGTTATTGGAATGAAGAAGTGCTCCTTCCAACTGATTATGGGAGAAAATTACTTGCTAAGCCATATGTATTGATAGAATAGAATGATGTAAAGAATTCATTAATTTTTTTACTTTATTTGTTATTATTATTTGAAGATATAATGTAAAAAAAGTTCCTACTAAGTATTTAATTTTCATGGTTTCATTGATTTTGATATTTTGTAAACCATAAACAATGATAAGTGAGAGCCACGTAAAGTGATTTAGTGACAGTTTTTACACCTTAAATTTACATTAAGAAAACTAGTCTTAGAAGAACATATAGTAATAAATAAATAATAAACATAAGAGTAATAAATTTAGTCTAGAAGGCAATAGATTGTTCTTTTTTTTCTCCTTATCCATTCCAAAACTGTTTCTTTATAAATCAGCTTCATCCATTTTTTCAACCTAGACTTAAACATCCTGCAAATCTACTCTCTAGCAAGGAAGCTGATTTAGAACAAAATTTGACAGTTTGTCATTAAAGGCATTAACCCAAGGCAGACAGGTAAAATTTAAATAAACTGGGTTGGCTCCCAAGTAATAGAGCAAAATATAGCATGCACTTGTATATTAGGGCACCCTGGGTGAATGTTCTGAACTCATATTTATGGATAAACTTTATAAATGTAACTATGGTGATGATTACATGTGAGGCAAACTAACAACAACAAAACCAATGTGGGGTGAAGTACTTCAAAAATTATAAAAATAACTCAAGAGCTGTAGAAATTGATAGAAAAAATTTGATTTATGTCTTATATGTGTAGTCTGAAATCTGTTTCTTGACATGAAGCTACAGCTTCTCAGTAAATCTTTCATGCAGTAAAACTTCTACATGGAATATTTCTTGATTATCAGAATCACAGTTATACATTTTGCGTATTTCAAAGCCCTACCCAACAGTCAGTGTAACATTTAGATGACATTTGTTTCCACGTATAGAATATTGGCATTCCCTTTACTTCATGAGTATTGAAAAACATAAGTATGCTTTATTTCCCACTTTATTTTCTTTTTTAGGCAACGATGATTGATCATTAAATCAAAGCTGATACAAGATATGAAGTCTAAGAAAATGGAGAAATTCGGGCTGCAAGAGAAAGTTTAGAAGAGAATATTTACTCTTTTTGGACATGTACTGGACAGCTGTTTCTTGATTTAAAAATGATCTTTTTTCATTGTATTACTTATATCGAAGTATTTAATTTAGATATAATATATCTTATAATTTGATTACCAAATTGGAGGAAAAAGGATCAGCTTGTGAGTTTGTAAAACTTATCATTGTATATAAAACAATAATATGAATTAGACACCTTAAGGTTCACTAATTTTTACTTAAATTAAAGAAATAGCAAATCAAATCTCTTCAAGGAAAATGATGGAAATTCAGTAACAAGTTAAACAGCTGAAGAAATGATTGCATATCTACGTAAAATTATAAAGAAGGGCCAATTCTTTGGTTGTGAAATGAAGTTGGCTGATCCAAATTTCCCATTCATAGAAACATCACAGTTTGAGTTGCAATATTTACTACATGACTTAAGACTTGCATTTCATTATAAATCAGGAAATGACTGATGTGAAAATTCATGTATGTACAATCTGTATAAAATTGTTGCCTGGAGTAACTTTTAATGTCACCTTGTAATCAAAATATTCATATCAATAAAGGCACACATTTTTCAAAATGAATGAAAATTGCATTTACAAGAACCTCATTTTATTCAACAAGAACATAACATTGTCTAAATAATAGGTTTAAAATACTACAGAGGGTGTTTACATCATCACAGACATCTATAAATATAACCATCTGCAAATTATGATAAACTAGCTCACCACTATTCAAAGAAAAGTCTACTAGCATATTATCTTTAATCTTCAACAAATGTAAGTCTGGAAATACTTAGACAAAGTTAAATTGGAAATTTTAGAACTTTGATGTGCCCTTAATGTACTTATGCATGTTTTTGGATAAATAAAATGATGATTATCAAATGGGAAATCATTAAATAAGATGTAAAATTCATTTTAAATAAACAATATTTAAACATAAGGAAAAGAACTGTTAGATAGACCATTATGGGGAATAGTTTTCTAAGTACAATATTTGAGCATCTAAAAATGCGATATTGTTCAAAGTATTTAATTTTCATGTCTTTCTCTATTTGACTATCAACTGTACAGCAATGAAATCATAAGTAAGATTGATGTAAAATTATTTCTCAAGATGAGCACAGAAAAACTTTAAAATATCTCATGTGAGAAAATAAATCACTCTTTTATATGTTAAAACAACCTTGTATAAACTTTGTAAAGTATCAAACATAACATATCCAAATAAAAAAGCAATTTTTTTATTTGCGTTACAATAAAAACTAAGGCAATTCAATTTTATCTATAATATACCCAATTAATTCTAGAGCAGAATAACAATATTGCTATCTTGATGAAGTTATAAAAATATTTATCTTTCAAATAAGAACCATGAAATACATAGTTTTCAAAACTAAAAAATTATTAAAGATATTTAATTATTTGCCACAAAGACCGTGTAAATTTTTCCTAAACATTTTTATATAAACTGCTGCTCACAATTATCACCCTCAACTCAAATATATTATGAGAATTAGCAGTGATATGAAGATGGGAACTCCAATAACTTCATATTAATCAAAATATCACAGCAATCACCCACAGATAATCACAGCCGGATATTAATATTTACTTCCATCGCTTCGAAGGATCCATTATAAATTATAATTTAGACTAGAAGCACATATAATTTTGATTTAAAGATTGAGAATTTCCATATTATGTACCGTAAAATTATTAAGAAGAAGCACTTATAATTTTAATTTAAAGATTGAGAATTTCCATATTATGTACAGTAAAATTATTATGAAATTGGATTTTATATAGAATATGGAATTTCATGTATTTGAAGCGAGCTGAAAATTCCTGTAGCATTTAGGCAAAAGCTACAACAACCAAATTCTACTCGTATACAGTTTCTGCATTCTTTAGGCTGAAGTGTACCAAATGATTTTGTTCTACGTGGACACTTTCAGTATTTTTGAGAACATATTCAATGTTGTATGTTAAAGTTTGACTATTGACTTGGATGGCTGCAAATTGGTATTGATTTTTCTTCTATTTAGGTAAAACTTCCTCAGAAGCATATTCTGTAATTAAACGAGCATTAGGATTCATGCTTTCTATATTTAAGTAGATTAAATATTTTTGACTTGAAAATCATGTGTTAGTGATAATTCAAAACAGCAATCAAGAATCATGTTGCTGTCCACGATGCACAAATGAAAGATAGCAAATAACCTGACAGTGATATCTGCAACTTTTAAAGACTGACATATAACATATACCAAAAGATTTTGTCAGACGAGCTGAACATGAGACTTAATATAGCACAACTAGTATTACAACTCTTCCATCAACAATAGCTATGTTAGGCCAGAAACTACTTTCATTGTGTATAATTTTGTGATAAAAAAGACAATAGTACTGTACCATGGTACTCCCATAATTTACCTCCCTTCAACCTTTCCTTTATCCCAAGATGAGAATCAAGAATAAAGATTAAATAATTTAAATAACTGAGGAATCTGTAGTGAAATTACAGGAAATGCAAAACTTTCACTCGCAAATAAAAAAAATAAAAGAGAGCAATTAATGACTCGAGAAAAAACAGAGATCTGTGCATAGATTCTATAGAAGACAACTTTGACGGAGATAGTTAAAGTCAAGATATGGATTACTAACATCTAACAAAAAAATTCTGAAACTTTTGGATAGTACTAAAGATAAATTTATTTTGAAGCAAAATATAAAACTGAAAAACATGTTAAGGAAATAGAAAAAATATTTTGCAAAAAAAATTGGACTATGAATATCTAGAGATATGCTCTTTTGACTATATTTTGACAATATTTGAACATCAATATAGAGGAAATAAAGCTTCCACCAGTAAGAGAGTACATAAAAACACCTAGAATTATAAAGCAAATAAAAGAAACTAATATGTTTTTAAAGGTTCTGACCTTGAGCAAGAAAGTCAAGGATTTCAAATTCTGAATGCATTAACATAAGGTTTACAGATTTTTAAAAGGTAAACTACAATAATAACAAGAAACTAAAAATCTCATTTTATATTATATTGACTAACTGAAGCAAATATGTTCATAATTAATGGGAACTAATTACATAAATAAATATTAAATACATTTTAAGTTAACTTAATTATCAGAGATAAATATTAAATAGGAGTTAAAATATCATCCCTTAATAATATACTAAGAGGAACATTAACATCATGTCACAATTAAATGACAAAATAAACTATCAAATCGATGAAACTACAACAGATGTAAATTGTATGCTTTCTGACTCACTGGCCTGAAAAAATTACAAGCATTTTATTTAATGCCCATATGATAATCCCTCCATAATTGAAGGTGATGATCAACAAAATTTTCTAGTGATAATGAATATGAAAGAAGTAAGACAATATAGAAGTCTGATATTCATAATGTAGCACAATGACACCATCGATAGGAAATACTTTGATGGCAGCTATTTTACTGGCATGTAAAGGTACACTCAAAAGGGAGAGAACCCTACTAAAAAGCAGCATAATACCCTGTAATTTGCAAATTCAGCACCCAAAAATTGTAATACTACAGAAAAATATAGGATAAATTCAATAAAACTACTTGTCGTTAAAATATTCTTCCAAAATCATCTCAATTTTTTTCTTTCAAAAATTGAGCAATGAAGCTGTGAACCTTTGGCCAAATTTCATTCGAAGTCTTTCCATGAAAATTATGAAGCAATTTCAATTCTTTGTAAAATTTGAGTACTGGTGGAATTTTCTCACTGTACAAAGAAAGACGCTTGTGCAAAGATTTGGCATTATCATCGGATCTTTGGACTAAATCTTCTCCAGTGATGTCATCCTTACCCTGTAAACATATATAATCAAGAATTAAAACCGGTAACAAAGCCACAAAATTATGATTAATAAATTAATAACAAGAGAGTTTTTCAAGTACAACAGCAAACATTCATTCAAAAGGGAGAAACCATGACTAGATTTCTTTCAGGACACATACATTCACACCCATACATAAACATGTATAGACATATTAAGTATCTATGTGTGTGGGTAATTTTCTTAGCTTCATTTTTTTCGGACATGACTACCTAGTTTTTCAAGGTATTTTCAGTGTAACAGCTTCTTTATTGGAATGTCATACAAACCTCTACCAAAATTTTAAGTGATAAATCAAACAGCAGCAGAATTCATACATGGATATCCTAAGTGTAAGATGCTACAACTATCCAGATATTTGTTTTTTATCAAGGTTGGCAAAACATTCCTGATGATGAGTAAAACAAAATACTTCATTAATTAGATCCAGTAGACATTGTTTGTAAGACAATTAAAATTAAGTAACTCCTTGCTAATCTCCAACAAAGTTAAAGATAAGTCAATTGAAACTCCAAGGAATCACCATAGACATGTTGTAACATACTAAAGTTTGTGCTAGAAAGATGTGATTGCTATTGAAAGACAAAGAACAAATGCAAATGGAGGCTGTTGGTCTTCTTTGCTGTTAGTCAACCCCATAAAATATGCTTTCTCAAAACTCACTCCTCTTTGCGATTAATTTTTTGCTAATGATGACAAACTAAAACAAGAAGTGAACATGTTTGACTGCAGATTGTAGTCTGAATGAGGTATTGATTGATAATGGAATAAATAAGCTGCAGCCCAGTAACCAAAAATACCTTGTTAAAAGGATACTGACTGTAACAAAGTAATACTTTAGGTGAGGATCAAGTAGCCATTTAGATTTTGAAACAGTTTGAAATTCCTGTAATATAGAGAAACTTACTTTTGGGATACTTCTAGAAGAACAAATTGACCTGAAGCATAGATGATGATTCTCTTCAATAATAAGAAATAAAACACTTGGCATAATTAAAAGAAGCAATGCCATAAGCAAACTTTAACTTTAAAAACTTTAACCCTTTGAGTGCCATGCAGAATTGCCTAATATCATGTGAAAATTGCCAGGCTATTTTACAGAGAATTGCAGACTTTTTGAAAAATATCTATTAAACCAATAATATTCTGAATAATTTGCTAAAAATTTTACTGGGTATAGAAAACATTTACTGTTTTATTATGCAATCTCTATTTCAGAAATTAATATTTTAAAAGTTATTATAGTAAATTTTTTTTATAACAAACATTTTTGATGAGAGTAGTTCAGAGCGATGCCGGCATTTTAAGGAAAATTTTCCAACGTCGCTGTGAGCGACGTTGGAAAATTTGAGTTGGCACTCAAAGGGTTAAATACTAAGGTATATTTTCAAACAGCAGGACTTAAAGTTCTTTTTTAGCATCACTATAAAATTATGAATTAAAAAATACAATTTAAAAATTTCTTTCTTACCTATTATAAGGAAACTTAGTATTCTTCAGCAAAAACAAATATAGATGAATTATGAAATTTGAGATAAATATAATTCTGCATAAACTTAAACAGCATAATTCATAAAAATATTCAAACAAGGAAAAACATCGGGGTGGAGGGGTGTTGACGGAGGTTGGAGGCGATGTATAGCCCAGGTTCAACCATGCTAAGAGGGCTTCAACAATATCTCTGGCCAAATAATGAAAGTGGTATTCACCAACCGGCAGTAGGACAGACTGGTGAATAATTGTCCTAACCACCCCAAATACAAGTACAATTTTCATGATGAGCTTCTTTAATGGAAATTTATCCGGACGTAAAAGCACCAACAATTCGGATGTCTGGGAGGTGGTGGCATTAAAGAGATCCATCATGAAGAAAAGAATTACTACCCTGCAATTCACAACCTACAACTGCCGCAGCTTGAAGAGTGAAGAACGATTGCTGGAACTACTCAATGAAGCAGAGAAGATAAAATGGGATGTCATTGTTCTCGGCAAAGTCAGAAGAAAATCGGAAGAGCTACTTACACTGAAGGAAGGACATTTATTCTTTTACAGGGGTACTAATGATGGAAGAAATGGAGGCGTTGGATTCTTGATCAACAAGAGATGGAAGGATAATGTGGTAAAAATTGAAGGCATATCAGATAGAATTTGTAAACTCATACTTAAAATCAATGAGCGTTATTCAGTACAGGTCACCCAAGTCTACGCACCAACAGCGGCTACCAGCGAAAAGGAAATTGAAAGCTTCTACCTAACTCTCACTGAACATGACAAGGAGGCCCACTACTATAAAGTCATTATGGGAGATATTAATGCTCATGCAGGTCAGCAGGAAGCTGATGACACTGTCGCAGGACAATACAGACTAGGCCAGAGAAATGAGCGAGGTCACCGCTTAGTAGAGTTTGCAGAATGCACCAATATGTATATAACAAATACATACTTTAAGAAAAATCCTACAAGGAAATGGACGTGGAGAGGTCCCAATGGAACAAAAAATGAAATAGACTACATATTGGTAAACAGACTCTACACTGTAACTAACTGTGAAGTTTTGAATAACTTCAACACTGGAAGTGACCACAGTATTGTTAGATGCAGAATTAATATTAACCCCCAAATGGAACGAAAGCAGTTGGTTTCTAGCAAGAAAGATGAGATAAATATCGGTAACTAACTATCAGATAACAAGAAGGAGTTTCAGCTGGAACTAAGAAATAGATTCTCAGCACTTCAGGAGGAAGAACTCGAAACCAAAGTTATGGAAGTTGTGAAGAAAGCGGCAGAGGAAGTAGAAAGCATGCCAAGAAAACGTAAGGATAAGAAGTTTAGTGATAGAACCCTGCAAATGATGAAACAACTAAAGGAACTGAAGAATTCAGACACTCCAAGAGATAACATCGAATATGCTGAGTTTTGCAAAGCCATCAGAGTAGCAATCAAGGAAGATTTGAGGAATTTTAATGAAAAGATTGTGCAAGAGTCCATAGAAAATAACAAGAGCATAAAGAGGGCTAGAAGATGCCTAGCAATAGGTAAGAAACAGATTTTAGCCTTACAGAAAGAGATGGCACAACAACATACAACAGACCAGCAATATTGAGGACTGTGGCAAAATACTTTGGCAACCTATATAAGAAGATGGAAAATGCCGAAGAGGAAAACCAAAAGGAAAGCCAAAGCTCACAAAATCTCCTCTCAATCCTCCCAGAAGAGGTAATGGCGGCAATTAAGCAGATGAAGAATGGGAAAGCAGGAGGAGCAGATGGGGTGTTGGCAGAGTATCTGAAAGCTGGTGGAAAAGAGATTGCTAATGTTTTAGCACAATTATTCAGTAATTGTCTAAAACAAGGAATGGAACCACACAAGGATTGCTCTTCTGCACAAGAAAGGAAGCAAGGAAGATTTCTACTATCGCCCCATTAGCCTTCCCTCATTTGTCTATAAAACATTCACTGGCCTTCGACTTGGTAAGTACCTCCTCCACTTTGAAAGCTCTGAAGAATCAAGGGATAGATTCTGAGTACATCCGTCTCTTGCGCAGTGTCTATGAGAATGCCACAGCTTCTGTAATGCTGCATGAAGAGACTGATGAATTCAAGATTGAGAAAGATTGAGATTGAGGAGAGAAAAAAAAGATTAATGAAGTAAACAGAAGAATGAAACTTGGCTGGAGTGTATTTGGAACTCACACATTCTGAAGTCAAGAATGCCAATGGCTTTGAAGAGGAAGGTCTTCAACCAATGCATTTTACCTGTCCCATGGTAGTGAAACTTTGGTGTTAAATGCTGCAATAACCCAGAGACTACAGACAACGCAAAGGAGCATGGAGTGCTGTATGCTGGGAATCACAAGAAGAGACAGAAAACGTAACACTTGGATGAGAATGATGACTGGAGTTACAGACATCATAGATAAGGTAAGATCACTAAGATGGAGGTGGGCCGGCCATATATATATATATACCAGTAAAATGTAGCTTGCATACTGCAAGAAGATCGACAACACTAATTTTATGTCGGCATCACATCGGGACGGCCCTCAAAAGAAAAAAAAAGTGATTGAAAATATTCTTAAAATTCGCTGCAATTTAATCGTCTGGCATCGAACCTACGCCTTCCTGGTGAACTTACTATGCAGCACAACAGAAAATCACCATCTCTTACTATGTCTGAAAATTCAAGCAGAAATATTGGCTCCAACTGCCTCAAACGATGTCCTACTTTTCAATAATGTAAATGGCTCTCTGGATTCGAACCAAGGATGATCTTGGAAATCTAAAACATGTTCTTTAAATGTATCTATGTTCTCTATCTATATGCCTAAATTCATGTTTTAATATTATTGGGAAGGGGTTAAGATTAATTCTTAAAAATCAGATAATTTACTGATTGTAGAGATGCCTGGTGTCGAACCCAGGACATATTGGCAGCTGAAAATGCATAGAATGACTTGTAATAACTTGATCTTATTTCATACAAAGTTTCAAGTTGATATCATGCCGGGAAGTACCTAAAACCTTTTTCTGTTATCTCCATAAGAAAGGCATTGAGGAATGTAAATGGCTCTCTGGGATCGAACCAAGGACCATCAGCGAATATGTAAAATTTGATTATTAAATATATTTATGATCTTCAACTCCATGCCGAATTTCAAGTTTCCATGCCATCGGGAAGCGGTCCAAAAAAAAATCTTAAAAATCGCCACAATGCATTTTAAACGGCCGATTTTAGCCTCGACCTAGCATCAAACCCAGGATATTTCCCGTAAAACTCATTTATGTTTTCGATAGATCATGACCATATATATAGGCTCCTTGAGTTTGGATTCTCTACCTATCCGGAAAGTATTTTTTATAAATTCCCTAAAATCAAAGCAATGCATTTCAACAGGAAAAATCGGGACTTTGGGGCCCTCTGGAATCGAACACATGACACTGAAGTTCAAAATTGCAATTTTCCTGGAGATTACACGTTATGGCCAATACGTCGTAAAAATTTCAAGTCGGTGGCACTTGTGGAACATGGTTAGAATTTTGATCCCCAGTGAGTGAGTGTATATCTAGGTATATCCGGAGAAACGTCTATATATAATAGATATATATATTGGTACGAGGAAAATGTTGCTTGCATACTGCAAGCAGATCAACAACACTAATTTCATATCGGCATTATATCGGGACGGTCCTCAAAAGAAAAAAAAAAGGATTGAAAATATTCTTAGAATTCGCTTCAATTTAATTGTCTGGCTTCGAACCCGGGACTTCTTGGTAAACTTACTATGCAGCACAACAGAAGATCACCTTCCCTAACTATGTGTGAAAATTCAAGGAGAAATATTGACTGTAACTGTCTCAAACGACGTTCTACTTTACACGAATGTAAATGGCTCTCTGGATTTGAACCAAGGATGATCTTGGAAATCTAAAACCTGTTTTTAAAATTTATCTATAATCTCTATCAATATGCCGAATTTCAAGTTTCTATATTATTGGAAATAAGTAACTGATTTTAGAGACGCCTGGTGTCGAACCCAGGACATATTGGCAGCTGAGAATGCATAGAATGACTTGTAATAACTTGATCTTATTTCATACAAAGTTTAAAGTTGATATCATGCCAGGAAGTACCTAAAACCTTTTTCTGTTATCTCCATAAGAAATGCATTGAGGAATGTAAATGGCTCTCTGGGATCGAACCAAGGACCATCGGCGAATATGTAAAATTTTATAATGTAATATATTTATAACATCTAACCCCATGCCGAATTTCAAGTTTCCATGAATTCGGGAAGGGGTCCAAAACTATCTTAAAAATCGCCACAATGCATTTTAAACGGCCGATTTTTGCCCCGACCTAGCATCAAACCATGGACAATATTCGAAGATGTCTTTCTGATTTTCGTTGGATATGCACGGCTTCTGGCGATCCCTTGAGTTTCAACTCTCTCCTTTTCTGGGAAGTGCCACAAAAAAATAGGTCTATATATAATAGATATCCGGAGAAGCGTCTATATATAATAGATATCCAGAGAAGCATCTATATATAATATATATATATATGTATGAGTAAAATGTTGCTTGCATACTGCAAGCAGATCGACAACACCAATTTCATATTAGCATTATATCGGGACGGTCCTCAAAAGAAAAAAAAGGATTGGAAATATTCTTAGAATTCGCTTCAATTTAATCGTCTGGCATCGAACCCGGGTCTTCCTAGTGAACTTACTATGCAGCACAACAGGAGATCACTATCTCTAACTATGTGTGAAAATTCAAGGAGAAATATTGACTGCAACTGCCTCAAACGATGTTCTACTTTTCACGAATGTAAATGGCTCTCTGGATTCGAACCAAGGACCAAGGATATATATATATATATATATATATATATACGAGTAAAATGTTGCTTGCATACTGCAAGCAGATCGGCCATACTAATTTCTTTTCGGCATCATTTCGGGACGGTCCTCAAAAGAAAAAAAAAGGATTTAAATTTTTCTTAAAATTCGCTGAAATTTCATCGTCTAGCATCGAACCCGGGTCTTACTGGTAAACCTACTATGAAACACAATAGAAGATCACCATATCTAACTATGTGTGAAAATTCAAGCAGAAATATTGGATATAACTGCCTCAAAAAACGTTCTAATTTTCACGAATGTTAATGCCTTTCGGGACTCGAACCAAGGACGATCTTGGAAATCAAAAACATGTTTCTGAAAGTTATTTATGATCTCTATCTATATGCCGAATTTCAAGTTTCTATTGTATTGTGAAAGGTTTCAAAATAATTCCTAAAAATCGGATCAACTTCTGATTTCAGAGACACCTGGTGTCGAACCCAGGACGTATTGCAAACTGTGAATGCACAGTTTGATTTGTAAAGACTTGTTCTTGTATCATGCAAAGTTTGAAGTTGATAGCATGCCGGAAAGTACCTAAATTTTCTTTCCGTTATCTCCGTAAGAAATGCATTGAGAAGTGCAAATGGCCCTCTGGGATCGAACCAAGGATAATCAGCGAACATGTAAAATTTGATTATGAAGTATATTGATGATATCTATCCACGTGCCGAGTTTCGAATATCCATGTTATCGGGAAAGGATCCAAAAAAAATCTTCAATATCGCCGCAATGCATTTTAAACGGCCGATTTTTGCCCCAACCTAGCATCGAACCGTAGACTATATTCTAAGATTTTTTTCTGATTTTCGTTGGATACGCGCTGCTTCTAGCGATCCCTCGAGTTTCAACTCATTCTCTCTCCGGGAAGTACCTCAAAAAAATTTTCGAAAATCCCCGCCATGTATTCTTATGGAGAAAATCGTGACTTTGGGGCCCTCTGGAATCGAACCCATGACACTGAGGATCAAAATCGCAATTTTTATGGCGGTTACACGTTATGGCCATTACGTCATAAAAATTTCAAGTCAATGACGCTTGTGGTTTAGGCTGTGAATTAGTATCCTATCTATCTATCTATCTATCTATCTATCTATCTATCTATATAGGTATATCCATGAATGAATCCGGAGAAGCATCTATATATAATAGATATATATATATATATATATATATATATATATATATATATATATATATATATTCATCAGTTATCAAACATGCATATTTCTTAACCTGAACTAAAGGTTTAATTTTAATTAAAATAGATATTAATCATAATAAAATACCTAAATGAAATTGAGAGCAATTTACAAAACAGGTAAGCTTATATGAGATTGAGGAGGTAATTCATCTTACTAGAATCTAAAAATTCTTGAAAACTTCCAACTTTCATATATTATCATTATTTATTTTGTTTCTCAAACATTACCACGCATTCTTCTTGACGGATGATTAAATTATTTTTCCATGAGAACCACAAAATTCTAAGAATGTCACTAATGTTTTCTTAGTCCAGTTTGCATATGCTGATAGGTTTGGTTACATCATGCATTAAGATAGTATTGCATTACTAGCCCTCCAAGTTTAATAGAAATTTGGCACTGAAAACTATGCTCATAACTCTTCAATATTTCTTAGTCATGCTCAATCTCAAGATCAACATCAATAGGAACATTCCACACAATGCATTAATTAAAGACTCAAACAACAGGTACAAATAGTTTTTAAAACCTTGTCCCGATAAACCCAAGAAAAGTTAGAGATAGCATGCATAGGTTGAGTATTTCAGATATTATGGTAACTTCACTATTAATTCTACCAATTGCAACTTGATTAATTTCTTCACAAAGGAAGTAAAATGTTTATTTAAGATAAAAGAACAATTTCATTGCAGTTAATCTTTTTACGGACTTTATCTCAATTGTTACAGAAGAGTTAGTTTTATCATTAGTCTATCACACCATTTAAAGATAAAATAATGTCAGTAACACTTATCTTAGAATTCATAGATAAAATGACATCACTAGATAGATAAAATGAAGCAAGAGACTCAAAGCATGGATTGAGTAGGCATCTCTCTTACTCTAAGATACAAAGCAAGCAACAAGCTGTGAGTGCTTAAAATGTAAATTCATACATTTTTTTTTCTATTTAAGAACTTAAAAAAGTAAGTCTGAACATTTTAATTTAAGGCAGTGGAATTGAGTGAAATCAAAAGGAAGACTCCAAAATGGAAACAAAACTTCACACCAACAATCAGACATCGCAATTTGAAAATTCTTTACCAATTAAAACATTTCCCAAACATAAATAAAAAGAAAAAAGCACATTTTAAACACTCATATTCACTTACGGGTACAATAGGAGGATTAAATTCAGAATGGTAGACCCTTCCTGAAGGTAAATGCACCCAACGTCCCATTATTCTATCAATTAGAACATCAAAGTCTACCACCAAATTGATGACAAAATCCAACTTTACTTTGGTCGATAGAATTTCAGCTTGTACTCTTGTTCGTGGGAATCCTACAAAAACAAATTTTGAAAGTAATGAAAATTATTAATATGGAATAATTTTTTCCGCCCTTTACTGAGGTTACATGCTTTTCCCACTCTCATGAGTAAATATTTCATCAATTTGCATAAACACTAAGCATCTAAGCCGCATTCACCATATTTATCTATTTTACAATGTAAATTTGGTAACATCATATCCATTTGTCATATTCTCCCACTAAAACAAACATTAACCTCCCAAAATATGTTCACAAATACTGTTAAAATATTTGCCCAAATGCATTTCATGCATTCCCAAACCTTTTCCTACTATTCCACTCTGAAAGCATGCACCAGATATCCATGTTATATAAATATAGATTAGAAAAAATGCCAAAGGAATTTTTTTTTAATCTCATAAGTAAATAGAAAAGAGATATTTAATGAAGAATGAAAAATTGAAGAGATAGATTCTTTTCTTGTTTATAGCATTTTTTTCACATACATAAAGTAATTATATTTTGGAACATCTTCTATGATTTACCTGGAATGAGAACTTATAAATCATTGAGAAAAATATATGTCACAGCTGCAAAAGTCAACAAAATAAAAAATTTTATGGTAGAAAAAATATTTTAAAGTTGAAGCATGCATCAATCATTTGAAGTAATTTAAAGATAGGAGTTAACGATGAACAAAAATTTAAAGGTTATTCCAAGTTCCAACGTTTGCAGTCATAAATTTATTTCTAGAATAAAATATATCAAGCAATGACATGAGTAGACACAAACGATGAGTCAATTCTTTACATAATTAACTTATTCGGAGAAGAAAGGATGGAATAACATAAAATTCAATTAGATGGGTGCTATTTTCATTCATGAACCTGTAGATTTCCTAAAATATATACATCAATAAATTGTGTTTTAATATATTAACATCAAATTAACAGTTAGGTCATTTCTTTAAAATAACAAATACAATAAAAAAATTCTTAAAATTGTAATACAGAATGTGAAATTTCAAGATGGAAAATAGATTTTTTACACCTCTATACGCATTTCAAGGGAAAACGGGCAGTTTTTTTTAATTAAACTGATCAAAATGAGCTAAATCTCATACGTGCCTTTTTATGAGAGTGAACTATTAGAAATCGTTCGGCTGCAAATCAGGTAATTGTTTACTACAAATTACAGCAATCACTGCAAATTGACTTTCATAATGCTGCTCTAAAATATTACCGTCCATTATCCAGCTTTTTCGATGGATATGTTTCAATTCATTTTCAATCAATGTCACCATTAATTCATCTGGAACAAGTAACCCTTTTTCAATTATGCTCTTCACATTAACTCCGTTATCTAAAAATAGAAAGAAGTCATAAATGAAGCAGATTATCGTTAAAAAAGATTAAAATTGTTCTCCTTTCCGATTAATCAAATTGAAGCATTTATTGTGCAAAAAATAACTAACCTGTTTGGTTTTCTATGTGCCCTCTCAGAATATCCCCACTGCTTAGATGGATGACATCAAAGGTTTTAACGATTCTGGATGAAATAGTACCCTTGCCAGAGGCAGGAGCTCCTAAAATCACAGCTTGCAATATCTTTGCCATTTAAAGATATACTCAGAGTGCATTGATAACATTGCACAACAGTACAACTAAAACTGCACGGTAATTTTTAAAAATCGACAGTATATAAAATATGAATTAAAAGCACGTATTTGGCTCTCATAAGCATCCTAATCATTAATTGAATGTAATAGTGCAAAAAAAATTGAATTTGAACTCCTTCCTCGCAATATTTTTTAGCATATGTAAATAGTTGCATCACGAAGAGGAAATGCATCTTTCAAAACGATGAAGCGCAACTAGTACAAGGTTGCCAGATATAACTACTATGAAACTGAATGGCGCCACGGGTGGTCTTTTGATATTAAAGTTGGCGAGTACGCCGAGTAATCCCTCCACTTACACAAAATAAATGGAGACAGAGAGATTGAAGAAATTACTCTTTTCTTCAACAGAGTTAATTACTGATGCGAATTTCAGAATAGTATCCGTGATAAAATAGTTAAACTATTCAGTCTATTAATACCTGGAAAAGTCGGCCGGGTGTCGGAACTAATATAATACATTCAAGACTAGCTAAAACGGCCGACAGCCTTTCCATTTTCGGTTATCTTTAGAAATCAGAAGTAAATATGTTAGGATTTTCTTTAGTTTTTTAGTCTTTAGTATTTAGCAGGAAAGTATCTAATTTAGAAGGAATCGCCATAATTCGCGCCCGGATTAATTACAAAAATATATATTTTGTAACCTAATCCACTACATGAGAGGTCAGCTTTGAGATGGTTTACAGCAAATTAAATATTTTGGTATCAGCCTTTGCCTTAAGTGAAGCGATATAGTAAAAATTGAAAACAGAAAAATATACATTTTTGTTTTTATTTCTGTAGGAGATGTGTTGTTGCTGTTTCTTTCTGATACCAGTGTATTCAGGTTTTATTATTTATGATAACTTAAAATTAAAAACTTGTTACATTTTTACCTCTAATTTTAGGAAACCCTTAAATTTGATTTAGATGTCAATGGTGGAATACCTCTCAACTAGGAAATAAGTATTAATAATAATACTTTTATTGTCCAATGACATGAAAAATACATATAATGGAGTCGTCAAAGAAATAGTATTATCAAGTAATTATAATATACAAAATAAAAAAAGAAGATAAGATACACATTGTCAGTTGGTCTAAAAGATTAACTTACATGAAAGATTAGTCATTAAAAAATCATCTATATTGTAGAGATATTTTTTCCAAGAGTAATTTATATACAGAGTTTTTAAAGGCATTTAAGGATGTGATATTTTTTGTGGCTGGTAATGCATTGTAGAACTTAATGCCACAAATTTTGGGGCTAAGAGAAAAAGTTTTCAGGTTTTGTTGAGGTGTTTGTAGGCTTAGCTCAATTATTGACTCTACTGGAAGTTAACCTATCATGTTTCAACTATTAATTGTTTCTTTTAATGGAAAAATATGCAATGATTACCACTACAAAAGATAATTTGGGAGAATACTGTCCATAACACCTACATAATCAAAACCTGTGTTGTGTGTTGGAACTCATATCCTTTGCTTTGGGAATGTCCATTATTCATCAAATTTTTTTGGCAATATTGACCTGTTGGTAGGAGGTAAACCTAATAAAGAAGAACCCTCTAATAAAACCGTCAAACAATTTTTACCTCCAACACCCTAGATATATGTTTAAAATAGAATAGGGATTAAAAAGTTGGCAAATACAGTTTTTGATTTAACTAATTTAAAAATCCTCTAATTTCAATTTGACTATAACACTTTGAATTCATGAGCAAATCAAGACTATATTCTAGCTTCTATATATTTCCATGGGAAGTAAAATACTCAGTTAATTTATCTCGAACTCCTTCCCTTCCCCTTTTTTTATTCACATAATTAATGAATGTGCACTTTGCTAACTGCATAAAAGTCGAATACGTGCGACTCATATCTCTGCATATACCCCCTTAAGCCTTGGGTGCATTAGAGTATCTTGGAGGTTTTAATTTCAAATTGGCTGCTAGGTTTGCATATTGTAGTACTTACTAAAGTAGAATAAGTCTTTAGTGTCTTCTGTTGGAATTGTTTAGTTGGTTGTTACTCACAGTGCAGAGAGCATTATTTTTATTATGTTCTTTGCTTATATATCATGAACAATCATGACCATTCCTAAGTTTTAAATAGAATGGCACACATTATAAATGTAAAATTAATTCCTTATATCATAAGTGCGAATACACCTTTATAAAATTAGGCTAAATTGCATATTTAGCTGGTCATAATGACCGAAAAAGCTGCTTTTTCAGACCCTTTTACTAAGCTCTACTTTGCATTGAATCAGATATTGTGATATCAAAACACCCAGAGAAAATTAGTGTGAATGTTACGAAGTTACCTAAGATAAAAATCTGCATTGTAATGATAAGCAGTAAGGTATTTGCTATTGTTCAAACGAGAGGAAAGAAAAGGTGATATAACTTGCTTTACATTCATTTTATTTTCACAAATATTTCCAACACATAAAATTTCTCCAACAAGTGGTTGGCAATAAAACACTGATTGTGGTATCCTCATACATAAAATATAGACAAATAACTGTTTAGTCCAGTCAGTATTTTTCACAAGCTATCAACTTTAAGCACATTTTTCTGCCAATAGAACACAAACTACAGCTGAAGTGCTTAGTTTATGATCATTTGTGTAACATTTAGTTTTGATTACACATTTTAGCAATTTAATATCACAGCAGCAGCATATACATAAAAAAGATTTCAGACAGATTATAAAGCAAGAAAATTCCAAACATACCTGCAATGGCAATTTTAGTACAGAGTATGTATTTTTATACCATTTTACATTGCACATTTAATTAGTCATATATGACTGGTATGCACATTTAAATAATAATTGCTAACACCATAAACAAGATAATCTTCCATCAATGATTAGAATAGTCAATACAATCATTGGCAAAAGAAGAAACCATTAATGGTTGAAGATATAGGGATAAATTGAGATCATTTCAATTACTTAGTTTTATTGTAATTTTTTAAGAATATTTTATAGGCAAGATTAATATGATCAAATAATAAGAAAAGCAACTTTACATCAAAGTATATTTTACAAAGGAGAAACAAATGCAAATTGAAATGAATATAAGTATGAATTAGGGCAGTCAGGCTTAAGGTATATATTGCAATAAAGATCAGAAAATGGAAGTTATCCAATGAAAAAGAATTAAGTGAAATCCATTTTATGTTAGTGATATGAATATCTTCAACATTCTACTAAATATGTTAAAAATTAAGCAAATTTCACATGAAAGATGGTGTATCAAAATGAAAAGTAATAAAACTGATGTAAATTATATAATAAATACATTTTTATGAATCAAGTAAATGTAACAAATTCTTTCTGATTATTTCAATGCATTATAACATATATTCTTTCTCTATATCCACAAACATAAACACTCATACAAACATACACAACATATCATCATCTGCTAAGAAATACACAATACTATAGTGGTCACAGAAAATAGATATGCATTTATATATTAAATTAATATCCTTCTTCATTCCGTGAAAATCACTTATAAGTACTGCTGTTGCTTTCTCACAACCCTGCAAACATCTCCAGCATCAGGATTTCTGGTCTCTCTTTGTGGACTTCCTACAATTCAAGAGCCAATTTTGAGGATCTACAATAAATTGTAATTAAAACTTACCATAATGAGCTAATTTAATTCCGGACATACCATTTTGTTGGGGTCTAGGTAATTGAAGTTGACTCTGGGAGGGTTGTCCAGCTTGCATCCTAGGTTCCAAACTCTTGGTTGTAGAGACTGGACTTGATGCATTAACTGGCCTTGAAAATTTAGTACGTAGTAAGTTTGCTGCAGTTTGATGAATTGCTTCTAAAGCTCTCGTGAAATGTGTAGATGAATTTCCTTGATTTGAATTATCAGGAGAGGTTGGACTCTTAGCACCTTTAAATATGATAAATAAATAAATATATATAATTAAAGATAATGGTAAACATATACTAAATCTAGGACAACCATTTATTATGTCTTACGAGTAAATGTTGCTTGCATTTCTCGCTGCAGGCTTTATTTCATTTGAAATTATAAATTAGAAATAATAGTCATACAAAGTCGAATAAAGCGCCAAAAGAGGGGGAATAGAATAAAGATTCTTGTTTTGGTCGTGAAATATCGTTTACAAATTGAAATTTTGAGAATTTTGAAAAAATGCGTGAATATTTTATCAAAATTTTGAGGTAGTAAACAACCCATCCCCCTTGACTATGAAGGCGATTGTTGATTCCAAGTTCATGTACTTATCCATTAAAATGCATTAAGAATATTAGTCAAGTTAAAATTAATCCTGCTAATAAGTGATACACTTTATTAAGAAGAAAAAATTGCATGAGATTTTAAAATTTGCTGTTACGATCCTGTGAAGAATCGCACGGAAAAAAGTATGAACATTAAAATTTTAATTTTTTACAATTTTGTTTAAACATCAGTAGCAACCAAGTTTTATTTACAGCAACATAATTGTTTACTGAATTTTTAGTTAAGAGTTTTAAAACGGTTTTACTCTTTCTCTACTCGAGGACTTAGTATACTATAGTAATTCCCTCTAAAGAAGTATTGCTGGTATATGGTTTGCCTTTAGACCAATATTAAGCTCTGTAATTTTTTTCAGATATGTTACTCTTTACATGAAAATATCATCTTCAAATATTTTAACTATAGGAATCATGTCCCTGAATTTCAATTATTTGCCGATATCACCGAAAACAATCGCAAATGATTAACAGAATTGACAAAAATTGAATCATTCCTATATTTATATTGACAGTTGGTTTGGCTCTTCTTCGTACATCTTCTTTCTATTGGTGTTCATTGCAGAGACAATCTATGACATTTTTCCGTTGAGAATCGACGGGCACTCCGCTAATATATAATAGATATGTGATACATATCAAAGACAGTAAACATTAAGCTCTAAGTACTACAATTAAAAGAAAAGGAGTGGCTCAGATTGAGATAAGTTCCATAGACATGTTTGCTGATACAGAGAAATTAAGAATAAAATAATTATGACAAACTCCTCAAATACTCAGCTACAAGTAGAATAAATGTAAATTTGAAAATTAATCTAAGGCTAAACACTAGCTTTTATATGTTGAATGCTGCTATCCATCACTATGTGGAATTACATAAGGGTTGAAATAAAAACATTTTGTAATAACTCCACAGAGTATATTTGATAAGCACCACTGGATTCAACTGATGAATATCCATCATCAGATTTACTGTTGTTACTATTGTTATTGACTATTCATTAGTTGAAATCGGTCGTGTTTATCAAATGTACTCCATGGAATTATTACAATTTTTTTATATTTTGACCCTTAGATTTTAAATTTATGCTGTATTTCTTGAAGGGTCTAAACAGATTAAGAAATTACTATTTTACCTTCAACTTTTCCTGGCAGATTACTTTTCATGCTGGCAGCAACTTGATCCACATCTACTTCTAGGGGAACAGTTGAATTTTTATTTGACTGATCTCCCTTGAAGAAAAATCAAATCGTTAATATCCATTTAATTCTTACAATGAAAAAAACAGAGAAAATTATCATTTAAGTGCTCACCAATGGTTCAATGGAATGTGTTGGTAAACTTGGACCTATAAGAAAATAAATCATGATTGAGTCTTGGGCATTTGTCAAACACATAAGAAAATTTGTGAAAGAGTTGTTTCAACCAATGATTGTGGAAGTTAGATGAAGATGAAAAATGTAAATAGTTTACAAAATGGAGAAGGGGAGGAAAAGAAATGAACATATCCTTTAAACAGATTGTAGTTAGGTTGCTACATAAGCTAACCTTAAGAACAAATCTTACTCAACTACAACAAACTAAACAAATGGCTCCCTATATAATTACATCTAAATTTTCTTGGGAGTCCCTCAGAACCTAAGTACTTCAAATACACAAATATTCTTGATTTCATTTTAAATAAGCAGCATTCCCTCACACAAGCAATTTCCAAGTAATATTTTGTTATAGGAAACTGGGAATGTAAATGTTTCTGAACCATTTCATCACAAAATATCCCTCCACACCTTCATAATTAAGTATAAAGATTTAAGAAAGTTAGGCGAACACATAAATTATTGCAACCATTGAATTTCATTATATGGATTGAAATTGAGCTAATTTTAAGTAAACGAGACTAATTGGTTCTTTAAACCATATCTGCTTAAACACATTTTCAATTCTCGCTGATCTACACAGCTGAATGGATTTTTTTGTAAGGCTTAGTTACTTAGCTGTATACATCTAACAATGTATCAAGAACACAGAAAGGAAAAATTGACCAAAAAACCTGGTGGTGCTAATTTTTGGGTGGCAGCTCTGAATTTTTTGCATTCAAAAATAATTCTGCAAGCTCAAAATGTTAATGAACAATGGAGTAGCCATTACACAACCAGTAACACAGACACCAATGTCACAAAGATTAATCGATAATGGATTCAATTGTTTTATGCAGCAAAACAAGTCAAAAAGATTCTTGCACAGTTACTATTCATAATTATATACATGTAAGACATATCTCATGAGGTAGGCATTTCAAATTTATCCATTTTGTCAAAATTTCCTCGATATCACTATGCTGACGGATAGTAATTTACCAGTTACATGCACGAAATGATGTATCAGACTTAGTTTTAATAACAAAAATTTGTCAGACTTTTCTACCAAAATGAAGTTCATATGCATACCTAAACAATAAATGGAAGGGAGAGTAACTACCTCAATTACTGAATCAGCTGTATGAGGGATAACAGGGGTAAGATTTAGAAAAAATATTTGAAATTTTTGGTAGGTATACAAGAATAATCCTACTCCTAATATTCAACATATTAAGTTAGAATAGAGAATGAAATTAAATTGTACAAGCCCATCTGCCACAATTAATATGTCCTGGATTAATTGTAGATGCCTTAAACTCTCATTTCTTCTACTTTACAATGTAATTTTGCAGATTTTGATTAAATATTGACAAAATGGCAACAATTAAGGGGATAAAATGAAAGGACCATAATCAATTTCTCTATTTAATTACAGTTACGTTTTCACCCACACCCAAAAATGAAGTATAGGTCAGTATACGGAAGGGAGGTTTCACGGGTCAGTCACAGGAGGTTTTTGGAGGGGTTTCCCTCCCGTCCGAATGCCGGACAGATTGTATTGTTATATCCCCCTCAACCGTTGCCACCTGGTATTAATACCAACTTGCAGCATTTAAATTAATGAATAAATGAATACCATATGCAAATGTACATACTAATCATCAGCCCCTTATTTTGATGCCTTTTGTTCCATTTTGTCAATTAGTTATGGCTTCATAACGCAAAGTCTTGCAAGAATCTATTTACATTCTAAATTAAGAAGTCTTTATTAATTACAAAAATGAAATACTCTATGCTAATAATCAATAATTTATGGAAAAGAACCGGGCTTACGAATCAACAAAATCTTGAGTGAGGCAGAAAATGTGCTAAGAAAATTAGCATAAAAATTGCATTGAAAAAAAAAAAAACTGAATGGAACTTACCTATTTTCTGGGGATGAACACTGGAATGATGAGGGGACCACCCATATTGAACTCCACTCTGACTGTTAGCCTGTAGTGGGCTGTGCACCATTTCACTCATTGGTGAATGACTGAAATTTGGCTTGGGAGGAATGTAACCTGTTTTCTTCACACCCGTTACCACAGACTGTTTCCACTTAGGAGGAGATGAAATTTGATACAAACTAGAATCACTAGATTTTTTACCATTTACTCCCATATTCTTTTGAGCAATATCACTCACAACAGTTCTTGGCTCCATTGCTCTAGCACCAACTTTTTCCACACTATTCACCTCTCTAATATTTTCACTCACTTTAATATTTCCAACATATTTACAATCATTGGGGTTACTAGATTTTTGAACTAAGGGAGGGTTTTTTGGAATGAGATTGGTTTCTACACCTTTACACCTCTCAACTGGCTTGTTTTGAATTTTAAAACGCTCAAGTCTTACAGGAGGGTTTGTTGATTTTGACTCTGGCTGCCTTTTCGCTGAGATATCTTCACCACGAAGTACTTGATGTGACTCAACAGCATGCTTAATCCATTTGACCCCTTTGTCTGCACTTTCTACCCTCGTACTTTTTTCATCCACTGCCTGCCCAATTGCACAGCGAAAACTATTTCTTCTTTCCCTAACTCCAAGGCCCCCAGCAACTGTATCCACTTTGTGTCGTGCACTAGCAGCAGCCATTTGCTGGGAGTCATCCAAAGCTGGAGTGGGAATACCTTCTGATAACAAATAGCTCCTACAGTCCTCTATAATATTGCTTGCTTCCACTGGAATACAATTTTGTAATTGACTTGGAAAAACATTTCTGCAATTATCTACCGGCAATTTGATAATATTAATAGAATCATTTGGATGCCTCGCATTAACTTTGGATTCTATTTTGTTAATATTACTGTAAATATTTTCCTGCGGATGTGAAGGATTTATATTTGAAATTCTGCCTGGATGCCTCACACAGACAACAGCTTCTGCTTCACAAACTCTTTCTTTTGGATGAGAGAGACTGATATGGGGTGAAGATTTCTCACGCTTAAAGTGTAGACTTTGTGCCCTGCAAACATCACGATTCAACTTAGGAACATGCTCGCTAACTTTTTTCTTTTCTGTAAATTTGCTGTAAGCTTCAGATTCCATACTGATTCTACTAGGACCTGCCAAATGTACAACACGACTTTCAGGATCTACTTCCGACTTAAGATTTTGGAAATCTGGCCTGGATGAAGACTTCTTCAATTCCGAAGTCTTAATCTCTGCAGTAGAAGAAAAGCTACTCTTCCCTACTGCAGGACTACTTTGACAGCTGCACATTTTTCTAGCATTGGAAATTGAGGATAATGAGGATTTACAACTATGACAACAAGTTTCACACTCTTTAGAATTTGCTGAAAATAAACATACTTCAGCTGAATTTTCATATGAATTGGTGATAGAGAAAAGAGCACTATCTTCTGATGAAGATAAATCTTGACTCACACCATGATTCCTTTTTGCTACAGAAAATTTAAAATGATCTGCAGAGCTTTGAACTTTTAGAGATTTGCTTCTTTTTACTGGAAGGGCTGGCCTGGAATCCCCAGGAGTAAAGCATGATGAAGGGGGAAAAGACACATCTGTATCCAAAGATTTCTCATGAGGATAGAGTAATCCAGAAAAAGAGTTGGAAAGAGCTAGCTTTCCAACACCAAAATGAGTTTTATGAGATAATTTCAATGGTTTAGCAACACTTGAGGGCTCACTTAAACTGTGAACCATGTCACAGTTTGTTGTCAAGGGTTTACTCAACATGTTTGTTTTCTGCTTAGAATTATAAGCAATTTCACTCATTTCTTTAACTTTAGGACCACAAGCATTGGGGTGGATGCTTGTTGCAATTCTATATCTTACACCTTCACTTGAGTCACTAGAATGCTGCGAATGAATACTAATTTCAGGTGATGCAGCATTAAACTGTGAAAATTTGTGAGGCTTTCTGACAGCCCCTAATGAATGACTTCTTGTAACTAGCTGAGGCAGACGAGGTTTGCCATCAGCTTGTCTAATTGCATTTGGCACATCTTTATCTCCTGTATGACTGTTGCTCTCAAAAAGAGCTTTGAGTTTGGCAATGCAAGGCTTTTGTACATTACTTGCAGCTTCTGCCTGACTTGGTGCCATTGAATACTGAACATCAACTGAGCTGCAAATGGGGGAGGAATCAACACTCACTTTCAAGCTCTCTGCTAAATGTGAAAACTCAGGGGCAGATGGATTTTTAGATAATTTAACTACTTCAGGAGTCCTATCTAATCCCTTAGTAGAAGCTTCAGCGATAACTCTTCTTGAATTCTTATCACTTATAGTAAATGATCGATCGTCCCTTTCAACTAGATTTTCAACAACACATGAAGTGTGAACTTTAGTATTCCCAGAGGCAATGGAAAGCTGCTTCTGAGTCAAGTTCTCAACTTCTTTTTCTTGTTTGGATGAGAGAGTGTGTATTCTTTTCTTCCGAGGCAAGGGTGGTGCCTCGCCTGAGTCAGCAATGCTCACTCTTGCCTGCTCAGATGAAACAATTGATGATACTGAGCCAACTTCTTTCTCTCTTTCATCTTGCTTTTCTGAAATCATAATATAAAAGATATATTACCAAACATTCTTTAACATCACCAAATGTGATTACGGTAGAAACCAGTTTAGAAGTACAAAATATTTCAATTCCCAGATCAAAATGTCGTATCTTTACAGCTATTAAAAAACATTCAAATAAGGACTTCCTGTTCTTTAATTTTAAACTCGACAAACATAAAATAATGTAAATGAGTTTCACTAATGAACACAACTAACCTTCAGAGGAACCACTTTGCCTTGGTTGTAAGATGTTTGACTTTGGGGAAGATGCTGGCATGATTGGAAGACCCCTAACATCAATATTTTCATATGGATGTGACTGGATCATACGCAACTGATCTTGAAATAATTCTCGAACAGCTTGATGCACCAGTATGTACTGATCTTTTGTTTGAACCATGGCAATTCGCTGTTTCCTCATATCACGCACAAGCTTGAAGAGGCTGAAGTCCAATCTTAATTTCTAAAAATTAAATATAGCGCAAAATCATTCATAACCTCAAAGATGTACAAAATATTCAAGCTGAAGAGAAACGAGTTACTAAAAGAAAAGGCTAGTAAATTTAATGAGATAAGAACTGAGTAGTTCTTCTTTTCCCATCAGATAATAGAGAATATACTTTTGGTAAAATACTTAGATAATACAAGGAATTGGTATATTTGTAAGATTGATGTTAATTAGATTATGAGATTCAAATTTCCCCATGCTGTTACTTAAAATTAACATCCTTGCCACCTACTTAATCAATTGTATGATTATATATGAGAAAATTCATGTTTCTTGCATCAGTTTCAGCTTAGTAATTTATTTTTAACAGATTTAAACAAGCACAGGATATTAAATACACTAACACTACCCTCTCCACAGTTTCTTCATGCTTCTTTCATAATTTCTTAAATACACCTCACATTAATAATACTAACTGCAATGAATGTCTTAATATATGCAATACATGGCTTAAGCATACTTCATAGATACTGCACTGGGATGTACTTAAAATTTAGACAACCTTCGAGCGAATGATTCAACATTCTAATTAATTTTTATGAAGAAGTCACGCTTACCCCAGCTCTGAGAAGACCCCAGACAAAGTCTATAGCACATATAGTTCCAGTACGTCCACATCCAGCAGAGCAATGCACTAACACAGGCAGTGTTTCGGAAGCCTGGGTGTCCCGGACAAGCCGTACCATCTCCAGAAGTGGACGAACCAATCCAGGCACACCATGATCAGGCCATGCTCCATAATGGAACTGGCACACCACTCGCTCCTCTGAAGATAACAATTAAAGTTCAGATTAAAGATTAAGTTTTAATCTGGTATGGAAGAGCTGTGACATGCCTAAGAAACAATAGAATTATGTTTCCCTAAATAACTCAAACAGATAAGAATTGATTTTTTCTATTTTTGAATAATCACACTTGTAGATAGTTCACAAACTAAATTTCAACCAGAAAAGTTTTAACCTTTTCCTATTAATAACGAAGCATGGAGTGTTTGACATGCCTTGTAAGAAAAGAACAATGAAATATGAATTTTTATGCATCGACACTGTGCAAATGTCAATAGAATAACATTTTGGAAAAAAAAGTCACAGCATTGATGATATGTAATCTTAACTACGCAAACTTTCTAAATTTTGGTTAACAAAGTACAACACACATCTTCAAAGTAGCTAATGAAATATATTGTTACACCTCTGACACAATTCAGAATAAATTTAAAATACAGAAATTACTCTGGCAAAAAATTTAAGTAAAAAGGCTTTTCAAATAAATACAGATACTTCTGAGAACTATACATTCATTCCTTTTACTACAAAAGACATACAAATGGATATGTAGGTTAATTGAAAGGACTGGATACAATCTATCTTCAAGTAATACCAGTTGTTCATGAGAGTTAAAGGGACAAATTATATGAAAAGTTTGCTCCAAGGTATAAATTTTCATATTTTTTTCTTTTACTCATTCCCTTCAAATGATGCTCCTAGATACAAAAAACAAATGATCAAAAGAAAAATAAACCTCTGATTAAAGGCCGTTTTCCAAAATATGGTAACTCTACAATTATATCATAGCCAGTTATGCAAAGTTTTCACTCTCTGTTTTTATGAAGTTTTTGAGATGACTTTGAACTAAATAAATCCTCTCTTGCAAAGTCAATCAAGCATTTAATTTTTCATTTATAAGTCAATATTTAGAAGAGTCAATAACATTTTTAAATATATAAAACTTACAATAAGCAGAATATGGACACAGCTATGCAAAAATCTGAGAGAGAAAAAGATCTCTAAAAGTGTGGGGTCACCGTTCCTTCAGAAGCCACAAAAAGTAAGGGTCCTTGGTGAGTGAATTCAGCCACAATTCCAGAAGATGGCAATTTAGTTGTCAAACAAGTCAGTTCAGAGAAACACTCAGAAAGAAAATAAATCAACGGACTTTGCTAACACACTGCTGAATTCTAAGGATTAGCAACCATGAAAAAAATGGCTAAATGCTAAACAGTGACAGCAGTTTTGTAGCACTTTAATTTTCAATAATGCCTCCTTTAATGTAATGGGAGGAAACATTCTGATGAATCTTAGAGGTATCACCATTATGTGAGATTAATATTGGGAACAATGTATCTTTAATTTTTCAAGGAATCTTCCAGAAGAATATATGAAAAAAAAAATATATATATATATATATATATATATATATATATATATATTGTTTTATTATATTGTTGTTATTTTGGTATTATATGTTGTATATATATATATGAATTAGAATCAGAATGGAGTGACTCAGGAATCAATGCAATACACTCCTTCAAACAAAACAATGGTGCCCAGAGATCACAAATAAGAGGACTGTCACAATGTTATGTGTTGCAACAACAACTAAAAATTATAGGAAAACAGATTGTAAAAGAAAATGGGTAAATGATAAATTAAAAAAATAATTAAAATAACAGGAACATTGGGGGCAAAGGATATCATAACAGAGTGTAATATAAAAAGTTAACTTTCTACTAAGGAAGCAACTTTGTGTTTTGAGATGTAACACAATTCTAAGCAAAGAATTAATATTTACACTATCATCAGCTCGAACTCAAAGATTTAAACACATTCAAATTCTTTCCGTGATTAAATTAAATTGAGCACTAAACATAGTTACACTGAACTCCTACATAAAATGTCTTAAAAAGTACTTGTGTGTAATCTTAAAGGAAAGCTTAAAAGTGGATAATTAAATTAGATTACATTCTTACTAAGAATGATTTTTACATGCAAATAAGTATAGCTAACATATCATAAGTTAAGTTCTCCAATTAGAACATATAATAGCAAAGTAAAAAATTAGGTAAGTGGCAGTATTGCTGGAAGGTAACATGGGTAAATTTTATAAAGTTATTTAAAAACATACACACCTGGAATGGCACGGGAGTTTACATATCTTAACTTCATAGTACGCACTAGAAAGTCAGGGCATATTGTAGATGCCTTAAGTAGCTTGATGGCCACCATTCCGAATTTCCTTTCCTCTCCTTCTTTCTCCACCCAGTAATTCTCACATTTATGCTACAAAAATTAAATAAAATAGTCATGAAACAAGAGCTGAGAATGACGCTCTTTCACGAAAATTTTAAAGAACAACTATTAATAAATTTATAACTAAGTTTAAGGTATCAATTATTCTTTGTTTAAAGAATTATTACCTTCCCTGACTCCTCTTCATTACATGCCATAACAATGACTTGTACCTCGCACTCCACCACCATTCTCCAAAAGTCATTGACGGTGTGTGGAAGGGGTCCCTGACTAGCGATGTAGGCAGGGGACCCACTTGCCCCTTTGATGTAGTTTGCATTAATGTAATCGCTCCCAGGAACACCGACATATTCCGAAAGGGTAACTCGAGAATAATCAACTGAAATATAATGGTCCACTCAATCATGCTAGAGAGGAAAACTCAAAACCTTCACTTAAATGACAATTAATAAAAAAACGAAGGTCGGAGGTTGTTTCATTAAATAATTCCAAATTAATTCCTTATTTGAATTAAAATAAACATGTCACGGAGAATATAAAGCCAAAATATTGTAAACAAGGTGCATGGTTGTCAAAATATAAAAACATTGCATGTTGACTATTATTAGACGAAGAGAAGGAAGGACTGGATACAAAGATGATCAGAAGTAAACAAATGCTATTTCTGAGCTTAAAAGGTATTTATAAGCTATACTTGACTTGTGCTTAGTATTTGGATGAAATGATTTGAGTCGATGAATCACAATATACTAGATACCAAACTTTGTACTCAGTGAATCAGGAAATGACTTGAATCCTAAGGTAAGGGAATGAAGAATCTTACTAGAGTCCGTATTTCACATACATGGTAATATATCCTTGTAACGATTTTTCTTCCGATTATATTCTTTCTCGCCTTCTTTGCAAGAATATTCTCCAGATGTCTTTAAGGTTTCGCTGAACAGTTTCAAATCCTGCGAAATAGTAAAGCAATACGAATAAGCCCAAGCATTTTCCCAGGGAAAATAGCCACGATGTTGCTAATAGTTGGAGTAAACACACACGAAAAAAGTTAAAAATGAAGGGAATATCCGTATATTTTATATTCTACCTGAAATTCCTTGTCGTAGCTATCTTCGTATGTCTCCAAATTCTCGACATGGTTTATGAAGTTTTGTAATACGACTCTGAGAGGAGTTCTTTCCTGTTCCTCTTTCATCGCAACCTACCCATATTTATGCCATTGGAGGTAATCTTGTTTTAAATTTGCCCGTTTAATTCAATGTAGATGCAATTTCAACAAAAAATTTCAAACAACACGCAAACTATGCCCGCAAGATATTACTGTTCTTGTTCTTGTGATACAAATTTCGATTGGTCGATTCCTACACATCACGGTATGATTCAAAAAGTTTACGGCGGATCACATATTCAACAATTTCGCGCTTTAACGTTTTTGTAACAATTCCAAATTTATTTCTAAATTGTCTTCATTAAATATCGGAGGATAATTATTTATTAATCATCTTCTGTGAATGGAACGTCAAGGACTTATTTACTGCATATTTTTGGTGTGTTATTTTGGAATCACTGTCATTATATTTCGATTATTTCTCTGTAATTTTGCCATTTTTTTGTTATTTGATTTGATATTTACTCTAATCATTCAAAGTATGATGATGCTATACTGTATTTGTAGATATCGTTTGTTTTCGTTTACCCTTGACTAAATTTAATGGCTTTATTATTATTCTCAAAAAGATTATAACCTTTAACCAAAGACGTATACTTCTCGCATTTAAACAAATTCTGACCCCTCAAAACGACGCGAAAGCAAGTTATAATTTTGTTGATAGATTTTTTATTTCCTCAGGGTGGCCTTGTGAAAGAATGTGGGTACGTTAAATCTTCTCCGTCGTTACCGCCTTAGCAAGCCTTGAGATCATTTTGATTTTCTATTTGTTTATGTTTCGTAACACTTCCTATTTTCGTCTCTGAAACTGTTAATAAGTACGAAATTATTTATGTGTAAATCGGTTTTCATTTCACTCGTACAGCCAAGAGTTGTAGAAATTCTTGATCAATGAGATTTCTACAACTAACCGTTCACTCGAGGTCGAAACATTTTATTCAAGATACTTCTTAACCCTGAATCAAAAGTATCGAAGCACATATTTTCGGAAGCAGTGTGTATTTTTTCATAGTTTGAACACTTTGCTGTCTTCTTGAATATTTGGTGGCTTTAGTAAATTTAGTTCTGCATTTCTGGAATGTCGAGTCCCAGAAGATGAATGCGTGGATTTCATAGTATCTTCAGCAGAAAATAATCCATTGAACGAAATAGATTTTCACGAACATTTTTCACTACAAATAGACCACTCCTACGTTCTACAAATGTTCTGAGCTTAAAAAGAGAATGTACTCCGAAGAGAAGGATGATTCAACCAACCATATCTTCCTAAATGGCGAGGAATTTCACTTATTAAAGCATACTTGTCACTGAGCCTTTAAACTATAGACTATGGTTGTCTTTATGTCAATGACCGCATTCAGTTTGTAACAAAACTATATATAGTATACGATCATGACTAAACATTTTACGAGCGCTTCAATTAGAATCAGCTTATTGAATTTAGATATGGCTCTGAGTAGGCGTTGAAGACGCTACATCATTATTAAATACAGTAATTTTGCTTGCGTTATCAGTTACATCTAGCGAAAAGTATAGGTACAATCTAACTTCAAGTGTTTCTATAATGTTTGCTGAAATAAGTTGATTTTAATTTATTTTGTCCTCGTACAATGTTAAAACGTAAACTTTTCGGAAGGCCTACATCTACTACGTACAGTTACTACAATTTTTTCTATTCCTCCTGTGGGTTTATACTGTCAGTAGAAATTATGTAAGAGTAGAAGTATAACATCTTTAAATTTGAAGTAAGTAACTATAGGTCCACTAAAACTTCTTTTCATTTTCAAAGCTTTGACTCTCCATCTATCCTTAGATGGAGGCCCCATGGATGGATGATGTATGTGAAATATGAAAGAAAATTGTTGTTCACAGTCATATCCTCAATAATACTTCTCAGAAAGTGTGGGAAATATATTTGTAATTTAATTTTGGATTTTTTTCGCAGTGCCTTGCTGTCTTGTATTTTCTATTAAAAGGTGGTAATGGCATACTTCTTTATATAATTACTGCAACAGAGTTGAAACTAGGGCTACTTAAAGTCTAAAAAAAAGGATTTTTCTAGAATGAAAAATACTCTCTTGCAATCTATCTTTCACCATCCTCTATAAGACTGGCATCAGTCTTGAGTTCCATAAGAATGAATAGTATCAGCTATTGGTAGAATACCATGTGATTACTTATGAACGGTATGTTGAGAATAGGTTAGAGGAATAGCAATTTCCAGTAAAACAATGTGCTATGAGGAAATGGTTTTTATTTCTTCATTTAATACAGAATTGAGAACTTTTGCTAGCACTTCAATTCTAAATAACTTATTGACTATCTAGTCAATGATGTAAAAAATCAACAGTTAAATTGTCTTCAAATTTCACAAAGTAATATCATGAGGTATCAGTTAAACATTCAAATATCATCTAGAAAAAATGTCACGCATCTTAACGTTTTGAGAAATTGAGAGAACAATAGAATTACCTTTATGCATTTAATCTTGACAAAAACTGAAGGAATTTTGACAAACTTTTCCAAGTCCTCAAAAACAAAACATAAATGACTTGTATAGTACTGAGTAAGCAAGTATATCATATATTAATATAAATAACTATGCTGTAGTAAGAGTAAGCAAGTATCTCTTTTTAACAAGAGTAGCACCTTACTATGCTTTCCTCAACATGCAAGTGTTGCATGAGAAAATCAGGAACTTGAATGCTACAAGATCGTTCACACTATTTGGACTGATGCAGTTTTGATATGTGATGACCTCATTCTTTCAGAGAAAATCTCTTATTTCAATTTCACAAAACAAAACTTTACTTACTTTCCACCTAAAATTTACGATCTGTTGGGGCCAATAAGGTCAAAATTTATTTTGTACTCGTGGATAGTCTCAACATTTTAACTGTTTTTCATTTTTTCTCTTGTGTAGGAGGACACTTGCTTTTTTCTAGAATGTAAATAAAAATTTCAACTTTTCAATATTTGGCATTTGTTTGTTGGGGAAGCCTTTAAAAGCGCGGAGCTTTCAAACATATGGAGTTTGTATCAATAGACACCCTTCTGCAAAACAAACATATCTTTCTAATTTTGTACAGAGAATGTTGCATTTTATGTTAATTTATAACACATCAAACACATTTGTGTACATTGATAATAACAGATTTTCACTAACATCTCAAAAGTGCATTTTTCACTGTATAATACATAAATGTACTCTTTCTTGGACACAAAACCTTATGCCTTTTGTAGATATATTTTAGCATAGAGATCGTGTTCACTGACAGACATTAATCTCATAACATCAGTTTTAATAATTATCACACAACTTTACACTGTTTATTGAGTACTAGTCCAAGTCACAGCTTCAAAAATCTTTACACTATCCAGTACAGAGTTGTAAGCTGTTTTGCCTCAACCTATGAGCTGCAAATACTGCACTGCATTGGAAGATAGTCCACAGCTTTGATCTTTCACCAGCTGAATTGCAGTAGCAATTTTGATATTGCTCTCTTAGAAAAAATCTTTTATTTCAATTCCACCAAACTTAATTATGCAAAAAATTTCCATCCAAAATCGAAAATCTACTATGGGCAAGACCAAGATTATATTTTGTAATTTTGAATAAACTATATTTTACTACATCATGACCACTTAATTTTCTCTGCTTGAACGACAATCTTAAATTATTTAAATGAAAATTTAATTTCTCAAACGCAAGCTTTTGCAATTTCGGGAATCTTAAAGTATATAGCTCTGAAATTAAGTTTTTATCCATAGAAAGTTATCTGCAAAAAAATCATTCAAATCTTTTTACAGAGTGTGGTAATTTAATGTTACTCTATGACATAACAAATACATAGGTGAACATAGACAATAACAGATTTTCACTAACATCTCAAAAGTGCATATTTCACTGTATATTACATAACTGTATGTCTCATTGTATAAACCAGGGTTATCTGACTTTACTTACCTGGAGGCCTCATTGTAAATAGTATTAATCTCAAGAGCCAAAAATGACTCCTTGAATTATACAACCCTTTCTTCTATAAGTATTTTAATTTGTATTTGTGGCCACATTCAGGCCCACAGGTCATATGCTGCGACAGCCCTGATGTATACATAACAGTACTTCTCTGTAAACACAAAACCCTATGTCTTTTGTTATGGTAGCATAGAGGTATAACATGGTAGCGTAGAGATTGCATAAACTGATGGACATTAATCTCATAACATCAGTTTTAATAATTATCACACAACTTTATACTGTTTCTTGAGTCCTAGTCTCAAGTCACAGCTTTAAAAAGTATTTACACCTTCCAATTTAAAGTAGCAAGCTGTTTCGCCTCAATTTACTTGCTGCGTTAAACCGAAGAACCACATTGGAAGATGGTCTGCAGCTTCTATCTTTTACCAGCTGAATCCCAGGAATGGAGAATATTGAGGCAACTGGAAAAAAATTAATATGAGTCTCTCAGGAAGGTATTATTAGAGTTATGACACTGAATTGAATTTTTAAGAAATATTTAGCCTTAAAATGTTCATTTAAACCACCTCATCTGTTTTGACCTTGTTTAAAAGTTACTGCATAATTTGAGAATTCCTTACACAAGTAACATTGAAACTTGTATTGAAAGGTACTCTAAATAGAGTGCTAAATTTCTAATTAATTTAAAGCATTTAGTTCTCAAAGTGGTTATTTATAATCAAATAAACAATATCTTTACAGCCAAATTGGATAAGAGATTGTCTGTTTACTTTGATTCATTTCAGCATCTTAAGTATAGCTTAATGCACCAAGGTCTGTTTTTATATCCATAATACAAATTAACATATTTTTCAAACTAAACATTTGTGAATTTACTGGAAAAAACTCCAATAAATCTCAAAACATGTACTTCAAGTATTTTCAATAGATTGTATATGCAATTCAGGAATTGTTAAAATGATAGTATATGCACTAAAAATATGTAAAATTTGGTCTAATATGCTGCTAAGTCTATTTAGAGATAATAATTCACTTAGGTCAGTCAGATACATTCGGAAATTATATGTACTTCTGTTGCTTGTGTTACGAGTTATTTGATTATTCCTGAAAGGAGAATAGGATACCTACAATTTTTTTCTAAACAAAATTAACCATATCATCAGAAAACTTAAGAATATTATTATTATCAAAATATTATACAAAGAAATGCCCCATTCCTCAAATGAAACAACTTACATAAAATATAAACAACAATGCACATTTTAAAAATAATATTTTCAGCAATTGTGATACCAATTACCTTCATTATATCATCTGGCATCATTTTTATTCTACATCAAAGAGTTTTTAAATAAGCCACAGCTATCTTTCTTTTTAAATGCATCTACAACACCAGAGTGCCATAAGAGATACATGTACATACATAAGAAATATATTTTAGTGATGACAGTGGATGGACTTAAGCCAAAGAATTTCTAATTAATTAAATCAATTATTTACATACCATCAGGTAAAATGTGAACTTCCTTCCCCAATGATTCAAAGTATTTATGCTTCATAGCATCAGTAGCAGATATCCTCCTTTTAGCTTCATACTTCATACATACATAAAATAAAGAAAGGAAATGATTTAGGGATAAAATTGACAAACATAGATGTACATATTACTAGATTTTGTAAAATAAAATTGGTATATATTGAAGAATCATCAATCTGATACATTTATACAAATGAATAAATATTAAGGTATTCAATGACTACAGATAATTATTCGAATGAATTAAAAATAAACTTCACTTTAGGGTCTGATGAGAAATTCTTTGATTTGTCTTTGAGAAATTTTAACATTTTTCATTCAACTTTAAATTTTTCATTTAGATCAGTGATTCCCTAACGTTTTCACACTATGGCCTCCTACCTCATTATATCTAATGTTTAATAACTACCTTGAGCCCAGTGAAATTGAGCAGTAATTGAAATATTATCAAATGGAAATAAAATATCTTAACATCGAGAGCCCCCTTGGGTTACCAAAGTACCCCTGAGGGGGAGTGCTATTGTCATTTTTGGGAATTAATGATTTAGATATTCAACATCAGCAGTGAAATAAAAGTATAAGTATCAATTGCTTCCATTAAAGTCTTTCAAATTCTCTTCCATGAAATACGTATCTGCATAGAAGTATTTGATTGCAGAAACATACTTTAATTTTCATCAGTGAAATAAAATACATCAATAATAATTTCTATAAAATATATCTTAGAATATAAATTGGAAAATTAAAACAAATCTTCTACATATAGAAAATAAATTTCATATATACGTAGAAGTAACTGCTACCAAGAAAAAATCCTGAATATGAACTTATTGTAAATCTGGAAATTATTTTCATAGCAAAAGGTAACTAACAAGAATGAATTTAATGAATTATGTAAAAAATATGTAATATTTTTATACTTTAAGGGTTAAAGTATCAAAACAGGTCTTATATAAATAAAGGATTTAAAGGTAAAAATATGAAAGCACAGATAAGAACTCAAAGGAAACATGAGGAACGTAATTTCTTTCTCAGATGAATTCATAGATATCTGTGAAACAAGATGATATAGAATTCAATTCAACTGAAAAGGAAATCATAACTTCAAATTAAGTAGTATATATAAGCACTAGATATTACATGAATTTAGACTAATTTGCTGTTATGATTGTTAGTGATAATGATTCACTTAGCTAAGATACACCAGGGACTTATATGCACTTCTGATTTGTTGTTGCTTGCAGCAGCAGTTATTTTACTCTTGATAGTTAAATAATGAGGTACACTCAATCCTCACAATAAAAACATCTAATTCAAGTCATAGTAATAGGCATCAGTGATAAATATTTGTAAAGTGAAAACCAAGCCAAAAACTATCATTATTGGGCTACCTTATAGAGAAACCCAATGCTTTAATTTAAATGAATTTAAAGCAGGATGTAAAAATAAATTATGATAACTTACACGTAGAAATTCGTAGAGTAAATTTAAACCATCTTCATGGAGGCGTGAAGTTTTTCTGAGAGGTCCAGAGAAATGGTGTGGAGCATGCCTATGCAGGACAATACCTGAAGAAGGAGATGGGGGAGGAGGGATTATGGATGCATATGTTTGAAAATCTGGCAATGCAGCCAGTGCTGGCCATGCTTCCTCAGATGGTGGGCCTAACGTTTTGAAAATAAACTGCAGCTGCTCCTCAACTGAAGAACCAGGAAATAGTGGCTGTCCACTTGCCATCTCAAAAAAAATGCACCCCACTCCCCTGAAATCGATAAAAAGGTATTAATGTTCATAAAGGAGGGAGAATGAAAGGGGCAGAGTGCATTCATATTCACCAAAAAATCAAAATCAACTAAAATACCTGTTAGCTACATATCTATATAAATATGACTCCATTCAACTTTTTGTCCCCATTGACCATTGCCACCTGGTCCTCTGACCAAATTGCAACGATATATTAAATAAATAAATAAATATCTCACACTTTAAAAATCTAATCAAGAATGCATGATTACCAATTATTAGTTAATTATAATGCAACAGAATCTGGTGATGTTTTAGAAAGCACAACAACTCTCCAATCTTTTAAAAATGCTCAGAAATTTGATTGTGAACAGTAAAAGCCTTCATAATTTCACAAGGTTATGTTCACTGAATATATTTTAAAACTGGAAATAGACAAAATCAAATTTTTATCCCCGTGAAAGAATAAAGTTTGCTAAACTGAACATATGCTTGCCTTCCTTACTTTCAAACAAGAGTTGGGTAATGACTCTTATTAATATATCATTTTGAAGATTCTTTTTCATCTCCATAGAGAAAAAATTTCCAAAAACTTTCTAACTACAGTACCAGTCATCTGTGTAAGTGTAAAAGTAGAATTTCTTTATCACTGAAATACAATAAATAGTGTTTATAGTATTTTAATACTGATGACACCATAAGATCATAAGCTCTTCCGATTGATGTACCTTCACTGATGATACAACAATACTACTACACACATTTATATCACTTTAACAAATATAGAAATTATAACAGAAACAGTTCTTCAGCTAAGTGAAAAATAATTAATTCAGTCTAAAAATGATTATTTAAAGAACTATCTAATTTACTTCCAAAAAGCAAATAGAACAAGTAAAGGAACATAGTTTCCATCTGTCTGTAAAGTATTCAGCTCGAAGTCCGGTTGGTACCTCACCCCCTCCAGCATAAGCTACTAAGAGCTTGTAGAGAGGAATGAGGCTCCCTAGGCAGGATGAGGAGTGAGGTACTTTGCCCATGCTTTCCTCACTGAGCCAGAATGCTATAAGCCGAACATGTCCACGCAAGTGAAGCACAATGACTCTATTAGTAACACTTTTCTTGGCATTTCATAAGGAGAGACCAAAATCAGTGCAATTATTCACTCATACCTCAGTAGCTTTCATTTCATCACAGCCATAATCAAGACTGAAAATGAAAGATACATTTTTCTCTATTCTGTACCACATAGTTTTCATATCCGAGTAGAATATATTCCTAATTATAGTAAATCAATGATTGAAAAAATTGTAACCAATGTTATATATTTATTAAATTAAGAGCAACAAGAGAGGCTTTCCTATTTCTGGATTCTAACACTATTTAATTTCTAAATATTGGAGAAGGTAAAAACTACTGCTGGGATTTCAATGCTTCATTCAGCTCTCAGGTTCGGGTAAGCTTGTGTAAAGGTTTAGGTAAACTTACTGCAAAAATGCAAAGGTAAGTACCAAATAATTTAGTGTCGCATCAAATATTCAAACTATTTTCCAGCAGATGAGAAAGATATAAACAGGATGGACATGAATTAGATCCTTAAAAACTAACCATATATCAATGGGAGTAGAGTACTCAGTAGAACCAAGGAGGACATCAGGAGGTCGGTACCATAATGTTACAACCTCATTGGAGTAGGTCTTTGTAGGTACTGACTTTGCTCTTGCCAATCCAAAATCAGCAAGCTGCAAATGAAAAAGTAATCTCAATTAATCCCATTTAAAATCATTAATCTTTTCAGAGACGAAGGATATAACAATCCACAGGTATTAAATTATTACAGATAGTAACAGAGATTTTAAGTCTGTAAGGGCATTATATCAAGAACTCTTATTATAAATATAGTAAAAACAGCCTTGAAATAAAATTTAGAAAAACCACTGCAATATGGTGAGATAGATGAAAAAAGAATATATAATACATGTCACCTCTAATTTGAAGAACAAGAACAATTGACTAAAAAACTAAATTCATTACAAACCCATTCAAAATTATGAAGGAATGAGTATAGCAGAATCCATAAATTGCAACAAAAGTCTCGCTATGGTGCAGAATTAGTGGGAAAATGAGAGAACTCAAAAAGAAATTTTTTACAGAAGATGAATGTTGCCAAAATATCTTATGAAAGACATTATGCTAAAATGCCACAAAAAAGACAGTAAAGATCAATTCCTCACTAAAGAAGTAGGGCTAATTATGTTATGGCCCCTTTGAGGTTTGCAATGGCAAAAACATCCCTGAATAACAAACTAAGAAAAAAAATGTAAAAAATTAGGCACTGTCACTTTTGCTAATGAGAGGTTTTGTTGTGCATGACATTTTAGAATATCTAATGATGTTGATACATGGAAAAGCTGTAGGTTGCAATGGAACTGGATTTTTAGGTCTGATATCTGCGAGTCAAATAACAAAAGGGAATATATGATAAATCATAGATACATCTGATGTAAAATATCTATTCGAGGATAGAAAATAGCAAAAGAAATTTCTGAATTAGTGAGCCAAAGAATATGAATATAAATATTCTTATACAAAAAAGGATTATCACAATTATCATTGATGGATATGAATTTATTTAGATACACTGATAAAAAAGAAAAATAGTGATACACTTAAAAAATAGGGCATACTAGGTCAAAAATTAAACAAAAACTAATTAGTAGTTCTTCTAACTTAGCCAATCAACTGAGAAATTTAAAATAGAAACACATTTTAGCTACCATAATAGAAACTTGAAGATATCTATCTATGATGCACCCCAGTTTAGATGGCTTTGCAAGAACATCGCAAAAATGGTAAATGATAGTGGATTCACTAAAAGACAATTTAATAATGTTTGCCCAGTGTGCAAAATGACCAATGCTGTTGATAAACTTTCAAGTAAATAACAACAGCAATGTTTGTTTAGGAAGAACTGACACATTCCTTTGATGGTTATTGTTGTCATTTTGAATTTTTTTATATGGATGTTATCATTTAGAGGAATTAATAAACAATAGAAAGATAATAATGTTAAACAGCATCTCAAAGAAGGTTGAGATAAGTAAACTTTTACTTACTTTTAATTCTCCCCTTTCATTTATCAATAAATTTTGAGGCTTGAGATCTCGATGAAGGATCCTTCGTTCATGGCAGTATGAAAGACCCCGTAAAAGTTGAAATAAAAATATCTGAAAAAAGGAATAATTTTTTACACAATGATTACCTTCTTGGATCAGTTAGGGGTTATCATTTTATGTAAAATCTTTAATGCATGTGTGAAAGATACCAACCTTAACATTATTCATATCAATTATGTTTCCACAATCATCCATGTACTGTTTCAGGTCCTTTTCTAAATATTCAAAAACTAATGTTAATGACTGTTTTGTGTGAACTTTGTCATGAAGAGTCACTGAAATAAAAATCACTTCTAGATTAATCACCTTGTCAACATGGGGATCCAGAGGATACAAAAGACAGCATCGATAATATATGATAGAAAAAAGTTACTCACCAATATTTGCATGCTTCAGCAACTTTAGAAGAGATACTTCCCTAATGGCAGTGCATGGCGCTCCTTCTTCATGTTCCAGTCTAATTTCTTTTAGTGCTACTAGATTGTCAGTTAACGTTGAACGCCCTTTATATACAGTTGCATAAGTTCCCTGCAAAAGAAATGAGATTTTGCTATTAAGCACATAGTTTTTATTCTCTAGTTTTTTTTTGCAATTAAATACGTATTATCACTATCGCCTGAATTTACATCTAGATGGCTTTCCAACGCCTTGAACAAATTCAATTAGAACCAGCTTATCTAGTAGCCTAAAATAAGTCAAAAATATAATCATCTCTTTCATTGACAAATAAAGGATTCAAATCAACAACAAGCCATGCTATTCATCAAAGATTGGAAAAAAATTTAGCTCCAATTGGAGATTGAAATATTTCAAAACATTCACTGGGTCATATGCCTTATATGTGTTGTTCCTTCAATTAGGTGGATGATGCTTCTATTCTGTTAATTCCCTCTTCCATTGATTGCCTGTATTCTAACTCCAGAGGACAAGAGCTTCAATTTCAAATTATACATTATTTTTTATACAAATTGAACCATTTCAACAATCTTGGAGTGATATTTTAATTTATTTAAAACAAAAAAGTGCAGCATGACCTTGTGACTGCTCTAAAGGTATCACACAGATAGCTTGTCAGACTGTTACTCAGATGTTACAATGAACTTTCATCTTACTGTAGGTTGAGTATTGACACTATGTTTTTGTTCCAATTCTTCTGGTTCAATAAAAATGCATAATATTGGTTCAGTTCCAGTTTCTCTCTGCCAGACAACATAAAAAAACTTTAGACTAGTTCATTTCTTATCAAAGTATAAAATATTATCACCCTTCTGAATTCTCTATACCATGTACCTCCTACATTTAGATTAAATTAAATTATATGTATGTAATAATAAAATTTGTACAACTAAAAGACTCAACTGGTCCCCAATTTTATTTATCCTGGGGGAGAAGAAGCCAAATGGCTCCCTCTTCCCCTCCCCCGGAGGAAAAGGAGAAAGAAGGAGCAATTTTAGACCAATTTATGCTATGCTATGCAAACATTGCGATGTTGGAAAGGATACCGATTATTATGTACCAAAAGTTGTGAGGATGGAGCTACCTGCCAATTACATTAAGTCAGTGTGGCGGGAATAAGTATGCTGTATTGTACATAGCGTAGAAAACTATTTATTCCCCAATTAGAATCCTCCTAAATGTATATGGACTGAAAATAAATGGTTTCCAATCAGGTTCTAGAATTATAACATTTTGATTTATGTTTGGCCTTCACTCTGGATAAAGTAAAGGATTTTTGTTTGCTTTTGATTAGATACTTTGCTTTAGGTGGCTCAATAGCAGGGTAATTCATCTCCATTTAATTCCCTTTACATCTTTTAGGAAACTTATCATTTCAACTTTGATGACTCATGCTATTCACACATTATTGGTTAAATGGTCTTCGTTCAAAGATCCATATTTATTTTCAATAACCTACTACAAATAAAAATGAATATCAACAAGATATTCCGGTGTGGACAAACTTATCTTCATAACTTACGTTTCAATAAGCACCTAGCAAATCTTTACAAGCAGATTTCCATTAAAATTAGATAAACATATTTATGGCAAATTGCTTACCTGCCCCAATTTCTCCAGTTTAGTATAGGTCTCCATTCTTCCAAAGCCAATTTCCGAAAGTGACTGCCTCCTACTTGATCTCGTAAGAGGGCCATCAATCGTAGGACTAATATTCTGTTTAGCAATAAAGGATTCTGGTAAATGCAAATCAGCCGGCAGGGAAAGCCTCTTATTGATATCTTGCTGAAGTATTAACAAGAAAGTCCATGTTAAAATAATCAACATTTCAAACAACTCTAACTTCTAAACAAAACCATTATTCTCAGAACAGAAATTATAGAAAATAAGCAATACATGGAAATTTTAGCCACCTTTGCACAGAAGGGCTTTTCTTGGATCAAACTGAAGCATGAATTCCTCACATGCCCTAAGGAGTTACAGGCAATTCTAATCCGAGTGGATTAAGCCGAATTCTTTTTGCTTATCACCAATTATAGACATTTACAGGTCAATTTTTCTCTTAATTAATAAAAGCTGCGTTATGGCTAAATGCAAGGGTGGTTAATAGAAATTAATACAAGTAAAGAAAAATATCATCATTTTAGAAGTAAATAAAATCCAGTTTATCTCTCTGCAGATCACAATACAATCTCTGAGATACACAAGCCTTCTTTGTAGTGCTACTGTGTTACAATTTGCTGGATTGAATCCAAAGTCTCTCTACTTTTGCTCTCCGGAGGACATACAAGTAAATCACAAACTTGTCATCATGCAGTCTGCAGGAGCACATTCACTCTTCAGTATCTGTGAAACACACTGTGACCATAAAAACCAAAAATTTGAAAGGTGATATTCTCATTTTTTATTGGTTGAAAAAATGTTTATTTATAAAACCTGCATTATTTTAATGATTCTTAGAGAATCCTTGCCATATAAATTCATTATTATTGATTCCACAAGAATTCATTGATATACTCATGAATAATGCCTCAATGGTACAGATAACCAACAACGTACCCATGAAACAAATTATGACCATTAATAGTATATTATATATCCTCATAAGGATTGTGACCAGCAGAGGATAAATTGAAAACACCATCTCTTCAGTTTTTTAACTATATACACCTGGAATTAAATCACTCATCATTTTATCAAGTTTCTCTGACTAAGGGGTGAAACATTATACACTAGAAATGTAGATAACACAAAATAAATTATCTATCCAGAACGTGAAGAAAATAGAAGTTTCAGTCATAAAAACCAGGCAGATACAGGTATTTTAATTATTTATATTTTTAATGGAAAGTTCACACAAACCTCAATTTTTGGACTATTACAGTGGTCAACGCAAAGAATAACAAAGGATATGAATATACAAATGCCACATGCTGAAAGGCGGTTTGCAGGGTTCTTACATAGACAACAATTCTATAAACAGAAAAATCTGACTAGCCAGGACTCAAACACAGGACTTAGGGGTTGGAATATGCTAACCATCCCATTTTTCATACAAACTCAATCTAGCATTCATGAAAATTAATACTAAAAAGTAAATATAATAGGATGTTGGAATCTGCACTGAAAGGCAATTCATTACCTGCACCATGGTTTTTACTCTTTTACTTATGAAAAAATCAACTTCCAATTATGATTGCAATAGCAGTTCCAGAGAAGGAATGTTTTTCTTAAAAATTAAAACAATTCAAATATTCCATTCAGATCTACTATTAATACATGAGAAGGGTATTCCAGGTCTTATGCATGGGGATCTATCACCTTGAGTTTGAAGTTCTGCATGTCTTAGCTACATCATGCTCTCTTTAGATTGCTTTTCATGGTGCAAAATGAGGAAATCAGGGATTCCAAGCACTTCACAATTAAGTTAATAGCATGTTGTAAATGTAGTGTACAGCTGAGTTTGGATGGGTTCTAATTCACAACATATTAATTTGGGCATCTTAAAACAAAGTAAGTATTTAACAATCACCTAAGTGAATACCTGAAGTGTAATATTTTACAATGTTTGTATCACGCAACATAAACACAGATTACATTATTATAAGAGGATATAATCTATAAGAAATTTCCTGCAATATAAACATAACTCGATCTAAGTAAGTATTTTGTTTCTTAAACTCCTCTCAATCTTAGCTGACTCATTGAAGGAGGATATGTCCCAAATTTGCCGAATTGACAAGTAGCAGCCAGCTGATGCTGTCATTCGCGAGGACAGACCCATTACTACTCGGCAGTTGGCACTGAATCTGTCAATCAGCAAAGGAAGTGTGGATACCATTATCTGCACTCTTCAATACTCAAAAGTGTGTGAAAGATGGGTTCCGTGTCCAATGGGTACTTGTTCTGATTTGTTGCAACCTTTTGAAGTTGAGGGGGAGGACTTTGAGTCCCGGATTTTGACAGGTGATGAAACCTGGGTTCACCATTTTGAGCCCAAAACAAAACGGCAATCGATGGAATGGCGTCATTCTCGCTCAACACAGAAGAAAACATTTACAGCAACTGCATCTGACGGTAAAGTCACTGCGTTTTGGGACTGTGAGGGTGTGATTCTCATTGATGTGATGCCAAGAGGTGGTACCATTAATTCAGAAGCTTATTTTAACACATTAACAAAACTCAAGACGCGCTTCCAGCGACTTCAGCGCCATACCAACCCAAGAGATGTTGTGAATCAACACGATAACACTCGGCCACACACAAGTTTGAGGACTGCTGAACACATGAAAAAACAGGGTTGGACAGTGTTACCCCATCCACCCTACAACTATAACCTGGCTCCCCCAGACTTCTACTTGTTTGGGCAATTAAAAGATGCCATTCGAAGAAGACATTTTGAGGACGACAACGAGGTGATTCACGCAGTGAAGAAATGGCTCCGTGGCCAGAAAAAGGATTAGTACCGATATGGCATACAAGCCATTGTTTCGAACTTGAGGAAGGTCATAGAATGAGACAGAGATTAGGTGGAAAAATAGGGTACGTAGATAAAACATCATTCTTTTATGTGTGTAATTCTCATTATGTGCAGTAAATAATTGTTGAAGAAAAAAATGTGCTGCATTACTTTCTGGGAAACCCTTATACATACATACCGTATATGCCAGCGTATAAGTCGACCTTTGAATCCTAAAATATTCAAAAAATCTCTCAAAAACCAGGAGTCGACTTATACGTCTAACATAAAATTTAACCCTCTACCACTGAGGGGTAAATAGGTGATACTGCCTGCTTTACATTGTTGCACTCAAACTCTCGTAACTCACCACAAATATTTCTTAATGAAACTAACTTTTGGCAAGTCTAATTAACCATTTCATACCTTTAAAATAAATTGACGCATATTTATTTTTTGCAAATTATATTCATTTCTTAACATGTATATTTATTTTACAAAATTTGATATATATATATATATATATATATATATATATATATATATATATTTTTTTTTTTTTTTTCGATGTTTTCTTTTTACAAATGAAGATCAATAAGCACATCATGGTATGTTTTTGTTAGTATAATCGTCATGATTCGACTTAGCATTAGGAGTAAATGGAAGTTGTTTTAGCAGTGACGTGGTTTGATATTACCACGCTATATTACCATTATTTCTATAATAAATTTTTAATACCATTGTGTTTCTGTTTCATAACAATTTTTATTTGTGTAGCCTGAGTGAACTTAAGAAACTTGTGTAATAATTAAGCAGAGGCGAGAAGTTGACATGGCAGATGAAAGAAACAATTTTAGCGTCTTAATCTTATGCAGTAGATATTCCTTAAGCTATCGTACATTTATGGATACCATAGTTTTTCTTCCCATAAAATAGAGCTGGGGAAGTAGCGTTGCTTTATTTTTTGGGTCGACTTATAAGCTGAACATAGGCTAAAACCTGAAATTCACCTCAAAATTTTATGGGTCGACTTATACGCCGGCATATACGGTATATGTCATATGATAAATATTTACCTCACTAAATTGTCTGTTTTTGGGTCTTAATTTGACTGGTGATGTAACATCATCCGAGGCTCCAGAAGCTTCTTCTGATTCTCCATCAGAGCTAATCCGAGGGTGTTCATGGACAACTCCTACAGAAAATATAAGAGATATATCATTGATTGGAGAAGAAACTACTTACATTTGCGAAGTTGAATAATCTTATAAATGAGAAGCTGCTGATAAAAAAGGATTTACTTAAAATCTTACAAGAGCAAATATAATACACTGAGTCAATTTTAGCCATAGAATCAAGTAAAGTGTTTGAGCTACATCAAAATCCACAGCAACGATAGAAGTGATGAGCATTGCCATATACTAAATACATGACAAACACCATTATTGTTAAAATAGTGAAAAACACAAATTAACACACACACGAAAACTCAGTAAAAATATACTAATAAGTAATACTTATTTCTATTTCTTTACGAATAATTTTCTACCTTATTTTCTATGATCTCACAATCTAGCATGATTACAATTATAGTACAGGAATTGAGCATTCAAATCAAAATTAAATCTGTAAAAATCCAAGTCATTTAATTAAGGAAATCCATAAAAACTACAATATATTAAAGTGATACATGAAAATAATACTGTAAAATAAAAATAGCTTCAAATCATGACCAGCTTACATTATAAAATAATAATTTAAACGGATTTCTAATACAGAAGAATTAGCTATAATCTACTTATTGCATAGTGATAGTAAGCATTGCCCTGACATATGGCACATATTTTTCAACCCTCTATATTATGGGAAAATCTTCATCTCAAAGGAAGAAGGAAATTACGCAAAACAATCTAAATCAGAATGGCAGACTGCAAATATCCGAAAGCAAGACATTAAGAAACGGACAATTATTTCACTCCAACATTGAAAGTGTGGAAAACAAGGAATGAGATTGTTAATATTTGGAAAGTCAAAATTCCAAGCAACCATACAGAAAGACTAATTCACTAATTTTTAAGAGATGGAAGCAATCAAGCTCTACAGTTCCAGAGATTTTAGAAGTGTGATGCTGATCAAACCGAACTATAATCTATTCTACAATCTTTAACGTACTATCTATTATATATAGATGCTTCTCCGGATTCATTCATATATATAGATAGGTATATAGATAGATAGGATACAAATTCACAGCCTAAACCACAAGCGTGATTGAGTTCAAATTTTTACTGCGTATTGGCCATAACAATTAACCGCCAGAAAAATTGTGATTTTGATCCTCAGTGTCATGGGTTCGATTCCAGAGGGCCCCCAAGTCCCGATTTTTCCCGTTTAAATGCATTGCTTAGATTTTCGGAAATTTTTAAATAATACTTCCCGGATAAGTAGAGAATCGAAACTCTAGGAGCTTTTATATATGGTCATGATCTATCGAAAACATAAATGAGTTTTACGGAGAATAACCTGGGTTCGATGCTAGGTCAAGGCAAAAATCCGCCGTTTAAAATGCATTGTGGCGATTTTTAAGATTTTTTTTCGACCCTTTCCCGATGGCATGGAAACTTGAAATTCGGCATGGAGTTGGAGATCATAAATATATTTCGTAATCAAATTTTACATATTCGCTGATGGTCCTTGGTTCGATCCCAGAGAGCCATTTACATTCCTCAATGCATTTCTCATGGAGATAACAGAATTAGGTTTTAGGTATTTCCCGGCAAGATATCGAATTTAAACTTTGTATGAATCAAGATGAAGTCCTAATAAATCATACAGTGCATTCAAAGCTACCAATATTTCCTGGGTTAGACACCAGGCGTCTCTACAATCAGTAAAATATCCGATATTTAAGAATTAATTTAAACCCCTTCCCAATTATATTAAAACATGAAATTAGGCATATAGATAGAGAACATTGATCCATTTGAAAAACATGTTTTAGATTTCCTAGATCGTCCTTGGTTCGAATCCAGATAGCCATTTACATTATTGAAAAGTAGAACGTCGTTTGAGGCAGTTGGAGCCAATATTTCTGCTTGAATTTTCACACATAGTAAGAGATGGTATTTTTCTGTTGTGCTGCATAGTAGGTTCACCGGGAAGGCGTAGGTTCGATGCCAGACGATTAAATTGCAGCAAATTTTAAGAGTATTTTCAATCCCTTTTTTTTCTTTTGAGGGCCGTTCCGATATGATGCCGACATGAAATTAGTGTTGTCGATCTTCTTGCAGTATGCAAGCTACATTTTACTCGTATACTTAAATACATAATTGACTACCACGCGTGGTGTAAATTACTTGATTGCTATTTCTCAAATCCGGTGTAGAAAAGTTTTACGTGAAACGGTAAATGATGAGAAAACGAAATAATTTGGGCAAAAAGAAAGATTAACAGGACATTCTAAAAGACATGATAAACAAATTTAAATCCTAAAATATTATTTTGTTACGTAGAAAGCGAGGGAGCATGAACAAGTCTTAACTCATCATCCAACTTGGCAACTTTGATGTCGATGTGCGCATTGGGACAATCTTGTGTCAATTGGAGTTTCAGGCATTCAAGCCTGCCCAAGAATTGGCAACTTAGCCACAGGAGGCGAAGTTGCCAAGTTGGTAATAATTATTTCCATATTAACCTAAGCCTGAAAAATAGTAAATACATGTTTAACAGCGACGAAAACCATGAAGAAATCGAATATTTTTCTCCCGAAACGGAGAACAGAAGGGATCTTCTATGATTTTATTAGTGAATGTTGATTTTATTTTGGGTTAATTTTTCGAGCACCTAACATCTTTCTCTCAGGTTAACCTTAGTTCATGACGCAGGATACGGAGAGCCATAGACCTCGCGGTTGGTTCAATTGGCATGCGATTAGCGGATATTAAGAAAGTATCGGATATATTAAAACAAAGAAAAGTGTTTCCTGGCTTTAATAAAAACGAAAAGAACATCAATGCTCTAAAAAGATTCTTCACCCAAATATTTACTATACAGCATCGCCTTGAAGTCCGTTTTCCCGCGAAATCGTGTAATTTCCATAAGGAAATAAACCATAAATCTCTATTAAATATATATTTCTACAATCGTGTAAGAACCATGCCTATTGTCAAAGTTATAAAACTAGGATCCCAGGACGCCGGTTTTTCCCCAGAAAAGTTATTACAGGCTCAAAAAATAATCCGAAAAACCTCACGAAGTCTGCGAAGTATTAGTAACATTGCTTTAAAAATCTACATTTAATCGAAACAATCATGAACGATTCAATACGATAAGGGATGTATAAAGAAATTCCATCAAAAATCTGCTTATTCCACAAAATTTCACCATAGATAACTACGAAAGAGAAGGGGAAATTGCTAGAAGATGATTTGTGATACGATGTAAAATCTGAGTCAAACTCTGCACCAGACGAAACGATAGGGATAACCGGTAAGCGCGAAATCTTGGGTGTGGCGGAGGAGTGGTAAAACAATCGATTGAAAGCAAAGAAACATTAACGTCCCATTTCGCACTTTTAATCGATACCCTGGGGAGAGTGATTTCAGACACGCTTCCTGAAAATGCTTGGAGATACATAAAAAACGGATACTGCAATCAGAGCATGGAGAGCGAGATACAGCGGGGAAAAGGTTGCCGGGAGCATATTTCCTTCGACTTCTTGATGAGTGTTCACAGAACAATGGTTCTGCCCGCACACTGAAGCCAGTGCTCGGCAGTTGGGTTCAGATTTTCTTCGGGTCATACAGCAATAACGATTGCCATTTATTCGCGCGGCATCTAACGTCCTCAACGGCGCTACCGAAAGCAAAGCGCATGCGTAAGCAGGAACAATGACTGGGGGTCTTTTCGAAAGCACAAAAGAGACGTGGAAAAGGGAGAGATAGAGAGAGTGCCTTTGGAAGGGATGGCTGCATGTAGGTAGGGAGATAAGGGAACGGCTCCGAGATTTTGAACTTGATACGATAAGACGGTATTTTACATGAGGAAACACGCGAAGAATTAGCATTAACCTCTAAAGAATTAGTCTTAAGGTTGAAAAGGAGCAGGCTAAAGGTCAAATTTATTTTAAGCCGTAGACCTTGCAGATGGATTAAAAGCGTGAGCATAATTTTAGAATGCATAACAAAAATTTATTCGTCGTATCCGGTTAACGGAAAAGTTACCAGCACGTAACTGCTGGTTACATCACTAAAAAGCAAATCGGACTTAAAGATTGAGCGATATAAATGACTGAGAGCAATAACCGATGATCTTCATAGAGAAGGCAGTGCTACACAGTCGGGGCACCGTAGATGAATTTCATACGGAAACGAGCTCCACCGCAGGATACAGAGGTTGTAGCAAGCCACAGACGTGAGCTAAAAGGAGAAGTGGCTGACAAAGTTGAAGGAAGTGCGAAGGAAGAATACGGAAGAGGTATTAGCTCACCTTCGCCTGAATAGGTTAAAGCTCTGCCGTACTTTTTTCCCTTGCCACGTCCCGGCCGGCTCATAGCTATGCGAGCCACTGTGCTGGACGGACTGTCCGAAAGCGACAAGCAGTGAGAAAGATCTTAACAGAACGTCGGTAGGGAGTCGGAAGAAGCCATTTAAGTTTCCCTCGCGCACGGTAAGCAAGCACAGCGAAAATCACAACAAATACGACAAATTCAATTTGCAAGCGCATTGGCCATGCAACTGCGGGCACGCCACTTTTTATCTTCACCCTGTTGCTCAGTATTAGCCTGTCCTAGAAATGTATTACTCGGGTTTGTGGACGAAGCCTTCTCGGATGATCACTGCAGGGCAAAACCAAGGCGAAGTCGCTGACGACTCATTATGGACAGAAATGAAGAAGTCCCGATAAATACATTTCTAACGGGAGGCATTCCGTAGGGTATCTCTTTTTGAATAAATATTATTACATCAATCCGCCGATAGTTGATTTTTTTAGACGCGCATCGCACGGAGAATTAAAATCTAGGAGTGAAAATTATTCATTAGATATATCCGTACATAATGCAGTTTACTAATTCCTGAAATATTGCGTGTAATATAAAACCTCTATGGTCTTTCTACGATGCGTTTTCTTCGGTCAATTGGGACATCTATGACGAAGAAGATTATGCCCGGCGAGTAACAGCAAAAAAAAACGAAATGTAAATAAAAACTCAACATAAATTCCTTTAAATTTCCCGCCCAACACACACAACATATATGCAATTTTCTTGTACGCAAAAAAATGATGCAGATATTTTTTCTATTAAAATCGATCTTAGCTTCAATTTTCAATGTATGTATTATTAATTTTGAGAAAAAGTAAATAATAATTTATACAATTTTATTTCATTTTGTTTTCCTAGAGATATATGTCAGATTCTGATTCTAGTTGGATTATCCATTAATTTCTATATAAGACTCAAATTTGAAATTTATTTTTATTAGACGCATTACACCTACTTATTTGAAGTTTTCGATACCTAATGGATAAATGGAATATTTTCCATTCTTATTTTGGTACATGACGGAGAAAATGTAGATTTCACTTTCTTCAGTCTGTCTTGTTCATCACTATTATTATACGAAAGTTGCTGACGTATGGGTGATGCTAAATAATGGTATTAATTAAGGTATCACTTCATGGAATGCTAAGAAATGTGTTACTCGCAGAGTCATTGTGCCTCACTTACGTGGACTTACCCCACTGGTGAGAAAGGCAAATGCAAAATACCTCACTTTTTAACAGGCCAAGTAAGCCTCATTCCCTCCCTACTACTTCTTGGTAGATGACATTAGAGGGAACGAGGTTCCAAGCGACCTTCGGGCTGGGTAATTTAAAGAGAGAAATATTGGAAAAGCGAGCTATGGAGAAACCCGTGATGTTTGAAGCCTTGCAAGGCGAGGTGAGTTACAATCAAACGACTTGGACCTTGTGAGTAAACAGAATGCAACTTTTACTGCAGAAGTTTAAGTAATAAGAACTTCTGCAGTGAAAGGTAATGTAGAAGATGCGAACATTAAGGAGTATTAAGGCCAAGGTGTTTATAATATTGGAGGTTATTCTAGGATATCTGGAATGGCGAGAGATTTGCGTTAATTCTTCAGATGAAATGCTTCAGCTTACATAATGAGAGCTCAGGCTAATTAATTATATTTAGTGGAGTAACAAGGAGTGAAGAAGCTCAGTAATTAAACTTGGAATGAGAATCGTTTTCTATTCCCTCAAACAGAGGGCGAAGGAGACCAGATAGCAATTGCAATTACTTTAGATAATTGAGAGTTAAATTTGATTTAATTGTACTAATGAATTTGAAAACAACTTATTTAGGCAGAAAAACATAAATTAGCGAAAAGGCAGAATTTAAATGTTGTAATTTAAGGGAAATAAATAACGCCTACATATAGGTCTAAATTGAGACTTTTATGCTTCCTCTTCCATTTAACATATTTTGTAAGATAGAGATAGTAAAAGAGAAGAGAGCATTCTAAATGACAATTGAAGACAACCAATGATGCAAGCGAGGATATTAGAAATGATTTATACAAAACTATAATGGAGTGTCTATATATATTAAGACAGAATCGTGTCCGTCCGTCTGTCCTCAAAAAAGGGATGTAACACTTTTAGCAAAATCTGAGTCTAAATTCAATCTCCCGCAACGATTTTTAGTGCGCTGGAGGCGGACGGCCTGCACGCACAGGTGTGCAAAAATTTAAATTTTTTGGTTGAGTTTAGAGGTGCAAAACGGGCGAAAAACTGAAAAAAAATCGGGAAAATGAGGGTAGTGGGAGACGATTTCTTTTGGGATGACGAACGCCGCTTACCTATCGGTTGCGCGTCATTTAACATAGTTAAGTCTTTATCAGTTGATCTCACTGCTGAGGGTGAGGTCCCGACTTTGCGGTCTCTGACATTATCTACTTTTTCGGAATCCTTGACGAAGGCCTCGAATACCTTTCGATGCTGCTCCATCAAACGTAAGGGAACTAAGCTGCCTGCGGAGCAGGCAGTAGGCAACTGCTAGTCCTTTAGTAAATAATGGACGACAGCAAAGATGATTTGAAGCATGGTGTTATGGAACGGAGGAAAAATGAAAAATAAATGGGCAGACTGGGTAACTGACGACAGGGCAATATAGTCTCCTGGGGACCATATTGGTGGGGGGAAGGAATCACAGAGAGGATCCACAATCCGTTCACGATATCTTTGAGGATCGCACGATACCTTTCACGTCAAAGAAGCCGCAAAGATATCTTGAACGAATCGTAGCTGTAATTGCGACGCAGGTAATGTGGGAGAGATTTTTCAGGTGAAAAATTAGAAATTTCATTTGGACGAGAATTTTGATCACTTTGATCAGTGACCCGAAAAAAAATTTGCACTAAACTGTAGAACTAAGTATGAAAAATTACTTCGTTTTTTAATTTTTCGATTTTGTGTCAGTGGTTTGAGTAAATTTGGAGGAAAAAAACTCAATTTCTCATGGTTTCAAACATCTTTAGCGAAATTAATAAGGATGGATTTAGTTTAGTTCTAAAAAGGAAAAGTAAAATTTTCACATTGTGTCTCTAAAATACTGAATGCATGCGATGGCTGTTGGACACCCTCAAGTATTCTCCGAGGCGGCGAAGAATTGATAATTCTTTGTACCTGCATTGTTAATTACTCCTAGGTTTAATAAAAAATTGTAATTTATACAAAATAATTTCATTCGCTATTTAAATGCGTACTTTTTAAAAATGGATATTTGAACGCTAACCAAAATATTCAGAGCACGCAAGGTTTATAAGAAAGTTTCAACTGAGCCATGATACGCATTTATCGAAAAACTATTTACATCTAGTAACATTCACATCATTCACAACTATTTACATCTAAATTCTTGTCATCGAACCCGATTTCGATTTAGGCCAGAAGAATTTCATCGTAGGCATCAACTTGCTTTCCATAGGTTTCCGTAAGGTGAAAGAGAGTACATGCAGATACATTGAATATTCCAACAAGCCGTTTCAAGAATTCATTTTCCCAGCGAAAGTAATCGATTAGGGAAGTAGAGTCATGGTGCATGTACTCCCTATCGCACGGGGAAAGGCAGGGTACGTCTGTAGACGTAGAAAGGCGTGCTTAAAATACTTGAAAAAAGTGACTTTTCCGGGTTACGTGATAAACAAAAAAACTCGTTACAAGATTTCGCTTAATTTCGTATTAGAAGAGACAAATTTTTAAAATAATATACAGCTCACAGAGGAGTAATTTTCCATTTGTATTAGCTTGTGTCCTCAACCGACATAAGAATCGCCTTTGATTAATATAACTTTATTCGTATAATCGCTACGTTTCGGGAAATTCTGATTGTTTCTGCGTCATTTAGAATAAAAAATGGGCCAAATTCGAAATCTGTTGATGGAGTGCCTTTGTCGTCCAAAACGTTAGTTAACACGGCCACTCAGATTAAAGTAACACGAGGACGCAAACTAACTCAAGATTTTATAGGAAAAATCGTACTTGTAAACGATGCTATCTAATCGTATTGTTGTTTATCTGTATATAATCTATGGTTGTATTTAATAAGTTAAGAAACCATGTTATATCTAATACTTAATTAGTGAGTTTAGAATACGGGTTGAGATGAATTTGGGGCTGTGAATGAGGGCTCTCTGAGAGGCGATGGATCTGCACCTCACCAGTACGATATTTACGCAGAGAAGGAAGTGATTACGAGCACCCTTGGAAAAGAACTTAACCACGCACCAACAACGAGAATAGCTCAAGGGGAAAAAACGCTAACACACAATCGTGAATCACCACTGACGACGACCACTTGGCTATGAAACACAGCGGTGGAAAGAAAAAACCGTTTCACGACCGGAGAGTATTGACTTAATGGTATCATTACATTACTTTTCTGCGTGCTTTAAAATCCGTTGTGCTCGCTTTGGCGGACCTTCGGTTTGCGAGTGCCCCTTCGCGGCTAGAACCCCCTTCATTCCTATTTAAAGAAACACTTGGAACGCAGCGCGGCTATGTGCATGTGAAGCACTTTTTTGTTTTACACAACACCCACTACTTTGGCCTATCTCTGGCAAACTGTTCAGGGGCACTGCAACGAACCGTTCCTCCCGTCACGACTCCCGCGTCAAAACATTCGTCGTGTTTCGTTTCGCTTCATAATTCCAGCAGAAGACGCCAAATATTGGACTGGAGAGACATTATTTTCACTTCTCGTTGTAAGTCGTAGATAAATACGAATCATGACGCAGTTCGAAATCATCGTTAACTTCTCGTTTACAGTTGAAATATAACCGGAAAGTAAGGGAACCAGTATAGTGTCGCAAATACTGCATTAAAATCGCAATCGGAAGGAATTTGGTGGCCATTTGTTAATGATTAGCAAACATTTTAGCAAAAGGCGCCCTTTCACCGTTTCATTCCGCAACAGCTGTGGAACTAATTGCATAAACTCTGAAAACCGCAACACGAGAAGTTGAAGAGAAAAAACCCGATTTCCTATTTCGTACAAAGATGCGCATATCAACGATTATGGATGAAAACTAACAATCACCGAGTTGCAGCTTTTCATTTCGATAAGTGATTAATCTGCACCGCACTTCCAGAAATGAAAAGAACAAATAATACATTTGTAATTAAAAGATGGGCTTTTTAAGGTATGAGTCAATAGAACTATTTTACGCTGTAAAATGTGCTCGAGTTAAAATGTGTAGTATGGAGAATTGAGGGATATGGGGGATAAAACTGACGATTCACATTCCGGTCAACAAGATAATTTTGGAGGAGAGAAATTGCAGGATTACGACGTGAAGAATTAATAAATTACGAACTTTGTCAAAATCGTAATTTCTGTACAAAAAGTAACAGCCCACTTCCACAAATAAATTGCTACTCAAGATTAGCCGACACCGTCAAAGATATTCTGTTTCCAACGGAGGTTATCCTATCGATAGGCCATAATAGAATCTAACTAAAATCTCGGGTCTACACTACGGAAACCTTAGGAAAACTAATTTTAATACCTTTTATGTTAATTTTTAAAGTGCGATATTGCTTGAATAAAAAATGAAGATGGTTGCTATAGTGCTAATAACCTCAATGGCAGTTCATCAGACTGTATAAATCGCTAACTGTATATTTTGGTGTAACAGAAAACCACCCTTTCCTCGAGGGATGATACTTATGTTTCAGTCAACTATGAAGCTACATAGAGGATAACTAATTATTTCCACCTTATTCCAGTTTCGTAAGCCATGCATACAAAATTTTGACGTCTAAATCAAATACCCTCAATAGGCAAACGAAGTAATGGAGGATGATTCATGTTACATCAGTAAAACGCGATAAACGAGAAAAAGAAATAAAATAATATTTCTGACTACAGTTGTAGTCACTAGTCTATAAGGACAACAAGAAAGCCCTGTAAAGGCAGTACATGAGTTCGCTGGCCGTGAATTCTTCAACCCTAGACTACGCTAATATCTTTCAGAACATAGGGTTATCGCCTAATAGTTTAAATCGCGAAGGGCACGGTAAGCGTTCTGATTAGCAAAAGGACGAAAGCACTGAAAATATAATTGCACGGGATATAATTTGGACTTACGAAAAATTTTGACAGTGCAGCTCGGTAATAAACAGTTGGATGTTGGCCACGGGTTTCCGGAAGCGACAATGCTAACAAAATCAACATTTAGCGAGGTCAGGGAAGAATAGAACTAGAATAGACTCCCGTCGTTAATAGTTCGACGTTGGCTTGGTGTTTCCGGAAGCTATAACTCTAACCGAATCCACACAAAACTAGACTAAATATAACTAAGGGGTCTACAACTGGAGGTAAAAGTGCAGGGGATTCAAATATGGAGGTCAACATTTACTTTTACAACTTACAACTCTTAAACGCTTCCATGAACACATAGTTAAGATATTTATATACGTGACCGAAAATCAATATCTGGCATAGATATGATGAAAAACTACGAGCAAAGGTTAACAATATTATAAAACACGTAGGATGTGAAAACTGAAATTATACAAAACTACCCAAACAAAAAACGGCGATGATAAATATATGATTTACCATGTACTTCTGCTTCTTAACTTACTTGGATAAATTTCAGTTGCGCAAACGTTCATAAAATTTGATCTAATTTCCTGTGTTATTTTGGATTACATAAATACTAAATTCGCATCATCTATCCCCTTTTCTGATGAAAAACACAGTAACACACGAATATAACCAATTATACATACAGATTTTCGATAAGTACAACAAAGAATGGTGGAGTTTGTGGAGCAAATAAAAAACGGATAATTTTGATCAAAGAAACTAAATATTTCGACGGCATAAAACACTCACGAGGTGAATGAGGTTGTGAAAAACCTGCGAAATGTGTAGGAAAGATTGAAATGAGGAGAGAGTTGACCACAATATATAGGATAATGAAAATTACATAAGGTATTTACAGATACACTATACATCAGAACAACATGCTCTTATCGTAGCAAGTTGAACATAAAGAAAGTTCCAAGGAAAAACAGACTTGAACATGGATTTTTCTTGGGTGCACGCCCTTATGTGCAAATTACCCTGACCCTTTTCTTTAGTTCTCTAGTTAGTGAGTAGTATGAACATTAGATTCACAGTCAGATATATTTTAGATACTAATATAGCAAATAATTAAGTCATAAAATTATAAAGGTCGTCAATTCGTTCAATCACGAAATAAATTATTAAAAGATGCAGTAATATGCTGAGGAAAGTAATCAGTCGTAGCAAAATAAGAGGGGAAGAAGTAGAAGACTTTATGAATATATTTGTAATGAACAACTTGCGTATCGACTAATATATTTTTATGTATACAACAACATAATGTAGACTTACAGAAAAATGCGTGCAACGCAAAAAATATCTTATGACTAATTTATAGCCATTTAATGTATTCAATTTTCTAATTCTAATGCATCCATAATTTCTACGGGAGGTTTACGGAGGTCCTGTTTTGGACGAATGCTAGGCTATCTTAAAAATCAAATTTGTACTAGCATGCATGCATTCTCCCGCCTGGCCAATAAGCCAAATTTCAACGTAAAATTAAGTACATATTTTTCCATAAACCGCAAGCGTATATGTGCTTTGTTGAATCCCCGTCAGCTTCGTTTCCGCGACATTTATTTCGAAGTCGACTGCGAGACCCTTAACCTGCCCACGCAAAAGCTGACGCAGGATTTGCCATTCAAAATGTAGGAGTGAATAGAATTGCATTGAGGCAATAACAAGCAATTTCCCGAGGCTGCTCCAATTATCGTCCCAAGCGATCTTTGAAGAGGAAGCCTTCCCGGAACGATTCCGTTACTAAGAGCATCGTAAATGCGTTACGTACTGAGAAAAATGGGATTGACCACCATTGAATGAGGGTCGATTACCCAACTTCGAGACGTGGCTCGATGGAGGTTTCAGTCAAGAACTGTATTCGGTTCCGAAAATACAGCGAAGATTTTTATCAAGTACTTGATCAATAATATTACTCCTTTAAATGAACTATTTTTACTTTCTCCATATACGTAGTATAGAGAAAGTATTGTTTTCATGAAAAAAATCGACTTCGAGATTTTAACGGAAATACATGTTTTGGGGTGCCTAGAAAACGTTTTGACCATTTTTGGAATGATGTCTGTGTGTATGTGTTTGTGGGCGCTCTAACTTAAAAACTGTTAGTCGTATCAATAACAAACTTTATATATAGCACTGTGGTTTGTGCTGGCAAAGTTGATTAGTTTTTTGAGTATATATCGATAAACCGGAAGTCGAGCTTTATTCTTCGAAGCAAATTTCCGTTTTTGCAAAATATCTCCATGAATATGATATTTAGATATATACTATTATTTATAAAATTTTTAGAAAATGTAATTTACTATAACTTGTGAAGAAAACATATTTTTGTATAACCGATTGTTTAGGAGTTATTCATAAAATACTAATAAACCGGAAGCTGCTGATTATGTACTTTGTGGGAGTTTTAGGCGCTGTGGGCGGAAGGCCAATTTCATCTTTTTTCATTGATTATGTCCCGAAAAACATTATTTATAATGTTTGCGCCGTAAAAGATAATATGATATAAATTTATCACTTATCTTCTAAGTTTAGATTGAATATAGAGTTCGAAAATACTGTCGTAGATAAATATTTATATCTCATATATAGAGAAAGTCATGTGCTGGCCACATCAGATTTTTTCTTTCAGTTATCTACGCGGGGCACCAGGATTTACCACTGGGGGGGGGGGGGCAAGGCTGAAAATGCCTACCTTACAGGAGCATATTCATGCCCGCTACTTACTACAATATATGTCAATTCTTTCAAAAACTTAAATGCATTGAAAACTAGACGAGTTTAACGCTTATTTGGCCAACTTATTACACTTTCCGAGATAGTAGTTTACATAAGCGAACAATTGGAAACTTATCATGAGTGTTGTTTGGATTTTTAGTTTGGATACTTCTAATATCTATTAAAAACTCATTGTTTTCTATGCTGAAGTTTTTAGAGTTGTAGATATAAAGTTCCTGAGTCTTTGAGGGTTCTTTCTTCCAAGAGGTTGCGAAGTGAAGGAAGGAAAAAATTAGTTACGATTATTTGACAAGCGATGTAAAACGTAACATCCACTCATTAGATCCCCCACATTGGGCGTCCATGCTTATATCAATATCTTTCATTATTTGACTATATTATCAGGAGATTTTGGAATCTAATTGAAATATCGCCTGCCAAGAAAACGCCATCAATGTATAAAAATAATGATATAAAATATATACACAATTTATTGCACAAGGATTATATAAGAAAAAAAAATCATTTATATCAGATGGAATTTTCTGGTAAGCTTACAATTAAGACTGACTTCGTTATTTATGTATTAGCTAAGTATTCAAATGAATGCATCACATACCGCACATTAAAAATTCGGCTGCATTAAAAATACAGTAGAATCTTGATTATAGTTGATATTATAATTGAACTTGCAGAATTAAAGTCACATACCAAGGTGAAAAAAATGAAGACGTCAACTTACAATTATTTAGACTAAGTAATAGGTGGTTTAACCAGCAACCAGCAGAGAGCTGATGAAAACCCAGTCTTACACATTGTGTTCAAAGAAAACAAAAAATTTCCATGAATTGAAATTTTGAATGGGTATTACATGACTGCGTGGTTGACAAGTTATGAGATTTGTGGGATTCTATTACCAGAGAAAAAAATTGGCTGCATCGAAAAGGAAGCTGAAGAATTTAAGTCACACTTTTAACAGTTTATCAAATTTATTTCAAGTCATAAAGTTACAGTTCCGATAAATCTGTGCGTAACTTACGCGCACAAAACCTTTCAGCTGATGATTTGCTTCCAAAATGGTATATTATTAATAATATCATCGCAAATCAATTTTTACCGATATCTTGTATTGATCCAATACTCTTTCAAATTTCTGCGGAAATTCGCTTATCGAATAATTTTCGTAAATATACATAAAATTAACAGGCAATCATAAAATAAAGATCAGTATATTTTCTATCATCCCGAGTAATGAAGAGTCTACTGTGCATACTTTAAATGCCAGAATGCTTAATAAAGGAACCAGTACCTTTGGAATTGTCGCTAAACACATCTTGAGTGCCCTCCGATAACAGCCCTAAAATAAGAAAATCCTAATTTATGCGCCTGATAATGGTTATTTCACAAAAAACACCTAGCCATTAACTTACGTTTTTTCCGATAGCGGCCCCGAGCTATTAGTGGACTGTGAAAAAATTTTGGAATGTCCATCTGTACCTTATGGAACCCTAACTAACCTCACCTTCGAACTGTTCACTGTGAATTTCTCAAAAGCACTACTCACGAGCCTAGCTTTGCATTCACACCCTAAAAACAGTCACATGCAAAAGATCTAATTGAGCGTTTTATCAATCTGTTTGTCTCTCAAACGTAATCTTAATCTTTGTTTTCAGGGTGCAAGTTTCGAATTACTTCTCCAATGATCCCTTGTATTTTTTCGAGGAGTAAACAAATCAGCACTTTCGAATTTTTCTCATGGGAATCTCATCTTATGGTGTGAGTCATCTAATTAAAGGATAGGCTTAAGAAGTGCACGCGTTGAACATTGTGTGCGAAACACTCGTATCATAGCGCCCCATTGATATCGATGTCGGCTCTAGGTCTGCTCTAACATCACCTTAGCTGACATCGGAGTTATACTTAAGGGTACCCGAAGCTTTCGCTGAATTTCGCTGAAGCAAACACATGACAAGCAGTGTATCTGTAAGACTTGCGTGATTATTGGGGTTTTGAATTCTTCAGCAGAAATAAAAGTACAGAGCTACTCATAGGACTTGGCTCTCGGGGGGCGGGTTGAACCCCTAAACTCCCCTCGCTGCGCCACTTACGCGGGGGCAGGCATAAGAACGAGAAAATGCAGATATACGTATGGGCGGATTAAGAGGTAGATGGATAGTTCAGTAATTAACGTCTACATTCGGGAAAATGATACGATATAGGAGAAGCTTCTAAAAGGTGATGACAAAAAATGAGGAAAGGATTGAGACGTAATGACCTTAATGGGCGGCAAAGATAATAGAAATAGCATTTCACAAACGCATTGCGGAATACGGATGTGGAAGGCGAGGCCGAACCGATTGTTTTATTGACGTGGCCTCACGAGACAAGGTTTACACCGCTGCACACCTGAACCACGTATTTTAGAGGATTATTAGCTAATCTCACAAATCTTATATCTTAGTTATAGATAGTTCTTATATATATACGAGTGATAACGTTATAGACTGTTCTGAGGGGAGCACACGCTACTATATCATTATCTCGGTTTTAGACGCAGTGTGATCATTATTTAGGAAAATGCTAATAGAGTAATGGCCTCCGAACGATGAAAATGTTAAATTGAAGAGGGTAATTTCAAAGGATTCTGAGGAATTTGTATTGGCTGAAAATGTCAAACTAGATCTAAACTACTGATAACTGATACTGATAAATCCTGTTTCCTATTACGTGTAGCGGTACTGAGGAGAAAAATCTATTCTTCAATTAATTTTGTCGCAAAATGGTAGATGGGTGTGATAAAGTACACGATGTTGAGGTATGAGCGACGAGTGATTAATAGATGTCATCTTGGTTACTCCTTATTGAAATCTGTGAAAGAGTTCAGTCATAGCGACATAGTGCTGGACACAGATTGACTTTTTCTACCCATAGAATTCTGCGTAAGTGAGGAATCAACAGAAAATTACCTCTCGTCTAGACACCTCATTCCCACTCCAAAGCTTAAGATTTCTAATAGTAGGTAGGATAAAGATCCAAACAGCAATCAGGCTGTTCAATCAACAGCATCGACTTTTTAGACAGAAATGGTACTTAATTCTACCGCGGCTCTGTATTACGGTAAATAACTTTAGGAAAACAACAAAGTTGGAGATCAAACTCTGAAACTAAATGCGACACCGGCCTAACTCTCTCTTACTTGGGCGAATGCCAAGTGGAAAAATTTCCCCTCCGTGTTGGTAACATCTTTAACTTAGTTGTTTCGTCGCGCCGTTTCTACTTCGCTTTATTTTTGTTGATATAAGATGATTGGCTGCCGCACGAATTCACATTCGATTCATTAGTTCAAATTGCAGACAACCTCAACAGTATGTATGAAATATTTTTGATTCTATTAACTCAAATTAGGATCCTAGAGTGCTACTAACATATGCGTCCACTTAAATATAAAATCGAAAGCCCAAAGCAGAGGATCAAAGAAGCTCATTCCATAATTTGATGAATGCACTCATTATTGGGATTTTTAGTATCCCCAACATACATCTAAATAGGAGGAAAATGTGGTGAAAATTCAATGACAAATGATCAGAAACCAATCTAAAATCTAATTCATACTTCATCAGCCGAAATTAATGTATACATTCTCTAGTGAATGATTACATTTACTAAAAATAGTATACAATTCGACACAGCAGTTAATACTTTTATTAAAACCTTACGTAAATCTATACAGACTAGTAAGTGAATACATTGAATAAGCTTCAAACTTACACTGTAACATATTTGAAAGCAATAGTAAGTGTTAGTATATTTTTAAATTATTTACATAAAGAGCTATACGGAAAATTAACAACAATTGCTTGAATTTATATGAACTTTAACTTGTACTCATTTCATTTTTTATAACCGTTCAGTTATTTCGTAATTCGTTTTTTATACAGCTATAATAATTACCCATAATCTTTGTATTATATCAAGCACTGCCACTTGGTTTATTACCCATTAGCAGTGTAAAGTGTTAACTAATAATGGAATGAGATAATAACAAGTAAACTATTATTACAATCCTGAATTTTTCGAGAATTTCTTTCAGATTTAAAGGGAATTAGGAGCGAGATTTCTTAAACTGGCCTCGTCTCCTCACTAAATGTTCGGTCATCAAAATTAAAGAAGGGAAATTCTAGTAATATTAAGGCCACGTCGGAGTTTTTTCAGCCTTTCCTCCAGCAATACAGAGTCAGTAAATTGTGTACAATTCTCCGGTAACTAAGGTCGTACGGAATTCACGCATTACTTTTTATTCCTCCATTGATCTTCCGAAATAACTTCATGTTGTCACGCGGAATTTTCCATTTGGTTCTAAGGTTTAGCAATCTAAGTTTAAGTGAAATATTTTTACAGAACAGGATGTGCAATAATCTAGTACCATCCAATTCAAAGATGGCCCTCTTTTTGGAATTTCACAAAGGAAATAAACACATTATTAATGCTAATCAACATTAGTAATAAAAACAAATACATAACCATTCAGTTTAATAACGTTTCCCATATATGCATGTAAATATAAGTACATATTGTATTTAAGAATAATTTAAATTTATAGTAATGTTTATATATGTAATTCTGCACAATGTAATACTATGAGGAAATAGAAAATCAAAACTGTAAAATATTTCCACAGTTTTTAGCTAGATTGGAAGACTAGATAAAGGTATACAAAATTTGCAATAAGGATTTTTAAAGAAAATCTTTCGCTGGAGGATTCATTTCTACGTTGAAATTATTCGATTTATAAAGATGGCACACAGAGTGACGCAAATATTTAGATTCGCCATCCAATTGAAGATTTTGCTTACGCTCGTAAAATGCCAGAAAGGAAAAAGTATCGTATTTGATTAACAAAAAATGCGATTATTTTAGTGAATTACGGGCTTTGCGAAGAATCGCGAAGAATTTCAAGATTTGTACACCTGAATTCATTTTCAAGCTGAGTCATGGTACACTGACTACGGACGCCACTTCCATATCGTCTCCCGATCCACTACGATTTCAGCTAGGCTTTTTACGAAGCTTATAAAACTCTTCGAGAGAAGTCGAGCAAAATACCGACGGCTTATGAAAGGCGGGAAAATCATTAAATGAATCCTGAGACCGACGTTAAGAAAAGAATGCCTAAAATTCCGCAAGCCCAAGAACCGTGACGTCGTATTATAGATCTGAATCTCGGGAAATAGCAAAAAGAACTTAATTTCTCACTCTCTTTAAGACGATGCTATCGCTCAAGCCTATCATTTTACAGGGAAAACCAATGCTAGCTCCCAAATCTGATGAATAAAGCGAGATTCGCGCTAATTAAACGAAAGTTCGCAATAGCGTAATGAAGCTAATGAAAGGAAATTGAAATAAATACAGTTAATTTATACATAACGTCGAACTATGTTCGGTTCATTTAATCAATTACGCGGTTTAATTGCGAGAAGTACTTCCCTAAAATGTAAGTAAATTTTTCTCCGAATGGAGCTGTGTGGGGAAAAGTTCTCAGGGTGGATATACACAAATTTAAGAGGGATAATTTCCTAAAAATTGCGACTGACCACTGCGGTTGAATCATATCAGCTAATTATTAGTAAGAATTAAAAGGAAAAAGAGACGGAAATAAGCGGGTCTTTTAGATGGTTTCATTTTAAACATCTAATTGTATCACAATTATTTGCATCATCATACATTTAAAGCAATACATAGAATAGAATAAATAATATGTTTATTAAAAATCTAATCGTAACTCCACATGCTACATCAATAATGACCAAAATGAAAATTACCCTAGGTAAAAAGTATTTAATTAAAATCACTTTTCATAATAAAATGCGAGAAGAAATCTGATTTAACTCTGTACGCCAGTTCCTCTTACATTTCCTCCTCTTCTTTACGAATTGGATTAAATACATTCAAATATAACTATACCCTATGATTCACCTCCCGACAAGTGGCAGGGGGTGGCTGCCCCGTTCAGTCTATCCTCTCAAAGAAGAATGAGAGGAATCGCAACAAGAATTTCTAAAATAAATATTGTTAATAAATAAATGCCTCCGGCCTATACATGGCTGAAAATTTAGCAGAGTATCTATTATTGAATAACTGATTATTTGAATAACTGATTAATGCATACGAATAGATTCATCCTGTAATTTGATTCAATTTGAAATAAATATTGGCTTTTAGTGTGGGTATGATCTTGTTGTGTATGATTTTGTTTCTTTTCCAAAAAATATTTAAAAATATCTCATTATCCTTAAGTATTTTGATTTTTTTATTATTTCAATTTATATGATTTCTCTATATTTTAAGCATTATATTGCGGTGCTGCAAATTAAAAAAAAACTATTTTCGTGGTTTTTACCTTTCTTCTCTGTGGGTGTTTACTGACAACGTGGGTTTCTTTGAAAACCTGAATTTGGATTCCACACTGTAATATTTCCTTCTGGTTTTTATTTAAAAATATTATAACGACATATGAGGTAATGTGGAAGGGAGGCCGACCTACAATAAAGAGTTTTTGAAATACCTAGCATCCATTTCCCTCATTTCTAGTATTTCATGCAAATTGCTGCTCTATTATGTGATATTTCAACATATACCACAAAAAGTTCTAATTTACAGCAGGTAAACCATATCACTTTCACTTCCGCATTCCGCAATGATTCATCTTTCTTCAGCCTATGACAGTGTATTTTAACTTGTGTGCTGCGTTAAGCAGTAAGTAAATGAGCTTGTGGCAAAATATTTTATTCTAACGTGGGTTATAGTTGTTAGCTACCCTCTAAGATTTTACAAAATGTTCAGAAATACTCTTTAAAGTTACTTTACCGGCGAAATTCTAATTTAAGCTTTCGCTCTATGATTAGCTTGGAATTGGATAACTCTGTGTATCAATATTTAAAATTATTGGTAAAAAGATTTATTTTCACCAATACGAATGTGTTTTATGAAATACCCAAACTCGCGCCTGATACTAACATGACTGCCTGACATGACGCGCCTGACACTACGCTGGTTTATCAATGTTCCCAAAAATCAAACGTTTATCTATTCTTATCGAAACCTATTTGCTCTACTTAGAAAATTTCTGACCTACAAAACTAACCCTTTGTCTGACCACCTGTTAAAAGAAGGCAACGTTCAAAACGTTCCTTGCACGCTTACTCCCTCTCATACTTTCTTAGTTTTTAGTTAGCTACATATAATACTTAGATCGATAGTTTAACTTGAGAAAAGGTGATGTGCACTTGATTAAGCCAAATTTAACTTTTTTGAGAGATTACTTGTTTATAACGGTCCCAAGATTTAATTTGATACCTTTGCGTGTAAAACGTGTGGAATTTTGTAATAAATGTTTTCGGCTGACTAAGTATGGGTTACTGGCCAATGAAGAAATTGTAAGTTTTCTTTGAGTTCACATGATTATTAGAATATATAATGCTATTATTCTTTACTTTTCTGATCGTTTTTTGCTCTTTTATTTAAATTCTTCGCTTGAAAATTTTTGTAAGTTTCCTTTGGAAATGCGTTCATTTTTTATGACGGTTGCTTGAGATTTATCCAAGCGAGTACCTAAATCTTTTAAAGTATTTGTAAAATATTTCCGCATAAGAACCAGGAAAATGTAGGAATAAACATTACATATTCCATATTTCCATAAGATATGTTTAAAACAACATGCTTTAGCACAGACATCCCGCTATTGGCCCATCTGTACAAGAAATGGTCGTTTTAAATATACCTTGTGTAAATATGTTTAGTGTTCTTTTTTCCTACATTTTCCTGGCATAGATTTCCTCAAATTAGTCTTCCGCAATTGACTCCACTTATTGGGTATTGTTTTCTGGTGGAGGCAAATAAATAAAACTGTTTACATCTTTACATCTAATTCGATAATTAAATATAATACTTAATATCTACTCGATCCAATACATGGCACCAGAAATCTTAGTTAAACACGTTAATATTTCTACTTAGCGCAGTGAAGAAATCAAATTTCAAAAGAGAGTCGACGACTTCAACATTGCACCTGGTTAGAAGGCCAACTTGCAATGTAAACTTAAATAAATAATTGGCATTCGATAAAGGCAAATTAAATCCTGAGGAAATGCCCCTGCATGGGATAGACTTACGTTAATTTCCAGTGGAGTCTTATAACGAATGAAATTGGTCCTGAGGCTCATTTCTAAGCTTCGAACTGACAATGGCGGCTTTTTTAATTTTACACGAGTTCATACTTTGATATATGATACAGAGCTTTCGAGTTCCTTGGCATACTAAAAAGAAACGGTGAAATTCTACTTTTTCTCCACTTGCTCTTTGGATCGCTGTAGGTTTTGGATTGACTCACGAATCTCTTTAAAATCTGCTGGGGAATAAGGTTCCTATCAGAAATCGAACCCTGTGCTGTGTATAAGAGAGACATAAATCACTTGGAATGATTCAGACCAATGAAAATCTTATATTATTAGAAAATACAGGTTCATTTTTTACTCCTTCCTATATTCCTTGCCGGCTTCCGTTTCTGAAGAGTTGGTTACCCTTATAAAATTAATCCTATCTCTATATATTTGTTTGGTTTCTATAATGTTCACAGATTCTGTAGCATCGTTACAGTACTACCGACGAGTATTGGGTATTTCTTGGGGATTAGTAAGCATTTATTATCATAAAGCTGTTCGATGTATTATTAGGATAGAGGAATTTATCTATAAAAATGTGATGTATCTCAATGTTAGGAACAGCTACCCGCCACGAGGAAGATATGTGCTCGAATCCCAATTTTTTCGCATCTGCTCCATTGGGGACCATATATCTGCCACTTCCTTCCTTCCTCCTACAAGTCTTCTATTGATGCATGTCTATGTAAGAAGATGTATTATTACAATGAATCTTAAATTACTCGTTTCAAAGTTCTCACTTGATACACTTGCAGTCGGAGGTCAAGCAAATCATACGCAATTCAGAGCTATAGGCCCACGCAGTTCGCACCAACGAAACTTCCCAAGTGCGAAAGGCACCGAAAAAAGGACAATTTCAGATAGTAGAAACCAGATTTAAGATCACAGAATTTTCCCTCCAATTGTAAATGAAACTCCCTTCCGACGTCATTCAAAGACACGAACTGCTTCGATTTCGACGGAACCATCGCGAAATTAAATTTCAGATCCGCGCGTGATAGTGGATTCGCCTTCATCGAGCAGATTTTCAGACGAAGTGCATCATTTCACTTTCTCCGAGTGCGTCAACTACTTGATAGCCACTCCCTCTCGCCCGTATCGATTCCACATCTGCATGAGTGTGCATGGCCTGGGGGTCTAAATTTTGGCGCTCGGGGAAGCCTCCCTTTCCGCTCGAGACAATAGAGGACGCGGCGTGCGCGCCAAATCGCCGTTTGGGAAGACGCCTTCGCAACCCTTCTCAACAAGTACGCGGCATTGAACATTCGAGTGGAACATTTGAGCCAAGGAAAAAGGGAGCTTTCAAGGGGAAGGCTAAACCCTCTACCGACAGAAAAACTCCCGTTTTGCCGCACTTCCACGCCCCGAATAGAGCGTAAGACCAACAGCTTGTCTTTCGGTCGCCATCTTGATGCAATCCCAGAAAGGATTAATCGCGAAGCGATTGTCCTAGAAAATATCAAACGAGATGGAATCAAGAACCATTTCCTCGAATCCTCACCACCATATAGGAGCTGCTGCCTTGCATAATCGCAAAATTCGACCTTTTCTCATTAAAGGAAAGAGTTAAATGACAAAATTAATGTATTTCACTGATGTTGAAAATGGCAGGGAAAAGCAAAACCTTGCAGCAGGTTTGAAATATGATAAAACGTAATGGAAAATAAAAAAGAGATCACTCCGGATTGCCGGGGGAATACGTGGATATTAAGGGCTTCATAGGGGCTACAAAAATCAATAACACGCACTCCTTAGCCGGAAAATTATTAGCAGAAAAACTCACAGCAGTGAAGAAGGAATTGGCTTCAAAATTATATAATTAATATATCTTCTTGTATAAAATGACCCACAGTAGATATTGAAGCATATAAGAAAATAAAGATTCATTTTAATATTTACAACTGAAACATTTAATATATCTTCTTGCATAAAATGACCCGTAATAGGCATCGTGGCTCATACGAACAGTGTTAATGTTCACTCCCAATTTTGAAGCAAACCCGGAAAAACGGCAATATTTTAGGAGTTACTCGTTTTAACTGGCAAATGTAAACAGTTATTAAAAATGAAAAAATCAAACAAATCATTCAATGAAAGAGACATTAGAGCATCTCTTCAGTTTACGAAGGGTTATTTTTTTACAAAAGGATGAAAACAAATGAGGAATGAATAAAAAGGAACCGGATTTTTTAAATTTCACATTTTCGATATCACAAATAAAAGAGCGCGATGATTGCCGAATCAACGGGTGCTGATTTTCAGGATAAACGATCTGCGTGGCGGATACAAGCAATGACACGATTATGAGGGGTTAGATTCCCCACATCTTCCCCTCTATCTTCGAGTTTATCCGTAGAGGAGCCTCATGCGCACACTTTTGAAGCTTTCCGCCGCTGCGTTAAAACGAAACTCAAACACAGACTGCCTCCTCTTTACACAGCACCGATTTGCGTTGCTTCGCTATAAAAGTAACCGAGAAGCAAGTCCGTTTGACTTCGTTCTGAGTCGAGAGATCGACTAAAGAGACCGCCAGGGTCGCATTTACCTGAACATAACATGAAAGTTGACCTAATCCCGCATCTTTCTGCCAAATGAGTTCTTTCTACATTCATGTGGGTGAACATTTAGCATCCATAGGATTACGCACGCGTATCAGTTTCACTAAATTAGAGACGATTTCAAACAATAGACTATTTCGAACATTATTAAGCGGAACTTCAACTCACAAACAGATAATTTATAGGCTATTTATTTGGCAAGAAGCTTAAGTTATCATTGACTTTAACGGATGATATGCAGAAATATTGACATTCTACAGATCATGATGATCATCCGCTGAAACCCAGTTGTGCTGAATAAATATTTAGGAAAAAGTACCGTTCCGTCTCTTCGATTTTATCTGTGTATTTCATCGTCGTCATTTTGCACAATTATATTTTTATCGGATATTTCCTTGGAAGTGCTCAAACGCACTTTACTAAACCATGCGGCGCTTGAAGAATCAAAGAGCGGTTATTCAGATGATTCACCTTTTGCCACAGAAATATGCTTTCTTAATATTCTGAAATTGTTAACATTCTCAACTATTTATTTCGGACCTTTTCAAAACTAACAAATTTCGATCCTTTAGCCCATAAAAGTTAAACATCATCCCGTTCGTCGTTACACTTGCTTCCCTTTAATACCTCACCACCAGGATAATATATATATTTTTCGGATGTAATACCTCTAGCAGTAAATAACGACACTAGCATATGCGGTTGTATTCCGAATGCATTTATTGAGAAAATAAGGATATAAGTAAATATATTCCAGATGAATTAGCTAAAATTAGTATCTTGCTTCGCAGGGATTCCCACCAAGCATCAAATCGAGTACGTGACGAAATTCGGGCTCAGGCGGAAATTGAAGACAGGAAACAAGCCGGGATTCAAATTCCTCGTTTTCTCCTTCGAATTCATAATTCTCCCTAAGGAGGCGTAAAATCTCCATCTTTTGAGGGAGATGTGAAGAAATTACCGCGGGAATTTAGAAAGTAACAGTCTCTCATCAAGGAGTCGCAGGATGTTAACTGCCCCCCACGCAGCGATCAGCAAATATAGAGGGATGAAGTTTCATGGAACCGGAAACGATCCGAAAACCGAAAAACCGTTATTTTGACGGAAATGTAGACCGAATCGCAAATTTAAAATTCTCTAACCAGAAACGAAACCTAAACACAGCTATTTGCTCCATTGAGTTTTTCGGTTCCAAACAAAACCATTTCCTTTACCAGTAACTGGTGGGGGACTATATAAAAAGAGAATAACAGCGACTTGCAACAAGCTAAAATGAATGCTTTATGTTTACGTCCATCTAATCTAATTTCTGGATATTTAAACAAAGATGGTGAAATGAAGTTTAGCATAGCACGATGAAGCGTACGCCCAAAATTAAAACAGGAAGTAAAAAATAGCTACAAGACTTGGACCCGAACTCACGTCTACCATTTTCCGCCCAGGTATTCTAAAACTATCGATCCACAATATCACAAAGCAATTACATTTCAGTTAAACGGGTGCTTAAAGGCAGTGATGCTGTTTCACTTATTTTTAGCATGTTGGTCTTTGTTTCATTAATATCTCGATTAGGTTCATTTTAATCCCTAGCTGTAGATAATAGCCTCGGTGTATAATATAACTTAATGAAGAGGATAAAATCATCCGTTGGAAGCTGCAGTGAGACCGGATCTGAACCGAAGTTTGGCTTTTTCAAAGAACCGGAGTGAAAATTGGAACAAAAATATTGTGAATCCACTCACTACTTTCAACACATACATTTACAAATGTATGAAACATGCCTTGGAGTCTTTCCAAGATTCGATTGCTTTCATTTGCCTCTATCGAGAATGTTGCCAAACAAACAGAATCGGCACAAAAAAATAAAGCCTTCTTTTCCTCCCACACTTGAAATAAATTTAAGAGGTTTACAGAGACGCTCGAAAAGGTCTTCTCTTTCAGTTGCATTGGTGTTTCCGTGCAAAGTAAGAAAGGAAATAATGAGAATCTCGCTGACATTGAACAAATGGAGCGAGAGAAACGCATTGAATTCCCCGATTAAGCAGGTATTGGGCGGGATATTCAGCACTCAGAATTTGACGTGTATTTGCATCGGCCAAACACAAACACAGACATTACAGCGGCTGTCTAAAACTATAAAAGGATATAGTTACTAAAACTGGATATATTCTATAAAAACTGGACCTACTTGAGGTTTTAGGCTCTTAAATATCAGGTCGTTTGATTTCCTGAACCCAAAATTCTTCCTTCCATCAACTTTTTAACGAGAGAGTTTTTATTCCATTATGTCTATCATCAGAACTTTCCTAACTATCATTGCGGATAGCATTTGTTTTATTTTCTTTACATGAGTCACACTGACAACAAAGCTACTAGTTTTAGGATTATCATTTTAAACTGTAGTCAAATATTTTAATAAAATCCTTCATTATCTCAATCAATATTCCATATTGATCTGCCTTATTAATTAAAATCATGTATTTAAGGCAGACAATTTATAGTTACATACCTCGCAAAAGTTATTCAAATCATTCCGTTAGTTATTATTATTCATCATTCTTTTCAAATGTTCACTTCGATTACTGGAATGCTTCACCAATGGATTCCCATCGATCGAAGAGGAGTTCCTTAACTTATTTATTATTATTTCACAGGCACTAATCCACAAAACAAAAATCCGATGTGTCCAGCACATGACTTTCTCTATATATAAGATGTAAATATTTATCTATGACAGTATTTTAGAACTCTATATTCAATCTAAACTTGGAAGATAAGTGATTAATTTATATCATATTATCTTTTACGCCACAAACATTATAACATTATAATAAATAATGTTTTTTGGGACATGTTCGATGAAAAACGATGAAATTGGCCTTTCGCCCACAGCGCCCAGAACTCCCACAAAGTACATAATCAGCAACTTCCGGTTTATCAGTATTTTGTAAGTGTCAGGTTGTGCTACCCTGCCTCTTGCAGGGCTCGTCAGCATTCCCCGCCCCTTCGTCCTCTCAAGTAGCATCTTTATGGCGTGAGAATCTGCACACCTGGGAGAATACAAGCTAACTACTGACGAAGGCTTGGGAGGACGGGGGGATGGGGGAGAGACGCGGTTGCACGGGGCACGGGGAGTAGAGAGAAAGAGACGCGATGGTGATATGTAGTTGATTTCAAGTAAATAAAAGCACTCGTTCTGATGCCAATGATTTCTTCTCTGTTCCCGGCTATTTTCTAAGCGAACCCTCACCCATCCTGTGGGCGGCCTTACAAACTGGTGACAGCGGTGGGATCCTAGGCAGATACCCATTCTTAAGGGAATAGTAAAAAAAAAAAAAAAAATCAGAGAGAGTCGAAGTCATGGCATCCCGCGTGAGTTTTGGAGGCCGGGAAGTAAACCTCCAAGAAGCAATCAACGAGCTGAGCACGAGAATTGGGGAACTGGACGCGGAAAATGTAGGTTTGAGGAGATCGCTTGCTAATGGCAATGGGGAGGCGGTGACAAGAAAGAACTTCGCCCTGATATCCCTGATCGACGTCTTTTCGGGAGAACCTCAAGCAGTCACGTCCTTCTTCGAGAAGATCGAAAGGACGGCGGAGCTTAGCGGATGGGGCGACGCGGAGAAACTTCATGTTGCTTCCCTTCGTCTGGGAGGAGAGGCCGCAGAGTACTACCGGAGTAAAGAGGAGTGTCGAGAGGCGACGGGATACGAGGTGCTAAAGGACCTACTCGTGGAGAGATTCAGAACCAAGAGGAGCGCGAGGTTCTATCGGGAGAAGCTCTCCACGATGCGACTGGAACCCCGCGAGGAGATAGAAGCCTTTGGCGACCGGATCCGCGCGGTCAACATACACACGTACGAAGCGACCGGAGTGCCCGACTACGTCGCCGCAGTGCGATTTGAGGCGGACCAACGAGCCTTAGACGCGTTCCTGAATGGTCTCCCGGGGGAATTGGGCCGCCAATGTCGTCTTACGGCACCAGAGACCCTCGAGGAAGCCATTAAGCAGGCCGTGAGAATCAACGAGGTGGAGCGCAGGGCGACCGCTGAGCCCCCGACGCGGCGAGTGTTCCGGACTCCGAGGGAGCTCGCTTGCTTCTCGTGCGGCTTAGCGGGACATATCGCGCGGCAGTGCCGGAGAGGGCGACGCTGTTTCTCCTGCGGTGGAGCGGGTCACATCGCCCGGGACTGCAGAGCGAGGCGACCGGCACATCGGCCGAGGGATTTAAACGAAGAGGGGGTCGGAGAAGCCACCGGAAGCGGCCCCTTTTAGATGTACTCCTGCCTCGAGTGGAGCGGACGAAGGCAACGAGGGATTTGGTGGCGGTTGTGAGAATGGGAGAAGGTATTTATAGGTTTCTTGTCGACACCGGTGCCCAAGTTTCCCTGATATCGCGTGATGTTTGTGATTCGCAGGATGTAAAGCGGTCCCCATATCGAGTGAAAGGTATTACGGGAAGACTGGTGAGAAATTACGGTGAAAAAGTTATCCCCTTTAACGTAGGGAAGCAGACATACAGGGCCCGGATGCAACTGGTGGATAATTTAGGAGGTTTTGACGGTATTCTAGGTTTAGATTTTCTAGAAGAGAATAGGGCGAAAATCGATGTAAGTGAAGGCACTTTAGTGATAGGGCAACATGTGTGGGCTGTGCGTGAGAGGCAGGAACTGCAGCGAAGAGAAAAGCCGACTAAAGGGAGAGATTATAGGGAACCGCAGGAAATAGGCGAGATACACGTTAGGCTGGTGAACGCTGAGATAATTCCTCCACGATGCGAAAAGCTCGTAAGCGCTAAACTTGTGGATATGGATTTGCCGTTGGGGAGTGAAGTGATAGTGGAACCAGGATTGGAAGACCAAAGTGGTTGTTACGTGGCTCGAGGGTTGTGCCGAGTAATGGGAGACGCCTGTGTCGCATTGAAGATAACGAACGTAGGCGACGAGGCCGTGACCTTGAGAAAGGGAGTGAGGATAGGAGAGGCGCATATGACGTATAGGGGCGATCAGCTGAGAGGGGCTAAGCAGACGAGTTGGGTACGCCTAGTTCGGGATACCGAGACAGAAATGGATTTCCCCGATAAACTACATCACTTATCGCCCGAAGAAAGGGAGGAACTATTACCGGTCTTGCAGGATTACCGCCATTTGTTTACAGAGGGAGTGAGCCCACCGGCGACGAACATCACTTCGCATAAGATTGACACGGGGGATTCTTCCCCAATCAATCGTAAACCGTACCGTACCCCTCACTCCCAAAAAGTCATAGTACAAGAACTTGTTAGGGAACAGCTGGAGGCAGGAATAATAGTTCCTAGTGAAAGTCCTTGGGCCTCCAGGATAGTAATCGTACCGAAAAAGTCTGCCGATGGTACACCTAAGTATCGCTTCTGTGTTGATTACCGCGAATTGAACGCAGTCACCACTTCAGATGTGTATCCAATTCCCAATATCATTGATACTCTTGACCAACTGGGCGGATGTAAATATTTTACAACCCTGGATATGACAAGTGGGTATCATCAGATACCAATGCACCCCGATTCGCGACCTAAGACCGCGTTTAATGTAGAAGGCGGGCATTACGAATATACCCGTATGCCTTTTGGACTTAAAAATGCCCCCGCAACATTTCAAAGAATGATGGACGGTGTCCTTCGGGGACTCAAACCGATGGAGTGTTTGGTATATTTAGATGACGTCATCATCTTCAGTGGGGACATTCGTGAGCACGCGAGGAGAATGAGGAAGGTGTTCGAAAAATTTGCGGAAGCGGGTTTGTCGTTGAAGTTTGAGAAGTGTCATTTTGCAAAATCAGAAGTGAAGTATCTAGGGCACATTATTAACAATAGAGGCGTTCAACCGGATCCCGAGAAAATTGAGGCGGTTCGGAATTTTCCTACTCCAACGTCAGCTAAGGAGCTTCAGTCCTTTTTAGGTCTAGCAAATTATTACAGGAGGTTCGTAAATAGTTTTGCCGAAATCGCACGCCCCCTGACGCGCCTCTTGAAGAAAGGAGCGGCTTTCGTTTGGTCACCCGATTGCGTTGCCGCTATGGAGGAACTAAAAAACGCTTTGGTAAGCAGCCCCGTACTCGTGTACCCGGACTTCACCCGCCCATTCATAATCTCCACGGACGCGAGTAATTTCGCGGTGGGAGCTGTGTTATCGCAAATAGTGGGGGGGAAAGAACACCCAGTCGCTTTTGCGTCCCGAAAGTTAAATCCGGCAGAGATTAATTACACCACCACGGAAAAGGAGTTACTTGGGGTTATTTGGGGCGTTAGTGAATTCCGTTGTTACGTCTATGGACGCAAATTCAAAATTATTACCGACCACAGCGCACTTAAATGGCTGTTAGGCCTCAAGGATCCAAGTAGTAGGCTACTACGTTGGTCGATCAAGCTGGGAGAATACGACTATGAAGTGGAGCATAAGCCGGGGAAAAGGCATTCCAACGCCGATGGACTCAGCCGGAAGATTCGGCGAATCGCCGTATACGATGAAGAGGACATACGCCGGAAGCAGCGTCAGGATTCGGAGTGTGACAAATGGAGGGGAAGGAGAGGATTTATCGAAAGGGGAGGCCTGCTAAGTCGGAAGACTAGAGATGGAGAAAAAGTAGTCGTTCCCGAATGTCTGCGAAACTCCATAATAAAACAATTCCATGAGCATCCACTTTCGGGGCACTTAGGGGCTAAGTCCACGATCGGGAGGATTACTAATCAGTATTGGTGGCCGGGATTGTCCAGGGATGTTAAAACGAAACTGCGAGAATGTGTATCTTGTTGCCGAAGGAGTCCTTATGGTAAAACAAAAGCACCGTTGCAGTCCAACCCTTCGGCGGAACAGCCATTCATGTTTGTTGCGTTAGATATTGTAGGGCCCCTTCCCATTACTAAGAATCGGTGTAGATACGTCCTCTCAATTATTGATCAGTTTTCCAGGTACTTAGAAATGATCCCTCTCCCTGATCAGACAGCAGAGACAGTTGCGGTGGCCTTGGTTCGACGGTGGATATTGAAATTCGGCGTCCCTCAGCGGATTTTAACCGATCAGGGAACTAATTTCATGTCAAATTTGTTTGTAGAACTGTGCAGGTTGCTGAAAGTTGAGAAACTGAGGACATCGGCGTATCACCCGGAGAGCAACGGTATGGTTGAAAGGGTTCATAGAACCATTTCCCAGGTGCTAAGTCACTACGTGAACAGCGATCAGAATGATTGGGATGAATGGCTACCCTACGCCGTGACAGCTTACAATACGAGCCGCCATACTAGCATCAAACATACGCCACACGAGGTTGTTTATGGTTACGAGATGAGGTCACCCTTTGAGTGTTTTGAGAGAAGAGGTAAGGGTTGGAGTAATACTTATGTGCCTCAGCTCAAGGAAAGACTTAAGAGGGTATGGGATGTATGTCTTAGAAACAGTGAGCGAGCGCGGAAGATGCGGGCGCGGCATTATGACAAAGGAACTAAGGAGACTTTTTATAAACCTGGTGATTTTGTTTACTTGAATAACCCATGTGTGAAGCCCGGTAGAGTAAGGAAATTCCATTGCCCCTGGAAGGGTCCTTATGAGGTTCTTGAAGTAGTTTCCCCAACGAACCTCCGTTTGCGACTTCCGTTTCGCACTTTGATCGTACATAAGAATAGGGTGAAGCCATGTGTCGGGATTCCCCCAAACATGTCGACCGCGGTTGAGGAACGACCGAGGGGAAGGCCACGTGGGAAGAAGGATAGCAGACGAAGCACTTCCGCTTCTCCGTTAGATTTCTCACACCTAGACGCGACAGGGGCGCCCACGCTTTTATATTCAGATGAAGCGCATCCCGTGCCCGACCCAACGGTGCCATCTCAAGGGGTTGTCCGATCTCCCTCCACTCCCATCCCCACCCCTGCTGCTGACCACGCGCCTCCAGCTCTCGAGGCATCGCCACAACGTCACTCTGTCTCAGAGGCATCAACGCCCACTAGCGAGGAGCCAGGCGAGCGAATTCCTTTAAAGGACGTTCCGGGACGGTCACTGCCCCGCAGCCCTTATCTTCTGCGGCCCCGAGAGCAGCCAGATAACGCGCCCACCGGACTGGAAGCCGACCTTGCGGACTTGCAGATTCCTGCTAAGGTCGCTACGGAGATATCGCCCGTACGCTGCCCTTATCCGCTGCGATCCCGGGGACAGCTGGTGAGCGACATAGCAGAGCCTGAGACGCATTTCCCGGAGGAAGCAGTGTGTGAAGTGCCCCCTTCTTCCCCATTGCCCCAACGCTCTCCTTATCCACTAAGAACCCGAGGGAACCCAAACGTGTCTTCCCCCTCGGCTTCCGATAGTGCTTGCACCACAGATCCAGGTTCGTTGACGGAAGAGAAGATTTAGGAACCATGAGGAAAATGTGTGTGTGGTTGTTAATTTTAAGCCTTTTAGAATTAGTAAGAGGACAAAGTATTTTGCCGCTGAGTAATGGAATTGTATTTGAGAGGGAACAGGATGTGATGTTAACGGAGCATGTTTGGACTATTGTGATCAATTTTAATTTAAGAGATGTGCGGGATGAATATAAGAAATTAAAATTTATTTTTGAGAAGGTAAGAGAGAGAATTTCTATGGAAGAGACTTGGTCTCTGACTGACGGCTACATGTTAGCGCTTCAGAGAATGGAGGGAGAGTATGAAAGGGTGAAGGATGAGCTGGAGGTGTTTCTGGGGTTGTTAGAGGGACGAAGAGTACGTAGAGGATGGATAGACGTCGGGGGCACTGTATTAAAGACAGTATTTGGCACTATGGATGCAGACGATCGGCGCCGTCTTGAAGATAGAGTTGCGCGGTTGGAGGAAGAAAGCGGGAGTGCGTTTGCCGAAGCCGCGTTACAGCTGACGATGGTGGAGGGGTTAGAGGAGAGAATCTCCAATCACACGCGAATTTTACGTAGCATGATGACGGAGATGCTTAATATTCGGAATCGGACCGCCAACTTAAGTAGAGAATTGCAAAATAGGGATCGCCAACTGCGGAATTTGTTGGGAGATGAAGACGCATTACGGCAAATTGGCCACGTTTTGGTGAATGCCAGGATAGATCTAGTTGGGTTAAGGAATGCCATAGAGCATAGCGTACATAGCCATCTTAGTAGTATTCTCGTGCCTCCCGGAAAATATTTGGAATTATTGAGAAACATAAGAGATAAAATTAAGCACCCTTTGTACATGATGGTGCCTTGTGATTACGAGGCACTACATAATTACTATGAAATGGTGAAGGTTTCGGCAGTCGTTTTGGGGGAACGGCTCCGTGTCGTAATAGATGTACCTTTGGGGGATAAAGGAGGGTCGTTTGAGAGATACAGGATGAGGGTTTTCCCCGTTTTGTATCCAGATTTGGGTTTACATGGCAAATGGGATGTTGGGCATACGTTGCTAATTAGTAATGATCGGTATTACTACACTGTGCTGACGGAAGGCGAATTAAGGGACTGTAAGGAAGGACCTCTCTTCATTTGTCCCGCGAACGTAGTCCTAAGAACTGGGGCAAATGGAGATTGTGAATATCAGTTGTTTATGGAAAAGCCGACAACTAATTGCGAGAAAGCGGTCAAAAATCTTACGACGCCATATTTCGGCCGATTGAAACAAGGATGGGTTTTCTCAGTTCCTACCCATACTCCCATAACCATAGTGTGCCACAGCTCGAGTCAAGTCAGTAGGCCTCAATCAGCTCATCTTCGAGGCAGCGGGGTGATCCAAAACGTCTCAAACTGCGATATTGTAGGAGATACCTTTAAACTGATGGCAGCTTGGCATGGTAAGCATGAGATCAACGGTAGCCTTTTGGAATTGGTGTTACCTAACATATTTATGTTCGAGGACGAGAGGGCTCTTTTAAATTTAGAAAATGGGACCGAATTAGAGAAGGTGAAGGTAGAAATAGAGGAAGACATGAGGGAATCTGGGAAGGGGATTGATTTCCGGAAACTGATGCACAGGATTGGTACTCGCAGAAAGTCGGCAGCATCAATGAACTTACATATTAACATCGGTGGGGGAATTGCTGGTGCAGTGGTATGTGTTACGCTTATATTTTGGTGGCGCAAGTGGATTGCGAGTAAGTGCCAAATTGTACAAAATCGTGTGCATAAGCCGAAAGCAATAGACGCCAAGAATGTGCGGGTAGTGATTGAAGAAGATAGTCCGGAGTGAGTTGCACTTAATAGATTTTATATAGTAAATACGTGCTTTGGTGGTTTAGTTTAAAAAAAAAAAAAAAAAAAAAAAAAAAAAAAAAAAATTTAGTGTTGAAGTAGATGCTGAAAGCAGTTAATATTGTAGATCATGTTTTACATTTATTTGTTACTTTTTATTAAATTTAATGTTTATTTTTATATTAGTTTAAGCCTGCACTTAATTGTATTGATGTGCTGATGTGGTTGATTGTGAATGCATTGGTAATTGTTGAGTTGCAGTTTATACTGCAACTCTAATTTTGGTGGGGGATGGTGTAAGTGTCAGGTTGTGCTACCCTGCCTCTTGCAGGGCTCGTCAGCATTCCCCGCCCCTTCGTCCTCTCAAGTAGCATCTTTATGGCGTGAGAATCTGCACACCTGGGAGAATACAAGCTAACTACTGACGAAGGCTTGGGAGGACGGGGGGATGGGGGAGAGACGCGGTTGCACGGGGCACGGGGAGTAGAGAGAAAGAGACGCGATGGTGATATGTAGTTGATTTCAAGTAAATAAAAGCACTCGTTCTGATGCCAATGATTTCTTCTCTGTTCCCGGCTATTTTCTAAGCGAACCCTCACCCATCCTGTGGGCGGCCTTACAATTTTATGAATAACTCCTAAACAATCGGTTATACAAAATTGTTTTCCTACAAAAGCTATAGTAAAATACATTTTCTAAAAATTTTATAAATAATAGTATATACCAAAATATCAGACTAATGGAGATATTTTGCAAAACGTAAACGAGCTTCGAAAAGTAAAGCTCAACTTCTGGTAAACCGATCTACTCCAAAAACTAATCAACTCTAACGACACTAACCAAAGTACTATATATGAAATTTGGTGTTGATATGACAAATAGTAGTCATGTTCCCCAAAACATGTAAGTCTGTTGAAATCTCGAAGTCGATTTTTTTCATGAAAACAATACTTTCTCTATACTACGTATATGGAGAAAGTAAAAATATATAAAAATGAAGATTGCTCGTCGATAAATTCTCACACAAATCATTTTCAATAATCATTTATACGGAGTAGAAGAGAGGACAAACTAAAGAAAACATGAATGAAATCATCAGTGATTAAATTCAAAATCATAACACATGAGCTGTTTTGCATGTAAGGTCAACGGAACGCTAGAAACCAAATAAAAAATTCCATATAAGAATCAATTTGTAAATATGCACGGCTTTTGAGATCTAATTATGCTCAGAGTTACGAAAAACGGGTAGATCTTCTGAGTTTGGAAGTTGATGACATGAAGCCTCATTGCTTGAAATTACACTCCTGCTATGACTACCATCGACATTAATGTCAGCTTTCCATCAACTGAGAGTGAGGATGAATATTTACCTGCGCGAGGAACTGAAACGAAAATTTCAAGCAAGTATTTATTTCTATTACTCAACGAAATCCCTTCTCAAGACGAAGAACTTTAATGAATACCCCACCATTTCTTCGACGCGTACTTCTCATAAAGCGACGGAATTCGTCGAATTTTTACAAGTGTACATTCGCTCCTTTCCTCAAACGACTTCATCCGTCTCTACACCTGTTACTTTATCAAACAGAATCAAGAATATTACGGCTTCAGGGCGAAAGACGAGATCCAAGCGTGATTCTTATTCATTTTGATAAATCCCTCAGAGTTAAATAGATCTTCATCCATCATCTCCGGCATTGTTTACGATCGTGATAATTTCACTGTGACAAGGCGCAAACGCCAACAGAGTCACAGATTTGCCATCTTTTATGAGGTACCTACAAGTGTGCTGTAAACTACCCTGAATGGAGGAGCGTAGGAAGAGCAGATTAGCTTGGTAACACGCATCCTTCAACTACGACAAGGTCAAAGTCCAAGGGATGAGACCAAAAACTACATAAAATATTTTAAGCCCGGTTTATCTTTAGTCCGAGGACCACGAGTCACATACGAAGGACTATTTTCCTAAATGGCTTACATCTTCAGGGCGATCATCATTAGTTAGCATTTCTATCGTCTTTTATTAATCCGGTGCAACATTTATTAGATTTTTAGATTTATTCAATAAAGGTTTATACTCGCATGGGCAAAAATTTAATTACTTATTTATTTTTAAATAAAATACGCAATTTTTAGAACCATTTTCATAAAAAATAAAATTCGCGAGAGAACTAACAATGAAGATTCAATTAAAATAATAATCCGGCAGAGCAGTAAATAGACCTATTTTAGAAAGGTTTATACTCGTGCGGACAAAAATTTAGCTACCAGAAAATATACGGAATTTGTTTGGAAGATTTTCCTACATTATTATTAATTTAATTTAATAATTGAATAATATTTAATAATAATCCATATTTATCCAAGATTTAATAATATTCCATAAAACTAAAATTTGCGAGAGAGCTTACAAGTGAAATACACAAAAAAAACAAGACAGTACTTTCAAACCTCTTCTACAAAGGTATGGAGGAATAGTTGGAATATTTAGAATTCTGTAGAATTTACACAATTATTAATTCGAAATATTGCCATGCAAATATTTCAAAAGAGAAATAATGAACGAGATAAATTTCGTCTAAAATTCACACACTAAATTTAAAGCTATTTTCCACAAAACACTTTGGAGATAATTAGTAAATTCGTGCTCGCAAGGAATTCTATGTGGATTTTATTAGCGGTGACCACGATATTATGAGATATCTTTATCAGTTACGCAGAGTTACAAAATTTACTCGATAAAAAAGATGACACGAAATCGTTCATTGCGTTTCTGGTAATGTGACATTTTAAGGTACGTACCTTTCCGGGCCAAAAACATGCTATGTAACACTGCTTATATTTTTGGCAAAAATCTCAATTATTTACTCCTGGAGAGCCAAGAGGTTAATGCTTTCGCCAGCACTGAAAGCGGTCCCAGGATGACTTCTTTTCGGAGCCAAAGACTACGAAATAACCTTAGCTTTCGATCATTCAAATGCAACACCACTTCCAGTCACTTGCAACACCAGTCTTCCACTTACGAACCGCTCGATTTATTACTGCTCGACTTAACGGACTTTTTTCGGAAGCATCAGGAATGATCCGACATATTTGTGACATTACAATCAACACCACGTCACTATCACTTGGTATTTGAGAACTATATGGGAATTTGGGAACTGTCGAACAGGCACCAAGGAAAACAAGAGAATTTAGGAACTTGAATGGATGTGAGACAATCAGTCATCCGTCAGACTGCTTGTACAGTATAGTCATCAGCATGACTATACTGTACTGCATGAACAGCTATGAATTCTTTGGAAAAGAAATGAGTCGGAAATAATAGGAGTGTGGTAATTTGCCTTTGCTTTCCTCAATGGATTTTTAGATTGGAAAATGACCATGAAGGTGCAGGACAATGGTAAAGTGAGAAGCAATTTTCAGCATTCACAGAGTTACCAAAATGTTACCACTACTTAGCACCGTTCATACCTTAGCAAATCTCATAAATTCAATAGACAAAGTCTTGACACTGTGAAAATCCATACAGGGAGCATGAAAGTGTAAGTTCGAAGAAATATTTCAATATTGCAATCGGTTTCATACAAATACATCATCATGCTGCTAACTCAGAATTCCGGTTAATTGTTCAGCCCAAAGGTTGGCTTGTATTTGATGCACAATACCTCTATGAGTAACACTTTTCTTACCATTCCATAGAGAGAGAACTTAGCCATTATACAGTATCACTAGCACTTCAGTAGCTTTCATGACACCATAGCCATTAATAAGACGTAAGAAGTAAAAGTAAATTAAATACATTTTCTATCTTGTACCGAAATACGGATGAAATGTATTCCATTCGTCAGGATATGGTAACAGAGACTACCACAAAATAAGCGTAACGGGGAATTTAATGAAACAATGACATGGCACGACGTTATAAAAGTTAAAAGAAGTTTCATAAAGTTAGTAATGAAATTAATTTTTCGCCTATCCTGTACCAACAACTTCATTTCTTAGTAATGGTAATACACGAGAATATTCTCAGAAAGAGACTCGTCTTTTACAAATCAATTTTCTCTCTCGGAGCAAATGATTTTCCCGACGTAAGCGAGGTTCGTCGAACTTTTCAGCACTCAACGGTGTCCATGTATTACATCGATCGAAATTACCGGCTCGTGCCAAATCGACGGCATCGGCGGTTCATTCAATTTCTGGGCGCACGTTAAATTTTCCGGATTAACGGAAGATGGTGGTTTCTTGAAAAAATCACTCTCGGGAAATTTGAATAAATATCACATTCGCTTGATTTCTCACCGAGTTTCGATCCCCTTCTGTTTCCGATGCCTCTTCGCGACCTGTGCGTTGCGACCATCATGCCTCACACCGCGATTCACTTTTTCAACTCCTCCTCAAGAGCATGAGAGAATGCTCTCTTGCCTTATATTAAACTCTTCGAATACGGCCTTGGAAGTTGTTTTTCGCTCTGCACTGTGAACTTCGTATTCTACGAGTACCGCTTCGAGTCTCTCCCCGCGAGGAATTGGGATGCCGTTTCCTCCACCGCGGAACCAACTCCCGCTTAAATTCTCCCGAATCTGTCAATTAAAAAGGGGCAACCTTTCCCCGTGATAAGTTAATAATTCATCGTGATTGCCTAAGGTTCTTCTAAAGCGCGCAATCCCTGAAAAATTATCGCCCGGGAGATGAGTTGCAAGTTTGCGGAGGGAAATTCCTTATCTTTATGAGACAGGAAATTAGTGATAGAAAGAAAACAAAGACGGGTACAGAAATGAAAAATCCCATACGCTGAAAACGTGAAATTACTCGATCAAATTTGTCATATCCCGCGAAATGCGCTAATAAAATCCGTGAATCGATACACGAAAATTTTTAGTATTTTTGTTGAATAGTTATGATAGCAGGTAGGGTAGGTAGAATATACAAGGTAGTAGGTAGAATAGGTATAATAGTAACTTGTTCCAGATGGCAACCCTATACGTTCTATAACAAACCAAAACGAAACAAACCCCCGAACAAATAAAAACAAAGTAAAATAACAATGACCAATTCAAAATTAGGAAAATTGCGTGAAGTGATTTTAATGAGCAATAAATTAATTACACAATCAACAATCCATAGAATCGAGTAAGTTGAAATATCAAAATGGGGCAAATTTTAATGACTTGTGAGGATATTTTTCCGTGAACGATCTCTTGCGGTATGCAGTGCTGTTTTTAATAGAGACTGATTCAGTAAATTGCCTGCAATTGACCAAAGGAAACATATAATTGATTAAATCTGGAGAAATAAAATAGGAATCATTTTATCAAGGGAATGAGACCGTGTTTGATCGTCACTTTACAACACCCTCGCCATACAAAATTTGCACGGGTTTTGACCCATAATCTTCACCTTCAAGTCGAAGAGGTTTTTATTGCAAGGGCACGTTTAAATAGGTTCTATTTAAAAAAATTTAAAATATTGATTACTGCTTTATTTCACCCGTCATAGAATACCGCTAAGTTACCCCCAATTCCGTTGAACTGATTTGATCTTTTCCAAGTTTGATAGACTAATAAGTTATTTTTCATTATATAAATCATCAAATTCTATTAATACGATATTTAAATATTTCAGACTCCTGCGGGACGGCAATCAATCGCTTATTATATGATTCCGCAATTATAAGCCCTATTTACGTATAATGTTGTGTCAATCTCATAGCGTGGAAAATATCTTTTAATAGATTACCAAAGGTGCTCCGTCACTTGCTTACCTTTTATGCTCCTATACAATTATGCATAGCGATGCGGGTGCAGAAGAATAATTAAAAAGTTAATTTTACATTCATGATATGAATGCGAACTCTGGACATCGGCTTTAATAAGCTGGGGCGCTATCATTACGCTGCCAACGCCGTAAGATTTAACGAGGCAATTGTTCGCCAAGAGCAAACAAATGCTCATTATCATCAACCCAAATTAACCATTACGTAAGGAAGAGACACAAATGATTCCGTAATTTCTGCGCGTTGGGAGGATTGCAACTTGCAGCCCTTACATGCACTCCCTCTCGTTAGCTACGGAATAAATTACCCGATGGTTCATAGGATACAAAAAGCATGAAACATAATAAAAACTAAAGTAAAAATTATCAAAAAACACGCAATTCAATAGAAGTCAATAACGCAATAGAATAAAAATTTCAACGAATCATTTCATGAGCCGCATTCTCTTTACTATAAAACCTTGGACATTTGATGTACTCAATAAGGTTGGCAAATTAATTTATGAATAAAATTTTAACACGAGCTCATGTGTCTATGTAACTACGCGCATTTTTTTCCATAAAAATCTGGATAATAATTTTAAATGTAATAAATCTTTCAGCGAGATACTGGTTCAAATATATGCTTGGATTAAATGTAATCTACATACGCTACATTATGTAAGGATACCCTTAATGTAATTATGAGAACTCAATTTATAGATCACTTCAATCTCAGTAATCCTGGGGAAGCTCGATATAAAATTTTGATGACATTTATAATCATCCAAATTCTACGTAAGAAAAATAAGGGATAATCAGCCCTCCGTTCTTGCTCACAAAACTTAATGGGTTTGTTGTTTATTTATTTTCCTGTGTAAGATAGGAAAATACGTATGTACTAGGGATCGGCAGAAGCGTAGTTTTGACCCGCATGGCCGTGAAATCCACAAAACGGGTTTTTTAAGGACGGGTTGGAGGATGAGTCGCCTCGACGAAAGCGAGTAGAACCGATTCATTCAATTTTGACTCACTCTGACCCGTTTCGTCAGCAGCACTTACGCGCGGAATTCGAAAGTGAAGATTCGGGTAAGTATATCTCATATGAAATTATGTTTATAGGGATTATATATTATTACTATTTATTATTTAAATCACTTTCTCAAATCATTAAGTCACTTTATTAGATCCTTTATTGCAATTCAGTCATGAGAAGCATGAATATCATGTTTGGAGATCATGATTTATGTATATAGAGTCTTGGCGACGGGTAAAACGACTAATTATAAGTCTTTAGTGCCTTTCCTATCGAGTGCCAAATATTCCGTTAATATATATTTATGTATAACATCTATTTTATTATATTGCTAGCTGAATTTCCCGTTGAATCTCAACGGGGAAATTTAACAAATGATGTAAATGGAGTTAGACTTAGCACTTTAAAGCTTACTACGACTTACGACTTACCCAAAGGTTGTACGAGAAGAGAAAACATACTTACTTAAAAAACCACAATTAATTACTTTTTTTATTCTGCGTATAAAAAAACATAAACTTGCTTTACCTTTTCGATCAAGGGATACGATGTCGGAGATTTACTACAGCTTTACAAATCGCCGGTTAACTACAACACTGAATCTGGGAAATCTTTACGATATTCACTAAATCCATTTTCTTCAATCGCTAAATATTTATCGATGTAAATTGAGAAGTTGTAATACTTAACGAAGAAGATTATATTAAAAACATCCGCAACTTACCTAGTCTTTAAGTTGAATTGATCGAGAGAAAGCAATTTCATCTAACAAACTACTATAAACCCAAATATCCCAAAGATTAGTCAGTAAACAATTGCGTTGATATAAATAAAACTTGGTTGCTACAAACGCTTCCATAAAATTTAAAATCTTTCTTAGATACTGGTATTCGTATGTTTGTACTGTTTGTGCGTATTAAGATGTGCGCAATTTCGAATCGCAAATGATATTCCGCGACCAAAATAAGAATCCGTATTCTATTGTCTTACTTTTGTGCTGAATTCGACCTCCTACGACTATTATTTCTAATTCAATCTTGAAAAATAAATGAACCCTGTAACTAAAAAAATGACCTTTACGTCTATGTCTTATGAAAAGGTTTTGACCCGTCTGGGTTTGAACCGTGGGTTTTAGGGAAATAAAAAGTAGCCTATACTCTTCGCGGGGCTGACTTTTAATGTAGAAAATTTCGCTCTCGAAGTTTTGCAACTCTCGGTTCTCGAGTGTTTAGCGAACATAAACACACACACTCTATTTTATATTTATAGATGAATTATATCGATACTAATTAAGTCAAGAAGCGGATATTGAATGAATGGTTGCGTTTTTTTACCAGCGATCATTTTTAAAACTGGTAATGTTCTATTTCAATCTAATATAAAATGCTGTATTTTCCTCATTTGTTCTTTGTATCTTTAGCTCAAATGCAATTCACCTGTTAATAAGTTTAGAGAAACCGAAAATTAACAAACAATTGTTTAAGAATGACGTGACCTCAGAGAAAGTTCGCCGTGCAACCCAATTTATATGTCACCTAAAACTTGTTATGCCGTTCGACACTAAAACGGAACTGAGGAAACTTTTTATGTATGGATGAGGTTCTGTTGCTAATTATTTAGTATAATTCAGTTGCTATCATTGCAATTATTTTCTCATTACCTCTCAAGCCCCGATGATGTTCTTTGAATTACCTCCCGAGATGCTGGGTGAGGTCATTAAATTTTTGCAACCGGATGACTGTATTCGGCTCTAGTGTAGATAAATCATAACTCATCACCCCATCACCGATGGGTTAGAGTAGAGTAATTCACAAACCTCTCAAATGAGATAATACAGAAAAACCCTCAGGGAATCAAAAGATACTGATATCTCATCCTACAGATTTTGAAGCGGTCTCGTGTTTCAGTCTATGTTTCTTCTTGCTCTTCTTGAGTTCATTCGGTTTGTTTCGTACAGAAAATAAAATTTGCATATTCATGATGAAATTTTACAATCTATTTCACGTAAAATATTGAAAAGTATAACTTTACGACCGAAACGGCGCCTTTCTTGTCGGTTCACCTAGAATATTTTGGCCATAAATATTTCAGCTGAATTCTATCGTGTTGTTGTGAAATTTATTAAGAACATTGGCAAAAATTGTATTGTCTTAAATAATTAGTGCATAATCCTTGTGCTCGCTTACGTCCTACAACTTTCCTCCAATTCTTTTTGTTTTACGACGGAGGCTATTCTCAGTCGCTGCTTCGACATCGCGAATTCCGCCCTCGTGTATTAAAATCAATAACTTAAGTCTCACTCAAGATATTGACCAAACATTAATTGTAAATTAAAATTTCAACATTTATCTAGATTTCTCTCGCGACAAGTTCTTCGTAACGTGAGGAATAAAAATAAATTAGGAGACACTTAAATTGGGCTACACGACGAACTTTTTCCGCGGTCACGTTCTATTTAAACAATTTTTTGTTAAAGTTTGGTTTCTATTAATTACATAAGATGTAGTTTTTATGCATGTTAAAGATACAAAGAGCAACTGAGGAAAAACCGGAATTTTATGTACGATCGGTAGAGAGTTTTAAAAATTATAACGAGTGAAAAATTCGGGATGAACGCACCTAAATTTTTAGTTCATATAATACACAATATACATTGCAAAAAAGCAGAACACTCTTGTATGCAAAGAAAAATTCTTCTTTGATGAGAATATTTGTAATTTATATTAATATAATAAAAAAATAATGCTCATTTAAGCTAAAGAAGTGAATAACTCTGGCGTATCCTACGGATAGCCAGCAGGTGGATGAGCCGACTCAAGCCGGGTCTGTCTTGGTTCATTTTGCGTCACAATGATTCATTTTCACCCGTCGGAAGAACCGAGTACTCAAAACGACTCGACCACCATTTACCTTTCCCCATCCCTTGTTCCTACGTCATCACGTACCCGCTCTAGGAGCTCCTCATGACCCAGCGCATGAGGCGCCCAGAATACGGGTCGGTACGGTTAACCGTTGCCGATCTCTAGTATGTACCTTTACTGTAGTCTAAGTTTATGGCAGAAACACTATGAAAGCCAATGAGTTATGAACTATGCTGATTGATTTTGGTAACTTCTTATCAACTTCATTGAAAAATTAAATTCGTATTACGCGAATTAAAAGGAAAAGATACTTAAAATATATACTTGAACCACAGCGGCTTTACGAAGTTTGCACAGTTTAATGAGGTTAAGAGAGTGTGTTTAAATTACCCATTTAATTCATTATGTATAACAACTACAAAAAGACCTCATTATTATTATAAAGATATTTCCCAATTGTGGCATTTTCACTCAGCAAGGAAACCAAGAGCTAGCTAACTTCCAGGCAAGTCTCATTCCTTAATCACGATTTTGGGTATGGGTTGAGGTTAAAAAAAATTCCGGACTGAATTATTTTCACAATAACTCTTGCAAATTTTAGAAAATGATTTCACCATGATCGAACATTTGCTATCACATTACTAATCTCAACTAATTTTCTCTTTTCCTACGCACCATCTTGGCCACATCCGTTGGTTAAATCAGTCATTAGTCCCAACAAAAACGACAGGGAAACGCAACCGCTGCTCTTCCGCCATAATTAATCCTGCCTTCGTTTCTAAAATACGCTCAAATGAGCGCTGGAATTGGAGCCCAGAAATCATTCCGGAGGGAGTCCTGTCCCAGACGACATCCTCGCAGACGTAATTTGCGCGAGAGCGTTGTCACTAATCATTAATTTTCCTCGACGGGGCTGTTCGCGCTGCATCTCCCTCGAACCATCCTAATGACCGCTCGTGTCCTCCTGCACAATGCGTCAAAGCAGCACTCCTCTCTCGCCTGCTATCAATCTGACTCTCTTCACGCGGACCTTCGGCCATATCTCCCACGCTGCACTCGATTTAGGTTTTCGCAACCAACACTAAAGGCCCTTGCGGATATGGCGTCGGCCAACAGCTATAGTCTGAGCTGTGCGCTTAGAAAGCAGTAGATTAAAAGGCACGAAAATAAAACCCCTTAAATAGAGAGCAAATCAGAGCTCGAATTCTTCTCTTTCGATCATAGTTTCTCCAGTTGCGTACATCAACAATTAAAGTTATAAATAATCGGTCGCTGAGACGGTTCTAATACTGGTAACATACATGTCGGATAAAATGTCTTCCATTGCATTTTGGAGCAGGATGGTGAAAATGACTCTTTTGGCCGTGTTTTTCTCACCCGAGTCTCGATATGGATGTGACAATATGAAAGCTACCGTAGAATGTGTGACGCTGAAAATAGCACTCATTTTGCTTATAGATGATAACGTAGTAGAGGAATGGAAAGTGATCGGGGGTTTCAGGGTAGCTTAAAGGGAAGCGCGTTAGGCTTCGTTTCGATGAAAGCGGTTATATTCCAGGCGGGAGCTTACATATGCGAAATTATCGTCGTTATCACAGAACTTTTCGCAATAATACCATAACTCTACTGATAAAAAGCGTTGATTATATGGCCGTGTATATAATGTGGAGCTTTTCCACTTATATAATGGGAAGATTTTCCACTTGTATAATGAGGAGATTTTCCACAATTTCTCAGTTAAAAAAGCAAGAGCAAAATATATCACCCCTCATCTTTCGGAACTGCTTCATCTCTTCCCCAAATATTAATGACTAATGAGGAAGGGCTGAGGATTCAACCATCTTTCGGCTGAAAACTTTACAGACGCAAGACGCTTTGCAGTGCGCGCATTGGACGCATTGGGGTAGTGTGAGTCCGGTAGGCTGGGGGGCGTGGAATTATTAATTAAATAGTTCAAATATAGCGTAAATGCGATAGCAAAGAATTAAATTTAAAGTGTATTTCGTATTTTCCACGAATTTATTTAGAAACGATTGGTTTCGACCGTGACAGTCATCACCTTGAGTTTATGCGAGAGCAAATGGTAGAGGAAGTCTTGAAAAGCAACGTAAAAGTGGTAGATGAGATGAGAATGGAAAAAAATCAGACGCTAGAGGAATGGAATGCAGTGTGCGACACTATGCATGACTAAAGCAAAAGAGGTATGCGACGATGGAGGCGAGTTATATGAGCGATGAAGGCAATTGAGTTCGATGCGAGTGGAACGATATTGCGCCAGGAGCGATTTTCCACGTAGATCGCCGCTTTTCGACGTCAATTCGTTGAACAAACAAAAGGAACGCTGGGGAATCAAACATACCTGCGAGATACTTGATGAACGCGGATGAATTGCAATTTCAGGGCGATTTTATATCCGATTTGCGGAGAGGAAATATTCGGTCTAATCACTCGCTCGAGAATAAAACATTTCTTACATAATAATAATAATAATAATAATAAAACGGCTTTATTCGGGCGAGATTGAGACTAAAAGTCTCCTCTTCCATCTAACCCATAACACACATCGGAGAGGAAGCTTCGTTTTCAATGAATTTAAACGGTCTATCGCTCATTTTCTCGATGTGGCCGCGGGAAGAATCCGTTTTAAGTGGAAACATTCGCATCACAGTTGACGTGCTTCATTCAGCAAAGAATTACCGGAAATTGAGCTGGCACTGAACTCCATCCCCATAACTCATTTTCTATAGCGCGTCAAGAGCTCTCCGAACGTTTGCCTTCCACTTTAAAGCGCGGTACTTTTCTGTTATGGCCACCCGATTTAGCCTTGCACGCTATCCCGTTTGCTAAACGCTTTCGCGGAATCTTTGACAGTAAAAATGTGATGGGTATTTATGTAACCCCTCAGACTCTGATAGTACTGCACGACGGAGACAGCGATGGAAAATCGCAAACCAAAACAATACAACCCAAACTTTAATAGAAAAAAAATCTATTAGAAAACTGCGATTTAACTTTAACACAATGCACATGAATTTTGAATTGAATTACCTTTGAAATTTTTGACATATATCTATCAACAAATTTAATTAATTTTATCAGTTGGTATTGACGCATCTGGTAGGTGAGCTCTTTCGTGTCCACTATTTTAATTTTAGTTTCTATAGCTATTGTTATTCTAAACTGCATCTTTTAACCAAATTATTAGCTTTTTATTATGATCTTATTTCATTTTTCATATTTTATATTGCTTTATCTATTTAAATATCTGTCTATCTTGACCAGTTTTCTCCTTAAAATAATGACTGAATTATCTGTAGGTTAAGCAGGTTTCTAAATCCATAAGTTAGTATTCTTGCCTGTGATTTTCCTTAACCAAACTCTTTCTTCAAAAATATATATGAGAAAGGGTTCGATGTAATGAAAGACTTATTAGTTTTAATCTCGCCCAAATAAAAGACGTTTTATAATCGTTATATTGATAATTTTAAGATATAGTTAAACTCAAACCACGTTGGTAGGAGTCAGCAAGGTATACTGTATTCTAGAATTATGTAACGATGTGTAGGCCTACGTCACAACATCCGCAACAGCATAAAATTCGAGCACTTTGAAACATTTCGAAATTATTTGCCGGAAGCATTCTTATTGGTAGTTTCGTATTCCATAGTGACATCGTTCAATTCTAAATATATTTATACGTAATCTTATTTTGGAACTGCGCTAAATTTTCTCGATTAACTGTGTGAAATTCGATCACATTGTTATTAAGATTATTGATACACAAAGATGGCGGATATTTTGACGAAGTGAATGAGTAGTAAATCACACGAAGAATTGTATAGAATATAGAATTGTAATCGGATTGAAATACATGTTCGCAAATTCCGATGTTCGTTAGATTATCAGGAGTGTATCTGTTACGAATATTTATGCGATGGTGCAATGGAAAAGTCGCCGTGCGACGGCTGCTAAAGGAAAACGTCATGCAAAAGCGCTTTGGAATGGAATAAACACGACGAAAACATGGTCGCCTAAATCAAGATTTAATGGATATTGTGAAATTAGACTTCACCAGTTTATTTCACTATAGATTGTATGAAATGTATTATTATCTTTCCCTTTTCCTCCATTCTTTAATTTATTTGCGATTTCATTCAATTGGTATAATGTTCTGTAAGTCATTTGGCGACCTCTTCCTTAGTAAAGTTTCAGTTATTCTGAAGTTTGCTGCAGTACAGGTTTTCCCCAACCTAAAGATTTCGTGAACGATTGAATATTTCCTTGTCTTGACAACAGCAAGAGAATAACTTACTAACTTACACACCTATAACGAAGACTAAACTAAGAACTTCCAAAATACTCGAAACTTTAAGTACGTACATTAGAACTAATAAAACATTCGTTGTAGAGCGGTGACATATCTATAACGTAACCGCCAAAAAAGGCGAATTACGTGATTATAAGTGCACGTTGAATTCAGATGAAAAACAAAAAAAGAATTGCTTACACAAAGTTCACATACATACTCACGAATACAATTACTTAATTACACAAATTTTCGTAGCTATGAAATCTAAAGAAAGCATTTATTATAGTATGTTTATATGTTTACTGCACATTATTATAATTTATCGTTTAACGCAGTAGTTTGTAAAGCGTATCTCAAATAAAAATCAAATGACCAACGCACGAAGTAGGCTTTATATAATGTTTGCTGTCCTTTTCTTAGAGCAAGGCTATGCACTTTATGAATTCTACTAAATATCTACGTATTTATTCAAGCTTCGGGACACACTAAGCCACTTTGTAACAAGTAGTGTTTGTTCAAACCGAAAAATAAGAAAACATCAGAGCTCCCGGATAGCCAAGTAGGCAGTGCGTTTAGATTCGGCAAAATCGGTCCGAGTTCGATTCCCGGTGGGAGTCCATGTGCTAAAGACTACTATTGCAACAAGAAAACTGACGGTGGAATAATACATTTAGCAGCATAATAAGGACTTCTAATTGAACCAAATAAGATACCGAAAATTAAAGCAAGTATATTAGGCGGAAAATGAGAATAATTTTCTTCTGCACATTGGAGATATGAGTCACAGAGCTCGGAAGAACTGAGGTAGAACAATCACAACGTTCGATAAGTCTCAAGCTGAAATGGACACCAAATTCGTTGGAACGGAAATTTTTGCGCCGAGGAAAATGAACATCGTGGGCGGCACTCGCGGATGCGTCCAGAATAATTCAAACCGAAATTTAAGGCCCGCAAATGAAAATCTCCGGAATGCGCGTACCTATATCCCATCCAGCAGTTCTAGGAAGAATTATACAGCCCGAGGATACGTAAATAGCATCCGTTAGCGTCCACCACCAATTAAATTAGAGGCATTTTAATAATAACTTGAAAGAACGATTCGCATGAAACCAATCCACAAATGGAATGGAGCTCGATCGAAGTAAGAAGCACGTGAATCTAAATCATCTTTGGATGAAAAAATCACGATTTAAACTACCGTGTCGACAAAAAACGGCGATGAGAACACGACAGCCCTGGAATTTGTTCTCAAGAAAAACTCGCAACTTCGAAATAGCAGGAATACCTTTCCGTTGCAATTACGAAAAGGGAAGACGAATATTGCTTCAAACTCGCTCATCAGCGAGAATAATGACTAGCGAAATGAACTTTATTCAAATAAAAAATTTCTAAAACAAAAAATTGTCCTCGAGGTATAACTATTCATTAAATACATACGGTTCATCTAACAAATAATAAAACTATGACAACTTACGAGGCAGGAATTTCTCTTGAATCACACGAAAACAAAACTGTAAACCCTCAAAGAGTTTGCTCAACGCGAAGAGAAAATAAATATGAATCTTCAATGAAAGCATTTCTCTTCTTTTGGTTGCCTATCTTCCACGAGAGCTGAAGGAGGAATGATTTTTGAAGGAAATGAGACGTACAAGTCAGGACGATGACAATAATAAAATTGAAGCGCGGAAAGAGACAAAAAGGATGTTGCTTCGTTAACGACTTCGCATAAACTTCACGTGCTCATTTTGCACAAAAACGTTCGCAGGCTTACAAATGCGGTGTTTAACACCATCCGGAATCACGACATCACCAAGGGGGGAACTAATTTACATTTGAAAAATTTCACCCTTTCATCTATGTATAATATAAAATAGAGTGTGTGTATGTATGTGCGCTAAAAACTCGAGAACCGAGAGTTGCGAAACTTTTAAATTTTCTACATATTAAAAGTCGACCCCGCGCAGAGTATAGGCTACTTTTTATTTCCCTAAAGTCCACTGTTCGAACCCAGGCGGGTCAAAACGTTTCCATAAGAAATACAGGTAGTAATTTTTTTTGTTGCAGGGTTCATTTCTTTTGCAAAATTAAATCAGAAATAATGATTGTAGAAAGTCGAATCAAGCACCAAGAGAAGAAAAATAGAATAAGGATTCTTATATTGGTCGTGGATTACCGTCTTCGATTCGAAATTGCGCACATTTTGATAAAGTAATTGAATACTTTATCGACATTTTGAGGTCGTAAACAACCCATCCCCCTGACGATCAAGGCGATTGTTGAGTCCCAAGCTCATGTATTTATCCGTAAGAACACATTCAGAAAATATGCCTACTTCAAATTAATGTTAAGAATAAGTGATAGATTATACGAAGATGGAGACATTTAAGGAGATATTAGCAACTGCAGCTCTGAACTGCAGATATACTGTGAAGAACCGAGCGTACAAACATACGAATACCAGTATTTAAGAATAATTTGAATTTTATGGAAGCGTCTGTAGCAAACAAGTTTTATTTACATTAACGAAATTGTTTACCGGCTATTTCGTGAGATAAATGGGTTTATATTAGTTTTTAGATGATATTGCTTTCTCTCGATCAACACAACTGAATTCGTATGAAAAACCTGTTAAGTTTTGTATGTTTTTAATACGAGTAAAATGTTACTTGCATACTGCAAGCAGATCGACAACACTAATTTCATGTCGGCATCCTATAGGGACAGTCTTCAAAAAAAAAAATAAAAATGGCTTGAAAATATTCTAAAAATTCTCTGAAATCATACCGTCTGGCTTCGAAACCGGGAATTCCTGGTGAACTTATTATGCAGAACAATAGAAGATCACCATATCTATCTATGTGTGAAAATTCAAGCAGAAATATTGGCTACAACTGCCTCAAAAGACGTTCTAATTTTCACGAATTTAAATGGCTCTATGGATTCGAACCAAGGACGATCTTGTAAATCTAAAACATGTTTCTGAAAGTTATTTATGATATATATCTATATGCCGAATTTCAAGTTTCTATATTATTGGGAAAGGTTTCAAACTAATTCCTAAAAATCGGATCAGTTACTGACTGTAGAGACGCCTGGTGTCAAACCCAGGACACATTGGTAGCTGTGAATGCGCAGTTTGATTTGTAAAGACTTGCTCTTGTATCATGCAAAGTTTGAAGTCGATAACATGCCGGAAAGTACCTAAATTTTGTTTCCGTTATCTCCGTAAGAAATGCATTGAGAAGAGCAAATGGCCCTCTGGGATCGAACCAAGGACCATCAGCGAACATAAAAAAATTTGATTATGAAATATATTCATGATATCTATCCACGTGCCGAGTTTCAAGTATCCATGTTATCGGGAAAGGATCCAAAAAATCTTCAAAATCGCCGCAATGCATTTTAAACGACCGATTTTTGCCCCGACCTAGCATCGAACCATGGACCATATTCGGCAATGTCTTTCTGATTTACGTTGGAGTTGCACAGCTTCTAACGATCCCTCGAATTTCAACTCTCTACTTTTCCGGGAAGTGCACCAAAAAAAATTTTCGAAAATCCCCGCCATGTATTCTTATGGGGAAAATCGCGACTTTGGGGCCTTCTGGAATCGAACCCATGACACCGAGGTTCAAGGTCGGCTTTTTCCTGGAGGTTACACGTTATGGCCAATACCTGTAGTTAGTGGGGGATGAAACTTCTCGGACTGAATAATTTACAAACAGACATGCAATCATAGGTCCTTATTTGGACACCACCGAGATTGTGTATGATACTATTCACTCTTCATCATTAAAACACAAGTAAAGCAGCGTTTTACCGTTATTTTTCATCGAAATCTACTTTCAAATTCTTTAGATACTTAATTGTGGTTCGCAGTGTTTCATCCCTATTTCTGTTATGTTTTCTATTTTGTGCTCATTATATTGCAATAAATATAATAACGATATTTGGCGGAGGAAAGAGACATCGCGAAAAGAAGATTCGGAATATAGTCTCAGGCTTAATCTCGCCAAATAAAAGAACATAAATCTCTAATGTAATAATAACGTTTAATTTACTGTGCTAATGGAAACGCAAAAACCCCACAAAATCCGAGTTAGTTCGCAAAATACAGAAAGATGAATTTTTTAGCAAAATAATATTAGACAGTGTTTTTGCATCATCACGTGATGAGTTTCACCAGAGAGAGGCGAAGAAAATGAAATATTTTAAATATATGACGGAAGAGTAGTTTAGATTGGAAAAAAATAGGCCGCTATTGACTAGCCAAGCGGGTAGCGCGTTCGACTAGACCTCTGTTTGAGCAATTATCATTTTCTCAATAAATAGTAAAAGATTTAACTATATTTCGTTATTTTAGTGTGATCAATGCCAACAACTTGTAAGAAGATTAACCTTGTCAAGATTAAAATAATCTAATCGAAGCTCCGAAATCTTCCGAAATGATAAGACTCTGCCTTCAAACGATAAAAAAAAATCTTTTCCTATAGAATAGAATTTTTTATTAATACCAAACACTTGCATTATAAACAGAACACAGAAAGGCACTGTTTGCAGGTTGGTATCATGTCAGTACAATACAATTAATTTTTTTTTACAAATATAAAATTTTTACATTTCATAGTACATAAATAATATGCATAGTCCATTACCTTATACATTAACAAAACAATTATTATTTAAGTAATCATTTACATCGTATTACATATTTACTATAACATCTTCAAAGAACTCTCTTGTAGAATAATAACATTTATTAATCAAGAACTTTTTAAATGTTTTTAGGAATTTTAAATGATCTGTAGACAGTTTTCGTCTCATATCAATCGTTAATTTGTTGTATATCCTTCTACCTATATATTGTGGACTATTTTCAAATAATTTTAATTTGTGTTTCGGATATTGCGACATATTTTTTCCCCTTGTGTCATACCTGTGGTCTGATTGATCAATTTTCAGCTTATCCATATTAACACTGACATAGCACATGAGTTCATACAAGTAAGTGCATGGAAAAGTTAGTATGCCATTGCTTTTGAAAGCTTGTTTGCAAGACTCTCTATACCTCAATTTATTTATAATGCGCACAACCTTCTTTTGTTCTTTGAATATTGTCTCCCAACCTGAGGCGTTTCCCCACAGAAAGATGCCATATTTTAAAACAGAATAGAAATAGGCATGATAAACTGTTAACCTTGTTGCTAGACCATCCATCTTCCAGAGAAATCAATATATTAAGCAAAAAAATTTAGTACTTTACTGACTTTTTCCCACATACATTCGTCAATGGAAGGAAATTGCGACTATAAGTTTAAAATAGTAAAGTTCGCGTGAAAGAATTCGCAGCTCATATCTCGTAATCCCTCGTAACGCAATCGAAAGGTAACTTCGATTAGATGCATCGCAGAGTTCCACTAATTCTCAAATCGGCAGATAGTCTCCCACATTTGGGCTGTTGGGCCAACAGCGCAATGAAGCTGAGGAACATTATGGGACAGAGAAATGAATTAGCGGTTCGGTGAAGCCATTTAGAGCTGGCAATGGCGTCGATAACCCTGTGGCCCAGTAGTCAATGCCGTCCCGTGCGTCCTTGACAATCCACTGCTGATGGGCAGCGGATGTATTTAATGACTTTGAATGACGAGATAACTAAGGATTATTTCCGATTTCCTGGGGGAATTATGTATGGCTTGTTCCCAACACAGTTGCTGCGAATGCAATCAAAGGGTTTATTCATCAAGGAAAAAGAGAAAGGAAATGATGAGGAAAGATGAGCAGAATGAATCAATTGTAGGTGGTGGCCGATATAAAAATTTAAGTACCCCGAAGTATGCAATTATCGACGTAGGGGTGCAACGGGCAAAGAAGGTTATCTCTAAAAGGGCTCTAAAATGACGTGCCACGAGGAAGAAAGATCCTTTTATCGGATATGGGTCAAAGATTTAGGAAATTTGGCGGCATTAATGGGCCTGAGCTCTTGTCAATGGTACTTCCTGATAATCTCGCTGACCTAGGGCCACTCCCGTGGCATTGTATTGCACCTGTCGTCTCCGTCGGAAAATTTTCAAAGCAGCTTTGAGATTTCGTCGAATATATTAAGTTCTTCGCGGACTGAAAGGCAAATCTATCGTCATTAAAACATAAAAGATTGAAATATGCATTTGGAGAACGAAACTATAGGTATGGAATGAAAAATTACAAAATGGTTTTCTAGATTATAAAAATTTATAAACATTTACATTTTTTCATTTTCTCTGGTAAATACGCTAAGTTTAGCGATCATCAATAACTACTATTATTCATTCCTTGTTATAAGGAACAACTTAAATTCAACATATTCAGCATCAGCCGAAAAATAATTTAGGAAAGAAATTCTGTATTATGCTGAAAATAATGCTGGAGAAACATTTTTCACTGGTTTACTAAGTTAATTCTGCATTTAGCTGTATTTTCCAAAAAACCTGATTTCTGTGTTTTCCATAAGCCACATTTGGTGTTAGCAGCCAAAGGCATATTGATGGAGCATTTAAGGAATAATCTTGACCGAAAGTAAATTCTATTAAATGCATAAGTAGGTTTAGTGTTAGAAAAGTTTGGTAGAACATATCTCTGTCAGTTTTCGAAGCGTAAAGTAGGACAAAGAAAGAATTCAAATAGATTAGGCCCCTTTAGACTCATCTTCCATTCAACATGCTGTTATACTACTTGCAAAGAGTGATTGAAAAAATGGAAGTGTGGAAAAAATTGGAAACTAAAATTTACCTAATTTAAAAATTTAAAAAAACACCCGTAGAGAAGGGGGAAACCACAAAAACAATTAAAAATATAAAATTAATATACAATACGATGTTTTACAAAGTAAAACTATGGGAAAAATAAAAAAGAAAAGTGAGGACGCTGAGGTATTTAGCGGTTATCCATGGGTCTTTTCCCACTTTAAAAATCAAAAACTATAGAATTGTCTATAATTAATCTTAAAATATTATCCTTTAGATTATTGTGCAAAAATTTATTTTCCTTCGAGAATATATTTTTGATGCGGAAATATTAGCCATCTTTAACCCAAAGACGACCTACCAGTGTTCATTTCCCACAGGTTTCTCGAAACGACTCTGGCCTAGGAGATGCATCTGTTCGGACGCCCCATTGCGTTCCATTAAAATTCGAAGGGTTTCGCTTCATAAAGCTATGCAAAAGTGACGCTCTAATCTACGGCCGTCTTCCGTGTTGCTTTTTGGGACGGGTATCGCGGGCGGAGATTTTGGATGACTTTCACCAAGGCGTGTCTTTTGAGGCCAAGGATACGGAGATTGGAGGGTGAACATGGTTTCCGGTGGTTCGCGGTACGACAGACCTCCAGCTACAGACAAAATTCGCCGCCAAATGTAAATAAGATTACTCCAACTAAATCGGCGATGACAACAACGATACTTCCTTCCCCTAATTTGCGACGCAATCTCTGACTTGTGAAATGAAAGGATTCGTTGTTGCGAAGAAAGAGTTTGACTTGGTAAGGGGTGGACTTGAAAGATGCGAGTCCCTGGGCGAATGGTCTTTGCGAGGCCCCTTTCCGGCATCGGAGAATCTTTTATGCATAGATGCAGCGGGATCTAAGGGCCCAAGATAAACCTTAATCCGTTTCGTTATTCAATCCAGAGAGCTTTTGAATTGGCCAACGAGTTAAATTCGTATAATTTCATTCATGAAAATCACAACTTCGAATACATGACTGCTCCAAGGAGATACATCTCCTTTTATCTGGAAAGAAACGCTTTAAAAATACACATGAAAACGGAAACAGAGGAAATGGAGAAAGGCAAAGAGCACAATAATAACAACCGGAGGTATCGCAAAAATAATTATTAATGTGAATATAAATTTCAGTTTTACTTTCGATATCGTAGGAATTTTATATCATTGTAATATATTGTAGAAACTGCTTTCATTGCCAATCCCATACCGTCCTAACAATAAATAGTTTAGTTTGTTGTTTGAATGATTCATTTCCTAGTGAAATTACGAATATTACGTGATCAATTAAACAGAAATTAGACGAACCCCAAAATCATGAAACATTTTTAATCCATAATACTTAAAAAAATTATAATCATATTTATTTTAACCAAAACTATCTTCCATTGATACGCAAGTCGGCTGATGTCGGATGATTCGGTATAAAGAAGCAGCTGCGTGGCGTCGAACTTAACTGAGTTCAGAGTTTGAAAGTCGTGCAACTTGTCGTTATCGAATTGTAGGCGAGCATAAACGCACATTAAGATAAAAAACACCACATAAGTCTTTTTGAGTTTGTTTGAATTTAATATTATTTGCGTTTAAGTTCGTTATGCCTCAACTTGTGCGTAATGTATTTTCAGGTTTCTCATTACTTATGTCAGGAATTCAATATTTTTAAACATTTTGTTTTATTCTACTTCTTCTTTCTGGTAACTAGACAATATCTCTTCTAGACTATAATTTTTTATAAAATTGCATATATATATTGTCTTTATTTCAGGCTGGCTCTTGGCTCATTCATTTTTCATAAATTTCTCTTTCTTTCTTCCTTTAAGTTTAAAATGAAACTGCAGAAGGGTTTCGTAGGTTTTTCACGACTCCCTCATCGTGGATGTATTCTTGCGGTTTATACGTATTTTCTAAGGAAAAATATGTTTTATTTGAACACCCACAAAATATGTTCCTCCTTTTGCTTTTTATTTTGTCTTATTCAAAAATGATCTTTCTTTAAATCTTTAATAGCATTAGTAATAGTAATAGTTACATGTAAGAAGAGACTCCATCTCGACCTGAATTAAAGACGTTTTATTATTATTATAACTGAGGTGTTGTAACTGCAAGGTCGTTTAATAACGACACTACAGGCCATTTCTATTATGGACCGAAACTTTGACAATTTCGTTGGTTTGCATAGTATGCGAAAATTTATCGAGCTCGTATTTACGTCCACAGTGTATAATAACCGACTTGGGATCAGGATCATCGAAATCACATCCGACCCTCGTCCATCAACACAATTCCGAGCGGAGAAAACGATTTTTCGATCTGTTTACATCGCAGATTCTTTTTAATCTCGGCACGCTAAATTTAGCAGCAAACTTAAACGGCCCTTCAAAAGCATCACCTAAATAATCATTCATCTGGCTCTTTGGACGCCATTCCTCTCTCCCCCATCGCTAATGCTTCACCGGACAGCATCTTCACTTTCCATCCCATAGTCGCTACATCCACCTCAATTTTATCCGATCGATCTTCCATCTTCGCTCTCCTCGCAACGACGCTTTTAAACTCGGATTCCTTCCCAGCTAAGGGAGCTTTTCTGCCGGTCGTTTGCGTCCCTTACATTTGCGTTCCTCGGACAATTGCGTCCCGGACCTCTACGTATCTACGAATGTAATAATTTCCGCCCTCGATTGTATTTGGTTTAATAGACTCGACCCAACCTTGCCCATGTGACTCAGTGATTCAGTTCGCAATTGTCCGGTACCAGGGCGCCCTGGATAATGGCGTCCCTATGAAATTTGCCTCCCTGGTCCCGAACAATTGCATCCATAAGAAATCTGCGTCCAAGGTCACGGACTACTGCGTACAGAATAACTGAGTCCCATGGACAAGGTTGGGTTTGCTCGCTTAAGGGAATGGGCAAAAAATAATACATATATACAACAAACGCAGTTGTTCGACGAGCTCAAATTTTCAGGACGTAAAGGACACAAATACCGCTATCGTCCTAGTACCCTTTCTTTCTCTTTCACTTCTTTCAATGGCCTTAACAAAAACTTAATTAAATAACTCGAGGTTTTACGGTTCTGAAACGAATTTTCGTGCGGGACGTAAAAGTCTTAGCGTGATGGACGTATCCTTTTTCCTGTTTGGTCTACGCACCGAAGTCTGTTCTTTGTCCGTGACCATTATTTCTAACCAACACTTCCTTTACGTTAAATCTTTCGCTAACCGAATATAAACAATCCTTCAACAGAATGGATGTTTCGCTCGTTGTAAACAGGCGGTGGCACGATTACCAAACCCGTCCCGTAAAATTTGTTCTTAACGAGAAAGCGACTGTCCCAGGCGTAACTTCGTTAAATTCATTAATATGGATAGTAAAACCATAAGTAAATTCCACGTTAAAGAAATTTAATCACCGACTAGTTTAGTCGCTCCGCGAAATTATCATCTGCAACATAATTCTGAGTAATTCCGCAATGGATAAGATTCTTGCATGAACGTTATCAATTTTCGTGCAAATAAAGGTAGAAATACTTCGAAGCTCTGAAAAGCTTTTAAAATTAATAACGTTCACAATTCAAATCTTTTATATTATTAGTAAATTGGATGAAGACAATAAATTAGAAAAAAGAAAACACAGGAGAAGGCAATGAAGGCTCGTTGAAAATGCTACAGCTTTTTCAAATCATAGAAATTTCAACATGGAAAAACACAAAAAAGTACAAGTATGTAGAAATAAGGGCAATGACATAGATAGGGAGTTATTCATATTGTATTGGCAGATCCGAAGAAGGCACAGGATTGGCACTATTACATCGGTGTGGTAAATGGTAGATTGAAGATCGTTCCGCGATGGAAAGTCGGGAATTGATGCAACGAACTAATGAGTTGCATTTGGTAGAACGGGATGAAGGGAGAGTTAATCATTGGTGAATTATCCTAGTCGTAATAAAAAATAGCACGTCACCGACAAAACGTCTGAAAAGTGATGTTATGCCTAATTAGCGCTCATATCTTCCATACATTCTTACAACAATATTTTGATTGATAGGAAGTATTTTCACTATTTATAAAATACCCTTTTCTTTTGTTATGGGATAGAAAAATATACATTTTCCATTCACACTGATCTCACTCATTTCAACATCAAAGTCCACCAAATTGTGAGTGACGCTGAACAATACAATTCATTTTAGCCAATCCTAATTGAATTCTGCGAATAATTTTACTCAGTGTCAATCTAAGCGAAATTGTTTCACTCGTAGCATTACGGCGAAGTGAAGAGAGCTACGGCGAATTACCACACTCCTCATCATCTCCCCTCCAAAGCTTTCTTTAGCTAGTGGTGAGGAGTGAAGAACCAATCCACTCCAGGGATGGCAGTTGAAACATCTTTCAATACTCCACTATTGCATTGCGTATGACATGAAATATCAGTTAGTCAAAGGCCAGAATACCTCATTTTCCTCGATAATAATGGAGGAAATAAGCGTGATTTATATTTAATAACGTATCTGCGTTTACAACAAAGCGTTATCTGCTTAAAAAAATTTACGACTAAAATGCATATGACGTGTTCTGTGTGTACTTTGAACAGAGGAGAAATGTAAAAGGCGGAGAATGCTCTTTTTGTCTCCCTCAAACAATCTTCAGAACCTTTCAATCGCAGAATCCGTTCAGTATTTTGCCCTAAGGCTGTTTAAAACCTCAGCCCCTCAACCAAGAGCTAGTATAGATCAGGCTTACTAGGAAAAATGAGGAGTGAGGTAGTTTGACCTCGCTTTCCTCGCCAAATAAGAAAGCTATAAGCGCAACAAGTTCGTGTCAGTGAAGCACAAATTGTAAGACACAACGTGTTAAAATTTTCTTCCGATTTCATAGGAAGAAATCTTAATCAGGACCATTATTCAGTTCTTAGTAACAATAATATACGAGAATATTTTTAGAAATTGACGAGACAAGCAATAGTCTTTTTTGGATCTATTTTCTTTCTTGGAACGAGTAAATCTCCAAATTACAATGAACGAATAATAACTTTTCGCGGAAATTTCATCAATAATAATTTCCGCCGACAGCCACCTAACCACGCAGCGCCCCTTCCTCATCGCCATTGCAATTTTTCGCGACTAGAGGATTCTCTGGGGGAGGATTAACCTTGAACTCCGCTCTGACGTCCTCCCCGAAAATATCAAACGGCGGAAAGCGCAGACAATGCAATCTTCAAGATCTCTCGTTCCTCGGATCTTTTCTGAGGTGGCAGAAAGTGTTCCTCACAATGAGACGAACGCGCCCCACGCGTCCTTGATGCCCCAGCAGTGTTCTTTGACGCGGGGGGCCCACAACTAAACATGCGTGGGGCATCTCGTGGATAAGGTCACTTCTTCCCGACGAGGCTGCGACTTCCTCGCACTTTAAGGGACGAGTAAACAATTTTTATTGATTTTTTAAGAGAACCAAGCATTTACAAGTTAATGCAAACTACTGAAAAAATGTCATCTGTTAAAAAAAGAATAAAAAACGGTTGGTTATAAAATTTACCATTAATTCTGTTTTTGCATTATGATGTTTTACTTATGTATAACATTTTTCCTTAATGTTCCACTGGCACCTACTGACAGGGAAAGCCGGGATCAAGAGAACCGAATGGCTTGTACTGTAAGTTGCATTATATCGTATTTATATAGAACTGATATTTGAATATTTACGATAATAATATATAGAATTCGTAATAATTTATAGAAATTGTTACAAAGTTTGTGATTCTAATTTTTAATTTCAATGATAGTAGATACATTGTAAAAGCTATAGGTTACACTATTTAGTGTAATCGTTAATATTTTAAATTTATGTCTATGTTTTTGTTTCAATCTGCATTTTTGCGTTTACATTTCAATTCTCCTTCCCGTGTGGCTGTTTTATTGTAACATGGGCTTTTCTCTCTTTCAACATTCAGCGGTGGAGAGTTTTCCTTAAAATTAATCCTTTTCTTTTCCCAGGTTCGATTCCCGGTCGCGTCAGATATTTTCAAGTCCGTTTTACCTTGGGTGCACTCCCTGTGAAAATATACCCTAACTCTTTTCCTTTTCAAAATATTTAGAAAAGATTATGACACGGTATGCTGACTATAAACTAGTGGTTAATGTGGGCATATGTTTAGTGTTCACTGAATCAGGCGAGGTCTTGCGGTAATCCATAACGGAAATATTTCTTATATTATTTCCATATGTTTAGTGGTTAAATTCTTCGAAAGAGAATCTATAGGTAATAATCATTCGTGCTGCCTCCGAGGGAAAACTTAGCAACAGGAGAATCGATGAGATATCTTAAAGTAAATTAACCTGACATGGGTTACCCACATCCGTAATATTTGTGGACGAGCTTTTAGAATCAGCTTCATTAAGAGAATAGTCGGTAGAAGCGAAGGTAAAGTACGCGAGGGATGTTACTTTATGCTAGTTGAGTCATGCCTTGAGTATGCTAGTAGTGTATGGGACCTTGCGAAAAAGGGTTGCCTTTGTGAATTAGAAAAAGTACAACGAAAGGCTCTCTCCGTTACTTTTCCGTTACTAGTAAATAATAATATGGTTAGTAATAGGGAAAGATGATTTTGCACGTTAGGAAGTTTACCTAGGATAATTTCCGAGGAGGAACAGACATAAAAATATCTGACAGGACTGGTGCATAAACACCGATTACGCAATTGACGACTGGTTATCTACAACGTTTCCTGAACTTCAAGTTAGAATTTTCTGTCCGGATACCTCAATTGTAAGAGCAAACAACCACCAATTGAGAGATCCTAGTTCCGAGTCTCGGTATCCTCAAACTTTTTCATTTCCCTTCTTCCTCCATAAACACGAATCTTAAATTTCAATAAAATTAAAGAAATAAAATAACAGTAATTTTCACTCGAAATTTACTAACGACCGGTTTCGATGATCATCAGGTCCTCATAATGACTCGCTACAGTCGATACCGGTTACGTTTTTCTTTCCCTACAGAGTCTCACAAAGTTAAACTAGACCGATCGGTTATATTTTCTCTTCAATATCGAAAATTAAATATGTAACCCCATTTTGAAAAAAAGAAGAGCAAATTTGAAAAAAATTGATTTTTGTTATTTAAGAAAACCTAAGTTTCATATAAAGGAGAATATGATAAAGAATATGTGTTCAAATTCCGTTTCGCTTCACTTCGCTTCCAACCTCGGACGTGTATCATGTAACATACCCTCCAGGATCCTTCATTAAACTTAACGGTTACCTCATTTCTTTATTACGTCACGCCGCGGCCATCTCGTCACCGGCGCTTTTAATTCCACCTATTCATATCCACTCGTTAATATCCGCGACTTATTTTACGCCCAATTAAGAAATGCTGGGGGAAATAACGCTTGCAGGGAAAGCGATGCTGCACGCTCTCTCGGGGAGGCATTCGGGGAAGATTCGCCCGGAAGTACTCACCAATTCGGATTTAAGAGTCAGCCCGCGTAATTGCTGTCTCGGAAAGTACGAGTGAATCCATACACGTGAACCATCTAGAATATTAAAGCTTACAGGAGAATAAATTTGGAGAGAAGGGACTATGAAGACAAAAGATGACTATTAACGAAGTAACGTATAAGTACACTCATATTGTTTGCGTTAATATTTCTTTCGTCGAGTTTTAATGTTCACTTCTCTGGTCTCAGAATAAAGTCTTATCTTTGCATTAAAATTAGATTTTTACCAGTATGTTTCGTAAGTTTTTACACCACCGTTCTGGCGGGTATTTTCCGGCTGTGGGGCATTTTTCCTAACTATTTGGTTAAGGCTTCTTTTAAATTTAATAAATGTAAATTGGACCGACCTAGGTGGCCCAAAGGTTAGCGTTCTAGCTACGCTATCGTTTCAACCTCAAGGCCCCGGGTTATAATCCCGGCTGATCGGACTTTTTTATGTGTTGGCCGGGTGTTGTTACTGTTGTCTCGGTGAAACACCTCCTGATAAGTTCAGCAGAGCTTAGGAAGACTTTACCGATAGTGGCAACAGTAGCTCAGCAGAAAAAAAATCTCCAAGTAGTCTCTTTCTTTTTTGTTTGCAATTTAACTGCCACTTAATTTCTGGACTTCTGTTTAGGACGGAATACATCTTAGAGAAACTCAGAATCGGTGATTCAATTTCATTCAATTTATTACGACGATGGGTCCGATGGAAACAAAGACTGCATAATACAGGAATAAAGATTACATATTTCATTGAATTATTAAGTGCTATCTATATTACTGAAATTTTCTATCTTGGATTTCCTTCTAGTGGAGCCCTTCCGCAATTGATATCGTCAGAAGAGACCGTTTTATTTTCGCCCTAATACGGTTAACCAATAATGAATTTCCAGGTATACGAGACCTGATTCGAGAAAAATAGATAGAATAACAATCGTTTAATAAAAGCGTTCCCGAATTTTCCAATACCTGGAAATCGTCGATTCTAAGAATCTTTAGATACGTTATCTTTTAAGCTAATCTGGGATGCATAATCCGCGATATGACACAATATGGATTGGGTTGAAATTATCTGAGATCTTTCTTACCTGCTAGCAAAGAACATATGCAGATGTATACATTTGTATTGGTTGGCGAGCACGAAGAAAATTTCTATGAAAGAAAGGAAAAACATAGTATATGAAAGCTCATAAAAAATATGCGAATAGCTGGGAACACAGAATTTCTCACAAAAAGTGCAAGTGTTCTAAACTTTTCTAAATCGAGCGTAACATTAATGGAACAATTATTTTGATGGAACTACTTTTTTATCTAGGAGCTCAATCTGTATCTTTTGGAAATTCATATATCATGTACCGAGTATCTAGTCAAAAGAGAATTTAAAAAAAGATACATTACCGTTTACCTCGGAATCTTGAATAGAAACGGTCAGTTTATCTTGAATAGAAACTTAACTTAATTTTACTTATATTTTCGAGAGCATCGATTGTAGTGACACTGGCTATTTCAGTAAAGACAAATGTTATGCATGAAAGTGGTCTGAAATTGAAGAAGCTCAGGCCAAAGTTATTGGTTGCACTTTTGAGAGGATATATAGCAAAATACCTGAGCTAAGACATATTTTTAAATTTTAAGTATATGAAGGCAATTTAATGCTTAGCGGTGGATATTACGGGCATAGACATTCGTACACATTTTGAGGGCATAGAATTTGGATGTATAAGCGATTATATTATTGATTGTTATAATTGAGATTTTCTGATACGACTTCCATCTTTTCACAAAAACACAATTGCTAAACCTAACATTAAGAAATTATTAGAGGCAAATCATATTTTAAAACTTAAAATTATCACGGAATAACATCGTTATCAATAGAAAAATTACAATTTTTTTAAAACATTTCTTCGAAGTACAGTCTCGCCTCACCTTGTATTGGGTTTTCATATCCATTTCTTTGAATCCGTAATAGGTAAATATATTTTACGCCATAAATCCGCTGAATGCCTACCCTCCCATATTTTCCACGTAGCCAATTCCGAATTTATTCAAACTCGAAGTAAAGTATCTCACATCATTCAATAAGAATAATAACTTTATTGAATCAATTTAATAAAATATAACGCCATTGTATAGCCTAGAAGTACACGCGCCGCAGCTACAATGAACGCAATCTAATTAATTTTTTTCTCCAATTCCTTCACAGCTGCAGACGATCAAGTTTCATAATCGTTACATAACGTACGTACTACGGATTCTTTGTTTGTCTCGAATGATCTCGTAGAGCGCTGTTCCATATTTAATTATGGATGCAAAAATGGCACGAACTGTAATTACCCCATGGATACGATACGGTTGGCTCTCTTGACCTATTTTGTATGATATTATTTTTTTTAAATCATATAAATAATAAATATGTGAAAACATATATCCTTATCATGACCTGAAACTAAAAAGATAGTATAAGTAACAAGCACTCAAATAATTAACACTATAAAAGTATATAATACCAATAAAATGTACAACGAATAAAAAAATAGCGGTAGGGAATATTAAAAGCGTATTAAAATTAAATCCAGAGAGAAATTAAAAAGCGACAGCATATGGGATGTAAGAATAGTTAGCAACGATATTTTTCATAGCATTAAGATCCGCTGAAGTTCACGATTAATCGATACTTCAAATCAAAAATATAAGAAATATATAAAAATAAAATCATAAACGGAAATTTAACTTACAATTATTTAAAATTGAATGAAGATACAGCGAAAGCTACCATATTCACTTCTCGAAAAAAATGAAATTATCACGCTATATTCGGAGAAGTTAAACCCATCTGAAACGATAGACTACAGATGTGGGTCTTCGGCAAACCACTTAAACTGGAAATATCACTTATTACGGTCAAATCTTCGAATCCCTGAAAGTTGGGAACGCTCGTTTTAGGAGATTACCATTCGATCACTTTTCCTGGAGCATCGCTTTTATCGCAATACGGGCGGCCATAAATCACCGAGTGCTTTTAAACGATAGAGGACAAAGAAATCCAATTACAGCTGCGTTTTATTACCGATATGGAAAATCCAAACAGCTTCCTTTGGGACGCTTAAACTAGAAAATTTTCACCATGAGCACCATTTGAGGCCCGTAAAACGTTCGGAGGGCATTCAATTTCACGCCACCAATATCTCATGTCAGTAGTTATTCCGTTTGTGACATCAGAAGTTAGTTTTCTAAGTTCATTTACACAGACAGCATTTCTCGGAAACACCCTTTCTCGAACAAGTCCCAGATGGTAAAACGCTTCGCTTTTATGTTATCGTTAAGTTAACCTCTTAAATACGCTCCATATTTTCTGATAGTTTTTTGGAGCCTAAACTAACAAACCTATGGGATTGGTTATTAAAAAATACGACTACGCTGCGCAGAGACACTTAATTTTTCAATGTCATAGTCAGAAAAGCTTAACGAATGTCGATTTAGCGAGCGCTCGGATATTTAATGACGTTTGCCTATGGACTCATGACCCTCGGGAATGACCATAGAAACACTTGAAGGATTTCTTGGAATAAATATTAGTCCATAGAGCTGTTTTTCGTGAGAGTATCCAGGAAGTGTGCATTAACATCGCTAAACGGCACCAGAGGAACGTGTCACAATGTCTAAGCATCATGATGCAACAATGCTTGCGTTGTAATCACGCCTTGTTGATAACTCGTGGATGACGATAATGGAGCGATATCCGCGAAATTTATGTCCGAGATAAGGGAAAAATTAATGCCTATCGCGATCCAAAAAAGTAAGAATTATAAGGATCCGATTGGAGAAACTGAATTCTCAAAGAGAGAAACATGAAAAAGGGAGGAATTATAAACCACAATAATGCGATCTGTTGGTACCTCATCCCCTTTAACATTAGCTAGTAGAAGAGAATGAGGCTTACTAGGCAAGATGAGGAGTGAGGTAGCTTGCCCTTGCTTTCCTCACCAAATCAGAACGTTAAAAGTGGAACATGTCCATGTAAGAGAAGCATAATGATTCAACGAGAAGCCATTTTCTCGCTATTCCCTTAATTAGTGCCATTATTTACCGCCAATTACACCTAAGTAACTTTCACGATATCACTTCCATGAACAAGACTAGACAAGACAAGACAAGAGGCAAAAGGAGATGAAAGATGCATTTTTTGGTTTCTGGTTATTCTTAAAGGCGAAAGGTAATGATTGTTGGATATTATTTAGAATGTAATGATTGCTGGTTATTATTTTAGACAAAATTTAATGATTGATGTAATAATTTATGGAGATGTCTTGACGTTGCCACAGCACACTTGTACAATTTTAACGTATGTATGCAATAATAATAATGTCAGTTTAATCTGCAGCCATTTTTCCTCGACGTAATTTTCTCAACCCTGTACCAATTGACAAAGGAAAAGTATTCCTCTCAACAGAATACAGAGACAGGAACTTAATGCGAAAAGAGGGAAGATTAAATACAATATTAGGAATCCTTTGTAATTAAAACTGCGAGAAAAGAAAAGAGCGGAGAATGACGAGGAGAAGGGGCGAAGAAGCAGCGAGGAAGGCAGAATGCGAGGGTTTTGAGAGACCGCTGAAATACAAGTTGTGGAAGCGCGGAAAATTATTGGGGAATAAAAAGCCCGGGGCCGTCATTTAACGAAGGAAACAATGCGAGAAAAGCTGCGGGAAGAGAATGAAGTAAGAAGTTAAAAATAATCCTTAAGGAGAGCGAAGAATGATGGGCCAACGTGTTTGAAATGAGAGGCTTGGGAAAATAGACACAGACAATCTGAGCCCGGTAATATCGGGCAATAAAAATGAAAGTGTTCAACGACTTGAGATAAAAGAGAGCGTAGATAACAAAGACTCGCGACTACCCGAAAGATTGGGCAAATGAGAGGAAAGTTCTTTTCGTAAGCTCCGGGGAAAAATTTATGAAGATGTCGCGATAGCTCCACTTGGCCGAGAAATGATGAAGTAACCGCATGACGGGGGTACGGAGCTATAACTCCCGCTTCTAATCGCGGTTGAAAATCTTTTTTACAATTTTAAATAGATCTTTGAAAGCCAAGGTTAAAGGGTAAGACATACGAAGATCACCCGAAGGCTAGAGGACAAGGGCAGAACAAGGGTGATAAGAACTCACGTAGCGGGAATTACTGAATAAAACAACTACACTTCCTGCTTTATAGACTTTGAATAATTCTTTCTTTGCGAGGCACGAGCCAATTATTTCCGACTGGCCCTCCGGCTAAATTGCCTTCGGATTTGCTTCCTCAAATCGTGAAAAATGGCGGATTGGCTAACGCGTATTTAAAGATTAAGCCGGAGGCGACGCTCGCCGTAATTTGCGATAAAAACACGGAGAATACCCGCAAGTCCGACTCATTTAACCGAAACGGAACCTAATGATATTTACCGCTAAATGGAGCGATAAAAGAAGAAAACAAAATAACGAGAGTTTTATGGGTTTATACGGTAGGTCATTCCAAAAGAGCAATCAGTAAATGTGATCCCTTGTGACGACCATTGCGAACGCTAACTTCGCCATGAAATAAAATTTGTAACTTACTCTATACGCGCAATTGCCACAAAAATTAGGAAAAATTGCACACAACAAATTCCGACATCGTACCAGGCATACATTATTATTATTATTATTATTAGGGGTCTTTATTATTTACATCTAACTAAACTGGAAGAATTATCAGTTCTAGAAACTAATTGTTCGTGCATTGTTTATTATTACAGTGGAACTTTGTTAATTCGAACTTCTGTAATATGAAATCATTTTTTGATTGGAATTTTTCCCCAGACCCATAGCTTTTTGCATTCAAACGGTTTTTTTAAATAATCGTGGTCGATTTGAATTTTGTTTTGGTTAATTTGAACTCTATGGTATTAATATGGCCAAGATACAGTAATTTCATAGCACTAACTTCATAAAAACCAGTATGCTATTGATGTCATAACGATCAATTATAGTGACATCTAAGCAAATCCATTTTTGTCATGAAATCGACTGGAATCGTATATTACTGACAGACTTGTTAAGTTAAGTAAAAGTCTCCGACCTTTTTTAAGACACTGAAATGTGCTTTTTGTCTACGCTTACGTGCTTGACAGTGCAATTCGTACAAACAAATCCATTCGCTTGACCTTACCATTTCCTTTTGCAGTCCAAATCTCCAATTTTCCATTTTCCGCAAACCCACCTTCACCGATCATGTCATACCTTTACACTCAAACCATCATTACTCACAAAAACTTTCCAATTTTCACTCCCTTATTAACCGTCTTCTCTCTATCCCTCTCTCTGATAAAAACTTTCATAAAGAACTTTCGATTATCAAACACATTGCTGTTAAAAATGGATATCACCATGGCGTAGTCGACAAACTTTTAATTCGCAAACAAAGAAAAATGGCCTTAAAGAATATCTTTGGAGGATCAAATTGTGAAGATGTAAAAACAAAATGGGTAAAATTAACTTTATTAAACAGAATTTCAGAAAAAATCAGCAACATCCTGCCTAAGGAAAGATTAAGACCTTCATTCAAATCACGTTCCAATTTACAATAAATACTTTTTAAAAGTAAGGATAAATATCACCCTTTGAAAAAATCCGGAATTTACAAGCTTAAATGCAATAACTGTAACGGGGTATATTTGGGTCAAACGCGGAGAAATTTAGCCATAAGAGCCATTGAACATAAAATATGTTTTTTGAACAAGTCCTCTGAATCTCACTTCGCTAAGCACCTTCTGGAATTCAACCATTTTTCTGACTTTGTACCCGAAATTCTTCACTTTACACATAGAAACCAAAGGCTTAATTTCTTAGAACAGGTGAGATAATTTCCCATACAAATTTCAAACAATGTAATGCGGTTAATGGGCACCTCTTCCCTTCCCATCGATTCGATGCATTCACTGACAATGTTGCTCTACCTCCAGTTCTGCCCCCTGACTCTCCCCCACGCCCCTTTTTTTCTATTTCCTTAATTTCCCGCCAGTCTTACTTATATATATTATGCTTTACGTTTTTTATAGGGTCACTTGATGATGCAGATCAATCTCTAAAACTAGTCGTGTTTTGTTTATTTTTATTGGTTTTAATAAAATGCTGTGGAAAAAGTACAAATTGTTCTTCTTCATCATGTATCTATTTCATTGCTATTTATTGTTGGGTTTAATCCTTTTGAAAGCATACCTGATTTTGGATTAGTTAGCCGAGACCGGCTTTGTGTAACATACGAAATTTTGTGAACTCTGTATGTAAATACATATGTAGTAATTGAATTAATATGCAATGATAATTTCCTCGCAAATCAATTCATTTTGCAACGTCCCAGAAATACATAGCTTTGACACAACCATTTAATCTCATCCGCCGCTTCAAGAGGTTTGACTATCAAGTCTAAACGAAACAAATTAACCGAAAATATTTCGCTCCGTGACGAAATAGCTATATATATTTAATATGTTGGGCGATAAGTCCGTTCGAATGCTCTCCAGTTGTAGAAATAATGTCACGTATTTAGCGTATTTTTAGAAAAGGATAGCAGATGTTATTTGGTCTAAGATAAGGAGAAATTTCGGTCCATGACGAAACGGCATTATTTTCCCGTGGGCCACGAGACGAAATTTAGATTAAATACAGCCCGCGTTCCTGGGTACCACTGCCTTTAGTTATTGATCCCGGCAGTAAGGCTCTCGAGGAATAGATCCTTAAAAAGGGACAACAGATATTACAACTGAGACTCAGTTTTCCCCGGCCATTCTATAGACTCGAAATGCTTCACGTTTGCGCTTCATTCTACATTTACTGATTAGAATTGCTTGTGGCATGAATAATGCTCTCAAAAATTGTCTCTGACCGTTAAAGAACATTTTCCTTCTCCAATTTCCATTAACTATAAATTTTGCTACTTATCACAACAAATGCTACGGTTCCTGCAAAATCATTTTAATTACACTTTTACGGTACTGAGGGAAAAAATACCATACTAGCACATTACATGTAGGACAATTAAATCAACTTTATGAAGGTAATAATTCCACCAAAATTTTAATTTCATAGTTCAAAATTCGTTAGTAATGGAAATGAATATTCATGAGGAAAATTTTACGCTTAAGTAGTAGTAGTATTATCAAAAGTGCTTTCGACAGTCATTTCGCACATAGGCTCCCACTGGTAATCGAACCCAGGAATGCCGGTTTGCCTCTGGGCTGAATACCTCACCACCTCTAATATTAGCTACACATGTTAGAGCTGGTATGAGGCTTTTCAGGCAAGATGGAAAAGAAGGTAGTTTAATCCCACGTCCGTATAAGTGGAAGGTGCCCACGTAAGCAAAGCACAATGACTCTATGAGTAACACATTTCTTAGATTTCCATAAGAAAAGACCTTGATAACAGCCATTATTCACGATCACTCATACCTCAGTAGCTTTCATCACATCACAGCCTTGAGACGGTGATGAAACCAAGTCAAAGATACATTTTTCTATATCCTATACCAAAATACAAATGAAACAAGTCACAAACAATCAAAATTTAAGTCGCGGATGAGATGAATATTTCACAACATGCGCTTTCGAATAATGATTGATTACCGTACGAAAGAGTTGATTTCATTTTAGATGTCTGCAGAGATTAACAATATGTTATTTTTTAGCCTTGAAAATATCAGCGGTACTCAAATCTAGAGAATATTTCAGCGTTTGCAATGAACTTTTATACGAGGAAGTCATACAAGAAATTCAGTCCAGAAGTGGGCGGGAAGTTGGAAAAAAATTGTCTGAGAATGCAAATGATGAATCAGTTCAGGAAACGCGCTTAAGCAATAGTTACATTCTTAAGCAAGAACGTTATTTGTCTATTGGTTTCTAATTCAGAAGGCAACGTACTCTTTGAGAAGTGCTGAGAAACGTGAGCCAGGATATGGACTAATACAATGTGCAAGGGTGAATACGTCATTCCTGACAGGGTCACAACCTCCGATCATGATGGGATGATACAGAATTAGCATGCGATACATTCAGATAATATTCGACAAATCTCCCTTTACTTACTTGCATATACACCTACAAACACGCGTCTTTATTGGGCGTAACCGGGACTGGGAAGTTCCATCTTCCATTTAACTTTTGTCTAATACAAATACACATGAAAACAGTTATAAAACGAGTAATATCCCAAGATTCCGATTTACGAGAAATTAAGAGAGAGACTTTAACAAGAAATGTGGAAATAGAGAGGAAATATGGAAATAATTTCGTGGAGTAAATTTGATTTTGATCACAGAAACAATATCCACTGTAGGAAAACACCCGCAAAGAGGTGGGTGTGAAAAACCTGCGAAATGTCTGGGAAATTTTGAAAGAAAGAAAGAAAGAGATCACAACATAAAAGATTACATTTTTATAAGGTATTTACAGATAAAATAAACAGCAGAATATAAGTGTTCTTTGTTGTAGAGTGTTGAAAAAATTTCATTTAGATTCACATTCATCTACATAATAAATACTAATATAATACCGGCCGTGGTGGCCAAGTGGTTAGCACAGTATCACGGTTGGAGCGATACCGTTCGAATACCGGCTACTCGGGTTTTTCCGATTAGGGATTAGTCTTGTGTGATTGTTATTGTTATAACTACCTCTTTAAAAGTCCAGAAGATGGATGTTTGTGGGGTGTATGAAATAACTAAATAATCAAATCATAAAATTAAAAAGCAGGTAGTCAATTCGCTTTATCGCAAAAATAAAATTATTATATTATGTACAAGAAAGTAGACAAAGCAAGGGGGAAGGGGTAATGAAAGGGAAAAGAATAATTAAAAAAATTAAAATAGTGATAACATGAAAATGAAATTGGACAGCTTCTACACAAAGTATGCCACTAAAAGGTGTTTTATGTAGTGTTTTCTGAATTAAGATAATAAAGAAGCGTTTTGTTTTTATGGTGGAAGCAAAAAATCTACAGGAAAAAATATTTCAATACCTTCCATTTAGATTATTGATAACAACACAAAATACGTTCCATAATGAATACCTCAAAACCTTAAAGGTTAAACCTTAAGGTTTCCTTAAGGCTGTGTTCTCAGTATCCTCCGAATTTTTATAATTATTTATTATATTTGATCTCTAAAAAATGTGGAGCAAGGATAGGAAATTACGTGAAGTTGTGCGACTTAACAGAGGTGAGATTGATGCGGAATGGTAGTTTAACGGTTAGAACAATAGCCCGGAAAGTGGGAGACTTGGGTTCGAGTCCCAGTCGTGTCGCTATTTTCCACCTCTGTTTATCATTGGGTCCAACAAATGTTTTAACCTAAAATGCTTACCATTAAGAATTCATTTTTAAACTAAAATTTCGCCAAAAATTTAACGATGAGAAAATGATTAACTCTATTTAAATTAAAATTCCCAATAAAAATAATAGCTCCCCTTACCTTCACCACTAACTGCAATGTGTTTCAAATAACGACTGACAAATTGGTTGTGAGTGTACATAGTTACTGTTTTAACATGATTGGAAGTCTGGAATGATTTTCAAAACCGACTCACGCTACCAATAACAATCTGTTAACTTGTCATCTATTCTCCAACATAATGGTGGGAATAAAATATAGTGTCCTGTAACGTAACCACACGAGAAAATACTAATAGAAATTAGAGAAAATAAAGTTTTCGATAAAATATGCTACGCAAAACATCCATTCACCTTAACACTTATTTCAGTATTAAAAGATTTCCTTTTAGTACCAAAAGATTTCCTTGTAGCATCAAAAGACTTCCTTTTAGTATAAAAAGATTTCCTGTTAGATAAATCGCGACACGGCTCACGGATGATATGATTTCCAATAACATTAATAAAGGCTTATTTAGTTTCACGATCGTAGAAAAAATTACACAAAAAGATATTTACCGGGTGATTAGGAATGTATTTAAGTCGTATCTAATTCCTTGTAAATTACATCTGATGATACTGTAATGTCCCGAAAACAATTACAAAGCGTAGTGTACACACAATTTGGCGGAATCTATACATAAACACAGTTTGAAATGAGAGAGCCTCAGTTTGATATCCGTGACAAGAGACTAAAGAACTCCAAAGAATAGAGAAGCTTAAATAAGCCATCTCATCCATACAGAAAATTTCACGGGTAGGCGGTGATTTGTGAAAACTGAAACTAAAATTATATCTTTCATTCTGAAAAGGGAATACTTGCACATGATCCCAGGAAGAGGAAAACGACGGATGAGTTAATGAGCTCCGGAAGATGATATCCATACGCTCACGCGAGCGATTTTCGATATTTCTCATTAATTCCCCAAAGACGGAACTCATCTAAAGCGATATTTGAATTTAGAGGCGTAGTTAAAAAGTTCCCAAGGCACACCTTTTCACAGGGAAGCAATTACCAGAAAATGTGAAACACAAATTTGAGAAACCCAAAAACCAAAGTCTGACGCAGTGTTTCCCTAGAGGAGGATTAAAACCGACTTAAGGTTCCCAGGGATCACTCGAGAAAACGTGTATTACTTTAAGTAATAAAATTCCGAGACTATCGGAAAACGGAATTCCTGGGAAAACCTGGAATTCAAAGGGAAAACGCATGAAATGCCGGTGTGAGACAAGGTCGCCCAGGATGCTGAGGTTTTGTGTTATCCCAAGGATAAACGGAAGTGATCTGTTTTGGGTTAAGTTTGGTTTGTTAACCGAGGCTATTGAGCAGCAGAAACGTTTCTGTATGAATTATTTTGTCCATGAACACCCAACAATATGTCGGGGATGTTCACCGAATATATTAGTCCCAGGTTCAGAGTTTTCTTTATAATTGACAGAAGTATTCAATCAATAATAAAAATTAAGCATGTCAGTATTTTTTTCTAGAAATCATTTCCTCGAAAAAAGTCAGTTTTGTTAAAGTATTGATTTTAATTATAAAATAAAATAATAATAATGATTTTTACTGCAATATTAATAACAACGTATTAATAAAAAGCTTCGCGAATTAAGTGATCGCGACCATGTATCTAAACGGAGGAGGTGCCTGCGTGACTTCCTGCGCTTCTATATGAAACAATAATTCGAATAAATGTAGTGACAAGCACATAATTTGAACCAAACCAAAGAGAAATTCAAAAGCGCGTCCAGAAATCGCTGAGAATGGCGTTGGAATGTTTTTGTGGGATGCCTTCGGGAAGAGACCGAATTCTGCGAAAAATCCTGGATACCTGGACCGACGGGCACTCTGGGCCAACTTGTAATAACATTTTTCGTCTTCGCTCTTTCGAAGTGCATTATAATGTTCTCGATTACAAAATAGCTTTCATTTTTGGCCTCGAGAATGGATTTTATCATAGGTAAATTCTACCCACTTGAATACACCCACGCGGTAAGAATCAGGTTTGCGACCACTGCCTTACACTGAAAGGATTATTTTATTCCCTACATCGTATTATTCAATCTATTTAATAGCAACTCGTTCCTCAGAAAATTTTACTACAACTCGTGAAAAATATATGAATAATTACAGGTGATGAATTGGCCATTCAGTTATGAACCCTTCTCACCCCAATATGTGTAGCCATTCTTCCTTACAGTTCAGATCTGCTTTCGGTCTTTTTTTAGGAAAAGTACGACACGATATTCCTTTTAAAATAATATTTATAATCATTACAAGAATTTCCTTTGAATGTAATCGCTGATTTTCCATTAACAAATTGACAACTTTGCTATTCGATTTTGTTCATTCTATCTTGAGAATAGATACGAAATATAAGCGCCCAAACTAAACAAAGAAGAAAAGGAGGGAAATGTGCTAATGAACATTCCATGTATGAAGGGCCCTTCTTCAACTAAATGAAGAGAGCAGATGTGAGATAATGAAGTGAAAGATCGAATCCTTATCCCATTATGATTCATTCATTAAGATGCATTCATGATCAAACTAACGCTTCTCTGAAGGTTTCATCAAACGAAAGAGAGCATTTTAATGGCTCCGATATTACCTTCAGTTGAGGAATGAATCCTCCTACATTCACTTAATTTGCCATTTTAGATGCTATCTATTACGTATAAAAATAGTTTTAGGAAGGTAAAATGCCTAGAAGTTTCATAAACTAACAACAAAAGAGATGTCCAAAAAGCTGTAGAATGGATTGAGGAGATGCTGAATAATGTTTAAAATGCACCATTATTTTATTCAATTATTATTATTAATCATTAAAATTTATATTATATTATTTATACATAATATACATGAAATGTATAAACAATTTGAAAGAAGAAACCATTGAAAAATCTTCAAAAAGTCTTCTTATAACCTTAGTGCACAAATATTCATAAACATCTGTTTATTAATCCTAAAAATGAATTACGGTAAAGTATCACCACGAGGATGAAACAATTCCTTCATTTATATGACACATGTTAGTATATTAACAGATAAGGAATATTAACCGTCACCAAACCAATAATTGATCAGCCGTCATATAAACGAAAAGTTATGGAACCATGGTATGGTATAAGGAAAAATAAAATTACGAACTAGACAGAAATAATAATTCTTCCATTGTCAATCACGTGGACCGTAAATTATTCGTCGTATTACTTAACCATTAAATCGTTCGATAAAATTTGACCTGCCACCCAAATTTAGTTACACGGAGGAGAACCTTGATGATGCTGGATTGTTTTCATACATTTAATTTCCGAAGTTATCAATATTTTGATTCCTCCTATTCTTGATTTGATGACTCCAGCTTAAATTTGAGTACGGGAGGGAATAAATAGTATTGCTTTCAATTCCCAGTTAAACACATCTCAGTGTTGTGCAAAAGCTAATTCTAAAGCCCCTTTCGCAACATATGCGTAATAACAAGAACACGCGAGCCCATTCACTAATTAACGCAGCACCATTCAATAGGAACACGAGACTGCTATCAATCCCATCGGGTATATCTAAATATACTGCCGACAGGTGCTCGCTCGTATTTGATGCCTGAGAGGATTGATTACAACCATAACGACCAAACCACAAACAAGCGAGCCATCAGCAGGAATCCATCAATCGAGGTCCAAACCGCAAGGAAGCGGTCCGACGAATCGCAAATTTAGCGTGATTTCATCTCGTTGCCCGGCAACGGAAAATAAATTTTTCCCACTGAAATTCCATATCCAATCTATGAAACCACTGCCGTAATCTCGCCGCTCTCGGAACCTTGCATCTTCCTTCTGTTTCAATTAGGAGAGGCAATACCGATCACGGTGACCTCGACTCGCCATCCCATCTCATTTTGCCCCAACGACCTCCTACGCTTTGCCCTCTCCCGACTCCCACTCGCGTCGATACACCACTAAACCCGACCGTGCTTCTCACAGTCGCAACTTCCTGTCTCCACCCTCTCGCTACGCAATCCTAATATGTCACCCAGGCCTTCCCCTCGTTCGCTCTTCCAGTCATTAATATGCCCATCCTTATCATCTGCGGGAAAGCTAAACAGTAACGATCGTGCCGTTGTGCCATTCCACAGCCTTTCCTCCCGTGGGCCGCTGGTATTTCCTCCGTTCCGGGGCATGACGCATACTTCGTTGCAATTACCTCGTGACGGAAAGCAAGAGCAAGATCCCAAATTGCCATTTCCCCAAACCCGACGCCCGGAGTAACCGCGAAGTACCAATTGCCTAGAGCAAATCCAATTGTCCAATGAAACCCAGGATGGCGTTGAGAAGCGATTTCCTCCCAACGCCAATTCTGGAGCATATTTCGCGATCGGTTACGAAACGCAGAATTTGAGTAAGGCTGCTGTAGCGCTAGCCCAAAACGGTCCGTTCAAGCCTATTTTATTTCCAACTATTAAGTCATTAAATACCATCGTAGTTAAGCGAATATGGCAGTTATTTTTAAGTCTCGTTCAATCGAGTGTTAGGAAAATTTAAAGGGGCCACAAATTTAGCAGTAATCTTACTTATAAGTTATCATTGTTTTCGCCAACTGAGGTAATACAAGGAGCAAATTCTACGTAGCCACGAGTGTAGGAGGGGAAGTCAATTATAAGTAAGTCACAAATTCTCATCTTATCATTAGTTCAAACTATCACCACTTGTGAGGGGCGATCGATAAATTCGGAAATCTCGTAGTGCTATAGCATCGCAGCTACTTTAGAACCGGTGCTCCAACGAGACCCTAGCAATCTCGGTTCTCAAGCGCTAAATCATCTCACCCGTTTCGGCTAAGTTTATTCGAGGGTCACGTGAGAGATTGATCGAGGTGACCCAATGGAAACATAAAAGACACCCGAATTGGGCAACAGATACTCGGGATCAATGTCATGAAAGAAATATTCGCTCGGTATAAAGGCAATGATTACCGCTTGCGGAAGTGGTATTTGCATACATTCCTTCGATTACAACAAGGAAATACAGCATCAACTCTTCATCCTCACAAACGGATGTCTTATGGCTAGTTATCGCCAGAGAAACCATTGGTCTTCCATTCAAATTACTTTAGTTTTATTATGTAACAATAACAGTATGAATAAAACAAAGTAAGGTTATATTTAAATGAAAAAATATAAAGTAGATTTAGTGATTTATGAATAATAAGTTAATAACGTCTCCTGTTGACGTTCTAAATTCGTTCCAGAACTTACAATTAGATCGTTAGGCGAAAAGATTGTTATCCAAACCCGTATTAATTACAGAAATCAATAGGAGTTGCTGCGAATTATACTATATAGGACAGAAGAAATAGCTGGATCCGTAAGTAAACTCAGAACGTAGGTAGAGTCAAAGATCTTTCAAGGACTCATAAAACCTGCATACGAGGAATATTGTTAACAATACTCATTTCTCAAGGTGTCACATAACATTACTACTCATTTTTAAAGCGATGTACAACAAAAATACCAACAACTATATCCTACACAAAAAACATGTCAACAAAATTACGCATGGATTGCACATTTAATGAATTAAAGTTAAAAGACTCGGGATACGAAGAAATTACCGAGCTTTATAAGGGGATGAAAAAGTTAACTGATGGGGTTATCTACCCTCTCAAACAGATGGTAAACGAGTCTTCCGCAGACACGAATCATCAATATAATCACCAAATACACAGATGAACGATTTCAGAGGTAATCTTTACCTTAACAATTATCAAATAATTTTTTCTCTCGATATTTCAATTTTTTTCAAAACAGAAACAGTAATTACTGCATTTAATTTTATCGCCAATAATTTAATTCCAACAACATTACTACTTAGAAGACACAAAATTTGACTTTTTCCCATAATAAATGTTCTCCTATTTTTATTTCAACACCATTGACGAAGTAAATTATCTAATACCATTCGTGAGAATCAAATGGCATAGAAATTGTGCGATTATCACCAATATGTGGCAGCAAATAATTCTAAGTGAGACACAGGAAGTTTGCTTTAGTTTTCTTTCAGCATCGTTATATTCGCAATTCCTTCTGTTTGCGCTGATTCGTTGCGGGATTTTGTGATGGAAGAGCATAAATTGGCCACTGAAACCGAGCAGAAAGCATAAATAACCACGGAACACTAAAATACTACAATATCGGTACTCTTTCGAGATAAGGAAGCTAATCAAAGTGTTTTACGACATCGTATAATATAATATATAACATAAACCGATGAGTCGGCGCGACTTAAAAGAATTAAAAAGAAGAGACGGTTCTCGGATAGAAAAAAGTGAAGTGAAATTTTAGTTGGAAGAATTTCCAATCAACGGCAAATTTAAAACACAGAATCGTTACGCAAAATCTAAAACAAACCACGTGGATAAGTAAATATTTACGTCCTTGAAGAATCAATAGAGCTGGGCGGAATAACATGGAATACAATAGGCTCAATACTAACGTGGAGCGACGAGCTTCATTATTCCAAATATAGAAGCCGGGATTCGCAGAAATACTCCACCTGGAGTTCGCATTACCTTAAAGGTACGGGGATGTCATTAAAGTAGATATGAAACTGCACTGGCTGGATTTACGAAGCCTCGTATTTGACTATTTTTCACTGCAAAAACACAAAATTCGAGTATCGGAATTTTCATGTTTTACGATTGAGGATTTTTAATAGGCTTCAGCACTCTTAAGGTATATAATGCAGTATAAATCCTTTCTTTTATTCCACTGTAAACGTTAGACTGAATTATTTCATTTATTGCACACAAGCAATTGATACATATTAATTACATTTTATTTACGTACACTATTTTAATTGAAAACCACATTCGTTGAAATCGTGATTTGGTTCTGGAAAGTTATAAGCTTCTATTCAAACTAAATAAAATATCTTGAATAGAGTTATCGACTTAATTCTGAAATTCCAGTCAATCAAACTAACCCACTGCTACAATATAGGTCATGCTTAATCATTTCACTTAAATAATTATAATAAATAGTTTCACTTTAAAGAAAAAGGATACAATCTCGAAATAAATTTAACTATAAGTGAAAGGCATTTGAGAAGGAATCCTTATGTAGAGATTGCCATCACTTACATTATACAACATACGTGATTTAAGGTAAATAGAAAATAAATATTGTTTAAATGAACCTAAAACAAATACGCTAACCATTTATAGATTGAAAGAAAGTAGAGTATAAGGAAAATGGAAAATAATAAATTTACTTTAAATAAATTTCTAAATCATTTTGAGAAAAGGTCAGTCCAATCGACGAGTAAATCTCATTCAAAACACATTTAAGAGAAGAATGTAGGAACGGCATACGAGTAAAACTGATCAAAATCTCAACATTTGGTGCAGGAATTTGAGGAGAATGTCCTTAAATTGAACAAAAACTTATGGGCTTATTTTGAAGGTCATCATAATCGTAAAACAAAAATGAACGCTAATTTTCCTATAATTTTAAATTTTAAATGGACAAAAACAAACAGCTTATTTTTAAGACCATCACAATTATAAAATAATCATTAAAGCTAATTTTCCTATAATTTATTCTTAATGTAATTAACGGAAATGGCGAGCCGCATATTAGAGGATAAACGTTTTTCAGTAAACGCATCAACGACGAGGGCTTCGAAACATTGAAACAAATCGAAAAATGATTCAATAGTATACAACTCATTTACCACTAACGTGGGTAGTCCTTCTCACAGCAAAATGATTCTCTCGAATCCAATAAGTGAACAAGTAAATTAGTGGCAAGCCCTGCTAGACGTTATTAAATGGCTGTGATGTATACCCCGCCGTCGACACACGCTTTACTGGCATTGCTTAACCGACTTTCCTTCAATTCAGGAAGCTGGGCAAATTCATCATCGTGTCGGGTTTCACCCAAAATTACGGGATCCAGATACCACTGACAACCGAGCGTCTCTAATTTACTGGTAATTGCGCTTCACTTCATTCAGGTTAATAATTTACACCAATTTCATTTCACGTAAATGTGGTCAACGGTAAAATCCTTAATCACAACCGTCCTTTCGAGGTACCATCGACGTATTCTACGAAGTTATAAGGAAGATTTCTACCAATCCTATCCGTCCGTCTGTCTTTAAAAAAGGGATGTAAAACCTTTAGCAAAATCTGAGTCTAAATTCAATCTCCCGCAACGATTTTTAGTGCGCTGGAGGCGGACGGCCTGCACGCACAGGCGTGCAAAAATTTAATTAAATTTTTTTTTTGGTTGAGTTTAGAGGTGCAAAACGGGCGAAAAACTGAAAAAAATCGGGAAAATGAGGGCAGTGGGAGACGTTTTCTTTTGAGATGACGAACGCCGCTTACCTATCGCTTGCGCGTCATTTAACATAGTTAAGTCTTTATCAGTTGATCTCACTGCTGAGGGTGAGGTCCCGACTTTGCGGTCTCTGACATTATCTACTTTTTTCGGAATCCTTGACGAAGGCCTCGAATACCTTTCGATGCTGCCCCATCAAACGTAAGGGAACTAAGCTGCCTGCAGTAGGCAACTGCTAGTCAGAGGATTGAATAAAGATCGAACCATAGTGTTCGAATTTATTGCCACTGTGAAAAGTGAACAAGAACTGAAAAAATTCTTAAATCATAAATGTAACCAAATATAAAGATACAAAAGGAGCAGAACCGTTGCTTTTAGAAAGAGGCCGTTACAGATTCTGAAAATCCTTCGGTTCTGTCAGCAACAATTTTCTAACGATATACATGAAACAGCTAATGTACACCAGAGTTAATAGCAAGTCTACGATAGAAGAACTGGAAGCAGCTATCATTTATGTGGATTTTTAAAATAAAGGAAGTTTTCACATTTTCCCAAAAATAGTAGTAATGTTTAGAGGAATAAAAAGAAATTAATGCTTTTGAGTAGAAACATAGAGTAATTATACTCTACGGAGTACCCTATGGTAGAACATGGTGCAGTATTCGCAATCTTGTTTTCTATCACTCACATCCTCCTAGCGCCTTCGTTTTCCCTTAAATTCAAAGAAAGTCAATCTTGAGAGAAAAGGGAATAAATCAGATAACATATTGCAGCGAAATTGAATTAAGTCAACATATAAACATCAAAGCTGAGTCCAACTATTACTACGAGATCATAATTAATACGACGTTACAAAGATAACAAAATAATAGAAGTTCGATAACTGCATTAATGCTCCTTTATGAGAATTTTTCCAACACAACTATATCTCGACGTGAGAAATGCACATCTATCAATAAACCTGCTGCGATGTTTCATGGGTCTAATCATTAACTCGAGTATGCGAGGAAAAATATAATTGAAATATATTTCCGAATATTTTATTATAATAAGAAATCTACCAAGAATCGTAAGTAGACTAATAGGCAAGTCTTGTAGAAAGATAATATAACTAATTACGAAGTTGTATTTACGTATTTTAATTTTTCATGCTCGATAAATTTTAACTGGATAACAAAATTTTCCAATGGTTAGTTTCGTTTTCTGAGCGTAAATATTCTAAAATAAAACTATCATAAGACTGAACTCTTACTGTTACTTAGTCTCTTGAAACTGAAATTAAAATCACGACGTAAAACTTCCAATTGTTGCGGGGAAAAGAAATTAGGCTCTTCCAGAGCTTTCAACCAAGAATTTGACGCAACAAAACTTTGATAAATTATCAATTTCACTCCATGTACAGCAATTAGTCAAGTATATATCTCTAAGCACACCAAAGGACGATAATATCAAATAAGTCATTCACTTCGCTGCACATGAGTGTAAGGTTTCCAGCTGGTTTCGGATTTCTGATTCATGAAATTAAGAACCATTTAATTTTTCCTAGCTACTCCAACATACGAGGTTAGAAGGAGTGACCGTGACTATTTCTCCAGATTACCATCATGTCCTTTAACTCCCATGGCCTCTTTCTATAACCAACATCTCTCGTAAGATAAACCCTAAATGACTTATTCGAGTCGGCGGAGGTACCATCAGCTTATATGAGCACATCCTTTTCTTCACCTTGAGCGAGAATTGTATCACCGAGCAATTTGTCCAAAAAAGCCCATCAAATTCATAAAAATGGAAAATCGATATCATCGGGTTGAAGGAGAAACTTTGGAAGTTAAGGCAAAGCCTGAGCGAGGCGATCTTGAAGAAAATCTACCTAACTATTAAAGAATCAACCGCTCTTTCCCCTGAGTACTATTTCACTCGCTGTCTGTAAACTTTCTATCGAAAAAATTGGTTATAAATCTGCTTAAATTAAGAAGTAAATGAATTAAGAGTGTTAGAGTTTAAACAACCAAACACCTGCAATACTGAAAGGCAAACTCAAACACGAAGACAAATATTTACGACAAAATAGAAAACCAAAATTCGAATATACTCCTACAATTCTTTTCTAATTTAACTGCTATATTACTGGATCAAAAAAGTAGATTAATGTTAATTAAAAGTGCGGCTAATTTCAGTTCACGGCAACTAATTTAGAGATTCAACTCGCGGACTCGATACAGAACTCGTTAAAAATATATTGGATTAAAAATTTACATTTTACATATAGTTCAAGGTTTCGGCGTTATTCCGCAGCGAAATATTTTGCGATACAATCTCTGGTAGCAATCACATGAATAGCTAGAGATACACAAAATTAAGTTTATATCTCTTCAGTGGTCCGCGGAGAATTCGTGGTTTTTTTGCTAAAGCTTCCATAACAGTTTAGAAACTGCCGTCTCAATTAACCATTGAATCATTTTGCAAACGACACGCAGAAAATGGCCATCGGAAGCCTTAGAAACGCATGGAATTCTTACAAGTATTTACCAAGAGCTCTGGCGGCAACAAGCTATTGCCGTGATAAAAAAATATAAACGGACGGCGAATCATGTTCCATGTTATAATTGATGTCATTTACCTCACGCTTCATGGCGCAAAACGGTGCTAGCTTTAGCTTGACGTTAACTCCACTTCTTGCCTCTTCGCTAAACAGCACGCGTCGCCAACCGTACTTCATCCTAACGCGATGTGATGGACGCAACTCCTAAACATTGATTACTGTAACGAGATTTTCAAGCCGAGGGGCAGCAGCACGATTATGATCATTCTCGCATTTTTTCGCCGACGTCAATTCGCAACGCACGCACTCGATGACGACATGCTCTTGCAAAAGGATCACTCGAGAGACGAAACAGCCGTGGACATTCAAAAAACGTGTAAACGCGAGGAGAACGGCTTCATTCAACCCTTTGAAGGCTCGGAAAGGAAGCGAAAGATCTTCGAGATTAGGGCCCACGAAGGGTCGCTGTGGAAAACCAAATCTCGGATGATAATACAGACGAGTGTTGCTCCTAAAACTTACCGTGTCTACTTCGCACTTTTGAGGTTAAAACCCAAGAACTCGCGACCTCTTTCGCGACGTAGAATACTCCGCTTGGGAGTTGGAAATATCTCAGAAATATCCATAACAAACGTACGTCCGTAACGTGATTTTAGAAAAACGGCTCATTCTATAGTACAAAACGTATATATGTGTACACGCAATGAGTTAATGCCTCGTCACATACAAGTATATAAATACAGAAACATTTAATACTCCACATAATTTTTTAAGCAATGGATTTCAAATTATTATGAATATAGTAATTCAGTCTCAATCTCACCTTATAGACCGTATTTTACAAAAACCTTTTTATTTTATTTCAGAAATGAATATTTGCAAATAATCGTCCTCTGTTCAAGTATGGAAACTCTATGGTCTCACCCCGAGGTAATTTAAGTCTATTTGTAAGCTCATTCTTCGAAGGTTTTCCTCTTGTAGCTAAAATATACATAGCTTTATATACACTCATTACCCTTTTTGTTTCACATCTTGATCTCTGACTGAACAGGTAATCTTAAACAGAAAATCCCATCCAGAATTTTTGTTTAAACATTCTAATTTAGCGAATATGACATCAAATCGAGAGATGAACTTTCAGTCAACATCATTTCGACGAAAAAAATCAAAATTATTTTAAGATAAAAATATTTACAACCAAAGCGTCTACGATAAGGAAGTTTCGAAACAGTGTATCCGAGCGTCCGTAAACCATTCGTACTCAAACATTTTCTTATAAAGACATAGAAAGTTCTCAAGGGCAACCAAATTAAGCAAGCTTTAGGAGACCACGCACTACGCAAATCGCGCATTTCTACAATTTTGGAATTCCGATAATAGGGAAACGCCATTCCGTCGTGGATCAATCAGTTTAGTGTCCAAATTCAGTTCCAAAAAAACTGTCGTTTGCGAATACACGAGTCTTATTTCAACGACGCACATCCTCGTCGAGATAAAAGACCTGACACCACCAAAAAATCCCCCCACGCAGTCGGAACTCACTCGATAGCGATATGAACGTGACAAGATTTTATCTATCGCGATAGATAAGCGCTAGTAATTCGAAAGCCCGATTTTGGGCACACGATCACACGCCATCGGGGAAAAACGTCATCAGCACAGACTCGATCGCAAAGAAATGAAGAATGGTGCCACTTTTCCATCGATAAAAGCCTTTAAACCATTTGCAGAGCGAAAATTTGGGACCTGAAAAGGCTTTGATCGAGCAATGGAAGAGACGAGACGTTTCACTTGGCTTGGCAGAAGGAGCGGTAAACGCTTTCCATTTGTATCTAACAAAACGGAACTTGGGCAGCTACTTCAGAGTAAATGGCATTTTCGGATGCCGTCACTTCTTTCAACGTTAAAATGTGTATTTTAGGGAAGCGCGAACTAAATGGGGCAGTATTTTTTCCCGCGATGTCAACATTTTCTCATGCTGAGTTTTCCGTTATCGCCACACTGATCATTTTTACGCTCCTCCCAATTATGCTGCTTATGGCAATTGGAGAAGTTGGATAGGAATTTTGATGTGTAATTTAGTCAAAAATCTTTATTCGATAATGAGTATTTTGGTAAAAATCTCTATTCGATTTCAAGTACCAAATGCAAGGAGTGTTTAACGTGCCAAACCATCCGCCAATACCGCAAAACCGACATATGTGTATCGATCTATTTCCACAAATTTGTTCATCTAATCGTGCCATTTTTTGCTGATTTGCGATGTCGCGGTGAAGAGATAACTGGTTACTCTCTATGGTGGCGGAGTGGTTGGCGTGCGTGTTAACGCTCCAAACTCATGGTCCCGGGTTCGAATCCCGGCTAATCGGATATTTCCTGTTAGGGAATGGTTGTCTGTGAATGTTGTATGTTTGTAATTAATAAAAAAGGAAAAAAGCAATAAGGAATAAAATTTAAAAAAGGGTTCATTGGAGGAATGGCCTTCAAAGGCTAAAAATTCGCCCATAAAAAGATAGCAATATTATTATACGACATATCTTAGGAATGTGCGATAAAAACTACAGCGAAATAAACTGTGAAGACCGATCAAGAATAGATGTTCAGACAAGAAAAATATTTGTGGTCGCATGAGTAAAAATTCATGTGATTGGGTCACATTTAGAGCAATAAATCTAACCTTATAAATCTATCATACATTAGATCGAACGAGATCGTATCGTTTGGAAGAGAAATTTTGCTAACAAAATTTATACGAGAAGTTCACAATTAAGGCAATTTCTAGCGATTCCAATTTGGCTACGAAATAAAACTAAAAATAACGAGGATGAAGAAAATAAATAAAAATTCAGGGTTTAATCACAAAATAAACTTGAAAAAAAATGGGTGAAAGGAATAAAGAAAACAACAGGCGAAAAATATATTTAGGAAAATCTTTCAATCAATAGAGATTGTAGACGGAAGTAGAACAACATATTTTAATGGTAAATGATAGATACATTTAATGGAAGCAATGGTTCTTGCTACACTCTGAACGATGATTTAATAATGTAAAATGTAACTATCACTAGAAGAAAACATAGGTATTTTAGTTGTCAATAATAATAAATAAATAAATCGCGTCAGTAACAGTAAAAACAAACATCGGTGGTGTAGGGATCAGCGTACTAGCCCTGCATCATCAAGGTCCAGGGTCCGATTCTTGGTTGTGTTATGGTTGTATAATGCGTGTGAAATAGGATTTATTATAATAAAAATTATAATCCAATAATGGAATCCCTAACCCCTCTTCCCATCCCCCCTTTACCTCCTTATATATATATATATTGCCCCGATTCATCAGCATCTTTGCCTGAAGATGACCCGACGGGTTGAAACCAAGGTCGTGAAATTAAAAATCTGTGTGGTAAAGTGACAGCATCCTCATATATCATATGCTTAATCTTTGAAAAAAATAGCCGCGAATTTAAAAACCTAGGAAAAAATATCCACAGCAGGAAAAGAACTACGAAGAAGGGAGTGACAAAATATTTATATTAGTCCTTTGCATCGTAAGTTTTTAATGCAACGCACACTTATGCCGGTATCCCTAATAAATAGTCGACGAAGTACGCAAGAGATGGGGCATTTGGTTTTGAAAGTTTCATAGCGCAGGATATAGCAGAAACTATGTCAATTTTCTTAATTCTCACCTTGTAGAGATGAGGTCGACCGAGCACGGATATGTTAATACTGCAATGGGATCAAATTTCACCGACAGTTGCTGAGCGACAAGTCGTAATGAGAAAAACTTAAAGAAAATCCCAATAAGGCTAACTCTTGCGGTTATGGAAATCGCCCGGCGGCGGTCAAGACGGAAAATGACCGTGAAAAGGCGACTTTTCCCACAAGAATAAGTGTGCCGTGCTCCGGTTGGGCGATATGGATCAAATGGCGAGCGAGGTCTCGAGCCGCTCCACATAAAACTTCTTTTATAAGACCATTTTCACGTTTGATATATTAGGAAGCCGAGATTCGTTCTAAAAGTGAACGTGTGAAGCCGTATTCGCGCATAAGACGAGTCGAATGGCGAAGCAAGTGGCAAATGAGTAGTCGGTTCACTAATAGTACTTCGCCTCGTTTCTCGCCTAGCAGTTCGTGATGCTCACGCCTCACGGAATTTTAGAGACGAGTCAAAGGCTCGAAGTCACATTAATGAGTTCCACTAAACCAGTCGAACACTGGACGAGTGTGAAAACGATCATTCGCGTTGTGATGACGAAAGAGCGAATGCTTGGACTTCGGCTAGCGACGCCTCGAAACACGAGTACGACCGTGTAGATTTATTACGATTGTTTTATAAAAAGGGTCGCTCGCGTTGTGGGGAAGGAATGCCAGTCACGAATCTCGGCGAGTGACGCGGCGAAACACGAGCGTGAATGTGTAAATGAAGCATTAACGAGGAGCGAATGGGCTGCAGTCATTTAAGACTTCGTTGACATCGAATGTGACGTCTTTAGATATCGTTTAATCGGACAGAGCGCTTCCAAATGACTCGCCATAAAAGGATCTCTCTCTCCTTTCATTCATTTTCCCGAGCGACGCTTAAATGAGCGTAAGTGCCAACTGCGATATCAGATGTGTTTGCAGATAACTCGAACGCGTGCCATTTCTCCTACGGAGGACATTAAAAATCTTTCATTTGCGCTGAATGATGCTTCCGCTGGACAGTATGGCCAAAGTGACGAAATCGTTCCTTTAATTCGCGATAAAAGTTTTCAACGCGATTTCACTGGCGTTATTCCCTCTATTTCGGTTGAAAATTCAGGAAAGGAAACAGATTATCGAAGGTCTCGGCACGAGGAAATCTCCAGATTTCAAGGAGGACTTTATGAAGTGGCAAAATGTACTGCTATTATTGCTTTTACTCAAGTAATTAAACTCGCGGGAAGGTTACCAACATATGTTGTTCCGTTCTTGAGTTTTTTATCGAATGATAAAACTTATCTGAATTCAAAAATAAAAAAGAACGGATTAAAAGGCATATTTTCATCAGAAATTATAGCCTTAACTGCAAACAAGAGAGAATTAGAGAAGCATAAAAGCCAAACTTTAATCGTGGAGATTTAAGGAATTAATGGTGTCCGAGACCGAAGCAGTCTTATGAAATAACAAAGCGATTTTTACTATTTGAAATGAAAAGGATATTAGCGATTCTGATATACTAATACGTTAAAAAGTTCCCGAACTTATAATCATTGTCAGTAATGAAAATAAGTTCGGGAACAATTTAAACGTAGTAGTATGTACTACCATGCCATATTTTAGTTACCAAATAAAATTTACTGAACCTATGTCATTTTGTATATGTTACAAACATTTTCTGATTGTGTGATTCTGTTATATTGTAGGTTTAAATACGATAATTTATAAATCCATGCAATGGAAAGTTAAGAAATTATATTTTAGTTAAATGAACAAAAAATAAGCGTAAGAACTACTTTTACTTAATAGTTAATATTAAAATATAAGATTGTCTCACAATTGTCAGACTCAGCTGTGATTTTGTTTCTCCCCTGACTTCACCTTTGTACACAATGAACAGTATATTTTTATCATGAATATGGTCCACAAAATCCAATTACGATACGATTCATTCTTACAATTCTTGCACTTCCTGATGAGTTTTGATGGATTAGGAGGACAGTCTCGAGAATCCAATTTGTTGTATTTATATTGGCCCGGTACTTCTTATTGCTAATAGTTTTGAGCAGGTGAAACAATGATTTTAAAAAAATTACATATCATTTAATAGATGTAAAAATGCACATAAGATACAAACGCAAATTTCATGTAAACTTTGTCTTTGTTAGATGCTTATACAATCAATCGAATCTGCATGGTTCAAAGGCCATGATATTAAATATACCGGCCTTTAAACCTTGCAGATTCGATTGATACTAACTGAACATCTTTCACAAATCAAAATAAATTAATTTCCAGTCGAGTGGACATAAATGAAAACTTCTTTAGTCTCCTTAATCACATGATTATCGCCAACTACTAATAATTCCAAATAAAATGTAACTACTGTAATTTACACCAATATTTTTACGAAGTTTTCTGAAAAAGCCAGGAATACTATACCGTTTGACTCGTGGAATAGTTGTGTACTTTCTACATTGTTACTACTTTGATATCTTCTCGAAAAAACGAATCGAAGAGAATAATAATGATAAAAATGTATAGATTAATTAACACGGTTAAATCCATGGAATGGGCGAGCAAATCAACTAAATAATTCTGAAGTGAATAACACCTCTTATAAACCTGTCACTGAATCTAAAAGTATTCGAAAAGTGTTCACTGAAATTGCTTAAAATAGATGTCTGCACTTTAATTGATTTCACACGGTTACCCAAATCTTTCCCAAAAGTTTCATAACATTATCTATCATAAAGTTCAAAAACTCTAGAGCCAAAGAGCAAATTTTGGTTATAATCCTGTAAATAAGGCGTTATATTCGCTCTAACTAACGAATACATTTAACTAATTAAATATCGATTATAAGGGAAATATTTATAAACTTCGCATAATAAAGTATGCGCCTGAAAACCTTAAGGTAAACGTAAGGAAAAAATTGCAGATGCGAGTGAGAGTAAACCTCAAGGTCACTTTCCTTTGACGAAAGCTTGCTGAAAACAGACTGAATTTGGTAAAGTGGTTCCGCGTGGTATGTCAGTGATCGCATAGTGACCTTAGCTTGAACTCTAGCCTGCCTCAGAGTATTTTACTTCCGTTTATTATAGAAATTTTAAAGAGTCATTAACTTTTAAAAATAGCGATATTATTATTTACTGCACATTACGCTTCGTTGACCCTCCTCTCCCTGCCAATCGGACTAACGCGCCGAATTCGAATTGGCTACCGTAAGATGTTTAAAATACGGATATCTGGAAGCTCCTAGAGTTAGTTAGTTCTTTTATTGATTCATTAGTTTGAAATATATTAGAATACTATCAGACAAAACATTACTTCCTGGAGTGAAAATCAATATGAAGCAAAATTGGCGTTCTCACGTTCTGGACGTAATTTACTCGCTTAACATCAGAAAAAGAATCAAATTGAAACTAATCATCCGTCCTGTAATAGAGTAATATGTTGAAGGAAGATGTGTTTCTTATCTTTTCAATCAAGAATCTGAAAGTGATTTAAACTCCTCCATAAAACCCGATGTACTTGGCTGTGGCACATCTTCCGATGATGTAACCTGACCTAACTGACCGCAACTATGATGACGATGTAAGACGAATAATTAATTCATCTACATCGTCTTGCAAATTGTCTGCGTGCCACATTTCTTCTTCTATTTTCATCACATGTTCTACATGGTTTTGCCAATTTTGAGCTGAGATCGTGCCGAAACTCTCCGAAATAATCCGCTCCATATCTTTCTTCTTGAATTAAGTATTCTTCATCCCAACATAATGTTTGATCTGCGCCCAAACTCTTTCAATCGGGTTCAACTCGCAATGATAAATCTTAGTGCAATGCATCCCTTCGACTTCGCAAGTTCATCTACTTTCAACTTTTCGAAATCTATTCTAATTTCCTGGATTGATACGATGCATTGTCCAAAAAAATTACTGAGCCCCTAGGAATTTTTGCGAGAAGGCAGTTTTCGGACCAGTTTTCATAACAATCCCCGTCAACTTCGTCGTGTTCGTCCATGGTATTTTTCTTGCAAAAAAAGAATTTTAAGGCACCCTCGATGAAATCATTTTCCGCACCAGCGTATATGATGGCAAAACGACCTCCTCGAGATGTGGTGGCCTTTAATCCTGTGCTCAATCCAGAGAGCAAAGCGTCGCGTGGAGTTTTAATTTATCACGCCAAGCCTTATTCACGGTTTTACCAACAATTACCCAAGTCTTGTCAGTATAAACAATTGTTCTTTGCTCCCTTCCGTATTTTTGTAATTGCCTCAGAAAGTCATGGCGCCAACGGATGATGTCATTAACTCTCTCGATTAACAAGCTATGCCTGCCCTTTCATTCATATACAAAATCGATGTCTGTTAGCAAGAGATATAAAGTAGTTCTTTTAAAATTCGGCAAATTATTGTCCATGTTCACAGTATTTAATATTGTTTTCAGAGTTGGAGGAACATTCTGAAAAACAACTGTTGCACTTTTCTTCTCACTTCAGACCGCACGAAATCGTCGTCAATCATATCAAAGGTACGATGAAAATAGCTTTAAAAAAGCGTTAGATGAATTCAATAGTCGAAAAATAACAATTAAAAAGGCAGCAGAAAAGTAACAGGTCCTGAGGAACACTCACTAAGATCGGAAACATTTGAAGAAAATCGGAGGCCAAACAGTGCTTCTTCGTGAATAAGAGATTAAATTAGTGTAAGTGCTGTTAAATTTTCTATAAGTATTCGTGATATCCAAATTTTAGTACAAACGTATTTTAACAGTAAAAAGTAAATGTTCAGTGCTTTCACAATAATTCTATACTTTGCGGAGCGATTTGCTTCTGCAATACGCTCATCGTAGCCAGCGCAGCCAGCGTAATCAAGGGTAAGACAGCGGAAATTTGGTGCGCGGGAAAAACTATCATATTAAAAAATTCATAACTCCCTTTAGAAATAAGACTATAATTCATAACTCCCTTTATAATAATTCAGTCCTTCACCAAAAACTTCACCAAACACATTCACCCTTCACACAAAAAACCTTCACGCATCATGTATTGGGGTATCTCGGTACGAGACTTCGCCGCTGATCGCTTTTTGGAATGCATAATTCGAAATTTTAGGATCAAACTGTACTTTTTATGTTATAAAAGTATTCAAATTATGAATATCGTAATTTTATGTTGATCATTATTGAAAGTTAACTCCGGAATACTTTCTGTGTAAATTTGGCGTCAATTAAAGCAACGCCACTTTTAAAACAGCGTTATTAAGATAATGACGGAAAATAGCGTTTCCAGGCGGAAATGTAAGAAAATATTTTTTATTAATGTTAATTTAACTAATATGAAAAAAACTTTTTCACCATGTATTCATCCTTTATATTTACACCATAAATGATTTTATTATCTACCGATTTGTAAATTTTTGCAAATGGCAACATGGGCCATCCTTCTTACGGGAGAAATACACGGGGAATGAACGCCATAAGCTTTCCCATACTATCAACTTAAGGTGGAACGGTCTATAGGTGCTAATGCGTCCAACTCGAAGCCACAGCTTCTCCCCCTCTTTTAAATGTACTTCAACTTAAACTAACTTTAAAAAATTGCATTTGATAATTTTAGGATGAATTTGAAAGGAAAACGTGAGAGGAGTATTCCCCGCCTCTGATATGTGGCGGGGAATACTGGTGTCCTGGGACAGCCACGATGGCCGTGAAGGCCTAGCAGGAACCCTGTAAAATCTTACATTCTTACACATGCAGTTGCAAGTATATATGAAATCAATAATTCATTAACTGACCAATATATTAAGTCATTTTCATTATTCTGACCTATTGGATATTTTAAATATTTTTTTGTTATTTTTTAATAATGACTGTACAATATTACAGGCAGACTTCTGTTTAACTGCGGTGGAAAACGAGTAAATAAATAAATGTTGCTCCAATTTGTGCTTCTTCTGATGACAATAATACCCACCAATTGTAGCGGACTCTATGCCACAGGGACTTTGGACGAAGCGTCAAATATTTGGAGAAGATTATAGGAGCACATGGGATTGTGAGGAGTTAATAGATAGAAATGGATGCGGAATGAGGGCAACGGCGGATCAGTATGGATGATGTGTAGCTTTCGACGTGAACGGAATGGTTGAGCAGAGCACGGATAAACGAAGGTGGAGAGGAAGAGGTAAGCCACGAGAGAAAGCGTTTATCGTAAGAATCCATCCGGAAAACGCAGCGAGAGCATTGAGCGATTTTTGGTTTACTACGGTCTCCATTTAGAGACGGATGTTTTTTCAAAATGTACGTCTAAAAGTTGCTGAATAGTCGCAGTATTCCCTCGAAAAGGATGATTTACTCCATACTTCGGCGCTATGAAACCGTGAAGTAAAAGCGAATTTTTGCAATGGTTGTGATGTAAGGCGTACTAGACTACGTCATCAGATCGGGGCACAGTTGCCACCATACAAAGAACACTTATCCGCAAGTTTTCACACAAAAGAGAAAACTTAAAATTGAAATAAATGTATATATTGTTTAAATACTCACCCCGAGGGATCTAGCAGGATTTAAATTTTCAAACACATCGTGTTAAGGATATATAATTCTTCCCTGTAGAGCGTGTGTAGATTAAGATGTCTCATTAACTTAGAAATGTATTATTTTAATAAGGCAGGATAGATAAAAGTTTTAAATTTTCATAATTTAATTTGATCCTTTCGAGCAATTATTCCACGTTATATTTGTTATGTTAACTACCGCATTGCGGAGGGAATGAGGCTTTCTTGGCAAGATGAGGATTGAGTTAATGTTTCCATGCTCTCATTAGACCAGAATAGTTCGAGTGGAACAAGTTCACGTAATGCAGCACTGATACCCAATGAATAACGCAATTCATAGAGTTCAATGACGAATGACTAAAATAAATGCCACATACCAGCATCTATCATGCCTCAGTAGCTTTCATATTAGCACTGCAGTGAACAAGACAGGCGCTGAAGTAAATAAAAGAAACATTTCCCAATCCTATCAAAAAACAAGCGATGAACATTCACCAAGATACGGCAGAAGAAATTTGGGATTAAATATGAGACTTCCCTCAAATCTACACGAGTTTTATCGCGATTATTACTGACGCTGATCCAACGACGAGTCAAACGATAGAAACCTCCGCAAACATTTGGAAATAACGATGCAAGAAGGCAGAAGTAAAAAAAATTCCATACAATAAAACTAACTAATGACTTCCTGGGTTTGATTTCCGTAGCCCTGGGCGTTTCCGCGGACTGAAATGAAAATAAGTGATACGACATCAACCTCCAGGAATCGTGATTCGAATTGAACTCGGCGTGCCACCTTGGGGACCGGGCGTCATTGATTTCTGCGAAAAATTGTCGAAGCTTTGAAAGTAAATCGTTCGAGACAAAATGCGTCGCTAGGAAAATGCTAATGCGCTGACGTAAAATCGATATAGAGCTACTGAGCACTTCGATGCTCTCCTCCCAATTAACGTCTTCCATTCTCGATGAGAAATTTTGCTTTCGATTTTCGATTTGAGACTCCGGATGATTCAAACTCTGTTTCGTGAATGAAACTATCAGAGAAAGTAAAAAAATAGTAACAAAAATACTCGATCTAATCTCCAATTCAATCACTTTCGCTCATTAATTAACTTGCATTATTAAAGTAGGAACTGATTAAAGCGTTCACTACTCAATTCCAGATTTTATTAATGATTACTCATAAAAAGACATTTTGATATATATATATATCAAAAGTAGAAAAAGTATTGAAAATAATCTAAATTTCGCTGCAATTTATCCGTACGGCATCGAACCCTGGTCTTCCTGGTGATACTTACTATGCAGCACAACAGAAGTTAAGTTAAGTCTCTAACAATGTGAGAAAATTCAAGCAGAAATATTGGCTGCAACTACCTCAAACGACGTCCTACTTTTCACATATATTCCTTATGTGAGAAAATATAATGTGCTCTTGCATCGAACCCAGAAAAAGCATGGTTTTATATAATTTTTTTCTTAAACGGATTCTTAATATACATCTTCTAGCACTGCGAGAACTTCCTATCATTTCGATAAGTGCATAAAAATAAATAATGAAAAACTACCTCAATGTATTTTAAATGGCAGATTTTTGCATCGTCCTAGCATCGAACCCAGGATTTTTTCCATGAAAGTGATTGATGTTTTCGATATATCATGAGCATATATATAGGCTCCTCGAGTTTTGATTTTCTACCTATCCGGGAAGTATTTTTTAAAAACTCGAAAATCAAAGCAATGCTTTTAAATGGGAAAAATCGGGACTTTGTGGCTCTCTGAATCCAACCCATGACACTGAGGTTCAAAATCGCATTTTTTTTCTGGCTGTTACACGTTATGGTCAATACGTTGTAAAAATTTCAACTCAATCACGCTGGATTAGTATCCTATCTATATATCTATCTATTATATATAATTCCTTCTCCGGATTCATTCATATATATAGGTAAATTACAGAATGATATTTCCCTGAACACAGTTTTAAAAGGATGAAAGAAGGGTGGGATTATAGAGAAAGACTTTGGTAATCGCTAGGGTTCAAATTGAAAAAGAAAAAATAGATAGGATTGTTAACGGGACGGCCAGGAGAGCTGAAAATACCAATCTTCGGATTAATAACCATCATGATACATAGCGTTAAACCTTAAAGTCAACAGAAATTTTGCAATGCATATTTCGGAATTTGTTACGGTATCAATAAAACAAATGATTGTTCAAAGATAAGCGCTGTTGAAATATATTCGGAAGAACCCTGTATTATCTCCTCGGGGGCGGGCTCAGTATGTAAAGGGTCCATCCGTCTCTATTATTGAATGAAAATACGTGAAATTCGAATTAAAATGTTCTCCAAGATGTGCAATCGCTTCCAGATCCATGGTCATTAGGCATAAAATTAAAGAATGATAGATTCGTCACAACCGCGATACCAATGATGCGGCTATTTTATTTTTATTTATTAGGGTCTTTATTAGGCGAGATTGAGACTAAAAAGTCTCCTCTTCCATCTAACCTGTAGCTAGCTATCTTCTTTAATAACAAACGAATACTTTTCTACGGCATGCCAATGCAAATCGTAGGCAATTCAACAACTGTGAGCCACCGATATTTATTCCTGTCACGCGTAACACATTGAACTCCCACCACATTAACCCTTGAAATCATGACATAAGCTACCGTATCACTAGCGTTGCTGGGTTGGAACGATATCTCACAGGTATCGGATATTGTAAGTCAACGAACTGACTTTAATCATAAGTAACATCCGAGTATTAAAAGGGCGAGTGAGCAGAGAAATGTATACAAATATTAACTGCTTAGGAACACGAGGATGAATTTGCTAAACCTCACAAACCAAAGGAATTGTGACGGGCAATTTATAATTTATAAATATTTTTCAGACGAAATGTTTGCAGTATTTCCATCATTTTTTTATAAATAACATTAACCGCAAACAATTTATATAAGATTAGCATGGAGTAAAATAACACTATTAACAGACACAAGCGAATAAGAACTGACCGTATTACGATAAGAAACGTAAAAAACCACCTGAAAAGTTGGCATTTACAAATAAGGTGCCATAAGTCCATAAAGTTGCAGTACCTAATTAAATGAACGTATTATAACGTTTTACATTGTTTTTATTTCCAAAAAGTAGAGAAATACAACTATGATAACAGTGAGAGCATTCAGCGGGGTAATTAAAACGATGCTGAATTTTTAAAATATGCACCGAGTTCACTATCCTTTATTAACAGATTCCCATAGTACATTGTATAGATAAGAATTCAAAGAAAATACTTCTGGAAAGTAGATTTGTGTCTATTTTTACAACTAATAATTCTATAATAATAATACAATACAACTATAATGCTATTAATACTACTCTTCTCAGCTTACGAGTATGTTTGCAGAATACCACGGCCATCTACTATCGCAAACATTCTAACCTCAAGGAAAAATCTTATGGCACAGCAGATGGCGGATACCTAGAAAGGTACAACAACGACTGGGAAATGCAATTCTTTGTTTTTGATGCAACTTTGAGCTTTTTAAGTTAAAAGTCAAGCACAACACTACGAATGCAGTGAATGAAAACGTAGATAACGATTTAAAATGGAACTGAATGCGGATGCCACCAGTCGAAGTATCTTTTGAGTCATTTCTCTGTGAATAAATACCGTAAATTCCAAAAAAATATTTCTTTATACACAAAAATAATGTTCCAATACCGGTCATCGAGCTAATAACAGACTAACATAGAGAACGACGGATGACATTGAAAAAAATATTGAATTACATTTTTACGTCATATTATTTAAATGGAATCAGACAATGAATAGCGAGCTTTCCCCAATTGACAATATTCAGGAATTCATTACCAGCTAATTTTCTCTGAAACCCCACGAATACTATTTAAGTGACAAGCAGTATTCAAATCTCGGTCCTCAGAAATAATAACTTTGTATGTATCGTCAAATTGTGAAGCTAATACATGAAAAATTTAGACGCAGTATTACGAAAATTGTCTCTCGATCCATTTATGGGATTCGAATGCTCAGACCACAATATTTTTCTGAGCTCCAAATCCTCTTGCCAGTTCTGGATCCTAGACTATGTAACGGTACTGCTTCACAATTACTCGTAAGTGAACGAAGATTATTCTCACCGATCAAATCCATACTGCTTTCGAATAGTCTCAATACTGCGGATACTCAGAAGTAATGCTGGGAAAACAAACCTTAGAAACTTAGGGAAGCGGCTGCGCCTCTCAAGCAACTTGAAAGACAACATTGCTGCGGAAAGACGAATCGATGGAATTGGAATTAACATGTTTCGAATTCAGTGACTGAGGGAATCGATCGACCGAGTCTATTCTTGGAAATTAAACGGTGAATCTTTAAATTGAATTCCTATTTTCGTTCCAGCGACTTCTTTCTTAATTATATTCCGCGCTCGCTTGGCATTTGATTTGTAAACAGCGTAGCGAACATTAATAATAATAGATGTAGTTCCTTCCTCGAAAAGAACGATACCAATTTGCACGAAAGTTTAACTGGCTTGAATTTTCCGCTCAGAAAGGTCTGGGTCCGAATATCCGACTCGCATGACTTTTTACATTTAAGTTAATTCCTAGTGCTCATTAACACATATCTACGCTGAAAAATATTATCTTTTCTTTTGAAAAATGCATTTTAAAAGTATTCGTTAAAAATATACTACATATATAAATATACGAATAAATATATAAAAATATACGAATATCATAAAAACTATAAAACTCTTCACATTATATTGATTATTATATTATCTATATCATCTATAAAAGTTCATTATCACTACACGAATCAACGAATTTCTCCAAAACACAATGAATGGCATTTTTACCAGTAATATCTCCCTTAATTGTAACCTGTGTATATAGAATATGAAAAATAATGGCCTTAAAAGTGAACTTAAAATTCTGAATATATTTAAACAAGCCTACATTACTACTTATCAATTATCCAACTTAGACATTGATTGAATTATTTTCTAAAAGAGCAATCTGTATGTAAAAGATGGGCAAAGTGAGGAAATCGCTAAAGTCGATTCTAAAAACGTATCTTTCTAAAGTACGAGTATTTTGACTCTCCCGTCAAAACGTTTGACGCGGAAAACTGACTGAGGATCTAATTCTGATGCATCCATTTTATGGACCAATAAAGATTTTATGCAGTTCCAACACTTCCTTGGACTGCTCTTCTAAAGCTTTGGAAGAGACATGCGACCACAAAGCACACGAAACGCTCACTCAAAAATAAATAAAGCGATAACGAAGTTCATTCTCGAAAGAACGATTTATACCATAATCATTCAGTCTATGCCATAATGAATCTATATAAACCAAAATGTATATAATATTAAAATAAAGAAAAAATTAAGGATAATACAACAGTATGAGCGGAATTTAGATATGGAAGTTGGGCGGCAATACAGTGCCAAGAAAAATCGTTCACAGTCGTGCAATAATGAAGATGAGAGCCTGAATTGCATTCTTGGATAATTACATTTTTATGACCTATATTTCAGCTGAAATCCTCATTGACTTTGTACTTTTAAGCCCATACAATTCAAATTTTATGTATTTATAGCAAAAGAAAACTAGCTCGACGAGTCAATGAACTCGAAATGACAAACCATCCCTAGAAGGAGCAAAGCAATAGATAGGCGAAATAACCATTGTAATATAATTATTATTTGTATTAAAACGGCTGATAAGAGTACGGAAATACTTCTGAATCATTTATCTCAAAAATTACCCCAAAATTTAGGAGCCGTAAAAACAATCTAAAATATATTATCGCATTTTAAAACGTTAACTGAAAAATCATATGTAAATATCCGTGTTATTTTACATAAGTTTCAAAGCCAACAGTTTTACTCAACACACTGAAAACTGCTCGCCATAAAAAGGTACATTCGAATAATGAAACCTTCATTAATAGAAAGTATAGAACTTTCCCCATAATGATAATACAATTCCACGCATTTACTCTGATACGTTAACATTAAGTAAATCATTGCTAAAATATAAAATTCTAAAAAAAATATTAATTTAATCACAGAAAATTCTATCGCCCATCTAATGAGGGAAAGTAATGAAAATACAATCACCATTGAATCACTTATCTCGATAAACTTTGGGATGCTAAACTTTTAAATCCTTCATTCCAGATATTTCAATAACTGATACATCAGATTCGAAAATTAATAATAGCTAAATATTATCGACCCAAGCTGTAAAAGCTGCAAAACATTTTCTAGGTAGAAAATCGTACTTAGAGATGCGTGAATGTGGAAGCTGCGTTAGGAGGCAATGGAGAGTGCTAATATTTATAAGCTAAGTCAATGTATTATATCTAAATATCATTTTACTCACATGTTTTAATGATTTCCAAACCGTGAGAATGAAAAAAACGACAGTGGTATAGTTCAAGTCTGAGATAGAGTGTGAGCAAACGAAGTATGTAACTTATTCATACATTTTAACAGTAAAACTTCCACACATATTCCTATTCAAGTAATGGAAACGATACCTTTACCAAAAGTGAAATGAATATTTAGAATGCTATAGAATCAGTCATTCAACTGTACTTCGGTACGAGAAAGAATTTAACACTTTCACTTTTGAAAAGTAAATCGCAGAAAGATACAGAATACATCAAGGAATAAGCAACTTCTAGTTCGATAGTTTGCTCATCAATAATAAGATTTATTGATTTTTCAAATGAAGAAAAATGAAAAAAAATATGAAAATTAATCACGAAATCCAAGGAAGTAGGAGAATCTCGAAAGATAAGCATAGCAAGATATTTTTTTTCAAGAACTGCAAGATGAGATTCATACACATATCAGCCCGATTTATAAAATGAAAATAGACTGCATAGTCAATGCAGTTCTCAATAATTCTGTACTGATATGCTTAACAAGAAACGTTTGTCATTAGCAGTGAATAAATTAACTCAATAAGAATCAACTGAAATTAAATAAAAAACAAAAGTTACAACATAAATAGCTTGAACATTAAAAATAATAAGTCTGCTAAAAATATTGTCCAGCACCAATGATTTAATAGAAATCTTCCATTTGAATTTATTAAAATTTCACGAGAATATTTCATAGAGATTTAAAAAAATATGAAATATTAAAAAGTCATAAAACAATCTACTCTTCCAGAAATACATAAGAATATACTGTCTGAAGTTACGTAAACGACTTTCGTCTGTATGTAAACAGCATAACAGGTTAAATATAAGATTAACAGGCAATATAGTCCTAGAAACAGAAATCAATAATTAATCACGTATTCATTTCAACTTCTGTGACAGGAGCATGTGACATTACTCCGATTACTTCAATTTTCAATAAACACGGTAATATTTTTAAATGACGTATAAATTTAAATTAAAAATATATTCATAGGGATCGATTGTCTTTCTGTTAAATCAGTCAATGAGAGTCTAATTCTGTACATTTTATCCGACTCCCCGGACATGGTGAGCCGGAAAGATTCCGGAAAATTATTTTTGAACGCTGAAAGATTCCGAAAACAGCGAGAGTAACAAAACAATTAACATTTTATTTAAACAGATATTAAGACTTTGAAAAAGTTTCCAGTGGGGGACCTCAGAATAACAGCAAGATAGAAGCTCTTTCAACTTCTCAAACTAAAAGTGTTCATTCAAAATCCCGCGCAGGAGCATAGTGAAGACAAAAGACTGTCGGAATGCACCCCAATCACGAAACCACTATTAGATGCCATATGCTTTTATTCTCGATTAAAAACAAACTTTGCAATACATTAACAACCGAGATGATCTAAACATTCCAATTACTGAGGCAAAAAGACACTTATAACATTTCAAATATCATCGCGAATTCTTCACCGAGCATTAAAATCATTGATAATATGAAATGCATATAAGACAAATAAAATATTATTACTCACCCAGAGTTAGGCTCTTGGAAGTTTTCATTGTACTCTTTCGTCGTCTCCCTCCCAGGGTGGAGAACCAGTTTCCGATTTTATGACTTCCACTGGTGAAAGAGCTAAACGTTCTGCTTTTGTGTAGCACTTTTATATCCATTCTTCAAATCGAGTAGGAGTCACTTATAAAAAATCCACTTCCCTACCGTTCCGAAAATCACCATAACTTACTTTGACACGAGTCCTAAACTCGTAATTCACTCCTCAATTACAGGAGTGATTTTAGCAAAGCTACGGAAAGTGCAAATCAACAGTGAGACTAACGAGTAGTACTTTCCTGGGCCCGCATATCATATAACAAACAAACTAGATCCATCACATACAAATATTTGGTACTTTCGCTATCTTCGACAATAGGCAATAGCATTCAATTGTCGCTAATAATCAAATGTCAACAAAGAAAGAAAGTTCTCCCGGAGATGGTAACACTGTCATATCATCCATCAACCATCACAATAATCGGCGGATGAAATGAAAAGCTGACTAAAAGGAATCTAAGTAATTGCACATCCGGTAATCAAAGGAGCATATAAAATTACCGGCTACATAACAAAACTTATTTTTTTACAGAAGTGATGACTGAAAAAACTTTCAGCGAAAGAGCTTACCAATTAATGCGGTGAGAAATATAATCCCTAATAAGAGTCTCGGCAATCACTCAATGAAAACACTAAAACTTGCGAAGGTTTACCAGGAATAGTTTATTCAGGTAAATTAATAACACACAAAATGTACGATTCTGTTTACCTATCAACTATGATCCAAGTCTAATTCAATACCTGGCACTAATTCTAGAATAAACAAGGAACTCGTAAGTTATTCGAATAATATTCTAATTGAAAAGCGAGAACAGAAGACCGTGGCAATAAAGAAGGGGCGGCTGATTTCCTACTAAGCTTACGACAGGGTCTTCCAAGCCTTATGGATGGGAATCGTCTCGGCAACGGACTCTTGGTCCCTTCCCCTCTCCACCATCTTCGGTTGAAACAGTCAACGTCACAGCTAAGCCACGCCTACTCTATATCGTCCTTTCTGGCGCGAATCTTGTTTAGAGAAAAGTGGCGGATTTGCAAGTCTTAGGTTTTGCAGCGGCGGAATCGCCTGGTTTGGATACAGCGGAGGCTATATAAAGCAAATGACTTTTAATTAATAACATAATATTAGTATCTTTCTAGGAAGTCTTGTTGTTACCTTAACAACAAGACAAGTTTTTCCTCATGGTGTAATATTTAATGAAATCCACAGCATGTAATTTAGATATAGCTAAGGTTTCAAATTATTTTTAACCTCTGTGTATGGATTTCTTATATACTTAAGGGAATGCAGTATTTTCAGTGCTGCGCTTAATGTAGATATTGCATCACCTCATTCAACATAGTTAATATTCTTCTTACTTATACATTCTATTTTCTCAGCCATCTTATTTTTTTGTCCATACTTAAAAATTAGTTTGTCTTGTAAAGGAAGTTATATGAATAGTGTCTACTTCAGATTCACATGAAGCGCCTGCTTCTGGGCAGGAGACTTTAGAGTGGCTGAAAATTTTATTTCTAGAGTTGGATAATGCTGTGAAAAAATTTTCAGCTGTAAATAATTGCCATCTTAAAGGTCTTGAACCTTAATACCCTCAATTTTCCCCTTTATTATTTTCTCCCAAAATGTTGATGTTTAGCTAATTATTTCATTTACATATTTGCAACAGATGCAAGTATAATTATAGCTTCTGGATGGTCAACAGTCCAAAGTGTTGATTGGCTACGTTGCATACTCAAATTTAATAGGTTGCTAACATTTGTTTAACAAGGAGGCTTTTACTTCTTTAAGGGAAAGCATTATTTTGAATCTTGCCGGTAACTTCAGGGTAAAGAAGCATACAAGATTTGAGACAACTATGGACAGATTCCCTCCAAAAAGGTAAACAATATGTTTCATTGATTGCTGCCTAATTGTTTCATCAGATTGCAACTATTTTCTTGACTCAAAATATTTATCAAAACTCAGTAAATTGAATAGATTAATGAGACAAAATAACTTTTTCTGCATTCCATGAATCATTAATTACATGGAAAGAAATGAAATGACTTAGAAGTTTCCTCAAGAAAAGAAGTTCAAATGCAGATGTAGTGCATTTTGTTTAATTGTGTATTTGTAGATGTATGTCATGTATCTGTAGATACCTATTAAGTAACTTGAAGTTGCATTATATTAAGTTTAGAGAACAAATTCAATTAATGGCTAAGTTTCAGCCCATGTTATGGTAATGTAGCAATGAAAGCAATCCTAGAATTTGAAGGAACCTTCAAAGGGTTAAATTCCTGAATATCTTCATTTCTTATGGGAGATGTAAATTGGTGAGATTGGTTGGGAATACTACTGTGGTGGGATTCAGCTGGATCACTCCTGTTTGCTCTAACTTGTTCTTAGAATTTCTTGGGGTTGCTGAACTTGTTCTTAAATCTATCTGATAAATGGTAGCAGAAAAATATACCTATGTAGATGTACAATGCACTCATTACAACGATGCTCATTATAGTTTCAATGTTGAGACATTAAATACTCTATACTTATTTCCTCTTAAAATTTTGTACAGAAAAATTTAAATTGTAATAACAAGAGATTATGCATATAAAACTGAAGTTCAAATTTATTCACCCCATATGGATAAGTAGATTAACCCTTTCCCTTCCAGTGAGGAGTCTAAATGGAATCTCGTAGCTTTTTTAAATCCATCCCTCAAACTCCATTTTGGCATGTAGGCTGTAGTATATAATTCCAGCAGCAGGTTTCATGACTTGCTGTTCAAGAAAAATTTAAATCATCAGCTAAAGATAAAGATTGCTGTACTCATGATCGTGAGTTATTGTCTATAGTGAGGGTGTATTGGTGGTGCTGTATACGTTAATGAAAAACAGAATGTAAGTGGAATGTTTTCACATATAAAACTCTAAAACTCTTTCAATAACGTTTAAAATTGTATGTTTAAAGTTTTAAGTGGTTGCCCTGAAAATTTTTTTTTCAATTTTTATTGCTAAGTGCAACTTTATTCCATTTGGAATTATGTCAGAAATTTTGGCTCTGATTATTTTGAACAAATTAAAGATATTCTGAAGATATATAGTCAGACAAGATTTTTGTTTCTTTTGGTTATGTTATGTTCGTTAAAAAAAATTTTGTACTACCTGTTTTTTGTACATTGAACAGGATGTCCAATAAAAACAGATATATAACATCTTCAGAGACAGAGGAAAAAGTGCATATTCAAAATTCAGACTGGAAAGGGTCAAGATTCTAATCCTAAAGTTTTTAAATCTCACCATTGGAACAAATGCCATCTCAGTTGTCCCATAGACAAATTCATGAGAGAGCATATCTTTGAACACATCATTTTACCTAAAATCAGTTTTACCAAAGATATTTGATACCGATGTTACCCCTTTCCATCATGATATTGAAGGCAGTGAGAGGGAATTTCCTAAAGAGGAATTGCAAAATATCTAAGGCAATATCGGGGATGGATACCATGAGAAGTTAAAAAAGAGTAGCTTATGAATTTCCAAGGATGCTTTCATAAGGGTAAGGGAACTAATGACGAAATGCCTTGATAAGGAAATCATAAATAGATAGTTAAATCCTTTGTATGTATTGTTTTACTGGATGAACACCAAATAAAGAGCTTGAGAAATGATGACATCAAAGGATTGGAGGGTTTTGAGATAAGTGTTTAGTGTAGAATGAATCAAAGTAGCCTTCTGGATAGAGGAAGTTCCAGGTTCGATTCCCAGCCCCGTTAGACTTTTTTCAAGTCCGGTTTTTCCTTGGGAAGTTTTGTGGGTGCACACCCTTATGTGCAAAGTCACCTCGACCCTTTTCCTTGAATCAAGTATAATTTACCAGCTGTGGTGGCAGCATTTTCAGCGTGATACCATGCTACACTCTATGCTACACACTCCAAGGCCAAGGTTCAAATCCTGTCAAACCAGATTTTTCTGGATAGGGAATGGTTGTATGTGTTCGTCTATTGTTAATGCCTCTTCCGTGGTTGTTTATAAGTGAATGTTTGTGAGGGTACTATAAAGTAAAGTTAACTCAATGGAAAGCTGAAAGTAGAAGTAGAGCTAAAGAAAGAAATTAAAGCTACATTGCTTGGAAAATGATAAAATGTTTAGGATACTATTGAGGATGGGATAAATTATCTAGAGATTGGGAAAGGGCTTTAAGTAGGGATCTTAGAGCACAGGGCATGTTTTTAAATTCAGCAATCTGATGAGCGATGGATTGCATCAATGTTTGTCTGATTACTTCGATGAGTTATCGATTCTTGATGAATTTAAGAACAGTCTGTTGATTTGTTTGCTGTTTGACAAGATGGCTACTGTTGCATTTACAATTTGTTCCATCTCCATAATTCTTTACACTCTGTTGCAACGTAATTCATTGCATCGTTTCTGTTCGTCGATTGATGCATTATAAATATGCTATATTTCCCATTGTAAGTTGTCATTTACTTGCTTTTTATGAGGTTATTGATATTGACATTTAAATGACCCGCTACTGATATCAGTACCATCGGCTTTTCATCGGGAATAAATCTCGGTGGAAGCGATGGACATCGATGGAAAGCATCGTAAATCCATCGGTGAATAAAAAAACGGTTTGATGGATCCATCGATGAATTTAAAAACGGATTGATGGATTTCCGATGCCATCGATGGATCCATCGATGAATTTAAAAACGTGCCCACATAAACATAAGGTAAAATAAGTTTTTCCCTCAAGTGATTGGTGTGATAATTTTTCTTCTGCTCTTTGTACTTTTAAGTTCAATGCCCAATGAAAATATGTAGTATATATATATATATATATATATATATATATATATATATATACTACATATATGCTACATATTTTCATTCATACTATAAACATATACTTATGAAAATAATGAATAGTGCATATCTATACGTATATAGTATAAATAAATTGTTATTCATAAACATAATTAACAGTTACGATAATTAAAATGTGTTATTTAAAACTACTTATTATTTTCTAATAAATCTCAGTATTAGGCGTATTGTGAACAAAATACCTTTAGAAGAAAAGTAAAATCAAAAAAACCGCAAAAGAGCTACCTTATTTTCTACTGGTCGGCCACTTTGGTCGATAGCCAATAGTTATCAAGCATTTCCATTCAAAAAGCCTGTAAGTACTCGGATCCTCCTCCCTCAATTTCCGAGGTCGTAAAAATACATTGAAGATTGTAGATTGTGACGTATGCGCAGCAAAGATGAAGCTGACGCATGCGCATGAAAGATAAAGCTGACGCATATTGGAGGATGGAGGGAGAGAAGTGAAGGAGTGAGCCAGACGGAGGGGTATGGAGTGAGGCATTGGCATAAACGGCGAGTAAATAAAAGAGAAGCAGCTACGAAACAGAGCGTAGATTTAAGCGATTAGGGAGATACTTCTGAATGCTGGGAACAATGACAATTAAACGGAAGCAAAATTTGTCTTACCATAAGTTGCAAATTAAAATATTCGCGCCTTCGTGAAAGCAATTCAGCCTGTAAACATAGAGCATTGATTTTTGTAAAGTAAAACTTTCTGTGATACTAGCACAAAACAACTGAAAAATGAGCTTTAAAATCAGGGTTTATAATATTGCCTAATTTATATTATTCATGAGATTCCTTGATCCTATTTTTAATATCCAATTTTTTTAAATCGTTATAATCAATTAATTTTTGGATAATTTTACAAAAGGAAATTCTGAATAGTCATATAAAGAAAATAATACCCAAAATGACTGTGAGTACTAGCATCGACGACAGTACTTACCAATTATCATATAAGTATATCTGCTTACACCATATCCCAAAGAAGGTAAAGCAATTATACCTTTAAACCGGTATTCATTTATTTATTCAAAGATTCACATACAATTTTGAGACCATTTTAAAGTGAATATAATCAACGGACAAAGAATATAAAAAAATTAAAATAAATATACATGTTTATACGAAATAAAAATAGAAGCAAAATAAAACAAAAATAAAATACGGTGGAACCTCGGTTCACGAACTTAATCTGTTCCTGAATCCTGGTGCTGAACCGAATTGGTCGTGAACCGAGACAATTTCTTCCGTTGAAATTAATGTAAATACAATTAATCCGTTCCAGACTCTGAAACGTTGTATTTTATAAGTGTATTTTTGTTTAGAACGCACGTAAATTAAATGTAAAATTAGTTATAAAAATTGAATTTTAATATTTCACGTGAATATTAATTTTTTAAATTTTTCCTTAATTCGTCTTTATGAGCGTCATTGACTGCGATCAGTTAATAGCTTGCGTATACGGAAGAAGACCCATATGGGATAAAAGAATAAAATAAAAATTCGAAATAAATATAAAATACAGTAATTTGAATTTAAGATAGCTAAATGTTATTATATTGCTATGGAATTTGTCCTGTTTCAGTAATCCGCAAATTGCTCACGAACTTTGTTCAACCTGTCTGCAACTGTTTCTCTGGAACGATGCTGTGTTATGTCGGGGTTGCCTACTGAACTGGTCGGCAGCCTTGGTCGTGAACCGAGTTGTTGTACGCCAACCGAGTCGAAATTTGGTTGCCAAAGCTGGTCGTAAATCGAGTTGGTCGTGAACAGAGGCGGTCGTGAACCGAGATTCCACTGTATTTGTATATACAGTAGAACCCCGGTAATCCGGACGAATTCAGGCACATAGGCGTCCGGATTAGCGGGGTTTCCGGATTAGCGAGGTTTTGAAAAAATAACTCAAAAAACATTTTTTCTCGAAAATTACATTGTACAGATAATGCATGTATATATTACATAAGGTATTACAACATATAAAGTGAATGAATATTATCAGCGAGCAAAAAAGTCAGTTATTTTCCTTTGCGTGACCGTTCTTATTTTTAAATCAAGTGCGCGGTTTTTAAAACGTCTAATGAGCATAATTTCATGTGCTTCAAAATTTTGCTCCTCGGCCAACTTTAATGATGTACTGAGTGCCGCCAAAGCCTCAGAATGAGAAATTTTGACGGAGTCCACAGGGTGGTCGTCGTCGTCATCATCATCATCTTCTGCCGTTACTGTTCTGATAATTTCATCATCTGTTAAAGCTTCGTTTCGAGCCAAACTGTCGTCAGCCTTAGCGAACCAATAAAATTTGGGAGTAAATTTTTCCACGACTTGCTGATCAATAATTTAGACACAGATGCCCAACAGCTAGCTAGATTGAACACGACATCTTTTAAATTTACCTTTTTCAGTGCATTTTCCAAATTTTCATTGTTCACAGGATCATTAAGAATATTTGTAAGAAGCAACTTACGATATCCTAACTTAATGCTTTGAATAACATTTTGATCCATGGTTGGATCAGCGCAGTCGTTTTAGGGTGTAAAAAAATTGCGGAAATTTCACCGTCATCAGTGCACAATTCTTCTGCAGAAGGATGGCCAGGACAATTTTCAAGCAACAATAAAGCACGTTGTGGTAAATTGACGGATTTCATATGTTGTCGAACTGCTGGAACGAATTCTGTTTTAAACCAATTCAAAAATAATTCTCGTGTGACCCAAGTGTTTTTTTGCCCTCGATCTCTATAGCCCATGCATGGTCATCCTCATTGGACGTCTATTAAAGGGAAGGATTGTTTTTTACGCCTCTTCTCTCATAGCTTTATAATGAAAGTGATGTTTGAGAAGTGATACCCTGCTGCAATTGAAAATTTATTGTCTTTCAAAAATGTTTAGTCTCGCACATACTAAGCATTCCTCTAATGGAAAAATGCTGTCTCAGAAAAGTATCACAACTTAGATGTATTATCACAATAAACGAAATACTTCGCTCTCCATCACATCATTGCAGCCAATGGAGAAATTTTTCAAATAGTCTGTCCACCTCTCGTTTCTTGTTACTATGTAATATGCGTGTTTATATGTTCACAAGAAAAAGTTGCGGGTTTGCATAACTCCCAATGGACCGTCCGGATTACCGAGGGTTCCGGATTAGCGAGTGTCCGGATTACCGGGGTTCTACTGTATACAGAAAGCGACCAAAGCAGGAAATTATTTACAAGAATCTATATACAGACATTCTTCTAGGAATACGCCAAGCGACATTCTGAAAGGGTTTATGGAGAGAGGTAGGGAATTAAGAAGGTTTGGAAGTCTATGTTGTTGGGAACGTTGAGCAAAGGATAACCTACATAAATGTAGGAACATGGAAAAGAGGATTCAGTCTAGTTGTTCAAGGTGGAACATGGTATCTAAATATTGGAACTAATACAGGAGAATCTTGTGGAAGTTTATTATTTTAAAGATTAACGAAAGATCTACTTTGATTAAGATTTCTTTTAGGGATCTTATGGAAAGGTATTTTAATTCAGTTTCTGTAGTGGTATTTCGTAGATGGCGAACATGAGATTTAACAGTAAAATCACATAATTAAAGATTTGTTTGAGGGAAGCAGTATTAGTATTGAGTGATATGGACCATATAGGGGAGCAATATGAAATGAACGGGATTACAATGGTGGTAAAATATAATCTAAGAGCGTTTGGGTGCTCCATTTCTGTAAAACGATACAAGATCTCAAATAGAGTAAGAGCTTTTCTTCTGACAGACTGGATATGGTCAATAAAGTTTAACTTAGGGACAACTACTATTCCAAAATCTTTTTTGGATGATGACTCTTTTCAGAGGAGTGGAGTTTAAGCTGTAATGAAAAACCAGAAGGGACTTGCGTAGGGAAATAGAGATTACAGAACATTTATGTAAACTTAGATGTAGTCTCCACTTTTTACACTAATTATTTGTTTCATGTAATGCCTCCTAGAAAAGGCAGCAATCGTCAATGATATCAATTTTTCTGAATAGTTTGCAGTCATCCGCTAAGAGCAAAGAACTGATTTTAGAAGAATGTTAGAGTGTAGACATATCATCTACATATAGAGTAAAAAGATATGGACCAAGCAAACTGCCTTGGGGAAATCCCGAAGAGATTACTGACCATTAAAATGTTTATCCTATCAATTACAACTGATTGAGTGCGATGTGTAAGAAAGTAGTTTATCAGAGTTAGAAAGTTTCCATTAATTCCAAAGCTGTGCTCTAGTTTACAAAGAAGGAGGGCGTGATCTACAGAATCGAATGCTTTCAAGAGGTTCAAGAATAAGGATGCTCCATTATTTTGCAAAAAATAGAAGTTAGTAGAATTGACCTATAATCATCTGGTTTTAATGCACGCCCTCTCTTAGAAACTGGAGTGACGTTTGCTCTTTTCCACGACATTGGGACAGATCATTATCCAATTATTTCTCATAGAAAATCTGAAGAAGTGGAGTAATTTCATTGGCTACATTTTTTATTACAACAGCGGGTATATCGTCGGGCCTCGGCGACTTTTTCCTATCAATCTCTCGAAAAAACTTTCCAATTTCACCAACTGATATCTTGATAAGACTCATCTTCGAATCAATGCGAAGTGACATAAGATGTCGAAGCACTTTTAACAAAACAAACGATAACATTAAATAGGGGAAAGGATAATTTATTTCTGTGAAACTCTCGATCCCTGAATATTTAATAAGTTATAATTATAATAATTACTTTTCTAATGGAAACAGGAAGACCCCAATTACATCCATTTAAATTATTTTTACTATTTACAAAGACATTCGACCATTCCGTAGCCAGAAAAATCCGACTTGCCGGGATTCGAACCCGGGACCTTGGCGTCAACATAGCTTATATACATGAAGAAGCTCCAGCAACAACTCTACAAATTATATTGACTAAATGTTTGTGGATGGTTGGTGTAAGTGGGTTTGCGGAAGATGTCGACATAGGGCTTTCCAGAGACGAGGTAGTTTTCAATGGTCAATGAAATTTAGGGAAACCCGCTACTGCACCACATCCTCTTCTGGATGCGCTACGTAGATGACATAATCTGCGCCTGGCTCGGTTATACTCAACTCCTTAATCACTAATCATTCCTCGATTTCCTCAACTCCATCTATCCTTCCATCTCCTTTACCCTTGAAAACAGATCCAACGTCTACCTAAATTTCCTTCACCTCTCCATCTCCCACGTCTCTGGAAAACCAAAAATTCAACATTTTCTTCAAACCCACCTACACCGATCATGCTATCCCTAACTTTTCCTCTCATCATCATTCCCACAAACATACACTCTTCCATTTCCCTATCCACAGGCTCCTGCACATCCCCCTTCCCCCCAAAACTTCGTACAAGAACCCAAGTCTATAAAATATATAACTCAAATAAATAATTATAACCTCAATCTCATCGATAATATACTGAATATAAAACTGAAGAAGCTTACTTCCCAAAAAATAGCCCCTTCCCACACCCCCATCGAAAAAGAAGCTACCTTATGGTGAAAATTTCCTTTCCTCGAACCCATTTCCTAAGCCATTACCAACCTTTCCCCAAAACCCGTATTTCACAACCCGCTCACAATTAAAAATCCTCCCCCAGCAGCAAAGACCATAGGGACACAGTGACGTCTACCTCCTCTTCTGCGAGGCCAAATACTGCGGACAATGCGGCTGCGACCTAGCAACTAGGGCTGCGAGCCTACTTACGACGGAAACCCCTCTATTATTCCTTCGCCCTTTATCTCCTGGAATACGGGCTCAAAAGCCACTTGGTCCCCGAAAGCCTCTACCAAGAGAAAAGCGGAAGTCGCACAGTGGGCTAGAATCGAAAAAAGCTGGCCAAAAATACGAAAGAGTTTTCTTTGAGTGCGGACTTTGAAACTTCGCATGGTCATTCTTGAATAAATTCTGAATATAACTGCGAATTAATTTTTGTTGATTCCTGAGCATTACAATTCTACAGGAAGTCAAAGTTGACCAAATTTTGCGATAACCGCCCGTCTTCGATTTTTCGCGAAATTCTTCTACTTCAAAACGATGCTGAACCCATTATAGGTGAGTTATTGGATAAAGCACAAGGCCACGTTATAACCCTGTACTTTATCTTTCACAACCCTTAAATTTAATGATTTCAAATGAATATTTGCATATATTATGTAACAAAATGGCGGAATCTTGTTTTAGAGAAAAGTTTTAAATAAAGCGAGGAAAATAGTTGAGAGGGACTCCGAGGGGCATAAAGGCATACCACGTTATTCTTTGAAGCTATCTGAAGAGGAATCTGAAATAAAACCTTGCTCCAATTCGCCTCCCCGATAATTATAACGAATTTTCGACAACACTGAATTGGCAAATCCGCGCGGCGGAGTACGGCCCTCCAGGAGGATCTCGGTTTGAGAAGAGCTAGGAACGTACCAACGCTTCTCGATGGTATGTTTATAAGCAAATTTTTCCTCCATAAATGTTTAAAATGAGAAGTCATAATGTAAAACTCCAGTTTCATTCTGTGTGATTGGTGAAAATGTCCACCTTGGCTGTATTTTAAGACATAGGTCTATGCGTACTTCTATGACGTCGCATTTCCTTTCATATAATTCTATATCGCTAATTTATCTTAAAAATCATGCAGTCAAGAATGATTCTAAAGAAATTTTTATTTTGCGCCTTACATTCTGCCTTAAATACAATCCTCGTCTGAGGAGTCTTCATCTCCATACGCGATTTCCTATACATCATTCAGGATGAGGAGCTGCTTCACTTCTCCACTCAGAAATCTAGATCTATTTGCTGCCCGAATTGATGCTGACATAGTTATTAGTGGATCAGAAGTAAGAATCAATGCAAAAGGAGTTCTTGCAAATTGACTTCGCACACATCTTTCGTAACACGAATCCCATCCGGATACGCAGCGGATTTGGCTTTCTTTACTATTTCATAGCTAGGATACAGCCTATGAACATGACTTTTAGCTGTTACACGGAGAATTTTATACTTAGTTTTACTCAACTCGGCAGATATAATTACCTTTAAAGCTTCTTCTTCTGACAACTGATATTGCACATGTTCGCTTTTCTTTCACCTAGAAAGAACCCTCTTTGTCCTTGTAGATTTCGAAGTGGTAATTTCTTTCAACAACTTCGAAGCAGCTTCATTTCCTTCATCTCTTAGATTCATAGTTGCAGCTGTGGAGTGTGAATCTAACCGTTTGTGTCTTCCTTCGTTTCGATCTATCGCTTGAAAAATGAAAATCTACTTCCGGCCGTCCTCACGCGACTACCAAAATGAATTTAATGTAAATCCGATGGTTCGTTTCTAAGATTTAAATTATCAATTTCCAATACTAAATATTTCAAATCACTATTTTATACTTCCCAGGTGTCATAGAAGTACTTGGTAAGTTCTGGAGTACAATATCAGGAAAATTAATATTTACATTAAGCCAACTGGAATTGCGTAGAATAAACCTTTCATCATCACGGGAACTGTTTCCATTTTCTTGAATATGCCAAAAAAAAACACTTATTTAGATAAACAGTAAGAGCTTCCGGCCCATCTACGGATCTTTCTAAGTGAAATTTTTGAGTCAAAAACATCCATTAAATGCTGCTTTTTACTAGAAAATGACTCATTCTTTTCCTCCATCATTTTATTATGTAGCGTTAACCGACTAATTCGCAGATTAGTCATGTTTTTTACGGAATTACTAGCAAAGTTCAAAGGTGATAAACAAGAAACCCAATATAATGTTTACAATGTCTGAAAATGCAATAGAGATTCCATAACTACATCTGTTCCACAATAATACATTAAGGAACAAATACAGTAGACTGTTTTAAACAACGATGAGAACATTTCACATGTATAGGGAAAATATTTGTATTTCACCAGTACTATACTTAGAATTTTTAAATGAAAAAAGAGAAAATAATGTAACAAAATAACTTACCAGAAATATTTCCTCCGAAAAGTGTCGTAAACTGAAATAGGAGATGCTGAAGGGAACTTCCCGAACTTCTTGAATATACTACTTAAAGAATGAAGAAGAAGATACTGAGAGAGCACAAGAGCACAACTATTTTCTTCCACAGGCAAAGCCAAACAGTAGTTGTCATAGTTTGTGAAAATATTGAACTAGAAAGCAAGAAAATGCAGTTTGAAGGGTAACCGTTAAACCACAAGAATCACAGCTGCATGATATATAACTGAAAGTTTAACTAGGGAACACCGCGGCAGACGCCCACTAGTGGGCTGGTTTTCAATGGTATTGAGGGTCTATGAGAGAAAGTATAGCTCAAAAACAGCTTTCATAATATTTTATAAAGTGAAAAATCAAAAAAATAGAAAAAATATCAATAAAATGGTTACTCTGTACTAATACTCGATGAAAGATATACGCTGTTGCTAAATTCAGTCTTGCTTTAAGAATGATGGCTGAATGCATATTACTTTTCTCATTATTTCTTCGTCTAAAGTCTATAAAAAGTTAATTTCAGCATTCAAAAGTTATCATTAAGAGGCATGAAGGTCCGAAAGTCCTCAAACCGAGATCTTCCTGAGGGCCGTACTCCGCCGCGCGGATTTACCCATGCAGTGCTGTAGAAAATTCGTTATAATTATCGGGGAGGGGGGGGGGGGCAAATTGGGGCAAGGTTTTATTTCAGATTCTTCTTCAGAAAGCTTCAAAGAATAATGTGGTATTAATGCCTTTATGTCCCTCGGAGTTCCTCTGAACTATTTCCCTCGCTTTATGTAAAACTTTTCTCTAAAACAAGAGTCCGCCATTTTGTTACATATTATATGCAAATATTCATTTGAAATCATTAAATTTAAGAGTGGTGAAAGATAAAGTACAGGTTTATAACGTGGCGTTATGCTTTATCCGATAACTTACCTTTAATGGATTTAGCATCGTTTTGAAGTAGAAGAATTTCGCGAAAAATCGAAGAACGGCAGTTTTCGCAAAGTTTGGTCAACTTTGACTCCCTGTAGAATTGTAATGCGCAGGAATCAACAAAAATTATTTCGCAGTTATATTCAGAATTTTTTCAAGAATGACCATGCGAAGTTTTAAAGTCCGCACTCAAAAAAAAACACTTTCGTATTTTTATTGAAGCCACTGTGCGTCGTTTGGACATCTTAGAAATGATAGAAATTGTCAATTTCCCCGCGGAAAAAGATCCTGGCCAATGAGTACACCTTCCCCTATACTTCCCTTCTTATCTCCCTTTCCAAAATGTTTTTTCCCTAACTAACTTGTCCTTTCCCTCTTACCCTCCCTGCTATATAAAAATTGAAAAACAATTTTCTGTACAAGTAGATACTATTCCGGTAGCGAAACCGGTCGTCGAGTAAAAACAACTGTGTGGAAAATTTACCAAGTTTTTTCTTCCTTATTGCATAATGGCTTTCCACAATTTAACGCCTGATCATCTAGATTTCATCAGTAATATGCAATTATAATTATCGATTAAAAGTATGTGACAATAAGATAAAGTCCCAATGTATAAATAAATAATCGCCGTTTTCGAACTAGTATTCCTCATTTAGAGTGCTAATTAATAACTCCTTCCATGTCAAAAGATTGAGGCATCATAAAATAATTGGAAAATAATGTTGGACATATTTAAAGCACTTCGTTTCTGTTGATTTTTGTATACACTACGCACTAAAATTAAAGGGACACCTAAAATTTTCGAAAATACCCCCATTTTAAAATGACCGTATCTCTGAGCTGGTTGTGCCTTTTTTGGCTCCCGACCTATCAAAATGTTTGTATTGATGTCTAGTTTAAGATGCTTGTTTTAAATTGGTGTTTTGACTTTTAAGGAAGCAATGGCGTTCCGTTGTAGGAAAAAAGCTTTTTTTGGGAAATAAGTGTTTTTTTATCAAGTTGTACGGAGTTTGGAAAATTTTTGTGAATTAATCGAAATAATGGAAAAGTTGGAGAAATTTTCCAGCTTTGCAATGCTTTTTTTGAGAATTTTCCTACAATATTTTGCAAGTGAGTTATGACCATTTGAATGAGAACACAGTACAAAAAATCTGAATCGATGTCACCGGCTTCCAGTGTGTTTTATTGATACTAAGTTAAGCGCAAATTCAAGAACAAACATTCCTCTCTCTTGAAAAATTTCATAATCCATTCATCGCAATTCTGTGCTTACTGAAACTTTAGTTTTTTGAGTACCAATAATTCTAAAAAATTAGTGGATAGACATTTTGGCGTAAAAATTTCCCAAAAACAGGTCCCTGGAATGGCCAGTTTTGGAGATCTTAAGTTCTTTGAACCCCGGTTCAAACACGCTTTTTTGTTTGAATAAAATTAATGTTTAAAAATTTTTTTTAAGTCAAAGAAAAGGGAAAAAACAAAAAATAAAGAAAAAAGGTTTCAAAAAAAGGGCCCAGTTCCTGCCACGTCCACGTTGTTGGACCTAGGTTAGACTAAGAGCAGGAAAATGACCAGTAAATCTCGAGGGGTCAGAAGAGCCCCCAATACTTAAGGTACGCTCTTATATTTAAATTCCTTCTCTGGCTCTATCTCTTAAATTAAACAAAAACGTAGATTGAGGCACAGCACCACAAAAATTCACTTGGAATACAAATCACTGGCTGGCTTTGTAATAACTAACAATTACTAACGATATATATTACTTTGGGTGCCATTTTCAGGGAACTTTAGGTACCTAAAGAAAATCTACTGGAAATCTTGCATTAAATCTCCAGTATTAAAAATCTCCCAGAATGAACCACTCGTAAGCCGGGAAACCTAGAATTAACACTCGACCAGGTGTGGCACAAACGGCGTAAATGATTCTCTATTACAAAAGATCTTTTCTGAGCAAAAAAGAGATTTTCTACTAATCATCTTTTACTTAGGAAACTGTTATGATGTACTAGCTTTTGTACAGGATGCGTTTTGTTTTGACCATTCCAAGTCTTATATTTCAAATTTTAGTTTCTTAATTCGAATTTTCTTCTTAAAATCATGGTGCTTGTTATACGCCGATAAATTTGTAAAAATATAATTTTGATATAATTAGTTACGTCCTTAAATCCTGAGTGGAACCTTGTGGTTTATTTATGATTAATAACTCCAATATAGGCAACGTTTCTGTAACTAGCCACATTGTCACCTTTTATAAAAAGATGAATTGTGGAAAATAGAAGGTGTTGGGTGTTATGTCCTCTGATAGGAACATCAAGACTTATTATAACTTTAGAATAACTTTACTGTTCTTAAAAATCACAACTAATTTCTCTAAGCCCAAAAGCCGAGCACGGCAAACAAAAGACGATCTGTCCCGCGGTCCCACACACACGCGAGGTGACGCCACTTTTAGAAGAAAACATTAATAATATAATAACATGAGATGAGGCAATCCGATAGTCATTTCTGCGGCCTGCACTACAAAATTCCTCCTTTTTTAAGTACTCTTCTTCTTCCCTGATGAATTATCGTCTTGCATTTCTTGGATGGCTTTTTGAAGCCATGCCCTTGTTTGGACGCTGGGACGTGGAACTGGGTGATCAACGTAAAGTTGGGAGACCTAGGAAACTATTATGATGGCGAACACCTAACGTGGTCCTATAGTACTACATCCTTGTTGACAGGTTTAAAATAATGTTAAAAGCTGTCTCTGCTGGTATCTTGAGGTCCTCCAGTGGCAATGGAAAAACTGGAGTCGGAGATTCTGGCAAATATTCCAGACTTCTTGAAATTAATTGGTCTATGTGGCGTTTTCACTGCTTGTTCTTTATTTTGAATTTATAAGTCAATGGGGCAATACAGTATAAAACCTTGCCAGCAGTCCACTTGGATTGCTGTGAGCGGTAATCACGAGCCTAAACAGGCGAATGAAAACTTTGGATCTTTTTTTCGGGATTGGTCTTTTTCCCTTTTCGAATTTTCCACATGGTGCTTTGGCCTAGTGAAGATAGAGACCAATTGAGCAGTTTGGCTGGTGTAAAACCCGCGGTAGCATGTTCAGTATTTCGGTAAGTGAGCAAGAATGGATTTAATCTTCGCTTCAGACGATCCAGTCCAATGTCCTTATTGCCTAAATCTATTATTGCACAAAACGCTCTGCCTCTCCATTTGAACGGGAGTGGTATGGTGAAGTACAAATGTGTCGCATTTAAAAAAACGTGCACAAACGAGTCGGTAGACGTAAGCTGTGGTCCGTTGTCTGACACAATCTTTTCGGTTGCATCCTTCATTGAAAACACCATTTGCCATGTGGTTCTGGCATCTACGACAGTTAAACAGTGGAGACCACGCAAAGGCCCAGCAAATCGATATGTAATCGGTTCCATGGTTTTGCTGGAAAAAGCCATGGATGAAAAGGAGCTCGTGCAGCTTCCGATCGTTGCCCTAGTTAATGCTGACTCTTTGGAACGGTGCCCTCGATTTCCACATCTATGTTTGGCCACCACACCCTAGTACGAGCTAATTTCTTCATGTTGGTCATATCCGGGTGTCTCTCATGCAATTCGGTTAGCACTGTTGACCTCAGCTCTTTTGGAAAGACCATTTTCGATCCCCAGAAAATACAGTAATTCTTAACTGCTAGCTCGCATTCACGCTTGTGGAATGGTGTCAGCTTTTCTCAATTGGATCGGGGCAATTACATTTCATGGCTCGAAGAAATTGCTCGAAGGACAGGACTCTGTCCTGTCTGGTAGCGATTGCAACTTTGCTAGAAAGGATCTGGTTGTAATCGTGACGAAAACATCTTCGTACATGCTATGCTACACTGGCAAGCGTGACCGACCATCAGCATTAGCGTGTGTCGTGGTTGGTTTGAAATGGAGGTTTAAGGAGTACCCCATCAACGTCAATGCCCAACGTTTCAGCCTTGCAGATCCACGGTTCAGAACAGGCTTATACGCAGCAAATTGCGCTAATAGTGGTTTATGGTTCGTGAACAGTTCAAAAGTACGGCCGCACAAGTACTGTTGAAACTTGCTGACTCCAAAGATGATCGATTACGCCTCACGTTCAATGTGAGCGTAGTTTCGGCGTGCAGATGAAAGCGTTTGCGAAACATAAGTTACTGGTTTTTCAGTTCCATCTAGAAAAAATATGGAACAAGGTTGCAACCATTACGTAAGTAGATCCATCTATAGCTAAATCCAAAGAAAGAACCAGGTTATTATGGAACAGAAGTAGCGGTTTAGCCATAACGTCTTTCAGATTCGCGATAGCTCTTTCTAGGCTGGCAGACCATTTTCTTTTGACTTCCTAGACCAGATGGTTGCAAAATTTGGGATAATCTTTCAGCAGTTATTGATAAAGCACAAAAATGAACAAAGCTCATCAGCGGTTTTGTATCTGGCGCATTTTGAATTACCGTGAACTTATACCTAGTAGTATGAAGTCCATACTTGTTAATGATATGCCCCAAATACTTCACGGAACTTGCGCCAAAAATACACTTGTTCAGCCCCAGTCGAATTCCGAATGTGTGGAAACGTTGAGAAACAAGACGGCAGGCGGTTGATAAGCTCCTCTCTGGTTTTGGCAGCAACCAGCATGTCGTCCAAATATCGACTAACTTCGGTTAGTCCTCGTAGTACCATGGAAATTGCTCGTTGGGAAATAGCTGAGGAGAACGCAATCCCAAAAGGAAGACACTTGTACCAATGCAAGCCTTTTTTGTATTGACTACCAGTCGTTTTAGTTCCACTTCGTCCAGCTGATTATGATGGTATGATTTGGCAAGATCCAACATAGCAAAATGTTTTGCCGCTCCGATTGAGGCAAAGGATACTGATCTACTGCCATAACTTTGTTAACGGAGACCCTGAGATCTCCACAAATTCGGATCGCTTCTGATCCACGCTTTGCCACGACTATGATCGGAGAAGAAATCTGAGATATGTCGTTCGGAATACCTATCTTCTTCCTGGCGGTCTTGCTCAATATTGTCGCTCGACTGCCGGTGTCCGGAAAAGTAACTTAGTCGCATTGATTTTCACATCGACGCAATATTTCGGAGCAGAATTATCTCCGACCACGTTGTAGACTTCCAGTGTGCCCACCGCTTCCGCCTCCCAGTTACTGTCATCCGAAGAGTCGCTGGAATCCTGGTCGATTTTTGCTAGATGTGTACTCTTTTTGGCATTTTCGAGACTTGCAAATTCGAGCTATGCGACCCTTCGCGCTGCATTTGAAACACATTGCCACTTTGAAACAACACTAGCCATGGTGCCCTCTTCCACAGTGTTTGCACAGGCCTTGGCTCTCCTTCCCTTTCGAGGGTCAACTATTGAGACTTATGCGACCAATAGTGTTTATGTAAGAGCGGGAGCCTTGCGTAAATTGACTGGCCAGTTTTTGAGAAGAAAGAAAATACTTGGCGAACTGCACCATATTGCTCACTGTTAGGTTCTTCTACTACTACAGGTATATTTGGGCTTCCTTGTTGCCAAAAGCATACACTAATTGGTTCCAGATACGGCAATCCTTGGTGTGCGCAGTATTTTCCACAAAATTAAAGGTCAACACCATGCGTTTGAGCACCACCAAAATGTCCTCTGGTGACTCCTCTAGCAATTTATGGTGGTAAAAGAAATTAAAACGCTCACCCTTCATCGCTGGTACTAGATTGATCAATATGTTGACCGCTGAGACTATTTGCTTGAATGTGTGATTTGCTTGCACCAACAGCATCGAGGTACCAGTTGAGACCAAACTGTGCCCATGCCATGCTACAACGCAACCTTACGCCTAGCTTCATTGTCCGCATCATCTGGGATATTTGCCCTTGAAAAATAGTCCGACACATGCACCAAAAAATTCATAGAATTCTAAAAAATGTCTTCCATATCTGCGTGGAATGAGTTTTTTTGGTACCAAAATGGCTGACTATGATGGTCACAACAATCTCTTTGGAGCTGAAAATTTAAGATTTCACCTCCTCGCCAATTGCTATGTCTGCAGGTAGGAACAGCAAGGCTTATTTTAACTTTAGAGTGATTATTATTGCCTTGTAAAAATCATACCCATTTTTTACTAAGACCAAAACTCAAGCTACACACACAGGAGATGATCAGTCCCACACACAAGCCAGGTTACAGCACTATTAGAACAAAGCTGCAGCAAGAGGCACTCTGATAGTCATTACTGCATCACACATTACAACATTTGGGTTAGCATCAGAAGATGATAGCATTACCCTCATTATACCTTTATTTATTATTGTACCCTTAAGATAACATTACAGTCTGATATTTGAGAATAAAATCTGAATAATTTCCTATTGTAATGATGTGAATGAAACTGACATTAATTAGCATGCACTTATAATAGAATAACTTTCATGTCTAAATCATTTTAAATTACACAGAATAGGAAAATGGTCACCAATTACCTCATGTGTTCCAAGACATAAAGAAGACCCTGAAGACATGGTTAATTTATATCAGCTAATTACAAAATTTACTGTCTCACTGTGTCACTAAAACTTTGGTCAACATAAAGCTAAGGATTAATAGACTATTTTACCCATATCTAATAACAAGGGATACATACTAACAAGAGTTCATCTCTTAAATATAACACATTTATAATAATCAACTTTGTTCATACATAAAAATTATATAAATTATCTTCAGAGTTTAAATGGCATCTTTTTTACCAGATCTAGTATATTTATGTAAGTCAAGATTTTGAATATCTGTTAACACTTCACATTTATTTGAGATTATGTTTCAGTATATAGGTTACCAACTTTATCACCAAGCATGATCACATCCTTTCCACCATTTGTAGTAATGAGAATTCTAAATTGGCGTGAACACTAAATGCTAAACATCATTCATTCATAAATCTAATGTGGCATAACTTCAATTCCATTGAAAAAGCAAGCCTATTTTAACACTACAGACAGACTTTCCTAAATTTGTTCTTATTTATAAATGACCATAGGGCAAATAGAACATTCTGCTTTTTCCCCAAATAAGAGATGACACATTTTAAGATGATTCCTCTAATTATTAGCTCACCATTAAGGGTTAACCTGTAACTTTATTAAATATCACAAACATATCTATCCATGGAAATAATTGAGAATTGTCATATGAGATTGATGACTAATTCTGCTTCCCAGGCTTACTGCTTGATTTTAGAATATGTCTTCATCCACAGTCATATTCTAGAACTAAAACATACAGTTTAATGTCATTTTATTTTGTTTGACAATATTTAATTCCTATAACTTAAATAGTAGTGTGAAGAGTAGATCATCTCCTTTGCCAGAAAAATTAGCCTAAGTTGGTCTACATCTAATGATTTCCAAATATTTTCATCTACTTTTATGCATTAAATTTACAGCTTATTGTCAGAAATTTTCTTCTTTTCAACTACTTCTATTAGAAAGTCTTCTGTTAGTTGTGACAACTTCTTCCTCTATTCTTATTCGTCTAGCAGAACCAGTTTGCTTTGGAGCACATCTTATCTTTGCTTAATTAGCCACTCCAAGGTGCATTTGACAGCTTCTTTCCATCTTTTCATTCACTGATTTCCTCAATTCTGCTTCAATGCACCATCCATTCTCATTTCCATGTAGCAATTTCTTCTATTTATCAATCCAAGATGTCCAACCCACCCCAGGTGAGCTGTTTTAATCTTTTGTACAACTTAAAAAACTGGACTATGCCTACCACCCAAGTTTTAGCTCTATGTTATGATCAGTGATGTGACGAAACCAAGTTAAAGTAATGGAATTACTTGTAACGATTACATTTTTGGTAATTTTTACTTGTAATTGATACATTAAAAAAAGTAATTACTGGTAATCTACTTAAAAGTTTGAGCAAATAATCATTACATTTAAGTAATCAAAAGTGAAAATTTGAATTTGTCATGCACTGTACGCATTGATAGGCAGTTCTAACTACATTTTTCACTCTGGAGCCGAATTTCTCTTCTCTTGAGATGGGCGGGGCGATGGAGAGGAGTGGAGTTGCTTCCAAGAACCTGAGAAAGGTCAGATGATATGTGAATATGGGTAAAAATGTAAATGCTACAATGTGGCTACATGGCGCCGGATATGTAATATATTTCTACATCCCACACTTACATCTTGATTTTCAAAGAGTAATTTGTAATTGCAATAAATTAAGAATTTTACAGTGTAATTGCAATTACGCCCGGTTACATTTTTTCAGTACTTTTCCCATCACTGGTTACGATTGGAGTAGAATAATTTTTAAAATGACCTATGTTATTTTTTAATTTAAAAGAAGGCTTCTTGGCTGTGAATGGTTTGAATCTGTCCTTAAGAAGTGGGTAGAAGACAACTACTGCTGTGGAGTGAATTCTCTCATAAATGTTTCTTAGCCTCAGTTTCTCCATCAGAATTATGGCTTTCTGTGTTATTTCAACTCTACTGGGCTTTGTAGTTGTTTAAAGTTTACTATTATTTCACCTTGAATGCCAATTCTCCAAAATAACAGGTTACTTGGGCAAAGAGAGAAACTTAGCACTATTTTCAAAGAGATACAAATTAACAAATTTCAATCAATTATAATACCACTTATATACAACCATGGTTGTGAGAGAAATTGAGCTTCTTTAATAGGAACAATTCCTTATTAAATTAAAGGACTAAAATACATTGCATTTAGAATAAAGATTTTGTTTTTAAAATGAAAACAATAGTTATTGATAGTTACAAATGCTAAAATTAAAAGTGACAATAAAATTGAATTTGTTGAAATTTGTAAAGTGAGGATATTTGCAGATGACACAGTAATATATAGAAAAATATCAAGCGATTGTATTCAATGGTGGTGCGAAAATGGCAACTCAACAAAAGCAAATGCTCCTTCGTAAACTTTTTCGAAAGAGAGAAATTGCAGCCGAATGAATAGTACAGAATTAATGGAACAAAACTAAAGTAGTTGACTCAGTTGAATAGGAGTAACTCTTACCAATAACATGAACTGGAGCATGCACATTTGGAAAATTTGTGCTAAGGCAATTAAAAACCTCAGCTTCATAAGGCATAATGTCAACAAATGCGATGAAAAGTTTAGTGAGCAGTGTCATTTCACTTTAGTTAGCCCCCAACTGGAATATACATCTAGCATATGGGATCCAGCAGACACTCAAGAAAGAGCAACAGAAAGTGATACGTTTTGTTAAAAAATTCAACGACAAGAAGCGTTACGAAAATGCTCTCTGATGCAGGTTGAGAGTCCTTAAAAGAAAAGAGACAAGAAGCTAGGCTGCATTTGCTAGATAAGTTCAGGGAAAATACATTTGCCGAAGATATAATTGATATTATGCAACATTGCTGCTATCTTGGCCGATTCGACAAATAATAAGAGAAATAGATTCCAGGATGAATCGCTTTAAGAATTCATTCTTCCTGCAAATTATACACAACAATAATAGGCTGAAAAAATAGCATGTTTGGTGTTTACATCCCCTGCCACAAGTGAGGCGACTTTCAGGGATTTTATGTAGATGTAGATGGATTTGCTTGAAGAATATTTTCAAGCAAAAATAAATATGTACTGAATAGAATATGGTTGTGAAGGAGATAACTTTTGGCACTTATTTACTTAATCTATCACAGTTGAATGCTTAAACTCACATTGATTGTACCTTGGATTTCAATGAATGAAATAAAAATACTTAGATGAAAATGAAAAATTTTATTAATGTTATTACATATTACACTGTACAAATACATAGCAAAATTAGGAGCAAATTTTGTAGTAAATTATAAGCATACAGAAACCTATAAAATAATACAGCACAAAATCTTTCCCATGATTAGGAACAGGAATGCACATCAATTGGAAAGTTTTGCTCTAAATTACTTGACATTAAATCTTTGGGTTCTTGCAGAAAAGAAGATTATTAGCTGGGTTTAATCTAATAGAGAAGCAGCTAGTCTAAAAAACAGCATGTAAACAAAAATGGAAGTTAGCCTTTCCATTATGAAAGTTGACTTCTCTAGGACAACATATCTTCTTTTCATATAATATGGGTTTAAGGTTCTTCAACATTCATCACTCTCTAAAATACCTACATTTGAAGATATCAAAGAAGTGGATAGTGGTGCTATATTAATGGTAACTGATGAATAAAAAAAAGAGGATAGATATAAAATAATACAAAATTTATAGGATTGGAGCTGCCCTTTCCTTTGTTTTTTGGGTATAATGAAAAATGGAGAAATAACAGCTCCAATCTAATGTTTATAATGGCCAATCTATTCAAAGGAAAAAAAAACAAAAAATCTCTCATTAACTCAGGTAAAAATCTTGGAGAAAAATAAAAACCATACAAATAGAACTTGTAATCAAGAATATTTATTGATACAAACAGATTATGTAGCACCGGCTTCGATATAAGAAAAATATTCCTTTCGGTAGGGTTGACATCACAGACCAATACATTCAGTATATAGTACACTGGAAGAGAATTGAACAGAGTATTAATAAGTGATTTTTTAGTTTGATTATCATGATTATTTGACCATTATTCTGAAACTCTTAACTATAATACTGAGAAAGTCTGAAGGATAGTTGTTAGTCAATTATTTTTCAATTCACTGATATTATTTCAACAGTATCCCTCTGCATTATCATACACTAGAATCAAAATAAAGTGATACAGCTGAAACAAAATCGGATAATAAAAGTTGCTAAGCCTCTCTTATTTGACATGAAGACAATCAGAATAGCTGATATTATTCCGTCATCTCCTAAGTTCCCTGTAATTTACTTTCCAGGCCTCTAGAAAATTACTGTAGGCAATAGTGGTTCACAGATGTGTACCACCATTGCCAAGAAAGAAATTTTAGACAAAATTTTTCTAGTTTTCTTAAACTAAAAATTATTTAGAGTGCCATTTAAAAAAAGTGTCTGCCTAGGTGTGCAGCTTCAAGGGAACATTGATCACCACCATTGAGCACATCTATTATACATAGACATTTCTATATTTTCATCGAGCACATCTATACGTAGGTATATTTGGAGAATCGTTTCTGGGCTCGAGAATTCAATTAAACGCAAACACGGAATTTCGTTTGAAGATTTTCCTGACAATCTATTTGGAATTTTAGAAATGGTCAGATTATCCCAAAGCAAATAGTTCAATGCAATTTTATTTTTAAAAAGTCCAGGATTTGATACCAGGTCACTTGGATACAGAATAGATTTTTACATAGATAAATTTGGTTTAAATAGAACTTTGCAAAGTACAGTACTTTGAACATATGCTTGCAGTACGCAAGCAACTTTTACTTGTACTACTTATAGTTTAATCCCTCACGGAATAACGACTCTTAGAAATTAAAGGAGACAGAAATTACTGCACTGAATATTTGACTACTACAGATTAAAGGGCCAAGGGAGAATTTGCAATTATTTGCTTAAGCCAAAGAGTTCAGGGCATTGTCCTATGGGGCCTCAAAGTAGAAAGGCCCTCTCAAATAACATATTTTGGAATTATATCTAGATGCCCAGGATATTTGTAGCAGCCGCTTGTCTAATGCAAAATGGCCATTATGTTTATTTACATAACAATGTTAGATTGTTGGGTTAGAGAGAAATTTATTATTTAGAGAGAATAAATGGCAATTGTTTATAAATGCAAACCACAGAAAGACGTTACTTGACTGCGACGCAAAAGATATTATTTTACCACATCTACAGACATTGAACCCCTTCAATATTCATAGGAGTGAAACTAATTTTTTGGATGAATTTGCTTAGTAAAAATCACATAAGAAAACTTGGAAAACACTTAATAAGGAGATTGTTTTTATTTTACATTTTCTTAATCTTCAATGCTTACGCATTCACCAATAAAATTAAATGTCCAAGGAGAAATAGAAGCAAAAAAGTGAATTGATTTGGACTCAAACCTCCTTCCTGGGCTGGTATTGTATCCACCAAATCATCAACGTTATGTCCAGTAGTTAAGTGATTATAATTTCTGCCTGGAAAGTGGCAGACCTGAGTTTGAGTCCCAGTCACATCACTATTTTTTGCTTTAAAAGTATTTTTATAAGCAACTTCAGAGGAAAATTTGGGTAGCTTGTTTCAAGGCCATATTATTACACCCACGTAAAATAATACAACTATATTGCACTGCAACCTGTACTTGATATCCTTGGATTACAGTACATACATACTGTTAGCAAGAACTTTCCTTTCTCAATTACAATGAACATGATTACCATTTAATTCAATACATGCAAACTTACAAGTTACAAACCAGTAATTTTCTATAATAACAATACAATGATTACTCAAAAAGGGGGCCTTCATCTGCTCTTCACAGCTTAATTCACCAATGATTGAAATTTGCCCCTGAACACGGCCATGTAATATTTTCCTAAATCCTTATGTATTACCTTCCAGTCCTTATCCTTTGGACCATCCTCACTTCCCTTAGGAGTCTGAGGAGCAACAAGAGAAATGGGAGGAGCACGTCTTTCAGTGCTCTCAACTCTTTCAAGATGTGGATTCAAAGCAGTTCCAGCAGTTGTAACATTGGCTTGAGACGTCATCTGCCCGTCATAGTAGAGTGATTCAGCTAACTCCGCACTAACATGAAAAATTATGATTATGGCAACTAATAATTTACAAATTATGATGTATAGATAGATTCAGGTTTTAATGAGCCGAATCAAAACTATCTTATTACAAATATCATTTGCAGAAGAAAAACTTATCACCTTGAAAGATCAAAAAAAATCTTAAAAATTTTAGGAATGAATAGTTCCATAATTCTAACAAGGTGAATCTAGAATCTCAACAACCCCACTTCCATTAAACTGATAACATTATACCTCATTCTTTACTTATGTGTAGCACAATTCTCCTTATACAAAATATAACTGAAAGTTAACTGCTGAAACAATCTCAATTTAAATCCTAAAATAATTTCCAAACATTTCCATAAAATTGTATGAAATCTTACCACTATGAAATGTTGCAGTGTATAGGTTGTACAACTAATTTCAACAAATTCTAATGAAGTATTAGCTCCACAATTTGACAATACATTAAGCTGAAGATAAGAATATTCTAAGCAGAGTAAAAATACATTATTATTCAAAGAAAGACTTTCATGCAAAACTAACACAGAAACATCTCAACATATTCTAAAGCAAACCACAGATAATAGTAAAGAAATATTACTCAAACAGCTACTACTGATACCAATAAATATTTTAGAAGATGAGCTACAATGCATTCTGTTGATAATTATTAAATGTGCTAAATAAGGAATGCGAAAACTTTTAAGCATGAGAGGACAGTAGAGAGTAAGTACCCTTTTTAGAGATGGATGAAATTCAATGACAACATTCTCTAAATTTTTACTTGACACCATCCAGAGATCATACAAACAAAGAAAGATGAATTTAATGGATTTTATAATTTGTAATGACAATACAATCCACAACAAATGAATTTCATTATTAACATACACAACCTTAACCTTTTGTATTCCAAGTATATGTTTGAGCCAGGATAATATCCTACCAGATTACACTCGAGGGCTAGTCAATCAAGACTGAGAATATCATTTCATATCACATACTGATGATATGTTGAATACATTTTCAAGACAAAACAAATTTTGCATGATATGTGGATAAATAACACTTATAAAATGCAAATGCCTGTGTATGCATCATACATCAGCAAAGCACACTAGTTTGGCTAAATAAATGAAGTTCCTTCTCAATTAATAGTTTTAGTTTAGCATCCATCTGCAGAAATCATATATGGCAGTATAAAGAATAGATAAATAAGAATAAATAAATCAACAAGCATATGAGGATGCTGTTCTCCCATAATCAACCACACCTCAAGGCTTAAGAGAGTTTGCAGAGGGACATATTTTGATAACAGAACAAAGCAGCGCAGCCCTTACAGTGAGAAAAACCACTACTGAAAAAGTATCTTAATCATTGCATGTAAGGTTGACAAATAACAGAGGATAGATGAGAAAATATGTACTAGATTCCCCACAATTTGTGATTAAGTACAATTGCTTACACATGATATACATCAAATTCACATGAGTGCAAAGAATGCCCTTGGGTGGGTAAAAGGGTGCTCCTAAAAAGAAGACAATGCAAATGGTTGCATTGGGAGCTGCATCTCTGCTCCCAGGTGGTGGTGCATGGTAATGCATAATTGATTCCATCTAGATGGTAGATGAGATTTGGCTTCATCATTAAAATCCCAAAAATTTTTGGTATATCAATAGCTTTTGTGGTTACAGTTTTGAAGGCAAAGTCGAAAGATGGTTTTCAGCATGTCTTCTAAGCATGATATGACAAGGGAATTCAACTTGATGGTGACCATGTGGAGATAGACAAACAAAGCTAAGCCCTGGCTAATGTACTTTATATGCAAAAAATCATAACTCAGTCTTTATTGTTTAGCTTTCCTATACTTTTAGAGTAAAGATAATCCAAGACAAATAATGCAAATTCCCCTAATTTTGTGAAACAAAGATCCAGTACTTTCAGCCAGATAATGACAGAAGCCAAATTTACATGTTGAGATAATTGAGATCCATAACACATCAAACTGCAATGGGTTAGACATTTCTATAACCTTGGAAAACTAATAACATTCACTTCAATCCATATTCATTGGTAAAAAGAGCTACATAAATAGAAACAGATGTTCCCTTACTTATTGGATCAATTACATCTCCCACCATTCTAACATATTAAAAGAATTTTATACTAGTATCTGTATACTTTCTCTTATTCTACTCTGAAATATTTGTTTGTAAAAAAGTGGACAGTCATACATTTGTTATGACAGAATTCAATGCGGAATGTGGAGTGAAAATAAAGGAGAGAGACTAACTTAATTAGTATATGTAAATCAATCGAATGACAAGAGAAATTCAATGAGAATGAATATCTACTTAAAGGATGATAGAAAGGAGCAACAAAGTAAAACTGAAATGATATTGGAGACATCAAATCATATAGTTGGTAACAAATATACCAAAATATAAAATCATAAGTATTTGGAAAATGCTTCATGATTTTAAGGAAAATAACAGCCTAAAAAAACATGAAATAAATTTATAAACTGCAAGTGAATAAGCAGCTGATTTTTGTAGATTTGAAAGTGAATGTTACAGGTAAAATATACAGCATAAGCATTTGAGTAAATCTGCAAAAATGTAAGCTAAATTAATATACTAATATAGCATATAAATTTAAACTCTTAGTAGTATTGTTAAAAGTGCTTCGACAGCTTAGGTCATTTCGCACATTGGCTCCCACCGGGATTCGAACCCGGGACCGCTTTCACCAAAGGCAAACGCGCTGTCCACATGACTATCCGGGAGCCGTTTAAACTCTTATTTAATACAATTTTACAATGGGATACAGCAAAATACCCTAAATTGTTGCTGTAGCGACGTTTCCTACATCCTACAGGTGACAAACCATAGATCAAACAAAGATATAATAAATGACAAAATAATTTATCATACATTTGAATAAAACCATAAGAGCAGCTCTTCATTCTTTAATAAACCTCTAATCTTTCTCATCAAAATTGTAATTCATGAATATGTACTTCAACAATGCTCATTAATACACCTGCAGAGAAACAGATTTTAACACAGCAAATGGTAGAAATGTCATTAATGGAGGTCAAAAATGTTTAAGAACAGCAGTTTTCAAACAGATTCAAAATACTTAATTTTGAACCATTGATCATAATCAATGAAAATATTGGAAAATCCTCAGAGTACATTATGAGAATATTTGAGAAATGCAAAATACTATACAAATATTGACTTTGGACTATTAAGATAAATAAATAAAAATATATAGCAATATATCAAAATGGTCTTCAAATTAAGAGTTTTCTATATAAGTACAGAAACTTAGACAAATTCTATGAAGACAGAACAAATTATTGAATGAAGAAGGTACGGTTGTTCAACAATCTCTAAAAGATAGCTAAATAGATAAATCTGACTTTTTAAATAAAAATACTGCATGTACTTTTCTTGAACAGTAATTTGGAAAAGTAAATGAAAATGAGATCTAATTATCTATTTCTAACTGCAATTGGTTAAGTACTTCTTCATAACTGCCTTCCATAATTGATTTCTTCACATATTTAGCTCAACTGAAATATCACAATGAGTTGCAATGTTAAGAAATAATATGATTTTGACAATAGGGTTATGAATGTAATTGAATAGAATGGAGGTTTTTAATGGGCAGAAAATCAATAGTATGGCACTGAAGGATAGAAACCAAGATGCAACATTCAGTAGGCCAGAAACTTAAGAATGCATCCATGGTAAGTAACAACTACTCATCTGATAGAGAAGTGGGTCTAATTTGCTTTCATCCTCAAATTTTGCACATCTCATTTCAAGGAGATGTTGATAGCATTTCAATCCTTTCAGTTTGGTATTTAAGGTTATGATTCAGCAATAATTTCTTGATCCTGAAATATTTATTCTTTTAGTACAGGATGGATGAAAATGTATTTATATATTTTGTAATACTCCTGTTCATTGTTACAATCCTATGAAAGCTAACGTGCCATTACAATGCTTAACAATGGAAAATCTTTCTTCAACAGGGTCTTTGCTCTTTCATGGATGTTTTCACTCTTAGTATTCTAGTTTAGTGGAAAATCAAGAGAAATATCATCTCATATAACATCTAGTCTAATAAGCCCTATCCAAGACATAGAGAACTGATTTGGTTAAAACTGGCTTCCGGATGAATACCTTGAAGGCAAGGGATTGAAGAGTATTCCTTACACTTTGCACTACTTGTTAACTATCGCAGATATGTTTCAATCAGAGCTTCATCAATCAGCTCAGGCACATCTTAACTTCCTTAACTACAAATGTGATAGAATACTTTACATTTGCTTAATAAGTTTGATTCCAACTAAAAATCGAAATCCTATAAATGTACAACACTTTAATCAGTCCTCATAGAGGTAGAATTAAAGTAATCCTGATTTTAGTATTGGACGTAATTATAACCTTGAACATTATTTCATCTCTCACATCAAACAAATTACCAACAGCAAAGGAAAAGTAAGGTATTTTCTTTCATCATAGGTGGAATGCCAGAATTCATCCAAAAGGACAGCAATGTACAAGTGGTATCCATAAAGTAAGTTTCCTTGCACTATAGAGTCCATCAATTAATAAAACTATTTCTTAACTTTTATCTTAATTAAAAACATTTTAACTATCTTCTTGTTTATATCAACAATTCTGATGTCTTGACAACAGCATCTTTATTCTAATGTTTCTTATGCAAATGAAAAATTCAAAGAATATAATCATATTATTTTATCAGCAATCAACAGAATTTTTTTCTTACGAGAAGGGAGTGAGCATGGATTTACTGCAGTTACAAAACATCTTATGTTATCATCAATGAATTAAGAGCTTTCTTATAATTTTAATCAACAGTATGAAAAGAATCTTGCTAAAATACTCTGAGAACAAGAAAATAAAATATTTAGCTTTCAGAACATTATTGGCAACAATTCGTAAAAAAATTGAAAATTAGCATAACTTGCAGGAAGATGATATAAATTTAGCACTTCTATTCAATTTATAAGGTACAGAATTAATTAGGTAAAATCAATATAATTCATAAAAAATAAGAAGAAATGAATCTCTTAGAGTGTTTACATGTTAACTGAATCTGTAAAACTCTTCTATAGAATGAGAAAAATATCAAAGAATCACTGTTTCATGTTGATTCTTAAAATTCTATTCACTATAATTCAATACCCTAGGACCATTTCATGATAAATGAAGATTGTAAATACTCTGTAAATTACAATGTTAATTCTATAATCTTACACATAGAAAGAAATGGTAAATCTATACATAAAATATATAAACAGGTGATTTAAGCTTTAAAATGTAAGAGCTAAAACCAACAATGAAGTAGAAGAGGCGCATGTAATCATAAATAATATAATTAGAGAGAATTCACAAAAATTTATTAGAGATATCAAACTTACTTATGAAACTCTGATGGAACTCCTGGTGCATTATCATATGTAATCCACGAATATTGATTGTTCAGCTGTTTATCCTGCTCATCTTGAAGTGACAGTGCCAAACAGAAGCTTTTGTAGATACCATCAATAGCAAAATAAATGAAAACAAAAAATTAAACCTAGAAAAAACCACCCTAACAACCCATGTATGAAGTACTGGAATACCTCCATATCTAGTACATTAAATAAAATTGAGCCGATTTGTATGGGAAAGGAATATTTAAAATATGAGATACATTCTCATTTTCAGATGCATACATTCTTTTTAATACTTCCTTATGGCAAAGAAACAAAATATTTCATTACAGACTCAATCCAGGAATGATACTACAATATAAAAGAGAAAAAGGTGCTAAATAAATTAAATTGCATCAAAGTAAGATAATAAGAATGCCAAAAATAGGTGTAAAAGGCCAACAAAGACTAATAAAGACTAAAGACATATAAAGGCAATTTTAAAAACATCTCACAAAAATCAAAGATGAAATGACTTATCTATTTTTGAATAGTTAGTTATGCATGATGCATGCACTAAAATAACAACTATTCTTTTATTTCATATAAAAATATAAACTTTAATGTAGCCTAGTATATACAATGAAAAATTTACTGCTGCAATTCATAGGATGTAAAATGGTTATCTTAAGCTAGAAGTTATAAAAACTATTCACAGGTTTCTAGCAAGTCATAAGTAACATCTAATTTCATCACTCCCATATGAAAACTATTTGACATTAAAAGCACCTCAATTGAGAGGCAAAATATGAGGTGCATTATAAAATAGTAGGAGGGGATAAGAAAGCTTAATTCCAGTAGTAGTTAAATACCACTCCACATAGATTTAGTAGGAAAATATAATTGAAATTGAAGAAGAAGATTATTTTTATCACTCAAAGATAAAATTGCCATCTCATATTTGAGAAGGAAATCTGTATTATTCCCTTTTGTAGTGAGGTCAATGAAACAGATATTAATTAGCATGCACTTATAATGGAATCAATTTCAAACCTAAACCATTTAATATTGCACAGAATGGGTAAAATGGGCATCCATTACCTCATGTGATCCAAGACATATAGAAGACTCTGAATGCATAGTTACTTTACACCAGATAATTAAAAAATTAATCTCTCAATGTGCCACAGGTCAAAACTTTGATTAACATTAAGCTTAGGATTAATCGACCCTTTTACCATATCCAATTACAAGGGATACATATTAACAAGAGTTCATCTGTTGAAAATAACACATTTATAATAACCAATCTTTTTTTAGATCAAAATTATATAAATTAACTTCAGTTTAAATGGTTTCCATTTTAACCAGATTTAGAAGAATAAAACCATACATGCCATTAGGTTAGGGGTTAGTTTTACAAGATTTCCTAGTTAGATAAAATAAATATGAAAATTCATACTTAATTTAAGGAAATTTAATTGATGGTCCAATAAGAAAGTAGCATAAGTATCTGACCATTTAGGTATATACATAGAACTTGCATAGCTTGAAACAGAGGACCAGGAAGGCCAAAACATCAATTTCAAGGTCAGTTTGGATAATTGTCTATATCCAAATGTAGAACAAGATTTTTAACTAGTCTGATGGTCCATGAAAAAAAATTCCAACACTCTTTCAAGTTAAATCAAGAATAAGAAAATATCAAGTTGCTCACAGGGACACTCTCAGGGGTTCAATAATAGATTTCTACAGCTGCACATATGAGTGGCCCCTGTGGTGCAGGTCTAGGCTAGAGAATGCCACAGTTGCCTATGAGCAGTGCTTTAAACAAGATTGTGCATTGCACAAAGCGTGTCACCATACCTCGTCAAACAATTGATGATGCAGAATTTGGAGTCAAGTTATACAATTTAATTTCGTGTTTAACTGAATTAAATTGACACAGATACTTCATAAACGCTTAGGCAAACCTTGAGGGAGGGTGCAATGTCACCGATTAGAACTTTTGAGTGGTGCAAGAGGTTCCAGGAGGCTCGGGATACAGTTAACAACGACCGTGTGCTCATCAACAGCATAAACTACCTGTCTACTAGAGGTCCCAGTTGAGGCATTCCAGAGAGCCAACAAGGTGTTGGTGAAGCATTGGAAAACGTGCATTGAGTCAGGGGGAGAGTAACTTGAAAAATTCTAAAAAGATGCTTGTACGTTATATTATTTAAAAAATTACCAGAACTTCTGAAAAAATAACTGGAGCTTTTGGGACAGACCCTGTATATAAAAGTAAAAATCATCTTAAAACTTCTTTATCATTAAGACTGCAGTCACTACAACTAAGCAGTTGAATAATCATATTATACAAAATTTAAAGTTGTTAGCTCCAACACCATTTCTAAAAAGGGATATTGTAAACGATTTCAAAATATAACCTCTATTAGTCAGCAGAAAATTTATCCTGACTCTGCTTTATTCAACAAACTTTACTTGTAACTATATTACTTCTGAAAGAGTACAGACCATGGCGCTACATTCCTGAGAAGAATTGGGGTTAGCCAAACATATTTCAAAGGTGATATGTTGTTGGCACATCAACTCCCACTCTGCCTAATTGACTTTCCATAACCTGACCTACGCTACCTCTTAAGTAAGGTAGTGACTTATTTTCTATCACGATGCTAGGAGAACACTGAACTATGTTACTTCTATCACTGCTTAAATATTACAAGGAAGCTAAAAATAACAGAATTAGCTGTATATAACAGCCTATCCATTACTAAGTAGTACAAAAACTGTCAAAACAACTCAGGAACTTAATCTACTAACACACAATCCAGCAGGTTTGAAAATAATCATACATTTACATAATTCCACAAGCTTAATCTAAAGCAATACTGGTTTGTGGACAGTTACAATTGATCTGTACTGAATCTGGTAGTATTTTTTTTGAGAAACAGAGGAAATATGTAAAAATTTAACTCTTTCCAGAAGAACTAATCATGGATTTCTACACATTCAAGCCCTCCTTGGTTCATTTTGCTCACTATCCAGGAATTTTTCCACAAATATGTACAAAATATTCAATAAAATAGGAAAATCTCCTTTTGATCAATGCTTTCTAACATAAAAAACCATACTTTACTCCTGGTTAGATTTTCCCATTAAATACAAACAATCAGATAAGCTGAATGATTTATTGAATCACATTAAAGAATCTTAGCACACTGGATAGATTCACTTATTAGAATACAGTAGAAGTCAATTATAACCAGAACTGACTAAAATTGGAAAAGTACACACATAAAGTACACATTGTAAAGCTTCTCTGTAAAGCATAAAGCCGATCTCTAATAATAAATACCTATCCTCTTCAATCCAAGGGGAGCAAGTGCGATAGATTGAAACTGTAGGGATTTTAATCCTTATACAAATGCTTTAGAATCCGTAGTAAATATGTTTGCAGCAAAAATTTTATTTCATCAATTCATAAACTGTAACCAAAGTGCATCCTCCAATATGAAATATGGAAGATTAGTGCTCAGTAATTGTTGAAAAGTAATGGTTTATCCTTAAATAATCCTAATTTATACAAAATTGCTTTCTCAAGATATTTATTATTCACACCCTTCATAATAAACGACGGTGTCAAGAGAGAGGGGGAAAAGTTACCCTGGGAATCAACATCAGCATTTCTTTCATCTCCTATATTCCCACCCATCCTGGATCAGATGATTTGATGCCAAGCTTCGCATGAAAAATATCACACAAGTGAATGCCAACATGATAGGAACTGAAAAATTCCGGTGCTGACTAGAGGGGTCTCGCAAAAAAAAAACAAGAGACAAGGGGACAGGAGGTACAAAGGGGAGAGTGAAACTAATGAGAAGTCTCTAATCAAAGCTCCCTGAAGTATTTTTGCCAAAGAAGGGTGAGGCAAGTTGTGGGAAACAAATGCATTGATTAGGTGATGATAATTTTTGCATTTAATTTTTTTCTGCCCTTTGAAGAGATAACACTACTCAGATTACAGCTTGCCTGCAAGACTTCGTCTCTCACTTCAATTGACAATTCCGAGATATGCCTCCTGCAAGACAAACATAGAAACGTGGCACTTGTTATACTAATATTTTAGAAATAGCCACTCGTTATAATAGACGTAACTTCCAATCCTTTTTGCAGTGAGATGGAAAACGGCTAAAAAATCACTCATTATAACATAACTCTTGTTAAATGCCATACTCATTATAACAGACTTCTACTGTATATGATAGAATAATAGTAGCTCAAATTCTACAGAACTGTAACTTTTTATCTGCTAATGGACAACTTTCAGCCAACTTGAAAGGATAGCCCATATACACTTATATTCTATTGAATTTATCTTCATGACTGAGGAAGAGGATCAACAAAATATGAAGTATCTGAAGGCACAGGAAGGGAGACCAATTTCAGGTGAGTGGATTAAAATGACGTGTTTATAATCTCAGAGATGCTCATATTATATAAATATTCCATCAGAAATCAGCCTCCCCTGAATCTGCGTTGCCACATGTCATATAATGCCTTCCTTTTTTTATATACCAAATTAATTTTAATAAAATCTTTCCCTAGGCTTCCACTCAATCCACTTCTTAGCTCCAATGAACCCTTGATAATGACATTTAGCCCCTTGAGGTTGATACTGTAAGAAAAGCAGTATGTTACATGAGGGAACTTGGATTTGGGAGATAATAATTTCTCATGGAACTCGATACTGATAATGAGCAACTCTGAGGTTGGTGATTAGTAGTTTTAATCTTCTCACCTTTGAGTGGTCTCTCCTCGTGTCCTAAGAGACTTCAAATTTCTTGCTCCTCCTCCTCAGCCCAGAAGATATATTTAATTGACTATAACTCCATACAATGACTAAATTTACTCTTATTCATTGAATTTGTACAATAATTGCTTCTACTTTCCTTGATTTCCTTACGTTAGGTAGCCTATTAATTACATTTTCATACTTCTGATCAACAATTTTCCCAATATTGAATCTTAGGACTATCTTTAGAATGAACATGCTTCTGAAAATGTAAAGATTTCAATAAAAATGCTCCCTCTACATACTTTCCTTAAGTAGAGAGTAAAAGAAAACTAACTAGTAATATTATCTCAAAATACTCATGGTGCTACAAGGTTCGAATTAGGCAATTTCACTTTGATCCTGACAGTGTCTCATTAAATGTGCTTGAATGTATTTTAAGTATGTATATAGTTGTGAACTCCATTCTCTTTAAGCCCTTTTATTTAATATCAAATACTTGAGCAAATTCCAGATATAGGCAACTAACATTCAAGAAATGCATACAAGTAATTATATAAAATATTTAGAAGCACAGCAAATATTTAAAGAAATCTACAATTGAATAGCAGCGTAGAAAATTGCTTGGGAAGATATATACTTCAAAATACAGCCTTTGCACTAAAATATCAAGTCTCGCAGAAATATAAAATGATAGGAAATAGTAGTAATTAGCTTGATCTTCCATTCTACAAAGCTAGCCATCACTGAGTTTTGAGAAAATGTCAACTGAAGCCACTAAATAATCTTAATCCATAAGATTTTGCTGAGATTTAAAATTACTGCATTAATTCTTTAAAGGCAGAGTAGTCTTAGATAAGGAAGTTAATATGAACTTCCTTCTGAGAAATATAGTATACAGATGGGCATCCACCATTATTAGTAAAATTATTATTTTCTCAGTAAATGAATTGTAACAAAACAAACCTTTCTTGTGAAAGACAGACACCAATCTTCACAAATGTATTCACACCTTCAAATCACTACCAAACAGTTGACCCTGGGCCACGATGTAATAAATTGGTAATCTCTGAAGTTAATTTTTGCAAATTTCTTTCCTCAGTATCCCCAAAGAAAACAGGAAGTAATCCTATCCATGGGCTATTTAAGATAGGCAAAAATTCCTGAATAAGATTGTGCATGCAAATCATTAAAAATGAGATGAATAGAAAGCTAATTATAAAGCTCCATAATAGCTAAAGTTTGTCAAATCATAAAACTAAAGAAAAGAATAATCATAACTTATAATAATAGTGCAAACTGTAGAATTATTTGAAAGTGATCGGTTGTTCAAGATTAACATCCTCAAAACAGAGAAACCAGTATGATACAAATTTTGATAGCCTTCACAAGTACATACAGTATATCTGTGATGAGAGAAAATGATTAATATCATCAATAATAACAAAGGATTATTGAGCATGAGTGGGTAAATAAGTTTCATATAAAGCCAAGCTTTTGTTTCACATATATGGATTTGATTAAAAATCCAAAATTTGATTTAAACAACCCAAGCGAAATTAAACATACTTTGCTAAAACTAGGAATCAAGAGTCCTTGATATTCATCTTATTTTATCAAATTTGCAAGAATATTTCAAAAAATCAAATTTTTCCATGTAATGATATATTGTTCAAATCTATTGTCATTTTATTTCTTTTAACTATGAAGGTATACATTTATTTAATTTTGTAGATTCAATTTATTAATGTACCCTTGCTTCTGTACTTACATATAATTATTATTTACTAAAGAGCCCCTGCTTAAACTTCTACTGTTACCAATAAAATCCTACCCATCCATGTTAATTTATTTTAGATCACAAAAAGGAAAGAATTTAACAATTAGAAAAGAGGATTTTTCTCTTAAGAAGGAAAGAAACTGTTTCACTTATAACAAAATTGTAAAACCATTCAAAGGAAGAACAGAAATAATGATATACTACAGGTGAAACCAGCCACCTCAATGGAAATACATTTTTTATAAATGCATCAAACAAAACTTACACAGAATTTATCAACCAATGACCTCAGAAGAAGGGAAAGAAGTTCACAATGATAGAGCTCCACCAATCTTTCATTACTTATAAGCTGCATAATATATAATGTTCAAGTTGATAAAAAAAACTTGTGAATATATAATATCAGCAGACATAGTTTCATGATTAGAAAAAATCTAAACACTGGTATTGACATTCACATCATCTAGTCAAAAAGTATGATAATTTCATATGAATAGTAATTTAAATAAATACATAAATTTATTATTAAAAAGTAGAGTGTTTTCTGTTAGCAAGAAGTATTATCCTATGAAACTGATGACCAATGCCACAAGATTCTTCTGCTTTGAAATACAACATGATAATCAGGGATGGAATATTCAAGGACAAATATGCTGATAATAGGATTCTTTCTAAAAACTGAATCAGATCATCTACAATTGCAAAGGCAGGTATACTTAACACAAAACTGATTCATGACAACACTGATACCAAACCACACAAATGAATAAAACATGACCCATGATGGGTGGGGACCAGATTGTGTATCGTAGCATCACTACCACATCTGATTGAGAGTCATGTTTTATCATTGTGTATTTATTAATAGTTTTGTCATAAAGTAGTTTTGTATAAATGAATACTAGCAAATGAAACATGAGTCTGTGTTGTTAATAACATTAACATCTTAACTCTGAATACTCACCAATAACAAAAATCTTTTGTTGCTAATGAGACATTACATTTTGCCTAAGTTATCTAATAGATTATGGAGGGAAAGTACAAAAATATAGTTCTATTATGTTCCTAAATCATGGTCTTTAAATCTAAAAAAAGACATTATTATGAATTCAAAACACAAAACTTCTGGAAAAGTTTAACTAGTAAAATTAACATTAGGTATACCTAAAAATCCTTTTGAAGAGATTTTTTCATATATTTTTCTGAAATTTGCATTCCTGAAGCAAAAACACTCATCTAAAAAGTTTTTTCAGTAAATAACAAACAAGTCCTCTCATATTTGAAGAACAGATATTAAAGAGGTACACACAGAAAAAGGAACAAATATTCTGTAAAGCAAACATACAAGCCTGCATGCTTTAATAGCCACACTGAACATGCATGCACATCATGGTTCCATGAAGAAACTAGTAATCTCAATATAACAGACAAAGAAATCATCCCAGTTGGAAGATAGTAATTCAATCCAATGGCTTTATGAAAAATTTCTAAAGCTTTTACTTTGAATTAGACTCAATGGCAAACATATATTTTATTATACAGAAATAATCAATTCATAACTGAGGTAAAAAAAACAGAGCAGAGTTTATCTATGGGATACCTGTTCGTAAGCTGTAATTTTCTCAAAAATAAAGCTTCAAGCTGATTATGCAAGAGCCATCAATAAATATATCTATATTATAGATTACTGCTTCGAGAAATTTAATATGAAGATTTTTTCTTTCGAGAACTTTCATATGCGATGATATCAAATAGCATGAGGTATTTAAGCACATCTTATGCTTCCTAATCACATAGTACACCATTGTTTTCAATGATGTGCAATTTGCTCAATGCCCACATTACTTCCACAGTTTTTAACTTACAGTGGACAACTTAAAAAGGTTTTCTTTTATCTTCAAGAAGTTTGATATGTGTAAAGATGGGGATATTTTAAGGTATTCTCTAAAATTCTCAAGTGATTTAAATTCAATCTCTGAACCTTATTTTGAAAAATTTACTCATTTTAGTTTATCCATCTTTACTTAATACAGTAAAACCTCGATAACACGTACTCGTTTAACACGAACCTCTCGATAACGCGAACAGTATCACGGTCCCGGCAGGGATGTAAAGTGTCTTACGGGGTTTTGTTCGTTTAACACGAATTTTGGTTATGACGAATTTCAAACAGTTTCCTTCATCCCCTGAATAATATAGTTCGCTTAAGGCAAACTGCCTGGCAGATATAGAACCATAGCTGGGAGGAAAATACGTTGCCTTGGTCCCTCGTTTTGAAACGATAACCCAAGAAAAGGTAAGGCATCCAAAACAATGTAAGACACTCAAGAAAATGCAATGGACCCAATGAGATAGTAAGACTGGTAGGCAAGGAGTGACTCAGGGAGATAAGTTTGGATGAATTTTCTTAGCCTTCTCGTGTCGACGACTGTGAGTGAGTCTTTACTGAACAACTGTAGCTACAGGAACAAAATATCCTTTTGCAATGAGCAAATGAGTATTGATCTTCAAACGAAGCTTAAAATATTAAGTGAGGTGAAACGCGGAGCACGGATGAAAACTCAGACTGCCCACGATTTTGGTATTCCAAAATTCTACATTGTCAACGATAATCAAAACTCGCGAAAAAATTGACGAAGCGGCTGCATCAGGAAGTGTTGAGCTAAAAGGCAAGTGCATGCGTGGATCACATTTTAAGGACCTCGAAGAGGTTTTAATGGGATGGTTTAATCACGTCCGAGCAGCAGAGTACTATAAGTGGACCCATTGTGTGATGTAAAATATTTTTTTTAGGAATTTATTGTAAGTTTATCGCAAAAATTAAATGACGGAATGTATTTACCTACCAATTGGTAAAGAAAGACTTAATAGAGATTTTTGTGATCGTTACTTATACGTCAACATCATAATAAACGTCAGTATATCAGCAAGTATATTCGCACTTTATTGCCGCGATACGGTTAACACGAATTTTTTCTTAACACGAACGCTTTGCCCGGTCCCTTGAGATTCGTACTAGCGAGGGTTTACTGTATATATAAAAGATGATTATCGATCAACAAAAATAAAGAATAGAGATAGAATTATTCAACTAGTGTCTTATATACAATTAATTTATTGTCAGCCAGATATGTTGCTCTTGCTTTAAGTAGCAAGTATTTTAGCAATTAAATAATTATATTTTATCAAAATGCATATAAAATTTTAAAGTACTTATTAAAAGGTCTTTCCTTCAACTAATTTTCTTTGCTGAAAATCAAAATTCCCTGGGTTAATCTTTCTGAAGGCATTTTTAGATTTGATGTTATTTTGCAACTTTTCTTTATATTTGGGCCTCTACAGGGAATGGAAAACTATCACTTGAAGGGAATTTGTAACATACTCAGCTATCCAAGGGGCCCGAATATTATAGCAAAACCATTAAAGGTTTGAAAGTGCCAGAAGAGATGGCACAACAGTAAAACTGAGGAAAATTGAGAAGATATTAGTGAGGACTAAGGAGGAATAAACAAGTTGGTCTCAGACAATATAGATCTTAACCCTTTAAATGCAGTTAAATCCACCTTAAAATCATCTTCAGGTATTGTATTAATTTGAAGCATTTATGGGTATTATGTTTTCGCTGCATACCATTTGCTATTGTGAAACACGCCATCTCTCATTTTTAGTGTGTTCCATGAAAATGGATGATACAGATGATTGATCAGTTTCACTGAAATATCAGCAATAAACATATACCAGAAACTAATAACAGCCATCAGCATTGATATTATTAGTTGATCAAAAAAAGAAGGAGCAGTTTCCCTTACTAAGAACTGCCAAAAGACAATCCGCACCTGCATTCATGCAGCAGTTCTTGAACTGCTTTATTATTTTCTCTTATGAATCTGAATTCTATCTTTGATATTCTGCTGTTTAAGGCCCAACAGTATGTCATGTTTAGCGCATTGTTCTATGAATACAACATTGTTCTCCTCATGGTGATCCAGTGGATTAGCAATCAATCATCTAAAGTAAGTCCTTCATGTGTGAGTTCAAATGAGACTTATTTACATCAACCTCAAAATCTGTCAGTGCCAAATGGCAACACCCACAGAAAACTCAAGCAGCCTTCCTGCATAAGGCTTTAGAGCAGGGGTGTCCAATCTTTCGGTAGCGGAGGGTCGCATTAGAAATTTTCTCAGGCACGCGGGCCAGAAATGGCCCCTTGATTTAGGCAATCTTATGGAGGATGTTAAGAATAAGGTTTAACAAATACTTTTTTCCACAGATTTGTGGAAAAAAGTATTTGTTAAACCTTATTCTTAACATCCTCTGTTATGGATTTCCACACGGTAAAGCCTGCCACAATCGATTTTATTAGGCAATCTTATATTAACGAAATTAACGAAAAAAACTTATGTACTGCTACAGTTTAGAAGGTTATACAGTACAATACTTATCCACAATATAGCCAAATTACGAACGAGCATAGTAAAAAAAAATATTTTTCAAACAAAAGGACAACATTTTTAATGTGGACAGAATTTGCTGCGGGCCAATAAAAACTGACCCGCGGGCCGTAGTTTGGACACCCCTGCTTCAGAGCATGGCATCAATTCCTTTTATGTAACAGGAAAAACAAAAGACTGACCAATGAGGTTAGCTGCATTTCTTTTTTACTTTCTCCTTATATGTAGTATAGAGAAAGTATTGTTTCCACGAAAAAAATGACTTCGAGATTTCAACGGAAATATATGTTTTGGGGTCCCTAGAACACGTTTTGACCATTTTTACTTTCTCCATATACGAAGTATAGAGAAAGTATTGTTTTCATGAAAAAAATCGACTTCGAGATTTCAACGGAAATACATTTCAATTACATTCAACGGAAATACATGTCCTTAGAACACGTTTTGACCATTTTCGGAATGATGTCTGTGTGTGTGTTTGTCTGTATGTGTGTGTGTGCTTGTGGGCGCTCTAACGTGAAAACCATTGGTCGTATCAATACCAAATTTCCTATGTAGTACTGTGGTGTGTGCTGTCAGAGTTGATTAGTTTTTGGAGTAAATCGGTTGACCGGATGTCGAGCTTCATTCATCAAAGCTCATTTCCGGTTTTCAAAATATCTCCATAAATATGATATATAGGTATATTGTATACCTTATAAAAATTTTAGATGATGTGATTTACTATAACTTTTGTATTTACTATATTTTTGTATCACCGGTTGATTAGGAGTTATTAATGAAATACTGATAAACCGGAAGTTGCTGATTATGTACTTTGTTGGCGCTGTGGGCAAAAGGCCAATTTCATCGATTTTCATCAAACATGTCCCGAAAAACATTATTTATAATGTTTGTGACGTAAAAGATAATATGATATAAATTAATCTCCTATCTTCCAAGTTTAGATTGAATATAGAGTTCAAAAATACTGTCGTAGATAAATATTCACACATTATATATGGAGAAAGTCATGTGCTGGCCACATCAGATTTTTGATATTTGAAATGCAACAGAGCAATGTTTGCCATGCTCACTGATAGAAAAGAATGGCTCAACATATGCAATGGGGAACCAATATATACAAAATACAATGAATAAGAATAATTTTTGGAGTAAACATCTTCATAACTTTTGTTGACTTCTGAGAGACATATGATAGACCAGCATTTCCCAAGTTATGTTCTGCAGAACACCAGTACTCTAACAAATTGCTGCGCATAGAAGAGACTCACTGCATGAGAATGGAGGGAAGGGATACCTAAGCTGGAGGTATTCAGAGGTGGGGTATGTTGTCGAGGCTACACCCACTGGTACGGAAAAAGGCTCTTAACTACATGGCACTATAATATTTGTCTATTTGTGAGTATAATGTGCTATCACTAAACTCTTGACTAGTCATTAACAATATGTACTGACACTACAGAACAACTCAAGTGTTCTGTCAAAATTTTAGAATAGGGGAAATGTTCTGTAAAATTAAAAATTTGGGGTAACATTTTGATAGATCATGTACTACATTCAAGAAGTTATAAAACATTTTTTCCCCATGAAAACACCAATCAGGAGAAATATAAAATTATGGTGGTAGATAGTTAGGTGGTTGGTAGCTGTACCCACAATATGTGGCGATATCTACCACCAGAATTTTACCTTTCTCCTGCTTGTTGTTTTCAGAGGGAAAAATAAGTTTGGGAACTGTTTGAATGTAGTAGTATAATACTTTCAATAAGACAGAATACTAAAGGAAATTGAGATAAATGATAAGAGAAAGCCCACAGTACGTAAACTCTTTTAGAGTCAAGAATTTAAGAGAAATACATGATTCTTCTCAAGTAAACCTTGAACAATGAAAAGAATAATATAATCAAATCTTCTTAAAACAGGACTAGAGATGACAAGTGCAAGGAAAACGCTTTAGAAGAGGGAGGAATAAATGGTATAGAGATATAAATGAGACTACACAAACTGCAAATCAAACGTTTTGATTCTGCTGAGGATCTTTCTCTTAATCCAAAGAAACAATGTCATTATATATTTACATGTAAATGCTAACCAGCTATGTGGCAATTTAATAAATATATTTGTATTAAAGACTAATAAATGACAGAGAATGTACTATCATAAGTAAAGAGTGAATCATAACTGGGATTGCATTTTTAATTCATTGACTATAGGATATAAATTTTTTGCAGCATGAATTCAAAATTAAAACGATATTTTACAGAAATTGCAGTAATCATCAAAACAAAAATTTCTGTGATTTAAGACTCTTGATCATAAACATATTAATCATTTCAGCAAATGTATAACTCAATTGTATTATTGCCAATTTTGAAGTATTTTTCCTAATGTTTTTTTTGGTAATATTTATATATTATATTTATTTCCTTTTTGTATATTATATCACATGTAATAGGGTAGTATTACCTGTTTGTGATGAATAAATTATTATTATTATTGTTCATTAAAACCCTTCTGATCATAGGATTATGCTGGGCATCCATTGGCTAATTGAGAGACATTTGAAATAATTATAAAACTGACTTAAATTCCAGGATATCAACAAAGGAAGAAACAGTGACTTTTCAAAGGAGCCATTAAAATACTAGTAAAATGAAAAATTTTAGAAATTATTACACCAAAAATTGACTTAAAAATTCCATAATAAGACTTACAACACTGGATTTTTCAAATTTGCAAGATAGGAGTGCTGAAGGATTATGAATTGCCTATAGCAGTATTACCAAAAACTATTTTTTAAGATAAAAAAAAAATTCATCTTTGAATGCTATAAAAAATTGAGCATTCACCATAAATTAAGGTTTCCTTGTGATAAAATTGGTTATCTCTCATAGGATGAAAGGGTATACCTCACTGGATAATTACGCAACTATGCCAGGCCCAATATTATTGCCCTTTAGTTGATTAACTCAACATTTCTAAAGTAACGTTCTATTTTCACACCCCCCCTTCTTAGTGAGTGTTTTCCTGCAGTGGATAAAACTTTTTCCTAAGAATTTCTTAGGTTTTTTACATCCACAATTCTTCTCATATCTTTTTCATACTAACTCTTTAAATTGATTATTTATATTTCGTATGACGATGGGTTAGATGGAAGAGGAGACTTTTAGTCTAAAGCTTACTCGAATAAAGACATTTTATTATTATTATTTTCTCTCAATGGTTCTAATACTGGAAATTTTTCAAATTTGTATGTAAGGGAATGTACTACCAATTACAATCCAGCCTATACGTTCTGGTTTCTGTTTCCCACTGGAAAAGACATTTCTTCATATTTGACCATAATTATAATTTCCTAGACTCTGTTAAACCAAGTATTACTAAATCAATTTCCACCAAATCTTGAATAAAAGTTATTAACGATCTAAAACACATCATTTGATAAAATAGAACCACAACAAAAAATTTAAGTATATCCAGATTCCATCATGCAAATAAGAAATGATAGATAGACTACGAGTAAATAAAAGCAACAACATACTCTTCAGAAATTTGCTGCTCTTCATCCACATTTAGAGGAGGTTCTTTTGGAAGAAGACTTAGAAATTTTCCATCTAAAAATGTCTCATCGCCATCTATAGTGGATAGAGTTTCCCAGACCACTCTCTTCTCATCTAAGTAACCTTGATCAGTTACTAGCTGGTACAGACTCTCCTTAAATGTAATTTGACATTTATTTATGAGATATATAAGATAGAAAATGTGGTTAAAAACATTAATTAATTATCATTAATGGAATAGAAAAGTTATGCTTGGAAAGGGATGACTTTTGCACAAAAGCAAGTCAACTTATTGAACTCTCATACAATGGAAGGAAGCTAATGCTTCATTTCCAGAAATAGTTTCTAATCAGGAATAAAAACTTAACATCATTTTTTGATTTATTGTTAAATAGTAAAATATCTTCACCCTTACGTGATCCTAAAAGATGATGTTATTTGCCTTCAATTTACACAAGGGCAATATGTTGTTTAAATTAGAGAATTTTTTAAATAACAGAAATCTTTACAATTCTACAAATAAACATATATAAAACTTGAGTTAACCGGTTTCAGTGAAATTACACCATCCTTCACTAGTTAACTCAAGTTTTATATGTTTATTTGTGGAATTGTACACATTTTTGAAAATTTTCTGGTTATTAAATTATGAAGTTCCACCAAATATCACTTACCAACATTCAATTTAGAGAATTTTTATCACAGATTTTACCAACATAAATAAAAATAACTGTAATAAAACATTTACATTTAGAATTATTTTAAAGAAACATTTGGAAATTACTATGTAAATGCCTTTCACCGAAAAATTCTTAGATTTGAGTTATAGATTATTCAAAAATGGTAACCAGAGAGAAATCAACAATTGATAGTTTCATAGATTATCTCAATACTAGCCATTTTTTCAGAGAGAACGGGAAAGTTTTACTGACCTTGTGCTTATATATAACACTAAAGTGATTGTTTCTGAATAGGACTGCCATTTCCCCATTTTCCATTTCTGCATTCAGCTCACATAATCCATGACAAGTTAGCTGAGTAGCAGTTGACCGCAGAAACTGCTTGGCAGCTTCAGCTGTTAAAATAAGCTTTTTGTTTAAATAAATTATTGATATAAAAAATGTAAAATATGGTAAACGTAAGTCAAGATAATTCTGAAATTAAGCTATGTGACATCTGGGATTCAAAGAATATTTATCCAGTTAGCAGTATTTACACACTATGTGTGACTATGTACCATGACTTTTCTTTTTGTTTCCAATTTTTATAAACGGAAGCCGCTTTAACCGATAAAGATAAAACTTTAAAAAGAATGAACGGAAATACTCTGACATACTATTAATTTTCTCAATCATAGCTAGCAAATGTAAAGAGAGATACAATAATTACTTATATGGATTTCATAAAAATTATTTGTATCACTTTCTATATGATATATATCCTTTCAATAACTGCATTTACTGTTAATAGCTAGGAGTAAGCATAAAAATACCAAAAAAAGAAAATAAAGTTACAGGACTTAATTATTTCTCTTAACAAAGAAAACTACTTTGTTACTAGTTAAGAGAAAATGCCTCAATTTATCACTTTGAAAAATACTTGGAATAATGCGTCGAATCCCCTTCTCAGATTCTTCCTTTTAGAGTCTTCGGAATGCCTTGCGTTGCCCTCACAGATGGCGGGTTATAGTGCATTGTGGATGGATATGACTTTCACTGATGCCACTAGTTCCAGCGGAAGCTTATACCACAAAAGATCAATTGTGCCCTAAAGAACCATGCCCATTGGATACAATCCTGAGTTTATAACTCACGTGGCCCCCTCTCCCTCCTCCCAGTGACTGTCGCTTTGTGAGATTACTGTCGGAATCAGAATGCCTCCAGTTGAGACAACAGCTGGATCAGCTGATTAGAACTTTTCTGTGTTTCCATTGATAAGGCAAGACTTCTGTTATGGTAACTAACCTGTGAAAGTATTTGTGCGGTGATTTACCTGAAGGTGAACTTTGTGAGACTTTGTTGCTCATCGGTTTGTCAGTAAACACAAATTTTCGTGAACAAATTTCATTTTGAACTCCTAATATATTTGCTTTCATATTTCCTTAAAGTTGAACAGATGCATTGTTATAAGACTTGTTATATTCTACTTTATTGTGTAATTATTGCCTTGTATCTCCATTGTAGCGTTTATGGACGTTAAATCCTTGAATTCGAAGTGGTTTTGATGTTAATTTCGCTATTTCTTACCGCTACTTGGTTACCTTTTTTGACTCATGGCTAGAACGTATCATACTAGGACAACTTCGTGGTTAGTTTATCTGGTATTGTTACACTACCTTGACTTAGTTCCACCATATCTGTAGAAGCTTCCTTCTTGATTATCATCTCAACAGCTTGATTGTAAGATGAACTGCCAAAAATTGAAGCTTCAGGTGATTGTGGATCTGGCAGCCATCCATGGTAAAGATGAATGTCTAACAGATCGAAAATTATACACCCAGTTGTGTATTCAAAGTTTTTAACACTGAAAATGTAAAATAACCAACAAATTATCATGAGAATTAAAAATGCATATTCATTCGCCAAATACAGCAAAAGATCACATTTACAAACTATAGATATTAACTTCATCCCCCAAAAATAAAATTGAGGCAATCTAAAAGAGTGATATAAGGGAATAAAGATTAGTATTCCTTAGAGCCGGGGTACTCAACCTTTTTTGGCCTCCGGGCACCAAAGGGCGCTTCTAAAAGCGAAGCAGACTCCACATAACATTTCCATCCAGGGAGATATTCAGGCAATCCCTTGGCAATATTATCACTTTACCAGTTAACCGTTGGCCATTTGAAAGAAACGCTCCTTGGTAAATAAGATCGAAAACATTACAATGTATATAATTTCATCACAAACTTACAGTTTAAGAAAGTCTTTATCTCTGAAGAAGATTTGATTACAGGGAATGCACCTGGTATGAAGGTTTTCGCTGCATGTGCACCGCTGCATTCCAAAAAGCAGAATTCATTGATTACAGGGAGTTTGATTCATCGATAAGCTGAGCCGAGCTGAATCTTCGCATTCGCATTATGAACTAAATATGACATAGATACACATCTTGTTCATTTGGACATAGGCGAAGAGGGATAAAATGTTTACGAAACTCAAGACCAGGCCAACCAAGTTGGCAAGACCCCTACCTCTTCCCTGATGTACCTCCACTCTCCAGGCTAGTGCAATCCCAAGTAGTACTGTTGTAGCAAATATAAAAAATCTTTTTACCGAAGCTTGGCATGCACTTTGCAAGGTGGCTTCAGGCACCTGGGTGCCCACGGGCACCAGGTTGAGTACCCCGGCCCTAGACAGACCCTGTGCTCTTCTTTTGAAAAAATAAAATAAACAGATATTGCATCTGCACCTTGTAATTTTACACTTTCTAGCAAATAAATATGAAAAATTATGATTGAGCCTTAGTTGAGCAATGATATGGCGCAGAAGTCCTTGAAGAGACTAAGTCCTTCTAAAAAAAAAAGACACATTTGACGTTGATTAACTTGAAAGAGCAACTTTTAATAATGCATAACTTGTAAATAAGGATGGATTCCACATACATAGGAGCTACACAGTCACTCCAGTCCAAATATATCTCCCCTTAAATGTACAAAAAGGAACGAGCTTCACAAAAACAAAGTTCATTTAAAAATTTTAAAAAGAATTTATGAAAAGTATTGAAATCGTATTCAAAACGTTACATTTGTTGTCAATAAAATAAAAATAATATAAATTTGCATTAGAAAAATTTAGCTGAAGGAAATGTAGACTTCCTTTGCATGAACAATACCAAACCTTCTTCGGTTATTCTCTACTTAAGGATAGGATTCGATGTGAGACTTACTCAAGCCAAGTCTCAATCTATCCATTAAATAAAGTTATAGAGACATTATTACAAAAGGAACTTTTTGATAATTCTGTTCATAATACTGAATGAAGGCCTTTGTAACATATTTAAATAGATTCCAAGATTTTTCAGCTATCCACTTCCTCCAGGTGAAAAATAAATAAAAATGGTTGGTATGAAAACCAGTCTTATCTATTTTCAATGGTCCAAATTTTAATTGATATTAGGAAAACGTTGAATATTCCATTTTTACCAATTCCTTCCATTGATAATGTGTGGCTTAATCAAGTGCAGAGGATTTGTAGTTATAAAATCGTTTATATTACTGGTCTTGGTGGCCGAGTGGATAGTATGCCATCTAAGCTATCACTCCTGCCCCAAGGTCCTGGGTTCAATTCTCGGCTGAGATGGATTTTTCCGATCAGGGAATGTGTGTGTTAATAAGTTACTGTTGCCTCGGTGAAGCACCTCCTGATAAGCTTTGCTTAAGGGGACTTCACCGGTTAAGGCCAACAGTAGCTTTATAAAAAAATATATTTATGATGGAGATTATTCATATTACAATAGAGCATATGATTATTATAATTTTGCAATTAAAAATAATATTTTTAACAAATAGTTGAAACAGAAATAGTAATGCAGAACAATTAGTTGTTAAAACCAGTTTTTCACCAAAACTGATGAAGTTATACACATATAATTTACTGAATATGAAAGTATCAAACCTAAGAATAAAATTTAAGTTATCATGATTTCAAAAATATATTGAAGACCAAAGATAACGAATTCAAAAATGTTTACTAAGTTTACCTGTGATAAAATTGCACCTAATGTAAAAGTCAATTATAGAGTGAATATATAGAAAAGAAAGGCAGAGAATAATGCTGTTTCCACTTCATAAGATTTCTAGCATTTAAATTACTTTTCTAATAAACATTTCTCCTACATTAATAAAAAATAGCAACATAATATCCTTAACTTTCAAATACTGCAAGTTGGGCATAGGATCTACTACTTTGTGCAAAAATATTAAATAATTCACTGATATTGCACAGAATAGACAAAGTGTAGATCAAAAAGTATAGTAACAAGAGCTCTTTCAGAAAAATTGCCTTTACAGCCTCATGAAATGATGCACAATCAAGGCAAGAGAACTTCTCAACATGGTCAATCCAATACACCAGATATTTGTTCCACTGGTTCACCTAAGTATTGATCCTAACATTGAAAAAATCAGGATCAATACTGAGAAACCACATCTTGGCAGATTTCTGAACTTAGGCGAAAATAGCCTACCACCAAAGCACTTCTTCGATGGCCTAAGGGATGGAAGTTACAGCGTACAAAATCTGGGCAGCAGGGAAACAAATACTATCCATACAGCTAATGTGATGTGGTTCTAAAGTTCTCAACCATACTGCCTTAACCTTGAACTCAGTAACTTCCATCACTTTGGACCATTGAGAAAGCACATGGATGCTAATTTACTAAGAAATGATAAGAAACTTCAGAAAGCCATCTGGGTATGGTTTTACGGTCTTGATTCCAATTTCTTTAATGGTAACACCAATATCATGGTCTTCTGGTGAGAAGTAGTGAGAGCCAGCACCTTTCAATGTATATCAGTTTATGTGGTGGTAGAATAGATTGTGCCTGTGAGAACTCTTGTTCCATCCCACTGGGTATTGAACCCAGGACCATTTCCACCAAAGCTGAATGTGCTGCCCACATGGCTATCCTGGAGCCCTGTGAACTCTTGTTCCCTTACATTTTGATCTGCCCTCACACTACATAAACTAAATCTTTAATATTAGAAATAATAACACACTGGAAGCAAAGATAAACACACAAGAAACAATATAATTTCAAAGGACATGCAACAAGTACAGATCACAATCATAACAATCTTTCCTCTTACACCTATGTACACAGGAAAGATTATTCAACCCATTGCAATATCTGAAGTTGAGTATAATTAACTAAGACCAAAAGAAAATTAAGGAGAAAACACTATCATGCATTTAAGAAACACAACATTTTAGCAACAAATTACAGCCATGCTCCAGAATCAATTAGTTTCAGTGATCTTCTAAACAACTACTTGTAGAATAATGTCAGACATCAGAAATAAAACACAAGAATGTTTAACATGCAGGCTAAGAAATCAAGATTAGCTGCTTGAATATTTGTCAACCTTTATAAATACTGTCATGTCTAATTTAGATCTATAAAAGTAATTCTAGAGGTAAATTACACATTATCAGAGAAAAAATATATGAGTATCACAAATCTCATTCAAAGATGTTGAGAAAGTGAAACATTTCTATTAGATTTGATATGGTGTGTTATTTTCTTTCGAATATCATATGAAATGATGAAAGACAAAATAAGTTAACCATCCACAATGTCCATAATAAACTGTTATTAATATCTATACTTTAGTTTAAAACTCAAATAAATTGCATGGAATCTTAGAATTCAGATCATGCAGCAAGACATGATAACAAGAAAGGGGCTGCAAAAAAGTAGTATAAAATACCAAGCACTGAAACTACAAAGTTTGTGCTAGGTAATTTTATCAGAAAAAAATGAAATTTGAAAGTAATTTCATTCCTCATGGAGAATAAAAATTGGTTGGACAGCAGGAATCAAAGCTGCAGAATAACTTATAGAAGAATCAGAAAAGGAAAGAAAAGATTGTTATAGATGAAAATGATTTTGGACAGCATTCAAATGTATTAATTCACAGAATGGCTCCATTCTAATTTGGGAAGATCTAAATACATAAGAATTAAATATCAATAGTATCACTTAGTTAAAGGCAAACAAAATTGCTTAAAGATGTCAACATTTTCAAGTAAATCTAGAATGAATGAATTAAAATGTAATTACCATATTCATTATATCACATGCTAAAAGTAATGCATGGATGTTTAAATGATAACCACATCTTATATGATGTAGAATCAAGTTGGTAACAACCAAGTTAATACTTGAGCAACTCATTACTTAGTTAAACTCGATAGCTGTTGAAATTCAATCTCCTAGAACTGATGAGTCCCACTCACTAACCTCTTACATCAAAGTTTCTAAGACTGAGCTCTTCAATGACAAAACAGCTGACTATACTTTCTTAGTCATAAATATAGCCTCAACCTCAAGAAAAATCTATAGATGATGAATATTTACCTTTTATTTACGAAAACCAGTTAGAAGGAAGCTTATATTTATTAATATGATACTCACATTGAGATTCAGGATAGAGAAGTTGGGATGAGGAAGAAAGTCCTTTCCCTTTGTCAGCAGATGTAAAGGTAAAGATAGAGAGAGTGACTATATAAGTGGTTCAGCAAAATTTAAAATCAAAGTTTTCAATAGATCCTCAACTACTTTTTGCTTGCCATTTCTCTGAACTCCTTAAAATGATGTCTTCAAGCATTATTGCTCACTAAAATAAAGCTAGTATCAATACTATTATATTATGCTATTTAAGCAGCAAATAATCAATCTCTAGGCTGATGCAAATGCTAAAATAAAAAATATATAATTGGGGAGCTAAGCTGAACCTATATATCCTACCGAAATGTAGACACGAATTGAGAAATCCTTTAATATGAATACCCTCCATAATTAAGTATTTCGGGTTTCTAATAAATAAAAATGCAAGTGTTTTATGGAAAAACATTAATCTTCTTTCTTCAATACAAAAACAAAAAAGTGAGTGGCTGTCTCTAGAAGAAAAATTTCCAAAAGCTGTATGTCAAGTAACAAAATTTAAGAGTTGACTTCCATCTTTTCAAGATGTACAGAAGCATTAAGAGATTTCATAAAGATTTTAATCACTGCGGTGAATATGAGTAGCATAATTTTCTTGGGCATGGAGAAAATGACATTCTAAAACCCCAACCATATAAAAATGATAAAAATTAAGTACAAACAGCAATAGGATTGTTACAGGTTTTGATATTGCAAAGGAATACTTAAATGTATATAGGTCCACTGTACATTGATATGAATGAGACAGTTATAGAAGATGCCACAATAGACCAGTCAGAGAGCCAATAAACTATCAGAAATCAAGCAATTGATGAAGTCTAAGCATCATTTCTCTGCCTCTCATTGATGCATACAGATGCACAACTTCCCAAAGAGAGTTGCTACTTTGCTAAGAAAATCACAAATATTAACTTTTTTTTTGTTACAAAAAGGAATGGAATTATTAAATAATTTCCAATGATCTTAAAATAACATAACACTTTATAACATAAACCATTTGAATTCTTTCAAGGATAAAATGAAAGAAATGCAGAATCTCAACAGGTATCTTAGGGTGGATAAAAACTAAGTGGTAGCGGTTTAAAAAAAATGCCTCTTACTCTAATATTTACATTACTTTGCTTCCAATAATGAGTAGTAAAATTAATTTTCTTTGAACCAAAGTATATTTTTTTAGTTTTGTACCATCAGTAGCCATAGAACAAAGTAGCATGTACAATGTTCCAATCTAGTAAATAATTCCATTTGCATTTACTTGCAAGGCAGATTTACTAAAAATGTTAAAATAATACCCCATAAGAACATAGTTCTTTATGATGGGCTACTATTGGTATTTTAATTATTGAATTAAATAAAAGTTGAGATGAAAAATCGATATAAGTATGTGTAGCTTTCTCTTACGTTTCAATATAAAGTGTATCAATGCATCAGGCTAGTAGACTGAAATATTTATTAGCAAGTATTTAACCTACAGTTGATTAAATGTCGTGATAAGTTTATTTGGCATGCATGTTTCAACACAACCATTTGAAATGATGAATCAAAACTAAATTGAATCTACTAATAAATTCTAGCACAAGGCAGATGCAGTTAATTTGAAACTCATTCCTTGAAACCATTTCTTTGGTGTTCTAGCAGATATCTTTCCATGTTTTAGTATAAATAATAATATGATGCACTGGCAGGGAATGTTAAATGATTTGTATCTAAGCACTTACGCCTTTTAAAATAAAAAATATTCTCAGTCTCCTAAAAGCATAGATTATAAATACTAAGATAATAAGTATTCTAGGTGGCAAGATGAGGAAATGAAGAGTTGAATATATTTTTAATTTCCACAAGGTGTTTTCAATTATTTTCAAAACTGACATGGAATCAAGATTAGCATTTATCCTTAAAATGATTGATTGAACAACTGCAAACATTGCTCTGCTACATTCTAATGACTAGTTAGACTATAATTCTATACATTTGTGTAAAGTAACTCAGAAAGCAATTGTTTCTGTGATTAAATTTGGTAAATGTATGTGCAATACAAATTAACTTAGCAAACTTAAAATTTGAGAGAAATAGTTGAAGTGTGTTGCAAGAGTAAAGCAAATGATGCTCAACAAGTGAGAGACAGGGAATGCTCAACTCTCAGAGGTAAAGGCGCACATTCTGTATACAAACGTATGACAAATATCATAGATCTTTTACAAAATCAAAACACAAAAACACATAAAGAAAGCCAAATTTTTATATTCTAATACAAACAGCTACACAAATCACCAAATTTCAAGCCTTAATGTTGAATTGAATACAATATACAAGTATTTTATCAATAGTATGGACAACACAAAAGATTCAACACAGTTTTAGAAAATCTACAAAAATTAATTCATACAAACTGAATCATGAAAAAGAGACAAAATGCTTCCAACACAAATGAGAATCAACAGTAATGCTGATTAAGGACATAAGTTTCTCAAACTGACGCAAGCTTCTATGCCCAACCCACAGCAAGAACTAGAAAAAATTCAAATTAACTGAATTAGTAAGCTTAAAATTGAGTTTCTTACTCACCCATTGAATTTTATGTTTACATTTAAACCCGTCTGTAGTCGAGGTAGTTCTTCCAAAGCATCTTGGGTATTTTGGAAGTGGTTGGGGTCACAGTCCTAATAGGATAAAACATTGGGATATTTTAATAAGGATCAATGCTTTGCAGCGACAAACATAGAGTACTTTAGTAGTCTTAATTCTTTAAAATAAGCCCTTCATATTTACAGTGTCAGTGTTTAATTCAATTTAGTGAAAGGAGAGATGATTGTTTCTTTGAGTCTTGTACGAACTTTAGTAACTGCAATGAAATTTAAAGGCTTCCGAAAGAAAAACTACTTACTTTAGAAACATTTCTACCAAGTGCTGATTTTACATGGTCAACCAACTTATCCGCTGATATTTCAGTTGTTCCTTCAACCACAGAAACTATCTTTCGCAATAACAGGATGTTAACTATGGCAATTAAAGGGCATGGTCCATTTTCGTTCTGGGTAATAATGGGACAAAAGCCACCGTCCCATTCTACCCATTTCACTTGATACAAATTCTTCGACTTGGGCGCAGTTTTGCGAGTGGTAGGTGTAACATCTTTCTTGATTTCTGGCTCTGAGGATGGAACGATTCTATCTTTTACATCTACCTTGACTGCATCGCAAACACCCTCGGAATTGTCAACCTTAACACGTTTAACAGGTAACTCATCTGACGCGGACAATAAGTCGTTGCTTTCTGGATCACTTGATATTCTTTTGGAAGATGTTTCATTGTGTGGAATATCAGAGCTAGATTTAGCAGGTAGCTCACAATAATCAGGACATATTTTGGGACTAGTAGCACTTTCATTTTCATCTGGAGCAGCTACAGTAGCTATTTTCTCCTCATTAACGTTAATTTCTTCTTGATCCATTACGAATACAGTGAGAGGATTGTGTAGCAAATATTTCACCATATATTCGAATATTTGACACAGTCAGCAGTTTTTTCATGAACGTACATGAGACTCTGTACACAGACTTTGCTCACAGGAGTTCGAACAATACATCACATGCAATATATTGTGATGTAAACATGAAAGACATGGTATTTAACTTAAGGCTGTGTTTATCATTGAGCTCAACGACCCAAATGAAAAACCCTCTACCACTACCTCTACAACTTCTTCCCTAAAACTGACTCAAACATTTCATATAAACGAAATTTCACGTGAATAAAGGAAATACTGATCACTTAATGAAAAGAATTCAAAGGAGGTATGGCATTTTGACATAGCAGTTATGCTGAGTCCAAATATACAAGCGAATAACAATGAATGATTATTGCCCTCAGAGGACAGTCGAACAAAAATCTCCCTCACAAGCACTTTTTCTAATACAATCTTCAAATGACATAAGTCGTAAATAAGAAAACTTCATAACACAATTATCGGAGTCACGTACAACACACTCCCATAAAATGCAATTCGACTACTCGCTCGGTCTGAGAAAGCTTCATATCGATAGATTCGGGAGACGACATGACCAATCATGACGACATTCCAATTTAGAAGCGCGAAAATCATCGTATGCTCATGAGGCTCATGATAAAGCAAACAAACAAAGCTAATTTAGGCATGAGACAGTTGATGGCCGCATGATCCGCGCACTTCTATTTTATTTTCTTGCCTTTCAAACAATTCCGTGATCAAGTAAGGATAAATAATGTGGATAGAGTAATATTGAGTCTATATGGAATGTATTATGTCAAAATTCGAAAACAAGCAGAGAATTATTTTTCAATTGTACTTCCTACACACATAAAGCATTTTCCTTTAATGGAGAGAATTAAAAAAATGGAAAAATTATAAATATAAATGAAAAGTGTTTAAGTGTGCAAATAAAAGTGCTGTAACTTAAGGAAAAAACTTATTGTTAGGTAGAAAATATGTAAAAAAGTATTATCATCAGCTTCGTCTGTTAGCGTGAGATATAAAACTAAGGGTTTTGATAAAAATAAGCAATGATGAAAAGTTTTCTCCTATACAGCAAACTCTGGCCGATTGTTAATATTACAGAGCACCAATTATCTGAGAATATGTTGTAGATATATTAACAGTTTTATAGCTAGATCATTTAGGAATTGACAATTTTTAATGGAAATAATGTGCTGCCTCTGAATAATTAAATGCTAAATATTTGCATATTTATGTAATATTAAGTATGCAATGGCCTTATTTCGCGAAAAATTGATATTAATATCTGATGTAAAACATTTGCTATTAGATTGTTCTTGATCTCTTCGTTTTATTCACTTTCGTGGGAGCGAGACCAAAATTGCTAAAAAGTAAACCTATACACTGTTAATGGATTAGGTAATATGTAAATCTTCATGATTGCAATCACTTGAAGAAACTTAAGCTGGTTGAGCTTCTCCGTGAAGCAATCAGTAGGGACTGGAGGAATCGCATATAACTATAAAATTATGAGAAAGGCAATCCCAGTGTCTGTTATTAATTTGAAATTTTATTGAATTTAATTTTTTTAGCGATATGTGGTCTCTACCGTAAATTTATAACTAATGCAAGTGAATGGCGTTAATGTAATTAAATACTTTATTGTTTTATCAATACTATTTTTACTCAAAATATATGATTCGTTGTCGTTTGATGAATTTCAGCGAATATCTGTTTCAGATAGTTTAGTTTTATCATTTGAGCCTTAACGATGGTGTTGCACTAATGGTGGAAATCTTTGTAACTACTCTCGTGCCACTTATATATCGTGTTCCTTAATTGATTGTCATATTTATCACGTAAGGTTTACCTGTGTACCTGATTCATTTACTGTTTTCTGGATTTTCATTTATTGCACGTCTTCCAGCCATTTTCATGGAAATTTATTAAGCGTTTGTATAGTGTGGTATTGCGCTGTACTTAATGGAAGAAGCTTCGTCATGTAGTTGGATTCTAGTTTTGTTTTTTAATAGACATTCATGCTAGCGATATAACTCGATAAAAGTTGATTCAATAGGTACATATACGTACTGCAATGTCTTTTATTACCTTGGCGTTGAAGGTTAAGTGAATCTACGTCCGAAGTGTGTAGCATGGGTTTTCATGAAGGGGAATTGGTTTTTCCTCTTACGTGCCATGAATGGATCATTTTAAAAATTGTTTCGAGTATTCCTTCCGAAAAAGTAGCAGTATTTCATTTAAGACCTCTGCAGGTTATTACTTCGTCTTCATAGTCTTAGAAAATGAGCTCTAATTTAGGAATGGAGACGATTTTACCCGGTGTGAATAGCTCAATTGCTAAGGAGTCAAGATCACACAGGGCTTATGCACACAATTCAGATGAAGACTGTGATGTATCTGAAGCCGACGGCAAAATTAAAACCAGGTTGATGTCTATGTGGAATAACATGAAATACGGTTAGCCCATCCTTATTACTGTAGCATCGTTATTTTCGCATGATGAAGAGTGGGTTTTAAAAGATTTTTTATCCAATTTGCAGGGTGGATGGTTAAGATGAAAACAAACTTTTCGAAGGATTCACCTGTGTGGCTGTTAGGGAGATGTTACCATCGTAAATTGGAAGGTGACCTAGAGGCAGATGATACCGCTGGAATCGAGGAGTTTAAATTGGATTTTATCAGCCGACTTTGGCTGACTTACAGAAGAGAATTTCCTCACCTTAATGGCTCGACTTTTACTTCCGACTGTGGCTGGGGATGTATGCTAAGAAGCGGACAAATGCTTCTGGCGCAGGGGCTTTTATGCCATTTCTTGGGAAGAGGTATCTTGTTACATTTTTCTCAAGATTATACTGTTACACAGATTTTCTCCATGCTGCTTTGTTTAGTCTCACTGTTATACATAACCTTTTAAATATAAATCGATGATTTGTTTTATTAATCCTGCTGTGTTAGAATGTTGAATTTTCTAGCACATTGTACGAGTAGCACTACTGTTGCAAGTATTTATCTGAAGCTGCAATCATGGGTTAGTGTTTCACTTAAGGATTTCAAGTTTAATGGACATTCTTGGATTGTTGTAACAGAAAAAAACAGATATTCTTTATAAGTCTCTGTATTACTACCTATTACGATGCCATTTTATAAAGTTGTTAATATATCATCCACTAAGGATTATGTTTAGATCAGACTGCTAGGATGCGAATCTATTACTTAACAAGTTAAAGTGTATTATTATGTAGATAGATGATTATACTCATAGTAGGTTATATATATTGATAAAAATATCTATTACGAAAGGATTCCAGGTACTAAATATACTTTTGTTTAGGAATAGTTCGTAGGTCAACTCTCCTTTTCATTGACTTTCTACCCAAATTATGGTGGTTATCAAGCTGTGTGTGAAATGAGACTAGACTGATGATAGTACTCAGTAGGTGATTGATTTCTCACTTCTGGTCTTAGTAATAAAAATAACTTAATTACATGGGATCAAGCCCTTTTGCAATAAATAATTTGAAAAGTACAAAGAAAATGCAAGTATGCATAGGCAATAAAAATTAAAAAACCAAAAATTATATTAAGATATAACTGCAAGGAATTGCACCAAAAATTCAAAAAGATTAAACATAGGCATAAGTATAATAAAAGTTTAATCAATATTCAGTATCAAGATTAAGAAAAAGAAAAAACAAATATATATAAGAGTGTAAAGAGAAATTCTGTTGTCAAAAAATATGTTAATAACGCAGGTAAATTAGTTTGTTAGAACATTTTTATGTAATACTTGAAAGTAGGAAGGGAACAGGTTAACATTTCTGTCTTGTTTGTTTTGTTTGGGTTTGTATTGTTATAATCTCTCATCATTCTATTAATTGGAGTAAAATAGGAGTAATTGCAGTTGGCATATGTACTGAGAAAATAGGACTGTTTCTGATTGATTTTGCTGGAACCTTAACTCAGATTTTCTCTTATAACATAGGACAGGTTATATGATTATTAAGTAGACAGTAAAGAAACATGATGCTAGCAGTTCTGTGTCTAATACTCAGTGTCTGTAGATCACATTGTTATATGACTAAATTGTAATTTATAATATGAGGGTCACCTCCAGACTTATAAATTTGCGCTGAACTCTCTCCAATTGTAAAGAGAAAGTGTGGTAATATGGTGACCATAATGGGAAGCAATATTCCGAAGTAGGTCCTTACAATAGAGCAAAAAAGAATTTGATGTCAAGTGATGCTGCGGAATTTTTTTATAAAGCAGAAGATGAAACCAAGTTTCTTTTGAGCTTTTAATGATATCCGACTAATATGTAAATTAAAATTCATTTTAGTGTCAAAGTAAACAACCAAATCTATGTAACCCTAAACTCTACGTACAGGCATGCTATCAAGAGTATTCATATTGTATGGAACTTTTGAACCTTGAGAAAGTAACTAAACAGCATTTTGAAATGTTAAGATTCATGTTGTTGAGTGAACACTGATCTCTTAATCTTCTTAAAGCGTTCCACAGTTCAATACAAGTGGCCAATTGTTGATTGTATGGAAAATTTTTAGAACATCTGCATACAGTAAGTGATCAATTGGACTTATAAAAGAGAAATTAAGAAAAGAGACTATCATTAATAAATAGTGAGGTACCCCAGAAGTAGCAAGAAAGGGACTGAACGTTCTTTATTGATTTTAACATACCCTCTCCTATTACTTATAACAAGATACCAAAAATTCCAATAGCCTCGAATTTAGCAAGAAGGATATAATGGTTAACTCCGTCAAAGGCTTTGAAAAAATCATGGTATATTGCATCAACCTGTTTATGATTATAAAAAGGTAGAAATAACATGATTCTGAAAAGATAGTATGTTTGTAAGAGTAACATCCAGACCTAAAACCATGTTGTGCATCATTAATGATAAGGTTAATATGTGGTTGCAATTTCTTGACAACTATAAACTCAAAAGTTTTGGCTAAGGCAGATTGTATGGGCCTGTAGTTGCACACATTACATCTGTCACCACTCTTATAGAATGGAACATATGGCTCAGTGTAAAGGAATCAGGGAAAATGCCTGAATGAAGAGTGTTGTTAAAGAGAACGTAGAGAGGATAAACCAGTGACAACAATGTTTTAACAAAGTTAGGTGGTATATCATCTGGGCCAGATCCTTCAGAATGATCAAGTGATGATAGTTTGGATAATATATCATCAGTAGATATTGATGATGAGCCAATAGAAACAATATCATTCCTTACTAAACTAGGTAATAAATCAGGTCTTCTCAAATTGTTTGATTAAATTGCTGAAATTATTTACATAACAGGATGTTATTACTTGCTATGAAGCATAGTTGTTTACTGTTCCTTAGTTCTTAAATCCTTTTTGATATAAAAAAGTGAACATGAAGGTCTTCACCATTTGTAATTCCTCCAAAGAAATGATTGCAAAGTGAGCATTTCTAAGTTGAGCAGGATCATAGTCAAAATGCCAATGTTTGCTGAGTGACACACTAATAAAGTTTAATTATATTTTCATTAGGCTACATTTAAATTGTTTTAAGGGTCAATTGAATTGTATCTTGTTGATTGCCCAAATGAAATCTCTTGTTGTTAACTATTGATGTGTTGAGTGACGAGTTTTCTTCATGTATGCTTCAGTAGGTATTTTTTTATTTCTTATTTTATAATTGCCGATTGATTTTTATAAAATAGGAGTATGTTGCTATATTTAAGTACTTTAATGATGTATTAGATCTCTGAATGAGTCTATAATTATTGCAATTGGCACTTTGTGTTTTTTCATGTTAAATTCAAACCTCAAACATACTTCTACCACACTAAGGAAATTATACTTTATAGATTGGAGGTGGAGACCGGAGATCAACCCAAGCAGTCAGCACCGGTATTTCCTTGAGGACTCTGTTCATAGACGTGTTATTAAGTGGTTTGGTGATAGTGCATCTCGAAATAGCCCTCTTTCCATTCATGCCCTTGTTGGACTTGGAGAAAGTTCTGGAAAGCGCCCAGGGGACTGGTATGGTCCTGCTTCTGTGGCCCACTTACTTAGGCAAGAATAATTGCATTTTTTTTAATTTCTTAGCTTGTCCACACAGATATAAAAAATTTTCTTAAGTATCAAATGACATAAGTCATGCTTTTAATTATGGTATCACTTGTATTGTTTGGTTTGTGCTGCTACATTTGAGAAAATTCTAATATTTAAGGATAGATTGAATAAGTAATGGAAATGGATTCATTCCAAAGTATCCTTGACTATTATAGTTTTGTTCTTAGTCTTCCTTTTTATATCCATTCTAAATTTATAGGACCATCTTCAAACTCATGCACTTTTTAATTTCTGTATGAATTAAAAGGATGTATTTGTGTTTTGCAATTATGATTCAGGCTGCTTTTCAATGTATTATTGTCCATTGAAGAACTATTTTGAAAAATATTCCTCCTTATGAATTGCCATTTCCTTTAAGTGATTTTAATAAGGCTCTCAGTTTGCAAGAATTCATTTTATAGAAGGAAATTGCCATTTTTAGCATATATTGCCCTTACTTATAAAACTTGTTGTGGCTCACTAATGGGCTGGTACAATGCTTTCTGTTTCACCCCTTTTACCACTAACATACCAAATTTCTCATCAAACATTTTCCTCTCTAGACAAGCAGTTGAGTGTGCTGCTGTTGACAACTATGAGTTTCAAGGAATTCAAGTATATGTAGCGCAAGATTGTGCAAGTAAGCTGATAAAAATTTATTATTATTGAATTTGAGAGGTTTCAGCTAGATGTATAAAAATAGTTCAATATTTAAAGTTTTTTGTACGTTCAATCTCTTCCATTTTCAGTCTATATCCAAGATATTTTAGATCTCTGTGCTGTGGGCTCAGCACATCCTGCTGCTTGCTCTCGGAGTGAGAGTAGCAAAAGTGCATTAACTTGGAAGTCAACCATTATTTTAGTTCCTGTAAGGTTGGGCACAGAAAAACTTAACTCTATATATGGGCCTTGCCTTACTGCTGTTTTGACCTTGGATCAATGCATTGGTATTATTGGTGGACGTCCGAAGCATTCCCTGTATTTTGTTGGTTTTCAAGGTAAACTTATCAACTTCAGACATATCATTCTGCCTTCAAATATTAGTTTTATATGATACAATGTATTTTGTTTGCACTTACTTAAAAGTCTATGCTTTGCTGATAATTGAATTCCTTACGTAAATCTATTTTCTGCAGTTCCAATGAGTTGAATCTCATAAATAATCCTTGTGATGTTCATTTCAATTTTTTCAGATTCTATTTCTAATAAATATTTAAATAAAGTATCAATTACATTTTATCTATTGCCTAAACTTTATACCTAAGGATTTAATATAGAATCTCTTTTGTTTATCAGATTGAAAAAATAAACTTAATTTTAAATAATATGTTTTCAGCTTATTTTACTTTCATTTTAATTCACTGCTTAGTAATGTCTTTTTTTTCCTTTTTTCTTCAAGAAGTTCTTAACTTCTTGCTCCTTGACAAACTTATGATAAGCCTCATCTGACATTACCTTATTTTTGTATTACTATACGTTTGCAGATGATAAATTAATTCACTTGGATCCTCATTACTGTCAAGAAGTCGTTGATGTTTGGGAGGCTGGCTTTCCACTTCAGAGCTTCCACTGTCGTTCCCCAAGGAAAATCAATCTTTCAAGGATGGATCCTTCTTGTTGTTTGGGCTTTTACTGCAAAACTTATGAAGATTTTAGCCGATTTGTAAAAAATGTTAAGCCTGTGAGTTTTTAACTATTTGCCATTTTGTTTTTCTAAGTTTTATTACCTTTCAATTTTTACTCTGAAAGATTTTTTTTAGCATCAATATCTTAGCTATCCTATGATGTTCATAAGAGGTTTTAAGGAAGATATCCAATTAGCATATTATATAGTTGTTGATGAAACCTGGGTGATATTAGATCCAAGAAAGGATATTGCTTCTATTGTCAATTTTTCTAAACATTTTGATGCATCTCTTTCAGTTTCTTGTGCCTCCGCAACAAAAAGGAGAGTATCCTATGTTTGTTTTTGTTGAAGGCCGTTATAATGATGCCTTAACATTTAACAAGTACACAATACCAGATGACCAGTTCAGCTCTACTGCTTGCCAAGAGAGCGATGATGACCTCGAATCTGAAGAGTTTGAAATTTTATAAATGTGTATTTTACTTAAAATGCCTTCAAGTTATGAAGTTTAGTGAGAACTTACAACAAAGACTGTGATCCATAAAATTGATTTTCATACTGGATTTTTCTTGGTTATCAACATATTTATTAAATTATTTGCCCAAAATGTCTTGCTATGTAAGACTGAAATTCGTGAGCTATTCTACAGTTTCACTATTCTTCTACAGTACGTATTTTATATTATGTATGCCTTAATAAATTTTTGTGTAATTACCGGCTAAAAGTATTAGTTTTTCTCATATATTAGTTGTATTGAATTCTAAATCATTGTCTTATAAATTAGTATTATATTACAAATATCATCTGTAAAAATACATGAATATTTAAATATTTCTCATTATCATAAGATGGGCAAAGTTGTTATAGTAATATTTAAATAATGTTATTGATTGGGCTTGTTAGCTTGATAATATTGTTATTGTGATTAAAGCTTTTCTTCAAATTCAGTATTGTTTTATCTCCAAGTGGCTTTGGGTGGTAGGTATAAATTCATATCTACCTATAATTTATTGATTTGTACAGTATCTTTGTGTCACGTTTTCCTTTTTTATATCTTATTTTGATTTTATTTGAAGAATGTCATGTTTGGAGAATAAACTGGTGCCTCATTAACTTCTATTGTTGTAAATATAAAAAAATGGATACAAATTGTTAAAAGTCCTTTGGTTTAGTTTTTAAAATAATAATTCTTCCATCTCCTTTTACCCATCTTGTAACTTGATTTTCCTTCTTATGTTCTTTATAATCTACTGAGATTGCATCGTTGTGATTTTATTTTACTAAACTTTAGGAATGTTGTGCCAGTGCCATGCGTGTCTTTAGTAGAGGGGAATATTTGAAATGCTAACTTCCTCATAAATTGTTAATATTACAGAAGTGACAAAAAAGCCTGTTGGTGGATCATGACTTATTATCTCCATGGCAACATGACCCACTGGTAGGTTCTTTTTCCTTCATAGGTCACTGCTATTTTAAGAGCTCTATTGAATTAGGCACATGATCTCATGAGGAAATATCACACTTTCTGCTTGCGCCTGTATGGATATTAATTTCAATGATAGTTAAAGTTAGAAGGTTATATTTAAAGCAGATGGGGTCAACAGCCAAATTATTCTTTAAATATGCCTTTAATTAATCGTATTTACTGCATGGATGGTGTGGTAATCTATCTTTTCACCAACTGAAGGGTTGGTCATAAATTATAATTCCTGTTTGAATTCATTCTGTTCTATTTATGTGAAAGATTTACTTCTTGTTTCTTAAAATTTATTGTTGAATGATAATTTTTTAAATTAACTGGCATGCAGTGATACATATTTTCACATTTCTATATTTTAAGTTCATGATGCATTTTAACTTTCATCATTGTTTGCTAGACAAAAATATTCCTATTCATACAAACTAGAACGATGCTTGCCCAACTCTATTAACCCATGGTACTATGGAGATAGGAAATTTGTTTTTCAGAGTGCATAGAAATGCATATATGCATTAATCAATTTGTGTATCACCCTAAAAATCGAACCGTTTTTATTTTTAAATTGACATTTTCAAGAATTCCAAAAATTTTACTAACTGTTCTAATCTATATATTTTTATGACAGTTCACATTCATAAAATAACCAATAATGATAAAAGTAGTTGAAATTTCCTATTAATACAATGAACAAATTCCCTAGAGTATGTTTGTGATATATATATTAACTAACTTAACAGCTGGGACAGAAAGTTATGAAGGTAAAATAAGATTGGTTTTCCATGACTTTCATGTGTCCCCAAAGCTGCAAATACTCATCATTACTACTTGATGTGAATACCTAATTGTGAGGACTATAGTTTATGATATTCAACTACTTTACTGTAAATTTCTTCCTTGTGGATTGCTCTTTAAGCATCCTTTTATATTTACAAATTAAATTTGGGATTCTTAGTATTAGAAATAGCTCTCTAATTTCAGAAAGACTGTTGAAAGTTTTATAGTTAGCCAGTGCATGATTAAGTTTCTTTGGGCTAAGGTAAATAGAAACTTCATCGAAATAAAAAATATACATTTTCCACATCTATTATTTTTAATACATTAATGAATATGAATATTAAACATATTTATCTAAATTATAAAACTTATTGAGAAGGAGGTTTTCAGCAACAAAGGTCTTGGATGACACATATGGAGAAAGTTTACATAATATTTGGCTCATAGTGTTTTCCTATTCTATTCTTCTCAATTGATATAGAATGGTTAGTTGTGATGGCATATGTTATGCTACACAGTCCAGTTCCATAAGGAAAGAAAATTTATAACATGGCTGTTAATGAGTGAAAGATTTCCAAAAGAAGTCTGGAATGGCTATTGGGATGTCCAGTTATGTCAGGAAATGTGAGGGAAAGAAAATTGGAAGTCCTAAGTGTGCAATTGGTCAGGCACTGTTAACATCTATCTTAGTATTATTTTCATCTCTTTTTAAAAGCAAAACTAAGCCTTAAGTTCTTTTTTAATTTCAATTCAATTAATTTTCCTTGTTAAAGGTAAGTAGAATTCTTAGCTCATAAGCTTAAGAGATTCTTATGATCTGTATCTGTTGATTCTGCTTTCCTTTGTTTTTCATTAGTGGAGTTTTTCTGTGATCAGGCTATTCTCTAATTTTTCCTTTGAATACAAGTTCATTCTTTCTGATGACTGTCTCTCTTTTGGGTTCTGGATTTTGTTGATATTTTATAGTATTTTTTGTGAACAGTAAAAAATGGACCATAAAATATTGTTGTACTGTTCTATTGTAACCCTCAGTCTGTTAAATTTTTGTTGGGTTGTTTTGTTTGATGGTTTACAAATTTGCCAACAAATACGATGAAAAGCAAATCAAAATAGGTAAACCCAGCCTAACTGCATCACTCAGTAGGGGAGAGTGGGGTAATGGCACCACCTTAAGACATTTTATTTTTTAATAATTTTAACTTGAGTTAAAACTTGGATCTAATTACTGGAAAGGCCTATACACATGTAGGTACATTAATCAATATTTAAAATTATACTATAATGTGTTATAGGGTCAGAATAAAAATAAAAACCTAATTATGCAAAGTGGTGGAGTTGCCCCTCATGGTGGGGTAATTTCGCCATGACCTTGGGGCAATTGTGCCATATGTTAAAATAATTGAGGATGTCTGTAAAATTAACAAACATGAACATTTTATTTAAAATTACTGTTTAATATGTGTAAAAAATATGGCTAACAGTTACATAGGGGAAATGTAAAAGTTCAAAACTGTAAAACATAACCTAAAAAAATTTGAATAATCTACAAACAAAAATCACACTCTTTAGCGCTGTCTTTTCTGCTGCATTCCGAATGAGCCCATTTTGAACACGAAACGCAACGGTACCACAGTTCATTGTTCCCGAGCTCACCAAAAAACCAGTCACATTTCGATGTCGTCAGCCATCCAATCAAAGGCATCATCGTCTTCGTTGTCGTCACAAAGATCTTTCACGTCGAAATCTTCAGATGATGATTCATCAAAATCAATTTTCCTTTTCCCCCTTTTATTTAATTTAGGCCCACCTATAGTATCTACCTTTTTAACTTGTTTAGTGATTTTCTTTTCATTCACTCTACACTTTTTCTTACTGGTATTCTTTTTGTCTGCACTAGTTATATTTTTTCTTTCAAATACCGTTTTTCTTTTTTATTTCATTGGTGTTGCTGTTAAAATTATTGAATATTGTTTTCTATCCTTCAGAGCCTTCTTATGCTCTACTTTTGACTTGGGGATTGGGGATATTTCTTCAATACTTCTTTTGAACGAAGTTGTTCCCGAGGGTCCTAGTTGTGGGTTCACAGAATACAGGTCACAACAAGTATTGTTTACCGTATTTAGGATAACAGCATCATCATTAGAAGGTATATCGTCATTGCAGATAGTGATGTCTGGAGAATGATTGATGGTTCCCGCAGCAGTGGCATTAAAAGTAACATCAGGTTTATCAGTTGGGCATCTTGCAGTGGTATAAAGAAATAGGAGTGTCAGGAGATCCCTCTTCTCTATCCTCAATGACTATCTGTTCGATAACAGAATGGGCCGGTGCAAAGTCGTCTTTCGAAAATTTGTTCGGATTAAATTAATGAATTCCGCACACTTCAAATCCTGAAACTGCTTTTTTCTAATGTGGCCACCCTTAAATAGGCTATGCTAAAAATTGAGGCAATATCAAAAGGAGTTATCTTCTGGTGATAATTCGGCTTCATAAAATAATAAAATTTAATAAAATTATTAAGAGCATTCTTCAATGGCACATAAAACGTCATGTCTAGGGGTTGAATGTTATGAGAGGTGTGGGGCAGAATCGAAACAACATGAATGTGGTGTTTTCGGCAAAATTCAAAACACGCCAATGAAATGTGACTGCCGTAGTTATTAATCAAAAGGAGGACTGGGTCACTTTCACTTGGCTTCACTTGTTTGGTAAAGGGATCCAACCATTCTAGAAATAGAACGTCATTGGTCAACCCGTTGTGAGAACACCGGCATATGGCTCCAGGTGGTCCTCCTCTCATCAGTAGGGGGGTCATACGTTTCCTTGGATATATAAACAATGGGGGCACGTAGTCTCCTGATGCACTCATGACACACACAGCAGTAATATTTTTTCCTTGTTCCCAGCTTGTGATGCCTCCTACTTGTTTTTGTCCTTGGGGTGCAAGAATCATCCCAGGCTTTTGGGCAGTTGAGATCCCTGTCTCATCCATGTTGTAGATGCGGCTAGGTGGGAACTTATGCTTCGTAATAATGGCTCCCAAGTTGCTGTAGAATAAATCTACCTCGTTCTTATTGAACCCTATTGCTCTATTCAAACTAGTAGCTTCTGGTTTCCTTAACCTTCATCCGGGTGCGCGGACGGTAGTTTACCGTCACATTCATAAAAGCGCGTGCAATTTTTGCCTGGAGGTGCTCGGCGCGCCCCGATGAGGGTTAATGAAATCTTGTGTCTGCCTAGGAAACCCCTTAACCAGTCTACACCAGCCATTTTGCTATCCCTATTGAAATCATGTTTTATTCCATGTTTCTCCGCAAAGTCAAATGCTGAATGCCTCAGTTCAGTAGTGGTAATACCATAAAATGTTTTTGCTAGCAGGATCGCGTGATCAGTGATTTGTTTTTCTTGCTCAGCAGAAATGATTGCCTTCCAGCCTAATGATGGCTTAGCCGTACTTTCAGACTTCAGGCGATCTCTCAATGTTGATCTTGGTATACCGAAATTGAAGGCGGCTCTTTTCTTAGAAAAAACTACTTTGGACCGCTTCAATAGCCCTTTTAAGATTTTCTTCGCTCCAATTTGCCTTCTGCGACGTTTGTTCTCGTGATCAAACCATCTGAAAATCACAAATGGTTCAGTTTCTAAATAAAATGCTGAATGGGGCAATACCGCCACATGGCGATACTGCCCCACATTGGAATGGCGGAATTGCCCCATTTGCAGAAAATGGTGGATAGGAGCTGTAACCTCTAAACGGATGGACATATTCTAAAGCAACTACACAGGTATCTACCTCAATGCCTAAGCTATGAAATCTATGTATGAATGTGTTAATAAACTTAAACAATGAGTCACTTACCTCAAGTCAAATGTAAGTCTAAAATTACATCAGATTCAGGGAAAACTTTGTAGCACTCTGAGAACAATAACTGAGCACAGCAGGAGTCATGGTGCAACTGACCGGAGCTTGTCTCATTGGTCGCTAAGGGACAACACTAGTCACGCCCACATGTTGCATCATTTAGTGATGAAATCAAGGGGTGGCGGATTTGTACCACTCTCCCCTACAATTGATGACTACATACTTAGGGAAGACTGTGTAACAGTTTGGTGAGAAAACAGCAGCATTCTGCTTGGATTTCATCAATCTTAATGTTTTCTCCTTACATTTTGGAAATAGCTAAACCTTTAGTATCTTCATTTATTAAAAGTGGAAGGACTATCAGATTACGTAATTCCTTGAAACTGATTGCAACAATACTATAGTAACACTCCACTTATGAGTGTACATAACTTAAAGTTAACTTTTAAATATCTTAAACTATGGTAGGCAAATGATAAAGAGTTAGAAGTCGTTCATTGTAACAGTTCTGTTATTAGAAAGCAAGAAAGACTTTTTATTAAATAATACTGGACAGATATTAATGTTCATAAACCAAAATTAGCTGAGGTTATTTTAGTTTCCCTATCTGGTGCCTTATGCATTTTTAATCTAAAATTCGCTTGGGATTGCGTACTCCAAGATAAAATTTAGTCTAATCATATGAGTCCTTCATGTTCTCAAAGGAAATAATCAGTGTGGTTTCGGTAATGGTGTAAATGGGACTCAGCCATCTAGGGAGAGTGTTATGCTCACAAGGGAAACCATAGGTGAGCGTAACATGGATCTATGTGAAAATTTCAGGGTATGTTCCCTGCTTAAATATAATAGATACAATCCAAAACTTTGTGCCACATTGCCATTATTTTTGTTAACTTGCAACTGATAAACTGTATTGTAAATGTTTTTGGTTAAATGGAAGATGGGACTAAAAAGTCCCAATTTCGCCAAATAAAGTCCTTTGTATGTATGTATAATAGGGGTTAGGCAACCCTGCCATGCATATGCACCACCCCCATGCATCGTGACATCTCAGCCTAAACCACAAGCGTCATTGTCTCTGACTCTTCATGCCATACGGTCCCTTACAGGAAATCTCCAGATACAGAGAGAGTTTGAGGCTATCTCTGATCTATGTTAGGATCTGTTCGATCCTAAAAGGTGAAAATCTCCACATTTGAAAGCATTGTACGGATTTCTGGAATTATTTTTGGAGTATTTCTGGAATTATTTTTGGAGTATTTCCCGGGACGGACAAATCGTTAGCATCTACTTATTGTTCAAAGATATGCCTATGTGCCATAAACGTGTAACGTTGACGGCGCGTGGATTTAAGTAAAAGCCTGAGTTGGCTTTTGAAACAAAAACCTTTATCTCCAGGAAAATAATACAAATATAGAACAGAAAAATCACCCGAGACTTCTGCGTTTTTGGCCAGGATTGCCCTCTCCGCTGTCTTTTCCGCGGTCCTCCTTTCGCCTCCACACAAATTGAATTGGTACATAACCTCCAATTTCTCTGCGCTCTCTATGACTAAATTAGAAAGAACAGTCGTAGAAAGACAAAACTAGCCTCAAAAGAGGGAGAATAGTGTAAATATTCTTATTTTTGTCGTGAAATAACATTTACTGTTTGAAATTAGGAGAATTTGGATAAAATATACGAAACTTTTGTAAACATTTCGATGATGTAAACAACCATTCCCCTTGACGACCAAGGCGATTGTTGATTACGAGCTCTCATGCGTTTATACATCAGAAGGCATGGAGAATCAATGACCAGTTAAAATTAAATCTGAAAATAAGAGATAGACTAAATGAGACAGAAGAAATTATATGAGATTTAAGTTTTTGAAGTTACGAACAATATCATGTGAAAAATATTGCGAAAAAACATTTTAAAAAATATTTAAATTTTGTTTCAGCGTATGTAGCAACCGAGTTTTATTTAAAGCAACGTAACTTTTTAGTGAATTCACGTTAAGTAAAAGGTTTATATTGTGCGTTGATAGAAATTACTTTTCTCGCTATCAATTCAACTGAATTCGAATTAATAACCTGGTAAGTTGCGGATGCTATCAATATAATCTTCTAAATTAAGTATTAAATCTAATCTATTTGCATCTATGTATATTTAGCAATTGTCGAAAATGGAGTTAAGGATGATCGTAAAGATTTCCAGATCCACACAAATTAAGAACGCGTCTTATCAATCGCAATTTGTAAGGTAGTTATCAATATTCGTGAATTAAAAGACAGTTCAGTCGTGGTTTATATGTATTTGCTGTAAAGCAGAAAGCCAGAGGATGCATAACTTGCAAACATTCAAATATTTCAAAGTCCACTCCCCTCAGATATAAGTCTATTTTTAAGTATACATTGGCTGCCGTTATTTTCCCAGACGAGCTAAATGATTTTCTTTAAGAACTGTATGTAAGTTATTACTCACGGGCTCTATTTAAATTGCAAATTCAAATAAATAAGAATCATTATTATCAACCTGAGATAAGTTTGACTGACATATTCTATGAAAATTAATATTTTATGACCAAATGAATAGATTTCGGCAACATATTATGATAGCGTAAGAAATTGAGATTTTCACCGTAACGTTTAGTTTTACTATAACCTGTCCCATGGAACGAAGCTAAAATGAGAGATGTTATATTATCTTCTATATAAAATCCTGATACTACTCTTCCCGTTGAGATTCAACGGGCACTTCTGCTAGTTATATATCTATTATATATAGATGCTTTTCCAGATTCATTCATGTATCATATACAGGTCAAATTCCGTTACAACGAAATTATTGGAGGAACGAAAAAAATTCGTTGTAACGAAAGTTTCGTTATAACGAGATTGAAAATTTTTGGTCAGTTTTTAACCCTTGCGTTATACGTACGAGTACTGTAAAGGTTAAAGCAGTCCTCTCCTACGCATCTGTTTTAAATTTTCAACGGCCCTGAAAGGGTATGAAGTACATTTAAAACACAGTGCCAAGCTGCAACAAAATTTTATTTCATAAAAAAAAATCTGTTATTTTTTTGCGTCTTTTTTTTGATGTACACTTCATGAATTGTTCCTCCATAATTCTTAAATAATTATACATTATCTCGTCTGCTTCTTCGCTGGTGCACATAAATCTTTTAAACGTTTCAAACGCTGAAAAGGCTTGAGCAGCTGATACAATGTCTTCCTCCCTATCACTGCCTTCGTCCGAACTCGGGGAGTCTTTCCTCATGGAGTCCAAAATTTCTTTCTCGGTTTCCTCTTCTGATACTTTCAAGTGACGATCCACATCAACGAAATCGTCAAATTTTAGACCTCCTCCTTCGTTGAAGGGGCTCCACAATTCTTCGATTTCCTGATCTATTCCTTGTGACTCCTTTTCTGCCTCTTGAGGCGCTGGCATTATCCTGCTTTTCCTCCAGCACTTGGATATTGTCTCTTGAGAAATTGATGCCCAAGAGCTAGCTAGCATCTCTACTGCATCTTTTACTGTAAATTTTGCAGCTTGGTCACAGGTCATATGAAGCAAGATTTTTTCAGCATCTCCTTCCGGCAATTTGCTTTCAAAGACCGAATTATTCCTAGGTCCAAGGGCTGCAGGACGGCCGTACAATTAGGGGGAAAGAATTCCACCCTAACATTTTTCAAATTGGGAGCCGTGTTGTGGGCTGCGCAGTTATCTATTAAAAAGAGAATCCTTTTGTTTTTCCTCACCATTTGCTTATCCAACTCCGTTAGCCATTTTGAGAAAATGTCTCTAGTCATCCAGGCTTTCTTATTCCTTTCGTACTCGCAGGGAAGAAACAAGCACCTTTTAAAACATCTTGGATTTTTAGATTTTCCTATAATGAACGGATGAAGCTTTTCGGCTCCCGTTGAGTTGCAGCAAAGAAGAGCTGTCAGTCTTAGCTTCGATTTTTTCCTCTGCTGCACTGCTCACCTCTGACTGCCAATGTCCTGTGAGGCAGGAGCTGATAAAAAGTGCCCGTGTTGTCAGCATTATAAATGTTCTTAGGGTCATATTTAAGAATAATTTTTTGTTTTTCTCCTGCTCTCCATTCGTTTACTTTTTCTAGTGGGACCGAGGATTCTTCTCCGCAGATGGCCTTGCATGAAATTTCAAATCTGTCCCGGAACCTTATGAGCCACCGCCTTCTCCTGGAGTAGGGGTCTACTAACGGGAAGGTTTTTAGCCCTTGCCTCACAAAACCACCGGAACAAGCCTTCCTACAAGTCCTCACATGCAGCAGTCAGCATGCGCTTTCGCTTTGGGTTTCGGTTGGCTTAGCGAAAGCTTTCCTCGATTTTATCCCTGTCCTTCAAAAATGTTGACAGCGTAGATGGAGAAATCCCGAAACTAGAGGCAATTTCCCCTTTCTTCCTCCCGCTGTCAATAGCTTCGAAAATTTCCATTTTCAGCTCCAAACTGAACTGTCTCCTTTTCTTTGAGACATCCATGGCACTTCTCTTTTAAAAAATTTTAAACTTCACAACTGAAGAGCTGTAAAGGACTGACCGTTTTCCCGGTAAATGAGGGCAAAATTACCTGAGATGGATGACTCATACTACGGTACTCCCTGGAATACCCAAATGACTCATGCTGTCTGGTCGAGGGGTGAAGGGTAGACAATATTTTCGAGGGTAAAGCTCTTTAGCTGAGATGAAAAATGTTCGTTGTAACGGAAGTTGACATTTCGTTGAAATGAGATTTCAATTACCCATATTTAATGGCGAGCCAACCAAGACGATCAAAGATTTTCGTTATAACGAAAATTTCGTTGTAACGATATTCGTTGTAACGGAATTTGACCTGTATATCTTTTACAGATAGATTTCTCCGGATTCATTCATGTATCATATATACCTATATATATAGAGAGAGGATACAAATTCACAGCCTAGCTTCTGGAAAGAAGTGAGTTTTTCAGCCAGAAGACTAAGTGGGAGTTAGTGTAGAAGAGTTATCTTCGAACACAGTGAATTCTGCAAAAACTTGTTATCGTGTAAACATTTTGTTGGCCTCCAAAAGGACCTTTATGGCTTCCAAAAGGAGCCTTTTTTGGCCTTGTAAAGGGCCTTATTTTTGGCAAGTGCCCAAAACTGCCATTGATCAGTTATTTTGTGCCTGAAGTGAGCAATATCAAACACCCTAGTGGTTCCAGCCCAGCCCACCTCCCAGAGGCATCCTCGGACATGATGGAATCGGATCCTAACAATCCCTTGGAAAACCTTCCGAAGGAGAAACTCATCCAGCAACTAACCGCCTTACTCAATGCCTACCAGTGTTATCTACCTGCCCTGGACTTTGCCGCAGCACTAGGACAGAAGCTACACTGTACAACCTCACCAGGTAAGGTAGATGAGTGCCCTCCAAATAGTAGTAAGATCAGTACTAATAATGCTAAGAGGCTCGCGGATAGGGATGGATTCATAACAATTGCCAACAAGAAAAAAGCTTCTCCCAACTCATTGCAATCTAATCCAAACCTACCTAACCAGAACCGACCTGACCCAACCCAACCTAGCTCTTCCAGATCCAACACAACCACTGGAATACCAACTAGCAATGCCTTCAATGTTCTTGCAGACCCTATGGACACCTCTGACCCTGCTCAATCTACCAGTGAACCACCATCCGAAATTGTTCTTACCCGCCCTATAGTTAAACGGCCCAAACCAGCCAACAAGCCAATCATCCCATCTATCAAGATCAAGTATGATCAACAGTGGGCTTCAACTCTGCGCAGAATTAAAAATACTTGCTCGTTCCCCCTGTCTGCCAGATGGCAGGATCAGATTTAATACTTGTCAAGTGCCACTCTATTGCTGACTATCTTGTCTGTGTCAAGCTTCTGAAGGAACTGAAGGTTCACTATTTTACGTATCAAATCCCATCTAGAAAGAATCTGGTTCTTCGTGATTCGTAATCTCCCTGCCGGGCTCGATACTGACGAAATTAAAAAAGAAGTAGAAGCCCTTAACTTCAACGTTGTTAGCGTTATACCCATGTTTACAACCGGATATTAAGTCAAAATCACTATCGGAAAAATTAATTTACCGGTTTAAGTCGATTATTGTGTTTTTGATTGGATTTTTCAGTTTCAAAAACCGTTCCATCATTAGGAGTAAACTGTTCCAACGTGTTTTGGAATCTAATATTAACATATGTTCTGTTTTATTTTCAGTTAATGTATATTTTTGTAATATAGGATTTTTTGTACGGGCACGTTTAAATATTTTAACAATTTTTCGAACTTTATTAATTATAGGAATCAATTCTTGATGAGATAACATTTCATCCTCATTAGCAATATCTTCTTCAACAATTACATTGTCATTATTTTCATTGTCAGAATCACTCTCACTCTCTTCAAGGTCGGAATGAGAATTTTCTATATCCACAGCATTTGGGTTCTTCTGTTCTTAATTTTTTGATATAGTACATCTATTACTTCTAATTGAATTCCATTATCATAGCACAATTGCTGACTTGCACCAATCAACTTTTCAACTTCCTTGTTGTTACATATGATTTCAATTAAAATGGATGAATTCCTATGATGAGGTTTTGTGGAGCATATTTATATACAAGGTTATTGCATATTTGCTTTAAATTATGAGCAATATAAAATATCATGTTTTAAAAATAAATATTAGCTTTACGTAACATTTCCTATGAAATAAGTAAGTTGTTGGGGAATTCCTTCACTTACTATAATTGATATAACACCATGGCCACTATTTCCTGTTCCCGCGGCCAGTTGTCCCCGCGGCCAGTTGGCCCGGCGGCCAGTTGGCGGTGGCGAGTAGGCGGCGGCCAGTTGTCCCATCTCGCTTTTTCTCGGGACTGGGACCCTATGGGGTCCTATGGCTTTAGCATAGTACGAGTTTCGGACCCTGCTATTCAGCAAAGCCTCATACCGAACTTAATTTCCCAGACCGTGGGTTCCCCTTGAAGGAACGTTAGGCGAGGATGGAAGTTCTACGAATAATTACGGCGGCCATTAACAACTAACAATTACGCTTTATTGCGGAATATAAATAAACAGTACAAAGGCACAGTGCAATGTAGCACGTGGCTAATAGCGACAGGCAGGAGTGAATATCACGTGTTAGCAGGTCAGTGGACGGCCAGCGAGTGAGAGCGATGGTTAACTTCCTCTCCCTGAGCTAGGTGTCGACAGCTGAAGGTCGTCGCCCGCTAAACATGGCGGCGGGCGCAACTCGTCTGCTATGGCCGCCACACCCTTGTTAGTATACTCAAATTTTATTTTAATTTTCTTGAAATTTTTCTAAGTTAGCTATTTACATTTAATGTAATGAAGATTATTCTACAAATTCAAGAGATTCAAGAAGAAAGATGGCCCTTCATTTACAAATTACAGCATTATGGAATTTTTGGTATTTACCTATTTATACTTTATTTTATACTCGGTAAAGCAATTTTATAACTGATTTATTAATAAAAAAACTTTGTGTTACTTGTACAAATCACTTGTAACTGTGAGTAAAGGTTTCATAGGTTTAAGTGAGCCTTTAATGACTTTAATTTTGTATCGCATTGTGGTAATTTGATTTGAAGTAGCCTTATTGGATTGCAGTATTTTCCATGACAAGTGAATGGTCAATGAATTAGATTAAAGGGACTTGGACTCTAAAGAAGCACCCTAAAATGACCCTGAGAATATTGAATAATTACTTTGACTAATAATGATTGATAATTATTTTAGGGCTACTATTTTACCCAATAAATAATATTTTTGTATAATCCATGGAATTCTTAAAAATTTTCAAACAGTTTGTTGGAATTTTAATTTCTTTGTCTTGGATCATTTTTTTATTTTCATACACTTTATTCAGTGCATTGGGAATTTCAGGAAAGCATTTACCTGCATCTAGGCCCTTTGTGATTTTTACATCAGTAGTTCTTTTTCATGAAGTTGAATTATAATTTACAATATTTAGGTTGCTTCATTTTTCAAACACTAGTACTACTATTCTTTTATTGACAGATATTGATTCATCCAAAGTTAATTACTTCAGTCTTCCGATGGAATTATTAGAAGGAAAACTAGATTAATTTCTTCTAAAATACTTTTATTTCCTGTACATATGATGCAAATTTTAGGGAAATAGTTTCATAGGCTGTAACAAATCTAATTTACGCTAGCATTCATTTGAGCTTCTAAGAGGATTCAAATAGCTTATTTTGCATTTTGTGCAGTTTCAAGCACAATGGCTATTGATTGGTATTGAACAATATATATGGGAAATTTTCATTAAGGAAGTTTTTCTTACAAAAGAACTTGATTCTCTCTAAATGAAACTCTCAAGATATAAATTAATAATTCTAGCAGATCATATAGCATATTCCATTATTTAACCATTTATTATATTTTGTAGAATTCCTTGCTTTTTTCCACATTCTTTGTGAAGTTATTTGCTTTATTTGGTATAATTTTTTTGGAATATCTTGCAGGTTCCATCATGTTGTGTCGCAATTTAAGAGCAAAATTCAAATTATATAGTCTAAGAAAGAAGGAGTAGATATTGTTTCCTTAACGGTTCTTTTTGTGTCAAATGTTTTGGTTGCTTGATTCATTTTGCAGATATCTTTCTGAAATTTATTAGTGTTTTAAAACAGTTCTGTTGATTTTATTCAAGAATAGCAGCAAGCTATAAATTGTTGTCGGCTTCTAAATTATTTAATGAAATAGTGACACCTTAAAATATGAGTTAAAGTTATTTGATGATTGACCTACAAGTTGATAGAAACTAGTAAACATTTGAAAGTGTTTCTCGACTCTGAATATTTTCCTATGTTTACAAGTTGGACTTAGAAGATATTCCAGAGCTTTGAATAAACTCCTCTGTAGAGTTACCTGGTCGCCAAATTCTAAGTCCCAAAAAATATAACCTTGAAAACAGAGTCTGAATCTCTGGATTTTCTGGCCCAGTATTCCCTTTTTATCCATGGAGCAGCACATCTTTTTGTGCATTTGGCCACTCCTCAAATTGTTATTACACAAGAAATTCATTTCAATTTGCTTTATTTTCAATGTATGGAAATTTATAAAAAGTTACATAAATTGTATGCAAAAGATACCATATTAAAAGAAATTACAAACCACAGTAATCAAAAATTAAGAAATGCAATAAAAATAGAACATTGAAAGATTGAGATAGCAAATACATTTGTCAACAAGAAAATAAGCTGATTTGAATAAATCAATAAAAATACACTGGAATTAAAAGGACAAAAGTCTTAAATTCAAGAAAAATCTTATGTAGAAGGTATCAATAGCTGTAATTACAAAATTACAGATAAAGTTAAATATCTAATAAAGTGATCAAGAAATCTACTTTTAAGAAACCATTAGTTCTTAAAATCTGATATTATTCATAAAATGAAATATCTGAAATTTCAGTATCCAAGTGACAATTAGCAAAATTTAACTACTTTGCCTGCAGTAAAAAAAGGGAGAATTAAAATTTGAACCATAAGAAGTTAACATCCATTTCAAAATGAATTAGATTTGCAATTTTTATAAACAAATTTTAACAAGAGTGTATCCACTGATGGCTATAACTGATAAATAATTACCCAAATTCCAAAGATCATCAAAAGTAAAATTCCACCGATGTACATTTCGCTGTTGAGAACAAACTGCATCTTCAGGGTAACAAGGGAGAATGGTCAAATTTTGTAAGAGGCGAGGACTAGAGCGAAAAAACAATGGAAGGGCAAAATGTCAAGTAATGTCGGTTAAAGAGAATAAAGTTTTATCAAAATCAGTGTAATTATTCATGATATTATTCAAATTTTTATAAATGTATAGATTTTCCCAGGCGTCCAATCCAAAATTTGCATTATGTAAAAGCGTTAAATTGTTAATCGAAATATTATGAGCATGATCCACCATATGCATGGCAACAGCTGAGTTATCAAACCTCCCGTATTTGAAATGAGCAAGATGTTCCTTAAATCTTGTAATTAACTTTCTAGTAGTTTGTCTTTCATATTTTTTATCACAATCAGGACAAGAAATCATATAAATGCCTGATTTTTCGAGTGTGTCTATTTTATCTTTAGTGGTACCTAAATAATTTTTAAGATTAAACTGGTTGTAAAAGCAGATTTTTAAATTGTAAGCCTTAAAAATGTTATGTAAACCTTTAGTTAGTGGTGGAAAATATGAAATTTTAATATATTTTTGACTAGAAGAACAAGACATAGCTGATAAAGTGGAGTTATTATGAATTAATAACTTATATTTATATTTTTTTATTAAAGTATCAATTAACGATGTATTGTAGCCTAACATTAATGCAGTATTTTTAATAAAACGGAGCTCTTTACAAAAACCAGTATTCTGACCATTCTCCCTTGTTACTCTGAAGATGCAGTTTGTTCTCAACAACAAAATGTACATCGGTGGAATTTTACTTTAGATGGTCTTTGGAATTTGGGTAATTATTTATCAAACAAATTTTAAATTTAAGTCTTTCATTTAACATTTATAATAAAGTAAAAAATATCACAAAAATGAAAAATGGACACAAACTAAAAATATAGAATCAAATAGATTACTGCATTTTGCAAACTCTGAAAAGAATTTGCATGGTATAATAAAATTCCAAGAAATAAGTAGAAAGAAACCTTTCTTTGCAAAAGCTTGAAACTAGTACATTGAGAAAAATTAAAAGAATATAAAGATTATATGATGTAATATCACTATTTATTCCACAATGGCAGATCAACACTTTGATAATACTACATATTTAACTTATGATTGCACAAGTCAAATATTGTACGACATTGGTTTGAAAATATCCACATTCATAAGTTCATTTGATGATGAATGATATCAAAAGTCAAGACTTCAAATTTAAAGTTCCACTGTTCTCAACACATAAGATCACTGTTTAAACACTTCACTAACAAGTTTTAAGCCAAAAGTTGTGGATTTTCATGAAGTCATTATAACTTGTGTAAAAATTCTTCTCACACTACAACACTTCACAACCCTAATAAAGTACAGTTAAGAATCGGTTTAAAATAAAATTTAGATAAGACCGTACTGTTCCTGGGTTTGATGCCAGAGCACATTAAAATTTCTCACATAAGGAATATAAGGGAAAATTAGGACGTCGTTTGAGGCAGTTGCAGCCAATATTTCTGCTTGAATTTTCACGCATAGTAGAGATGGTGATCTTCTATTGTGCTGCATAGGAAGTATCACCTGGAAGACCCAGATTCGATGCCGATTGATTAATATTTCTCCCATATAAAATACATTGGGGTAGTTTTTCATTTTTTTATGCACTTATCGAAATGATAGGAAGCTCTAGCTTTGGTAGAGGAAGACTTCACCAGGAAGACCCGGGTTTGATGCCAGACAGATAAATAGCAAGGAATTTTAAGAATATTATCAATGTATTCCAATTTTTTTCTTTTGAACACCCACTCGATTTGATGCCAACTTGAAATATCTGTTATCAATATGCTTGCAGTATGCAAGCAACATTTTGCTTGTATATATATTTATTCAAGTATAATGTTGCTTGCATACTGCATGCATATTGATAACTCTAATTTCCAGTCGGCATCATACTGAGAAGGTCCTAAAAAGAAAAAAATGGATTGAAATTATTCTTAAAATTCAATGCAATTTAATTGTCCAGCATCAAATACGGGGCTTTCTGGTGATACTTTCTATGCAACACAATAGAAGATCTCTAACTATGTCTAAAAATTGAAGCAGAAATATTGGTTGCAACTGCCTCAAACAACGTAATATTTTTCCCTTATATTCCTTATGAGAAAAATTGTAATGTGCTCTGGCATCGAACCCAGGAACAACATGGTTTTATTTAAATATTTTTCTAAATCTAAGTATTAATATACATCTTATCGGCAAGAACTTCCTATCATTTCGATAAGTGCTTCAAAAACAATAATGAAAAACTACCGCAATGTATTTTAAAGGGCAGATTTTTTCATTGTCCTAGCATCAAACCGAGGATATTTTCCGTTAAAGTCATTTATGTTTTCGATAGATCATGACAATATATATAAGCTCCTTATGTTTTGATTCCCTACCTATCCGGGAAGTATTTTTTTTAAATTCAGGAAAATTAAAGCAATGCATTTAAATGGAAAAAATCGGGAATTTGGGGCCCCCTGGAATAGAACCCATGACACTGAGGTTCAAAATCGCAATTTATCTGGCAGTTACACGTAATGGCCAATATGTCGTAAAAATTTCAAGTCAATGACGCTTGTGGTTTAGCCTGTGAATTAGTATCCTATCTATCTATATGAATGGATCTGGAGAAGCATCTATATATAATAGATAACATATTTCATGTATTCTTAAATACCTTATCTTTGGAAGGCTGATGCCATAATATACAATACCTTTCTTGATCTGTGGACTTGTGAGAAAATTTACAAAATTACTAAAAACAGTTGACTGGATGTTGTACATATTTCACTCCATTAGCTCAACAAATTTCCTTTTGGTAAACATTTTAAAAAACATAAGTTTGCACAACATGGTTAAAGTTTAGGATAAGAATCACTTAACTAGCCATGTATATTCTGCCAATTGTAAATTAGAAATGTCTTATTTTTGGATAATATTGGGAAATTTGGAGGCTTCCTTGGAACAGCTCTTGGATAAGGAATCAGTTGTAGGTATACATCTCTGGAGATGCCAAAAACATGTCTAAGGACATCTGCAATCATATAAACACAACAACATAAAAGAATAAGGATAAGTCTTTAAGTAAAATAAAAGTGTAATATGAAATACCAGTAATTGTATTCCATTGAAATCAAATAAGTGTATCTTGATTAGATTTTATTTTAGCATTTGCCCAAGATGACGGTTCAAACATCATCAATGAGTTCACAAAGAAGAAAAGATATTTGCAAGATTTCTTCATAAATTAGAACTTCATTTATGAATTGTTTTGTTGATGTATAGACTATTTCCAATGGTTTTAGGAAAGTATAATTTTATGTTGTAATTTTAAATTTAAACCTTTATTTTTATACAAATCTATTTGTCAACTTATTTATAATTACTTAGCTATACTAGAAATAATCATCTCAGTTGTAAATAATAAACTACCTTGAAATTATTCACTATGTTCTCAGTACAATTTAAAATTTATCTTTAATTTCCCTTTAAAGGTATTAATAGTTCAACTTTTATTGCATAGTGATAAATGTTGTACTATTATTACCTATCTATTTCCCTTATTAGCATTTCCATTGCCACTTACATTGGCAGAAGTTAAAGTGATAGATATGTCTAATGAACAATACCCTCAAAAACTCTTTATTTGAGGATTTGGTCTCCCAATTTCCCCTGACTTTTACTCATTTAATGTATTGACAAAATATAGGATATGATGGTGACTTTTTCCTTAATGGAGTGAAGTTAAGTAGCTCATTGGCAGGTCAGAAACAGAAATAAGTTTAACTTCAGATGAATACATAACTGTGTTCAGTAGAGACCGGTTGGAATGGAACAGTGTTCAGTAGAGTTTGGTAGTAGAGTATTAAATTCATAAGAATTTCATCATCTTTACTACTTGTCTCCTATAAGTTTAATATATTTCACAGTGTATGATCATGATTTAATCATTTCAAAGTGCTGAAAATAGAGATGCTCCATTGAATAATAGGGGGTTTTTTCAACTCTACTTGAAGAAGGGACCAATCTTTGGTATTTCAGTTGCTAAAATTGAATGCAAGTGCATTTTAATTGAACTAAGAAGATACATTTCTGTCTCAACTTTCCCTAATCTCTACGAGGTGGAATGATACTTAGAAATTTGAATTCAGTACCATTAATTGTTATCATTTAATGGCTCTTAATTCACATTTTTATTATAGTTCCTATGTATTGGGAATCTATGTTGGTTGAAATATGAATTACTCATTTCATAACTTTATTCATGTTACATTTTGTGGAATTAACTCCTCCGTGATTCAATGAGTTTGTAATTTTCCCGTGATCACAACTGCAATCATTCTATTCTGCATCTTGTAAAGAAACCACTAGAGTTTCAGTAGGCTACTAAACAGTGTGAAGAAGAAACTAATAGGGCTACAGTAGAGTTCAGTAGGATACGGTTGATTTTGGTTGGAATCTTCCACCGAACCCAGTAGAAATTTTCTGCTGGGATATCAATTGTATCAACTAGTTCATGTATATCCATTGATATGAAATGTAAATCAAACATGAATGCATTACCATTACAGAATTGTCAGAATAAGACGAATCATACTATCCCCATTTGTTATACAAAGTTTGATGCTAAAAAAGGAGATATTTCATATTTTTAATTCACCCTATCTGGTTTAGAAAGACAAAATATCCATGGAAAACTCCAGAGCTAAAGATTGAAGAGATCTTTCACTGTTTTGGTTGAGATTGACACAGACTGTGGCAGAAAATTCATGTCTTGTTTTTCAAAAATTAAATTTATTTGGAATTAAATTTTATCGCTTTTACCACACTCAGAAAAATTGAGGTATAAAGTGATGATTCAAAGAATGGCATAAGTGTGATGCTGTGACTTAATATGCATCCAAATTTGATCTTTACATTGGAAGAAAACAGTTCTTGGAGCACAATTTCGTTATTGGTTTTGACTTTGATAGAGAGATTAGAAGTTAAGGGCTGTCATGTTAACTATAATAACCAAAAATTTGATGAGAGATAACAAAATGTAATGCTTAGATATTGTGCTCTATTGAAGGGGGTTTCCTGTGTTAGGTGGACAATCATTCCGGTATTCCCTATCAAACTTCATTCATCCAAAGAAACAGTGAGAGACAGTACGTTTCAGTCTCCATTGAAAGAATATACATTCCTCCTCCTCAGATGATAAATTTATATCATACATATAATAGAGAGATCGGAAAAAAGTTACCTACAATTTGTTTCATTTATTTCAACCAGCAGTTAACAAATTTTACTAAAAATGTTTTAAAACTAGTAAAGAAAGGGGGAAATTCAAGAGTATCATCCTCACACTTTAGACAGATAGTTGTGAAAACAGGAAAAATAATAGTTCACCAACAAGTGTGGTCCTTCAAGAAGTTATTTGTAGTGTTGGCATATTTATTTATTTTTTCATTTATTTCTACAAAGATGCAAGATCATACAATACTATAGAAGGATAAGAAAACAGATCTGAAATGTGAGCTAAAATCAAAGTAGATAACTGAACAAATGATGGCTGTAATTTCTACAATGTACATTTATGTTTTACATTTAAAAGAAACTTTTGTATTTTAATTTAATTCTCGAGAAAAAGTAATTTTCCATATACTTTTTAATACATAATTTCTTTTTAAATGCTGTATATACCAAATGAATATCAAGTACTCATGTATGTCAGTTCATATAATACTATATCTATTATACATAGACGTTTCCCCGGATATCTATTATATATAGATGCTTCTCCAGATTCATTCATATACATGCCCAGATAGGATATAAATTCACAGGCTAAATCACAAGCGTCATTGACTTGAAATTTCTACGACGTATTGGCCATAACAAGTAACCGCCAGAAAAATTGAGATTTGAACCTCAGTGTCATTGATTCGATTCCAGAGGGCACCAAAGTCCCGATTTTTTCCATTTAAATGCATTGCTTTGATATTCCAGAATTTTTAAAAACACTTCCTAGGTAGGTAGGGAATCAAAACTCTAGGAGCCTATATATATAGTTTTGATCTATCGAAAACATAAATGACTTTTACGAAAAATATCCTGAGTTCGAAGCTAGGACGATGAAAATATCTGCCCTTTAAAATACATGGGAGTAGTTTTTCATTATTTTTTTTGATGCACTTATTGAAATGATAGGAATTTTGTGCTTGGCTAGATGATGTATAGTAAGAATTGTTTTCAGAAAAAAATTATTTTAAGAACGCTCTATTCTTGGGTTCGATGCCATAGCACAATAACTTTTCTCTCATAAGGAATATAAGAGAAAAGTAAGACGTCGTTTGAGGCAGTTACAGCCAATATTTCTGCTTGAATTTTCACACATAGTTAGAAATAGTGATCTTCTATTGAGTTGCATAGGAAGTATCACCAGAAAGACCCGGGTTCAATTCCGGGCGGTAAATATGTCTCCTGTTTAAAATACATTGGGTTTCTTTTTCATTATTTTTTGATGCACTTATTGAAATGATAGGAAGTTCCTGCTTAGATAGAAGATGTATATTAAGACTAGGTTTAAGAAAAAAAAATATATAAGACCATGCTGTTTCTGGGTTCGATGCCAGAGCACATTAAAATTTCTCAGATAAGGAATATAAGGAAAAAGTAGGACGTTGCTTGAGGCAGTTGCACCCAATATTTCTCCTTGAAGTTTCACACATAGTTGGAGTTGGTAAACATCTGTTGTTCTGCATAGTAAGTTTTACCAGGAACACCTGGGTTCGATGCCGGACGGAGAAACAGCAGCTAATTTGAAGAATATTTCCAATAGTTTTTCTACTTTTGAGGTTCCTCTCGATATTATGTCGACATGAAATTTTTGTTATCAACTTGCTTGCAGAATGTAAGCAACATTTACTCGTATCTATATATAGACTCATTCATTCACCCTCACCCTACCCAATATCTCCCTTCCCACCCTCTCCCTCCCAACCCTATATCTACCCATTCTTTTCCTCCACCCCATCTCCCTTCCCTTCTCCCTCCGAAACCTAACCCTCCCTCCCAATCCACTCCCTCCCCACCCTCTCCCTACCCTCCCTATCCCTTTCCAACCTCTCCCTCCCAAACCTCACCCACTCCCTCCCCACCCTCTCTCTCCCAAACCTCACCCTCCTAACCCACTCACTTCCCACCCTCTCTCTCCCCACCCTCTCCTTTCCCACCCTCTCCCTTCCCACCCGCTCCCTACCCAACCTCTCCCTCCCCTCCCTCTCACTCCCCACCCTCCCCCTCCTAAACCTAACCCACCCAACCCACTCCCTCCCCACCCTCACCCTCCCCAACCCCTCCCTCCCCATCGTCTCCCTACCCCTTCACACCATCTCCCTTACCACCCTCTCCCTCCCCACCCTCTCCTTTCCCATCCACTCCCTACCCACCTCTCCCTCCCAACCCTCTTCCTACCCCCCCTCTCCCTCCCCACCCACTCCCTCCCCACCCTCTCTTTATCCCTTCCCACCCTCTCCCTACCCTCCCTATCCTTTCCAACCCTCTCCCTCCCCACCGTCTCCCTTACCACCCTCTCCCTTCCACTCCTCTCCTTTCCCACCCTGTCCCTACCCAACATCTCCTTAGAACAATATCCCTTCCCTCCCTCTCCCTTCTCTCCATCTACCTTCCCAACCTCTTCTTTCCACCCAAATCCCTTACAATCATATCCCTTCCCACCTTATCACCTCCCACTCTATCTTCCCACTATATTCCTCTCCCTCCCCACCCTCTCCCTCCCCACCCACTCCCTCCCAACCCTCTCCTTATCCCTTCCCACCCTCTCCCTCCCCACCATCTCCCTTCCCACCCTCTCCCTTCTCACGCTCTACCTTCCCAACCTCTTACTTTCCACCATATTTTTTTCTTACCAGCCATACCCTCAAGTTCCTTTTCGTCCCTCTCATAAGCAGCTTTCTACCATCCCATACCTTCTCTCCCTCTTCCCCATGAGCTTTATTCAGAGAAAAAGTATCAGCAATACAATGAAAAGTTACAGAATATATAAATAATACATGACCCTGCCGTACACTTCTTTAGAAATCTATACATTCTGCAATAGTTAATTTGGTTCAGGGTGCATCGTCATTTTTATATTCGTTATATATACAATTCTAGTAATGGGCAACTATACAAGTTCTGGCCTTTCAATTTTTAAACTCTACATGACTGAAAATACATTTTGGCTGGGAAGAAAAAGGTCATATTTCACTTTATATTCATCTTACGTGTTATAATAAACACCGAATAAATACACAAAACATGTTTAAAAAATAATTTTCAATTTTGCATCACCATTAGTCACATTGAAGATTAAACATTGGAAAAGATTCAAATAGTATACTTCGATGAAGATTCACTGAATTGTTCAATTGATTGTTCATTAAATAGTTTAGAATGTAATTACATGATTGGAATGTGCACTGCACGGACAAACTTCAGTTCACTTCAAAAGTCACGGATTTTATTTCACAAGGTAGTTTTGATTTTATTCTTCCCAATCTTAAATTGGTCCCGATGCCGTCCTCCGCCGTAGCAGCACAACTCCGTCCCCGACGCCGTCCTTCGAGAAAAATAATATCGGTATGATTCACCAAAAACGAAACTTAGTCAATGACACACATTTTCCAGTACTAATATCATGTATCGCATAAGCGGAGACTCCGCCAAGCAAAACAGTCTGTATTAACGCAATGTTATTAATGTACACAAAAAGTAAATTCAGGGCGCGTCTTTACTTAGAGAATTCCCATCTTTCACTATTACATTTCTACTACCTTATCTGAAATTTAATAAGTAAGAATCTTTACTGAATACTCTTAACAATGATACATGTATTGACCCAAATTTAGGAAGATTATTATTTAAAAACATACTAAATAAATACTAAGCGTGTTTTAGCGAAACAAATTAGAGCAACAGGTTTATCCAGTGGAAGATAGAGATGAGATAATACATCAGTATATAACTTACCCAGATTTTCGTAATGTATGATTCCATTATAATTAATTTTTTTCTGACATTTCGCTAATAAAAGTTAAGGTGCAAACCAAACTAAGAATCTTGGAGGCGGAACCTTTGCACTAAGCATGTAAATTAAGACTGAGAATAGAAATTATGTGATGAACTATCCCATAACCCACATTATCATGCTCAAAAGAAATTATTTGAAGGTAAGCATTTACAAATTAAAGTTAGCAGTTAACTTTTCGAAAGCTTTGGGAAAAAACGAGCATCTAATAGGTATACCTCTACTTACAAAGACAAAGTAAAATTCGATCATACAAATTAATTTTTGATACTGTAAATAAAATCCGATGAAAACCTTCATCTGAAAATAACTAAATACTAATTCTATACCTGGAATTTCTGCATTCGAACTCTCGCCCCTCCATGTTTAAGAAAAGGCCCGAGCGTATTTCCGAAGAAAAAATATGAAAATAATTAATCAAACATTATCTGAACAGCCGAAAAACTATGTTAATTATACTAACGCGCTATCTACCATACTTGTATAAGAGTAGTCTTAGAATTAGATTGGAATTGTACTCAAGGTATTGTGAATTCCTTCCCTGGTCCATATGACTTTTCGCAGCATCCCTGGATTCGATCTCCTGCACTTCCTTGTTTGAGAAGAGGTCCGCCCGTAATTCTGAAGAAAAAATAAAAAATAATTAATAAATCATTATCTAACCGCCGAAACACTATGTTTATTAAAAGATGGCGCTATCAACGATACTTGTATAAGAGAAGCCTAAATATTAGTGTGAAATTATACTCATTGTATTGTGAATTCCATCCCTGGTCCAAATGACTCTTCGCAGCATCCCTGCATTCGAACTCCTGCACTTCCATGTTTGAGAAAAGGTACGAGCGTAATTCTGAAGAAAATATATAAATATAATTAATAAATCATTATCTAAGCTACCTAAACACTATGTTAATTAAAATATTAGCTCTCTTCTATACTTGTGTTTGACTAGTATTAAAATTAGATTCAAATTATACTCATGTTATCTTGAATTCCATCCCGGGACCTAATTTTTCACCTCCGTATCTTTGTTGTCTTACTCTGCTCTTCCGAGATGTAGGAAAGTTGCAAATGTGTTTCTAAAGAAAATATAAAGAAACAGTAAATTAAATGGTAATTCGCAATCAATAAACCTGTGTTAATCCAAGAATACTAATATAATAGTAATAATAACGATCATAATAAAGTAGGACACTTTACTCAACAATTTGTTTGATTATAATGACTATTTGAGCTTATTCTTAACTTAGTACTAACTTAGTAAGTTATTACTTTAGTAGTATATTTGAGTATATACTTTATGGTACAACTTTTTCAAATTTTACTCGATGTTTTATATTTTCCATCCGCTCTTCTTTTCGCTTTTCTACGATAGAGTAATAGATTTTTTAATGTCTCAGACCATTGAGGAATACAGGAGAAAATAATATAACTTAACACACGAGTAACATAACCATTTCCTGATGTTGTAGTACTAGTAATACTGTTGAAAGTACTTCGACAGCTTAGGTCTTTTCGCGCATTGGCTCTCACTGGGAATCGAACCCGGGACCGCTTTTACCAAAGGCAAACGCGCTTTCATCATGACTATTTGGGTTCCTCACCCCCCCCCATTGAAGGACCAGGTCCCATGAAAGTCTTTTAAATCTCAATAATCCTTCTTGTTTATTCAACGTTCTGAAAATATCATAAAAGATAATTAAACTATTTGGGGCAATCGCAAGATCGCTTCGTAGCTTGTTAATTCTTGGTTGAACGCCCTGTGGACATCACTCAACACAAACCGAAATAAATCATCCAAAAGTGAGAGAATTCATTTCCTTGGAACTTGGGAAAGAAAGAAGCCATGTTTAATTTAGTAGTTACAGAGAATATTGTTCAAAGAAATATATTTATTTGAACAATATTCTCAGAACTGGGAACAATATCCTCAGAACTGGGAACAAAAACGTGGAGCAAAGTATTAAATAGTGGAAAGGGTGGTGGAAAGTAAGGTAGACTAGAAGGGAAAGCGTCGGGAAACTAGGAGAAAAAGGGGGGTTAATGGTAGTGGGTAGTCATTGTTTTGCGGTGGGGGGACGAGTGGGGGAGAAGTGTCTCTTTTATACAATGTTTTTAAATGGTATAAGAATTAGAAATTGTTCTATGCTTGTGGACCGGCACCATCCGTCAAATCACTCAGTTCATCTCATTTCTTAACTCAATCCACCCATCCATTTCCTTCAGTCACGAACTCAAAACTAACAAAACCTTAATTTTTTTAGATACCACCTTAACCGTTACTGATTCTGGTCTTTCCTTTTCTATTACCGGAAACCCACTTATACCAACCATGTTATTCCAGTTGATTCCAACCATCCCTTTTCCCACAAGATAGCTTCTTTCCATTCACTAATTTACAGACTCCTCCGTATTCCAATATCCGATGCAAACTTCAAACACGAATTAAATACTATTTACTCCATTGCCATAAGCAATGGCTACCAGCCGGACCTAATTAATAATTTACTCCGAAAAAAACGGAGGGAGATGGCTCTACGCGAAATTTTCCGTCCACCACCAGATCTTAGTGTTAGCGCACCTAAATGGTTTAAACTAAATTTTATTGACGAATGCAGTGCAAAATGCGCGAAGTTTCTGACTTGCGAAAAAAACGTCCTGCATTTTATACCCATAAAAATTTGCAGACCTTTGTCTGCAATGCTAAAGATAAAATTGATCCTTTGCATTAATCTGGGATCTACAGATTGGATTGCAATGACTGCCCTGTTACCTACATAACAGGGAGGACGTTCTCAAAACCAGCATCGGAACATGAGAATGAATAGATCGGGACAGTCACACTTTGCTGACCACCTTCTAGAAAAGAATCACTCCTCCTCCTTTTCTCCAATTATTTTACATCGGGGTGTCAAAGGGAAGAAACTTAATATTTTAGAGGAATTTGAAATTCACCTTCACAAACACCATAATTTCCAACTGGCCAACGAGTTTACGTTCGAAAACAATCCTTCTCCACCCTTAATGGCACTTCTCCCCCACTCGTCCCCCCACCGCAAAACAATGACTACCTCTTACCATTACCCCCCTTTTGCCCCTAGTTTCCCGACTCTTTCCCTCCTAGTCTTCCTTACTTTCCCCCACTCTTTCCACTATCTAATACTTTGCTCCACGTTTTTGTTCCCAGTTCTGAGGATGGCGTAATCACCACCGAAACCAATCAACTGTCTGTATATAGTTTACCTTGTGGAATTGTACAAGCTTTGTGTTTTTACCTGTGTATATTATGAATGATCATATCCGAAATTCAACTCCATTAGTTCAGTTGAGGACAAAATGCTGTGACAGCAAACATCTTAAACTGAAGTTGATTTAAATTAAGAATTCGTAACTGATAGAAACTCAGGTTTCTAGAGTCAAGAAAAATGTGTACCTTTTTAGAGAGAATCAGTATGTACCTATTATTTAAGAATAATTCGCAAGCTAAATTTGAATCTAATATTGATAGAAAAATATACAGAAGGAAATCATTTGAAAGAAAACTAATGGAAAAAGAACAAGTTAAGATTCAAATATAAACCCCATTGATATGAAATCAGCTACAGATATCCGTTACTAATCCCGAAATAATTTCATAAAACATTACGTAACGTTTTCTATTCGTGTGTTTTTATTATAAATAAATTATTGTGAAAAATCTAATTCGATTTCTGGTGAAAAAAATTCGACCCCAAAGTCTGGAGGATGGATTCATGAAAACTAAGGAGAACTGGAATCTGAATCATAAAAGTTCGTTTGACTGTAATTCAAGGTTAAAGAAAGAGAAAGATAACATCGACGCGAGAAATAGCTGACTAAAAATTCAATGTCACAGCTAAAACACCTTATTTGCTAACACGTACAATTTGTTTGTCATATGAATCAAACATTAATTCAAATAAACTTCGAAATTTGTTCGAATACGCTCTGTTTCGAACCTATTGTCCTTCTACAATTAAAAATTTAACGGTTTTCTCGAAAATAAGACCGGCAGCAGCTTCTCACTTCTCCGAAGTAACTACAGTTTAAACCTTCAGAATAACAGATGAACCAAATACAGTGCTGTGATTGTTTGTTCATTTAACTATCATTTACTCCCTGTTTACCCCCTAGTGTTCATAGTTTTCATTAATATAAATCAACACCGAAATAAGATTTAATCAAGCGAAAAATAATTTAATTTAAATTTAATAGATATTGAAAAATTTATATTAATTTTTAACTCCTTGATAATAAACCGCGTAGATTTCTCGTCTCCCTTGGGTTACGTTATGACTCATAGTTAAATAACTTCTGTCCAATATATCATTCTGCTACTATTTTTCGTGGAAAGACTCGAATAAAAATAAATTAAATATTATGTACATATGACGTTTTATATCATGTGAAGGACTGAATATAATGAAACGGGACAAAGTGAGCATCTTTCTGAGAAATTGAATCGGAACATAATTTTATAAACATAACTAAATCAATTATATAATAAAAAAAACGTACAAAAATCATCGAATTTGCGAGAAATACTTATTTTATACAAACAATAACTCTTATAACATTTAATATTTTATTGTGGAATATCTCTCCAAGGAAAATAGATGAGTACACACTAATTTTATGATAAGAAGCTATAAATAATATATACAAGAGAAAATCATGCAAAAGTATAATACTTTTTATCCTCCTTTGGAAAACTACGCAATAGAATCCCTGAATGTAGTACTTGATCAATGCTTCCTTCGATGGAACATCTTGGGACGCAACTCAATCAAAAACAATCAAGTCCTCGCATCGAAGAACTGCTCAATTAGCACGATTATGATCTGGATGACGTTCTCATCTAAGTTAATTAATCTCAAAGGTATTTGATGTTCCACTGGTCCGAAATTGGATTGGGTTATGATGAAACTTTTAAACTTCATTTCCCTCAAACTAAACCGGAATGATAAGGAGAGGATAGAGATATTAATTTTTCTATTTTTACAGTGCCAATCCGAGTGATATTAAGTTAACTTGAACAACATATTAACTCAGTACATAAGGAGGATTACTTCAAGTTTATACGCTTAAGCTTGTTTATGCTGTAGTCTACGTGATACAATGAAATGTACTTCAAATTCCTTGGTTCAACCGGTAATAGATCGCCTTGAACAATGAAAACCAAAGCGAAAGAATCCAAGGTCGTTGGAACAAAAGATCGAGATAAACGAAACTCTTCACAAAATATTATTCGCTAATTTTGAAAAGAATTTTACCGAAAAATTAACGGAAAAGGAAAGCTAAATCCTCCTTGTGAACGTATGCAAGTAACTCTGACTTCACTTTACAGAGATTTAGAACGAGGCCGGAAAGGGAAAGTTCATGCTTATGACTCACGAAGCAAAGCCAAAAGCCTAATCGAAAACTATCATGCCTCCCGAAATGAAACGATCAACTATGACTAGTTCAGTGATAGCGCAACATCAACGTCTGCCGATGAATATCATCGTAGAATCCTATCTAAACTTCGGGTTAATAACTTACATCGATAACACTCATCGTGGAATGGTATGGCTGTTGCTAGTAAAACATGTTCCTTTTCCTTTTATAGATATTAAGAGTAAACGCGGGAAGGTATGCGTTTATTAGTGACTTTTGGAGAAAGGCACGTTACTTAAATCAAGTAGGTAGAAAAGGAAAAGAAAAAGAATTGAAACAGATGCTAAGAATTGTGAAGTTCTGTAACTCAGGTTTATAATATTCAAGGACGATATCCTATGAAAGAATTTAAGAATATAGTTTAAGAGATAGTTTGAATATGAAATTACACTCTAACAGAGATGAATCCCCAATAAAAATCTATATCAATCTTTCTCTACATGAAGGGATTTCATTTCTTACGCATGACTGATTGCAATATATTTTTATGTTATATCGGCGGTTACTGTCCTTCCAGCTCCTCGTCCGCAAAATACGAAAGAGCGAAGAATGGGAAATGGAGAGGTCAGGATACCGGATTAATCTTTGACACGCGTAAGCGTAAGCTTAATAAACGATTGAGACGCAGAAAATAGAGTCAACGACCATAAAAAGCTCTGAAAAGTTGAAGAAATTGCCTAGGCTCTTCTATTATTCTAATTCATTCCAATCGTTGCTCCTACAGCGAAAATATATTAATACCGAAGAGCATGTTTTACCTTCGGTATGCGAACGAGAGAATCGTCCACTGAATGATATGATAAAGCATGCAATCGCAAAGTAAAGGTTTGAGAATCCATTATAACATGAATTCTTGCGGAACAGGGATAAAAAACGAATAATTAGAATAATTCGTAGCTGTAACGAGGTGTTCGAATTCTGGAAAGAGCGGCTTGAGGACTGAAGCCCGCCTCAGCACATGAAAATCACTTTCACGCACAAAATCAATTGACATCTGTTTCACTACGGCTAAGGTTTCTTTCTCAATCGTCGGCTATTCTTCAACAAACATGTCTAAAAGAATGAGAGTTTCGGAACGATATTTGCAGATATCAACAAATTGTATGGATCGCAAACACCTTTAATTGATCGTATCACATGGGCTAGTTCTATCTAAAAGGGCTTACATAGTCTGAATAATATTCTTCAAAACGAGTTTAAGTTCACAGAAAACCTGCGATAGACTATTTATCTACAGAATGTGATCTAATATGTATGCTTATGGCAGTGGCGCAGCCAGGATTTGCCAATGGGGGGGGTCCAAAGAAACGAAGAAATGCCTAACTTACAGGGGTTTGTATATTCATGCTCGTTAATTACTACAAATATGTCAATTCCTTCAAAAAATAAATGCATTGGAAACAAGAGGAGTTTAACGCTTGTATGGCCAAATTATTAATCTTTCCAAGATAGAAGTTTACATAACCGAATTATGGAAAACTTATCATAAGTGTTGTTTGGAATTTTATTTTGGATACATACAGTATCAATTAAAAAGTCATTTTTTTCTATGCTGAAGTTATATAGTGTTGTAGATGCTTCCCGATTCTTTGAGAGTTCTTTCTTCCAAGAGGTTGCGAAGCGTGAGAAGGAAAAAATTAGTAACGAATATTTGGCAAGCGACATAAAACGTAATATCCACTCATTAGATCCCCACATTGGCGCACCCATGCTTATTTGAATATCTTTCGTTCTTTGACTATATCATCAGCAGGTTTCTTAGGAGTGACTTCATCCTTTGTTTTTAATATCAACTCCTCTTCTAAGAAACAAAAAATCATTGATATCAGATGGTTTCGCTTTGTTAAAAAACCGTTTACATCAGAATTTTCTGGTAGGCTTAGAATTAAGTCTGATTTCGTTATTCATGTATTAGCTAAGTATTCAATTGAATGCGTCACTAACCGAACATTAAAAATTTCGGCTACATTAAAAAATACAGTATAATTTTCATAATTTGTAGCTGATATTATAATTGAATTTGCAGAATTAAAGTTACATACCAAGGTGAAAAAAATGAAGTCGTCAACATACAATCATTTAGAGTAATTCATAGTTAGGTTGTATAACTAGAGAGAGCTGACGCAAACCCAGTCTTACGCATTGTGTTCAAAGAAAACAAAAATTTTCCTTGAATTGAAATTTTGAAGGGGCATTGCATGTTCACGTGGTTGACCGGATAAGTCATGAGATTCGTTGGATTTTATTACCAGAGAAACAATTGGCTGCACCAAAAGGGAAACTAAAGAATTTAAGCCACAGTTTTAACAGTTAATCAAATTTATTTCAAGCCACTGTTCCGATACATCTGTGCGTACCTTACGCACACAATACCTTTCAGCTGACTGATTTGTTTCCAAAATGGTATATTATTAATAATATAATCGAAAATTATTTTTTAGTGATATATTGTATTTCTCCAACACTTCTTCAAATATCTGCGGAAATTCGGTTATCGAATTATTTTCTTAAACGTACAGCAAATTAACAAGTAATCATAAAATAAGGATCAGTATATTTTTTCTATCAGCCCGAGTAATGAAGAGTCTACTGTACAGACTTTTAAGCGTCCAGAATGCTTAATAAAGGAACCATAGGATAATTTAACCTTTGGAATTGTCGCTAAACTCATCTTGAGATTTGCCCTCCAATAACAGCCCTAAAATAAGACAATCTTAATTTACGTATCTATTTATGGTCATTTCACAAAAAATAACATAACCATTAACTTACTTTTTTTCGATAGCGGCCTCGAGCTGTTAGCGGAACGTGAAAAGAAATTTCGGATGTCCATCTGTACCTTATGAAATCCAAACTAAACTCTCCTTCGAACTGTTCACTGTGAATTTTTCAAAAACACTACTCATGCGCTTAGCTTTGCATTCACACCCTTAAAACTGTCACATGCAGAAGATCTAACGGAGCGTTTTATCAATCTGTTTGTCTCCTAAACGTAATCTTAATCTCTGTTTTCAGGGTGTAACTTTCGAATTAGTTCTCGAATGTTCCCTAGTATTTTTGCGAGGAGTTAACGAATCAGCACTTTCGAATTTTTCTCATGGGCATCTTATCTTATGGTGTGTGTCATCGGTGTCATCTAACTTAAGGATAGGCTTAAGAAGTGCACGCCTTGAACATTAAGTGCAAAACACTCGTATCTCATTGATATCGATGTCGGCTCTAGGCCTGCTCTGCTACCGAAAACATCACCTTAGCTGAAATCGGAGCCATAATATGCGAAGCTTTCGATGAATTTATCAAGCAAACACGTGAATAGCAGTGCATCTCTAAGACTTGCGTGATGATTGGTGTTTTGTATTCTTCAGCAGAAAAAAAAGTTTAGAGCTAGTCAAAGGACTTGAATCTTGGGGGGGGGGGGTTTGAACCCCTAAAAACCCCCCCTCGCTGCGCCACTGGCTTATGGATAACAGCCTAACTCTATAAGGGTGGGGTAAATGCCCGCAAAAATTTCAACAGGGCTTCTGATAATTGATAAGAAAGCCTATTTGTAGTTTTATCTGATTTAATTATAACGAGTTACACATACACTGTAAGTTAGTGTCAGCTGATGGCCAGTCGAGATGAAGGGGAAAAGAAGGAACCATATTGCTACAAGACATAAATGTACTTCAAAACGTATTTCGATACTTAAAAATCTAATACTACAACTCCAAGCAATGAAGAACCTTCCGAATTATGGTATAAAATTAATAAATATGAAAATTATGGAAACCATCCGAGTTATGTCCAGCTCTCGTTTGAAAAATTGCAATCAGCATCATTGAATAACTGCAGTTAAAATTAATATTAATAAAAAGAAAGGATCTAGATAAATTATAGTTTTCGTAATACAACTAACTCGCGATGCAATGCAATGCAAAAATATTTACAAGCGGCATTACACGTGAAAAACTCTCAATTAAATACAATAAAAGGTTAGAGTATTAAATGTGCTTACCAAATTGATCGAATTTCGTTCCTCCCATTTCTTCCGCGAAGGTCATTCCGTGGACATTGCCTTTCGAAACGAAATACAGCAGAGGCCCATAGATGAGAGGATTGAAAGTTATCTTTTAAAACCTGGAAAAATAGAAATACCAAATTAGTAAATTATCAATTAATTTCATCCAGGCAAGTATTGTACTCAACGCCCATGAATAGGTATACGTCATAACGAATAAGTTTAAAATTAGAATGTCCGTTATATGAAACCACTATTTACGCGCCATCTACTGTGTTAGATATAAAAAAAAGGACAGGTGGAATGCTAACAATCGGATAATTAAAGCAACAAGTTTTCAGGGACAGAGATGAATATTGAAAATATCACAATTTCGATTTCCTCAAATGAGATAGCGGCGAACCATTTTGGGATTGAAACACGAAACGTATTTATCAATACAATATTAAAGAAGGATACATTTTAATCAGAGGCTCTCGGAATAGTAAATCTTTTAGTTCTTATTTAACAGAAAATTAACCAAATATAGATCGCATGGAGAAAAGAACACCGTTAAATTCCAACGATGGCATTGCAAGAATTGGAATATAAGAAATCAAAAATTTGAGCATGAATATATGTAGTTTGAATCAGCATGGAGCGCTAAATGCAATTTTCAAATACTGATTTCCGATAATTTTGCCAGACGGATATTGCAAACATCGAGTGTGAAGGAGATTCCCGTTTTTGAGTCCCACATGCGTCAGACCTATCTTCTAGCGCAATTTCTCTAAATTAAGCATTCAGGGGGGTATTTCCATTGATCATTTAAGCTTCAACTGAATTTTCTTGGATTCGCTTAAGTTAGCCACTCAAGAACTTTAGACAGAACGTAGTATTCAAATCCAATTCAAATATGATTACTAAACCGCGTTTTAATCGGAAAATACGAGGAGACTAAATTTTATGCAAGTGCATTTTGTATGTTAGTTAGGATTTATGCGATGACCGAACTTAATATATTATACAAATTCGAAAACTATACACGAAATTCCGCGACAAAAACTTCGAAAATGCGGGAACTTTTAGCTCCAAGAAGGAATTATCTCTTAAAAGAAATATCGCAATCAATATTTGAATAAGATATTACGTTCAACTTACCATTGGATGGAAATCCTGGGTGACGACCACGAACATCTTCAGGTCTTCAAACGTTGTTCTTTCTTTTTTTAAAGGATAATTAGTTTAAGGAATATTAGTTATTGCAAAAAGAAATCGAAAGGCTTTGAAATGTCACTTACGTTTACCAGTTTCCAAAGCCAACGGAAGTCACAAAATTTAAATTGTAACGGAAATTTTAAAACAATTGACATAACTTCCGCATCAGACGGGGTCTAAGCAACAACTGAGGAAATTTCGATCAGGACAACGGTTGAACAAGAGAGCTGAAATCTGATTGGTCGATATAGGATAATCCGTCGCTGCCCCCCCCCACTACACGAATAAGATATTTTCATTAATAAAATTATAATTAAATTGACATTCAATTTTATGAAGTACCTTCTTTGTTCAAATTTAAAATTGTTTAGAATATTAGTTTTCTTTAGTAAAAGTATTTATTTATATTTCGACTTAATTTTGTCGTTTCCTCCAATGGGAATGCTCGTAACATCATAGTATTTTACTGTCTAATTATAAGTTTAGAAATTGTAATATTTCTATTTGTTTAACATGATTACTATAAATAGTTTAATATTAAAAATATCAATGTAATTAATTACTCCTCGTCGGCCATAACGAAAGAATATATTTAGTGCATCAATTCACTTCGTGGATTTATATCAGAAGGTATTTTTAAGATTTCTTCTCGAAGGCATTTAAATTGTTCGAAAAAACTATCTTGATTCAGAAAGATCTACTCATCGAGAAAAAAACGAGTGCATTACATGATTCTTGAGAATTAAAACCGCTTCGGCTTGAGAATAAATAGATCACTTCCTCCTAAAATTAAACGGAGACGGACTGATAAAGAATGCAATCGAGAGTAGTAAGTTAGGGAAATTTAGTAAGACAACAGAATGTTAGAAGAACAGATGTTTATAACCTTGACTTACACGTTTTATATAGCACCTCGAGTCCTACGTAGACCTTGTTTCCGTCTGGGAAGAAGAGCAGAATTCTAAAAGTATTTCTACCACATTCCATTTCGACCACAAGGTCGAAGGTCTCAATTCTTTAGGAAACTCTCTGTTTTATGCCTTAAATATGCCTCGTAAATCCACAAGGATACGTAGCAATCACTTCATATTTATACACTTTTCACACGAATTAAAGGAAACCATGTTAATAACACATATTTTCGGCGCAGTAACACATTTAACTCTCACAGTTTTTTCAAAATTCTGAAATATATTCTTTTAATGCTAAAAACTCACATCTTATATGTAGTACAAAACTGATAAGTTATTTTCAACAACGAGAGAAGAGAGATAGACAGAATGGAAAATAATGATGATGCTGTCATTATTTTTCATAACATATCACCACTCGGTTGGCGATTCTTCACTGAATTCAGTTGTGGATAATAAAATTGAGAACAAATTACTAGTTTGTCTCTCTTCTATCGTTGGTAACACTAACTTTTCACTCGAATATTCCATGAGTTAACTCCCACTGTTAACCTGTTGCACACGAACTGTTAACATTAATCCAATGGGTAACACCGTCTTGATCAGTTTGCACTAATTCATTTCACGTCGACTATAATTAAAACTTAAAACTTACTCACAGATGATCGCCATTCCAGTCACGAACTCCATGTTATCACGAGGTTTTTACGTGGCCTTTTACCGCCCTTTTTCGCTTTTCCGATCGTCAGAAAACACTGAAGTACGCAATTTGCGTGCGAGGAGATATGAGTAATGAGAGGTAACTGGCCATGTTCTTTGTGTTTCTCACAATGGTGGTCTTTCAGCCCTTCTTAATTTATCTGGATTATATTCTTGACCATTCGTAACTCAAGTGCATACCGAACCTATAGCATTCTTACTTTTTTCACACCATTATTACATACACTTCGAACATTCACGGGAAAGCCTATTCGTGTAATACTTTAACTTACATAGCATATCCACAGGAATATATTCATGGTAAATTTAGTAGGGCAAAGACAGCCAATGTGAAAAAAAATAATAAACATGGCCAGTTACCTCACATTACTCATATCTCCTCGCACGCAAATTGCGTACTTCAGTGTTTTCTGACGATCGGAAAAGCGTAAAAGGGCGGTAAAAGGCCACGTAAAAACCTCGTGATAACATGGAGTTCGTGACTGGAATGGCGATCATCTGTGAGTTAGTTTTAAGTTGTAATTATAGTCGACGTGAAATGAATTAGTGCAAACTGATCAAGACGGTGTTACCCTTTGGATTAATGTTAACAGTTCGTGTGCAACAGGTTAACATTGGGAGTTAACTCATGGAATAATCGAGTGAAAAGTTAGTGTTACCAACGATAGAAGAGAGACAAACTAGTACTTTGTTCTCAATTTTATTATCCACTACTGAATTCAGTGAAGAATCGCCAACCGAGTGGTGATATGTTATGAAAAATAATGACAGCATCATCATTATTTTCCATTCTGTCTATCTCTCCTCTCTCGTTGTTGAAAATAACTTATCAGTTTTGTACTACATATAAGATATGAGTTTTTAGCATTAAAAGAATATATTTCAGAATTTTGAAAAAACCGTGAGAGTTAAATGTGTTACTGCGCCGAAAATATGTGTTATTAACATGGTTTCCTTTAGTTCGTGTGAAAAGTGTTTAAATATGAAGTGATTGCTACGTATTCTTGTGGATTTACGAAGCATATTTAAGGCATAAAACAGAGAGATTCCTAAAGAATTGAGACCTTCGACCTTGTGGTCGAAATGGAATGTGGTTGAAATACTTTTAGAATTCTGCTCTTCTTCCCAGACGGATACAAGGTCTTTGTAGGACTCGAGGTGCTTTATAAAACGTGTAAGTAAAGGTTATAAACATCTGTTCTTCTAACATTCTGTTGTCTTACTAAATTTCCCTAACTTACTACTCTCGATTGCATTCTTTATCAGTCCGTCTCCGTTTAATTTTAGGAGGAAGCGATGTATTTATTCTCAAGCCGAAGCGGTTTTAATTCTCAAGAATCATGTAATGCACTCGATTTTTTCTCGATGAGTAGATCTTTCTGAATAAATACAGTGTTTTCGATCAATTTAAATGTCTTCGAGAAAAAAATCTTTAAAAAAATTCCTGATATAAATCCAAGAAGTGAATTGATGCGCTAAATATATTCTTTCGTTATGGCCGACGAGGAGTAATTGAATATATTGATATTATTTTAAATATTAAACGATTTTTAGTAAACATGGTAAACAAATAGAAATATTACAATTTCTAAACTTAAAATTAGACAGTAAAAAACTACGATGTTACGAGTATTCCCATTGGAAGAAACGAAAAAATTAACTCGAAATGTAAATAATTTTTTTTATTATCGAAAGCTTATATTCTAAACGATTTTAAATTTAAATAAAGAAGGTTATTCATAAAATTAAATGTCAATTTAATTATAATTATTATTAATGAAAATGTTTTATTTGAGTTGTGGGGGGGGGGGCAGCGACGGATTGTCCTAATTCGACCAATCAGATTTCAGCTCTCTTGTTCACCCGTTGTCCTGATGGAAATTTCCTCAGTTGCTGCTGAGAACCCGTCTGGTGCTGAAGTTATGTCAATTGTTTTAAAATTTCCGTTACAATTTAAATTTTGTGACTTCCGTTGGATTTGGAAACTGGTAAACGTAAGTGACATTTCAAAGCAATTCGATTTCTTTTTGCAATAACTAATATTCCTTAAACGAATTATCCTTTAAAAAAAGAAAGAACGACGTTTGAAGACCAGAATATGTTCGTGGTCGTCACCCAGGATTTCCTTATAATGGTAAGTTGAACGAAACATCTTATTTGAATATTGATTGCGATCTTTCTTTTAAGAGATAATTCCTTTTTGGAGCTAAAAGTTCCCGCATTTTCGAAGTTTTTGTCGCGGAATTTCGTGTATAGTTTTCGTATTTGTATAATATATTGAGTTCGGGCATCGCTTAAATCCTAACAAAAATACAAAATGCACTTGCATAAATTTTAGTCTCCACGTATTTTACGATTAAAACACGGTTTAGTAATCATATTTGAATTGCATTTGAATACTACGTTCTGTCTAAAGTTCTTGAGTGGCTGACTTAAGCGAATCAATGAAAATTCAGTTGAAGCTTAAATGATCAATGGTATTACCCCCCTGAATGCTTAATTTAAGAGAAGTAGCTCTAGTAGATAGGTCTGACGCATGTGGTACTCGACAACGGGAATCTCCTACACACTCGATGTTTGCAATATCCGTCTGGCAAAATTATCGGAAATCAGTATTTGAAAATGGCATTCAGCGCTCCATCCTGATTCAAACTACACATATTCATACTCAAATTTTTGATTTCTTATATTTAATTTCCTGCAATGCCATCGTTGGGGTTTAACGGTGTTCTTATCTCCGTGCGATCTATATTTGGTGTAGTTTTCTGTTTAATAATGCTTTTCACTAATCCTTGAGCCTCTGATTAAAATTTATGCTTCATTAAAATTGTATTGATAAATACGTTTTGTGTTTCAATCCCTAAATGGTTCGCCGCTATCTAATTTGAGGAAATCGAAATTGTGATTTTTTTCAATATTCATCACTGTCCCTGAAAACTTGTTGCTTTAATTATCCGATTGTTAGCATTCCACCTTTACTTTGTTTTATATCTAACACAGTAGATGGCGCGTAAATAGGGGTTTCATATAACGGACATTCTAATTTTAAACTTATTCGTTATGACGTATACCTATTCATGGGCGTTGAGTACAATTCTTATCTGGATGAAATTAATTGATATTTATTAATTTGGTATTTCTTTTTTTCCAGGTTTTCAAAGATAACATTTAATCCTCTCATCGATGGGCCTCTGCTGTACTTCGTTTCGAAAGGGAATGTCTACGGAATGACCTTCGCGGAAGAAACGAGAGGAACTAAATTCGATCAATTTGGTAAGCACACTTAATACTCTAACCTTTTATTATATTTAATTGAGAGTTTTTCACGTGTAATGCCACATGTAAATAATTTTTGCATTGCATCGCGAGTTAGTTGTATTACGAAAACTATAATTTATTTAGATCCTTTCTTTTTATTAATCTTATGTTTAACTGCAGTTATTCAATGATGCTGATTGCAATTTTTCAAACGAGAGCTGGACATAACTCGGATGGTCTCCATAATTCCATATTTATTAATCATACACCATAATTTGGATGGTTCTTCATTGCTTGAAGTTGCAGTATGAGATTTCTAAGTATCGAAATACGTTTTGAAGTACATTTATGTCTTGTAGCAATATGGTTCCTTCTTTTCCCCTTCATCTCGACTGGCCATCAGCTGACACAAACTTAACTTGTATGTGTAACTCGTTATAATTTAATCAGATAAAACTACTAATAGACTTTCTTATCAATTATCAGAAGCCCTTTTGAAATTTGTTGCTGGCATTCACCCCGCCCTTATAGAGTTAGGCTGTTATCCATAAGCATAGATATTAGATCACATTCTGTAGATTAATAGTCTATCGCAGGTTTTCTGCGAACTTAAACTCGTTTTGAAGAATATTATTCAGGCTCTATGTAAGCCCTTTTAGATAGAACTAGCCCATGTGATACGATCAATTAAAGGTGTTTGCGATCCATATAATTTGTTGATATTTGCTAATATCGTTCCGAAACTCTCATTCTTTTAGACATGTTTGTTGAAGAATAGCCGAAGTTTGAGAAAGGAACCTTAGCCGTAGTGAAACAGATGTCAATTGATTTTGTGCGTGAAAGTGATTTTAATGGGCAGAGGTGGGCTTCAGTCCTCAAGCCGCTCTTTCCAAAATTCGAATACCTGGTTACAGCTACGAATTGTTCTAATTATTCGTTTTTGTACCTTTACCACAAGAATTGATGTTAAAATGGAATCTCAAACTTTTATTTTGTGATTGCATGCTTTATCATATTATTCAATCGACGACGCTGTCGTTCCACATAACTCTTCGCAACTCAAGTGCATACCGATGGTAAAGCATGCTCTTATATTAATATATATTCGCTGGCGAAGCAACGATTGGAATGAAATAGAACAACAGAAGAGCCTAGGCAATTTCTTCACCTTTTCAGAGCTTTTTATGGTCGTTGAGTCAATTCTCTGCGTCTCAATCGTTTATTAATCATTTGCTTACGAGTTTCAATGATTAATCCGGTATCCTGATGTCTCCATTTAACTTTATTCGCTCTATCGTATTTTTTGAACAAGGAGCTGGAGACAGTAACCGCCGACATAAGATAAATATATATTGCGCTCTGTCATGCGTAAGGATATAAAAAGCCCTTCACATAAAAAAGATATATAGATATAGATTTTAATTGGGTATTCGTATCTATTAGAGTGTAATTTCATATTAAAACTATCTCTTAAACTATATTCGTAAATTCTTTCATAGGATATCGTTCCTGAATATTATGAACCTGAGCTTCAGAACTTCACAATTCTTAGCACCTCTCTCAATTCTTTTCCTTTCCTACCAACTAGATTTATATAGGGTGTATTTCTCCATAAGTCACTAATAAACGCATACCTTTTCGCGTTTACTCTTAATATCTATAAAAGGAAAAGGTAGCATGTTTTACTAGTATTAGCCATACCATTCTACGATGAGTGTTATCGATGTAAGTTGTTGCGAAATGTAGGTCTTTAAATGAACGCCTACGAGTTTTAAAATTGAACGTATATTTCTTCTTATACAATGGTTGTACAGAAACAGAAGATTCTGAAATACTGGTTGCTTCCTGATGAGTCTCAGCACATGGACTGACTGAGTGAGTGCTGCTTGAGTGAGAGAGCCAGTGAAAGTGACAGTGACCAAGGCCCTCTATATAGAGGGCCTTGACAGTGACAGGTTCTCCGCGCCCCCAACGTAGGCAGGCTGAAGTTGATAGAAAAGACTTTGTAACTTCCACAATGAATTTTAATTTATTCGACCGGTTTCGGCATTGACAGCCATCCTCAGGTGACATTACATCGGAAATGACAGTATTTATAGGGATGTACAGAGTTTTGAGGGAAGGACCAGCAGAGGGGAGGGGTTGAGGAAGGTGAGATCGTTATCAAACCTTCTCCCCCCTCATTTGAAAGCTGGTTTATATTCACCAAGGAACCTCTCAAGATCCCTTCCCTACGCAAAAGACAAGAAACACCTTTCTTCACTCTCCGGGGTGTATGAGCTCAATTGTGCGGAATGTGCGTCCACATACATAGGGCAGACAGCCTTAACACAAGGACCGCCGAACCCCAGCGATGCTACCGATTGGGAAACCCCGGATCGGCCCTCGCGGACCACCTCCTAGATAGTGGCCATTTCTGCTCTTTCACTCCGAAGCTGCTCCACAGACAATGGAAAGGGAGAAAAATGAATTCCTTGGAAACAGTGGAAATTCTCTCTTCAACAAAACCCCTAACTAATAATCTCACCTTCCTCAACCCCTCCCCTCTCCTGGTCCTTCCCTTAAAACTCTGTACATCCCTATAAATACTGTCATTTCCGATGTAATATCACCTGAGGATGGCTGTCAATGCCGAAACCGGTCCAATAAATTAAAATTTATTGTGGAAGTTACGAAGTCTTTTCTTTCAACTTATGATGTCGTTCCACGAAGTACAGCTTGGACATATTGATTAAGCAGGCTGAGTCGCGATTCATGCTTTTTTTGTTTCCGCGTCACCTTGGGAAATTTGCGCGAACAAAAATTATTAGCCCGAAGTTTAGATAAAATTATACGATGATATTCATCGGTAGTCGTTGATATTACGCTATCACTAAACTAGTCATAGTTGATCGTTTCATTTCGGGAGCCATGATAGTTTTCGATTAGGCTTGTTGTTTTGCTTCGTGAGTCATTAGCATGAACTTTCGCTTCCCCGCCTCGTTCTAAATCTCCGTAAAGAGAAGTGAGAGTTACTTGCATACTTTGCTTGCATTGTTCAAGGCGATGTATTACCTGTCGAACCAAGGAATTTAAAGTACATTTCATTGTATTATGTAGACTACAGCATAAACAAGCATAAGCGTATAAACTTTAAGTAATATCATCCTTATGTACTGATTTAATATTTTGTTCAAGTTAACTTACTATCACTCGGATGGGCACTGTAAAAGTAGGAAAATTAATATTTCTGGCCTCTTTTTATCATTCCGGTTTAGTTTGAGGGAAATGAAGTTTAAAAAGTTTCATCATAACCCAATCCAATTTCGGACCAGTGGAACATCAAATACCTTTGAGATTAATTCACTTGAATCAGAACGTCATCCAGATCATAATCGTGCTAATTGAGCAATTCTTCTATACGTGGACTTGATTGTTTTGATTGAGTTGCGTCCCAAGATGTTCCATCGAAGGAAGCATTGATGAAGTACTACATTCAGGGAATCCATTGCGTAGTTTTCCAAAGGAGATTAAAAAGAATGATACTTTTGCATGATTTTCTCTTGTAAATGTTATTGCTAGCTTCTTATCATAAAATTAGTGTGTACTCATCTCATTTCCTTGCAGAGATATTACACAATTAAAATATAAATGTTATAAGAGTTTTTGTTTGTATAAAATATATATTTCTCGCAAATTCGATGATTTTTGTACGTTTGTATTATAATTACATAATTGCTTTAGTTATGCTTATAAAATGATATTCCGATTCAAATTCGCAGACCGATGCTCATTTTGTCCCGTTGCATTACAGCCAGACCTTCACTCGATATAAAACGTTGTATGTAAATAATATTCAATTTATTTTTATTCGATTCACGGAAAATATTAGCAGAATGATATATTTGTAAAGTTATTTAACTTTGAGTCATAACGTAACCATGGGGAGACGAGAAATCTTCGCGGATTATTATCAAGGAGTTAAAAATTAATATAAATTGAAATTGAATTGTTTTTCGGTTGATTAAATCTTATTTAATCACTCCCTCCTTCCTGGTCCCATGGAAGGAGGGAGTGGCTCCCGGATAGTCATGTGGACAGCGCGTTTGTCTTTGGTTAAAGCGGTCCGGGTTCGATTCCCAGTGAGAGCCAACGCGCGAAAAGACTTAAGCTGTCGAAGCACTTTCAGCATTGTTACTAGTACTATAACATCAAGGAGGGGTAATATTACTCGCGTGTTAAGTTATATTATTTTCTCCGGTATTCCTCAACGGTCTGTGACGTTAAAAAATCTATTACTCTATCGTAGGAAAGCGAAAAGGAAAGCGGATGGAAAATATAAAAAAATCGTGTATAATTTGAATAAATTGTACAATAAAGTAAATACTCAAATATATTACTAAAGTAATAACTTACCAAGTAATTTCTAATTAAATTATATGCTCAAATAGTCATTATAATCAAACAAATGTTAGAGTAAAGTGTCCTACTTTATTATGATCATTATTATTACTATTATATTAGTGTATTTTTGGATTGACACAGGTTTTATGTTTTCGAATTACTATTTTATTATCGGTTTCCTTATTTTTTCTTTAGATTCACTTTCGGAGCTTTCCTACATCTCGGAAGAGCAGGGTAAGAATACAGAGATACGAAGAAGAGAAATTCGGTCCAGGGATGGAATTCAAAATAAAATGAGTATAATTTGAATCTAAATTTAATACTAGTCAAACACAAGTATAGAAGAGGGTGAATATTTTAATTAACATAGTGTTTGGGTTGTTCAGATAATATTTTATTTATTATTTTTATATCTATTCTTCAGAATAACGCTCGGACCTTTTCTCAAACATGAAATGGGCAGGAGTTCGAATGCAGGGATGCTGCGGAATGTAATTAGGTCCAGGGATGGAATTTAAAATAAAATGAGTATAATTAAAATCTAATGTTAATACTACTCTTATACAAGTATGGTAGATAGCGCGTTCTTTTAATTAACATAGTGTTTCGGTTGTTCAGAGAATGTTGGATTAATTTTTTTTTTAATTTATCCTTCAGTAATACTCTAAGAACTTTACTACATCATGGACGGGCGAGATTAGCATTGCAAAGATGCTGCGGAGGAATACTCGGTCCATGGAAGGAACAAGGAATACGATGAATACAAATTGAAATTATGGGGATTGAGTTGCGTTGCTGCTGGCGTTGGATGGCATCGGGCCAAATTTCAGGGCCTGGAAAGAATAAAATAAAAACTACCTTGTGAAATAAAATACGTGAATTTTGAAGTGAACCTAAATTTCCCGTTCAGTACAGATTCCAATCATAGAATTACATTCTAAACTATTTAATGAACAATCGATTGAACAACTCAATGAATCTTTATCTATGTATACTATTTGAAGCTTTCTCAACTTTTGATCTTCATATTGCTAATGGTGATGCAAGGTTAAAAATATTTTAGATAGTTAATGTTTTGTGTATCTATTCGGTGTTTTTCAATCATTAAAGATAAAATATATTTTCAATCATGTGTAGTTAAAGCATTGTAAGACCAGAACTTGTATAGTTTTCCATTACTTATGATGTATATAAAACGATATACTAATGACGTTGCATCCTGAAACCAATTATCTATTGCAGAATGTATAGATTTCTAAGGAACTGTAAGGAAGGATGACGTATATTTAATATATTCTGTACCTTTCCATTGTATTGCTGATACTTATCCTCTGAATAAATCTCATGGGAAAGAGGGGGAGAAGGTATAGGAGGGAGGAGGTTGATTAAGAGAGGGATGGGAAGGAATGAGGGGCACGTGAGGGGAGGGATGGTATGAAAAAAATTGGTTGGGAAGTTAGAGGTAGGCTAAAGGGTGGGAATGGAGGGGATGGGAGGACGAGGGTGGGAAGGGAGGGGGTGGTTAGGGAGAGGGAGGGTTGGGAGAGGGTGGGAAGGGAGAGGGTGGGAAGGGAGGGGGTGGTTAGGGAGAGGGAGGGAAGGGAGAGGGTGGTTAGGGAGAGGGAGGGTTGGGAGATGGAGGGTTGGGAGAGTGTGGGAAGGGAGAAGGTGGGAAGGGAGATTGTGTTAAGGGAGGGGGTGGTTAGGGAGAGGGAGGGTTGGGAGAGGGTGGGAAGGGAGAGGGTGGGAAGGGAGGGGGTGGTTAGGGAGAGGGAGGGTTGGGAGAGGGTGGGAAGGGAGATGGTGGGAAGGGAGGGGGTGGTTAGGGAGAGGGAGGGAAGGGAGAGGGTGGTTAGGGAGAGGGAGGGTTGGGAGAGGATGGGAATGGAGGGGGTGGGAAGGGAGAGGGAGGGAAGGGAGAGGGTGGTTAGGGAGAGGGAGGTTTGGGAGATGGAGGGTTGGGAGAGTGTGGGAAGGGAGAAGGTGGGAAGGGAGATTGTGTTATGGGAGGGGGTGGTTAGGGAGGGGGTGGGAAGGGAGGGGGTGGTTAGGGAGAGGGTGGAAAGGGAGAGGGTGGTTAGGGAGAGGGTGGTTAGGGAGAGGGAGGGTTGGGAGAGGATGGGAAGGGAGGGGGTGGTTAGGGAGAGGGTGAAAGGGAGGGGGTGGTTAGGGAGGGGGTGGGAAGGGATGGGGTGGTTAGGGAGAGGGTGGAAAGGGAGAGGGTGGTTAGGGAGAGGGTGGTTAGGGAGAGGGAGGGTTGGGAGAGGATGGGAAGGGAGGGGGTGGTTAGGGAGAGGGTGGGAAGGGAGAGTGTGGTTAGGGAGAGTGTGGTTAGGGAGAGGGAGGGTTGGGAGAGTGTGGGAAGGGAGAAGGTGGGAAGGGAGATTGTGTTAAGGGAGGGGGTGGTTAGGGAGAGGGAGGGTTGGGAGAGGGTAGAAAGGGAGACGGTGGGATGGGAGGGGGTGGGAAGGTGGGAAGATAAAAATACGACCCCCGGATTTTGACGGAATTAGCTGTTTTGGGGCCATTAGAGCTCGTTTTCGCTGTTTTCCCGAACTTTTCTATCTGTGTGTCTGTCTGTGGTAAAAAAAGGTTTGTTTGCGCTCTGTCTTAAAAAGTAACAATCGGATCATTTCCAAACTTCATATTTAGTATTTTCCTAACAATGCCAAAAGTTGATTAGTTTTTTATGACTACCGCTTAACCGGAAGTTCTTTCTTTAATATTTCTGTCAGAATGCAATGTAGGTATATACATTTACATACAAAAGTTATAGAAAATTTACTTCAAATTTTATATGAAACATTTTTCTTAACACTGATTGTTTAGGAGTTATTCTTCAATAATTGTTAACCGGAAGTTGTTGTTTATCCAGAAATGGAAGTTTTTCATACATATCTCTGTCAAAATGCAATATGTGTATATACAATTGTGTACCAAAGTTATAGATAATGTATTTTATTACAACTTTCAATGAAAAATTGTCCTGCAAAACTGATTCTTTTGGAATTATTTAAATATTACTGGTTTTGTTAGAACCGGAATTCAGTTCGTTTAATCCGGAATACCAGTTCGTTTTATCCGGAATACCAGTTCGTTAAATCCGGAATATAAGTTTGTTTAATACGGAATTCAGTTCGTATTAACAGGAATTCAGTTCGTATTAACAGGAATTCAGTTCGTTTAATCCGGAATACCAGTTCGTTTTATGCGGAATATCAGTTCGTTTTATCCGGAATACTGTTCTTTTTATGTGTAATATCAGTTCGTTTATACCGGAAATCAGTTTGTTTAATCCGGAATAAAAGTTCGTTTTATCCGGAATAAAATACGCTGAATCCGGAATATAAATTTGTTTTATCCGGAATTCAATTCGTATTAACCGGAATACAGGTAATTTAATACGGAATATAAGTTTGTTTTAACCGGAATTCAGTTCGTTTAATCCGGAATACCAGATCGTTGAATCCGAAATATTAGTATGTTTTATCCGGAATTCAGTTCGTTTTATGCGAAATATCAGTTCGTTTAATCCGGAATACCGATTCGTTGAATCAGGAATATAAGTTTGTTTTATATGGAATTCAGTTCGTATTAACAGGAATTCAGTTCGTTTAATCCGGAATACCAGTTCGTTTTATGCATAATCTCAGTTCGTTTTATCCGGAATACTGTTCGTAAATACGTTCCTACGACACTTGAAAAAAGGCATAATTTTAATTATTTTATTTTCGCGAAGACACTTCAAGGTAACAGTGAATACTCTAAAAATCTAATTATCCATTTAAAAAGCTAATATTAACCTCAGGATAAATAGACACCTTCGATTCTTCACCCTCTCCAATTGATCGATGAAGAAATGAGTCCTGATGAATAGTTTTCCTGATCTCCTATACGGCTACATTTTTAACTTCTAATATTTGAAAATGTTCCCGGAATGTCATCGTATTTTTAAGGATTCCAATGCATATTCATTTGATCCAGGATATCCCAAACGTATCCTTTGATGGAGCACTTTGTTGGTATTGAAATTTTCACGGAACAAATTGTGTAACTTTAAGGGTAGATAATGACACACAATCATCAATTCTTTGTTATTGATATTTTTCACTTGCTAAATTCCAGCGGAGCAATTTAGCAATACCAGCAATATTTGGAAATGGAGGACTATCACAGAATGGGAAAACCAAATTTAATCAATTCAAACCTTGTTTTTGGAATGAAGGAGGCTGCAAAGTTTGTTCTTGCCAATTGCAGTCTCAAAGATCACATCAACGGAAAAATCAACTCTTTCTGAAACTCAGCTCAGCAACTTCGACGGGAAACACCTTCAAACCTTCGCCACGAATATTTCTCCCGTTGTCAAAAGATTGACGTTTGGTGACCGCGAAAGTTTGCAAGTAATCTCGGCGAAAATCGCGTTGTACACACGAAGGAAGAAGAAGATTTTCAAGTGATGCGATCGAGACACTGCGATGCAGAAAGTCTAAAGAACGATGTTCTTTCCGATAGACGCAGGAAATTTATAATCCAGAAAAGAATGTGCCAGTAACATGATCTCAGAGGATATACATATAAGGTAAAGATGTAGAATCCAAAATATGAAAAACATACACGCAAGCAAAACTATTTTCTGCCTAACATTTGTAGATAGATGGAATATCGAAAATCATTAGATTTACAAACTTACTTACGCCCACTTCAATTAAAAAATCGGAATTGAGGGTTTAAAGTTACTTGCGATCAAGGTACGGCATGGCTTGGTTCTGCTCACAGGTTAAACGCATCACGCACAGTTCATTGAAAAATTGACGCCAACCATTTGATTTGCGATTTAAGCTCGGTAATGCAAACGGGTGCCTCGCTGTTAGTCATCCAGAGGGTTCCAGAGGCTCCACCATAGATCAAATGGCGTAGAGACCTTTTCGACTAGACGTGGGAGCTGCTCGTATGGCCATTAACTCGAGTCGACAAGTGCATATCAACTTTAAACGTAACCTTATTCGCTTCCGTATTCGATACGTATTTGCTACGTATTTAAATATCAGGTAATTAGGGCTTCTTTTCAGGAGTTCTTCCGTTTCTCAGGCAAGAATAGTTATTATTGATTAAGAACCATTCTACAAATTGGAGCTGGAACCCATTGCACTTATGATTTTTATTCATAATGGTTTTACAATTAGGCGCCCAAAGTGCTAGATGACGGCCTCACATTAAAGAGAGCCCTAATATGCATGGTATTTTTATTGTTGTGGGTGTTTTCGAACTTACGACGAGAGGGGGGAAATACGGAAGCTACTGGATATGAAAAAGATCTCGCTTATCTGCAGTGATATCCACAAAATCATCCACCATTGATATATACGTATTGATTATTTTTAGTCAAATTATTTCGTATTAATAATATTAGTGATCATAGTTTCAATAATTCTTATATAACTTTGCATCCAATCCGCGTGAGTTTCCCATTTATAAGGAAAAGGGCTGTGCTGAAAAATCAGCAAAATTGAAATTGAAAATGTTAGGAGCATGGAAATTTATCTAGAAATCGTCAAAATGATTTTAACTTGCATGTCGAAGTATTTTTTCGCAATCAATACTAAATGTAAGATTATTAATTTTAATATTGTTATCTGAATTTGAATTTTCTGTTTTGAGTAACATCCATTGCGCCTCTTAATCAACCCGAACACGTTAAAGCAATCATGGCTTAACATTATAAGGCGTTACATAATAATTTACATTATATAAATCTGTGTCAATTAAAAATGTGATTTGATACAGATTTCATTGCAGCGGGGCGATCCGGTTTTACAATTTCAGTCACATATTTATTATTTCCATTCAAATAATTTTGATTTTTTCCGTAGATTTTTGGATACCCTTATTCGAGGAATATGGCTCGAAGCGACCTTTTTATCGCCACTAATATAAGGGCGATGCACATTTTTATCATTCCCGCTTTTTCCTCTTACGGCCCTCAAACGACGGCAATGCGCGATTTGCTTATTTTAACTCCAGAACGGTTAACATGTAGATAATTAATTTAATATTTATTTATTATTAAATTTTCTACAAGTAGAATTTCTTCCAGTGGTAGCCCCAACCGTTGCCTATGTAAAACATAATTCTAACCTCCCTCACACCAAACGTTACACACAAACAAATATTCCAGCATTATTATCGCTACCCACAGACAGTATTCGAACACCGAAACTCTACAACAAGATCTAATTTACATGCATCCGCCAGTACTTCTCCTAAACATGTACTCTACATATATCCTATCATCATTAAAACTTAATTTCACATCTTATAATGTCACTTTTCAGGCCTAAATGTCACGTCATCGTTTTCACATCGTGAAAAATATCAAAAAAATACAAAACATAATGAAATTGAATCCAATTAATTACATGAACTGCAGCATCTTTTTGTTAACTTCTTCCTAATTTTTGTAAGGGTTTGAAGACCTCTTCGGGCAACATATTCCATTCTTCGATCCCTCTATTTATAAAGGAATATTTGGCGATATCACTCCTTGGTTTCCTCAGATGTGATCTCCTCTTGCAATGTGACGCAGTTCCTCTATTCTGCTTTTTAACTCCATCCAGCGCCTCTCCTCCGTTTCTGAACTGAAAGATGCATCTCAATGTGATCGTGCAGTAATTCGAGATTCTTCACTCGGCCCCAGTCGTGTGAATAAATCCAATGGGGATTCGTTACAATGAATAAAGAAGGGACGAAGGATGGAATAATTTCCTCCCCGTTTGCCCATGCTTCGGACGACAATCTTCAATCGACGGCACTTCTATTAGTGTAGAAATTCAGTGGGGCCATCAGATTTGGAGCACTCGAGAAGGGTTGATCTTGGAGCAAGAGCGCGTATGTACAGAGTAGAGCGGTTCGTTTCGTAAAGGGAGACAATAAATGTGTGCCCGAAATGATCGAAGCCCTTGGCTGGAAATCTATTAAGAAGAACTGAGTATAGGCAAATATTATTCAAGAAGTTCTCAAACAGTAATTTACACGACGTCTTGATTCCAACTGTCAGCGAAGTCGGTTTTCGCAGCCAGAGACAAAAAGATTTCGCTAGATTATAACGAGAACGCGAGATGGCCTTTATTGGTCTCTTTTCTTCCGGATAGTATAAGGTGCGCAAATATGAAAATTACTTTGGTAATTTGGTGTTTCAAACCCCCTGCCATACGCCTTAGTGTGGCTTGCGGGGCACTAATGTAAATATAAATGCACCCTTTTTTTCCTTTATTTGTAAGTCCAAAACAGATTTCATCTGGAGAAATTGGAGATTTCAAACCTCTAATTCATTAACAGCCGTATTCCAAATTAACTTTCTTTACGTCAGTACTCGTGGTTGATGGAAGGCAGAGGGGAAGAACCTTCCAAGGACGCGTCATGTTCGGGCTTCGGCTTCGAGACCGGCGTGCAATTTTCGAGCAGAGGAGATATTTTTGGGATTGAGAAGGCCATGTAGTGAGGTTGAGGGAATTGAATTTCTGGGCGAGGCCATTACGGAAGAACTGTGGAAAAATGAATTGAACAAGCTTCACTAATGAATTCATTCATTTCTACAAAAGTGAAATATCGATGTAATTTGTGATGATTAACTGGAGTGTTCGAAATAACTTATTTTATTAGACACATATCATCTGAGGTTGCAATGTGAAGATCATCGTAGGTGGAGGTAGTTGGCTAATTGGTACTATAAAAGACAATTAAAATGTCCTAGGGATTTTACGATTAATTCCCGTGAGGAAATAAAAAGCAGATTGCTACTCGCGGTTAAATTTTCTCTCCTTGGTGGAGCACGAATCTGGAGTTTTCGCGACATTGAAAGCGTCTAGTCAACTATAACTCAAACTAAAAGGCTATACATATGCGCTTTACAGACCATATAACTCTTCTCGACAATTTTGGCGTAATCGAATGAAAATATAAAATTGAATGCATGTAAGAATAATCAAAATATTACGATCATATGGCGTGATTTTCATTGTCTAGACGACAACTTAAAAAATAGAAGAAATCACGATGTTTCAAATGTATTAAACGATTTCAAAAATACTTCAAAAATGTTTATGAGTAAAATCGCTAATTGCTCGTCAACATTTCATCGACCTATTTCGTAAGACAAAGGCGACCACAATGACACTCATGTTGATGATAAATTTCAGAAAACACAATAAATCTAAGCATGAAGAGAGAATTGGCATTGAGCTGACAACGACGGAAATGAAAGATATTCAGGTTTTATAAATCATTATTCAAATGTGGATTTCGATGGCTTCAACGAAAAATTAATATCGATCATGAATGGTTTAAAAGAGAAGAACTGATTACCAACGGAAGCTTTACGAAAATTACATCGGTTCAGAACTACTTGACGAAGTAAACGAAATTTTAGTGCCAGCGAAGACCAAACGTGATCTCGGAGAAGCATTGGTTGAACGATACAAGGAAATAATTGGAAGAACAACTTTTGGTCATTCTTTCTCTAGACTATTAGAGGGGTTTAGAGGATGGATAAGGGAATTATGCTTATGTCATTACACCCCCTCACCATACGCCACTTGCGACTAGCTCTAAATCATGCGTAAGTAAATTAAGAGAGAATTAAATGAATCGTATATAGATGGATTTGTACGCCCCTTCAAAATAGTCCAGATACAGTCGCAAAAGGATTCAACGGAGCTTAAGGAGAGCCAAGCGAACAGCGCGGAAGGCTTCGGTGAACGTGGTCCTGGGTTAGATTCCCAGCCCACGTTCGATAGGACTTCGAGGCACTTCTAATAATACTACTATATCCAAAACAGTAGTTCAATCCGTAGTCCCTTTACCGAAAAATGAGGTTGAACAGCCCGGGGAAAGAGAGAGGGAGGGGTAGGAGAGAAAATGTTCAAGGGTTTGTGTAACGATCCTCTTTGCGAATATGTTCGGATGACTTTTAAATATTCATCGCATTCCTTATCTTCTCTCTGTGTCGCTATCGCCACTTTGTGGTAATGATTTAATTGGAATTCCAACGCTCCCAACTACTTCACGGCATCTTTCCCTTCATGAATACTCTTTTTGACCGCATGGTCTCTTTCTTGCTTATGAAAACTTTTATGCGAAACCTGATGAAATTGTGTCAAATTATTACTTATCTCATATTCCATGATGCATGTTTTCAATTACACCTAAACGAATTTACATACTTAATAGAGAACATGTATCCTTAATTTCATTCTCACAAGGCAAGTCAATTTCCACGAATCATAAACACGACTAAGCATTTAATACGGAATTGGATTCAATTTACGAAACTTCTTTTATTGCTCGGAGACGAATATTGTACAATACAATATCGATTTCGGGGGGAAAAAGATCAGGCGTTGGTTCAAGACCACGGCGTCACTTGAGAAAAAAATGCCAGCAGATTGTGAAGAGACCCTCATTGAATAGAATAATGATTTATCTTTATATCGTCGGATACGGTGTGGTGCTATTTCTCTTATTAGTCTCCTGTGCAAAGTCATTCGATTTCGTAAAGGAGAGAATTCCTGCGGGATAAAACTTAAGCGTTAGTATAGACGGATAAAGAAAATGCACGGTCATACAATCTTTTTGTTATGACTATACGAAGTTTCAATTCCCGAACTGAAAGAAAAACTATTTTTGGCCCAATGTCCAGCGTTTTCGATTTTGGCCCATGGCGCAGCGGGAATAATGAATACCTTCGTCGCTGAGAGATTGAACTATCGCGGCCGACAACGGGTAATGCGCTATCCCCGTAAGTCCTTTTTTACGTTATTTATAAACTTGCATGGTTCGGTTTTGCACAGAAAATAAATTCACTATTTTCTCACAAACTCTCCCGTTGGATGTTTTTTCGTGTGCGAATTGAACGAAAAGTAGTAGGCCCCTGCTTTTTCAATGCATTGTGCAAGAAATTCTGGACTTTCCAATTCATTTATGTTGAAAACTTCTTTCAAGTACAATCACCTGCTAAAGTATTAAAACTAACGATAAGAGAAAGGTTTGAAGCTGATTTTGGAGCTACGAATCCCATGTTTCTTAAATAGGAGATTAAATACCAAAGGTTCCAAAAGGAACAGAACAAAATGCCGCATTTCTGAAATGGAAAATTATTTCTGATATTTGCAATTACGTAGTAAATAAATAAAAAAATAATCACGGTGTTATGTATGGTATCACTGTTACTCAATACTAAAACAATTTCAAACAGTTGTGACCAACTTCATAATTCTACGCAAATTTAGCAACGTCGCGCAAGTTTTCTTATATAACGGGATACGTAAACGGGCCCGTTGATTTTATATGGGAAGAATGATGGTTAATGGAGAATAGAAAATGAGGATTGAAATCGGAAGTATTTTATCCAAGGCTAATAACTTATAAAATTAGACGTAGACTCCTCTGATTCTTATAAAAAAAATGAAGAAAGCAGTCGTAGCTCAATTCAAATGAATCCGCAGTCGACACACACCCCATGGATAGACAAACCTTTTAAATTAATTCCCTGATCATGGTACCATTAATAGAATTAGTTAATGCAACATTATGGGCCGTTCTGATACTGCGAGGAAGATTAGGGAAATGCTAGACGCTAAAAACGAATCGTTTCATGAATTCATTTTTTACGCGAAGAATACGCGAAAGCAAACGATTAGAAAAATAGAGTCAAGGTACCCCCTGCCACACACCGAAAGGCGGCTTTCAGGGTTCTTACATAGACATGGACAGTATCTTCTCCGACGATTGAATCAAACGTTGTAAACCGCAAGTTCGAGAATGGTTCGCGACACAATTTCTCCCGAAATGAGTCATTAAAATTTCGATCGAGCTTTCCTATATTTTCGAGTTAAAATTACAGAATCATGCCTTTGCCGCAAGCTTGCGAGTGAGTGATTGCTCAGAAATGTTAAGAGAGCGATGCATTGGTAAAAGGGTGGTCCCATTCATGAACCAGTAGTCAAATGTTTTCGTACGAAGGTTTTCCTAAGCATGAAAGAGACCATGTGGTCAAAAGGAGAATTCGTACTAGGAAATGGGGGGCACCGTGAAATAGTTGGGTAATTTTCCACAAATCACTCGGTGGTGCGTTAAAAATGTAATTAAATATTTACCACAAAGCGGCGATAGTGACACAGAGGAAGAAAATATGAGATTAACCTTTAAAATTAATTAAAGAAAGTCACAAAGAGGATTTGTTACACGTAGCCTTCTTCAACTTTTCTCCCCCAACCCTCCCTCCCCTCTATCCCCCTTCCCTCTCCCCTCCATCCCACAATTCTGGAATATAAGTCCTGAAAATTTTCTGCTCGCTGCCATTCCTCTTCAGCGTTCGTCCCGAGAGGCAAAATATCCTCGACAGTTGAAGTCTCCGATGACGGTAGCGCTGTCTCTACTAATAGCAGTTTCTCAAATCTTGGAAATTATCAACTTCTCCGATCGAACACAGCAGTCTTCCTTTGCTATTAGTCTACATTACTGCAAAGTTGCGAAATCTCTGGGAGACCGATCACATCCACAGTAATATATCTCGAGCCGAAGGAAAGGGAGTCATTTCGTGTAGCTGAAGGTATTGGGGCAGCACATTTGGCAACTGGGGCCTGTAAAGGGTAGTCTACTGTGACTCCAAAAGGCAGCTTCTTCAACAACCGATCGAAGGTGCTCCCTCCAACGTCCAAGAAGGGAAGTAGAGGTACCGACTGCTAGCACTGGTGAAATGGCGGAGAAGATTCATTCGTTCGGCGCAGTTCATCCCCAAACTCCGCCACGAGTTCCGCCGTCGACGGATCTTCGGTAGCTGACCCTACTCCATTTTGCTACGCACTCTAAGACTGACAGAATTTCGACTTTAACATTTCGAGATACCTACGGCGGAGCCAGTGAATGCCTTTTTACAGTATTGGCTCAGAATTTCGTAGCGGAGTCGACGACCAAAAGACATCGAGAGAAGCGTTCGGGGAAATGCAGCCTTTTCGGAGAGCTCGACGGAACGGTCCGGTGAAGAAGATCGGGAATGTGTTGTGTGTGTTGTGCAAATGGTCATTCTAGTGAATTAGTGAAAGTGATTGCAAGAGGAGGTTCAGTACGCCGATGGAAAGCAGAGCTCTACCGCCGCAGGAGGAATCCCTCAGCTAAAGGTAAGGATTCGCCGTCTTTCAGCTCAGGTGGCAGGTTTTTTTAGAAATGGGCCCACCCAACGGGCATTAGAGAACAGGTTCACGTTAATGTTTTGGGGGGAGAGGGGAAATTACGGTATTAGGCACTACACACACTGCTACAGACCGGCTTTTTAGCCATTAAGGATTAAAACTTAATTAGCCTTCTAAAAGTCTCTCTTCTATCTTTTCCGTGGCTGTGGTTTTCATGCTACAGCCACACTGTGGTTTTATAGGGCTTGCTAAATGGAACTGATGTCGCGATTGTCCCCGAATTATCTGGTTCCAGTTCCACTTGGCTGGCGAACCCTTCCACTATAAAAGGGAAACGAACTGAGCACGATACGTCATTACGTGGTTTGGAAACTCGTGCAATATCTCCAAATTCTCTCTATTTAAATCTCGTAGTAATTTTTTTATTGCAAGACTTTTGCCTGAGAACTGCAAATTTAAAACTCTTTTGGATTTGTTTTTATGCTGATTCTCTACCTAAGAGATGGATTCACTTCAATTTTCAAACTAATTTCTAGATATTAGAGCATATAGCTGAGAGTGAATAATTTGGTTTCTTTTATTTTACAGTAACAGCGAAACGCAGTTGCAACCCATGATTCTGGGAATCCAGGAGCAAGGCAAATCTTCGCAGAGACATCCTGCAACGACGCTGTTTCCAGATATCCATCCAGAAAAACTAAAAGACTTCCGAGAGAGCGAGCGTTGGCATTTTAGAGAATATTGCCAGGAAAAGTTAAAAAGTGAGTGAACTATTGAGGCCAAAGATCACGTTCGTTGATCATATAATTTCTTTGCCTTGCATTTAATAGTAGTAATTATTGGTATTTATCAGATTTTTCCTATTTCGACTAATTTCTGGAATGCTCGGCTTTTATTTTTATTGCAAATGTTTTAAATTAATTTTTGGCTTATCAAACTCTGATGGTGAATCGATAAGTTCTCACTATTGTACACACTCCGGAAATTGCTTGTCAGGCTAACATGAGCAGCAAGCACATTTGTATGTGAACAATTTTTTGTACTAGTATATAGTCTATAATAGATTGAGAGTTTTTTTTTTTTGAGAGTTTCTTTAAGCTTGCACAGCATTAGCATGAGTCTTGAACAGTAGTGATTCAAATTTATAGTGTTGCAGTTGGTTCTGAAATTCTATATTGTCTTGCGGCATAACTGGAAAGCCTTACGACACATTGCTTTTACGAGAAGTTTCAAATTCGAAGGGCTAAATCTAAGACTGTTCAAATCCATCAATGTTAATTAAATTTCTAATATTCGTATAACAATTCTCTATCAAAAGTAAACATAGTTTTGCTATTGTAGTTATGAAAATGCATAGCAAAAAATTGAAATAAAAAGTATCCCCTGCGATATTTTTTACTGCTACCATTACTCTCGACCGATCCAATTAAATTTACCTTTCTTTCCTCATTTGCTCATCGTATTATTAGCACTCAAAAATATTTATTGTACAACAACCAAAACTTTGTAAAATATTAATGGAAATGGAATCTCCGAATTTTGTCGTGTAGCATAATTTATATAGTCAAAACTTTTGTCTCTCCCATGATCAAACACTTGTTGCGAGAGAAGTTTAGATGTTGAAATTGTTTTTGGGATGATATCTGTAATAGAACTTTAGTTTAAGCATATTAAATCTGAACGTAATTTGTGACAAATAAGCCGCTGCTGCGAATGCGCGATAGTTTTGTTTCAACAATGTTTGCTAGCTTCTGCTAAGGGCGCCTGAAACTAGTGACTACCTTGGACCAGCTGCAGAAAAGTGTTTTTACTTGGAATTAAATGAAAGTATTACATGCATTCCTTGAAATTGCGGCGATTTGCTGAACATATATACATATATATATACCATGGTCCGTTTTTGACAAGTTGATGCTTAAATTTCCTACGAAATTAGGTAGAATTAAAAAAAAGAAAAGAAAATCTACTATTTTCCATAATGTTTATAAAGTTTTTATTCAAAGATATCCTCTAGTGAAGTATAAACTTTTCAATATTTCATTGGTATTCGGAATCTTAGCTTATAAGTCTGCGTAAAAATTGAGAAGAATTTTGTTCCAATGCTGGAATTAAAAGTTTTTATTTCGGTTTAACTTTGACTTAGGTCTCATCTCAGTAAACAAAGCACTTTAATTAAGAAGCATTTCTAAATATCACCAAAATCAAAAATATATCTGAGGCATCATAGTGTGTGTATTTTTTGCTGAAGTTTGCCTTTATATTTTCAAAATTACTTTAATTCTATTTGTTTCAATATTTTAGAGGTTCCCAAGGAAAAACGGACTTGAAAAAAGTCTGACAGGGCCAGGAATTGAACCCGGGATCCTGGGATTTTAGAGGTTTATAAGGAGCTTTGAATGCATTTGAGCAGAGGAATCCTTGGTTTCTGGTTGCAGTTTATGATGGTCTTGAACCAGTTATATGATTACTTTTCAAGTGAACCTCTATTTTTTAACATTGTATTCTTTGTGTATTTGTACTAATCATCATCGGAATTAAGGAGTAATATTATGTAATGTAAAATGAATTATTTTAAAAATAAAATCCCATTGATTGAACCTTGTTTTTATTCTCTGATAGACAGCATCCTAATCCCTACATAGGTTATTTGTGACAATTCAAATGTGGATCATTCAAAAGGTTAAAGTAAGACTTAATCATAGCTGAATTAAATAGAGAAGCTAAAACATGCTTCAGTTTGCCAAAGCAGTTAATTTATTATTTGATTGTACAATAATTGTTCAATCTTCAAACTGATGTTTCATGTTTACTACCAACCTAAGACATGGCTGTAATTTAATGGATAGGAAAAAACTTAAATTTTAATTTTTGAATAACATGTATAAGATAGACTATTACAGAGCCTTTTGGTTTAAAAAAGGGTCTTTTAGGAGGATTTGAAATATCTATGGTATTTATTGATATTACAAAATTGTGAAATCTTTTAGATTTTTTGCAAAAGTTACCATTGATGTTAATTTATAAAAATATTCAGTTAAGTCTAAGTTTAAAGGTTTATTTTGCTAATTGAATAGACTGAAATGGGACACTGCTGAAATGTTTTGCATTTTGGGTAAAAAAATGTAGAATAGTATTAAAAACATTGCTGAATCACTTCAAATTTAATTTATTTTACATGAAACACTCATGGCAAAGATGTGTTTTATATACACATATAAATGGTAATCATTACTGGGCAAGAATAAGAGGAGTTTAGCATGGTTCGAAGTATGCTTTCTGTTAATCCTACTAAGATACAGGATGCTATATGCTATCATTACCTAATTAGGTATCTTAATAACTTTAAAATAATGAGCTTTTTATTATTGTATGTTTTTACGGTGAAAAGCATCTATTTCTTATTCTTTAAATCATAATTATTCTTCTATACTATTTTCAGATAACTTAAGTTACATCAAATATCAATTTATATATTGCTAAAAAGAGTGGAAAGAATTAATATTATTGTGCTTCTTTCTCAGTTTTGTAATACTTAGCTAACAGTATCATTTAAAAATGTCCATATGAATTCTTTGTAAAACTCCCTGAATATTTAGTAATGATATTATTCCTTTTATAATTTCTCGATTTAATTCTCTGAAAATTTGAATTTCAGGGCAAAATCTTTTAATTGCTTTTTCTGAATAAATTTGGGAAATTCAGTTACTTTTACATCATAGAAGTTATCCAAGTTTGATTAATTTCAATGCCTTGACTCAAAATTTGATTGAGAGGCCACTCTGTTCTTTCCATGTATTGTTTTATTATTCTATAATCTCATGCCATTTCTTAAGTTTGAAATGTAGATAACATGAAGACAAAATCAAATTAATATAATTAATCATCGCTTTACTTAATTCTTCCACATTATTGTAATTCTTTTAGCTTATATAATGATGGTGCACATATTGCTCTTTAAATTCTCGTCTTATATATTTTAAAATGCCTTGAATTTAGCAAAGTTAAGTCCCTATGAAAATTAGTTGAATATAATATAATGGTATATCTGTATTCTCTAACTATGACAAAATTTTATGCTTCGATAGAGCTTGTAAATCATGAGTATACAGATATTCTGCATTCTCTTCTAATAGTATTGGATATGATTGAATGGCAATTGACCATAATTCTTTGAATGCTCAACTATGATAAAGCATGAAATGGATTGAAAAAGGGAAAAGTATTTGATATTCTTAATCTGATTTATAATATATATTATGAGAGATTTATAATCTGCCTCACAGAATTGGAAAAACATTAGGCTGAGGATAACCAAGTGGAAGAGGAGCATAGAATCTGAGGTGTTACTTTAGTTACTTTAAAAATCACTTCTCCCCTTAGAATGTGTATAGGTACATAAATATCTTTATGAGCAACAAAGTCTCCACAAATATTGTTTATGCAAATCATGCACACCTTTAGATATTTAGTTAAAGAAGAAATTTGTCAAAATAAAGTTTATTGTATAAGTTTACCTTAAGTATGATTTGAGACACCAATTATTGACGGACTGGTTTTCAGATACGACAACATAAATCTCCACTCACAGTGGAAGATATTAATCAAGATATCCTTGGGAGCATTGAATAACATAGCAAATACATGCACCTCTGTATAAGAATTTAAATTTGATCTAAGTGGATCTGAGTTTTACTGGTAACAAATGCAACAACTTAAAATTTCATGAATTACCTGATAGTATTTTGTTATGTACTTTTAGTTAAAACAGTCTTTAAAAATTTGAGATAAAGAGCTGTGTTAATAATTTGGAAAAAAAATTAAAACAGAGTTAAAAATTTTATTCTGCGATCTTATAGATGGACCACATTCCATATTTTAATAAATATTTGTTCTACTAACTGAACCATATTCGCTTGAGAATGAAAAATGGTTATTTACATTTTAATTGTAATTTTCACTTTTGTCTGATCTCTTGTAGTGCAGATAATTTGATCTTTTTATATAATCTATTACTTTTACACTGTAAGTAAGATTTATGTGTCTGCATATTTACTTTTTTGATATGTTTTATTATTTTTTTTCACTTTTTTGTCTCTCTCTTCATCACTATTTATATTGTTTATTTTCATATGATGAGCTCTGAGGTGTTAACTAAAAGTATTTTTGTATAATATCATGCTTGAAATATTTGTTCTATTGACATTCCATTGACAGACTTTAGTCAGATGGATTGAATCTTTGTATGAACTAGTTATTAAATAAAAAAAGATTTGAATTGACAAAAATTGAGTCCCCATGAACCAAGTCTACTTAAAACATTTATCCATGCTATCAGGTTTAACTAATTTTCTCTTGTATATCCAGTTCGATTACTTCTATTTGGCATGGAATTTTTCATAACTGCTTGCTCTAACCCTTTATAATGCAGAATTACTGAGCACTATGGAAATATTTTTTTTTATGTGAATGTCATGTTTGCCATCTAGAACAATGTTTTGTTAAGTCATTTGCAAAATATTATTTATCTGGAGGAACTTGAAAAGAGGAACACTCTGACACAGTCTATTTCCTCAGAGTTAAAATGATTCATATCTTGATTCCATGTCAACAGTCTTGAAGTAATGATTATGTGTACTTTTACTGGATATGATGCTTGTGGTAATAATATATCATGAATCCAACCTTACATAAAATATACACAGAAAGCATTCTTATTTCTTTACCTGCATGGAAGTACCATCAATAATTTCTTCCACAATTTGGATTATGATGATTCCACTGGCAAATTATGTAGAAACGGAAACATTTACTGTTTTTAAAAACTGCATAACAGAGGATATTTACCATTGGTCTAGGTTGAGTTTTCAGGTCACTCAGTATAACCTCATCCTGTGAAAGAAGATATTGAATGTTGAATCTGGAAGCTGTACGAGGCAAACGATAGGACAGATTAAGAAAATAACAAATTCAACCAGAAAAATGTGACCTGAGCAGTTCTAAGACTTCTTTTATGCTTCATCATCACGTCCTGTTATTGTTCAACAGAGAGTTGATAAAAATAATCCGGATTCAACTGTAAAATTAAAACTATAAAAGATTGAAAGAGGCCAATTAAGAACTACATCTTATTTAAAAATACACCATCTATGTGTAAATAATCTTCCCAGCAAGCAGTTTCTGTTAAAGTCCATCCTTTGGTAACATCTGTACCAGGATAGCACCACATGTTACTCAGTATCCTGATTGAAAAATCAATTACTTCTATCAATAAGTGTCCCTTCTAAAAGAAATAATCCTACCATTCTAACTTAATAATCGATAATGTCAATCAAAATTTACTTTTTTTAACCAAAAATATGAACCTCCTAACAGGAAAATGAATAATTTTCATCAATAAATGTCCTTTTAAAAGATAAAATCGAAGTTTGCTACTTAAACATTCATCATGTTAATCAAAATTTACTTTTATTTTAAGCACAAATCTTAATCTCCTTATAGGAAAATTAATTCATTTCATCAATATTCATCCCATTTAAAAGAAAAAAATCCTACGATTCTTAGTTATAAATCAATAATGTCGATAAAAATTTGATTATTTTGTAACCAATAATTTGTATCCCATGACAGGAAAATGCATTATTTTCATCAATAGCTATCCCTTTTAATATCAAAATTTTTTATGATTCTTTCTTAGAATAGATTATTATAATCAAAATTTGCTTATCAATAATCTCAATCTCATAACAGAAAAATGAATTATTTTCATCAGTAAGTGTCCCTTTTAAGTGAAAAAAACAATGATCTGAGTTAAAAAGCGATTATGTCGATCAAAATTTGATTATTTTGTAACCAATAATTTGTATCCCATGACAGGAAAATGCATTATTTTCATCAATAGCTATCCCTTTTAATATCAAAATTTTTTATGATTCTTTCTTAGAATAGATTATTATAATCAAAATTTGCTTATCAATAATCTCAATCTCATAACAGAAAAATGAATTATTTTCATCAGTAAGTGTCCCTTTTAAGTGAAAAAAACAATGATCTGAGTTAAAAAGCGATTATGTCGATCAAAATTTGATTAATTTTAACCAAAAATCTGAATCTCCTGACAGGAAAATGCATTATTTTCCCTTGTAAGAAAAACAAATTCCATGATTCTTTCTTAAAAATGGATTATTTTTATCAAAATTTGCTTATGTTGCAATTAAGTATCTAAACATCCTGACAAGATAATGAATTAATTTCATCAATAATTGTCCCATTTTCACTGAGTCCCTTAATACACAAAATAAATAGAAAGTTGAATTAATTTTTTCGAGAAAGTTGTCAACATGGTTGCACCAGTTGTGATGATTAATCCATAGTCCAAGGAATTTCAGGTTCTTGGAATGTGTGATCCTTGAAGTTCAAGCAGAAGCAGGGACGGATCCAGGGGGGGATCTGGACCCCCAGGACCACCCCCCAGTTCACTTGGGTTAACCCAATGTTCACAGTGAGAAAGTGAGGAAAGAAAATTTGTCTGTTTTCCAAAAAAAATATTATAGAACCTGATTTTGGTATGTTGACATTCAAATATAATTGGTATAATATGTATTTACGGTGAATTCAAGCTTCCTTTCAGTTAATGAAAATTGACAGTTGTAATTGTAAATTTCAAAATCATATCAGGCCAGAAAAATTATAAGTACTGCTTTTTATTTAGCATTGACAAAGCTGTCTGTTGATTTCCATCAGGATAATAGAAGCAAGAAATATGTTATTAGTCAGTGAAGTGGTACTAATGTTTCTCCTCTTTACTTAGTTCTTAGCACACAGCTGCTAATATTTGTCTGAATGGTATACTCAGCAGTAATCCATTTTTTATCTTAGTTCTTATAAAATGTCCAACTAAGCTGAATCCTATACATTCAATCAAATTTTTTCTGTTAATCATTAAAAGTGTGCTTATAGTCTAGGGATCAAGGGTAAGAAAGTGTCCATAATTTGGAACTATTTTTTGTGTTTTATGATGAAGACATATGTATAGTCATAAAAATGATCAATTTAGAAGCAATTATTAAGTTATTAATTATCTTATATAATTGCTATGATGGCTGTTTTGCAACCCTTAACTAATGGAAATTAAAAGAAAATAAACATTTCAAATATTGCAAAAAAATGAAACTTATTATTGTAGATACTTTTTTGTTTTCTTCTAAGTTTTAGTGATTTTGATCTAAGTAATGTTATGATCTACTATAAGTTATAGAATGAAAGCATTTTTTTAATTTTGCCTTTGTATGGCATTTATATAAACTAATTTCACCGAATATTTCTGTTTAATTTTTTTCCTTAATCAATTAATGAATTCAAGTTCTAAATGGAATTTTCAATGGGAATCCTTTGACTCATATGGAGTTGAGCTATAAACTATGAGGTACTTAAAATGTAGTCTGTTCTCTATGCATGAAATAGTTATAGCCCAACTTTCAAGCATAAAAGGTTAATATTTGGTTATTGAGTTACAGGCAAAAATACTAATGCAAATTTTATGTAGGTGATTTCCACAAACCCAAAGCATATCTGTATTGTGGGTGAACATTAATCTGGAAATTATTCGTAAACATATGCATTATATCAACTTTAAGATGTTGATTACAGAAATTAAGGTTGAATAACATAGCTAATTATCAAGGATAATTTTTTATTTAAGCTGCATGCATTTTGAATAGGGTAAAGCTTATTCAGCTTCATTCTATTGGCCTAAACTAAATGACATGATGAAAGAAAGTAATTTTAATTTTTAAAGTAAGTTCCTACATCAAAATATGGACTTCTTATATGCTTAAAGTGAGTAAATTAACCAAAAATGTGAATTCTCTTCCTATCCCAAAATCTGTACTATTTCATTGAATACTGCTCTGTGGAATTGTGCCATTTTATAGTTTAGTTTTAACAGAATATTGTGTTTTTTTCCATCCTTTCTTATTTTGTGATTGAAATTGTTGATTGAACATCAAATTCCACAAAGTAATTCTTGAGAGAGTTCACTTTGTGAATCTATCTAAGTTTAAATAATTGGTTTTTATCATAAGTCCAAGATTAACTTAATCGCCACAGTAACTATTGATCATGTATGTGGTGTGCCAGCTTAATTCTTAATCATATATCAAGTCCTAGAGCAACCTAACTCTCTTTTATTTTCAGTTGTGGAACCTAAAATAAATAGGATAAAAAAATTGCCACCTCCTATGAAATGCGTGCACATCTTATAATATTTCTTCCTTAGTCACAACTTTCTTTGGTGTTTTTATGATTCATTAATCTGTGACATTTAATTAACATTCTTTTCTTTAACAGCCTCCAAAAGAGGAGAGCAGTTGATTGAACTCACTGACCAGAGGAAACGACAGCAAGCCCAGTTGCAAGAGGAATTGGATATCCAAGCTCTGGAAATTCAGGAAGAGGCTATAAGGCAGTTAGAGGATTAAAAAAAATATATTTTTTGCTTTTATCAAGAAAGGGGCATGAGGAAGATTCTCGTGGGGGTGTCATCTACAATGACACATGTCATTTCATCATGTAGAGAGGGCTATGTCTGCATTTAGAACTTAGTCCAGAAGATGAAAGTATAATTTTTTAGTCCACTTCTATGATCACCTTGATAATAGGAAAACTGTTGCTGTTCTTTCTGAAATTTCAATGTGTCCCATGTGCTTAGCATCATCTTCCACAAATGCAGGTTTCAAAGCTTTCTCTTGTTCATTGCCAAAATTTCACTCAGCTGGTTCTACTTGCACATCTGTCACTTACTGTACATATATTTTCTTTCTGAATGAGTGCAGTCATGTCTAGTCCTCTCCCTTATGTCAACTCATTTCCATTTCAATCCTTTATTCTTCAATTCTTTTGGCATTTTACTATGGTTAGGTGTTACTGTCCAACAGCAGTAAATTTTATTTTTCATTAGACTATTAAAAAGGTTTGGGGAAGAGAATAAATTGTATGCTATTAGTTTATGACCATTCTGTGCCATGCTTTTTGTTAAGTTTTTCAAAGTAGTATTAGTTCCAGTTGTATCTTTTCAATTTTTTATCTGCCCTCTCTATGATATACAGTAGAAGTCCGTTATAACGAGAGCTGACAAAAATTGGAAAAGTACTCGTTATAACGCGATACTCGTTATAGCCGATTTCTAACAATAACTCTAATTAAGTCCGTCTTCTTGAATCCAAGGGCAGCGAATGCGTCCGAATGGAAATCTAGGGTTTTTAATTCCTACGCAAATGCTTAAGAATGCGTAAAAGAGTACGTTCGCCTCAAAAATATTATTTCATTGACTCATAAACCGTAACCAAAGTGCGTCGTCTAACATAAAATGTGGATCATTATTGCTAAATAATCGTCGAAAGTAAAAATATCTCATTAGATAAACGTATTAGTTAGGATTTGGTGATTTAGCTTAATAATAAAACGTGGCTTTCCAGTAGTGTAGGTAGTTGCGAGAGTGATGCTCGTTAGACACGAGTTTTTCTCCGGTGCCAGCAATTCTTCAACGCAGCTGATGAGAGCATAATTCCTTCTTGTCTACTGTCGCATATCTTTTTCCCCCACGGCAGCTCTCATCTTTCCTCTCTTATCCTCCAGGCACAAACGGAAACCACTGTTCAACTCCCACCCTTCAAAGCCATGTCACCTCTTACTTCCGATACATGAATCGAGGGAACCAAGAAAAAAATGTTTTTCTTGTAATGGTGCTAATTTTTAGGGAAAAATAATCGGATAAACTATGTAAGAACGAAAAGGATTTTATTTGAGACATTGTAATAAAGCAATATCACAATTGATGGCCGCTTGCAGGTACGTACTTGCATCCTTTAGTTTATTTTTAGTCCAAAGATATCGTCATTCCAGTCAATTCGCATTGTTTCCCGAAATGCTGTACTTAACGATAAATTCACTTTTTCAGAAACATTGAAAGTAAGAATAAATTAACCTTAACAGTGGTTAGAAGAACTTAACAATAATTAATAAACATATATTGGTGTAAAAATCTGATTTCTCGATCTCACTCTACATAATAAGCGTTTATTTAAAAAATGAATCTATTCTTGTCTGTTTAAAGTTATTAATACAGTGTTTGGTGACGAAATCTTCTACACGCTTTAAATTCATTAAATCGTCCACTGCAGTGCCGGATGTAGGCAGTGGGCATGCCCGCTCTGCGGATTCGAGGTGAAACACAATGGATTCGAGGATTCGAGAAAAGAGGCATTATTCGAGGGATTCGAACGTCCCATCCCTACAAGTTTCCAATAGTTCACTTATGTAAACTACTATCTTGGAAAGTTTAATAAGTTGGCCTCATAAGCGTTAAACTCCTCTTGTTTTCAATGCATTTATTTTTTAAAAGATTTGACTTATTTTTAGTAAGAAGCGGGCATGAATAAACTAGCCCCTGTAAGTTGGACATTTTTCGGTTTCTGGGCTGCCTTGGACCCCCCCAATTGGCAAATCCTGGATGCGCCACTGCCCCCACTGCCACACCTGTATAAAGGCACTTGAAACTGTTGTTGTTTTAATGACACGATGTAGGCACACTAGACGAAGAAGGATACAATTTCCGAATGTAAGAGCATAACTGCGCTGGAAAAAGGAATATTTTAGGGTAATCTGAGCAAGCCCAAATCACGGTCATATAATCCACAATCAGCCCTTTCAGCTGTAAGCATCACATTAATCGCGCTAGCTAGCTCTTCGTTTACTCAACGATGCATCTGGTAAAATATAAACACCATAATTGTTCCTCGCTCATAGTAGTTAAAATTGATAAAAATATAACTAACTTTAAGTTGGAATTCACAATTTATTGCTTAATATAGATGAAATAATATGAGCGAATCCTCGACCATCTTCAACAAGATTCTGCAGACCGATTCACCTTCAGTGGATAAAAGAGACGAAGACAATTATTCAAGCGGAAGAATGATAACTGCAGAAGGAGATAGAAAAATTAAGGCCTGTAAATGTGGGCTTATATTGAATTAAATTCGCTTTGCTGCTCCAACAAGAAAATCAAGGAATATGGACGCAGAAGTGAAGGAGCTCCTGAGCATGAGCAATGAAGAAGAGATGGCGTGTCGAGAAGAAGATTCCTCTGATGATGACTCTATTTAAGGCATACAGTAGGAATCATTAATTTAAATGCACTTATGCTTAAAACATCAAAAGCCTATTTTATATAAAAAAATTATCAATCTCAATATTAACGAAAATATGTGAATGGAGGCATGTACAGACAAAGCTTTATAAAACCTTACAGAAAGAGATTATTTTATTCATATCATTAGGATTTTCTACAGTAATTCTATCCTGAAATGTGTATAGAGTATTAACTCATAGTTATAAGCTACTAGAAACGCTGTTCAGAATCGTTTTTATCCGCATATCCTCTCAAAACCGAGGTCGTTTCAGAAAGTGGCGCTCCTTCGCGCGGACATACCTCTTGCACCGCCATCGAAAAGTCGCTTTATTTATCGGCGTCGCAAATTGTCGCAGGATTTTATTTCAGATTCTTCTTCAGAAAGTTTCAAAAAATATTTTTGTGTAAATAACTCCGAGTACACGGCGCTTATTCACTACTATTTTCCTCACTTTAGTCTCCCTTCCCATGCTCTCCCTTCCCACCCTCTCCCTTACCACCCTCTCCCTTACCACCATCTCCCTTCCCACCCTCTCTCCTCTCACCCTTCCCCCTCCCACCCTATCCCCCCAAACCCTCTCCCCTCCCACCCTCTCCCCTCCTACCCTTTCCCCTCCCGCCCTCTCCCTTCCCATCCTCTCCCTTCCCACCTTGTCCCAATCCACCCTCTCCCTTCCCACCCTCTCCCTTCCCACCCTCTACCCTCTCACCTTCTCCCCTCCCACCCTATCCCCTCCCACCCTTTCCCCTCCCACCCTTTCCCCTCCCACCCTTTTCCCTCCCACCATCTCCCCTCCCACCCTCTCCCTTCCCACCCTTTCCCTTCCCACCCTCTCCCCTCCCACCCTCTCCCCTCCCACCCTCTCCCCTCCCACCCTCTCCCCTACAACCCTCTCCCTTCCCACCCTCTCCCATCCCACCCTCTCCCTTCCTACCCTCTCCCTTCCCACCTTCTCATTTCCCACCCTCTACCCTCCCACCCTATCCCTGCCTACCTTCTCAATCCCCAAGTTTGCCTTTCCCACCATCTACCTTTACTTCCTCTGCCAGCACTCCGACTCCCTTCACAACCCCTCCCTTCCCTCCGTTTCCCGTTCCGCCCTCTCCCTACAAACTGTTTCTCTTCCCATACAATCCAATTCTCTCCCTTCCCACCCGCTGTCACCACACCCTCAACCACCACACCCCTTCTTTCACACGCTCTTACTTCACAACCCATGTTTTTCTTACCCTACCCCTTGCCTCCCTAATCCTCACGTACCCCTCACTCCTTTCTATCCCTCTCTTAATCAACCTCCTCCGTCCTCTACCGTCCCTCCAACTTCCCCATCAGATTTATTCAGAGGAAACGTAACAGCAATACAATGAAAAGTAACAAAATATATAAATTATACATGACACTGCCTTACACATCGTTAGAAAACTATACATTCTGCTATAGTTAATTTGGATCAGGGTACTATGTCAATTTTATATTCATAATATATATCTATTTCAAGTTATGGGAAACAATATAAGTTCTGGCCTTAAAATTGTTAACCATACATGATTGAAAATATATTTTGGGTCGGGAGAAAAAGATTACATTTATTTTTTTATTCCTCTAATGTGTTATAAATAAACATATGCATAGATAAATAAACCTTTTTACCTTAAGGATTTAATAAAATCCCAATAGATACACAAAACATAAAATTTAAATAATATTTTTTAACCTTGAAACATCATTCTTCACAATGAAGATTAAAACCTACAAGAGCTTCAAGTAGAATACATAGATGAACTTTCACTGAATTGTCCAATTGATTGTTCATTGAATAGTTAAGAAAGTAATTATATAATTGGAATATCCACTGCACACGGAAACTTGAGTTCACTTCAAAGGTCACAGCTTTAATTTCACAAGGAAGTTAGCATTGTATAATCTCCAATCTAAACTTGATCTCGATGTCACCCCCCGCAGGAGCAACACAACTCCGTCCCTGTCAATTCAATTTGTAATCATTGTATTCTGTGTTCCTTCCATGGACCGAATAACTCACCGAAGCATCTCTGCATTCCTACTCTCTCCATTCAATGATTGAAAAAGCTCCAAGCATCTTAATGAAGAATAAATTTTAAAAAATTATCAAAACCTGATTCAAATAACCGAAATACTATGTTAAATTAAAGAACATACAATCTCCCATACTTGTAAATAAGTAGTATTTACAGTAGTTTCAAATTATACTCGTTGTATTTTGAACTCCATCCCTGTACCATATAACTCTCCGCAGCATCTCTGCAATCGTACTCTTGCCCTTCCAACTTGGGAAAAAATCCGAGCGTCTTGCTGAAGAATAAATTTAAAAAGAATTGATTAGAATTTATCTAAAAACCTAAACACTATGTCAATTAAAACTTTGCACTATCTACCATACTTGTATTTAAGTAGTATTAACAGTAGATTCAAATTATACTCATTGTATTTTAAACTCCACCCCTAGGCCGAATTACTCTCCACAGCATCTCTGCAATCGTACTCTTGCCCTTCAATCTTGGTAAAGTTCCGAGCGTCTTGCTGAAAAATAAATTTAAATACATATTAATAAAACATATTCTAACAACGAAAACACTGTTAATTAAATGATCGCGCTCTTTACCATACTTGTATATAAGAAGTATTAAAAATAGATTCAAGTAAATCTCATTATAATTTGAACTCCATAACTGGACCAAATAACTCTCCGAAGCATCTCTGCAATCAAACTCTTGCCCATCCATCTTCGTAAAAGTTTCGAACTTCTTGCTGAAGAATAAATTTAAAAACATATTAATTAAATATTATCAAACAACCAAAACACTATGTTAATTAAAAGATCGCGCTATCTACCATATGTGTATATAAGTAGTATTAACAGCAGATACAATTTATACTCAAGGTATTTTTAGTTGCATCCCTGGACCAAATACTTCTCCGCAGCATCTCTGCAATTGTACATACACTTGAACTTCCATCTTGGGAAAAATTCGGACCTTCTTGCTGAAAAATAAATTTAAAAACGATTAAGTAAACATTATCTAAAAACCAAAGCACTTTGCTAGTTAAAAGATCGCGCTTTCTAACGTAATAGTATATAAGTAGTATTAACAGAAGATTCAAATTATACTCATTGTCTTTTGTACTCCATCTCTGGACCAAATAACTATCCGTAGCATCTCTGCACTCGAACTCATGCCTTTCCAACTTCGGAAAAGTTCCGAGCGTCTTGCTTTAGAATAAATTTAAAAACATATTAATAAAACATTATCATACTACCAAAACAATATGTTTATTAAAATATCGCGCTATCTACCATATGTGTATATGAGTAGTGTAAACAGTAGATTCAAATTATACTCAAGGTATTTTTATCTGCATCCCTGGACCAAATAACTAACCGCAGCAATTCCGCACCCGAACTCTAATCTTCCACGAGAACAGTTCCTTTAATGTTTCTGAAGAATAAATAAAAAAACAATATAGCAAGGATAGAGCAAAATAGAACTAATATTAAATAAACCATGAGGCTCTCTACAATACTTGCGTAATAGTAGTCTTAATATTAGATTGGAATTATAATAATTGTATTGAAATTCCCCCCCTGGACCGAATGTATCTCCGAAGCATCTCTGCATCCGAACTCTCATATTCCACGAGAACAGTTCCTATTGTGTTTCTGACGAATAAATAAAAAAATGCGGCTGGTTTATTTCATTAACGAAAAATCTGATGTGGCCAGCACAAGACTTTCTCCATATATATAATATGTAAATATTTATCTACCGCAGTAATTCCGAACTCTATATTCCATCTAAACTTGGAATATGAGTGATTAATATTATATATTATCTTTGACGCCAAAAACATGATAAATAATGTTTTACGGGACATGATCGATGAAAAACGATGAAATTGGCCTTTCGCCCATAGAGCCCAGAGCGCCCACAAAGTACATAATCAGCAACTTCCGGTTTATCAGTGTTTCGTGAATAACTCCTACACAATCAGTGATACAAAAATATGTTTCAACCAAAAGTTATAGTAAATTACATTTTCTAAAACTTTTACAAATAATAGTATATACCTAATTAACATATATATGGAGATATTTTGAAAACCGGAAATGAGCTCTTAAGAATGAAGCTCAACTTCCGGTAAACCGATTTACTCCAAAAACTAATCAACTCTAAAAAAACAAACCAAAGTACTATATATGAAATTTGGTGTTGATATAATGAATAGTTTTTAAGTTAGATCGCCCACAAAGTACATAACAGCTACTTCCGGTTTATCGGTATTTCACGAATAACTCCTAATCAACCGGTGATATAAAAATATGTTAAATACCAAATTTATAGTAAATTACATTATCTAAAACTTTTATAAGTAATACAATACACGTATATATCATATTTATGGAGATATTTTGAAAACCGGAAATGAGCTTTAATGAATGAAGCTCGACTTCCGGTCAACCGATTTACTCCAAAAACTAATCAACTCTGACAGCACATACCACAATACTATATACGAAGTTTGGTATTGATACGACAAATAGTTTTCACGTTAGAGCGCCCACAAACACACACACACATACAGACACACACACACACACACACACACACACACACACACACAAACACACACACACATACACACAGACATCATTCCGAAAATAGTCAAAACGTGTTCTAGGGACCCCAAAACACGTATTTCCGTTGAAATCTCGAAGTCGAATTTTTTCATGAAAACAATACTTTCTCTATACTTCGTATATGGAGAAAGTAAAAACAGTTAACATAACAAAGAAAGGCAGTAAAGTCGCTATGGTAAATTAAAGATGGCGCTCTCTACAATACTTGAATAAGTGTAGTCTTAATATTAGATTGGAATTATACTCATTCTATTTTGAATTCCGTCATGGACCGAATGTATCTCTGCAGCATCTCTGCATCCGAACTCTCATGTTCCATGCGAACGGTTCCTATTCTGTTTCTGAAAAATAAATAAAAAAAACAATTAATATAACAACGATAGGGCAGTCGAGTCGCTATGGTAAATTAAAGATGGCGCTCTCTACAATACTTGTATAAGTGTAGTTTTAATATTAGATTGGAATTATACTCATTCTATTTTGAACCCCGTCATGGACCGAATGTATCTCCGCAGCATCTCTGCATCCGAACTCTCATGTTCCATGCGAACGGTTCCTATTGTGTTTCTGAAGAATAAATAAAAAATTAATTAATATAACAAAGATAGGGCAGTCGAGTCGCTATGGTAAATCAAAGATGGCGCTATCTACAATACTTGCATAAGGCCGGTCTTTCACTGAAAGCGACTACGAGTGACTGAGCGACCGGCGTATTCGGGCGACGTCAGTTTGGGCGACCTACAGGCGATAAGGGTCTTCCACTGTAGCGACTGCCGGCTCCTCGGTCGCTGTAACGGTATTCTAGCTCCAGTGCTTGATTTCGGGACGATTTCCGCAACGATGAATATTAATTCGTATAAAAAAATCGCTGAGTTGTTGATATCGTTGATGATACCATTTGAAAACTTTTTGCGCGAGCTTTATAACAAAACCAATTTTACACTTTTAAGTCCACCCATAACTGAAAAAAGTTGTTTTATAATATCGATAACAACTTTTTATCTAACGACAAGAAGGCACTGAAAATTTTTATTTTAGTTTATAATATGTTTCTTAATGTCATCTAAAGGTTTAATTTTGATTGAAGTAATGCTTTATGAGATACAAATGCTCAAAGTGAGCAATCCGTGAAAGAGCGCGAAAAAACAAGCACATATTTCGTTCGTCCTTCAATTAGTAACAAAAGTAATAGTAATAAAAATTTTTGGACCATGTAGAACAACGAAAAATAAAACACGCAAAATTTTGGTGTAATTCGTTTTCCTGTGAGATCTCTACTTTAGTTTTTATTCAACTCCAAACTCGGGTATCCATAATAGAAAATCCGAGTATTGTATAGTAAACTACGATAGCAGATGCGCCCAATGATTCTCAAGGTGAAACTAGAGGTTTAAACGCAATAATTTCATAGCAATTTAAAATAGTAGGCAACGTCACGTGAATTTTTTTTCTTTACGCAAGTGAAATATAATCGAAGTAATCGAATAGGAAATTAGATTAGCTGGAAATGCACCCCCTGCTATACGCCAACAGATACTCTGTAGAATACATATAATGCAGGTATACTCAGCAAAAAGAAAATCAAGTATTTCCTGTTATTTGGTCCATCGGAGACCATTTTCAATATGGTAGGTCATACAGTTGCTTAAATCTTTGGTTAGGAATTTCTCAATTTTCTCCGAGTTCTGAGAGGGAGAACAATAGTAGGAAAGAGGGCAGCAGAACATCAGAGATACTTCGGGGTGGGAAATTCCACCTCGGCCTTCGTTAATCACCTCTTGGACGAGGAGGATTTTAACCCTTCACAGCAAGACTCCGCAAGGGGTCCAAATGAAGAAAGGTGCAACTCTTGGAAACAATGGGGTTTCCTTTAACCCCAGGGCTAACCAAGGAGATCACACAATTATTGCGGGAACGCTTAGGAAACGAAAACGTTTTAAAAAGAAGAAATTCCAACACTCAATTCAATAGCAAACCTTCTACTAATAGCACTTTGCACGCAGTGTCGTGGAGCTCCTCTATTGCTTCCCTTCAAACAAGTTTCTTTTTCCTAGAAACTGAACCCTTGCTTTCACCTGGATTTCCCAGTCTATTCATATGGTTCTTACTAGAGACATCTCTTCTCTTGAACCTCGAAATTGGGAGAATTTTTGGACGAAAATAACGAAGAATTTTGGAATGGCAAAAGAAAGATACAATTTCATCAAGATTTAACTATAAGATCAATATCTAAGATACAAAATTTATGAATGAGTTAAGTTTTCATTTTTTTACGATTATATTCATATCGACGATTAATTTTCATACGAGTTCAGTCTTGATTTATTGATGAAAAAATCACAATTGTACTTATATTCTCGCCCAATTTAGCCGTTGTATCATTGTGATTATTGTCCTCCTAGCATTAACCTATAAATTGCAATGGGTGGGGGAATAATTCTGTTTATTTTCTTTTATTAACAAATTTCTTTATTTTACAAAGTTATTGATAACTTTATCGATAGTGCATTACGAAAGTTCGTTTACTGGTAGCCCTCAAAATATACTTTATATATTTTCTAATGCTCCGTTAATGTTCATAATTGTCCTTCGTTTACTAATAAATGTTTCGTAAACCTTAGGTTTCAATATATTTCTTTTTCCGTTCAATGAATTCATATTTCAATTAGTGTCAAAAGTATAACATTTTCACTGTTATATGCAGTAGATATTTGAAATGACTGGAATTTGTCGATGAAACACTCAAAATAAGAGATATTAATACTTAAAATACAATTTGATTAAATTTTGTAGTGTTTAAAATTTTTAGTGAGCATATATATTTCCTAGCCATGCACTACGCACCTCTGCTTACGAGTGACTGATTGCATTTCTGTATCAAAGTAATTAAATATTTGAGAAATTTGTCTATAATATCCTCAAGAGAAGAGAATTGAATACTCATAACACATTAGGAATGGTATTTTGTTCTTGAAATACTCCTCAGCGTGTATATATCATTTTAAGTCATGCACTGAGTAGCGGCGACTACGAGCAACGGATCCCATTTTTTGTATCAAAGTAATTAAATATTTGAGGAATTTGTCTATAATAACCTCGAGAGAAGAGAATTGAATACTCATGACATATTTGGCATGGTATTTTTTTCTTGAAATACTCCTCAGTGCGTATATATAATTTTAAGTCATGCACTGCACAGCGACGACTACGAGCGACGTATCCCATTTCAATGGGATCAGTCGCCGGTCGCCGGTGTACGCTCGAATCAAGTCACCCATAATCGCCTGCAGTGAACGACGCTCCGTTCCTTTCTGTGTATTGGGATTAGTCGCCCGTATACGCGTCGCTCGTAGTCGCTTCCAGTGGAAGACCGGCCTAAGAGTAGTCTTTATTAGATTGGAATTATACTCATTCTATTTTGAATCCCGTCATGGACCGAATGTATCTCCGCGGCATCTCTGCATCCGAACACTCATCTTCCACGAGAACTGTTCCTTTTGTGTTTCTGAAGAATAAATAAAAAAACAATTAATATAACAACGATAGGGCAGCCGAGACGCTATGGTAAATTAAAGATGGCGCTATCTACAATGCATGCATAAGAGTAGTCCTAATATTAGATTGGAATTATACTTATTTAACTTGAATCCCGTAATGGATCGAATGTATCTCCGCAGTATCTCTTCATCCGAACACTCATGTTCAACGAGAACAGTTCCTATTGTGTTTCTGAAGAATAAATAAAAAAAAACTTATATAGCAAGGATAGTGGAAAATTGTCCTTTTGTTAAATGAAAGATGGCTCTCTCTACAATTTTTGGATAAGAGTAGTCTTAATGTTAGATTGGAGTTATACTAATTGTATTTTGAATTTCGTCCCTGGACCGAATGTATCTCTGCAGCATCTCTGGATCCGAACTGTCATCTTCCACGAGAACTGTTCCTATTGTGTTCCTGAAGAATAAATAAAAAAACAATTAATATATCAACGATAGGGCAGTCGAGACGCCATGGTAAATAAATGATGGCGCTCTTTACAATTTTTGCATAAGAGTAGTCTTAATATTAGTTTGGAATTATACTAATTGTATTAATAATTTCGTTCCTGGACCGTGTATATCTCCGCAGCATCTCTGGATCCGGAACTCTCATCTTCTATGAGAACAGTTCCTATTGTGTTTCTGAAGAATAAATAAAAAACAATTAATATAACAACGATAGAGCAGTTGAGACGCTATGGTAAATTAAAGTTGGCGCTATCTACAATACTTGCATAAGAGTAGTCTTAATATTAGATTGGAATGGGGAATTTGCATAAATTTTGTAACATGTTTGATGGTAGTGTACCTGATTGGAAATTTTCCCACGAATTCTAATATATAAGTTAAAAGTACCTGTGACAATCAAAAATGTTATTATTTGCTCTTCAAAAACTTGATAAAAGTCACGTGATCTAAAACGCATCCTCATTGGTTTGGCGTCACCGCACGGCATAGCTACCCCGTTGATGCTGTTGAACACGTTTCGTTTGGAGGAGAACGAAAAAATGTTTTTTTTGAGGTTTCTTGCCGTTTTTTACCGGAAATATGACTTAAGAGAGATTCAATAAAGCTTAATCCAATAATTTGTCATTGGTGGACTCCCTTATGGTGGCTGAGTGCCTAAGAAATAGCAGTTTTTTCGTCGCTTCCGAGATTCGTGGAGTAAAAACAGACAGCTGAGTATATACTAATATGCTTAGAATAGGGTGTAGGGGCTATTATTATTAAAACATATAATTAGTATTTATTAAAGGTACATTGACCTTACGATAGATGTATTAATTGAATATGTTATTACTGATTTCCATAATTTTCACGTACTGCAAACATTGATTTCGTTCTCCCATCGGGATTAGCCAGACTAATCGTTAAAACATTGAAAACTTTAACTAGAACTGAAAAACCTTTGAAGTATTACGCATGTATTCAAAACTGTATTTGATTCAAGTTTTTACGCTAATAAGAAGAATCATGATCGCTATAATGTTAATGCGTAGGTAGAAAATTTTAAAATCTCCCTAAGAATGACATACTCTTTCTAAAATCTCCCTAAGAAAGACATACTCATTTTTCTTTCTCGTAAACAAAATCATAAAATTTGTAAACGCATTTCTGCATCTGTTTTTACACTAAAACCTATGCAACAGTTGTGTGGGACCACTAAATCATCAGAATGGGAGGTTACCTTTTTTTTAGCTGTTTCATAGAGGAACCATAACAATGTGAAATTGTTTTCAGAAATCTATTTCGATGGTTTGTGAAACGTGAAAATTTTCTCAAAAAGTCAAATGATAAAAGAATTACATTCCGTGTGCTAAATATGATATAGGATTAGCTAAAGCTAGTAAAAATTCATTTTCTCTGGTAAACTTGGCAGGTAACTATATACACTCACATCACATAAGCCTGGGCCTCGAGTGTGTAACTATCACTTCGAGTGAGAAGTCCCAAAACAGTGAGAAGTCGGCCATGTTTTTGCAGTAACGCGCGAGATCTCAAAAAAGCATTTTTAGATCTCACTAAGTATCGAAACGAGTGTGAGAACGTAACGATCTCAAAAAAGGTGTAGTTACGTCGTTACCGGCAGTGACAACATGGACGGGCATCTTATTTTGGCTGCGGTTTTGGAGGAGAGACGTAGGAAAAGTAAATAATTTAAGAGTAACTAGAAGGAGATTGATAGCTATGATAGACAGTAACAATCCCTTCGATGTGGCGGACAGCGATTTTATCAAATTATATCGCATCCCTAAAGTTATTGAGGAATTATCGGATTCTTTGCCGCCCGCTCGAAGATGCACGTCAATACCTCCACATATTCTAGTAAATACACACGGTGCTTTACTTTTATAGAATCAATAAATAACCATTAATTGTGAATAAAATAGTCACCTTACAATTAAGAATTTTCATTTAGAATCTTATTAGTGAAAACGTTTGTAAGATCGTTCATTCTTGACATAAATGTAAGCTTAAAATCAATATCTTCGGGTATTTTTCAGTGTTACATTTTTAGATTTTTGAACTAACTGCTTATACATTGTGAAATCAAAACACTTCGAGTAATAAGCCAAGTAATTTATTAATAGACGATTGTAATTCACGTTTGAATCAGTGTGTTTGCCTTAAGTGTGTCGCACTAGAGTGAATTTAATATTATTAGTATCGTATATACTTTGGTGAAAAGTTTGGGTAAAATTATCGGAAATCGGGCTATTTCTAGTATAAGAAAAAAATTCCCAAACAGTCCTAAACAATAGTTTTACCAGAAATGTGTGCACTCTTCTTCTCGTAGGCGTTTTTCTTCACATTTAAGCTATGAATATTTTTTTAATTCAATCCATCACCAGTTTAATCTTATTAGTAAATAATAATCATAAATAATGTTTTATTTGATATTGAAAAGGAAAAAATTTGTCGTGGATACAAAAAACGTAAGTGAATCTTAGGAAATATGTATTATTCACAGCATTAACCCTGTCACAAATAAAATAGATGTGAAAAACTATTGCGAATCTACTGATAGAAATAACTGAAAGATGTAAAAGAGATACTTTTATCATAAATACATTGCATTCTAAGATGAATGACAATCTCCTATCCTTTGATTGGGAAAGTATAGTGTATTCCACCGCTGATATGATACTTTCTTTAATACAATTAGTTTATTTATCTATGTATTTTTATTGCACAAAGCATGAGCAGTTCAACGATTTATGCACAAAGAAGATATACATCTAAAGAAGCTGATAATTCGCTTACATTTATAAAAAGAATATGCCCACTTAAGAGCTAAAACGAAACTATAATACAAATATACATCTTTATATCCATGAGAAACATTAATAGTACTAACTTTGGTAAAATAAATTTCTAAATCAAGACATCAATTCATAAGTATATGTAATGAATACCACTTTTAATGTATTTAACAATGCCTGAACTCCTAATACCCTTGGGATCAACCATGTTGAGCCTATTTTGAAGTCTTGTAGCATATGTTTTGAATGATAGACCAATTTCAACTTTAATCCTGTCTAGCTTAATTATTGCCTTTGATTATTAAACACATCCAAACACTTAAATGTCAATAAAAAGGATTGTTTTCACCTGGGACATTCAACATGATTCAATCACCAAAAATCTGGTTACATATCATAGTAAATCTTAAAAACATTTTAAGATGGTGTTCAGGTGGATGCTGTATATAGAAAATTAAAGAAAGCTAATGATTCTATCAGCATTAATCACTTATTTGGTAAGCTACATTGATAGGTTATCCTGCCAAACTGAAAGAAAGCTTGTCGTGAGAATTAGATATCTAAATTCTTGTGAATCTATCTAGTTCTGTGTTTTTACAATTAGTACCTTCCTCCACAAATATTTGCGACACATGGACCAAAATCTACATGGGATCAAATAAACACAATGAATCCAGCTCATTTCCTCGCTTTCAAACATTCTAACTAATTTAGAATTTCGTATAAATATTGTATAATTCAAAACTTACTACTTCACATTAGTTACTACATCATAGATAAAAGCTTAACCTATACTACTGTTGGTGTACATGAAAATAATTGGTAGACTAATATATATGCGTAAAAAACCGATCTTTTCCGTTCAAATCCAATTGTCTACTCAAACTGTTACACGGAGAGAAATAAATAGACTCGTTATAAGGTAATTACATAAGTTACAGAACACATTGACTTATTTTCTTAAGGTTTAATGCCTATATAATTACCGTATTACACATATCACGCATATCATTTGCATAATACAGGTAAATCGTAGAAATTTAATTGACTTCCATGCCTTATTTACTACTTGCAGCAGCCGAAAATTACATTTCTATGACGACTTCCGCCCACTTTTGTGCATGATTTTGCAACGCTGTTCCTAACAGATGTCACCGAAATGGAACGGCGCGATATTAGGTTAAATCGTTCCGACATCGCTTTTCATCCAGTGACAAACGTTACGTTCTCACTTCTCACTAAAATTACACACTCGCAGCCCTGTACGTACAATCGACACTTGACTCATACAAGTAAAATTAAGTGTTAGGTACCTACGCTTAAAATGATCCTCACTGCAATACACAGTGGACATCTTACTTAAAGAGTTATCCTCCCTTCTGCAGGACTTAATCCATTTCTTTCTCTTCTTTCAATCTTAGGGAACGTAAATAAAAATATTTTCTGGCGTAGAAATAGAGGTGCTCGTGCAACAGGGCGCAATGCAGGACATACATTTTAGGGACGCTTTTCCTGTTACGATTTATACTGCGTACATAAAAAATCGAGTGAAATAAGTTAATTGTATCAAACAAATGAGATAAATACAACAACTTACGCCAAATATTTAGTAAAGAACTAACCTCCACCGGCAAAAGCTGAACGACGCACAATGGGCTAGAATTGAAAAAACCTGGACAAGGGGTGAAACATGTTTTTTTTAGTGCGGATATTAAAACTTAGCATAGTTATTGCAAAATAATTTAATTGTATGCTCCTGCTGGTCTTTTTTTAAATTTTCAGGTGTCAAAAAGATATAGGGCGTCAAACTTGAGATTTTTTCACAAGATCGGGAAGTTTCGGATTTTTCGGAAAAACTGCTGCCTCAATGAATCAGAGGAGCGAAGGAGATCATGCAGCCTCCAAACTGATCAAATAAATAACAACAACGACCCCAACAAGAGCTAGGCTAGTACTTGCAAAATGAAAAAAAGAGAGACCGCTCAAACTGAGCTTACAGAGGACGAGGCTCTATCACTGATAAAAAACAAGAAATTATCGAAAAGTCAGTACAAAATAATCCGCATGACGGCTGAGAAAAAGGGACACAAGTTTTATCCTAGTTATGAAACAATACGAAGGGCTACGTGTGCTGCATATCCAGAAGCGATTACCCTTTCGGAAGAGACTTGCGAAGTGAATTTGCAAAATTTGTGCAATTTCCCCTATGTTCCAAAATTTCTTAATACCGCATTTATTATCTAAGGTATAGGTCTCAAATTCGTATCTTAAAGTGTATTCAAATAAGTTTTAAATATTATTTGCCAAAATGTAACATAAAAGAAGCCAAATTTTCGACTCTACATAACCAAAAAGACGCCTAAACTGGATTAGGGGATTCTGAAGTTCTGAAGCGCCCAGCTGGACCGCGCAGCGCTTACGAAAAATCCACCGCAATCACAGGGTAACAGGTGAAATTAAATAGTTTTTCCATATTCCATATCTAGAAGTCTTGTAGATTGACGTGGTATAAGCGACTTGATAGTCCATTGCTATTTACCAAGTTGATTTCCTTTCTTTTTCTCGAAATTTGTCCGAAAAAGGTGTCCGCCATTTTGTTGCTTTAAATGAGCAAAGAATCATTTTAGAGCATAAAACATTCAGCGAATTGAGCACAAGTAGTTATGCTAGATTACTGTATTCTTGTTTTTTTCAAACATTTTCTCTCAAAAGCAATTATGTATCAACGAACTTGAACGTTTTTCCGAAAAATCCGAAACTTCCCGTTTTTGTGAAAATTTCTCAAGTTTGACGCCTGAAAATTAAAAAAAAACGACCAGCAGGAGCAATAAATTCAAACATTTTGCAATAAATATGTTAAGTTTAAATAACCGCACTCAAAAAACCCATTTTTCGTCCCTTGTCCAGGTTTTTTCGATTCTAGCCTTTGCGACGTCTGCAGCGATACCGTGCCGTTACGTCATGCGCCGAAATCCTGGTGAAGTAGTGTTTTCAAGCAGACGAAAATGTAGTATTTTAAAAGAGTAATATCTTTATAAAACGATATTGTACATCAGTAAAATTTTCGCCGAGTACGTTTTAGATGATAAATTTCTCATTAATAGTGTTAAAAAAATTATGCAAATTCCCCATTATACTCATTCTACTTTGAATCCCGTCATGGACCAAATATATCTCCGCAGCATCCATGCATCCGAACTCTCATCTTCCACGAGAGCGGTTCCTATTGTAAAAACGGACTTGAAAAAAAGTCTGACAGGGCCGGGGATCGAACCCGGGATCTTCCTCTAACCGGGAGACTACCTTAACCATCTAGGCTACCCGACCAGAACAAATTAACAAGCCAATTTTGGGGACTTTATGCGCAAGGGCAATTGCAGTTTCGTCCGACTGAGCGGCATCGTCTGCGGCCATGGCCTCATCGAGGCACCGGCAACACAAAGAGGTGTGAGGAGAAACCCCTCTAAGGATAAACAAATAAGGAAAAGGGTTAAGGTGACTTTGCACATAAGGGCGAGCACCCAGGAAAATTCCCAAGGAAAAAAACTCTGGTCGGGTGAGTTGAGACAATAAATTAGAGTAGAAAAATTGTAATCGAGGGCACTAGGAATAGAAATAAGGATGGTTCTGACATAAGAGGAAAATGAACTTAATGCAGATCGTATGGAGACGAGAATACGATACTACGCAACGATGGCAGCTTAAACATCCGAATAACTGATAGCAAATAATATTATAAATACGTAAAGAAAAAGGTTCAACTTTACTTGCATAGATCTTAGGAGACCAAAATATGTTACGGGTGACATTTAGCTAAACATTAAAATTTCTTTGGAACGAGTTTTTCAAATTAGCTACTCCCAGATATCCCTCATAACTTTTCTAATAAAATTGACAAGATGAGTGGTGGGACTCGAGCCTCGAACTCTAAGATTAAACGGGTGCTCATGCCGGTCAGATCACCTTCCAACTAAGAGATACAGTTCGAGATACCTTAATCCGTAGGACCAGCGCTCTCTTTCATACTTGTATAAGAGTAGTCTTAATATTGGATTGAAATTATACTCATTGTATTTTGAATTCCATCGCTGGACCGAATGACACTCCGCAGCATCTCTGCATCCCTTCTTTCGCACTTCCATGTTTGAGAACAGTTCCGATCGCATTTCTGGAGAATAAATAAAATTAAAATTAATAAAAAATTTACTTAGCAACCGAGACACTGTTTAAATTAAAGGATGACGGTATGTATCATACTTGTCTAAGATTAATCTTAATATTTTGTATTGTATTGTATTTTGAATTGAATTCACAATTTTCCTTACGAAAACAGAAAATAGATCGAGACGGGAATGTTGATTTCGGAATCCACAACGGAGAAGCCGTTAATACGTTTGTGTTAATATTAATCCTAGTTTATTACTGCTGAGAGAAGGGAATTGTATTTCTTAAGCCGAAGGAAAGAAGAACCTTTACTTATAATCAAGCGGCTTCTTCTGGCTTGAGGATACGCAAATAGAATAGATTTGTCGTTGTCCTGACCTCTTTTTTCTAATATTCGCTCAGTATTTTATTAAGGTATTCTTTCTGTATGTTCATAAAAGAGATCTTAATTCTCATTTAAGTTGGGAGATATTGCCATGCAACGAATTGCAGACTCGATCAAACCCTCGAAAAGGTTCTGGTTCACATTTGTAAGTGATGAAATGCGTATGAATGTTATTGGAAGGCATTCCAGCGATAGAATTAGTAAAGCTCTGAATTATTTAGGGTTAAATTGCGTTAATGAATACAGTAAACCTATGAAATGGCGCCCGGTGAATTGGTCCGGAGGGAATTCGTACGCGGGGAATTGATCCCCCACGCTGAATTTTTACTACCAACCCAAGCCCCTCAGATAATTTATTTATAACATTAACTAATAATCAGGGTGTTTAGATTTACATAAGATTGAATAACAGTAGTACAACATCAGCGCGTGGGAGAAATTCCCCGAGTACGAATTCACCGGCGTCCGGTGAATTGGTCCGTGGGGAATTGGAACGCGGGATATATGACTGGGAATTAGCCCTCTAAAACATTGAGATGGTTCACAAGTGACTAAGGATTCATTTGCATAACCTTAAATTGTGTCGCGTTAATGGCATTATGTTTAATTTTTTTGCGTTAATACTTAAAGTTCATTAATTAAGACAAAGTGTTATTCAGAGCCGGGATGTGTGATATCACTAAGTTGTCCTTAACGAAGTTAAGCTGAGGTAGAAATGTCTCATCGTATTCAATGTTTTTGCCCGAAAACACTAATAAATTAGATTTAAGTGCATAAATATTCCAGTTCAGATATAACTTTGAACACGTGACGTACACAAGGGGAATTGAATTATTAACAACTCACAGAATCAAATTAAATGCATTTATTATACGTATGTCTCGAATATCTATAGATGAATAGAAGGATTGAGCTCAATAATATTTATTGTCTGCTGGTTCAGTGATGTAAATCAAAGAGAATGGCAATTACTTTTTAATCGCCTCATGTTTCTCAATAATTTCTGCAGTAAAAACACAGAGGAGTCTTCATGTTGCAAACAATATCCATCAATATCTAATAATTGGAAATACCTCTTTCTTCAGTATAGTTTGATCACATTCTAAATTAGTAATAATATGTTATGATATTTACGAACTATTCTGGAGGTCAATCGAATCAAATGAATATAAAAGTTGTGGTTAGTAACATTATGCCTAATACTGATGAAATAATTTTTCCATATTTATAAATACCAACAAATGTATAATCACTACATTAAGGCATTGCGAGATGGAAATAAAACGCAAAAACTAACGAAAAGGCAGCTGAATATCTGAAGCAAATTTTATTGGACAAACGTAGTGAGATATATTAAATTAAAGTGTAATGTTGACTACTTAGTGGTACATCAACGCGGAAAGTTTGCGTTAGTGAACGTAAAAAGTCACAATTAATTTCTAACAATGTAGCATCAATAATTAGGTATTCTGTAATAAATGATTGGATAATAGTTTTAAAAAACGTTAGGAAACTTATGCGTTACAAAGATGAGTGAACTGGAGTGGAACGGTATACGATCTTTAAGTTGGATGAAGAAGTACGAAGTTGTATCGTTATTGAGTTGGCTCAAATATTTTCAAATCAATCGGGTTCTACTTTGCTAAATCGAACATTCAATTTATTAACCGCCAAACTCCTAAATAAGTTAAAACGGTTATTAACAATACTGACCATCTTAGACATACGATTGTTTTAAAACGTTAATGTAGAAGGAAATTAAGTATTGTAAGTTTAGTTGGAAATATTGGAAGAAGTAATGAAATTCTCTTTACCATCGTGTTAATCTTCGGATAATTAATGCAGTATTATCTTTTAATTGGAGTGAAATTATTCAGTAAAGAAACCAAGAAATTTTACCAAGAGAGTAGTTATTTAGTTCGACTTGATTTGAGTTTGATAACTGCTTGAAAATCATCTTATTAGGGTCATTTAGGGATATCTCGACACTTGGGAGATCTCGACACTTTTTAAACATTTTCACATTAGCGACACTGGTTTTGAGTGGGATTTACTGGAACTTTTAGTAGTGAAAGCTAGATGACATAGGGTCACACGGAAAACACTGTAGAGAACACTTTCCATAAATTGAAGCAGTCACAACGCTCAGAATCCAAATAGGTAAGTCTTAAATACCCTGAAAAGTGCATGCTATAATAATCCATTTCTATTCCGGCGTTACTTTGTGGAAAACACGGCAATTTAGATGGATTTCGATATGCTGTGTAGTGACCAGGTGCTTTTTAGCTATCCCTCGCAAAATGTCAGTCTGTAAATCAGACACCCTTACAATTACTGTGACCTGCAGCTTGACCCTGCAACTCGGGGTGATTGCGACACTCTGTAAAGTGGAGAAGTCGACATGTCGAGTTCTCCCTAATCTTTAGTTTTTTATAACTATTAAAGTTTGCACGGTATTTTAGGGTAGTATCTTTACGCGGTTTAGTATAATGTTATTGCACGGTTAATTATAATGCGATCGTATTCATTTATGTAGCAAAAAATGAAAGTGATTATTAGTGGTAAATGTCAACATGATATTTTTTAGTATTTTGTTCATGTTGTAGGCGAAAAATATGCCACGAGTGTACGATTATAAAGGGAAGCTCGGGAAATGGGATCCTCATAGCATGGCTAAGGCAATAGAAGAAGTAAAGGAGAGGAATATGCCCCCTGCAACTGCTGCAAGAAAATATTATGTCCCGAGAAACACATTGAGAGCAAGGCTGACCACGGGCAACGTGAGCAATAGACAATTTGGGAAAGGCGCTACGCTGAATCCAGATATTGAGGAGCAGTTAGCACGCTATTTAATTCTTTTGGACTCAAAAGGATATGGGTTGACTGTGAGTGATGTCAGACAGCTTGCATTTAAATTTGCAATTAAGATGAGGCAGCGTCATAAATTTAATTTGGAAACTAAAATGGCAGGATATAATTGGGTTTACTCATTTTTAGCTAGAAATCCTGCTTTAAGGGTACGTAAGGCTCAAGGTCTGTCATATGCTCGTTCAAAAGGTCTGAATAAGGATGGTGTAACAAAATTTTTCAGGAATTTGGGAGCTATGTATGATGAACATGGCTTATGGATGAAACACATGAAAACTTAAGATGAAACAGGGCTGCAACTATTTTTTAAACCAGGAAAAGTTATTTCTTCCCAAGGAAAAAGAGATGTGTACCATGCTACAACTGGGGAAAAGGGGTCAACTGTTACTGTAATGGTGTGCACCAGCGACTCTACCCCCCTTCCTCATAATGAAGGGCGTAAGGCAGAGGGATGCTTACTTGAGAGGGATGACAAATGGGGCTGTTTTGCACATGTCTGACTCTGGGTGCATGACATCAGAAATTTTTTCACTTTTTATTGATCATTTGGGTAAGTTCAAACCTCCAGGGAAGATTTCACTAATATTAGATGGACATTCGCTGGATAAGGCAGTGAACATGGGTATTGAAATGCTTTGCCTACCTCCAGGTAGCACTCAAAACTCCAGCCACTTGATATTTTATCTGTCAAGAGTTTGAAACACTTTTATAATGAAGCCTGCAGAAACTTTATGCGCCAGCACTCAGGAAAGGGAATTACCAAAGAAGAGTTTGGCGACTTACTAAGAATGGAATGGGATAAATCAGCAACTGCCGGTAATTTTACAAATGGATTTTGGAAATCAGGAATTTATCCGTACAATCCTGTTTTGTCCTTGAGGAAGATATTTTTGAATATGAAATCACACAATCGCCCGGTGTTGAAGTTAGTGTTACAGACGATTCGGTTCCCTTTCCCACATCGTCATCTTCCTCTTCACTTTTGTCAGAAATATCGCCAATCCCTGTGCTATCTTCTAGTGTAGAGCATTCTAAAAGGAAAGGACAGAAGAAGCAAGTCTGCCGTTGTCACTTCGCCAGTATACATAGAAAAACTACGAGACTGTGCAAAGAAAGCCACAGGGACAAGAAGATCTGTGAAAGTAAAGGATAAGACCGACCATCACTCAAATCGTCGTGTAACCACAGATAGTCCAAGCTCCTCAAACAGTTTAAGGTAAAGTGAAAATTATTGTGGATAATGTCGAGGCTATTTTTATGACGATAAATGTGGTGAACGTTGGGTCAAATGTCTTGGTGCCTGTGGTAAATGGTTTCATGTGAACTGTTTGGAGAATGGACAAGATAAAAATTCATCTGCGAACATTGCCAGTAACTTGTATGCAAAATAATCTACCTATATTAGTATACTGATACTTTTGTAACTTTCCTAGGTATATCTGTCTTATTTCTAGATAAAATTGGCACTTTCTGTTTCTTTTTAGCAACGAGTTTGATCTTTTAGTAATATGTGTGGCCAGCAATGTTTGCATTTCCTAGGCTCGAAAAAAGTTTGAAAAAGTTAAGCAATATAAGTAATGTATTACAAGATATCTCTAGTTTCAGGATAACACTGACATTGTATGTTCAGTATTTTGCAAGTAACATTTAATTTAGCATAAATTTTAGTTTGTATACTATGTTTGAAGATGAATGTTAAATTTTATACTACCTGTCGAGATCTCCCTAATTTCAGGGAGAAACCGACATTTTGTATTTCTTTGTTTTGGCGTTAATTTTGATAAATTTGTTTCACTAAAAATGTCTATTCTTGTATCACATGAAAATAAAACAAAAAATCTTATAATACACAAAAATTTGTTTATATTAATTAGTTTTTCTATCAGAAAATTAGTTTTTTCTCTTAGGGTGTCGGGATGTCCCTAAATGACCCTAGATCTATTGTTATTCAAATTCAGTTTATCTCTCCCTGAGTATATCTATTGATATACAAATATATTTATGTAACAAATATCGTTTAAAGGACAACAGACTGGTGGAGATATTAATGCAGGAAGTAATAGCTGGATTTTATCAACAGTCTTATCGTGAAGATTACGTCTCTAGTCATTACAGCAGAAAGATACGTGATTTATTATCACTCGATGTGTATTTTATATCATTGGATATAAATCAGTGTCAGGAATGAGCAAAAATTATAAAATCATTTCAAAATAGTAGTAATCTTAAAAATTTATTCTATTTTATTATCCAATGTATTCTTTGATTGTTTCTTTTTCCTAGACAAGGCTGTAAATGCACGAAAGAAAACAAACACATAAATCTCAGAGAAGCAAACGATGAGTTCGCCATGAACTTGAAGAAAATCGAGGCAAAGAATTGAAGGCCATTGGGAGGCCATTACTCGTCTTTTGACATTGTTAGCATGAGCCTACTTCTTTATCTGAACCTTCGAAAGTGAAAGCAGCGGAAAAGGAAATAAAAACGATGCTTGGAAAACTCGAAATGAGTTGAAGGACGTTGGAAGCCCATTACTGGTCTAAGAATCATTGTTTACGTGATCATAGCTTCTTTAAACAGTGCTTTGAAAGTGAAAGCAACGGTGAAGGGAAGCAAAATATCAATAGGAATTGGAAAGAGCTCATCGAAGAAAGCGAAACTACATTTCTGCGTCTGATCAAAGAAATTTACAGAAAAAGGGAAAGTGTATGTCTGGCAATTGCATTACTGTACTGTAGTAATTATTCTCCATTAAATTACATAAAAGGTTATTAAAAAAGAAGCAACTTCCAACACTATCGTTCAGATTTTTTTTGGATTACTCAAACTTATTATGAAATAGTTTCTTTCACTCCCGAAACTATTGATCAACAAATCACTTAATTGATAGTCCGTTCCACAGGTTTTTATAATATAATACACGATGTGATAAAAAACTTCTTAGTCCATAACGTGAAGATATTTTAAAAGTACGTGATATTAGAGATTGATATAAAAATATATATATTCTGCTTACCAAAGCTGAAGCTCCAATCCACTGAACCTACCATCGAAGAATCTCCTGTACGACTTTCACTTCCAGAAGACGCCGATGAGCATTACGGCAGGACAATATAGATGTGAAAGGTACTTATTTCCAAAAAATAAAAAATAATACATTCCAAATCAATAAAGAATAAATTGATAAAAATCAGAATTAAATTCCATTCAAAAGCCAAGCAAATGTAAGGCGTAACGAGTAATTTGAAAATTATTTCTTTCCTTTCATTTGCAACCGTTGACCAAACGGTTTGAAACATCTTGTTAAGTCATACAACAACATTAATTAAATAATAGCGAATAATAATTATCATTTATGGAAATCTTAATTAAACTCTTAGACATTGACTGAAGATATTGAAAGCATGACACGAAACCAAAACTTTAATATCAGTACTAATCCGTACCAAATCGAACAATATTCCTAAATTGATCAAGCTAAATTTAAATTGCAATTAAATCTTAGGAAATAAATATAGTTTAGATTTTGAAATAATGCCGATTAAATTTAAAAATAACAAGGAACTATGGAACTACAGAAACTAAAACTTCTGAAAATTCTTCAAAATTGATAAAAATCAGAAGAGTGTTCTAAACCAGTGAAAATATAAAGTAAAACTTGAAATTTGAATATAAGTAAATAATAAAAATGATTACATCAACGAAAAATATTGAGAATAAGTTTAAAAAATAACGACCGGTAACGGGAATTTATATTACAAATTCGTACTAAATGGAATAGAATTCCTGAAATGATTAAGCCAACTTTAAATCTAAATTACAATAATTAGAAACAAATTCGATTCTGATTATGAGATTATGAATTTAATGTTAAAGATGAAAAATACACTTTCATTCCGACACAGTTAGAACTTATGTAATTTAAGCCGTAGAAACGATTGCTAATACATTTTTGAATGATTGATAAATGTAAACGATGCCATTGATATGAATGAAATTATTAAAGTATCCTTCAACTGCTGATTTCCTTTTAAATTCAAACCAGGATTTCCGTAATGATTATGCGTGGAACATATGATCTAAAGAAAGCCTAAATATTAACAGAAGGACTAATTGGAAAATATATTCAAATAAAACTACGTATTGAACTGTTGATAGATTACGGAAGGAGGGAATTATAACCGGAAGTCTGTATTCTAGGAAAATTGAAAACTCGTACACTGAAACTGCACTGAATTCGAGTCCTGGCACTTTCGGAATTTTTTCTCTCGTTTCTTAATTTCAATTTCGATTTGTTACTTGTAATGAAAATTAAGTTGATAATAGCATGACCTTTAACTTTCATAACAAATTTCCGATGACCACTTGAAATAGCTAGTAGCATACGTACGAAATATCGACTAGAGTATCAATTCAGAAGTTACATTCCGATTACGAGAATAAAAGCTTAACGAAACAATAATCTAACGTCAAAATCGAACAAAATTCCAAAAAAGGACCACGCAATATTAAACTAGAAAAAAAAATTGGTGTGAAATAATTGTTATACTCATTAGATGGATATTGTAAATTAATATCATTATAACATTATGATAGACGCGAGAAGGCCAGGAATCCTACTGCGAATGAAAAAGAATACATTTTACGTAGATATAAAGACGATATTGATCTATACCGCTATATTAAGGTAATAAATTCTATAATAAAATGAAAAATGAACAGCTATGATGCGTCCACAATTTCCGTTAAAATTCAAACCCGATCTTCCCTTGTTTATGTGATGACGTCATTCAATTACCGAAGCATAAAAATTAACGACATAACTGTTTTAAAGATATATTCTGATAAAACATGTAATATCACCGGGAATAATTTAAGAAAATGGTAGTTTAGATCTGTATTCATGGCAAATTAAAAATAAATGTGGCAAAGCCGATTTCGAGGCTTTATTGGAATTTTTCTACCGTTTATTACATTCAAATTCAGAGTTTAACTCGTACGGTTTCGGAGGCAGTTTTAATTTTCGCAAACGCCTTACACGATGAATTACTATCATAGAAGTTATCGTTATCTCAGAAGCAAAACTGCCACTAACTACCGTCATTCCCACGCGATGAGATATATGTACTTATCGAATCATAAAAATCAAAAGGAAAATCGTATGCCTTTTACATTCGGCCATTAACCCGACATAGGCAAACCTATACATTAGATTTCTCGAGAAGAATAGGCGAACCAGATTCAGTCCCGGTTCAGATTTAGTACCAGATTCTCGTCCCGGCCTCATTCCTTTCTTACTCTCAGACTGTCATAAATCTTCTAGAGATTTGGACACATTAGATAGATTTACACACAAAGATGTTTACTTATTTCGCTAAAGATCATCCTTAACGATCTTTTAAACCGGAGAACGTACTGAGGAAATCGTATTAAACTGTCCCCATGCTTAATAAATAGATTAATGTCATCTCCTTAATTCACCCTAAATTAAAATCAATCACTATATGAAACAAATGATGCGTAGTATACTGATATTACACAAGTAATAAACTTGAATTCTTTCATTTACCAACAGACTTTTGCAATATTTTCCCAGACCATACCTAATAAAATATTTAATGAGACTTACCATTAACCGGAAATCCTGGGTGACAACGATGGACGTTGAACATGACAACGAATTTCAACTGTTTTTCAAACCCTTGTTGTCAGCACGACCTCGCTCGTAGAAGTCAATGCAGCAACTGACGAAATAGCCATCCGCGCAACCGTTAAACAATACTGCTCTCACCTGATTGGTCCAAATTTAACCGTCTTTCAACTTGGCTGCACCCACCAACCGCCATGAAAATTTTCCACTACTAGCGACAGCAAATATATTTAACGAATTTATTAAAGTATCATTTTAAATATATAATTAATATTTTTCGTCGATTTTAATTATTTTTTTCAATTTCGCGAAATCGTCGAAGTGCTGGATCTAAAATATCAAAGTTTGCATAATCTAAATATTTTATGTTCTTAAAAACATCTATATTTGTGTCTGGATATTTAAGATTATTAGGTTTTTTTAATTTCTTAAATGAAATAACGATTTACAAATTAATATAATTAATATTCATCCAGAAAGAGAAAAATGTAGCTATCATATCGATGTAATTAATTTACGCACAATTACAAGCAAGATTTCATTGCAAGGATACATTTTTAGTTAAAGAAGTGCAGTATTTTAAGAAATGACGTCCTTGATTACGAAGAAAGTGGAAAAACCTTACATAAATTCCCCTTTAAGCTACCGATTCTCTCGCTAATCAAACACACTACGATGTCCTCCAAAGATACTTTTTATGAAGCAGACACATTAAAACGAGATATATATGTTGATTAAATGATACAGTAAACGTTTATCTTAAGGAATTAAACTATAATATAATCGATTACAAACCAGGAAATTAGTATTGACCTCTCATTGCCTGGAAACACGAAATATTCTAGAATAGGAAGAAATTTGCTGCATGAGAGGTAAATCAGCCGGTTATGAATACCTCATTGGTAATCTACGAAGTGCATTCACAGCCATTCAAATTAATGCAAATACCACTCTCATCGTACTTACATGACCTCCATCTTGCGTCGATGGTAAATGTAGTTTGTGGAAGGATTCCGATCTCTTAGAACTGCGATATGAAATACAGGAGTGCTCGTCTCGTTGATGGTTGTTTTATTGCCGATTTAAAATAGTAAACGTGTCCACTATTATTCAAGGCAGTCACTGATCGACAGTTAGATCGTCATTATTTGACTGGTCTTCGCTAATTGTTAACAATACTAGATAAACCAGCCAAGAAGCTGTCCTAGTATGCAGCTTTCTAACCACAAGTTAAATAAGGTAATCAATTAACGCTGAGAAATGGCGAAATTAAGATCAAACACTTGGGAATCAACAACTTAACGTCTTTAAACACTACGATCGAAATTCAAAGCAATAAGTACAGCAATAAGATCAAATATAACACGGTGTTTGTCGGAGAACTTTTTAAAGTACTTTCACAGTATATTCGTAGTTAGAAAAGTAAGGGATTTTTCACAAGAAATCTCCTACAATTTGATTATTCCACAGATACGTTTTTACGTACACTTACCATTGCTATACACTCACAGTGAAGTAATTCAGAAAGTACACAATCTGAAGCACTGTTATCGAACCTATTTCACAAATACGAGCACTTAAAAGCACTTACATAGTGTTCCAACTCTGGAACGCCATTTCAGAGTTTCTTCTCTAAATCACGAGGTGATTGCGCAACACACCTTAAGAGAATTTCGATTGTCTTCGAAAATATGAAGTACGGAAGTCGCGTTTCTGAGGCATTGAGTAATGGAGGGAAATAGTTTTGTTTCCTGTTATCAGAGTGCTTACTGCTGAAGTTAAAGGGCTGAGAATTGACCTCGTGGCTTTAACGAGGACCTGAGTGAAATTTTAAGTCAGAAGGATTTTTAAGAGGTTATTAATGTTCATCTGTGCCCAACTTCTGTATTTCTTGATTGTCAGTGTGAAACATGTGCCACGGAAGAGAATAAGTGTGGAATCTAAAATCAAGAGTTGAAGCTCTCGACCTGATTTACAGTGTTATCCAAAAGTAAGTGTTGAAAAGTGCGTTATTCTAAATCTGCGATATAAGAATAGTAAAGATAAAAACCTCATGATTGATTGATTTCACGCTTGAGCTGTACGAATTGGGCATCTTTCGTTCACCTTACGATCACAAAATGCAAGATTTTAAAGTAAGTACGATGATGATATGTGCTTTGAATTTTATCTTAATCTACGTGTATGTGAGACTTACGAATCCACTTCGAGGGTTAGGACACAATCACCTAGGCAACTACAATGATATCGAATTCATAATGCAAATTTATTAGTGTCAGCGATTATTTAGTAATGTTACCATGACGCGATTGACAGTACTTTCAAGGAAGGATATTTCATTGGATGATTAATCTAAAGGCACGTATTAACTCTTGATTATAGCAGTAAAGTATAGTAATGTTTATCTGTAGTGAAATATGAATGCCAAAGAAGAAATGTATCAAAACCACTTCCTCATTGTCACTTGTTTTATCTTTCTACTTTAGTGAATTTGGGACCATTAATACTGCGAGTGAAGATACCAGATATTGTCGAAGTTTCCGGGGCCTCCACATAACCGTTAAATGCATCATTCGATCCACTTATATATCTCCTTTAAATGATCTTGCTTTATAAAAAGCATTTTCGGAAGACATCGTAGAATACGTGCTTGATTAGCGAGAGAATCAGTATGGTAATGAGGAATTTCTAAGAGTAAAATATAAGGTTTTACCGCTTTATTCGAAAACTAGGACGTCGTTTCTTGAAATGCTGCACTTCTTTAACTCAAAACGTATCCTTGTAATAAAATCTTGCGAGTAATTGTGCGTCAATGTATTCCATCGATATAATTGTTACATTTTTCTCTTTCTGGATGTATGGTTAGAATATTAATTTGTAAATCGTTATTTCAAATAGGAAATAAAAAAAACCTAATAATCTTAAAGATCCAGATCCAAATGTAGATATTTTTTAAGAACATATCATATTTAGAATTAGCAAACATATTTTACGATCCTGCACTTCGACGATTACGCCAAATTTAAAAAATAATTAAAATCGACGAAAAACGTTAATTATATATTTAAAATGATACTTTAATAAATTCGTTAAAATATAATTGCTAGAGTTAGCAGTGGAAAATTTTCATGGCGGTTGGTGGGTGGGGCCAAGTTGAAAGACGGTTAAATTTGGACCAATCAGGTGAGAGCAGTATTGTTTAACGGTTGCGCGGATGGCTTTCTTTTCAGTTGCTGCCTGGACTTCTACAAGTGAGGTCGTACTGACAACCTGTGTATGAAAAACAGTTGAAATTCGTTGTCATGTTCAACGTCCATCGTTGTCACCCAGGATTTCCAGTTAATGGTATGTCTCATTAAATATTTTATTTGGTATTGACTGAGAAAATATTGCAAGAGTCTGTTGGTAAATGAAAGAATTCAAGTTTATTACGTGTGTAATATCAGTATACTACGCATCATTTGTTTCATATTACGATCGATTTTAATTTAGGGAGAATTTAGGAGATGAAATTAATCTTTTAACTGATTACTACGATTTCCTAAGTACGTTCTCCGGTTTAAAAGCTCGTTAAGGATGGCGATTAGAGAATTAAGTAAACACGTTGCGTGTAAATAGGAATCTAAGACAGTTCTCTGGACATTTTATGACAGTTTTAGAGTAAGAAATGGAATGAGGCCGGGACGAGAATCTGGTTCTCGCCTATTCTTCTCGAGAAATCTAATGTATAGGTTTGCCTATGTCGGGTTAATGGCCGAATGTAAAAGGCATACGATTTTCCTTTTGATTTTTATGATTCGATGAGTACATATATCTCATCGCGTGGGAATGACGGTAGTTAGTGGCAGTTTTGCTTGTGAGATAACGATAACTTCTATGATAGTAATTCATCGTGTAAGGCGTTTGCGAAAATTAAAACTGCCTCCGAAACCGAACGAGTTACACTCTGAATTTGAATGTAATAAACTGTAGAAAAAATTCCAATAAAGCCTCGAAGTCGGCTTTGCCACATTTATTTTTAATTTGCCATGAATACAGATCTAAACTACCATTTTCCTAAATTATTCCCGGTGATATTACATGTTTTATCAGAATATATCTTTAAAACAGTTATGTCGTTAATTTTTATGCTTCGGTAATTGCATGACGTCATCACATAAACAGGGGAAGATCGGGTTTGAATTTTAACGGAAATTGTGGACGCATCATAGCTGTTCATTTTTCATTTTATTATAGAATTTATTACCTTAATATAGCGGTATAGATCAATATCGTCTTTATATCTACGTAAAATGTATTCTTTTTCATTCGCAGTAGTATTCCTGGCCTTCTCGCGTCTATCATAATGTTATAATGATATTAATTTACAATATCCATCTAATGAGTATAACAATTATTTCACACCAATTTTTTTTTCTAGTTTAATATTGCGTGGTCCTTTTTTGGAATTTTGTTCGATTTTGACGTTAGATTATTGTTTCGTTAAGCTTTTATTCTCGTAATCGGAATGTAACTTCTGAATTGATACTCTAGTCGATATTTCGTACGTATGCTACTAGCTATTTCAAGTGGTCATCGGAAATTTGTTATGAAAGTTAAAGGTCATGCTATTATCAACTTAATTTTCATTACAAGTAACAAATCGAAATTGAAATTAAGAAACGAGAGAAAAAATTCCGAAAGTGCCAGGACTCGAATTCAGTGCAGTTTCAGTGTACGAGTTTTCAATTTTCCTAGAATACAGACTTCCGGTTATAATTCCCTCCTTCCGTAATCTATCAACAGTTCAATACGTAGTTTTATTTGAATATATTTTCCAATTAGTCCTTCTGTTAATATTTAGGCTTTGTTTAGATCATATGTTCCACGCATAATCATTACGGAAATCCTGGTTTGAATTTAAAAGGGAATCAGCAGTTGAAGGATACTTTAATAATTTCATTCATATCAAAGGCATCGATTACATTAATCAATCATTCTAAAATGTATTTACAAGCGTTTCTGTGGCTTAAATTTCATAAGTTCTAACTGTGTCGCAATGAAAGTGCCTTTGTCATCTTTAACATTAAATTCATTATTTTATAATCAGAATCGAATTTGTTTCTAATTATTGTAATTTAGATTTAAAGTTGGCTGAATCATTTCAGGAATTCTATTCCATTTTGTACGAATTTTTAACAATAGTTCCCGTTACCGGTCGTTATTTTTTAAACTTATTCTCAATATTGTTCGTTGATGTAACCATATTCATTATTTACTTATATTCAAATTGCTAATTTTACTTCGAATTTTCACGGGTTTAGAATTCTCTTCTGATTTTTATCAATTTTGAAGAATTTTCGGAAGTTTTGTTGCTATAGTTCCATAGTTCCTTTTTGTCTTTAACGACGTAATTTTTAAATTTAATCGGCATTATTTCATAATCTGAACCATATTTATTTCTTACGATTTAATAGCAACTTAAATTTAGCTCGATCACTTTAGGAATATCGTTCGATTTTGGACGAATTAATACTGATATTAAAGTTTTGGTTTCGTGTCATGATTTCAATATCGGCAGCCAATATCTAAGAGTTTAATCAAGGCTTCTTAATATAATAATTACAATTAGTTATTATTTTCTAAATATTGTGCAATGATCTAATAAGATATTTCAAAATGTTTGGTCAACGGTTTCAAATATACGGGAATACGTATTTTAAAAATTACTCATTTCGCTTTACATTTGCATGGCTTTAGCATGGAATTAAATTCTGATTTTAATCCTTATATAATTTCTTAATTTGGAATGTATTATTTTCAGTTGTTGGGAAATAAACACCTTTCATACCGATATTGCCCTGCCGTAATGCTCATCGGCGTCTTCTAGAAGTGAAAGTCGTACAGGAGATCCTTCGATGGTAGGTTCAGTGTATTTTTGCTTCAGCTCTGGTAAGCAGAATATATATTTTTATGTCAATCTCTAATATCACGTACTTTTAAAATATCCTCACGTTATGGACTACGAAGTTTTTTTTCACATCGTGTGTTATATTATAAAAACCCTTGGCACGGACTATCAATGAAGTGATTTATTGATCAATAGTTTTGCCGGTGAAAGAAAAGTATTTCATAATAAGTTAGAGTAATCCAAACAAAATCTGAACGACTGTGCAGTAACTTGGTATCTTTTATCATTCTCATTTTAAGGTAAATTAATGGAGAATAATTTGTAAAGAACAGTAATGCAATGGTCAGACATACACTTTCCCTTTTTCTGTATTTTCTGTGATTAGACGCAGAAATGCAGTTTCGCTTTCTTCTCATGAGCTCTTTTCAATACCTATTCATATATTTCTTTCCTTCACCGTTGCTTTCACTTTTAAAACACTGTAAGAAGAAGCTATGATCACGTAAACAATGATACTTAGGCCAGTAATGGGTTTCCAAAGTCCTTCAACTCATTTCGAATGTTCAAAGCATCGTTTTCATTTCCTTTTCCGTTGCTTTCACTTTCGCGGGTTCAGTAAAGAAGTAGGCTCATGCTAACATTGCCAAAAGGCGACTAATGTCCTCCCAATGGCCTTCAAATCTTTGCCTCGATTTTCTTCAAGTTCAAGGCGAAGTCATCGTTTGTATTTGTTTTGTTTCGTGCATTTACCTCCTTGTCTGGGAGAAAGATACAATCAAAGAATGCAATGGATACTAAAATAAAATATATTATTAAGATTACTACTATTTTGAAATGATTTTATAATTTTTACTCATTCCTGACACTCGATTTATATCCAATGAAATAAAATACATCGAGTGATAATAAATCTCGTCTTTTTGTGCTGTAATGACGAGAGGCGTAATCTTCACGATCAGACATTTGATAAAATCCAGCGATTACTTCCTGCATTAACATCTTCACCCGTTTGTTGCCATTTAAACGATATTTGCTGAATAATTATATATTCGTATGTGATTATTTATACTCAGGGAGTGATTAACTGAATTTGAAAGACAATAAATCTAATAAGATGGTTTTCAGGGAGTTATCAAACTCAAATAAGGTATAACTAAATAACTATTCTTCTCGTAAATTTCTTGGTTTCTTCACTGAATGATTCCACTCCAAATAAAAGATAATACTGCATTAATTATCCGTAGATTAACTCCATGGTTAAGAGAATTTCATTACTTCTTCCATTATTTCCAACTAATCTTACAATACTTAATTTCCTTCTACTATCGTTTTAAAACAATCGTATGTCTAAGATGGTCAGTATTGTTACTAAGTGTTGTACCTTTTTTAGGAGTTTGGCGGTTAATAAATTGAATGTTCGATTTAGCAAAGTAGAACCCGATTGATTTGAAAATATTTGAGCGAACTCAATAACGATACAACTTCGTACTTCTTCATCCAACTTAAAGATCGTATACCGTTCCACTCCAGTTCACTCATCTTTGTAACGCATAAGTTTCCTAACGTTTTTAAAACTATTATCCAATCATTTATTACAGAATACCTACTTATTGATGCTACATTGTTAGAAATTAATTGTGACTTTTTACGTTCACTAACGCAAACTTTCCGCGTTGATGTACCACTAAGTAGTCAACATTACACTTTAATTTAATATATCTCACTACGTTTGTCCAATAAAATTTGCGCTTTCGTGTCTTTAAATCGTATCTGAACCACAGACCGGAGTTTTGAATTGGGACATCATATAACCAAGGCAACCAACCATCTGAACTTATTTATTTAACGGACATTTTATAAGATTTGTTTATAAAAGCGAGTGTTTAGAGATTCAGCTGCCTTTTTGTTAGTATTTGCGTTTTATTTCAATCTCGCAATACCTTAATCTAGTGATTAAACATTTAATGCTATTTATAAATACGGTAGAAATAATTTCATAAGTATTAGGCATAATTTTACTAACCTCAACTTTTAAATTCATTTGATTCGATTGACCTCCAGAATAGTTCGTAAATATCATATCTTATTATTACTAATTTAGAACGTGATCATACTATACGAAATAAAGTGGTATTTCCAATTATTAGATACTGATGGATTTTGTTTGCAATATGAAGGCTCCTCTGTTATTTTATTGCATAAGTTATTGAGAAACATGAGGCGATTAAATTATAAATGCCATTCTTTTTTATTTACATCACTGTACCAGCAGACAATAAATATTATTGAGCTCAATCCTTCTATTGATTAATAGAGATTCGAGACCTACGTATAATAAATGCATTTAATTTGATTCTGTGAATTGTTAATAATTCAATTCCCCTTCTGTCCGTCACGTGTTCAAAGTTATATCGGAACTGGAATATTTATGCACTAAAATCTAATTAATTAGTGTTTTCGAGCAAAAACATTAATGACGTCATTAAACGATGAGACATTTCTACCTCAGCATAACTTCGTTAAGGACAACTTAATGATTTCACACATTCCGGCTCTGAATAACACTTTGTCATAAATAAATAAACTCTTAGTATTAACGCAAATAACACAGGCCTGCGATGAAAAAAAACAAGCAAAGTAAAAACTGATTCTTATGTATTTTTACGCGCTGATTTCAGAAAAAATAGTGAAAAAATTCCATAACATCACGTTTTCTTGTAATTTTCAATTACAATAATTCACGTTCAACACACGAATAGTATAGCTTCAAGGGGCTGTGTAAATTTGCATGACGACTTTTGCTATTTGTGTGGCGAATACATGCTCAAAGGTGCACAAAGAAATATTACGAATCATGTCAAATAACTATATTTAGCATATTTTGGTGTCAAACTAGGAGATCAAGACAAATCATGAGCACCCCATAAAGTGTGTTTACTATGTCTTCATGATATGGGACTTTGGTTTGGAGGAAAGAAAGAAGCCTTATAATTTGGAATTTGAATGGTATGAAGGGAGCCATCGAACCAGCAAAATGCTTGTTGTTTTTGTTCCTGCGAAGTCCGTGGTTACAATAGAAAAATAGAAAAAACATTTCGTATCCGGAAATCATTCCATCGGCCAAACGCCTGGTGCCTCATGGACCTGACATTCAAGTGCCTATTCCTCTAAATGAACTGACACTTGCGTCCTCGGATTCAGAAACAGCAGAAACCAAGGAATCAGATTGCGAGTACCAGCCTTCTAGCAGCGATGCACCTCAACCATTTACTCAGTCGGAACTCAAAGATCTGACTCGAGATCTAGATCTGTCGAAAGAAGCAGCTGAATTGTTTGGTTCCAGGTTGAAGGAAAAAAATTTATTATCCAAAGGTAATAATGGTATAGGAACAGCGAAAAAGATTTCATGAAATACTTTGAGGAAAAAGATGACCTGGTTTATTGTGCTGACGTTCCAGGACTGATGGGCCAATTTAAAATCAAGTATCATAAAAAAGATTGGAGGCTACTCATAGACTTTTCTAAAAGGAGTCTTAAAGCTGTCCTTCTTCATCATGGAAGTCAATATGCATCTGACCAATTGGCTGTGATATGTGCAAATCTGTGCAACGGCTCTATGCATCTGAAAGAATGTATAATTAACTGTTTAAATTATTTAAACATAATGCCATTAACGCGACCCTATTGAAGGATATGGAAATGAATCCCTAGTCCTAAACATCCTGATTATTAGTTAATGTTATAAGTAAATTATCCGAGGGGCATGGGTTAGTAGTACAACATCAGCGTGGGGGATAAATTCCTCGCATACGAATTCCCCCCCGACCAATTCACCGGGTGCCATTTCATGGAAGTGCGATAGAAAGGATGCATTGTTGCCACAGAGAGTAATTCTCTCAAGGGAGAGGATTCAAAATAATTGAGTATAATACTAATGCTAAGAATACTCTTAAATAAGTATGGTAGAAAATGCTTCTCCATACTTCACATAGTTTTTCAGTGCTTCAGAATATGTTTTATAAATTATATTTATTTTTATTTTTCAGAAATACAATCGGAACTGTTCTCAATCATGGAAGTGCGATAGAAGGGATGCATTGATGCCACAGAGAGGCATTATCCCCTGGGGGATGATTCAAAATACAAGGAGTATAATACTAATGTTAAGACTACTCTTAAACAAGTTTGGTAAAAGGTGCTTCTCCTTAATTAACATTGTGTTTCGGTTCTTCAGATTATGTTTTATAAATATATTTATTTTTAATTTTCAGAAATACAATCGGACCTGTTCTCAAACATGGAAGTGCGATAGCAGGGATGCATTGTTGCCACAGAGAGACATTCTCCCCAGGGACAGGATTCAAAATACAATGAGTATAATACTAATGTTAAGACTACTCTTAAACAAGTATGGTAATATGTGCTTCTACTTAATTCACATAGTATTTCGGTTCTTCAGATTATGTTTTATTAACTATATGTACTTTTAATTTCAAGAAATACAATCGGAACTGTTCTCCAACATGGAAGTGTGATAGCAGGGATGCATTGATGCCACAGAGAGACATTCTACCCAGGGACAGGATTCAAAATACAATGAGTATAATACTAATGTTAAGACTAATCTTAAAAAAAACTATGGTAGAAAGTGCTTCTCCTTAACTCACAAGGTGTTTCAGTTCTTCAGATTATATTTTATTAATAATATTTATTTTTAATTTTCAGAAATACAATCGGAACTGTTCTCAAATATGGAAGTACAGTAGAAGGGATGCAAAGTTGCCAAAGAGCGCCATTCTCCCCAGGATCAGGATTCAAATTATAATGAGTATAATACTAATGTTAAGACTACTATTCCACAGGTATAGTAGAAAGTGCTTCTCCTTAATTCACATAGTGTTTTGGTTCTTCAGATTATGTTTTATTACTTATATTTTTTTTTATTTTTCAGAAATACAATCGGATTTGTTCTCATACATGGAAGTGCGATAGAAGGGATGCATTGATGGCACAGAGAGTCATTATCCCCTGGGAGATGATTCAAAATACAATGAGCATAATACGAATGTTAATACTACTTTTATTCAAGTATGGTAGAAAGTGATTCCCCAAAATTCACATAGTGTTTCATTTCATCAGATTATGTTTTATTAATAATATTTATTTTTATCTTTCAGAAATACAATCAGAACTGTTCTCAAACATGGAAGTGTGATAGAAGGGTTGCATTGATGCCACAGAGAGTCATCCTCCCCAGGGACAGGATTCAAGATGCAATGAGAATAATACTAACGTAAAGACTACTCTTAAACAAGTATGGTAGAATGTGCTTCTCCTTAATTCACATAGTGTTTTGGTTCTTCAGATTATGTTTTATTAATTATATGTATTTTTAGTTTCCAGAAATACAATTGGAACTGTTCTCAAACATGGAAGTGTGATAGAAAGGATGTATTGATGCCATAGAGAGACATTCTCCCCAGGGAAGGATTCAAAATACAATGAGTATAATACTAATCTTAACTCTACTCTTACACAAGTATAGTAGAAAGTGCTTATATAATTATATTTATTTTTAATTTTCAGAAATTCAATGGTAACTATTCTGAAAAATTGAAGTGCAATAGAAGGGATGCATTGTTACTAAAGTGAGTCATTCGGCCAAGGGACAGAATTCAAAATACAATGAGTATAATACTAATGTTAAGACTACTCTTATAAAAGTACAAGAGAAAGTGCTTTTCCTTAATGCACATATCGTTTTGGTTCTTCAGATTAAGTTTTATGAATGATATTTAGTAATATGTTTCAGAAAAAAAATTGGAACATTTCTCATTCATGGAATTGCGATAGAAGGGATAAACTGTTGCCACAGATAGTCATTCGGCCCAAGGATAGGATTCAAAATAAAATATATATACTAATGTTAAGACTACTCTCATAGAAGTATGGATGAAAGTGCTTCTATATAATTCACATAGTGTAAACTTTCTTCAGATTATGTTATATTAATTACATTTATTTTTAATTTCCAGAAATACAATCAGAACTGTTCTCTTACATGGAAGTGCGATAGAAGAGATGCATTGTTGCTACAGAGAGTCATTCTCCCCAGTGACAGGATTCAAAATACAATGAGTATAATACTAATATTAAGACTACTATTAAAAATATATGGTAGTAGGTGCTTCTCCTTAATTCATTTAGTGTTTCAGTTCTTCAGATTATGTTTTATTTATTATATTTAGTAGTATTTTTCAGAAAAACAATTGGAACGTTTCTCAAACACGGAAGTGCGATAAAAGGGATATATTGTTGCCACAGAGTGTCATTCGGCCCAGGGACAGGATTCAAAATAAAATGAGTATATTACTAATGTTAAGACTACTCTTACACAAGTATAGTAAGAAGCGCTTTCCTTAATTCACATAGTGATTTGGTTCTTCGGATTATGTTTTATTAATAATACTTATTTTTAATTTTCAGTAATATAATCGGATTTGTTCTCATACATGGAAGTGTAATAGAAGGGATGCAATGTTGCCACAGAGAGTTATTCTCCCCAGGGACAGGAATCAAAATACAATGAGTATATTACTAATGTTAAGACTACTCTTACACAAGTATAGTAAGAAGCGCTTTCCTTAATTCACATAGTCATTTGGTTCTTCGGATTATGTTTTATTAATAATACTTATTTTCATTTTCAGAAATACAATCAGAACTGTTTTAAAACATAGAAGTGCAATAGAATGGATGCATTGTTGCAATAGACATTCTTTCTCCCTTGGGAAAGGATTCATAATACTATGCGTATAATACTAATGTTAAGACTACTCTTAAAGAAGTATGGTAGAAAATGCATCTCCTTGATTCACGTAGTATTTCAGTTCTTCAGATTATGTTTTATCAATTGTATTTATTTTTATTTTTCAGAAATACAATCAGAACTGATCTCTTACATGGAAGTGCGATAGAAGCGATGCATTGTTGCTACACAGAGTCATTCGGCCCAGGTACAGGATTCAAAATACAATAAGTATAATACTAATCATAATACAACTCTTATTCAAGTATGAAAGCAAGTGCCTCTCCTTTATTCACATAGTGTTTCAGATCTTTAGATTATGATTTAAAAATTGTATTTATTTTTATTTTTCAGAAATGCAATCGGAATTGTTCTCTTACATGGAAGTGCGATAGAAGGGATGCATTTTTGCTACAGAGAGTCATTCTCCCTATGGATAGGATTCATAATACTATGAGTATAATACTAATGTTAAGACTACTCTTATTCAAGTATTGTAAAAGTGCTTCTCCTTAATTCCCGTACGGTTTTGTTTCTTCAGATTATGTTTTATTAATGATTTTAATTTTTAATTTTCAGAAATACAATCAGAACTGATCTCTTACATGGAAGTGCGATAGAAGGGATGCATTGTTGCTACAGAGAGTCATTCTCCCCATGGACAGGATTCAAAATACTATGAGTATAATACTAATGTTAAGACTACTCTTATTCAAATATGGTAGAAAGTGTTTCTTCTTATAACACATATTGTTTTGGTTCTTCAGATTAGGTTTTATTAATTATATTTATTTTTATTTTTCAGAAATACAATTTGAACTGTTGTCTATGTCTATGTAAAAACCCTGCAAGCCGCCTTTCGGCGTGTTGCAGGGGGTGCAAGCACCTTGACTCTATTTTCCTAAACGGTTGCTTTCGCGTATACTTCGCAGAAAAAATTAATTTTTGAAACGGTTCGTTCTAGCATCTATTTCCCTTAATCTTATTTGTGGTATCAGAACGGCCCATATATCAGGGGTGTCGCATTATAACGCTTACATCATCTGAAAACGTAATTTCTCTGAACTTATTTAATAAATTTATCCTTTTAATTTTTCTTCTATCTTCTAATGATTCTTATCCCGCTTCCTGTAGCATCTGAGTGACACTCGCTGTTTTATCGTAGCAATTCTTTACAAATCGTATCACTTTTTGTTGTACTTTTTCTAAATCCCGAATATGACATTTCTCGGCAGGGTCCCATACACTACATGCATACTGAAGGTGAGGCCTTACTAACGCTAAGTAACATCGCTCACGAACTTTTTCTTAGCTCCTACCAACTATTCTTTTGACGAAGCCGAGTTTCTTTAGTGCTTTTCCACATATATTTCGGATGTGGGTACTCCATGATAGATTATTCATGAGAGTTACTCCAAGAAACTTTACTGATTCTACTTTCATTAGGTTTACCCCTCGGAGGCTATAAGAATAATCATTTATTATAGATTTACTTTCGAAGAAGTTAACTACCGAGCACTTTTCTTCATTAAGCTCTAATTGCCAATCATCGCACCAGTTCATAATTCTATCTAAATCGTTCAAAAGGGTTAATCTATCCTCTGAACTAACTATTTCCCTGTAAATGACTGTGTTGTCTGCGAATATCCTAGCATTGCTTTTAATGTGATTGCTGAGGTCGTTGATGTATACTAAAAATAACAATGGTCCAATTACACTGCCCTGAGGGACGCCCGAGGTCACCTTAACCAAGTTGGAACTAATACCATCGAGTACTACTCGTTGCTCTCTATCAGTGAAAAAGTCTTTTATCCAGTTAATAACTTCTGCGTTGATACCCGCAACTTCTAATTTGTACAGCAATTTATGATGAGGTACCTTATCGAAAGCCTTCCAAAAATCTAGAAATATCGCATCGACTTGCTTATTTTTTTCAGCAGAGTTTAGAACATTGTGTACTAATAAAGCCAGCTGAGACTCGCAAGAACGAGTCTTACGAAAACCGTGTTGATTCCTAATTATGAAATTGGACGTTTCAAGAAAACCCATTAAAGAGCTAGCTATTATATGTTCCATTATTTTACTGCTCAGTGATGTTAAAGATATAGGCCTGTAATTAGCTGGATCGTCCTTAGAGCCGCTTTTAAATATTGGCGTGACATTTGCAATTTTCCAATCCTTCGGGACCTTTCCTTCGCTCATACTCTTATCAAATATAACTTTAAGAAAAGGTGCTACGCTCTCCGCAACTTCCTTGAACACTCGAGCCGGTATGTCTTCAGGACCCGGAGCTTTATTGGGTTTAATCTGTTGCAATAGTTTAATGATGCCGTCTTCTCTGAAGGTGATTTTCGACATCGATTCAGGTTTATCAACATTCGGGAGAGTATTTGATGCATCGTCAGATGTGAAAACGCTTCAAAAAAAATCATTCAACATATTAGATTTGCCTTTAGCATCGTTTACTATATTACCGCTAGTATCAGTAGTAGTACAATCAGAACTGTTCTCTTACATGGAAGTGCGATAGAAGGGATAAATTATTGCTACAGAGAGTCATTCGGCCCAGGTAAAGGATTCAAAATAGAATAAGTATAATACTAATCATAAGACTAAACTTATTCAAGTATGGTCAAAAGTGCTTCTCCTTAATTCACATAGTGTTTCAGATCTTCAGATTATGTTTTAATAATTATATTTATTTTTATTTTTCAGAAATACAATCTGAACTGTTCTAAAACATGGAAGTGCGATAGAAGGGATGCATTGATTCTCAGACTGTCATTCTCCCCATGGTTAGGATTCAAAATGCAATGAGTATAATACTAATGTTAAGACTAATCTAACACAAGTATGAAGATAGTGCTTCTCCTTAATTTACATAGTGTTTCGGTTCTTCAGACCTTGTTTTATTAATTATTTTTATATTTATTTTTCAGAAATTCTCCTGGAACGTTTCTCAAAAATGGAATTGCGAGATTTGGATAGCAGAGATGCTGCGGAATGTCATTTGGTCCATGGATGGAATTCAATATTCAATGAGTATAATTTCAATCTTATATTATCTCTACTCTTACACAATATGGTAGATACCACGTTCTTTTAATAAACATGTTTTTTGGTTATACAGATAAAAATTAAATTAATCTAAAGATAAAAATTTCGGACATAATTGAAAAGGTTTAGATATGATAACCAAGGAATGAATATAGATTATTGTGATTACTTTCCCCTCTCAGAAAAAAATAATAACTTCGCTGCAGAGTCACAGGAAATTGAAAACAAAATGTGATACTTCTCAGAAACGGGCGAGGCATTGTGGAATAATTCTGAGGAAGGTATATTTTTCCCACAAATTAAATTTTTGTCTGCTAGTAAAAAAACATGATCCGGTGATGACAATCATTCGTCGAAACCGGTCATGCTTTTGATGTTGCGAGGTAAAAATACACCTTGTACAATTAAGTATAATTTCCTGAGTCTCCTAGACATTCCTTTTAGTAAGTTGCATCTGCACATTCTTAGCTCCTGGAATTGAGATGAAATTGGAAATTCCACATGAAATGATAGTTAAATGGAAAGTTATATAGTTCTTGCAATCTACTTCTTTTTATATAATGATACAGTCTACGTATTAAGTATAAGGTTTTCCTAGCTTGTATGCTAATTATTACTTGCGTATCCATACCTAATAATTTGATAGGATCTAACAATTTAAAATTCATATCCTCAATTTTCCTCTTCTAGCATCACTACAACCCTGCCCGAAAAATCTAAGTGAGGTTCAGGACTTCCACATAGAGCACATCACCACGGCACTGTGCTACCAGACAACAACCCCAGGTTGCGAAGCATGTCTAGAACCCAAGGGCGAACCCCTAAAGCATCACCCTAACCCGGAAGATGAATTAGAAGTGAAGTGCATTCTTTGTCTTCCGAGTCAAAGTATATTTTTAATTATGTATAGTATAAAAATTTGTAAGGCCGGAACATGTATAGCGTACCATGACTTGAAAAGTATATAATGTGAATAGAAAATAACACCTCGCGCTTATCCAGAATAACTATTTTAGAATGTATAGGATTGTTATGATATGCAAGGCACGGCTATGAATAATTTATATATTCTGTACCTATATATTGAATTTCCCATATTTTTCCTAATGTCTAATTCGTAAGACAGTTTGACGGTATTGGGAGTTGGTTATGGGAGAGGAAGAGAAGGAAATGATTGATTTAACATATTTTCAATTATGTATAATATAAAAATTTGTATGGCTGGAATATTTATAGTGCACCATAACTAGAAATGAACATAATACGGATACATTTTGTGCCCTTAGCCAAACTAACTATTGCAGAATGTATACATTTACTATGATTTGTAAGGCGGGGCTATGTATAATTCATATATACTGTACTTTTCATTGAATTTTCCCATATTTTTGCATTTGTCTAATTAGAAATAAAGAGTGATGGTAGGGGATGGGGGATGGTTATGGAAGAGTAAGAGAAGGAAGCGATTGATTGGGAGAGGGGAGGAATGGAGCAAGTGTTGAGCGTAATAGAGGAAGAGAAGGTATACGGTAGGTAATAGGGTGCAGATTGGGCAGGCAGTATGGGTTGGGTAGGGGGCGTGACGGGTGAGGGTGGGGTAGAGGGCGGGTCGGTAGAGGGTTGGGTAGAGGGCGGGTTGGGAGAGGGTTGGGTAGGGGTAGGTTTGTTAGAGGGTTGGGCAGAGGGTGGGTCGGTAGAGGGTTGGGTAGGGGGTGGGTTGGGAGAGGGTTGGGCAGGGGGCAGTTTGTTAGAGGGTTGGGTAGGGAACGGGATGGGAGAGGGTTGGGCAGGGGGCGGGTCGGTAGAGGGTTGGGTAGGGGGTGGGTTGGGAGAGGGTTGGGTAGGGAGCGGGATGGGAGAGGGTTGGGCAGGGGGCGGGTCGGTAGAGGGTTGGGTAGGGGGCGGGTCCGTACAGGGTGGGGTTGGGGGTTGGATGGGAGAAGGTTGGGTAGGGGGCGGGATGGGACAGGGTTGTGTAGGGGGTGAAATCTTTTTGAATAGAAATAGAAAATATATATAGCCCCTTTTACGGAGCTGAGCGAGGAGAACGAATGGCAAAGCCGTTCGCGGAGCCCCTTACTGAGCGGAGCGAGTATCTATTATATATAGATGCTTCTCCGGATTCATTCATATAGATATGATACAAATTCAATGGCTAAACCACAAGCGTGATTGAGTTGAAATTTTTACGACCTGTTGGCCATAATGTGTAACCGCCAGAAAAAATGCGATTATGATCCTTCGTGTCATGGGTTCGATTCCAGAGGGCACCGAGGTCCCGATTTTTCCCATTTGAATGCATTACTTTAATTTTCGGGAATTAAAAAAAAGCACTTTCCGGATAGTTAGAGAATCTAAACTCAATGAGACTATATATATGGTCATGCTATATTAAAAACATTAATGACTCTTACAGAAATTATCCTGGGTTCGATGCTAGGATGTTGCAAACATCTGTCATTTAAAATACATGGAGGTTGTTTTTCATTATTTATTCTGATGCACTTATCGAACTGATAGGAAGTTGATGCTTTGCTAGAAGATGTATATTAAAAATCGGTTTTAGAAAAAACTTTAGATAAGACCGTACTATTCCTGGGTTCGATGCCATAGCACATTAAAATTTCTCAAATAAGGAATATAAGGGAAAAGTAGGACGTCGTTTGAGGCAGTTGCAGCCAATATTTCAGCTTGAATTTTCACACATCGTTAAAAATAGTGATTTTCTGTTGTGCTGCATAGAAAGTATAACCAGAAAGTCCCGAGTTCGAAGGCAGTTGTTTAATATATCCCCCATTTAAAATACATTAAGATAGTATTCATTATTTATTTATCGAAATAATAGGAAGTTCTTGCTTAGATAGAAGATACATATTAATATTTGGTTAAAAAAAAATTAGAAAATACTATACTGTTCCTGGGTTCGATGCATGAGCACAGTAAAATTTCTCACATAAAGAATATAAGGGAAAAGTAGGATGCTGTTTGAGGAAGTTGAAACCAATATTTCTGCTTGAGTATTCACACATAGTGATGGTGAACTGCTGTTTTGCTGCATAGCAAGTTCACCAGAAAGACCTTTGTTTGATCCCAGAGGATTAAAATTCAGCGAATTTTAAGAATATTTTCAATCTTTTTTTTTTCTTTTGAGGACCGTCGCGATATAATGCCGATGTTAAATTAGTGTTGTCGATCTGCTTGCAGTATGCAAGCTACATTTTACTCATAGTAATTAGTTGCTCTTTGACAATCAAGTCTTATTTTCTGAATTTGATGTCTTCACATTACTGTTCTTTTTCTTCAGGTATATGGCATTGCATCAGGATTGCACGCCGACAGGTATGTTGATCATGGGTCAGCTTCATCAAAAGTGGTGAGCATTGTATTTGTTCGTTAAACATAATTATTATTTTTACCTTGAGTGGAAATTAACCTTTGAGTACTCGCATCTGGGTCGAATCGACCCATGTGAATTTAAAAATTCCATATCTTTTTATTTCTGCTTTTTTACTTCTTCTTTCTCATAGTAGCTGAGTTTTAGAATGTTCTGAACCAGCCATGCATTTTTTCCAGGTCAGAAATGGAAGTTTAATTATTTAAACAAATTTTTCTTAGCGGTAGTGCCAGGTACCTTTACGTAAAATATTGCATTTTTCACCTTGTTTACGATTTAATTTTTAGAGATAGTATATAAATTTCATATAATTAATAATTATTATTAATATGTTAAATTTTATTTTATTTTTAAACAGTTTACTTTTTATATGCAATATTCCAAATTAATCAGCCATATATCCGGCATCAGGGATATCGAATTTTTACAGAATATTAAAACTGTTTGAAAATATTTATGTGATTTTATTTTAATAACCAGGTTGACCATTAATTAATATGACATCATCATTAATGAATTAAAGATTTATTCACTAAATTTGGAGACAATTTTCCCCTTTGGAAGATGTCTGGTCTATTCCACCCAACGTGAGACGTGACAATTTGGGATGCATGTACTCAAGGGTTAAAATCGGATGAAAACTCATCAAATGTTGTTTGATATTTTACTTTACAATTGAAAAGTGTTTGAATTATTTTGTAAGGATATGTGCAAAGAAGTGTGGTGTTGATTTGACATCTCACAGTGAGGTTTGTAAAGCCTTAAATCTTAATGGAGGTGGTCACCCCGTCAAAAATTCAATTTCAGGTCGATTATATCACTACGTCGGTATTTAGAACGATAAAAAAATCTGTTTATACCGTTAGACACAGGAAAGAATTATCAATGAATCGCAAATGGTCTTTTTTGTTGCCTATGTTTACGTACATTATTTCATTATCGGTAGTGTATCTTGTGTTTCTATGACTGTATAGCCATTTATCGAAAATTAATCTATTACATAAAGATGCTTCTCCGGATATACCTAGATATATATATATATACTCTCTCACTCACTGGGGATCAAAATTCTAACCATGTTCATCAAGTGCCACTTACTTGAAATTTTTACGGCGTATTGGCCATAACGTGCAAGCACTAGGAAAAAAGCCGACTTTGAACCTCATTGTCATTGGTTCGATTCCAGAAGGCCCCAAAGTGATGATTTTCTCCATAAATATACATGGTGGGGATTTTTGAACATGCTTTGAGGCACTTCCCCGCTAAGTAGAGAATTGAAATTCAAGGTATTGCTGGAAACCGTGCGTATCCGACGAAACCCATTAAGAAATCATCATGATTATACTTGGTTCAACGCTAGGTCAGGGCAAATATTCTCCCATTTAATTTACATTGCGATTTTTAAGATTTATTAAAATCACTTCCCGATAAGACTGAAACTTAAAACTCGGTATGTAGATAGAGATTGTAAATATATTTTATGTACGTTGTTGAACGTTCCGCTGTTTGTCCTTGGTTCGATTCCAGAGAGCTATTTACATTCCTCAATGCATTTCTTATGGAGATAACGGAAACAAATTTTAGGTACTTCCAGGTATGATATCGACTTCAAACTTTGCATGAAATAAGATCAAGTCCTAACAAGTCATTCTATGCATTCACAGCTGCCAATGTGTCCTGGGTTCGGCACCAGGTGTCTCAACAATCAGTAGTTTTTAAGAATTATTTTGAACCCCTTTCCAATAATATAGAAACTTGAAACTCAGCATGTAGATAGAGATCATAGATACATTTCAAAATCATGTTTTAGATTTCATTGCTCGTCCTTGGTTCAATCCCAGAAAGCCATTTACATTACGCAATGCATTTCAGATGAAGATAATAGAGTCTTATTTCAGGACTTTCCCGGCATGATATGGACTTCAAACTTTGCATTAATTAAGATCAGGTCCTAACAAGTTATTATGCCTATTTGCATCTTCCAATAGGTCCTGGGTTCGACACCAGGAGTTTACAAAAATTAGAAATTGCAACAATTTTTAAGTTTTTTTTAAGCCCTTCCTGATAACATTGAAACTCAAAACGTGGCATGTGAATAAAGATTATAAATACCTTTTATAAGCTTCTAGAATGCAAGCAACATTTTTCTCTTATCTTATTATTTCTACCCTTCTATTTTCTACGTTGTTGATATTATGAAATCATATATTTATAGCTTAAGATTTAAATTATTCTAAATATTTCAACTTTATTTTAATCATTCACTTCACCTTGCTATTTTGTTGCATTTAGTTGCTTGTGATGTCATGTTATATTCATGAAATAGATATAGTACATACAATGAGGAAAAATTAGTTCAACTTGACTTGGATTTTATTTAACCCGGAGGAGATGAAGCCAAATGGCTCCCTCTTCCTCCCACCCCAAAGTTAGAGAATGTTTGAAAAATTCCATGGTGAACGCGGAAATTTATATCTACCGACGAGCATACACAAGTCTTTCAGTATTTCCGAAGCATGCAAAGACGCCGTGGAAGCAGTGGCGGATCCAGGGAGGGGGGCTGTGGGGGCTGTAGCCCCCCCAGAAGTCAACATGTAGAATAATTACTAAAATGTATCATCATTCATACTATTGAGATGTGAAGAAATTATCGTTTATCTACAACGATAGATAATAATAAGCATAATTCAAATATGTAAACTGAGTTTAATTTTATAAAATTTCTTACAAAAATCGATAAATAGAAAATGAATCTTTAATCCCAACTCTCAAGCCCCCCACACAGCTCGATCCTAGACCCGCCACTGGGAACGTTCATATTGAAATTGATTTTGATTTATCAAATATTGTTAATTTTCCACCCAATATGCTACTAATAGAAAGTGTATCATGTATAATCTTGGTCCTTCATGGTTTTTGCTATCGCCTTGCATTCTTCATGTTGTTACACCACCGATGAAGATCACTTCCAATTCTTTTACTGTGTGAACCAGATTACGATTTATGATTGATACAGAAGAGCATGTGTGAGAGTGGATCTTATCAATTCGTATTTCCCATTGAACGTGAACAAGCAGTTCAGCTATTCTGTTATTTTGAGTCTGGGTGTACATACATGTGTGGATCCATAATTGGAGAACCAGAAATTGCTAAACTCGCCAATGCTTAAAGGTCAACGCCCTGCAAATAAGAAGCTTATTTTCATGTATATATTGACCTTCCGTTCGGTTCCCGGCGAGTTAAATCTCGTTCTCATAATAAATACAGGAAAATTAATTTTAATAGTTTGCAGTTTCAAATTTCATTGTCAAATTAGATTAAAATAGAGTCGTCCTTCAAATTTAAGCCAAGTCGTATGAGAAATAAATTTGTATAGCTTTATATTCTGATGCTACGTAGAATATAGATATCGACTCCAAATTATGAGAACTTTGACAAGATATAGCGGTTTTCATAGAAAGTTTTTGATTCCGATAAACTATCCCCTTACTAAAAAAAGCTAAGATGAGAGATGTTGTTAGTAATCACCATCTCACAGCATAAATATCTCATTTTCCCAGCATGAATGTAACCGGCCATCGACGTCAATGTAATCAAACTGGAGAAACCTGAAAAGAGAATTAATAAATAAATCGAAGGTATTTTTCCAAAATAAAATTGTTGAAATTGTTAAAAATAACAGATGAATTTAGTGGCGTTCAATTTTCTATGACGTGAGTCATTGGTTCTAGTAGTTGTATTGCTAAAAGTGCATCGAGAGCTTCGGTCATTTCATCGGGCTCCCACCTGGGATCGAACCCGGAACCGCTATCACCAAAGCCGAACGCGCTGCCCATATGGCCAGGAATTTTATTTTTCTCGACGTATCCTGCTTGGATGCTTGGAACCCTATGAAATCCCATTATTACTAGAATTCCCAAAAATGCCTTTAATTCTTCTACGTCTATATCTAATGCGGTTCCTTTCTTGGATGTATACAAATTTGATGGATCGATTATTTTCTTATTGATATCAGAAGAAGAAAAAGCATAAAAAATATATTGGATTCGTCCAATTGCCTCTTGCTGATTTTGAGGAACCACACGGTTCTTTAAACTGAAATTTCATGAAAACTTCCGGAATAGAAAGTTTTTTCTTCCATACCCTATCTACACTTTCCGAAATTTCCGCTACTGAAGGCTGCCTAAATGAGGGGCTCCTCAAAAGCAGCAGGAGAGGCTCGACTGCTTGGCCGAGTATCAGTAGGCTGATTACGTAACTGCCCGTGCTATATAACGTCGTGCTATATAGCGCCTGAAAACTTCGCCCTGTGCGATTACGTATCTCAAGGCGCTATTTTTAACGTCGGCGCAGTCGGGGCGTTATCAATAGTATGAAAAATTTATGAGAGCGGTTTCATTCCACTGCGTTCGTCCATGGTCCGACCCGGTCGTCCCTTGTGCGAATCCATCCATCCAATGCGAAAGAGGAGAAACGGCCACGTGATCGAGTCTTCGCAGACGACGAGCACTTTCGGTGATAGAATTATAAGAAAATGTTAAAAGAATGGTGGGTTTAAAAATGATGAAATACAGTATGACTATGATAAAACAGTGATGCACGATGATATGAAAAATGACTCATCCAATTATTGAATTATGTGAGTTAATTATTCATGATTGTAAATATACTAGAAATAAACGTTCAAACCTACCTTACAGCATCATTTTATGTCTTCAATCTCATAAATGATAGCAGAGAGAGAAAAATGGGGATTATTGCATTGTCACTGTCTCTTTGGGGATTCACGTGCCCATACATGTTGATTACTACATCGGTTCTAAAAAAAATTGAAAGAGTGTCTGTGACAAAAGACCTTGGTGTACCTTTTGATTATAAACTGAATTTCTCCTCGCATATTGATTTCGTTTTACGTAGGGCTTTTAAAATGTTATGTTAATGTTTTCTACATAGAAGCACCAATGACTTCCAAAACATTCATGCTCTAAAGCGTCTGTATTGTTCTCTTGTTCGTCCCACCTTAGAATGTTTATGGTCCCCCAATCAGGCAAATTATCAAGCTGAATTAGAAATTATTCAAAGAAGAAGAATTATCCGTTATATTGAAATTAAACTACACTACCCAAATGATAATATTCCAAGATAATGTAAGAGTTAGGGCTTCCAACACTTCATCAATGTAAAAACCTTCAAGAATTATTGTTTCTTTATAGATTAATCCATTCTGTAATTGATTCTCCTTATATTTTGCAAACTGTTAATTTCAATGTTCCATCTTGTAAAACCAGAAAAAAAATTTATTTAATGTTAACTTCAACCCAATAAAATTACCTTTTTAGTTGTCTTATTGCAAGAATGATGAGAAGAGCTATAATAACCTCCCATATTCTATAGATATCTTTTTCTTGTCATTGCTGCAATTCATTTATTATTTGAAAAGAAATGTAAATATTCTATGATATTAAGTTTGTTTTTATATTGAATCACTGTGATTTTTATAGCTATCTTGTGATATTAGTTTTAATATTGTTTTTTTTTTGGATCTTATTTTTATAACATCCCATACAAACAAATCTGTATTGTGTCTTTACTAAATGTGCACTGTAACTGGACTAAACTCTATGTTTAGCACTGTCACAGTGCAATTTTCTGTGCTAGACTATGGCAGCTGGACTTGGAAGAGAACTGTACTGTAACAGTGCTGAATCAGTGTGCTGGAACTGTACTATGGCTCAAACTCCACTGTGACAGGGCTGGGTAACATGACTGGAACTGTACTATGGCTCAAACTACACTGCGACAGGGCTGGGTAGCATGACTGGAACTTTTCTATGGCTATGGCAACTGCGCTGTGACTGTGCTATAACTGCACTGTGACTGTGCTATAACTACACTGTGGTGTTTCAATTTAAGTACAGTCACAGTACAGTCCCTTAGCACAGTTACAGTGCAGCTTTAGTACAGTCACAGTACAGATTTTTTTGTATGGGATTGCATATTCTAAAATGGGCACCTAACTCATTAAATAAATACATTGGGTGGGAAAGCAAAGTGCGAAGCTCAAGAAACCTGTTGCATCAACGAAAGGGATACAGATAGAGATATCCATGGAATGGTTTGATGAGATTATGGTTGAGTATGTAATTATATTCAGTGTTTTCAGTATTTAACGTTGCTTGATTATTATCATTCTAAACTTTAGCGGCCTATTTTGAAGGTTATGTAATCACCGCCGGGTACACAAAACCGTTTTCAATGAGCACAGCTCACCATGTAGAAGCTGACAGGGATGAGGGATTGGCATTTTGAATATATTGGTTGATTGCATGACATTCGTTCATTTATTAGAGATTCCGAAATTTGCATGCAGGTTTCATTAAAATAATATCTACGTGATTACAATATTTTTGCTTGTCAGTGATGTAGCATATATGTAAGGAAAACTTGTTACATAAAAGCAAGAAAAACATATGGCAATAACCCGAATGAGTTAATGCACGTAATTTCACACTTCGGCCATTATTAAGGTGAAGGAATAATGCGATGAAGTGCAAAATGTTAATGCTCAAAGGAGTTTGAGGTGATGTCAATAATGATTTGTAAAATCAATGAAAAATGAACTTTACCATTCAATTTCCATCGATTAAAGTCTTCGAGATAAATGTTTGCATCCGACGGTTGTTTTTAGAAGATGAAATACTAAGAGCAATGAAGAAGAGATAGCGTGTCGGGAAGAAGATTCCTTTGATGATGACTCTATTTAAGGCATACGGTAGGACTCATTAATTTAAATGCACTTATGCTTAAAACATCAGAAGCCTATTTTATACAAAAAAATTATGAATCTCAATATTAACGAAAATATGTCAATGGAGGCATGTACAGATAAACCTTTATAGAACATTACAGAAAGAGATTATTTTCTTAATATCATTAGGATTTTCTAAAGTAATTCTATCCTGAAATGTGTATAGAGTATTAATTTACAGTTATAAGCCACTATAAACGCTGTTCAGAATCGTTTTTATCCGCATATCCTCTCAAAACCGAGGTCGTCTCAGATAGTGGCGCTCCGCCGCACGGACATAGCTCTTGCATCGCCATCGAAAAGTCGCTTTATTTATCGGCGTCGCGAATTGTCGCAGGATTTTATTTCAGATTCTTCTTCAGAAAACTTCAAAGAACATTTTGGTATGAATAACTCCGCGTACACCGCGCTTATTCACTACTATTTTCCTCACTTTAGGTGGAAATTTGTCGTAAAATAAGGGTTAGCCATTATGTTGTATAAATAATGCAAATATTCAACTGTGATCATTCAAACCCAGTTTTATGAAGCATGAAGATTAGGTTTATAATACTACATCGTTTTTTACCCGATGATTTAGCTCATTTTAGTTCAGGATTGGCTTGAAATGGAAGAATTTTGAGAAAACTCGAGGACCGGCATTTTTCGTAAAATTTGGTCAACTTCGACCCCCTATAGAATTGTAACGCGTGGGAACAACGCAAATGATTTCATAGTTATCTGCAGAATTTATTCAAGAACGACTATGCACTGAGGAAAACAAGGCTATGATAATTACGACTTATACTAATATAAATTATAAAATTTATTTCTATAGAGATATTATAAGTAAAATAAATTGGAGCGACTGGAATTCCTTTGCCAAAGTATTTAACGTACCTTCACATTGACATTAATACCTATCTAGTTATTATTATTAAATTATATCGATTGATTAAAAATTGCACTTCTTAATTTAAACTAATACAGATTCTCAACTATTACTGTTGGATTAAAGTTGTAAATTTATAGTCCTTTGGGAGACAAACAGTTGTGTAGAAACGGATCTTAGGTTTAAAGACGCGCTTCACGCGCAATTGGTACTTACAGGGTTGTGCAAGTACTATCCTTGGCCAATAGAGGGGCCTGGAGCATATTAATCCCTTCCCCACCCGCTAGATGGTGCTGGTGGCGCTTTCCCGAACGACGTCGCTGATTCCTTCTTACAGTCGGTTTACGTTGAAATGTTTTTTTACTTTCTCCATATACGAAGTATAGAGAAAGTATTGTTTTCATGAAAAAATTCGACTTCGAGATTTCAACGGAAATACATGTTTTGGGGTCCCTAGAACACGTTTTGACCATTTTCGGAATGATGTCTGTGTGTATGTGTGTGTGTGTGTGTGTGTGTGTGTGTGTGTGTGTGTGTGTGTGTGTGATAGTGGGCGCTCTAACGTGAAAAGTATTGGTCGTATCAACACCAAACTTCATATATAGTACTGTGGTGTGTGCTGTCAGAGTTGATTAGTTTTTGGAGTAAATCGGTCAACCGGAAGTCGAGCTTTATTCATTAAAGCTCATTTCCGGTTTTCAAAATATCTCCATAAATATGATATATACGTATATTGTGTTACTTATAAAAGTTTTAGATAATGAAATATACTATAACTTTTTTATTTGACATATTTTTGTATCACCGGTTGATTAGGAGTTATTCGTGAAATACCGATAAACCGGAAGAAGATGATTATGTACTTTGTGGGCGCTCTAACATGAAAACTATTTGGCGGATCAACACCAAATTTCATATGTAGTACTTCTATTACAGTGTTTAAAGTTGATTAGTTTTTGGAGTAAATCGGTTAACCGGAAGTTGAGCTTCATTCTTCAAAGCTCATTTCCGGTTTTCAAAATATCTCCATAAATATGATATTTAAGTATATACTATTATTTATAAATGTTTTAGAAAATAAAATTTACTATTACTTTTGTATGAAACATATTTTCGTATCACTGATTGTGTAGGAGTTATTCATGAAATACTGATAAACCGGAAGTTGCTGATTATGTACTTTGTGGGCGCTCTGGGCTCTATGGGCGAAAGGCCAGTTTCATCGTTTTTCATCCAGCATGTCCCGAACAACATTATTTATAATGTTTAGAGTTCGAAATTACTGTCGTAGATAAGTATTTACATCTTATATATGGAGAAAGTCATGTGCTGGCCACATCAGATTTTTTATTTTGAAAGTAAATTAATATTAAACGTAATATTCGCGTATTAGGTAAATTTCTAGAAGAGAAATTTACCGCGTATTATGTACTTTCTATAAAAAAACGAAAACATTACATTTTCAAGTCATTATCACAATTAAATAGGCACGGCAATGAATTAAATCGCACAGAAAATTAATAGTTGCATCGAGTTCGCCTTCATTGGGTAGGTAACTGAAAGAAAAATAAAAGACGAAGAAAACCCCAGGAAATATGCTTTAAATACAAAATTTTATTGATGTAAATTCTTTTAAAACATAGACATACATACATAGATACATTCCTTTACAACTGCAAATGACAATGAAACATGTTTTCTATAGTTAAATACGAATGAAATCTGAATAAGTCTAGGAGAAGTAAAACAATTAGTTAAATTGAAAGTACAACCTATTCCCCATTCACTGATGAAAGAAGAAAAATGTATATTCACCATGAATAACGAATATTTTAGAGACTTCTTTTTACTACAAGTTTTTAGTACAACCAGAGGAATAAAGTTCTTTTAATTACACTTCTCACTGTATTCAACAATCTATCTCGACCATGTATAGTTATCACATGCCTATAATCTGCATCAGGTTAGAAAAAACCATCAACCATCACTGGATAGACACAGATATTTAAAAAATGAAACAGCAAATATTCCCAATTCAAATCAGGAAAATAAAAAACTGCAAAAATTATTAGTAAATCCATCAGTCTAAACAAACATTTTCACCTCAAAAGGGAACAGAATACTAAATAAAATCAGTCAGACAACATCCATATATTTAGACTAAAAATTTCTCACCTTATATGCCAACATTCCCATAGATTTTAAGTAAATATTTATTAATTCACTGAATTGATCTGAGGGATGTTAATGTTAAGGATAATCATAGTGTTTAACTTCAACTATTGACAAATGCAATACTCTAAACTAATAATAGATTCTAATATAATAGAATAATAGTCAAAATATACATAAAAACACTTGGCGGCTTTAATTAAGTTGTCAATAATGAAGAGTAATGAAAAAAAATAGTATTTATGCGGGGGAAATTTATGTCTATTTTTGATAAAGGCTGAAAAAATATTTTAGCCTATGATAAATGATTGAAGCTACATAGTATATGTACGAGTAATATCCTCCGATGTTGTGTGAATAATTTTAGGGAAGTACATCACATTCAAAACCAAATAATGAAAAAAGTAACTTCTGCATAACCACCGGAAATTGTTCTAACAATATGACTCCTAATAATTCATAATACCTTTAGCTGTATATGAGGTGAGAATGAAAAACTGCCTCATACGGTATAATAGGAAAAGTATGAGAACATAATGAATGTATCTACAGCTAGTACAGCCTTAAAAATAGATTAAAATTCACGAATATGAAAAGATAATTCATTTAATTGCCTCGCAATACTTACAATATTAACAAATAGCTCAACATAAAGAAACCATTGCGGAAAATTCCTTATGATATCTGCTTTCGTCACTGTAGTTAAGGTCTTCCTCTTGTGTGATTTCTCAGGTGAAGCACTTCATCACAGGATAATCCTTCTAATAACCAATCTCTTTCTCTTCCTTAGAAGCTTTTTTATTCTAGCAATTTGTCTGCAATGAATCCATCAGATTTCTGACACATCTCCTTGTCTTGCTCTAAGAAATCAACAGAAACCGAATAATTAAAAATTTGCTTCTCACTACAAAACTATCCGTGTTAAGTAAAATGCAAAGAAACAAACGTGAGTGGCAAATAAAACTTTCAATGATAGTAGTGGTGAGTTTTAAGAAGACTAAGGTAAAATTCATTCAGATATAGGAAATTAAGTTGTTTGCGTAAAGTAAATAAACACAACCATAAAAAATGTGGGAAAATTTAATCAGAAATGCTTCTTGTAAGCAAACTTAAATGTTAGGTTATTAAATACTAAAAAAAATTACTAAAGACGGTAAAAAGCTTCACTTACCTTTCCTTTACCGAGCTTAACAACAGCAGATAATCTCAGGACTTCCAACATTTTCGCGGCATGAATAGGTGTACGTGCAAGATTTAACCTAACCGAGACTTAACGTAGAACATGAAATACAATGTATAATAAAGGTCTCCGGAAGAAGAACCAATATCTTCGATAAATCATTTGGATTCTCCTGTAAAACACAATTAAGAAATTATATCAAGGTGGAATTATGTTTGGAACGTATGATATAATAAAACAAAGCTAACTACATTTACTTACAATTCTGCTTCTTCCGAGAGTAAAAAGGTGGCATTAACTCACTACTTCTGTGCTGTTACAGTATATGGCGCAACATATCTCATGCTATATTTCCGGAACCGTTCTCAATAACTTCAAAACATTCCGAAACCCATCAACCGTTACTAAATATAGATACTACCAAAGAAAAATAAGAACAGATTGAAATTAGTGCACTAGTGCTGCCATCTCTGCTCCCTGAAAGGGGAAGGGACTATTACCAGATTTGACAAATGACTGTGTTGCACAGAGTTGGTACTTACGATGTTCGTTCTCAAGTGCACTGTTTTCATATCAGACGCCTCTTTGAGTAACTTTTAATAAGTTCCCTACATATTTTTAAGGTGCTGTTTCCTCGGGATTTTGTTATAAACACGAGAGATTTTGTCTTACTCATCCCCCACATTACTGCTCTCGTAATCATAAAGAGTTCTCTTCAGATGTTTTTAAGGAATATGTTGAGTAAGCGGTCGAGGAACGTTCATGTTAAAATTGATTTTGATTCATCAAATATTGTTTATCTTCTTCCCAATATAATACTAATAGAAAGTGTATCGTGTAAAATCTTGGTCGTTCATGGTTTTTGTTATTCTCTTGCTTTCTTCATTTTGTTACTCATTTTCATTCAAGATCACTACCAATTCTTAGGCTGTGAGTACCAGTTTATGATTTATCATTTCCATTTCTGTGTTCGGCAGCGTCCGGTTGAACAGATGTCATCCCTTTCAGATGGCTGTAAGCGGACCTGTGACGTTGTGAGGACGATTGAAAAGGTATGTATCTAAATTTACATAGGAGCAAACAACATGTGCAACTTTAAATTCATTTAAGCTATGAAACTTTTTTTTCGGAATAGATTAAATGATTGGATTAGGAGACTAGAAAACGTATACTCTATGATATTCGAATGATAATTGGTAAGAGAATATTTGTACTTTATCCTTCGTATTACTGCTAAAGATTTCACAGCAAGTTATGCTATATTTGCATCTAGATGGCAATTAGAACTATTCGTCGATCAAATTAGGTTACTTATCTTATTGTTAGTATAATGATATTCATTTTAATAACTATTTATTACTCCCTTATACGTGTGTAGGAATTTTTACAAATATTGACAAGGAGAATGTGAGCATAGGCATTGAAGATTACATCCCCATAATACAGTTTATGATAAATATAAGTAGACTGCTTAAAGTAACACAAAAGAACTCATGGGGAAGTACGAATTACTTACTCAAATTATGGAGCATACTGTATTATGATGCCTGGTAAAACTAATAAATATGGTAATTCTAATTGAGTTTTGCCAATCAGGAGTTGCTGGGGGCTCATGATAGTTATGGGACTGGGGGCTTATGATTTTAATTGCTGTTTTCTGTACTGAAAAGAGTTTGTTGGAATAGCTCGAGGATGGTACCAGACAACACCGGATATCCTATGGATATCCGTTTCATGTCCGCCATATCCTATCCAGGTCCGCTGGCATTCAGGATATCCGTCGGATCTCCCACGGATATCCAATTATCCCAAAACTTCCGATTGGGTTGTCAATAGGATATTCTGTTACAGAACTACGTACATAACATTAATTAATGTATTATTGTAATAATTATTGCACTCAAATTTGCACAATAACAATGCAGTTACGCCTTCCATTAATAGAAGAAGCAACTGAATGTAAATATAAATTCTGACCGCAAAAAGTTATTTAAATAGGTTTGTTAAAATTATATTAAAGCGAATAGACAAGACAAGACGATATATCACTCCCACCAGGGGGTACTAATTGCCCTAGTAGCAAGTAATATCTATACAATATCCATAAAGGTTTACCAATATCCAAAAAGTCCACATCTAATGTTGCATAGATATTACATGGATATTAACCCAGTAACCATAGAAAGTTGCAATGTAGATGGGTGAAAAAAACTATAGAAAATATACTTTCTAGATGCGGTTCGTGGTTGTCTGAAGCGATTGAACACTTTTCTACGGAAAGTGTTTTTTTGACAGTAAGCCCATTTCTGGACTTAATATTTCAATAATTGTTTCCGGAATGGCGAGTTAGAAAATACCAAAGGAAATGTGTTTCTAAGCACGTTTCAAGATCGTCTAACATTCCAATTTAGGTTATATCCAAGTGATAAAAGGTTAATTCTAAGAGTGATCTTCTTAACAAAGATTTCCCTAAGAAATACATATGTACTATCATGAAAATCTGAGATCACTCTAAAAATTTTGCATGTGGATGATTCCTTTAATAAGATTAAGATCTGCATTGTCTTAGTTTGCTTGATATTGAAAATTTATCCTTCTCTCAGTCCCTTCCACATACTTTCTCATAACATACACTGTTTATTTTTCAATTATTCTCATAAGACAATCCTTTAATATTATTTTTCGTCTTAGATGCTGTTGTCACTATCTGGTGAGTCCTGAATTTGTCAGGAGGTGCTTCACTAAGGCAACAGCAATGAACAAACAAGGCCAATGCCTGGTCAGAAAAGTCCAATCAGCTGGGATTTGAGCCCTTTGGTCAGAGTGATAGCGTACCTAGAATGCTAACCACACCACCACCAAGGAGAGTTCCAGAAATTTTTTAGGATTCTTAAGATTCTCTCATGCATCTTTTAAGTTGTATGTACATACCGATTGTAGCAATTCCGTAATGTGTATTTCGTTAGGCCAAACTTGATTGCATGTATATATTTAATTTTTATGACAATTTTTTTATCAATTTTAACTGTGTATAATTTATTCTTTTAGTTTATTGGACATCTTTAGTTATATGTGTAGTAAAAATAACCTTCCTCTAGCGTTAGCCTTGACTTATGAAAAACATTAATTTTATATGTATTTCCAATACTTAAGATGTTCTCATGCTTCATTTAAGCTGTACATACCAATCGTACCAATTCCGTAATGCTTATTTTGTTTGGCTAATTTGATATACTATCAAGTTAGTATTGTTAATTCTGGAAGTTATTTTAACATCAATTATGTTAAACATAGATAGCATTTTGTAGGCTATAATTATATAAAGAATATTTGGCATTTTTGTGAGACTATCATATTTTATGCTTTTCATGTACAGCTAGCAGCATAAAAAAGTTACCACCTTCGATGCAACCAGCATAACTCGAGAAGGGCGAGTCTTTCAGATTCTCTGTTTTGAGCGCGCTTTTCGTCTTCCTCTTTATGCCTGGCACGTTTTGAAGGCTTTTGTGATGATATATATTTTATAAATAATTGCTGAAAGTCATTGCTTTTGCTGCGGTAGAAGCAGTATTGTATTATGAAAGTATTAAATTCGTATTTCGTTAAATCGGCTTGAATCTCAAGCGTAATTCGCTCTTCTTCATAAAATATTGGACATGAATTACTTTGGCTGCTCATATCTCCTCGTAACATAAAATATTCCATCAATGCAGATTTAGAATGAAATTGGTTATTTCAGTTAATGCTCCACATGCCCGCAGGATGATCGTTTTCGTAAAGATTATGATACGATAATTAAGAGAATATGAACTACTGTAAATTAGGTCAACGGAAGAAGGGGAAATTAAAAAAATGTAATAAGAATAAAAATGGGGTAATAATGAAACAATACCTGCTATTAAAAATAATGATATGTGATAGTGGAATTCAAATAGGAAATAAGTTGCTATTTTTCATTGAAAACGAATTTGTGAAAGTCGCCACGTTGTTTGGACGCCATTTACATTTGCAGGGAATTTTGATTTAAATAATTTAAATAGTAGCACACTTTATACTTTATGTGAGATGATATCAGTATAGGCCATCTGTCCTCGCTATAATCTCGCAATAATCTTTTCGCCATCGGGCTGCGAAAATCATTATCGTTGAGAATAGGGTCATGTTGTCGCGTATTTCGTCATGTAAATCACAGCTAAGGAATATATCAAATAATTATTGTCTATACAGAGTTATATTCTTGAAGGATACTCAGCCGAGGGCACCGGTCGTTTAGGACTTACTACTATCGAACCTGTAGTCTTTTAACAAACCGCTTTATATTGTATGTGCGAACATTTCTTTTGAATAATTAAATCAGAAGGACTAGTCGCGCAGAGTCGAGTCAAGCACCAAAAGAATTGAATAATATACTTCTAATTATTTAATTCCTTTCATTTACACCTTCTCCGTAATAAATGTTTGAATGCTAAAACGATTAATAATTTCAACATTGGAAAAAGGTATGAGCCAACAATTTTAGACATAACTCCATTTTAAAATATACACGTAATGCACTCATGCATGAATAATAAATTTAAATCTGCTACTACGGATTTCAGCGGTCAGTCCCCTTTGGTGCCATTTCTGCTCTCCTTGTTTTCGTCTACATAATGGTATATGAGTGCCATTCATACCGGCCTTCTCGACGAAACAAAGGTGGCTTCTCCGTGGGGGTGAGAGAGGAAAGAAAAAGGGTCTTCCATGCAGTGGTGACAGGATACGTTTTCAGTCCGACTAAAATTCGACGCATCTTTTAGGGTATTTGTGTGAGATAGAAAATTGCTTGAAAATGCCATTCTCAGATGTGGACGGAAATATAATGAAAAGTTCGTCAATGAAGGAATATGAATGGTGTTACAGTTAATTACTTATATATTTTTTACATAAAGCATGGAGACGATGATAGGAAAATAAACAATGGGGATATGGAGAATTTTATGCTTACTAAGAAGAGAATGCTGATTCTCTTCAACACTAAGGCAATACATCTAAAAATGTAAAGATAATTTGGTAAACAGGCTCAGAAGTGATGTGCACAGATCCTGGGATGTAGGCTGTTTATAAGATTGAGAAAATGGTTCAATTACATGATTGAGAAAACGATGTAAGCCATTTTAAGAGAAAATAATGCAGGTTAGAAGGTGACCGGAAAAATACTTTTTCAATGGTTCAGCCAGAGAGAATGTAAATGAGATCAACCATTCGAAAAAGTTCCGATTTTTGTGGCAGTGTTCAAGTTTCATTTTCCTTACCTACTGCATTTGGTGTTATGTGAACTTACTTCTAAATCGTTCATTTACATCCAAAATTCATAAACCATTAACAATAGACCTATCATAGTCGAAATTATTTATTATCACTGTAAATTTATTTTGCTTCGAAAATTAGTAGGATATAATCACGTAGGCATATAAAAATATGCATACAATTTGCATACATTCATGCATATAATTAGAGCTTCCGCCAGTTAATCATAAATGCCGAGGAATTCACACATTTAAATTTCTGCACCTTCAAGATATCGTAAATGTCTTCCTTATCTTTAAACCAAAAAGTTTTAAGGAAGAATAGGCGAGGCCCATGAAACCAGCATTAATATTCAGCAGTAATAGATTCTCCTGACAATAAGAAATATTTCCCCAGAAGGGAAGCTTTACCCATCTTATTTAAGAGTAATTATGGGTAATAAGTATGAGATGTCAGTATTTCTAGTGCTGTATCTGATAATGGCTGATGGACTTAACTGGCCTCTCATTAAAAAAAGGAAAGGTAAAATACGAAGCCTAAATTCTAATTATTAAACGGCTGTTACCGATGTAAGGGCAACTCAAATTGATTACGCCTGATTTAGTAGTTTTACTAAATGTAATTTCCGTAAAAATATAGTCATTGCTCAACGACTATAAGAAATGGCGGAAATAACTAAGGACAAAGTTTCACAATTTCTTATATAACGCTGTTTCACAAAGTAACGGCTTCTTCAATCAATTTGACTATAAGGAAATTATTCAGAGAACTAGAATCAAAGAAAGCTGCATCCATTGCGAAGGAAATTGATTACAATCATCGGGAAGGGGTAATCTGAAGATTATTGATATTCTGGGCAGGCAGACGTTTAGAACTAGTTCCACTTAATGGATAAAAGAAAGTTTAACTAAATATTGTGACCGGGTGTAATCGTTAAAATTCCGTAAGCTACGCGTATAATTTTATCATTGAGAATCTTCAAGGGATCTGAGAAGAGCACACAAACACTGGGAACGGTCTCCCAGACTGCCCATGTCTCGGACCGTCTCTGCTTTCAGCAATAGAATTAAACATATATTAACCATAGAAAGATCACTCCCGTAGAAACTTAAGCTTCGTAAAATGCCAATTCCAATATTACGTTCTCAATATTTACATTCAACTTTTCAGGCCTTTTTCGCTATTTCTTCTAACCAATGTTTTTCATAAACCTTTGGGACATCCTTACAAATCAATCAACAACAAAACGGGAAAATTTAAGAGATAGCTATTTGCGTAAACTAGCGTTCCTTTGGTTCTTTTTTATTACTATCATTGGATGTATAGGGTTTTCAATTCTTTTATTCCATTAAAAGATAGACACAGTTATTAGTTTCGTAGATTTTAAGAACCTTTAAAATTAATATAAAAAACACCAAAAGCAAGTGAATATATTTTTTCTCTCAGTGTTGATGATAGCCAAAACGTTAAACTCATCTTGATTCACTTATAAAATTTGCTAGTATATCTCACCTGGTTTATAAAATAAAAAATAAGGATGTCATTTAAATACGTATTTAAACTCAATTATAATCGTCATTACTGTAACACACACGCAATAACTTGCGCATTCTGTGTCGAGTACTAAAAACTCATACCTCTAGCCAAGTCTTAGGTTTGGTTAGACCTCGATTAACCCATTGTCATGCAAAAGTAACAGATCTACGGATAGCGGTCTTATCATTTTCAATAACTGATAATTAAAAGATGGTTTTCTTAAAATACTGAGAACTTTGAAATAAACAAATTGTAATACTCTTCGGAGGTGATTCGTTGATCAATAAATAGCTAAAAATACGAGAGGAGTAACTTTTGAGAAATAAAATTTCGAGAATTTTACCAAAAGGACGTCTACCGCTGGCCATTTACTACAGTATTTACTGGAAGCCATTACTTTGAAACGATAAGGAATCCATGGATCCAATTTTTAGGACAGTGGTTTCATCAAGCTATTTATTATTATTTTCATTTAATCCACATCAGATAAACAGTGTTTATTTCTTCGAGTCATTCTTCTAATTGCGAGCTAAAAATTAAACATATATCAGAGAAGGCTAGCGAACACATTATTTTAGATAACATCAAAATGAATCAAGCAAATTGCAACCCAAATACTCTTCTCCCAACGAGAAAGTTTTTCCTTTCCATTCCCGTTTGGCAACAAAAGGATTATCTTGCCCTTCTCCCCCACCTATTTCGTTTTGTCCTGTTTAACAGTTTTCCCGGTATTCTACCCTTTCAAGGGCAGGTAACATTTTTGTTCCCTTCTTTTCTCCAGGCACATGCCATATGGAGGATCGCGTATTTATGTAAATGTTGAAGATAGTGATAGTAAGCGTCGAAGCTAATTGTGTGAATTTTTCTACAGTGTTGTTATCAGGATAATTTAATTTTACAAATCAATGGATTATACAATCTATAGTAGTCACGAGAGTAAGGGGAAATGGTAATCTAGAAAAGAATATTCGTTATTTAAATCAATCGAATGAGCTTTAACTTTGAGGAACTCCATAGGTAACTAAACACAAAGAAATAAATAATTTTGTCAAAGTTATACGACTTTCTGTGTGGAAGTTTTGGCACTTTTATTTCCTTGTGTTTATTCCTTACTTATTTCTCTTGATAATAGAAAGATTTTCAATTGGGAAAGTTAAACGAAAGGTGTCTAAAAGCAATCAAATTACAGTGATCTACCGAATCATGCACATATCTTATATATTAAAATTCAGCCTGCGTATGTTTGTGCCCGCAAAACTCGAAAACCACTCGGTCGATTGACTTGAATTTTTTACAGAACATTGCATTCAAATATATATATATATATATATATATATACGAAAGTGTTTATATTGTAAAAAATGGTGACACTTCGTCCTTGCTTCGATCCCAGACGAGTCAAAGCATTTCCGTGAGAAATGCACGTAAAGTTCATTTTTGTCTCTGCATGCTTCATTTCTTTTGCAAAATTAAATTAAAAATAATAGTCATACGAGATTGAGACAAGAACCAATAGCAGAGTAAATGAATAGAAAACCTTATTTTGGTCGTTTATTGTTGTTTCCGAATTGAATTTTTGAGATATTTTACGGAATACACGAAAAGTTTTGTGAGTATAAACAGCCGGTCCCCCTGACGACAAATGCCATTTTTGAATCCGAGATCCTGCTTTTTGGCCTATTTGAAATTAGGAAGAAGAGAAAAGTTGCTGGTTTCGTTCACATTGATGAGCATAATCAATCGTTGGAAGTGATTTATACGATCGATTTTCGAAAAACGAAATGTGAGTTAATTTGATACCGAATGTTGAATTCAGTTAAATTCATTTGTATCGTTTTGGAAATGATTTAATAATCTGTTATCGAAAATTAAAGTGAGAGTGACTTTGAATGCTGCATTCAATTCGATTCATTTCTTTAGTTATCTTCCAGTTGATCGTCGTCAAATTCAATCGTACGCGTTACCACATCAAATGTTGCGGCAGATAATGGATAGTAGTAAATGATTTTTATATATATAACGAACATTCTCCATCCAAACGCGAGAGCCGAGCTAGCGTAACGTACCATGTTCTCCATCTTTCTTTTCTCTCCCTCCCTTTTCGAGAGAAAGGCTCGCCGGCCCGAAATTTGGACTTAGAATATTTTGGTGGGTCAGGGGTGGTAACTTTTTTTTGCTGTTAGCTGTACCATTACTTTGAGACTTTAAATGAAAATAAGGATATTGTAATAGTCTTCTCTTATGTTACCTATTTGACCCCCTTATCATTAGAATGAGTTTGTTTTAGATGTTACCCAGTAATTTTTCCGTAAAAATATAAAATTGTTGAAAATGATTATGATTCATGTTGAAGTTAATTTAATTTAATAATATTTGAACTGTTGGTAGTGATACTTATGTAAAAGAACTAAAATACCCTTTAAAAACTAGTCCTTTTCATATACTTCTTGAATTATGGCACAAAAGAAAAAGACAAAAAGTAATTATTCATGAGCCCCAAGCCTCCTTGGCAATACTCAAAAATAATTACCATATTAATTACCTTTACCTGTGATCACAGTATTATCTGCTCCATTATTTAAAGAAGAAAATGTAGGTGAAAAAATCCTAATTTTGTTATTTTATTGCTTGGAGCTCTGAACCTTTCAGGTGACACACAAAATTAATTATAAATTTTATTTGCATTTATAATGAAAATAATACTCAAGAAAAAGTGGCTGTTTTAACAAAATACTTCTATTTTAGGTCTCTCATAAATTTACAAAATAAATTAAAAACTTATTCACCAATTTTAATCATAAATACTTCTGTCTGAGAAAAAACACCACTGTGCATTCACAGCTTACTTAAAATCAAACTCTTGACTTCTATATCCAGTATCTTCATAAATCAATTCGTATTTTTTTCAAATTACTGAGTATGTCTCATTTGTTAAAAGACTTTTTTGTAAGTCTCCTCATTTGCTGTGTCTTTAGTCGCTTACTTAGCACACTTTTGAAGGTCTACATTTTTTATTCATCCAGGATTTGAAACTTCACATTCAGTTGCAAAAGACATGTATTTCTTCCGATCTTTGTGTCTTGAAGCAAATAGCTTGTCAGTAGAAACGCCCAATGGCATTAGTTGTGATATTAATCCTCCTTCTATAGCTGGGATTCCTGTTTTGCAATTCTGCAATTCTAGCTTTGCTCTGTAAGATAAAATCTGAATACATCAAATATAAATAGCTTCTTTAACAAACCATCTAAATCCATTTTCCTGCAATCTTCAATCCAAAGCTTCATGTAATGCTTGGCTACTTTGATAAAGTATTTCTTTTAAAAATTATTTATTCCATCTTATTTCCATCTGCAGTATAGGTTGAAAAGAAGTAAAGTTACTTTATTCCTGTTCTGAAATTTTTATTGCTATGTTTCTTATTATTGTTTTTAGTACATAATTCTAATTGAGGAAACATTACAAGTTTTGTATCCATGTTGCATATATATAACCCATTGATTTTTCTTCCTTCCATTATATTAATAATAAAGCTGTGAAAATTAATATTTTAGGCTCATAATTATCTGACCAACACTGTACAATCTTGGTTAGAATTAAACTTCATAAATCTTTCGGACTGTTATGATTTTCTTTCAAAATCCTGTAATTTCTAATAATTCCTAATTATATAATTTTCACCCCTTGAATAGCCATAATTTTTGTTGATACAGCAATATCAGATTTTCTATTATTTTAAGATAACTACGAATTTAGATTATAAAGAATTTCTTAAGCTGTTCTTGAAATGATGAGCTGTATGTGTTTAATGTTTATTGTCTTAATTCGATTAGAGATATATAATTGATATATTTATTATAAGCAACAAGCACATATACTCAATATTTTCTGCCAAATCAATGATAATATTTTGAAAATAAAGATCAGATGGGTAATATTTATTTAATTAATTTTTATGGGCAGAGCCCAGTTACATATAAACAATAATAAACTATATAAATGTATTATGTAGACAGAAGAATTTCAAAATATATAAATTCAACTAAATTTAAATTGTGGAAACAGAATTTGTATACAAAGAAATGGAAAGTAAAACATTCAAAAAATAATTCACAATTAATGTGACGATAATATGACATTTAATATAGGTAAAGCCCATTAGTATCAATGAACTAACCAAGATTACAATACATATAGTATACTTAGACCGATACATTACAAAGCATGTAAGAGATCTTATTAAAGAATAGTAAACCTCTAAATAGGATTGGATATTTTTTTTAAAGCTATCAGTTGAAATGTTGTGAATGTCTTTTTCATTACAAATTGTGTTGGCATCCCTTAAGAATTCTATATATTGGGAGGAAATAAGTATAATTCTTTCTTAGATGAGGAATCGAGAAGATTTTATCACTCCTTGTAGCTCTTGCTGGAACATGGAAGTCAACCAGTAAATCACTACAGTTCACCTTGTAATTAATGACTTTATGTACAAAAATCAATCCAGCCTGGGTTCTTCAAGATTCCAAAGTATTAATGTTTAAATCATTAACTCCGTTTTGCATTTCCCAATTTACTGCTTTTTGAGATAGCAGATATGCACTTTTGGTAAATTGATTTGAATGGTTGTTTGAAAGGAATTTTCTAGAGTTTAGATTTGAAATCAAATTATTTTTTTAATAACTTCTATATAATTTTGATAACATTTGATTGATTAATTCATTAGAAAATTATACTTCCTAATTAAATAGTTGTATTTGCAATTCAAAGTTACCTACTTTTAAATTTAAAGTCATTCAAATATTTTATGTGAGAAATCAATCCTGCTACCTAAGGCAATTTTAACATAATTTTGCAAAAACTTTGAATGGTAGTCAATTGATACTCTAAGATTTATATTTTCTTTAATTAAATTCAAATAATTTTTGCTACCTGGAGCAATTTTAACTTTAATTTTTGCAAGAAACTTTGAAAATTACTTCTCTGACAATTAATGTTGGCTTTACTCATATCTTATTTTCTGCATGCATGATAACTAAATTTTTTTCAGGGTGGTACTTTTATTTAGCAATTTCCAAGGTATCAACTTTACAAATTTACTGGAGTAAATTTTTCTGCAAGGAGGACTCTTTGTTGCTGCACTCCAATTTTTCTTCAACACCAGACAGACTTAGAGGGAAAAGGAAGAAGACTCACACCACTCTGATTCAGCAGTTTTATTGACATTTTTAAAGTGTACAGTTTATTACAGCATTTAATAAAAAAGTTTCGAACTTGAACCCATCAAATTTTTATTCAAAATCCTTTCAGCCTTGTCCCGGCCACTCTTTTTGGTACAGTAGTATTCGCCTGGCTGAAAAATAGCAACAGAGATGACATTATAGTTAGAAAATTTCTTGCCAATGCTCATTGGTCCTTTAGCTGGCTTCTTTTGCTGTGCTTGTACTCACTTTGCCAGGTTTACTTAAAGGCTGCATTTTGAAATTAGTGTATTTCCAATTTCTAAATGCAGCCTCAAAATAAAGTGACATGATGAGAACAAATCTGCAAATAAAAGAAAATATTATAAATTATTCAAAACATGAAATTGAGAAAGAAAGAAACTTAGAATTTGCAAAGCAAAATAGAAAATATTAAAAAATTATAATAGCAGAAATTGTACAAATCAAAATCACTGACAAAAAAATGGCCTTGTGGACTTAGAATATTTTTTCAATTAAGAAATTCGATTGAAGAAAAATTGAACTTTTGGTATTAGAATGATTTCTTTGAAAAGCAAATGAAAATTAAAAATATAATTTTTGTTGGTTAAATAGCAATAGAATTTAAAGAAAACATTGACAAAAAATGACCTTGTGGACTTAGAATAATATTTTTCAATTGAAAACAACACATTAAAAGATTACTTTAGACAGATTTTTTGGTCAAAAAGCAAGAAAAAACTGAAGAAATTTAAAGTACAGAATAAGAAAATGAAATAAACAATGACTGTTTCAAATTTTGAATAGCTGGCAAAATTTAGTGATTAATAAAAGCAGATTAAAGTGAAGCAGAAAAGAAATTACTATAATAATTTGAATTAATTGAAATATGCTAGTCATGAGTTATGGTATTTGTCTAGACAACCGTTTCAGATTTAATGGGTTTGCATTTTGACCCTCACTACAAATAATATATTGAACTAAGATCAAAATGCAAACACCATTAGCAAGGCAGCAGGCTGACTAGACAAATACCATAACTCATGACTTAGTTTTCAACTAATAAAAAATATGCATTCACTGTGAAAAGTAAATTCACAAACTTATTACTCAAATGAAAATCAGAAATGTTGCCTTGGTTGCACAACATTCATTGTTAATGTTTACATAAAATCTCTAAGCTTATTTTAAAAAAATTCAGAAGACCTAGAATCTGCACACAAACTTCCTGAGCTGCACAAAATTTAGCATAGATATTTGCCTAAAACCCTACAGCTTATTTCAAAAAAATTAAAAAGAGGAAAAATATTCATACATACTTTTCTCTTGAGATGTACAGCATTTAGTATTAATGTTAAATCAAAAATTTCAAAGATTGTTTGGAAAATATCAAAAGAGCAATAATCTGTAGACTAACCTCCTAAGATGCACAATATTTAGCATTACTCCTTACCTAAACTTTCGAAGCTTGCTTAACAAATATCAAAAGAGCTATTACACTAACCCAAATTACAAATGCTAAGATCCCTCCTAATACATATATTTTATTAGAACGAGAGATACGAATTTAGAGCCAAGAGAGCAAACTCACAGAAAATATATTTTTATTTATTAAGCCAGGACCTAATAAATTGATGTGATGCACAAGTTTTTTCAAAGAGAAGTCATGATACAGCAAAACCTCTTCCTAAGCTGATTCCTACTCTGATCAATAATTCTCCTATACTTCCCTTTGTCTTTTGCCCAAAATTTATTGATAAATGACCTACCAATAGGTAAGTTAAATACATGAAGTAGAGGGCTTCAAGCAATTGCAATGTTAGGTCCAGAGTGTTCTGAGAATGGAAAAATATGGTTTCCAATTTTCTCAACATTAGTAATTCATTCTAATCTTGAAATTAAACGCGACATTGAACTGTAAGCTAATTGATTAAATGAAGTGTTATCATAACACCAAAAATAATTCAGTAAAATTATGTGACAAAACGTAGAAATATTTTCAATTGCACAAGAATAGAATAGAATCAGACTATTACGCAAACTGCATTATCATAAGGAAAATATAATGTATTATCAAACAAATTAAATCAACAAGAAGCTGAGTTTTTCAAGCAATTGAAATGTTAGATATAATACAATGTTCACAGTTAGAACAAAATTGGTTTAGGAAGACTCAGTTCTAATCATTGAATAAAACATGAAATTGAGCTGTAAGTAAATATCTTAGCCAAAGCATCATCATCATATTCAAAACAAAATACATTCGAAGTGACTGAAAGAATTGAGAAAAAATCTGATGTGGCCAGCACATGACTTTCTCCATATATAAGATGTAAATATTTATCTACCGTAGTAATTTCGAACTCTATATTCCATCTAAACTTCGAATATGAGTGATTAATATTATATATTATCTTTGACGCCAAAAAAATGATAAATAATGTTTTACGGTACATGATCGATGAAAAACGATGAAATTGGCCTTTCGCCCATAGAGCCCAGAGCGCCCACAAAGTACATAATCAGCAACTTCCGGTTTATCAGTATTTCATGAATAACTCCTAAACAATCAGTGATACAAAATTATATTTCAATCAAAAGTTATAGTAAATTACATTTTCTAAAACTTTTGTTATAAATAGTATATACCTAAATATCATATTTATGGAGATATTTTGAAAACCGGAAATGAGCTTTGAAGAATGAAGCTCAACTTCCGGTTAACCGATTTACTCCAAAAACTAATCAACTCTAACAAACCTAACCAAAGTACTATATATGAAATTTGGTGTTGATATAATGAATGGTTTTTATGTTAGAGCGCCCACAAAGTACATAAAAGCTACTTCCGGTTTATCGTTATTTCACGAATAACTCCTAATCAACCGGTGATATAAAAATATGTTAAATACAAAAGTTATAGTAAATTTTATTATCTAAAACTTTATAAGTAATACAATACACGTATATATCATATTTATGAAGATATTTTGAAAACCGGAAATGAGCTTTAATGAATGAAGCTCGACTTCCGGTCAACCAATTTACTCCAAGAACTAATCAACTCTGACAGCACACACCACAGTACTATATACGAAGTTTGGTATTGATACGACAAATAGTTTTCACGGTAGAGCGCCCACAAACACACACACACATACAGACACACACACACACACACATACACACAGACATCATTCCGAAAATAGTCAAAACGTGTTCTAGGGACCCCAAAACATGTATTTCCATTGAAATCTCGAAGTCGAATTTTTTCATGAAAACAATACTTTCTCTATACTTCGTATATGGAGAAAGTAAAAATGGATGATAAAATAACAATTGCAGGTGAGAATGAATGGGGAAACTAATTGCAAACTACATTACTATAATGAATATCTAACATGTTATAGACCACGTTTAAGAAATGAAATACTATATTAATCTGTCTTATTTCTTATCTACAAAATAAGAACTGAGGTGAAAAACTTCTCATGATATAAAAATACAAGAAATATGCCTTCTTCCTATCAGCTCTAATCTTGGTAATATATGAACATAACATTGCACTGTAAGTAGATTAATCAAACAATCTGTCATCATAATTTTAAGATATACAAGAGTTATCTCAAAGTTCAGAGAGAACTTCAAGGCAAAATATGAATTGAAAATAAAAATGGCTGAAGAGATTATCATGCAAACTACATAATTGTCATATAACATGGTTTACAACAAAAGCAATGCCCTGAGTTACAGTTCAAAAATACTATATTCTGTCTATTACATATATTTTCTATCAATGAAAAATTGGAGTGAAAGCCATTCACAGAACTTAAGAATAAAAGAATAATGCTTTCTTCCTATCCTCATCAGCAACAAATCTGATGTGGCCAGCACATGACTTTCTCCATATATAAGATGTAAATATTAATCTACGACAGAAATTAGAACTCTATATTCCATCTAAACTTGGAAGATGAGTGATTAATTTATATATTATTATCTTTGACGTCACAAACATTATAAATAATGTTTTTCGGAAATGATCCATGAAAAACGATGAATTTGGCCTTTCGCCCATAGAGCCCAGGGCGCCGACAAAGTACATAATAGGCAACTTCCGGTTTATCAGTATTTCATGAATAACTCCTAAACAATCAGTGATACAAAAAAATGTTTCATACAAAAGTTATAGTAAATTAAATTTTCTAAAACTTTTATAAATAATAGTATATAACTAAATATCACATTTATGGAGATATTTTGAAAACCGGAAATGAGCTTTGAAGAATGAAGCTCGACTTCCGGTTAACCGATTTACTCCAAAAACCTAATCAACTCTAAAGAAACTAACCAAAGTACTATATATTAAATTTTGTGTTGATACAATGAATGGTTTTCATGTTAGAGCGCCCACAAAGTACATAACAGCTACTTTCGGTTTATCGGAATTTCACGAATAACTCCTAATCAACCGGTGATACAAAAATATGTTAAATACAAAAGTTATAGTAAATTACGTTATCTAAAACTTTTATATGTAATACAATACACGTATATATCATATTTATGGATATATTTTTAAAACCGGAAATGAGCTTTAATGAATGAAGCTCAACTTCCGGTCAACCGATTTACTTCAAAAACTAATCAACTCTGACAGCACACACCACAGTACTATATTCGAAGTTTGGTAATGATTCGACCAATAGTTTTTACGTTAGAGCGCCCACAAGCACACACACAGATACAGACACACACACACACACACACACACACACACACACATATACAGACACACACTCACACACACACATACACACAGACATCATTCCGAAAATAGTCAAAACGTGTTCTAGGGACCCCAAAACATGTATTTCCGTTGAAATCTAGAAGTCGAATTTTTTCATGAAAACAATACTTTCTCTATACTTCGTATATGGAGAAAGTAAAAAGAGATAGTACATTAGCGTTCCATCAGTCAACAAAATTTTAAAGTGGAAGGCTTATTTGCCTTTATGTATATATATTCCCAGCTATCTGGGTCTCTGGTTACTCACAAGTAGAACAAATACATAAATATCCTAAGGCAACAATTAATTAAAAATAACAAATCATGTGTCTGAGTATTCTAAAGCAAGAGGTTTAACTATATCAGGTTAAAATCACGGTAATACATTATTCACTGACATTGCTGTTTCCAAAACATTTCTAATCCTAAGAAGCATGAAAAAATCTAAAGCCATAGAGCAACAGAAGCATGAACCACTGATTGTGAAGTGTTTAAGATTGTTTGAGGAAGTTGGTTAAATATTTTGAGGAAAGTAAGTTTGAAATTCAATTGTCTGGAAAGCAGCTGATTCTAGCTAAAAATTTGCTCAAACATTCTTCATAAGTACCATATGAATAACCTAAAGTATCCAATGCTTAACTAAAATGCTTATTAATTTAATTAAATTAGATTTCAAAAAAGCAAAGGACAGACAGTGCTAATCTTAAAATTGCGATGATTATATGTCTAAGGAATTCTCTTCTAAGGAATCTCATCCTTATATTGAATTTCTACGACATGTACCTCACTGTAAAGTATTTCAGCCAAAATTATATCAAATTAAAAATTAAACCCTTTCTTGAACAAGGAAAATAATCACAATTTAGAAATATATCTAAATATTCTGATAATATTGAATATTTGAAATGATGCAACTTCATTATAATCAAATGATGAGGTAAATTAGTGAAGCTTTCATTCAAACATTATATAATATGATTTATTGTAATAATAATATAATTATGTACAATGATAAGCAATCTCAGAAAAAGCTTTCTAAGTCATATCCTTTAATCCCTAATGTTAGCTTAAGGTTCTGGCAAAGAAAAAGTTTACTTGAAATTTCGCACGAATAGCGTAATTTTAATTATTTTCAATACTCTAACATTTAAACCCAATAAGTATAAGGCATAATGTTCTGTAACCAGAAGTCAAAGAGTTAAAATAATAATCACATCCCATTAATAAATGTCAATGAAATTTTTTCAGTAAGTCCCATGAATGCATTCCAAAGAGGGATAGATTAACCTAAGTTTAATGTAACTGTACTTGTTTAATTCTAAGTACCATTCGAGAACTAACACTGAAACAATTAATCAAAGTGGGCTAAAGTAATCACCCTGAAGTGGTAAAAAAAATTCATTATTTTATGAGATAATAAAAGTATGAAAGTAATGGCACACAGAGCTGGAAGTATTTTCGATCATTCCTCAAAAATCAAACTATATAAAATATTTAACCAAATAGATATCAATGAATAAAGAATTTTATATCAAAGAGACAGACTGTCTATGTCTATCAACTTGACTGTCTATTAACTGCTAAAACCTTAAAAATCAACTGCCAATGCCTAATCACTGTCAAAACAAAAATAAAATCCAGAAAATGAGGGAATTGAATAGCAATAGCATCCATTATTCTATGGCTTTAGAAATTATCTTGTAATAACTACACTTCCTGAAAAAAACAACAGCTTTATTAAAAAAAATACATTTCTAATCAAAAACTTCAAGGGGACCTAACAGGCTATATGAAACCCAAAAATTTGGCTAATTAAGGTCATTAAACGAAAACGGCATTAAAGTAACAAGAAATGATCTTTTATCGCCTTGTCTATAAGATTCATCAACACCAATGGTAAGAATAAATTATGACATCAACAGAACAGTTATAGCAATAAAATTAATAGCAGACAATATGAAGACTCTAGAGAGGCATCGCTTTCAACGTCAAAAGTGAGACAATAGATGATCGAAGGAATTATTCGCAAGTAGACGCTTAGGGGTTACATGAAAAGGTTAAAGTTGGATTAAGAACCAAACAGCCATTTGATAGCGCTTGAAAGAGTGGAAAAAAATTCAGTCTTCGTAATTATGAAATTTGCAAACATTCAACTTTTGCGATAAAAAGAAAATTAATTAACCTAGGATGTCAGGAAAAGTGGGAATGAAAGCTAGTAAAGCTAAAGATCTAATATGACTCGTAAATATAATAGCTAGCTAAACAAACAGCTCAACTCAACTGGCAAATATCATTAACCAAAATAATATGGCAGCATCCAGATAATAATCATGCAGTTTTTAATATATGCTCGGAGCGATAAAAACCTGTCCGACAAATATTGAAAACCTTCGACTTATTGAATTGCGGCAGAAATGGGAATGAATGTAATGAAAGTTCAACGCCCTGGCGCATATCATTTGTGGGGATTGAAATATTCAATCAGAATGTTGATCGAGTAATCGGCGTAGTTTAATTAGTCAAGCTGGAAAGGTCGGGAGCAGCTCGGGTCTTAGTGAAAAATATCTTCTTTGCAACATTAAAATAATTGGGCTATCCGATTTTTATCACACTGCATTGATTTGTCTTTTCATTCCAGTCCGTAGGATTACGAAGCTAATAAATTTGCCCAAGTTAACGTATGTATTATAGGGATATCAAATAGGGATCGTGGAAGATTGTATCAATTTCGCATTATTTCGAGAATGAATTTTGTTGAACTGCTTAATATTTTAATTGTATTTGTTGTTTCTTTCCATTAAATAGGAAAAGTGCATATTGTGTTCTGACTTACTGTCCTTCATAATTCCTTCAAATCCTTTTAGTAATTCATTCGGGAAACTGCGAGGCAAAATGAATTGTTAATTACTTAAAGACCCAAGTAACAGAAATTGATTGAGCAATGTAAGCAGTGGCGGATTCAGGGGGGGGGGGGTATGGGGGCTGTAGCCCCCCCCAGAAGTGAACATGAAGAATAATTACTAAATTGTATCATCGTTCATACTATTGAGATGTGAAGAAATTATTGTTTATCTACAACGATAGATAATAATAAGCATAATTCAAATATGTAAAATGAGTTTAATTTTATAAAATTTCTTACAAAAATCGATAAATAGAAAATGAATCTTTAATCCCAACTCTCAAGCCCCCCCCCCACAGCTCGATTTAATTTTTCACTAATTATTTTGAACCCTTTCCCAACAATATAGATACTTGAAATTCGGCATGTAGATAGAGATCATAAATACATTTCAAAATCATGTTTTAGATTTCCAAGATCGTCCTTGGTTCGAATCCAGAGAGCCAATTACATTCGTGAAAATTAGAACGTCTTTCGAGGCAGTTGTAGCCAATATTTCTGCTTGAAGTTTCACACATAGTTAGAGATGTTGATCTTCTATTGTGCTGCATAGTAAGTTCACCAGTAAGACCCGGGTTCGATGCCAGACAATGAAATTTCAGCGAAATTTAAGAAAATTTCAATCCTTTTTTTTTTTTCTTTTGAGGACCGTCCCGATATGATGACATAATAGGAAGTTCTTGCTTAGGTAGAAGATGTATATCAAAACTTTTTTTAAGAAAAAAATTTGATAAGACTATGCTATTCATGGGTTCAATGCCAGAGCACATTAGAATTTCCACAATAACTTCCAGAAAAAAGCCGACCTTGAGTGTCAGTGTCATGGGTTCGATTCCGGAAGGCCCCAAAGTCCCGATTTTCTCCATAAGGATACATGGTGGGGATTTTCGAAAACTATTTTGAGGCACTTCCCGGAAAAGGAGAGAGTTGAAACTCTAGGGATCGCTAGAAGCAGTGCATATCCACCGAAAATCAGAAAGACATCTTCAAATATTGACCATGGTTCGATGATAGGTCGGGGCAAAAATCGGCCGTTTAAAATGCATTGTGGCGATTTTTAAGATATTTTTTGGACCCCTTCCCAAATGCATGGAAATTTGAAATTCAGCATGGGGTTAGATATCATAAATATATTTCATAATCAAAGTTAACATATTCACTGAAGGTCCTTGGTTCTATCCCAGAGGGCCATTTACACTCCTCAATGCCTTTCTTATGGAGATAACAGAAAAAAATTTTAGGTACTTCCCGGCATGATATCGAATTCATACTTTGTACGAAATAAGATCAAGTCCTAACATGTCATTATGTGTCTTCACAGCTGCCATTAAGTCCTGAGTTCGACACCAGGTGTCTCAACAATCAGTAACTGATCCGATTTTTAATAATTATTTTGAACCCTTTCCCAATAATATATAAACATGAAATTCGGCATATAGATAGAAATCATAGATATATTTCGAGAACATGTTCTGGATTTCCAAAATCGTCCTTGTCTCGAATCCAGAGGGCCATTTGCATTCATGAAAAGTAGGACTTCGTTCAAGGCAGTTGCAGCCAATATTTCTGCTTGGATTTTCACACATAGTTAGAGATGGTGCTCTTTTGTTGTGCTGCATAGAAATTATTTCCAGGAAGACCCGGGTTCGATGCCAGATGATTAAATTGCAGTGAATTTTAACATTATTTTCAATCCCTTTGTTTTTTTTTAGGACCGTCCCAATATGATGCCTATATGAAATTAGTGTTGTCGATCTGCTTGCAGTATGCAAGCTACATTTTACTCGTAACTTATATATAGGTAAATCTGGAGAAGCGTCTTTATATCTATTATATATAGACGCTTCTCAGGATATACCTATATCTATTATATATAGATGCTTCTCCGGATTCATTCGTATATTCATATAGATAGATAGATAGATAGGATACTAATTCACAGGCTAAACCAGAAGCCTCATTGATTTGAAATTTTTATGACGTATTGGCCATAACGTGTAACCACCAGAAAAATTGCGATTTTGATCCTCAGTGTCATGTGTTCGATTCCAGAGGATTCCAAAGTCCACATTTTTTCCATTTAAATGCATTGCTTAGATATTCCAGAATTTTTAAAAAATACTTCCCGGATAGGTAGAGAATCAAAACTCAAGGAGCCTATAAATGTGGTCATGATCTATTGAAAACACAAATAACTTCTACGGAAAATATCCTGGGTTCGATGCTAGGACGATGCAAAAATCGGCCGTTTAAAATACATTGAGGTAGTTTTTCATTATTTTTTTTCATGCACTAATCGAAATGATAGGAAGTTCTTGCTTATATGGAAGATGTATAGTTTTTTAGGCATAGGTTTTTGAAAAAAATTTAAATAAGACCGTACTGCTCCTGGGTTCGATGCCGGGGCGATATGAAATTAATGTTGTCTATCTGCTTGCAGTATGCAAGCTACATTTTACTCGTATATATATATAGAAGCTTCTCCGGATATACCTATATATATATACACTCATTCATTCATAGGTAGGGACATGCAAAAGTCGCAAATGCGATAACGCGAATTTTAACGCGAATTTTGCGGTTTTCCCGCGAATACGCGAATTTCATATTTTTTTTCTCCTGCTCATGCTTCTCCCACGAAAAGTTTTCCAAGGCGTATGTTTATGCCACGTTGTCCCGATAAACTGTGGATTTGGATAGCTTTCTTAGCTAATTTTCAATAATATAAGGTAGAATAACAGTACTACACTATAGGAATCGACGATCGTGAATGAGTCGTCAGCGAGAAATCACTGCGTAATGTTTTCACCATTAGTATACACTTTTTACTGAGTTTATACTGATATTATACGAAAATAATACGTGCAAGAGTTTTTTTTTTAAATGCTTTTCTTGTCGAAAAGTATCAAACGCGATGAAAAAATTTTCGGGAACTAGTTAAAATAAAGGTGCCTTCTCGATGTCCTCAAAGTAACACATTCGAGGAAAAAAGACGAATTGTTTGTCAAGAGGATGTCTACACCACGTTCACGCGATGTCTACAAAGTAGCCGAAATGCCATTACGTATTTCTTATCGCGACTACCGGCGCTCCCATTTTAATACCGGGAAGGCTCGAAAAGTAAAGTGGGTTAAAAGAAGCTTACTTACGTTTGAGGCATGGGCATCGTGACTTTAATTCGATACGATGTATTAAAAAAGTATAATGCCGAAGGGGGCAGTGACTGCAAAACAACGCGAAGCAGAATTTTGGGACCACGGATTACATTGTGCTGATGACAAAAGAATATTTTGTCGTTTTTGCAATGCAACTGTTTCGTGGGAAAGGAAGGACAGCTGCACGAAGCATACCTATTGCAAGTGAAAGACATAAGTCTAGCGTAGAAAAAAAATTCTGCAAGTAGAAGTAGAGCTATTCGGCAGGCATCAATTACAAAATTGCTCCTAACGACCGAGAAGAGAGATGCCTCCTATGAATTTGCAAAAGGCACAACAGAGGCCTTCATAAAAGCCAACATTCCGCTTGAAAAGGTGGACGATCCAAACATAGAAGATGGTTGAACAAATATGTAGAAGGTTAGTATTAAATTATGTACTTTAGTAGCTGTACTAGACCATGGTCTAGTACATCTACTAAAGTAAATTTTATGTTTTTCATACACCTAGTTATTCCATAATGCATGCATAATAGGTTCCCATAAATATTGATCAAATTTTATGAATTCTGCAACTTCTTTGTTTTATATATTAGGATTCATTCTCCTTTCATTTTATATCTACAATTAAACCCAGGGGCTGGGGACCTACCCCATGCTCGAACACTTAGAGAAAATATGTTAATGACCTGGCCAAGGACCGATTCGAAGAAGTTAAAGATGCTGTTCAAGGATGCCCATTGATGTTTTTTGTGATGAAACCACGGACAAAAAAGGCAGATGTGTATTTGTGGTACTGTTTAGGACATTTAAAGATTTCAATTAGCAGCCATTGCTTTACGTTGGTGGTGTCCACTTTCTTGAAAGCACTGATGCAAGTGTATTATGGCAATACTTGAATCCCTGAGGATTTATAATGTGCAAGACTCAGATGTTAAAAGTGTTATAGCAAACTCAGCTAAATATATGAAATGTGTGTTGAAGGCTTGAAATTGATTATTGGTGAGGAGTTAATCCACATAAAATGCTGGGCTCACAAATTAAATCTTGTGGGAAATATTTGGATCCATCAGATGGCTGACCTTAATAGAGTAGTACTGATGACCAAAATTTTATTTCTACACACAAGAAAAAGATAACATTTGCACTTAAAATTTCTTCAGGACAGAAATGAAAAGAGTTTAGCATTATTCCCTATTCCTGTTGTCAGCAGATGGAACTCCTGGTTTCTTAGGGTTTTTTATTTAGCAGATTATTTTTTACGCATTGTTGACTTTTGTAACACTGAAGAAATGGAAGCAATTCACAATTCTGGTATAGGATGTTTTTGTACTTCAAAAAATGATACCATATATTCACACATTACATAGAGAGTTAAGGAAGTTAAAATGAGTCTCCAGAAGATTCAGAAGGGTATTTTTTTTATAAAACCACTAATAACTTACAAAGCATGACTACATCTAAAGCAGCTGCTGTAAAGTCAATACTAATGCAGACGGCTTTAAAGGCATCAACCAAACTTAGTTCTCTCATGGTAGAAGACCCAAGCAGAAAAATATTTGAAAATATCTCAGTTTTTGATCCCCAAGAAGTTCTGACAACAGAGGTGAACCCCGACTCAATTGCAAAATTTAAAAAAGTTCATGGCCTTGAGTCAATGGAGACAGAGAAGTTGATGTTGGGGTTTGGAGAATTGCAGCAATTACTACAAAAGTAAAATTCCCAGGGTTCAGTGGATATAATTAAGGTAATGCAGGTGCTCAAATTGTCTGAGACATTGTTTGCATTTAAGTGCCTGGAAGCAATTTTGACCCTCTGTGCAAATGTGGACTCAGAAAGATTTCTTTCCCGCTATAGCACAGTCTTATCAGATAGGAGAACAAATCTAAAAGAAGACAATTTGACCACGATGACAATTGTTTCATTTGAAACTACAGACGTTAAATAGTAATTTGTCTCTTTATATAAGTTGAATATGTGAAGAATAAAATATATATAATGTGAATTTAGTCAATACTTCATGTTTATTATTAAATTATCCCTAGTCAATAGCATCAAAAAGTCAGGGCAATGGGTGGGCCCATTAAAAGCATGGCACTCAATCAACATCAATTATTTTGTCTTTAAAATAACATCGATTTCATGGTAAAATAACACCACTTTAGTAAAAAAATATCACCACTTTTGGCTACAAAATAACCCCACCTTTTGCATGTCCCTATTCATAGGGGATCAAAATTCTAACCATTTACCACAAGTGCCACTGACATGAAATTTTATGACATACTGGCCATAACGTGTAACCTACAGAAAAAAGCCGACTTTGATCCTCGATGTATTGGGTTCGATTCCAGAAGGCCCCAAAGTCGTGATTTTCTCCATAAGAATACATGGTGGGGATATTCGAACATTTTTTTGTGGCACTTCCCGGATAAGTAGAGAATTTAAATTCAAAGGATCGCTAGTTCAAGCCGTGCATATCCAACCAAAATTAATAAGACATCTTCGAATATTGTTCATGGTTCGATGCTAGGTCAGGGCAAAAATTGGCCTTTTAAGTTGCCTTGTGGCGATTTTTATGATTTTTTTTGGACCTTTTCTCGATGGCACAGAAATTGGAAATTTGGCATGGGATTAGATATCTAATATATATTTATTAATAAAATTTTTTATATTCGCTGATGGTCCTTGATTTGATCCCAGGGGGCCATTTACATTCCTCAATGCATTTCTTAAGGAGATAACGGAAACAAAATTAAGGTACTTCCCGGCATGATATCGACTTCAAACTTTGTATGAAATAAGATCAAGTTTTAGTAGGTCATTCTGTGTATTCACAGCTAAGAATGTGTCCTGGGTTCGACACCAGGGGTCTCTACAATCAGTAACTGATCCGATTTTTAATAATTATTTTGAACCCTTTTCTAATAACATAGAAACTTGAAATTTGGCACATAGATAGAGATTTCAGATACATTTTAAGAACATGTTTTAGATTTCCTAGATCATCCTTGGTTCGAATCCAGAGAGACATTTACATTCGTGAAAAGAAAAACGTCGTTTGATGCGGTTGCAGCCTATATTTCTGCTTGAATTTTCATACTTAGCTAGAGATGATGATTTCCTATTGTGCTGCATAGTAAGTTTTCAAGGAAGACCCAGGTTCGATGCCAGACAATTAAATTGCAGCGAAATTGATGAATATATTCAATCCTTTTTTTACTTTATCCATATACGAAGTATAGAGAAAGTATTGTTTTCATGAAAAAATTCGACTTTGAGATTTCAACAGAAATACATGTTTTGGGGTCCCTAGAACACGTTTTGACCATTTTCGGAATGATGTCTGTGTGTATGTGTGTGTGTTTGTGTGGGTGTGTGTGATAGTGGGCGCTCTAACGTGAAAACTATTAGTCCTATCAATACCAAACTTCATATATAGTACTGTGGTGTGTGCTGTCAGAGTTGATTAGTTTTTGGAGTAAATCGGTTTCCCGGAAGTCGAGCTTTATTCATCAAAGCTCATTTCCGGTTTTCAAAATATCTCCATAAATATGATATATAGGTATATTGTATTACCAATAAAAGTTTAGATAATGTAATTTACTATAACTTTTGTATTTAACATATTTTTGTATCACGGGTTGATTAGGAGTTATTCGTGAAATACCGATAACCCGGAAGTAGCTGTTATGTACTTTGTGGGCGCTCTAACATGAAAACCATTCGTTGTATCAACACCAAATTTCATATACAGTAGTACCTCTTACTATGAGTGTTTCTTAGTACGAGTGTTCCATACTACGAGCTGTCACTCGGCCGAAATATTGACTCTTAAGACGAGCGAAATTTCTTACTACGAGCGTGCGGGTATAATCGTATCCTGCTTGTTGGCGCTGTCTAATAAGTTCGCGGACGAGCTACCAGGGCTATCAAGGACCCGATGGTAAGGTCGAAACAAAATCCCTTTTATATGTTGCTTACTTTGGTGCCAAACAACGAGCCAAAACAAAGCGGGATGTGGAGTTCGAGGCTGATAAGACCAAATCAAAATTCTTTTTGGATCATCCTGCAGTCGCTCACTCAGTTCGCGTTTTGAAATCGTAAGAAAAGCATTTCTGAATTGTGTTCTGGCAAATATTTGTGTTTTTTTTGCATTGTATTCTGTAACTTCTACATATGGTCCCATAGCATTTAGCCATGGGACCTAAGAATCGTAGTGTAAAGGAGAGTAGTGATAAGAAGGTCGA